>OY756986.1:8609854-11009854 GCA_963580505.1 Ennomos erosarius
GGTCAGCCCTGGTGTCAGAATTTTTAGGCCGCCCGAAGGCTTCTGTGTTGGCTTGGTTGTCTTATGACAACAGCCGGGACCGTAGCGATCAGTTCTCAATACCAACTTTTTGCTGTAGCGGTTACCCATCATAGTAGTGACCGCAGCGAACGTTGCTTATAACTTTACCGATCGGTTAGGAACGGCTAGTCGTGCTTCGCTATGAGCGCTACAATGTTTTGATCTGAGCGGTATACCTATACATATTAAGTACTTAGTGGCATGGTGTATATGAGAGAATGCCCTGTAGGTACCTGTATGTAATACATATTACCTATGTCTAGAACTCTAGAATTAGAGTGGTATGATCAGCCAATTACTATAATAGCTTCTTAAGAAAATCGACCCACTTTTGCTCGTTCAACTATTTTATTCCGTTCATCTCAATCAATCTAACAATTCAAAATTGAAAAGTTGTAATCACTGTGACCCAAATCCGTGTCTGGCGGGCATTTCTCACGTAGAGCCTTCGTGGAATCCACGCCAGTATTGCTGATTTTGCATCTAGACTTTGATGAAAAGATCTCGCGAAACCTCCCGCGACTTAGTTACGTAAGTTGCAATGAGATGCAATTCAGAGTATGTGATTTGTAAAAGTAAAAACACCAATTTGTTCTGAAAAGTTGCAAATAAATTGTTATGCAGTAGAGGTTTGAACGTGGAATTTATGTTTTAAGTGCATTTGGTTATTTTTAAGTGACATAACAAAAGAGTCTTCAATAGGCTAGTTGCCTGCTATTAAAAATGAACAAGTAACTATTATTTTCATAAAGTAAGTTGAAAAAGAAAGCAATAATAGAAAAAATAAGTACAATTGGTAACTAAATAAACATAAGCTTTTAAAGTTTCTGGAAGGAGATAGCCTGTTCTTTTCTCGCAAAACAGAGATCGTGTGGAGCTTCCCCACAGTTACTATGAAAACAAATATCCTGACGTCATATGCGAAAGAGATCGTATGAAAAGCTACCACAGCTTATAGAGGTACTATAAAGGACCAAGAACTGACATCACTGAATGTTTGAGCTGTCTTTTTTCTTCCTACATTTTAAAATACTTGTTTCTTTTAAATTTTTTAAGGTATAAAATATAATTTGTGTTTTCACAGCTGTTAATTTTCTGAAACTATTATTAATTAGGAAAAAAATAGTAGTCATCTAGCCTATTCTGCTGCATGTTTTTAGAGCAGCCATCTTTGACTCAAAATATATATGATATCAATTTTTTTAGGTCGAAGCTAAGTTGATAATGGAACCAATATAAACTACATTATGCTGAACGTAGCTTCTCCAATAGAATGCCTCGGAGCTCGGTCTTCAGGTCTTTCCATTCATTCCAGCAGCTTGTCTTAAGCTTTCAACAGCAACAACACCAAGCTTTCAATCAGGCCGCAGGGCGTCCTACACCTTGCCTACGTGACGAGCTAGTCGATCACCTGATATTAAGCGTCATAGTTGCCAATAACAGTTGCATAGCTGTTGTGTTGTTATTTATTGTACTATAAAAGGGGATGAAACTTTTATAAAATAGATAGGTTTTTCATACCTATAATGCTTTTTACTTTATGTAAGTATAACTTAATTTTTTTGTCGGGAAATCTGCCTTTTTTCCTCAAAATAACTACCACCGTAATAAAAACTACACTATGCACTATAAGCTACTAGCTACACTACCTACTACCACTTAATTTTTATTTTATTAATATTTTCTGGAATTTTGAATATATTTTTTTAATTATTAGTGTCTTAAAATTCGCAGATTAAGTCACTTTGTGGCTGATCAACAATATAAAATTATCATTAAAAATATTCCTGTTCGTGGTTGTAATTTGAGTAAAATTTGTTTTTTATTAGCGTTGGAATAAATAAATGAAAAGGCATTGGGGAGTCATAAAATTAGGATTTCCTAATTTGTTGCTCATAAATTTGAATCGTTATGGCGTGGATTTTAATTTTAATGTCCTTATCTGTTTGATGCACAGACCGAAAATATTTTCGTTACTCTGTTTATAATATAATTTCCATCATTGACCTGAATAACATGAATGGACATAACGTAGCTTCATTCCAAGGGATCATCTTCAGCGACTAAAAGTTCTTAATAAGTAAAATACCACCTCGCTTACACATAACTGGAGTAACACAACACCCAGAGAAACAACTGTTGAAACATTCTCAGAATTAGAAATTGCTTGGTTGAGTTATGAACTACTTATAACGAATTTTAGACGCAGAATGTTAAGGTATTTTATATGACTCGGTTCTAATAAGTGGGGTTATTAGAAAGTAAAGTACAGAAGCTTAAAATGTTATGATAGTAAATGTGTAGTCTCGATCGTGAATTGTGAAATTTGAGGTGAGTCTTTTTCAAAATTCAAGTTTAGGTGTTGATCAATATTTAATAGGTGGGTGTTACAGTGAAGTTGAGATGCATTGACCCATCACTCATGTATATTCTCTCCTGAAATAAGCCCTATTGCATAAATAACGAAGAATTTTGTTCCGTCCAATTTGATTCATCATCATCATCATCATCAGGTAGGAGACGTCCTCACTGAAAACTTCTCCTATAAGAGCGTTACTTTGACCGGTTATACCCCTTTCACCCAACGGCTCTTGGTGGTCTCCACCTGGTGAAACATATTCAGTAAACTGTGACCTGGTCCTCGTCGGTCCAACTAGTGGAAGCCAGCCCATATACGGCCGTAACGCTACGTCTTCCGGATTTCGTCTTCTTGATCGCCACTCAAGAACCTTTCTTCCCCATGGTTGTCGGCCATGTCAGTTCGCCAAGCGATATGACCAGACCATTGCAATTTCAATTTAGTTGACTAACACTAATTAAACTTTTGTTTTTATTTGCTACTTTCACTAGTTGAGACACTATAGATGTGAAAACAGCCGTTCAATTTTCAGGCTCATTATAGACTTTACCAACCAACTTCTGTTGCGATGATAATTATGAAACAATATAAAAACCAACAATTCGTTTTCATTGGAACAGAGTTTGAAATTGCTTTGAAAGCATTGAGATATTATCTTTTCGTTTGATATAATATTATTTCTCATGTACGATGAGTCTAAGAGTATTGTTTTACTAAAAGTAAATTCAGACACAGAAAAAGCTTTTGTTATCAAATAAAGCTTTACAAATGTTTTTTGTCATTTTGCTGTCACGTTTTTAAAATTGTTAAGGTCTTCGTCTTTGTTTATTATATCTAATTTATTGCGTGCACTATGCAGCGTAGTGTGATTTGTTAGTTTTACATTTAAAGCTCTTGAAAGAGGTTCCGTTTTACAAAGAAAGTCCCGGAGGGCGCCTGTCGCTTTTTATTTGCGTTTCATGCACGACGTACTTCTCTGAATTACTGTTAATTGAATGGGTGCAACGAAAAACAAGACAAACATGACTAATGGCATTGTTATTATTGAAATTTGGTGTAAATTAGTTGAGATATTAAAGAACAATGTGATTACATGATATGATATAATGAAACAATCACAAATCTTTATGGTTGCTGTATCATAATCATAAACGATGATAACTTTGATTTGTCTAATATGTTGCATTAAAAAGTAGGTTATGTAACGTAGAACTTGTTAATACTGATGTATGTGAGAAAATTAAGTGAGCACAGATCAACTAATAGTTTGAGTAGCGGTGCCGTGCGCCGCCAGCGTCGGTAGGCGCGGGTGCCGGAGTGAAAGGCAAGCGCGCTTGACCGCTGCTACGGCAGCGACGGGAGGACGCAAGGGCGCCGTGCGTCTTGCCGAAATTATTCGGGGCTCGCTGCACAATCGATTTTTCCCGCCCGATGCGGAAAATTCTTCGGGGCGGGGCGGGTGCGCGCGGCAGGAGGTGGGGGGTAGGGGGGCGAGCAGCGGCGGCAGGGGGGCAGGCGGAGTGCAGCGGGGCGGTGCAACGCGCGCCGCGGTCCCGGCCGACGGGCAGACAGTAGGACGGCGACGCCACTGAGAGTCGGTGACCACGGCGCGAGGAGCGCGCTCGCCGCACAGTGACATGTAGCGCGGCCGCCGCGCCGCAGCCCCGCGACTACACCGCCGGTGGCGGCGCGCCGATGCGCCTGCTGCCCGGCCCGCAGCCGACCGCAGCGCCCGCGCTCGCGCCGCGATACAGCCACACGCGCGCCCAAACTCACCTGTGACGCTTTCACTGTTACGCCTGAAGCGAGCCCTTCAGCCTGTCTGTAGCGACGACTGTCGTCGGATGGAACCCGGAGTGCGCCGATTCGCATCAAGGTTAGACGAATAATTGGTAGTGAGTGTTTGTGCAAGCCGCTCCCGGCAGCTGAGCGCCCTCCGAGCCCTTGCGCCGTCCTGTACTGCACGCATTCGCTATAGGTAGGTCCGACACGTGAGGGAACTCGCCTGTGACTCATACAATTTTCCGCTACGAATTGCGCTCACAAATTTTCATGAAAATAAACCGATATTATTATAATGCTTTTAAAATGCACTAATGGTTAACCACTTAAGTATATCTTTCTGTTATTAAAACTCTAACAATATAATGAAAACATTACAACGATTTTCCGTGCATTTACGTTGAACTTTTCATTTTCCCGCCTACAAACGAATAGAGTAATGATGATAATATCATTAGACGTTAATTTTCAGTAGCCTCATTGTTTGTATTAAAGAAACACTTCAGTTTTGTTCTAAAATTTTATGATCGCCAGGTAATATCGTGTTCAAAATGAATTTATGAGTCAGCCGTGACCACAATGACGCGACAACGGCAGCGGCGGGCGGAATTTTCAGAGTTGCACGCACATGTCTTTCTTCTAGTCAATTAAAAGATTTTTTTTACATCCTTGCATTTTCATGTTCACTCTTTTTCATCATCATAAATTTTAACACACTTACTGCCATTATTGCCATATTCTACGCCATAATCCCTAGAGATGCATCATAAAATGTCCAATGCATATCTGCAAACAATATAACTACCTGTCAATACATCATATATTTATTGTGTGTATTCATAATTTATATTACATTAATAGTATACTTCGAACACTGGCGATCCTTTTTTATATATAAGCCCAGATAATATAATACCTATAAGTATTACTAAATGTTTTGAATGTTATCCGAGAAAAAAGTTTGTATAGTGTAGAGTCACGTGGCCCACGTGACTACATGCTCGGGTGAAACGTTGTCAGATAAGCAATTGAGAATAAATTATTCAAAGGGACCTTTAAAAATTGTTCAGTTCTTCTTGTTTTTATAAATGTGAATCAGTTCTTTTTTCCACTAAACTATACTAACCTGTTTTATTGAATTACCTAATTTGAAACGGAGACAAAAGCGCCTTAGGTGCTTATTAATCTATGACATTTAATTTTTATTTAACTATTTTATACATTTACATTCTTCTAGTAAAAAGCAATAGAGGAGATGCGTGGATTTACTTGTGCGTTTCTCTTACAATCTATAATGCATTTTGAACTACTTTTGGGAAGCATTTTCAAAAACTCGCTTGTACTTAGGTACTGTAAACAGAAGACAATTTTCAAGTTTATGTCCAACAATTTGGACTCTATGTTTCTTAACAACCTGAGTTAGTCAGTCACTTTGGACAAATCGCTTTAATTAAATAAATAAATAAATATGTGTGGACATTTCACACAGCGCCATCTAGCCCCAAACTAAGCATAGCTTGTAAATAACTGATATAATACTTATATACTTTTTTGCTTGTAAATGCATACATAGAATACAATATAACACCCAGACGCAGAACAAACATCTATGTTCATCACACAAATGTTTGTCCCGGGTAGGAATCGAACCCACAGCCCCTCAGTTCAGAAGGCAGGGATACTACCAACTGAGCTGTCCGGCCCGTCATTGGTATTGATAACACGATAATAATATTAGATAGATATACAAAATATAAATTATAATTGTTTACTTATACTTACAATCAATATAATTGATTTGAAGGGTGTGTGAATAATTTTGAACATTTATATCTTATTATATTATTTTCTCGTGTCTTCATTAATGACTAATTGGATTGGAACAATGCGCTGAAAGTGTTTTTTAATCTAATGTGTTTGTAATACTGTAAATGATAATTCACTTTTGTCATTATGGATAAAATGACATACAACCGTTTACTGTACCTATGAATACTAAAATTTTACTTAATTATTGTTATTCAAGGAATTGAGTAGATTTAAAACAGATTGGGCCAAACACTAAACTTTATTTTTTGTTTGAAAACGTATTGATTTTAAATGTAAACAATGGAAGGGGCTATATAATTTAAAACTTTCGTAAACGCAATTCATTTTGGTAGTGAAAAGACGTACCACGTAATTATTGGGATGCTTCTTCGCTTTATCTACATTCATCGATATTTTCGCATCGTGATTCTACTAATTAAGTTTTAAGAATCTGTTCATAAGAACAAAAACGCGACAACGCTGTTGTACCCCTATTAATATTATCAAATCTTGATGTTTTTTCTTATTTACTATCTACCTACTATATAATAAAAGCTATGCTCGATTGCTCGTACGTCTTTATTTGTTATGTTTTCGCAATGTTTTCGTAGTTATAACTATTAACGAATATTTGGAGTAAAAATACACATTATAGTTATACAAGTATAGTTATATATAATTATATATATTATAACAGACATATTTATCTCTATCGTATCATCATCATCATCATCATCAAGGTGATGATATTTTGGTAGTGACGTGGATTAGCATAATATGGCCGTGGACTTAAATCTTGAGCTTTTTCGATGAAGGAAAACATGTGGTGTGATGAGAAGTTTTTTCTGACCTAGGTATATTAAATATTTCCCAGTGTTCGCTTGATGGCTATATTCGATACAAACATTTTAATTAGGTGTTGATAATCCTTTTCTTTCATAATAGGAATACTTTAATTTTGCTGATAATATACTTTTTTCTTTTTTTTATTAGAATGAATGACGTGACGAGCAAGGCGTTCACCTGATGTTAAGCGACACGGCCACCCATAACAGTTGCTGTGTCACCGCCCTTCAAACCGGAATACAGTAGTGCTTGCACACTACTTCTTGGCAGCAGAATAACTGGCAAAGCGGTGGTACCTACCTAGACGAACTTTTCAGAAAAGTTCTACCACCTTAGTGACTTTAAAAATTGAACGAGGTGGTATGGGTTTACAGAAAAATTAAATGCTTTTGACTATATTAAGCTAACAATAATATTTAATACTGCCCCCAATATTATGCGGTACCTACATAAATTAAACTAGATTTTATCAGTTGGGACAGATTCTTAATACGGCAGATTCTCTATTCGGCAGATTCCTAGATTGGGCAGATTCTTGGATTGAACGAATTTGCTATACAACAGAAATGGTACAATTATGCACACAAGTATTAAGTAATAACATTTTTTTTTATAACTGTACAGGCCCGCATTTGATCGCAATCTCACCTGACATTACTTATAACATATTTCGTTATAAGTAATGTATACTGTGCCTGCTAGAAATGACCTAAATTAACGTTTTCAGGATAAAATTAAGTGGAAGCACAAACATCTGTTTGCAAAGATTTACCGGTTTATCAAAAACCAACAACCAGATAACTCTTCACAAGACAGGCAAAAGGTAGGTATAAACATAAAAAGTAACAAGCCTAAAATTCACTTTATTGAAATCCAATGCTTGCAATCACTTTTTTTAATGATAAGCTTTAAAGATAACATACATAATTATCAATTTATCAATGACAAAGTCCCATAATTAATTATTGCAATTATAGGTTAATATTAGCTTTTCTACACGTCAAAATACAAAAGCGGAAAGTATTTAATTTACGTACTTACTGCAACGCACTTAGGTACGCCCTTGGTCCTTGGTTAAGTGCAAACTTAAGCGCTGTCAAACTTTAGTGCAGTCAGGCATATAATATTATGTCAGCTGTAGTAAGTAAAATAATAAATAAGTGAGTAAAAAGTAAGTAAATTTGGAATAAAATCTAGCTCTTATCCACTATACTGGTACAAGCTATCCAAGCAACACAGAAAAGAAAGCTCCGATTCGGGTTTTCGATTACACTTCTAAAGAAAAAGCAATAAGAAACTTTACAGTGATTTTACTGTGAATTATTTTTTTTCGTTTGTTTACAATGTTTTACAGAGTACTGAGTATTGGCACTAAACATGATATTATCAGCTATTTTAATAATATCATTCTATAATAATTTCAAAAGTTAACTTAATGCACAGACATACATGTATTATCTTCTATTATATTAAAGGCTCTACTGGGTTACAGACAAAGTACAGCCCAAACCGGTGGACATAGACTTAAAACTTGAAGGGTGGCGCTTCCATTTATGAGGTATGCACGTAGGCAAGGATTTTCAAAAATTCAACCCCTGAGTAAGAAACGTTTTTATGAAAAACCTACATTTCGTGACACATTGTTTTGAAATTCACCACAAAACAAGTATAAAAATAAAAGAAATGGTATTTTTCAGTTTTTTTGCGTATGATTACGGTAAAAGTTGTTTTGAAATATTCAAAAAATTATATTTATATTTATATTTATTTATATACTGAAATTTGGAATGTGTATTTGACACACAAAATAATGAGATACGGGTCTCAGCAATTTTTTAATTTTATTCCTTAACGAGGCAATGGTGCCAGCATGTTGGGTGCGCTACCTACTGGTAGTGGGCTGGAGCATTTGAACCGTCTATAGGCCATCGTGGCTAGTACACAGTTCAAATGATTTTTGTAGTAGGTAGTGTAATTAGTTAGTTGCTTTTAGTACATAGGTAGTATAGTTTTTATTATTGTAGTAGTTAGTGTTAGACATAAAAGTATATTGCCTTTAAAAAATAGTTCAATAGTAGTCCAATAAGTTTATAATTACTTTTTGGAAATGACGTCTTTAGATGAGACCATAATATTATAGGACAATAAAAAAGTTAGACTATGAGGCACTGCCATATTAGCCCAGCTAGGTTTAAAAACTTTGAAGCAATTAAAGCAAATATATAAGTATTGTATCAGTTATCTGGTTCCCATAGTACAAGCTATGCTTAGTTTGGGGCTAGATGGCGCTGTGTGAAATGTCCACACATATTTTTTTTATTTTTTTTATTTTAATTAAATGGTTTCGCACGATAATTTAGCTCTAGGCATAGGAATTTAAAAACTTGATTAAAATCATGATTTATCATCATCATCATTAACAGCCTGAAGACGTCCACTGCTGAACATAGGCCTCCCCCAGGGAGCGCCACTTAGAGCGGCTGCTCGCCTCCTGCATCCATCGGCTCCCCGCGGCTTTCACCAGGTCGTCGGTCCACCTAGTGGGGGGCCGGCCTACGCTGCGTCTTCCAGTTCGTGGTCGCCACTCGAGAACCTTTCTTCCCCATCGGTTGTCAGTTCTACGAGCGATGTGGCCTGCCCATTGCCATTTCAACTTGCCAATCCTAAGAGCTACATCGGTCACTTTAGTTCTCCTGCGGATCTCCTCATTTCGGATCCTATCTCGCAGGGAAACACCGAGCATTGCTCTCTCCATAGCTCGTTGCGCGACTTTGAGCTTAGTAATGAGGCCAACAGTTAGAGACCACGTCTCAGTTCCATAAGTCATCACTGGCAACACACATTGATTGAAAACTTTTGTTTTCAGGCTTTGTGGTATTTTGGACGAAAAGATAGGTCGAAGCTTCCCGAACGCTGCCCAGCCGAGTTGGATTCTTCGGGCGACCTCTTTGTCGAAGTTGGACCTACCCAATTGGACAGTCTGCCCTAGATAGACGTATTTGTCGACAACTTCGAGAGTATCGTTCCCAACAATTACCGGTATAGGTGGAACATGGGCATTTGACATGATTTTCGTCTTGTCCATGTTCATCTTAAGACCAACCTGTCGGGAGACTCTACTGAGGTCGTTGAGCATGGTGCTGAGATCATCGAGCGACTCCGCCATTATGACTATATCATCGGCAAAACGAAGGTTAGTGATATACTCGCCATTTATGTTGATGCCACATCTTTTCCACTCCAAGAGCTTGAAAACATCCTCCAATGCGTTTGTGAACAGTTTCGGAGAAATAACGTCTCCCTGTCTCACGCCTCTCTGCAATGGGATCTGTTCCGTACTCTGGTCTTGTAGTCGGACTGACATAGTGGCCTTACTGTACAAACACTTCAACACTTCGATATACCTATAGTCAATTTGGCATCGCTGTAAGGACTGCAGCACCGCCCAAGTCTCGATTGAATCGAAGGCTTTCTCATAGTCCACAAACGCTAGGCATAGCGGCCGATTATACTCTTCGGTCTTCTGTATAATCTGGCGTAGCGTATGGATGTGGTCTATGGTGCTAAAGCCTTTTCGGAAACCGGCTTGTTCGGGAGGCTGGAATTCATCAAACCTGCGTGCGAGACGATTCGTAATGACCCTCGAAAACAGCTTATACACATGACTCAAGAGCGAGATGGGCCTATAGTTCTTCAATAAGGTGTTATCACCTTTTTTGAAGAAGAGCACCACCACGCTCTTGTGCCATGCCTCCGGCGTTGTACCTTCAAGGATGACAGAATTGAATAACTTCTGGAGGACTATAAGTAGCGGTCTACCACCCGCTCTCAGAAGTTCGGTCGTAATTCCATCCTCACCTGGCGCCTTGTTGTTTTTAAGCTGTTTGAGGGCCATTCTAATCTCGTACAGGCTGACGTCCGGGATATCTTCGGTATAGTGTCGGACTAACTTGGCTCTGGTGTCCTTAGCTGTGTTAGTAGCGGGCTCACGTGTCGAGGTGTATAACTGTCCATAGAAGTTCTCAATCTCTCTCAGGATCTCAGGCTTGGATGAAATGACACTACCATTCTCGGTCTTCAGTTTTGTCATTTGGCTTTGCCCAATAGACGAATCTTTTGCGAACACCTTAGAGCCTTGGTTCCGCTCAATTGCGGCCTCAATACGTGAAGTACTAAAAGCACGCAAGTCGTGTCGTATGGAACTCCAGATACGTCTATTGAGTTCACCGTAGGCTGACATATCAACTGAAGACTGTAGTTTCATTTCGCTCCGGTCTGCCATTAATTTAAGAGTGTTTCCTGAGAGTTTCTGAGTCCTCTTTCGGCGTTGGGTCTTGAAGAACTCAGCTCCAACAGCTTGGACAGTTTCCACCAACCCGTTGTTCAACTCGTCCACTGTGTTGCAATCGGCAAGGCACTGGAAGCGATTTTGGAGTTCCAGCTGAAAGCCTTCGGGGTTTTGGATTTGGACAGGGTTTGGACGGAGCGTAGACCTCACCAGACGCGACCTTTCAAGCTTGACATTGATATTCAATGTGCCTCTTACAATACGGTGATCGCTACCGGTTTTCACCTTGCTGATCACAGAGACATCATCGAATATTCGCTTCTTGGTCGTCATAATGAAGTCTATCTCATTTTTCGTGGAACCGTCGGGGCTTATCCACGTCCACTTCCTGGATGGCCGCTTCTTGTAGAAGGAGTTCATCATAAAGAGGCCCTCCTTCTCCATGAAGTCAGCCAGCCTTTGTCCCCGAGGGTTCCGCTGCCCGTATCCAAATGGCCCCACTCTCAGCTCATCGCCATTCCTTGTGCCCAACTTCGCATTAAAGTCTCCCATCACAACGGTGAAGTATGTTTCGGAAGTATGCATGGCTTCGGATATATCCTCATACATAGCTTCTACTTCATCGTCGGAGTGTGCCGAGGTCGGTGCGTATACCTGGATGACCTTCAACGAATACCGTTTGGTTATTCTGAGTATCAGGTACGCTACCCTGGTCGACACGCTGTCGACTTTGATCACGTTGTTGACGAGAGACTTGCGGACGAGGAACCCGACACCACCTTGGGAAAGTTGGTCTCCCTCCCGGTAGAAGAATAAGTTACCGGAATTTAGGATTATCGTGTCCTGTCCCTGTCTTCGGACTTCTGACAATCCCATTACATCCCAGCGTAACTTACTCATCTCCTCCTCCAATTCGACCATCCTTTCGTCAGCCCTCAACGTGCGCACGTTATAAGTTGCCAGGGCCAGGGGTCGTGTTTGGTGGGGTTGGTAGCCGGGCGTCTTCCGGTGATTCTTCGCACCCCCTGCCCTGCCGTTACCATGACCGCTACCGGAGCCACGGGATAGTAGAGCCGCCGGGGACTGGGGGCCGTTATTGTTTGTGCTTGTCATTAGGGGGGGGGGGGGGGTTTGCCATAATCACCACGCTTGGCAGGCGGCTTGGTGATCGCAGTAGATTATGATGGTGGAGACCAAGGAGAATGCTGCAGCCCATTCCCTGGACGTTCCCTTAGCCGACTTTTACGGCACCCACGGGAAGAGATGGGGTGGTCCTATTCGTAACCGGGACCACACGGCAGGGTAACCGGGACCACACGGCACGGAATGTGTATTTGACACACAAAATAATGAGATACGGGTCTCAGCAATTTTTTAATTTTATTCCTTAACGAGGCAATGGTGCCAGCATGTTGGGTGCGCTACCTACTGGTAGTGGGCTGGAGCATTTGAACCGTCTATAGGCCATCGTGGCTAGTACACAGTTCAAATGATTTTTGTAGTAGGTAGTGTAATTAGTTAGTTGCTTTTAGTACATAGGTAGTATAGTTTTTATTATTGTAGTAGTTAGTGTTAGACATAAAAGTATATTGCCTTTAAAAAATAGTTCAATAGTAGTCCAATAAGTTTATAATTACTTTTTGGAAATGACGTCTTTAGATGAGACCATAATATTATAGGACAATAAAAAAGTTAGACTATGAGGCACTGCCATATTAGCCCAGCTAGGTTTAAAAACTTTGAAGCAATTAAAGCAAATATATAAGTATTGTATCAGTTATCTGGTTCCCATAGTACAAGCTATGCTTAGTTTGGGGCTAGATGGCGCTGTGTGAAATGTCCACACATATTTTTTTTATTTTTTTTATTTTAATTAAATGGTTTCGCACGATAATTTAGCTCTAGGCATAGGAATTTAAAAACTTGATTAAAATCATGATTTATGGCTGGTGTATATTTATAATTCAGTGCAACATCATAGACCCGGATGTCTATCTCAAATCAGATTTACTTATGTGTTTTTTTTTATATGCGGTGGATACCTACTTTCTTACGTAATACGTATTATTATTTTTATTCAATTTTTATAATCCTATTATCCTACTATCTCTTACCCTACTTCCTATTAATACTGTAAATTCGAAAGTTTGAGTGTGTGTCTACTGAACCAATTTTGGAATTGGGATAGCTTATGCGCTGGATTAACACAGATTATTTTTTTAACCGTGGCGAAGGTGTTATTAAATCCCTGACTTACTGACCCAATGACTGACAGAAAAGGCACTGCCAAACCGCTAAACCCCTGGTCCTAGAGACTTGATAAGGGCGTAGTTTGTCTTGCATCATCATCATCATCATCAGCCCACTCTCGTCCACTGCTGGACATAGGCCTCTCCAATAGCACGCCACTGAGCTCGGTCTTCAGCTCTCTGCATCCAGTCTCTACCAGACGCTTTCCGCAAGTCGTCACTCCACCTGGCCGCAGGGCGCCCTACACTACGTTTGCCTAAACGTGGTCTCCGCTCAAGAACCCGTCTACCCCAGCGGTTATCAGTTCTTCGAGAAATGTGGCCAGCCCACTGCCACATTGCTCACATTGCACATTGCTGTCCTGCATGAATGAATTCAATTACACCTAATAGGCATATTGGTTTTTAGGGTTCCGAAGGTCCAAAGGTTCCGAGGGTCCTAAAGGGTAAAACGAACTCTATAACTAAGACTCCGCTGTCCGTCCGTCTGGCTATCTGTCCGTCAGTCACCAGGCTGTATTTCATGAAACCTGTGGGGTGATTACGTAACTTTGACAGCAATGCAACAGGAGAAATTTCATTCCGAATATGAAAATTTTCAGAGTAACTATGCACATGCGTATTGAAACTGTCAAATCCATACATTTTTGTGTTTCTATTTGTTGCAATCAAGTTACATAATCGCCTAGCTGATAGTTAGACAGTTGAAATTTTCACAGGTGACGTATTTCTGTCAACAAAATACTAAAAGACAGGATACAAAAATATTTATTTTATATAGGTTCAACAACCGTGATGTTTTTTTTTTCTCGGTTTCATAGATAATGGGAACCCTTCGTGCGTGAGTCCGAATCGCATTTGGCCGATTTTTTTATAATGCTGAGGTCAACATATAATACAAATACTCTATATTCCGGAAAATTGTGAATTCCAGGGGGATACCGGGTAAGTTGTGGGTGACGCTGTGGGGTGCCCTTTAGTAGAAATATAAATCTTAAATGAATCATTAACGTATATTATAAAAACCAGCCTAAACCGAAACTACATTAAAATAATTTGTTTATTATACGGTTCTAATAGTAATAATAATATATCACGACCCTCGAGAGTACTATGATATCAAAATAGGACAAAGAAATTTTCATAAAAACTCAATTAATTTAAATAAATGATACAAAACAATTTTTAAGTAACATAATATAATCATATAAATCACCTAATTATTAGCCAAACTTACGCAATACCTCAGCATGGGCCTACTATATTGTATATCTATGATAAATAGTACTCTAGCATGCCAATTTTTTCATAATTATGCTGTTATCATTAATCTAATTCTAAATGAAATAAATATATTTTATAAATTGACAAGTTGATTCACTCATTATAAAGTAGGGTAATTCAATCGCAAAAAGAATACAGCTTAGTATATTATAATTATTATTATTAATTTACTGAACACCACCGTCTTTATTGTTTTTGTTCCTTTCGCTGTTGGCTGGGGTGGAAGAGATCGCGTTAAGAGTTTAAGCGATAAGACCGCTCATTGTGACATTTAGTTTGCGATGTTCAATAAAGAGTTTATCTTTTTTTCATAATTTGATGAGATCTGATTTTATGTTATGTTTTATGATTCTACACTTAGGTACTTTTTCCAATAAAATATTCTCCAAGAGTAGGTCACAAACGCTAGTATGATCTTAATTTGTTATTAATAATATTCATGATTATAATTGTAATTATATATAGGTTGTACACTTGTACAGTACAATAATGTTCAAACGAAAGTTTTTCTCGGTAGAAACGTTAAACGCAGCTGCTATCTGCTTACCCCACTACCAATACATATACGTTGATACAACTTTAAACAATTTATTCAAGTAGAACGTTGCTACAAAAAGATACTTTCTATTCCCTTACATTGCATGCGATCACGCTATGGGACCCTTGGTCAATAGAGCAAATATAATATTGCAAATTAAAGAAACGTTTGAATTAAGTAACATGTTGCCTAGTGTTATCTATTTATCAAATTATTTCTATGTATTTATGAATATGCAAACCAGTTGGCGTAATATTGGTTGGAAAAAGATACAGAGAAAAATTGCCTAATTTACAAACGACTATGGCCTTTATATACCTTTTGTACCATTGAATTAATTACAAAATTAAGGTCTAAATTCTAGTTTACCTGGTAAATTTTCCCTTAAACCTACACCTAATATTCAATATTGAGTTGTACTTAATTAGTTCTTAGTGACATTTTAAATAAATATATAAAGTCATTATGTCATTATAAGAAAAATAAAAATGTTACTTATCATCACTTCACATAATGTGATTTTATATAATATTAGATGTCTGTGGATTTTACATACTTTTGTTACGTATTGGGCCAAATGAATACACTGGACACTAACTAGTAACTCTCTAGACACGATTACTACATTTTTTTTAAAAGATTTTCATCATAACGAACTTAACACAAAGGATCAGTTGGGACAGATTCTTAATACGGCAGATTCTCTATTCGGCAGATTCCTAGATTGGGCAGATTCTTGGATTGAACGAATTTGCTATACAACAGAAATGGTACAATTATGCACACAAGTATTAAGTAATAAAATTTTTTTTTATAACTGTACAGGCCCGCATTTGATCGCAATCTCACCTGACATTACTTATAACATATTTCGTTATAAGTAATGTATACTGTGCCTGCTAGAAATGACCTAAATTAACGTTTTCAGGATAAAATTAAGTGGAAGCACAAACATCTGTTTGCAAAGATTTACCGGTTTATCAAAAACCAACAACCAGATAACTCTTCACAAGACAGGCAAAAGGTAGGTATAAACATAAAAAGTAACAAGCCTAAAATTCACTTTATTGAAATCCAATGCTTGCAATCACTTTTTTTAATGATAAGCTTTAAAGATAACATACATAATTATCAATTTATCAATGACAAAGTCCCATAATTAATTATTGCAATTATAGGTTAATATTAGCTTTTCTACACGTCAAAATACAAAAGCGGAAAGTATTTAATTTACGTACTTACTGCAACGCACTTAGGTACGCCCTTGGTCCTTGGTTAAGTGCAAACTTAAGCGCTGTCAAACTTTAGTGCAGTCAGGCATATAATATTATGTCAGCTGTAGTAAGTAAAATAATAAATAAGTGAGTAAAAAGTAAGTAAATTTGGAATAAAATCTAGCTCTTATCCACTATACTGGTACAAGCTATCCAAGCAACACAGAAAAGAAAGCTCCGATTCGGGTTTTCGATTACACTTCTAAAGAAAAAGCAATAAGAAACTTTACAGTGATTTTACTGTGAATTATTTTTTTTCGTTTGTTTACAATGTTTTACAGAGTACTGAGTATTGGCACTAAACATGATATTATCAGCTATTTTAATAATATCATTCTATAATAATTTCAAAAGTTAACTTAATGCACAGACATACATGTATTATCTTCTATTATATTAAAGGCTCTACTGGGTTACAGACAAAGTACAGCCCAAACCGGTGGACATAGACTTAAAACTTGAAGGGTGGCGCTTCCATTTATGAGGTATGCACGTAGGCAAGGATTTTCAAAAATTCAACCCCTGAGTAAGAAACGTTTTTATGAAAAACCTACATTTCGTGACACATTGTTTTGAAATTCACCACAAAACAAGTATAAAAATAAAAGAAATGGTATTTTTCAGTTTTTTTGCGTATGATTACGGTAAAAGTTGTTTTGAAATATTCAAAAAATTATATTTATATTTATATTTATTTATATACTGAAATTTGGAATGTGTATTTGACACACAAAATAATGAGATACGGGTCTCAGCAATTTTTTAATTTTATTCCTTAACGAGGCAATGGTGCCAGCATGTTGGGTGCGCTACCTACTGGTAGTGGGCTGGAGCATTTGAACCGTCTATAGGCCATCGTGGCTAGTACACAGTTCAAATGATTTTTGTAGTAGGTAGTGTAATTAGTTAGTTGCTTTTAGTACATAGGTAGTATAGTTTTTATTATTGTAGTAGTTAGTGTTAGACATAAAAGTATATTGCCTTTAAAAAATAGTTCAATAGTAGTCCAATAAGTTTATAATTACTTTTTGGAAATGACGTCTTTAGATGAGACCATAATATTATAGGACAATAAAAAAGTTAGACTATGAGGCACTGCCATATTAGCCCAGCTAGGTTTAAAAACTTTGAAGCAATTAAAGCAAATATATAAGTATTGTATCAGTTATCTGGTTCCCATAGTACAAGCTATGCTTAGTTTGGGGCTAGATGGCGCTGTGTGAAATGTCCACACATATTTTTTTTATTTTTTTTATTTTAATTAAATGGTTTCGCACGATAATTTAGCTCTAGGCATAGGAATTTAAAAACTTGATTAAAATCATGATTTATGGCTGGTGTATATTTATAATTCAGTGCAACATCATAGACCCGGATGTCTATCTCAAATCAGATTTACTTATGTGTTTTTTTTATATGCGGTGGATACCTACTTTCTTACGTAATACGTATTATTATTTTTATTCAATTTTTATAATCCTATTATCCTACTATCTCTTACCCTACTTCCTATTAATACTGTAAATTCGAAAGTTTGAGTGTGTGTCTACTGAACCAATTTTGGAATTGGGATAGCTTATGCGCTGGATTAACACAGATTATTTTTTTAACCGTGGCGAAGGTGTTATTAAATCCCTGACTTACTGACCCAATGACTGACAGAAAAGGCACTGCCAAACCGCTAAACCCCTGGTCCTAGAGACTTGATAAGGGCGTAGTTTGTCTTGCATCATCATCATCATCATCAGCCCACTCTCGTCCACTGCTGGACATAGGCCTCTCCAATAGCACGCCACTGAGCTCGGTCTTCAGCTCTCTGCATCCAGTCTCTACCAGACGCTTTCCGCAAGTCGTCACTCCACCTGGCCGCAGGGCGCCCTACACTACGTTTGCCTAAACGTGGTCTCCGCTCAAGAACCCGTCTACCCCAGCGGTTATCAGTTCTTCGAGAAATGTGGCCAGCCCACTGCCACATTGCTCACATTGCACATTGCTGTCCTGCATGAATGAATTCAATTACACCTAATAGGCATATTGGTTTTTAGGGTTCCGAAGGTCCAAAGGTTCCGAGGGTCCTAAAGGGTAAAACGAACTCTATAACTAAGACTCCGCTGTCCGTCCGTCTGGCTATCTGTCCGTCAGTCACCAGGCTGTATTTCATGAAACCTGTGGGGTGATTACGTAACTTTGACAGCAATGCAACAGGAGAAATTTCATTCCGAATATGAAAATTTTCAGAGTAACTATGCACATGCGTATTGAAACTGTCAAATCCATACATTTTTGTGTTTCTATTTGTTGCAATCAAGTTACATAATCGCCTAGCTGATAGTTAGACAGTTGAAATTTTCACAGGTGACGTATTTCTGTCAACAAAATACTAAAAGACAGGATACAAAAATATTTATTTTATATAGGTTCAACAACCGTGATGTTTTTTTTTTCTCGGTTTCATAGATAATGGGAACCCTTCGTGCGTGAGTCCGAATCGCATTTGGCCGATTTTTTTATAATGCTGAGGTCAACATATAATACAAATACTCTATATTCCGGAAAATTGTGAATTCCAGGGGGATACCGGGTAAGTTGTGGGTGACGCTGTGGGGTGCCCTTTAGTAGAAATATAAATCTTAAATGAATCATTAACGTATATTATAAAAACCAGCCTAAACCGAAACTACATTAAAATAATTTGTTTATTATACGGTTCTAATAGTAATAATAATATATCACGACCCTCGAGAGTACTATGATATCAAAATAGGACAAAGAAATTTTCATAAAAACTCAATTAATTTAAATAAATGATACAAAACAATTTTTAAGTAACATAATATAATCATATAAATCACCTAATTATTAGCCAAACTTACGCAATACCTCAGCATGGGCCTACTATATTGTATATCTATGATAAATAGTACTCTAGCATGCCAATTTTTTCATAATTATGCTGTTATCATTAATCTAATTCTAAATGAAATAAATATATTTTATAAATTGACAAGTTGATTCACTCATTATAAAGTAGGGTAATTCAATCGCAAAAAGAATACAGCTTAGTATATTATAATTATTATTATTAATTTACTGAACACCACCGTCTTTATTGTTTTTGTTCCTTTCGCTGTTGGCTGGGGTGGAAGAGATCGCGTTAAGAGTTTAAGCGATAAGACCGCTCATTGTGACATTTAGTTTGCGATGTTCAATAAAGAGTTTATCTTTTTTTCATAATTTGATGAGATCTGATTTTATGTTATGTTTTATGATTCTACACTTAGGTACTTTTTCCAATAAAATATTCTCCAAGAGTAGGTCACAAACGCTAGTATGATCTTAATTTGTTATTAATAATATTCATGATTATAATTGTAATTATATATAGGTTGTACACTTGTACAGTACAATAATGTTCAAACGAAAGTTTTTCTCGGTAGAAACGTTAAACGCAGCTGCTATCTGCTTACCCCACTACCAATACATATACGTTGATACAACTTTAAACAATTTATTCAAGTAGAACGTTGCTACAAAAAGATACTTTCTATTCCCTTACATTGCATGCGATCACGCTATGGGACCCTTGGTCAATAGAGCAAATATAATATTGCAAATTAAAGAAACGTTTGAATTAAGTAACATGTTGCCTAGTGTTATCTATTTATCAAATTATTTCTATGTATTTATGAATATGCAAACCAGTTGGCGTAATATTGGTTGGAAAAAGATACAGAGAAAAATTGCCTAATTTACAAACGACTATGGCCTTTATATACTTTTTGTACCATTGAATTAATTACAAAATTAAGGTCTAAATTCTAGTTTACCTGGTAAATTTTCCCTTAAACCTACACCTAATATTCAATATTGAGTTGTACTTAATTAGTTCTTAGTGACATTTTAAATAAATATATAAAGTCATTATGTCATTATAAGAAAAATAAAAATGTTACTTATCATCACTTCACATAATGTGATTTTATATAATATTAGATGTCTGTGGATTTTACATACTTTTGTTACGTATTGGGCCAAATGAATACACTGGACACTAACTAGTAACTCTCTAGACACGATTACTACATTTTTTTTAAAAGATTTTCATCATAACGAACTTAACACAAAGGATAGGGTAAACAAAGTGTTTTTTGGCACGTTTCACGTTTATGTGCACCACGGATTAGAGAAAAAACAATGGAGTAGTGTGAACAGGGGCCGTACTGTGAGCTCTTATCGGGATTCAAGACAGAGCCTATTAGGATCGCTAGGCAAAATCTTCATACTAAAAAAATATAGACTCTGTTTTGCATCGCGCTAACAGCTCACAGTACGGCCCAGAGCTAATTGAGCTTAGCAAAATGACGAAAACACCATTATTTAATTAAAATTTTTAAAAATTCAAAGTCAATAAATATTATATTGATACCAACTCTAAAAAGTTGTTCCATCACACAAACGTATTATCAAGAAAAATCAATTGTCATGCAAATACTTTTGGGGCGTTTTCATGTTTGCATAAAATTATAATTGGACATGGCATATCGCTTATAGCTTACATACATTAAAATTCCTCGACATCTGACTGACTATTAGGCGGTAAAGCGCGAGATTATACTAATTCAATTCATTCCAATTACTATTTATTTCAGATAATATAACAATACCACTTTTTATCCCGAATCGACTAAAGATTCATGTCGTCTTGTAAAAAGAATAAAAATATTGCCCTTTGCCCGTTAAAAAAACTGTATAATTTTCACCTACGCGAACGCTATGTTGTATTTAAACATGATGTTTTTAGCCGTTTTAAAACCACGTTTACTATCTATCTCATTCATGCTGGATATAATAAAATAAGACTCAAGAATCATTCCCATCAGCTGCGTTTAGGATTCTAATCTAGAATCCATCTGGATTCAAAGAAACACTCCCGCCATTTATAATAAGTTGTTTCCTCCATAAATAAACAATCTACTATTTCCGTTACCCATTTGTAAAAAAATATTAACTCTACATATTTTTACCTTGAATAATAAGGAAAACAAAAATATGAATAATAATAATAACACCCAACGATCATATACATAGAACTTGGACCCCAACTAGGATTCCCTGTATCTATAGGGACCCAGGAACTACGAGGACCATGGTCCCACAACTCCCAGACACAGAACAAGTATTTGGCTTTTTTTTTCGTGCACAAGTACTTGTCCTGTCGCGGGAATCGAACCCGCCGCCTCCGGGTTATGAGTCGACCTGCTCAACCACCACACCACGGAGGCTGTCGTACCCATTTGCACAAAAATATTAACTCTACATATTTTTTTCTTGAATAACAAGGAAAACAAAAATATGAATGCTTAATGAGTCGTTGCATTTATACGCAAATTTGAATTACATGGCCTTTATTAGTATGTGGGGAATGTACAAAAAAATTAAATTTCCTGATTTGTCATCAATTTTCACGAGTGTTTGAAATAATTTGCTACAGGTAACTTACTTTCTTTCATTACCGACTTTGTTAACTTGTATTTAATAATTAAAAACGCTAATTGTTTAAATTAATTAAGCAGTTGATTAGGTAAGCTATCCCATTTTTTGGACTTTTTTTTTTAAAACTAAAACTATTTACATACAATTCTAAAAATATCCGGGAGTAGGTACACAACTACACATTATACTCCCGGATATTTGTAATAAGTTATAAATATAATTATATCCTCGTAACGTTGATGGTTATAGGTTGCGCAAGAACACCCACCCCCTAACAAAATAACCTACTTCTATTAAATAGAGCACCTTTTGCAAAATGACCTATAAACAATTTGTTGTGCAAATGATTTTAATATCAAATCGACATTTTCACAGAATTATTCACAGAGCTATGAAAAATGACGCTTCTAACGAAACGTATTTTTTTGCTCTGTGGAACTATTAAAGTTACAGGCCTTTGCTTATTACTATATCCATCACTACTTCCACCTTATAATACATTAGTATAATAAATGTAGTTATAGTGAGGTATTATTCAGTAATAATTCCGCGTATATTTCCCAAATCATTATCATTAAGGTAAGGTAAGGTTGGTAAGAATCATTAGCAGACAGGCATTTTTAAATTTTACAAAAATTTGTTGTAATTATTACACATTGTAATAATTTTACAATAGTTTCGCATAAATAAATTATAATTGTTATAGTATAGATGGTAATTATCATTTAAATATGCAAATAGTATAAAATAAAAAAATCTAATGCCAGTCACAAAATGTAAAATTAGCATTCAATATTATTTAAATTTGTTTTGGAAACAGAGTAAGTAGTTGATATAACCACGTACAAAATACAATTTTAGTTTTAAAACACCTTGGACATTAGACATGATAGGTAACATAATTAGTTATATTGGTCAATATCACAGGTGCAAGAGGCAAGCAACAGACATGTCAGCATAAAAGCATCTGAATCTGCAAAATTCATTTTTCTTTTCAGCTTCAGTATTTATTGTAGTCAATAGAATGTCATTGTAGTTGTGGTTAACTGCCTTTATTGGTTTAACTCTAACCTACAGTAAGTAATATCAATTATACTGGTTACGATGACCATTCGTCTACCCTTTGTTTAAAGTAGATACTTTAAACAAAATTTGAGCTATACTTACCTATACTGGCCATGCAGGATTGAACGCTGACTTAGTGATGGATTAATTAGCATTCGCATTAATTTTTAGCATGCGAAATCTCTATTAGCATTTAGCAAATGAAATGTAGTTACGAAATTCTGTGAAATATGAAATTTCATTCCAATTCATTTGGTTGATTTAGAATTTATTTTTTAATATAAAGTTTCATTTCATTTTTAATTTATGTTACATTAAATTTTTCATATAAATTTTTATTTCATTTTTCATTTCAATTTTCATTTTATATTTCATTTCATTTTTTATATACATTTTTTTTTTCATTTTAGCAAATAGCATAGCAATAGCAACTAGCATGCTAAGACTCGTGAATTAGCATGTTTATGATATTTACGCAAAATCGCATTAATTGCGATCGCTAACGCTGACCTTTTTACAGTGCAAATTCTCCAGCCCGCTACAGTAGGTACCCTACCCAAAATGCTGGCAGCATTGATACATTGAGTTACAATGCAGTAGATTACCTAGAAGGATTTGATTACAAATAAAAAAGACTCAAATTAAGTAGTATCGCGTCGTATATAATGCTAGCGCCTACCCCGCGGCATCGCCCGCGTAGACCATCTCTAAAGAACCGTTTATTCTTACCCCTTCAGGGGATGAAATTCAAAAATCCCCGAGAGCTATCTATTCACTTTGTATATTCTTTACGCATTCCAAATTATTTCAGTAGGATACGGTAATTTCATTTTTAAGTATCATTTCTTTTTTATTTAAACTTTAATTATTATTTAACCGACTGTACCTCATGAATATTGTGTCGATTTCTCGACCAGGTTCCAGGTTAAATAATATTTAAAATGAATCACACTCATGAGAATTTTTATACATGTTTTTATATGTCAAGTTTCAAAAAGATACGTCGCGAAACGTAGATTTTATTTTTCATTCGAACGTTTTTTACCCTTTTCGCCCTCTTAGGTTGAATTATCAAAAATCCTATCGTAGTAGCGGTTACGTCATAAAAGGAAGCCACATTCCAAGTTTCATGTCTTTACGTTCAGCGGTTTAGTCTGTGCGTTGTGTGTCAGTCGGTCAGGACAAAGCCTTTTATATAATAGATTTATGTATAGGGTATAGGTGTCGTTCTAACTCCTAGCGCTGTTTTGATCAACTAAAAATAGATGTAACAAGTGTGTGTGTGATGATATAGGTGTGATTTTGTTTATACAAACGAACCAATATTAATATAAAATTAACTTAATATTGTGACTGGGTTGTGAATCGTGGGAAAGGAAAGGTGTACGGTAAAACAAACATGCTATGAATAGAGCTCTAACGTCCGCCGATAGAAATTGTAGCCACGGAGCTTATACCTATACCTATACTGAATAATAACTATATCAGTTTCCTGATTATGGTTTATAATATTAACACCAAAACTACACTAGTTAGCCTTGGGTTGAGCTGTTTAGTGACCTATGTAGAATATAGAGAATTTAATAAAATAATAATATTATAACGATTCGTTTTTTTTTTTCTATTTTTGCGACATAATTCATGCAAGCACAGCCAAGTGTGTAGCACCAAGTGTAATAAGGACCCTGAAATAAAACTTAATTATAAAATTAATAAATAATTATGGTACGTTAAGTGTCGCCACACTGTATATTTTTTTCCCTCTCTTTTATTACTGTTTTATATATATTTATGTTTTTAGATCATCGCGGCTAGTATACCTACAGTCCAATTATTTTTTGTAGTATGTAGCTAGTAGCTTTTAGTAAATAGTAAGATATATACTCTTCTTGTATTTATATTTGGAACTCTAAATACAGCCCAAGAGGATCATGCAGGAAAAATCAACAACCAAAATAAGGCTAGGAATCTACATGTTTGCCGAACCGAATCCTGATGAGCAGGTTTTCGTTTTTTAACACTAACAAAAAGGAATATGAATATGAAACTATCGAATTATCTATTCGAATGCGCGGGCGGTGCAAGAGGCGCGGCTGCGCGGCCGCAGCCGTCGGCGCCCGTCGTTCGGATGCCTAGCAATTTTTTTTTTTTTTTTTTTTTTTTTTTTTTGAACGGGCTAATGCTGTTGGTCTCTAACGACCTTTACAGCGTCACCGGGCGGGAGGGCAGGCGCTTAAGGCACCCAGCCGACAAAAGTGGGGGGCAACTAGCTCAAGGGCACCCCTGGGGTGCGAGCCTCGGCTTGGGCTGTTGCCGGGATAAGAGGATCGAGAAGGCTACGTCCGCTGGAGGAGTGGACCCTATGGAAAGTCGCGACCGTTCTAACTAACCTACGGGGGGTACGTCGACCTCGCCGGCGGGGTCGGTGTCTGATTGTGTTACGCTGGTATCCTATACCGGTGCCGAAATCGGTACCTGAGCCAGAAGGGCTAGACTGGTCCGGTGATCCTAGCGCAGCCGAAACAACGGCTGCTATAGGATCTTCCGGGTCGCTCAAGACGTGTCTTGGGCGTCGACGACGGGGTGGTGGGTCTGTCATGTCTGTAGAGTAGCTTGATGCTTGGACTACGAGAGGGTTGGGGTGATGGGGGGCCGCGTCAAAATAGCGGCGGGATGCATCCTTCATAAACTGACGGATGGATGGGAGTTCGAGATCGCAATGGAGGTCGGCGTTTCGCTGGTACCAGCGAGCCCCGACTACCTTGCGGATGAACCGGTTTTGGATCACCTGAAGTCGATCCAGGTGGACTGGGTGTGTATGAGCAAACGCGACAGATGCGTATGTCATAATGGGGCGAACGCAAGTTTTGTAAAGTGTCACCTTATTTCTAAGGGACATCTTACTACCCTTGCTCAGGAGAGGGTGGAGGCGGCCTAGGACGAAGGCAGCCCTATCGCGCACTCGCTTAATATGGTCAATGAAGCTGAGCCTGGAGTCGAGGGTAACCCCCAGGTATTTAGCAGACGGAACCCAAGGAACGGGCTTGTCGAACAAGGAGAGTGGTCTCGATGGCGGATCACGCTTATAGTCAGAAAAGTACATCGCTGCACTTTTGTCTGGGTTAACCGTGATCCGCCATTTCCTGAACCATGCACCGATCTCGGTGAGGGCTCGTTGGAGGCGACCGCGCATATGGACTCTCTGCCATCCGGAGCAGTAGATGGCGGTGTCATCCGCAAAGAGTGCAAGCTGCACACTTGGATGGAATGACCGCGGAATGTCGCTGGTGAACAGCGAGAATAGCAAAGGGGAGAGCGCGGAGCCCTGGGGTACTCCGGCTCTGATGGGATGGGGAGAGGATCGCTCCCCCTCAACGCGGTAGCGAAAGCTTCGATCCCTGAGGAAGTCTTGTATGATGTGCACAAGACGATCCGGCACGCCGATGTGGTACAGCTTGAATATCAAGCCGTCGTGCCAGACTTTATCGAAGGCTTTCGCTACGTCTAAGAAGACTGCAAGAGTCCCTTTGGGTTTCGGCTTCGAGTTGAAACCATCGAGAATGTGCTCCGTGATGCGGTGCACCTGTTGGACGCAAGAGTGTCTGGCTCTAAAGCCAAACTGCTCGTCGGGAAGGAGTTTATGTTCGTGGACATGGGACCAGAGACGCCTCCGAATGAGACGCTCGTAGATCTTCCCCAGAGTACTGAGGAGACTAATGGGGCGGTAGCTAGAGGGCTCGGTAGCCTTCTTGCCTGGCTTGTGGATGCCGATGACGTCGGCGGACTTCCACGCAGCGGGAAAAGAGCAATTACTCATAGCCGCATTGAAGATGCTAACCAGGAGATAGATCAAGGGGACCGAAAAGTGTTTGACCACTTTGTTGCTGATACCATCAGCGCCGGGAGCTTTACGGGTGACGAGATCCCTGATGACAGACTCGACTTCAGCGGCCTTAATAAGCTCAAGAGGGGGGTCGGAGGGTGTTAGGGAGCTGCGACGTTCAACTTCGCTGACCACCGTATGGAGGTGGACAGGGTCAACGTGATCAGGGGAAAGGTTACACTGGGCCTCGAGGCTCTCAGCCAAACACTCAGCTTTTTCCTCGTCATCGAACGCAGGGACTTGGTTCGGCCTATCAAGAGGAGGCATCGTTCTAAGTGTGTCACTTTTCAAGGTTCGAGCCAACCTCCAGTATGCCTGGTGGGTTGGCTCGAGCCCTGAAAGCAGGTCTGTCCAGTTCTGAGCGCGAAGATCACCTATGCGTTTCTTAACAGCACGCTGGAAGAAATTCAAGGTGGATTTGTTATCATGGGTGGGGGCCGCGTCGTATGCCCTAGTGGCTGCGTTCTTTTCTGTCAGCAGTCTCCTCGCATCCTCGGGCAGATCCCAGCGGTGGTCCACCACTGGAACCTGCTTCGAGGACTCACCCACTACGGTGCGGAGGTGGCTGGTGAGAGCGTCGATCGCGGAGGAAACGTCATCTAGTGTCTGTATGTCATCGGGTATCTTATCTAAGTCGGGTGAACTGATAGCTTTCAGGGATTCCCCCAATCGCTTCCAGTCCACCACTGTTTTGGTCTGGGGTGGAAGTTCAGTAGAATCCGAGCCTAGTCTCATGAGAACGGGCCGGTGGTCAGAGTCAAGTTCGTGAAGCACTTCTATCGAGCGTAACCTGAGTATTACGCCTTTTAAAAGAGCTATGTCGAGTATGTCTGGTCGATGGTCGAGGTTCCCAGGGAACCTGGTTGGAGTCATGGGTGCGATGATGTCAAAGGTGTGGTGGTCTGCGTCTGGTCGTGGGTCAGTTAATTGTTCGAGTATCCTACCGTTGGTATTGGAAGTGTGGCAGTTCCACATGGTGTGTTTGCTGTTGAAGTCTCCCGCCAGAATGACGGAGCTTCCCAGAGAGAGCAGTGCGTTGATATCACTACTGAGCAAACGTTTGTCGGGGGGGAGGTAACAAGACGCTAGTATGATCGACTGATGGCCGTTCATAGCTAGGCGGCAGCAAGAGGCTTCTAAGTTGACTAAGGACGTAGGAGTATCAATTGGAATGCAGTGAAGAGACCTTCGGTAATAGATAAGCGTACCGCCTCCGGCATTGGTAAGCCTATCATTACGGACCACAATGTAATTGGCGATCCTAGGATCCCGTTTACTGGGTTTCAGGAGGGTCTCTTGCACAAGCATTACATCGACCTGATGGGTCTTACAAAAGTCGTGAACCAAGTCGCGTTGACGAGCGAGACCGTTTGCGTTGAAGAACGCTAACGCTACGGAGCGAGGTTTCACCTTTTTTGGTGTACTATCCATATTAGATACTACTAAAAGAAGGTAAGGGACAGCGCATGATAGCGTCGAGGATGTTGTCGTGCTGGACCAGGGCACAGAAGCGGTCCTCGGGAGTCACGGCTGAACGAAGTTTGTGTGCTAGCGCACGCACTTCCTTCAGGTCGATGGCTGTCAGGCTCTGCTTGATCAGAGCTAGATCTTCCATCAGAGAAGTCGAAGCAGCTTGGCCAGAGGGGCCAGGCTTGGAGGCGGGGGGGCTAATGCAACCTAGAGGCAGCTCTTCAGCAATGACCGGAGTACTGCGAAAAGCCGCTGGCGCAGCCTGCGCCCGAACCATGCTCGGGGGCTTGACCCAGGCGCTGACTGCGGGAGGCGGTGCCTGTGAGAGCTGTGTCCTCGCGGGGACAAGGGATAGCTTAGAGCTAATCCCTTGGGAGCGAGTGGCCGGGGGATTGGGGCGAGACGGTACGCGCCTACTAGGCCTCTGCGTGCTGCGCGGTGCCTTAGGGCAACCACGATAGTTCGCGGTATGCCCCGAGGCCTCGCATAGAACGCAGCTTGGCGGGTCTGGGCTGTCCCGAGTACGGAGACAGTCCGCGGTGCCGTGATCTCCAAGGCACTTCACGCAGCGGGGCCTGGCGAAACAGAACCGCGCCGCGTGCCCATAGAGCTGGCAGCGGTGGCACTGGGACGGAGAACCGTTCCGGTATGGGGCCTCGACCGTGAGCCCTGAAAGAGTGTTGACCTCCTTCAGGTTGAAGATGGCCTTTCCTCTTTCAGAGCGGTCGAGGACAACCAAAACAAGATCGAAAGCGATCTTGTCATGTCCACTGTAAAGCCGATGGACTTCCCGGACTGGGTAACCTTGGGCTTTAAGGTCGGTGAGGATTACTTTCTCCTTCACCTCTTTAGGTACTCCACGTATGACTACGCGGAGTACTTTCTCCTCCTCGAGAGCATAGGTGTGAAAACCTATTTTCTCTTGGCGGAGAATGCGGGTGAGCAGACGATGGTCGTCTGAGGAAGGTACCTGGACCTTAATGCCCGAACCGGTTAGTCTGGCGGAGGTGTAATTCACCTTGCGCGACTTCAGGAGAGAGGAGACGTTACTCCACTTCTCCTTCTCCTGGACGAATAGAGGGGGAGGAGGTCGCTCCGCTCTGGCGGTTGATGGCCCCGAGGAGGGCACATCAACCTCAAAGGCGGATGAGCCTTTACGGTCGGATGGACCAGCTACTGCCCCGGAAGGGCAAGCAGCCTTAGGCGGCGGGGGAGGAGAGGAAGCAGCCGCGGGGCGTTTCCTTCCTTTCGTGACCGTGATGAAGCCATCAGCATCAACAGGGTCAGGAGAGGCGGGGGTATCATACTCCATCAGAGAGGAAATTACTTCCTGTGATGGAGGGGAAAAGACAGGCGAGCGCGAGCGCGTGCGCGAGCGCGGTCGCTCATGCGCGACAACTTCGCGGCTTCGCGGCGTAGGAGCGGGGGAGGGTCCGCGGGGGGCGGGAGAGCGGGAGCTGTTGCGGGAAGCAACTTTCTCCGGTTTGCGTGCACGGGCGACGCTGACAGAGGTGGATGGCGGTGGGGGCATCACCGGTGATGCGGGCTCACTGGCTAGTGCGGTTGGGGTAGATGCTGAAACGAATTCTGACCAAAGGTTCTTTAGATTCGGGTTGGCTTGAATGGCCCAATTAAAGAATTCGAATATTTGCCTCGCGGCAACATCCGATGGGATAGGCTCCATCCTGGGCGTGCCCCGGGATGGAGCGGGGAGTGAATAAGCACGCCCTGCCTATAGGCAGAGCGGTGTGTGCCTAGGATGTAGCCCTAATAATCGTACCGTCTGCAAAGCAGCGCGGATGGATACCTGACACGCGGATCCCTATGTCTTCTGCAGCTCCTGCTGCGACGACGAGTGTACCCGAACGCGGCGGCAGCCAGTCACGCGCACGAGCGCGGAGGCTACGCGGCGACGGCGACAACGCACTCGGGCCGCGGCACACGCTCGTGCGTGGCAACGGCGAACACGCACAACACTCAAGGCACTGGTAGCGACGGCGCTAATATTGTCCAAAAGTCCAGCAAACAGTCTCTTCACTCGCGACACTCGCGAGACGGGTGGGCCTGGGAAGGCGGCGGCGTGAACACGAGAGGCGACCGCACAAAATGGCGGCGCCAGGCGGCGGACCGTGGCGTTCGGTTCTCGGAATCGAGGGGAGCGTAACGGGTGCGCTCGGATTGCAAGACAACCGCTCGGAGCGGTGTCAGGTAGCGGAATGATGGTGTATCATGCCTAGCAATTAGCATTGACGCGAAATTTATCCGTGTTATATTTCGGGCATGGCAACTATGTTTGCAATCGAAAAAGTGAGCCGTCGCCGCCGCACTCACACCACTACGCAGTCAACACACATGCACTCGGCCCACAATAGGCCTAGGCACATAAGCGCACGCTAGTCTACACGCAGACAGCAACAGTCGTGCACGAGTGTGCGCAGACTTTACCCTTGAACGCATGCGAAACGCTAGATAATGCCTCACCAATTTGGTGCATTGATAAAATTGTGATAACCTGAATAATCCGTATACAGGTTTCAGCTCTTGTGATATGACAAGGTAGGTTAATAAATGCAGAATAATTTTGCTCGTACAGTTGGTTTTGGAATATTCTATATTTATATTATGCCGAAGGTTAGTTATTTTGACTGTGTTGTATATGCAACATAAAGATTAATCACTGTGAGTTATTGTAGTTTGTAATACGCGATGCTTTCTCTACTTTTTCATAACATTTATATATTATTTCCTAAGGGAATTTCGCTGCGTAGAGCCATTCTACGCCACGGCAACAGAGTGCTACGAACAAAAAATATATATTTTTTATGAAACTATTATTGGATATACAACGTTAATTTTGTATTACATGCAACGTGCTGTTACATGATTTACTCAATACAATATCAATTTTTTGTCACATATTTTGTCGTTTATAATTTTAGAGATTATTTTAAGTATCGTAGCTTTCCTATTCACCCATCGGCAACGATAACATAATTTATACAAACAGACTATTCAATCAATGAGCTTATATTACAGATCTCTGTAATAAGTACTTAGATATAAAGATAGTGAATATACAACACTACAAACATTCTCAAAACAAATAAACTGTTTTTTTTTCTATTAAGTACCAATTAAAATTAATTAAAAAATCAATATTATAATGAGTTTGTAATGAGTAATCGTTTAGCACTACAGCAGTTACACTATGGAGAGAGATTCTGAACACTGAACTTTTATGAGCAAATAAACACTAAATTACAGTATCGTAACATTTCTCTCAAATTATTCTCGGAACAAGGACGAAGAAGGATTTTAAAAATAAATAATCAAGTATCAAACTACATTATCTGCCGTTTGCAGTAGCCATGTCTCAACTCTAGAAGTAAGTTTTCATTACTGCCCAATAATACTGCGGGTGCAATTATAGTACCTAATATAATTTTTTTTCAGTTTTAGTGTTCCTGTTTCTTGTCTTCGTTTTTTTTGTTCTGAGCTTATCATACCATCTAAGTTAATCTTTAAATATGATGTATAACATTGGCTCTAGATTGAACCAGTTCTTTCTACTTAATGAATAATTAATCATGCTGACATTATTGAAATGCAAATCAATGCTATATCAGGTGAACGACTAGCTTGTCAAATCGGTCATTACTTACATTAAAAAACTGTAAAATCACGTGAAAAGATTTTCTAAATAGGCCTGTAAATAGTAGACGCATAATTATGATCTGTCAAAAGTTAAAAAAAAAATGCAACATATTGACCACCCAAAAAAATCTAAATTAAAGTCACAACCACACCTAGAACTTCTTCCTTAGCTACAATTTTGTTTTATAATGTCAAGTTTATTTTATTAACATAAAAGCTTCAAAAGATGTTATCTATATTTTATATGTCTAGAATACAGTCTATCTATGATACAACTTATGATCTTTATCTATTCGAATAAGCATTAAAATATATATTATACAGATTTGAATAAATTGCATAATACGCGTGTCGCGCAAAACTTTATATTTTTGAGTTCCAAGTGGCCTGCAACTGTGATAGACGACCATGTCACTTAACATCGAGCGAATGACTAGCTCGTCACGTCATTAAATTTGTATACACATAAAAAAGTCGCGTTATGCTTGATTTCATATAATTATATAAGATTTCTACTAAGGAATTTCGATAACGAGTACAGCCAGTATTTGAATAAACTCGTAGCAGAGGTTATCGTGTATGTAAAAACCACTAATACATGTATTATTTGAATGCATTTTCAGCGTAACGCTTTCAGCTATGCGTCTAGAACTTATCTAGACCTTGGACAATAAACCTCTATGGCACGACCAGACAAGACAGCGGTCAAATGTTTAAAAATATACGTCATTTATGTTATGTAAAAAATCAGCAAGTTTCCTGCTTACTATTTTAATTAGACACGCTTAACATTCAGTGAATCTTTTTAAATTGAAATGCTCTCAGCTCTTCTTCTTTTTTAGTTTATGGGTTTAGTTTAGCATTAATTTCTGCTAGTGCCAAGGAAGAATGTAATTGTACGAATAATTTTTAAATTAAATACTTACATACATATACCAAAACCAAATATGGGTGGTAATACAACACAATAAATAATTATAAATGGCACGCGTTGATGTCTATTGAAGGGCTATCCCTTTTCGTAGCGTTCGTAGCGCGCAATGAAGCTCGCGGCATATTGGGCATGCGATAGCAACATTTAGCAACCTCACATATTAAAGTCTAAATAATATAATAATTATATTGACCATTGCTTTAAAATTTCATTTTATCTGATTGTCGTCATCAATGATCGTCATTTCATATTACGAGTTTATTCAAATTGTTACATTCAAATACTGTATTCGAATTTTGAATAAACTTGCCTTAACCGATTGCCTTGTATCAGCGCAGACATGTCATTAAAGTATCTATGCCTTGTTTATGTTTTTGTAGGGATCTAAACTAACTTGACAGTAGGTAAAATCTCCTATCTATGTCTAGAAGTTATATTACGGTAGTGCTACGACTAGCTCTCATCTGATATATTTATTTTCTTCAAAAAAAAAAAAAATACTGCGCTGCTATTTTGATAGCTTCGTATAGCTTAACCATCCAAAAGCTACTACAGCATACTATTTTTTATAGTTTCTAACATAAAAAAATTAATTGAATAATTAAATATTCAGTCATTTGACAGCCATGCTTGCATATCTTAATTATTCTAATTCAGCAATAAAAGAGTATTATTTTTATAAATATTTTACCGAATTTAATGATATTTTTATTTGATTTTTTATTAATGTTATGACATTTATTTTTCCTTAATAAATTATATGAATACATTAATATGATTTTAATCAACCCAATAATTTTGGACAACCGGATGCTATTGCAGCTTTTAATTCAATCGATAAGCAAAATGTCAACATTCGACTAGTTAATAAAAGTGTTCCTCAACGTATTATTGTTTCAGAGAAGAACATTCATTTTAAATCGGGGAAAAACATTACAAATTAACCACTTTACACCGTTCCGGGAACTGTAACTACCGGCTACATAAAAACGCTTAAAATATTTTAATCGATACTCAGTCCCATAAATAATGTAACGTACATTTTCCTACTTAATTAACCCATAGACGTGTCATTTATTCTGGAATAGCCTCATTGTAAAAATACACACATCGCATAATTGCAATTAAGCAAAAAGTTGAAATTGCCGGCGAACCTATAAAACTCTCGTGACTGTGCTCTTCCCCTTCTAATGCAAACGATTTCAATAGTGATGGAACTAGCCTATATGTTTATAAATATACATAACTAATAAAAAACGCTATGGCAGTTATTTCCACGACCGCCTATTCGCATCTCTATAACAGCACCATTACAGCATTGCATGTGTGCGTGAGTCACGAGCTTGTATTTTTCTTGCTAGACGCACACATGAAAGAATGTTACATAATTGTATGCAGAAACTTGCCGTCTTGTGGCCAGACGTTCGGAACAGACTAGTATTATTAACTAATTTTTAGGGTACCTAAAACTCTCTGCGTTTGTGAGCGTTATCACTTTGTTATCGCGTGGTTTGCGGCCGAATATAAATTGATTGCAAAAATTCCGGAAGTCGCACACAATGTTTTAGTTACCACAGTATGTAGGTATATTTATTATCACTGCTGTGGTTACTATGCATGCTTTATAGTTAAATAGACGACCGATTTTGGTTTCACCCGTGTTCTTTCATACTGTTTTTAATAGGTATTATATTTATGTTTGCATCAAATAGAGAATTTTTCAAAAATGTTTTCGTAGTGCACCCCTACTTAGGTCAAAAGGAAGACACCTTCCAAATATGAAGTCTCGATGTCCTGCGGCTTGGGCTGTACTTAATGAAAGTCATTTAGGACAAAATTCAGCGTGTTAGATTACGCTCTCCTCTCTCCCAAGTGGAAACGTACGACCTGATGATAAAAAACAAAACTAGGTTATTTAAATGTCGACCGTTGCAAGTACCTATCTCCTATTTATTTTTACCTTACTTTAGATGTCTATTTCTTCACGCACTAACTAGCGCGATTGATTGTTTGTAAGATTTGTACGGTTTTCGGAACATCGACCTCGTGTTTTGCGATCTTCATTTTTTATGCGCTTGCGTTTTGGAAATCCCGGTGAGGCTGACTGATCTATAATAATTCCATAATAATAGCGACCACTTTATAATCACTCATCGACTATAATGTGGTGGTACTAAACATATGTTTTATTGCTTGTGTTGTGTAATGTTAAAAAGTTGAATCCGGTAGTGCTAAAAGTGAGTTGTATTTATTAATTACTATAGGTATAGACCTATACAATTATATAGTTAGCTATGGTATGAAAGCAAGAAGTTCCTTAGAGGTTCTCTGTTCGCACTATAAAGTTTGTATTATAGCAATCGTACTAACGAAGGAATTTCAACCATAGATGCCGTATTTCTGTGTAGACGTTAGTTTTAATTTGGATGCAGTTTTGAATGTAAACGGTTTTTACTGCCTATCTTTGAATCGAATCCGGCTAGACAGGTTTTAGGCGCCAGAACACAAGCAAAAAGTCCTACCTGGCCGAAACTATTAGGATAAAGAGGAGACTTGGTTTAAATCCTGCACGTTGATAATCAACTAGAAATAACGATTTGTTTCAACCTTTATAACGCAAAAACGGCTAGAAAGTGGAACTCTTTACCAAGCGCCTGAATTCCCAAAGAGGACTTTTCAAAAGAAAAATTAACAGATATTTTCAATAATTACCTATTTTATTCGGTTTGTATTATTTGTTGTTATAGCAGCAAGAGAAATACATCATTCTGTGAAATTTACACTGTTTAACTATCACGGTTCATGAGAGGTGATAGACGGACAGACAGACAGACAGACAGACAGACAGACAGACAGACAGACAGACAGACAGACAGATAGCGGAGTCTTAGGAATAAGGTCCGTTTTGCCATTTGATGCCCTAAAAATGACGTAATACGTTTGTATATGTAGTGTTTTATAGTTATATAACAGAGATGCAAGGACAGATCTAAGACGGTTGTAGTCAGTACGACGAAACGCTATATAGAAACTTGTTACAAAAGGCTTTTAGCTTTTTAATATTTCTATATTTAGATTCTAGGCTATATACTAGCATTGATAATTGATAATTAAATTAGCTTTTAATTTTAAGGCTTATAACCGTATAAAAAAAATCATAAAAATACAGCTAAAATATATTATAATAAACAAAGATTAGGATTTTAGTAATAAAAGTCTTTAAATTATTTTTATTAACTCATGAATAAATTTAAGTATTTTGCATAAACCAATTAGGCTGCGAATTTTGAGTGACTTTCATACTAATTTATACTTTTTGCGACATTAACTTAGGTTTAGGTGTATATCATGAAAATAATATGACTGGTGGACTGAATATATTTATTATCATTATTGTTTTCTTCCGATGGTGAGGAGTAATTATCAAGGAGCACGGGCGGGTATGACCGACATGATAAATAATGCTACTTATAATAATATATTTATATATTTATAAATTTAGACATGGATGAAATAAAAAAAGAGATTTAGACTTCTTTATTACTTAGCCGATGATCTGTCAAATAATAAGAAATATATATTTTTAAATTATTCTCTATGCCTTCTCATCCATTTATCATTTTTCCCTCTCGTTGCCCTCTTTCCTCGGACAGAGTACAGTAGTAAAACTTATTAGCTCGTGCAAAGCCAGGGTTGGAAAGCTAGTGTAGTAATAAATATGGTTAAATAATGGTTGTATTTTGTCAGGAGCCTAGATTTTTGGTCTGATCTAATTTATGCAAATTGATTAATAAATGTGTAATAAAGTCAGATCTACCACGTTTTTTTTAGAAAAAGCTTGTAAAGTTAGATATCTATCTAACTTTACAAGCTACGTAGTTGGGCGTTGTAATTATGTTGAGTTTATCTTAACTCTTTATTGAAACAACTAACCACAAATAGTTAAAAACTGAGTGACAAACTTAACAAAAAATATATTTATTGTTAAAATTGGATTAGCATTCCTACATCTACATCTTTTTTTTTTTATGAGAATAAATGACGTGACGAGCTGGTCGTTCACCTGATATTAAGCGATACGGCCGCCCATAACAGTTGCAGTGTCACTCGGAACTTAAAATAATAAAGTTTCGCGTGACACTGCACTGCGCACGTCATCCTGAGACATCACACAGTCTAGTAATCAGATTACTACACTGTATAATCAGGTCATAAAATCTCATTTGCCCAGTATTTTCACTAGCTACAATGCCCTTCAAACCGGAACACAGTAGTGGTTGCACACTACTGCTTGGCGGCAGAATAACTGGCAAAGCGGTGGTACCTACCTAGACGAACTTTGCAGAAAAGTCCTACCATCTTACAGCGTATTAAAAATCATCCCTTCTCACAATAATAATAAGTAAACCATCGTATTGTAATAAATTCGATATATCGTTTCGCCTATCTTATCTAGGTGACTGTTCCTCACCGATGTAGGATTTATTGCTACGCGATGTAGAACATAGACAGCGGTGACAAGCGTTTTGTGCAAAACACACAGCGTAGGCGCTACATGTGCTACGCCTGCGCACTATGTGAGACAAGGGAATCTAGTTTTTTTTTTGTTTGGCACCTCACGTTTGTGTCCCAGGTACTATTCTGTATTCTGTGACCGCTCTAACTTAGTAATTATTATGAAAGTGAAGTGATATCTTTGTTTATATTTTACGACAAAATGCCTGAACCAATTCGGATGAAATTTTACACACAAATATTTCGTACCACCACTACTATAAAATAACGCGTTTTTTATATACAATCTGTTTTACATAATGACGTTGACATATGTATACTTACCTACCACCATTTAATTACTGAAACTTAGGTAAGTACCTAACAATTTCAAATGCAAATATATTTACTCAGCCTTGATTTTTTGGTACCTACCTATCTATTGTCAGGTCTAGACATACCTATCTACGTAAATATACATTAATTATAGAGCCTAGAGTTTTAACCATCTATAGGTACCTTGATATTCTTGAAAGCGATACTAAAATAATATCGTAATGTCGATGGAAAATAATAGGACTTTAGCTGTTTATTCGCCAATATAATTTTAATATATTCAATTAAAATGTGAAAGTGTTCTAAGCAAACTCTTTCTCATACATTTAATAGAAAGCTCACGTAAAGTTCAGCGTACCTTTCTGCATTCGCTTTACAAACCAATCAAAAACACGATCGATCTCAAGCTGAAAGGTCTTTGCCACTAACCGAAGCCAGCAATATCAGCCAGTTAAGAAGATCACAATACATGCATACAATCATATAGGCTTACCGACTGAGTTCACTTTACATTGCATGTCAACAGTATTAGATTTAGGCGCGACCGGATGCTCAGCCGCCTGTTATAATTTGCACAGTAGGTAAACTTAGGCATTCAAATCTAATCAGTGAACTGAGATTGCACAGTTGCTATTCCCGAGATAAGTTGACCTCTTTATTAAGTAACTTACCTATCTAACGGAAACTACTTATACAATTGGTTATTATTCAAAGAATCTTTTGATTGCAAATGTAATGATGAAAAATATATTAAAAAACAAAAGTTGATAGTTAGATTCAGGCGTGACCTTGTGGAAGTTCATCATAATACAAAATGATTACATTTAATATAACTCCGCTAAAGCTAAAACTGTATTGTCGGAATCACAAGGTACCTACCTATATCTTTTATCTACAGTAGATAAAAAATTAGAAATAAAACTTCAAAAACGGCATGCGCATAACTAGACACTGCCTCGGTCACACGTTTCAATTATCTACGTACCATTGGGCCATCTCAACAATAGCTGCTTGCGTCCGTCTATAATAGGTTAGGTACAGCTCAGGGGGCCTACCACAACCTCTTAAAGCATTATTACTTCAATCATAGATTGACAAATGACATAAAAGTAAGGATACTATAATGTTGTAGAGGCAGAGCAGTTTTGGTGACGTCACGTTAAATCGTTCACTCAAATACATCATGTTGACACTGACGTGCGACAGTGATAACGTTATATAAAAAGGTAGACATCTCGTTCTCATGCAGGAATACTTTATAAGTTCATGGTGCGAATTTGCACAATATTATTGTAACCTTGAATCATTACTGTCATAAACCATGATGGTTTTGTATTAGTTTGTGGTACGGCCCCTGATCTCTGTACAGTCACATGGCGGAGATGGCGTGCGAAACGCGGCCGTGCAGCCGCTATGCGTTGTCTGACCTTGATCCCCACGCACCGCGCAGAGCAGACCGCGCGTGTATTAGTTTTACTGTTAAGCGGAATACACATGTTACAAAATCAATTAATTTCCTATCATTAAAATCTCATGCTATATGGTGCCCGTTTCGTCTCACGGGTGCCGTAAGACCCAGCTAAGGAAATACTCAAAGAAAGTGCAGCAGCTTTTCTTTTTTTCTTTCGGTTCTTTAAAATTGTAATCTTCTGCCATCACAAAGCCTGCTAAGCGTGGTGAATTAAGACAGCCCTCCGCATGATTGGTACCCAAAGTCGCATTTCGTATTGATGGAGGAGATGGGGCCGTACTGTGAGCTCTTAGCGCGTTTCAAAAGAGAGCCTATATTGGACCGCTTGTGAAAATCACATACAAAAAAAACAGCGAAGCAAAATAGGTTCGTTTTTGAATCGCGGTGAGAGCTCGCAGTACGGCTCCTGTGTTCAGCAGTGGACGTCTGCTGATGGCTGTTGTGATGTGATCTGTTGCACAGTACCTAGGTACATATGGTAGGCAAAAAGTAGCTATGCAGTCACTATGCATTACACGACCTTCAAATCCACACAGACCGCGCGTGTAGTGTAAGGTCATTTCCACAATGTAAGTACTTTGAGTTGAAATATTAATAGGAATATTTGTGTTTTAATACGCCTAACTATACATCGATTTAAATAGTTCAGGTAATTTTGGAACGCTGGAGGTATGCCTATAATATTTTGACGTGTGAACTTTGATGGTTAAAACTCATGTACTCATTGCATCACTACTATTATCATAAAAAGAGTTGTATATAGAATTATGTCGGGGAATTAAGGCACTTGAGTGGCGACCACGAACCGGAAGACGCAATATAGGCCGGCCCCTCACTAGGTGGACCGACGGTCTCGATAAAACTGCGGGGAGCCGATGGACGCAGGAGGCGATCAGCCGCTCAAAGTGGCGCTCTCTGGAGGAGGTCTATGTTCAGCAGCGCACGTCTTCAGGCGGTTGATGATGGTGAGGTACCTAATAAAAAACTTTAATTTTGACCACTGTCCAAAAAGCAGTGTGTTGGAGCTTTTGCCTTTTTTGTTTGTGTTTTACCTACTTTTATGAAAGTTTGGAAACGTAAATGTAGAGCAAGCCGATGCGGACATTGATTTCATCCACAATTATTGGCCTTGATATTATTATGTCCATAGTAGGTAAGTATGCGTGTAATGTGCAGATTGCGTGTATGGCTTATATACTTATTTATACTTACGTATCATGAAAGGCTTAATTGATTGAATTAATATACCTAAGTATGTTTTGTTGTATTATACTGATTGTTGTTCTCTACAATAGCACCTACCCTGGCCTGCACGTAGTATAAGCAGGTAGATAGCGTAGGTAGCGTAACGTAGACTAATCTTATATATTCACTTGGTGACACTGAGATCGTAGAGACGTTTTTTATTTTTGCCTTTTTTGTTTACTTTTTTGTGTAAGTAGGTAGTAGGTAGCCCTTCATTAGCATGGCTCGGTACCTAACCTACCTATCTGTAAACACAATAAGATAATAAATTTAAAAAATGAAGTTGTATTTGAATTATTTTTATGCAATGGGCAAAAAAAGGTAAGTAATACCACAAATAATGTAATACTTACAATACTAATTTAATGCAAATAAATGTCACTTTTTCTGAATATGTGGTTCCTGGTTTTACTGTAAGCTAATATATCATTTCGTATATTGATATTAGGTATGAAAAGTCTACTCAATTGTGTTTTTTTGAGACAATAAATATCATAAATCGTGCCACCCTAAAACGCATGGTCAGACACGTTGGCAATGGGCACAAAATATTTTATAATTAATCAAATATCTCACGTAACGCATCTGATGATAAGGTAAATGAATAGACCTATACATTACCTACCTACATACTAAGTACTGTAATTATCAGCGATTATGAAAGTGTTATAATATTAAAGTTCATTATTTGTATATCACGTGGACTTTTGTCACAGAATAGATTATAATATAGTACTTAGAGTCACCGATTTTAAGCTACAGATAAAGCTATGGTAATTAAGGTTTCCAGGAGGTTGATCCCGGAAGTGTACCTAGGTACTTATGTAATTTAGTATAGGTACCATATAAATTCCGAATAAATTAGTTTTTGTTTTTATTTATTTTTTCTTGATCTGTTTTTGGTGTGGTATATAGAGTTTAATACTTGCATCTTATTTATATAATTTAAAATAAGAAAAGATTTTTCTAAAATTCAATTTTAAATTTTGTAAAGAAACGCCACGCGCTGGAAATAATACTACGTACTCTACCCGGACTTAGTTTTTTATGCAAGACACAAACCTATCAAAACATTTTTTTATCGTCCTATTGCCTATGTCCACGTCTTTACGCCTAACTATAGCCTATAGATCCAGATAGGTATTAAGCATTGTAAACTGAAGGCCGCGCATGGTCACACAACCGTCACGGCACTCTACAGTTCTAGTATTTGTATAAGTACTAACAATTAAAAAAGTATAGTTATATAAAGCGTCTAATAGGGTTTAACGATTAGGCATATAACGATGATGAACCTAACGGTTACTTAGAACAGTACTTAGCACTTTATATTTACTGACATTATTTGGGTCATCTATTTAAATAGATGGAGAAAGTATCGGGCACCTACGTAATCTTTATACTTAGTTGGAGTTTGATTAGTAATTTTCCGAGTAGGAATACCTAGCGGGATGAATGTTAAGCCGTCAAGTCCCTTTCTTATAAAAAGTCATTATATATGTAATAAATAGGTAGGTACCTGCATAAGTACCTACCTAATCTAGAATTTTGTTATTAACAAATCTCAAATTTAACTTCTTTGGTTGACTTGCTGGGCTGCTTCTCATCTCCAAAATTGACCGCTTCTTAATTTGTCCATTTGCACAATGTCTTTTTTTCTAGATTATCATCCTTCAAATGCTAACATCTACCTACCTTCTAAGATGTCCATTCCCCATTCATCTATTTCTTATTTAGTTTTTTCTTTTTCGACCACTCTACAATGTCCTTTTTCTTAGACTTTCAAGGACCGCAATAAAGAAATAGATGATAGGGTTGATATACTTACTCAAATAAAATAATAATAGTTCTTAGACGTGAGCGGACGAGTAACAAAAAAGCGAAAAATTCCGCCGAATTCCGTCTTTACATTAAAATTGCGTAACTCAACGCAGAAACGTTGCATCACTTATATTATAGTGCGCCTTTGCGCATACACCGATAAGTTTATATCTTCACTGATACAGATAAAGGATATCTATTGCAATTTTATCACTGCAAAAAACATTGAACAATTCCTGGAAATTTAGCAATTTTTCACAAAATAAAAATATTTAAGGTTTTATAGTTAGAAGCTTTTATAAGTACAGCCAGAACCCGTTACCTTTTTTGCACAATTTTTAACAAATTATTGTATTTTAAAAAGATTACCTACCTACCTCAATATAATTATAAACTCAAGGTTGTAAAGTCCGAAATGTCAAATGTGAGATAAGATAATTTATCCAATGATGGAAAGGTTTAGCAAGATCTAATGAATAAAATAATATAATACTGGGCTTAAAACTAAAAAAATTGACAGCCTCTGCAGGATAAAACAGTGGCTGTTAGCTAACGGGAAGTGATAAGTGGATTCAGGCGCATAATACATCACAGAGGCATATAATACGTATGGACGAAAATTAAAAATAGAACGTTCCGCGTCCGCGGCCTTTAGAGTGAAGTGGGGGGGACGCAGACGTCCGATGACATCACACTTGCAGTACGGTGCGACCGCGCCAACTCTTGCGCAATCACGCGCCCTTGATCTTGACTGCGTCGCGGCCGATGCGTGCGCGAACACCTACCTACGTTTAAACACTAGCCACCTATATTTATCTGCGCGCATGTAGGTGCGAAACGGTTATCAGAGAGGCAGTATAATATACTGCGGGAGTATTTTGTACTCATTAGCGAAACTGACAGTTCCGGCTGGTGAGCCTGATGTGGGTAAACGCTGCAATTAGCACCTTCGATGCGTTGAATGCCTGATTCGGGTGAAGATTACTGGAGCATTGTTTTCTTGGCAGTTTTCTTTTATCGTTCGATGATTACCTATGTTATCATAATTTGGAATAAGTACTTATTAATAATTATTAAATATTATTAAAAATTGTTATCGATTTTTTAATAATATTTCCTATTGAAATACTTACTTAAGCCATTTTTACGGGTTTATTTACCTACCTACAATCAGCTAGCTTGTCTTAGCTTAGTAGGTTACCTATCTATTGTTTTACCGTATATAAACGGGGATATTCAAACATTTCAGACTATGATAAGTATTATATATCTAAACATTGCATTGTAATAAATTTTACCTACCAACCATACCTACCAACCAAGGTATACCTGTTTTATTAGCAGCTGTCATAGATTTACCTGAAAATTCCGTTATTAGAAAAACTTATGAATTAGATAGAAACCAGTTTTCATACAAATAGGTGCACGAAAGCTCAAATAGATGCAGAGCATTTAATTAATGTCTGTGATGGGATTTTTTTCCTAACGCATAAAATTTACGCGGTTGGGACCGTTGGAATCCTATACCTACATATACGATTATTGCATGATGAATTTTTATAGCTTAAATAAATCTTAAAGCTATATTTTTCTATGTAACCTAGTCTTTTTTATGAGAAAGAATGACGTGACGAGCTAGTCGTTCACCTGATGTTAAGCGACACGGTCGCCCATAACAGTTGCCTGTGCACAATAGGTACCTAAACGAAAATAATAATGTTAGTAATTTTTCAATCATTTTAATGAGAAATTCAGTTGACTATGTAACTCGGTAGGCCTTTATAACTACTGATAACAAACACACACACATGCCACTATTTATGTACCTACCTATAAGCGTGATTCACGTGTCGGCAACACGTAGAGATAGGGCTGCAATACAGACATCTAATACTATAAATGTATGTGGGCTGCAATAAGTTAGAACCAACAGTACGAACACAGATCTATGAATGCTAAGAGGAAACAGCGAAAATTCCATTTATTTTATATTTATCACTGTCAGTTACATTCACAAACCTACAATATTTTCGTTAGGTACCTATTATTTACATTTTTATAAAAATACTGTTTATTTTGAAGTGTGTCGTCTCCTATGAAGCTGCATACAAGTTGCAGAATGTCAAGGCGAGTGTGTTAGAGACGTAATATTGTTAGCAAAGAAATAAAATTATAATTTATGTTTATCCCGAATTTTGGCGTAGGTACATATTCACCGGATGGCTATTATCTAATCTATGCTACCTTGTTAATTTACATATTGATGCTGAATTTACCCAGTTTTTTAAGTAACTAAGTACTACAATAACTGGTAAATATACCCACTCCTACACTACTATACCTCAAGGTAAAGTAGGTACAAAAACAGTTCAGATTCAGTTTTTAAGTAAGCGATGTTAGTAGGTGATGTTGATTAGATTTGGATACTATTACAATACAACACCCAGACACAGAATAGATACCGTTCATCACACAAATATTTCTCCTGGGTGGGAATTGAACCCACTACTTATAGTTAAGAAAGCAGAGCTAATAACTAACTGAACATAAAACACAACTATTTTACTTATTTTATACCTAAATAGCTTTAGTCTAAAAATGTAATGTAGGTGTAGTATCTGCTTAATATTTAATAATTACTTAATAAGATTATTTTTCAGTAGATTTTTGTGTCTGTAATAGAGAATAAAACAATTTCTTTACATTAGCTATTAGGCAGAGTTGCATATATTTTTTATTTAAGCTTCAAGGTGTAACGTAGCTAGATACCTACCAAAATTAAGTTTTACATATTTGATTGCTCTTATCTCGTCTATAATGACAAGTTCTGCCCTCCACCTAATGGCATAATTTGTCATAATATTTTTACTTAAGAGTTAACGCCTCGGTTGTTGATTGTTTTTATAGCGATATATTTTTATCGAATCGAATGTTGATGGGTGACAACCGAAAATTAAACTACACCTATTTCTAAGAAATAATATGGACAACTCATTGACACATAGGTAACGTTTTATATATAGGTGATTTCTATATTATAGGTACTTACCTGCCTATACCCTCGTAATATAGGTACCGCTTTTAAAATAAAATTATATAGGTAGGTACATAATAAAATATATAAATGTCACCGTTTTTTTGTAAGAACCGTTAGTTTATTAAAAACGCGGTTATTTAAACTGTCGATTTATTGCAAACGGGCAATATTTCACAGTAAAATGGTCCATTTTTCAGTTATTTATAATTAATCGGCATCTCTTCGTTTTATTGTAATTGTGTACTTACACTTGTGTGTGTAGTGTGGTCAAAACGAACCTAACACCCCTCCTTGCTTCGCTCGTCGTCGTAACCTACTTGGCTAGCCATTAGTGACTCTAAAAAACATTAAATTTCAGCAAAAATTACGGTTTTGTTAACAAATAAACGCTACTAAAACCCATTTTTTTACTAACTCTCCGACTATTTATAAATGATCGATGAATCATCCGTTTTATTTTAAGACAAATGGTCAGTTTGCAATAAATTGACAGTTTATAAATAACCGGTTTATATTTTTTCCTATAAACAAACGGTTTTTACAAAAAAGACGGTGATATATTATAGGTACATTATAATGTCCGTATAAGTACTTGTTTTATCAAAGGTCCTGGTTATTTAGAACACTTTTACTGATATAGGGTCACAACCCTCGTAGAACTGACAACCGATGCAGAAGAAAGGTTCTCAAGTGGCGACCACGAACCGGAATAGGTATACAGCGTAGATCGGCTTCCCACAAGGTGGACCGATGATCTGGTCAAAACCACGGACGGGGAATGGATGCAGGAAGCAAACAATCGCTCAAGGCGGTGTTTTATGAGGGATACCTAGTTCAGCAGTAGGCACCTCCAGGCTGTTATTGGTGATGATGACGATGATGAAACTACACTAAACTAACCTCCTGTATAAAAATACTTATTTTAATTTTGTCTCTTACAGCGGAGGGAGCTAGCTCAGACATGGGAAGTGAGCACTATTGCCTAAGGTGGAACAATCATCAGAGCAACCTGCTGGGCGTATTCAGCCAGTTGCTGCACGACGAGAGTCTGGTGGACGTCACGCTTGCCTGCTCAGAAGGTGCCTCCATTAGGGCTCACAAGGTAGCCTTATACACTTCAACTTTTTTAATCAAGTCTATGTTTTTATTATGTCAGTATGACAGCACGTATATCCACTCTTCATCTTAACATGCATTGTATTGTATTGTTCGTTTTTCGCCACAAGCTGTCGTCATATGCCCACGTATCTGAGGCCTGGGCCATTATTTCTAGATCAACAATTGGTCTAGCTCAATAGAGAAAAGTCTAGATAGGATTGTGTTACCTAATCGGGTAACATAGTTTTTTCAAGACATTGACGTCGAAATATTAATCCAAAATCTGAGTTATATTCGGTTTAGCTAAAAAGTATGACATGCCAAAAAGCTAATTCTAAAACAACATTGCATTTTCAATGGGTATTTCCTAAACGGTATTTCTATAATATCGTCTAGTGTTAGACGATACCTATATGAATACCGATTAATAAATAAAGTCATAAGAAATGTTCTGATGATCTCCAAATAAGGCAGTTAGGTGTTATCATCCATAACCATAATTTAGGTATGGATTGTAGAGATAATTAACAATAATGCATATAATATTCATAAATTTTATTTATTTATTTAGTTATATAGAAACACCAACAGTACATGTATTAAATATTATCAGTAGTAATATACATCTTAATCTAATTATTCTGATACATATACCCTTAACAGGTGTTTACAACATTCGCATATATAGTGGTAAAACAAAAAATTAAAAAGTAAAGATAAATATTACAACAGAATAGATAAAATAATACATAATTCTATACATAGTTTCAAAAATATACATATACCTAATTATAATCTAACAATAAAATAAATTGAAAGTAATGTAGTAAGATAAAAAGAAAAAGTTAACTTCAACATATAAACATGTACTTAGAATCGAGACCTATTTATTATTGGCTGTATTTTCTATTCTGCTTAATGTATTTACTTGTTTTTCTTAATGCTGTTGGTTTCTTAATAAATAAATATTTTATTTGGTACATTTCAGGTAGTGCTCTCGGCGTGCTCATCGTACTTCCGGTCTCTATTCGTGGACCACCCGTCACGCCACCCTATAGTGATCCTCAAAGACGTGGGCCTTGAAGAGTTGCGGACCCTCGTCGACTTCATGTACAAGGGAGAGGTCAACGTCCAGTATTGTCAACTGCCTGCTCTACTTAAAATTGCTGAGAGCCTTCAGGTAACCAAAATGATACGACAGTATGATAGAGGATGTTGTTATTGTACTTATTATTTCGATTGGCATCTGCCAATTTTACAGCGAGGACTATAGATCGAGATTCTACGAGCAACGGCTAACAATACCTAACGAGATCTAAAAGTACTTAGCAAACTTGCAAACTATACCTGAGGTAAGAATAAGAGCTTAGTAAAACAAACATATTTTTGCAGGTCAAAGGACTAGCTGAAATGACGACGCTTAGTGCAGCTGGAATAGATACGAGAAACGTGTCGGAACCAATGGAAGAGTGTCAACCTCAAGACACAAGGGAGTGCACGGAACCACACGAGAGGCTGGATGTAAGGGAAATCAGGGATAAAGAAGAAAGGCGCGAAGCAAAGGACAGTAGGGAATTCCGCGATAGAGACGTTAAAGATAGTCGTGACAACAGAGAAGGTCACACGAGAGAATCTCGGGAAACGAGAGAACCACGGGAACCGAGGGACCGAGATCACAGAGATTCCCGAGAATTAAGGGAGACTCGAGATCTTAGAGAAATTAGAGATAGAGAGCATCGTGAGCTACGAGAGCCGCGAGAATTACGGGATCATAGAGAGCACAGGGATTCTAGAGAAATTCGTGAGCCTCGTGATTCACGTGAGGTTCGTGACCTTAGAGAAATACGGGAGCGTGAACCTCGAGATCCGAGAGAAGTCCCCGAAGCAACTCCGCCGCGGATATCTCCTTTACTCACGGTTCGGAGATTTAGGACTGAAAATTCGAGTGAAACGCCGACGCTGACGCATCCGCCTATACCTAAAGATGAACCACCTGACGAACCGATGCGAGCGTCGTCACCTGAAGATGACACTGTATCAATAAGATCAAATGGAGCTCAAAATGATACCATGGGTAAGTGGAAATTCTAATTAAATAAAATAGAATAAGGACGGTTTAATAAACATATCTGAAAGGTGATGAATAAATACTTAAAGTAAGTAGGTAACTACCAAAATGTTCAACAAATCTGCACAAAATCTTAGGCATAGTATAGGTATTAGTTATACCTATACTATGCCTAAGATTTTGTGTAGTCTACACATTTTTAAAGAATATACGAAGTTTTCGGAACTCATCATCATCCACATCATCATAACAGCCTGAAAACGTTTACTGCTACGCATAATTATAGGCCTCCCAGAGCAGCCCACTATGGGCGGCTGCTTTAGCCAGATCGTGGCCCACCTAGTAGCCGACCGGCCCTATGCTGCGACTTCCGATTCGTGGTCACCACTCGAGAACCATTCAGAACTTTTATGAGTTCTTCAACTCAAATCAAGAAGAATATAAAACTTCGAATCCGTCTGAAATAAGTACGTTAACGTTGCGTAGGCCTAGGAGTAACCTACATAGATTAGGTAGGTTCATTTCATACCTTCTACGTAATTCTAATTTGTATACTTACCCTTCATAATACAGTGGCGTTGATTTCTACAGTCTAAACGCTGATTTATTTAATTGTGCTCGCGCTGTCGTTTTACACTTTCTGTTCTTCTGTTTCTCTGATTAAGCAAAATTACTACTTATCCACCCATCACAAACATATGTAATCTGCAAGGATAACTGCAGTACAAACGCTCGGATTTTTCGCGCTCACTACGTTCGCACTGTAATTTTGCCGGCTTGCCCTGTTTTTCTGAATTAGAAAAATTACATTACATACAAAATTAGTTTTTTGAAATCTGACAAGACTTGTTTCAAAAATGGTCGTGCTATTGTTCGCATTTTTCTTGTTAGCAGGTAGTCCTATATGCTTATATACTGAATCTTGTCAGAATCCCCCCTCCCCCTTCGTCCCCAATATGAAAACCTGGATCCGCCCTTGATTGGTGCGAATTACTTTAACTGGAAGCTTCTATGGAATTTTGGATGCAACACGTAAATCACGTTTCATCACATTATATCACTTGCCCATACTCATGCTCGTAATAATAATGATATACAGCCCTTATTGCGTAAAACGCCACCAATTTTTAAATATTAACATGAGAAATAGCGCAAGTTTTGAGAAATAATATATAATGAATTACAATGCAATGACGGACGGACAGAGAAGAGAACTTTTCCGCCAAAACTCCAAAAATGTTTTTTTATGTATTTTGGTTCCACACATAGTTTAGCCAGTGTCAAGTATTGTATAATCCATCGAGTTTTAGAATATTTTACGGAGTCAAGTCCAACACGACGCATTCTGGAAGCAACACGAAAAACCACGTTACACCACATTTTATATCACTTACCCACACTCATGCTTGTAAATCAGCGCTTAATATGTCAAACGCCACCAATTTTAAATATTAACACTGGAAAAAGCACAAGTTTTGAGAAATAATACGATATAGTTCCCGCCAAAAAAAATCAACCCCAACAATGATTGTTGACAAGAAAACGCAGAGAAAAATTTGTTAGTTTTTCACTGCATTTTCTTCCTTAATGGCGTGGCAAAGAGAATAATCAATTAATCACAGAACTCTGAAACAAACGAAGCGTTTTTTTTTGCTATAATAAAATTGATAGTCACTAAATTATTTTTACTACTCTATGGTATGAATGAGCTAAGTAAATTTAGTCGATTAATCGATTAATTATTAGGTCACGTCCCTATCAAAGTAATGCTTAAAGTATGGCTTTTCTGGATATAATAACAATGGAACGTTATCGTTTGACAGTTATTGGAAAATTATTGATGTTGACAATGACTTTTTGCGTGATAATGACATACACAAACTTTGACATTTAGTTCAGTATAACCATTCGTGATAGACTTCTGCCATTTTGGCAAATTTGTCTCTCACATTTGTACTGTCACAGATGGTGATTTAGAAATTTTGGCAGATTTGGGAGATATGTAATTTATTTGTGAACTCATCAGCTCAAAAAACCCACAGCAGTTTATCCTTACATACAGGAATTGATTTATTACAACGGTTGACCAGATTTATAAGCACGAGCTAGCAACGCTGCTAGCTCGTCCGTAATAGGGGAGCAGGGGGCCAATTCTCGGGAAATGCGATATAATATCGAACTCGATATATTCATATCGAATCCTATATCTTTGAAAAATATCGACCGCGGTAAAAATCAGTATTCTCGCAGCACTCGATATTACGGTGTAACGCTAACTACGTATTGTTGTCTCACTTTCATCGCTATGTTTAGTGCGTGTAGAGGTGAGACAGCAACATCTATGCTTAAGATGAATAACCTATGCTAAAAATCTTACGTAGTATGGAACAATCGATGGCAGACATTATGTTCATTCATTCATATGTATTACATAGAGTATACCATTAATAAACATGGCCCCACAGATTAGAGTAAAATTAATTGACAACATAGCCATTGTTTTGATTGCTTCCGTTTTTGAACGCATTTTTTTAGATTTCCGTACCCAGAGTGATAAAATCGACCAAGTGCGAGTTGGATTATCGATAAAGATTTTCCACCATTATCTACTTGTTAAATTTAAGGTGCTATTTCATTTGGTATAATCATAAATGTTGGTACATTATAGGGATGCACCGAATATTCGGCATGTTTTTCCATGTTCGGTTTTCCATTTTGCCGAATATTCGGTTAAAGTGCCGAATAATTACCGAATATTGTATTAAAACTTTCCGTTAAATACTTCCAAAATTATCTTTTATGGGAAATCATTCTAAGATAATCCGAACACTTAGCACATTCTAACCGTTTTTCTAGATACTGATAACATGCTCTATCTAGGCCCTAAACGCTTGGTCACCATAAAATTATGATATTTTGTGAACTAACTGTTTGTAGTTGTGGCAACTTATTTGACTAATTTTTTTGGGTAAGGAATGAGGGGTTTTATTAAAAAAAAAGCTGTAATTTTTTAAAGACCCAATAGATGGCGTTTAAATGTGGGTTTTATGTTCTGTCATTATTAAGATAATTATGTGTCGAGTTTGGTCTCCTATCCTTATTTTATGGCAGGCATATACTCTGATGGCTTATTATCGACAAATCGACAATGTACTCTGTCATCCACTCAACTGAATTTGAGGTTTCCTTGTACTCTGTGGTTTGAAACTACGACCATGTTTAAAATACGTCGTTACTACGCCATCTAGTAATAGAAGCGGAACTGGTTTTCTTTTAAATAAAATTTCTCATTATAGGAAAATTCGTGTAAAATGAACGAATAGCTCGGCCGAATATTCGGTTCGGTAAGCTCTAAACCGAATAATGTTCGTTATTCTGTTCGCGTTATTCGGTTCGGTTCAAAAATCCATGTTCGGCGCATCCCTAGTACATTAAAACAAATCATCAGTGCGCGAGTCCATCTTGCACTTGGCCGTTTATATTTCTTCACACAAATGTAAATAAGCAAAGCAAACTATTTAAAGTTGATCATTATGACACTTTCGTTGATTGACTTGACGTTTGCGATTACATCACGTTCGATATTTCAATATCGACTGCTCCGGACCACTCGTTGCATATCTACTGGTTTTCATAGATATTTATCTAACGTGATAATGGCGGCTTCTCGATAATGCAGAAATATTCATTCAATAGATAATTTTGACAGTTTTTGTGATATAATATCGAATGGTAGCTATTTCAATATCGAGTACTCCGAACATATCTACCGGTTTTCAGTAGATATTTATCTATTATGACGTCATGACAACACATAAAATGATCATTCAATAGATAATTTGACATTTTTTGTGATATTTATCGAAAGTGATATTTTATCTACTACCCGAGAATTAGCCCCCAGGGCTTATACATCTAGCAGATTTCAAATTGGTTTGGGCACTGATTAGAGAAAAAAATCTACTATAATTTTGCTATCTAGCCTATTTCATATTTAAGGCAGAATCTGCAATTTACCCAGATGGTCACACTGTTAAAGTTTTGTTTTAATTTGTTTTGTCAATTTAATTTTCTTTTTATTTGTAATTTTGTAATTTTGATTGTGTGTTTGGCTGACTTTGGAGTTTGGTTCACAGAGCATGTAAATTCAATATAGTCAACTATGGATTGCAAACATATGCACATATTCTTTTTAATACACGTTATTAAAATTTCATGTTCATGATCAAAACTGAAATGAACAGTGTTCACATGAAGGATAAACACAGTCATAGCCATATTCTCCGTGAAATGTCTGTTAGTTGGTACATATCCGTAATTTTCGGCGGTGTTACTTGACCTCGGTACATATTAACTGCAGAAAAACAGGTACATATTTTACACTTTTCCACTGTATTTTGTATGCTGCTTGATAGTAACAACCCCATCATCATCATCATCATCATCAACAGCCCGTAGACGTCCACTGCTGAACATGGCCCATCCCCATAGTAACAACTCCATACATATTGCTAAATATTGTGTGACCATGGAATTATATCATTTCAGGTTTAAATATGACAATCAACAGTCACAGTAGTAGTAGTCTACTGGGGACGAGATATTCGCCAGTGGACCGCCTGGGCATGCTGAACACACTGGGGCATCCAGGGCTTCCGCATCCATCTCATGCGTCGCTGCCAAGCCCTCGGAGCGAGCCTATCGCAGGCCCCTCTGGATTACCGCCTGTACAGCAGGTACCTCTGGTATGTTAGTTAGAAGATTATAAGACTCAACAATTAGGACAGATACAGATCATCATCAGCCTGAATACATTCACTGCTGAACATAGGCCTACCCGAAAGAGTGCCACTGAGTGGCTTGCCTTTTGTATCCATCGGCTCCCTGCAGTTCTGACCAGGTTGTCAATTGACCTAACAGGGGCCGGCTTTTTTAGGTTTGTGGTCAACACATGAGAACCTTTCTTCCCCATTGGATAGATACAGATAGTGTATTCAAAAAAGAATACAATATGCGAGATGGCACAAAGATAGTAATGTATGTTTTACTTTCTCATTCAACATGTAGTCTCTAGTCTAACCCTCGGTTTCTGATACGTTTGTTAAAGTTAAACTCTCATCAGTTTTGAAATACTGATCTCTCATTGGTTTGCCTGACTGTCATCGGCTTTTTTCAACCAATGAGTGTTCAGTATTTCAAAATTGACAAGAGTTTAACTTTAACAAACACCAGGAACCGGGGGTTAGTAATATAATAAGAATAATACATGATTTAACTCTTTCTTTTTTAATGAATAATGTGACAAGCTATTAGCATTTTCTATCAAACTAAGTGTGCTGACATGCTGAGACGTACCTCCAGTTTCTCATGTTTGTCAAACATATGTTAACTTCTGGTTCTACAAGAAAGCTACTTATTAATAATGCCACAGTCTTGGTAAATGGTCATCATTTCAATATTTAAGATTAATTCATACAAGTAATATAGGTACCCTATCCAGATCTGGAAATTAATTTAATTTATGATCATTCTACAACTATTCATTCTTTGGCTTCCAGTCACTGAAGAAGGAAATAGACTGGGAGCGGTCAGAAGACAAAGGCGAGCCACCTACGGAGTATAGACTACCGCATGAGTCGGTATGTATTCTTTTAATATATACTTTTTGATGTGTCTGTATTTTGATGAATGTTGTAATGTAGTGTTGATATTTTTCAATAATAACAATTTTAATGTTATTTTCGTGTTTATTTTGTCCATTTTACCATACTGTAGCACCATTATAGAGTATGTGCAGTTGTTTTAGCAAATATTTTTCCGGTGATATTATCATTGTGATTATATATTTTCTTTTTATGTCAGTTACGCATGTTGTAATAATAAGTATTGGGTCACAAACTATACTCATAAAATTAAACTTTTATAATTTTATAAAACTAAAGTAAAGAATTTTATTCATAATCATTATAGTTGTGACTCAATGATTTTTATTAATACAACATTCTAAATCTTCGGCTACACCATCGCGTTTGCGAAGTGGTAGCGTCAGCGACGCGAAACTTTGGTACCAATCGCTGCCCGCAGCGATCGCGGCGCGTTCTACAAATACGCATAGCGATGGGTACCTACTAAATGGCCGACTTTGACGCTTCACTGACGCCAATTGACACGCCGATGTGGCCAAAGCTTTAAGTTTGTTGGATATTGGTGTTGCATGCTGTTTTAAGAATTATAATTAACATATTTAATTTAATAAAATAATGTGAATACCTCAGACACAAAGCATGAAAACAATTATTCGCTCAATGTTGTGTTGCATGATGGTAAATAAATAATTATATAAAAATAAACAATGGGGGCTTTGCTTGTTAATAAAATCAATATAATAATTAAACACTATTTATACTTAATAATGATTGATGTGATTTGTATGACAATACAAGTACCGTTATGGTCATTTTACTGTGATTTCTTAACAATTACAAAATTGTGATCTATTTAATTATAATCATTGATAGGATGTACCTAAATCTTTAAAACTTAAAGATTAAAAAAAGTATTTCTTCTAAATTTTTTAATATAATTTACATGTAATAAATTAAAGTATGGACAGTTTATTTTGGCCACATACTACAATATTGTGAGCTAATGCTATGACAGCTACAAAATCCTAACATTGTGTAGAGTTTGCAACCATTGGGTAATTATGTGTAGTAGTCGGCGTCTGTGAACGTTAATTAACATGCATGCTTGTATGAAATGCTGCGCTATTTGAACATCGAGTACTATGCCTTGCTGTCAAGAAGTTGACCTTCATTTTGTTGGCCATCATTTTTATATCCATACATTTCGTTTCATATATATATTTTGGACAGTTTTTGTATTTACCTTTTTTAACTTTGGCCATATACACGCACACGTCACAGTACGAATCCGTGATTCAGTACGCACGCGGTTGCTAAACAACAAGGCATTACGCGTAGCCGGCTACCCGGGTCACTCCTGCACATTTGTTTGGACAAAAATGAGCGTCAACTTCTTAATTAGACAATTAAAAGTTAAATAAACGAGACTGCATCTCAATTTAGAACGTAGTGGTAGAGATATTGCACACAGTTTTGCTCCGTGTAAAAATGGAACAAGAGAGAAAAAGAAGTTGATGTTCTTTTTTGTGGTTGCAGGAGTACGATGGGTCCGGTAGGGGGCGTATTGATGAAGGGGAGAGAGGGTATCCGTGCATTCACTGCGGCGCGGCGTTCCCTCACCAGAGCAAACTGACGCGTCACATTCTGACGACACACACGCTAGATTCCTTGAAGTACCGGGAGGCGCTGCTCGGCCGACCGCTAGGGCTGCCTATGATAGGCCAGTTCACTGAGCCAACCTACCTTACGATGCACGCTGAAGAGTCCCCAATCGATCTCGACATAGGCCCTGTAGAGCCCGGGAACGTAGTACTATGCAAGTTTTGTGGGAAGAGCTTTCCGGACGTGTCATCGTTAATAGCTCATCTGCCAGTGCACACCGGAGACAGACCGTTCAAGTGCGAATTTTGCGGGAAGGCGTTTAAACTGAGACATCATATGAAGGACCACTGCAGAGTTCATACAGGTAAGTACATTTTTTATATTCAAATATGTCTGCTCGTGTAGTTTCTAAGATGCAATTCTATTTTAAATATGGGGCTTGTAATTGTATTGCAATATTATGAGTAGGTGCCTTGTATTTTTCGCCCCGATAATTATTCTGTTGAAAATGTATAGAAAAGAGTTTGCAAATTTTGGACTAAATATTTTGTTTTTAATAGGTTTTAATTTTTTTTTTAAATTCCAGGTGAACGGCCGTTCCGTTGTGGTTTGTGTGGGAAAACGTTTTCGCGGTCGACTATTCTAAAAGCGCACGAAAAGACTCACTATCCGAAGTACGCGCGCAAGTTTCTATCGCCTAGTCCCGTCGACACCGAAGAGGAAAGCCCGCATCAATGAGCACGGCACCTCTGCCTAATCTGCAATGATAGTAATTTTATAGTAGCCAATAACCTCTGCTGGTATTAGACGGTCCGAAAAAGTGATAGTCGAATGAACAAAAGGAGGACAATATGTAATTAGTTAAGAATGTGATTTAAACGCCGCAACTGTGATCTGAATGATATGAAATAATATTTGATATTTCACTTATAGTTAAATTGACACACTGAAGTTGTTAGTTCTTAGATGTTTCGTGAATTGTTTCAGTTTTCTATATTTTTTTGATTGCTTTTTTTCGTACACGTTTCGATCTTTAGGTGCTTTCTTTATGCTTAGATTATAAAATGGGACTCGTTGTCTGACGAGTCGGTAGACGGCATAGCCAAAGTTAGCTAGAGAAGTTAAACTTCTTTTATTTAATATTGTTTTTCTTGCTAAAATAATAAACCAGCTTTATTTTGAGAATTTCGCTTCTATTTTCGTTTAATTTATGCGCATATTTCTACGACTTTAAAGAAAGCTCTCATGTTTGGTTGCCATTTCAAAGCTTGATAATAAATTCAAATGATTGTAAATGTCGTTCATTTAGAGCTGATAATATTTAGAGACTTGCATATTTATCGGAGTAGTGTCACGACAAAGAACTTGATTTTAATTTAAAAAAAAAATAAAGTTGATTGTTGTTATCTGAGTGCTTTAATTATAAATATTAGAGACCACACGGATGCACTCGAAAAAAAATAGCAAGTAAATATTTAAAATTTAGGGATTTGAAATTTTTACTAATTTCATGTTTGCGGATAAGACGCACGCTCCCCCTGAGGTAATTCAAAGCAATATTACGAAATACAAAAGTGTAAATAACAATATAGTTTGATAATATTGGATTTTTAGGAAATTAATAGTGTGTAAATGCTTTGGTAGCTCTGTATTTGGTTGAATAGCGGGGACAGTTGATGTGATCATGGGAATCAAAGCTTTAAGCGGTATTTAATTTCTGTCCGAATGCCATGCCTTTTAGTCTGCCCTGCGCCTAATTTATTACACAATTTCTTTTAGTTTCAGTGTACTTAGATAAATAAATATAACATATAGCAATAATATTGTCAATAAATAATATTTATACGAGATTTTATAGGTATTGTTGTATATTGACTTAAGAGGCATGGCACTATATTAATATATGTATTAAATATTCTATCTATTTTCATACTGCAGAACCATATTGTTTTACGTTTGTTTTGGACGTTTCAAATGTAGTGCAGTATAAAATATATTTTAATCGTAAGGGCCAGTCACTCCAGATGGTCTAGCATGCGCACCGCGAGAAAACTTTTATCGCTGTTAGAGTGAGACACTTAGGCACTTAGGCCTTGTCGCGGTCTGTCACGAGATAAAGTGTCGAGAAAATTTTGTCGCGGTGCGCATGCTAGGCGGACAGGTTTCAGGCTTAACATATATATCCACAATGTTCTATACAATAGGCATAGATAGATAGATAGATAGATAAACTCTTTATTGAAACACACATAATTATAAAGTCGGTTTTTACCATTTCCGTGTAATGTCTATAGTCTATATCATTACAGCATTTGAAACGTTTAAAACGATTCAACAAATTCAACAGAGTCAAATACAGGGATATTTTACGGATTGTGTAAACTTGTTCTTTTACAATAATCAATAACATCATTCTTTTATTTCGTATACAATATTTGGACATTGCCTTCGCGTGTCCAAAGAACGCATTCGTGCCTGTCGTTATTCAATATCATAATAAAAATCTAAAGCTTTGATTTGGTACTGATTGGACGTTGGCTCACTTTAGGAAATAAGTCATTTGGTAAACATGTTCACACTTGATTCTGATCTGCTTACGGTACTCGTCGGTAGGAAATTTTGGACATATGAATATCGTATAAGAGAGTAAATATCATTATCGATAAAGAATATTCTAATGATTTTATGCTAGTCGATAGTTTCTTACCATTTCATAATCTTTTGGTCATGTAAACATATCATTTTGTAACATAAATGTGTCTCACGCGAAATTGTTACATTGAGTTTAAATACTAATATTTTTTTAATTAAATTTAGAAGTTTTAAATGTTTAAGTTATAAATATATCGGTTTCCATTTGGATGTAGGCGTTTAATGAATTCTAGTGGTAATAAAACATTTGGGAGATAACAAAAACGAAAAGTATTATGGTATTATAGGAAAATATCTGTGATATAAAAAGTAAGAGTGCAACATCTGGGAGTTAAAATAATACGATCTCAGATAGAGTTTAAATTTTAAGGATTTTTAGGCATCGCGGTCGAAATTATCTCAGTTGTAATAATTTAATTTCATAGAAACTAATAAATTGACTGCGTATGACGCGTAGATAAGGCACATTTTATTCGAAAGCATTTATATATCCAAATTTAAATAAGCGTAGTAAGTCGGTGTATTTTAGATGCTCTTAAGAAAACTGATGAACATCAGAATGTAAACCAGATATTCCTAAACCGATATGAATAATCCGAAGATAAATAACCACCTACATCATAAAGTAAATATCCACTTTATAAACTGAAAGAGTGTGAAGAGTCGGGGTCACCATCGATCGACAGCGATATTAGAAATCGACATTAATCGGTAGGCTCTACTAAAGTCCGCAGATACTACTTGCTATAGCTTCTTGAATGAAAATGACTTAGGTTGGTTCAGTTTTCTGTTTGGGATTAGTTTTATCTACCAATAATAATTCACGCTAATTTTATAATTAGGAATGTAGATGTATTAAAGAGCTAAAGAAATCCGTAACATAGACATCGATTGTAATCCCATTGTAATTATGGTAAATCTATCAGATCTCATTGCTATTTTAAGTTTTTAGGCATAATTAGAAATTATGGAACGAATTGTTCGGTAAATCTTTTTCAAAATTTTATGCTTATTTTACTGAAGTACTTATTACGCTACTCGTGGGCGCCTAGCATTCCGATATTATTCCAATTTCGACGTATTTTAATATCTAAATCCACCGATACTAGGTAATGAATTTATAAAACATATTTATCGAGATCCGTGAGTACCGTTAGCATATCGGAACGTATAAAAATTAAGTTTGTATGATTCGAATGAAATTTTAAGTATAAGTATTGAATTAATGTGGTAGTGTCCTTAGGAAGATCTTCCAATCGCACTTTGTAAAATAAGATGGTTTTTAATTGTTTGTTTTCATGAGTTGTTAATGTGGTTGGCGAGAGAGTAATTTTAGAATTGTTTTATCACCTGTACAAAATAGCTAACGACACGTACATTCCATGAATCGGTAGAGGTTTAAATTTACTAAAACCATGGCAACCATAAATCAAATCTGTATTCTTGTACTTGTCTTCGCTGAAAGTAAATTTGGATGTCTAATTTAGGAACCATTGTTTGAGAAAGTAATAATTTCTTATGTGTACAGAGTTCTAGCTTATATGTCACGAAGTTAATTCGGTTGCAAACATTTTGGTCTATTTATAAAAATCACTCGTAAAATTAATAATTACAATTTAGATTATAGATTGGTAGATGCGCTACTTCTTGGAGTTAGATATTGGAAATGAATTAATATTCAACAAAAAAATTAATAAAAAATGAGACTATAGGATGTTGTTATTTGAAAAGCTGCACACTTTAATTTTCCAGAGTAAAATGTTACCAGACATTATAGCAATATTGTAACCTTATTAATGTTCCTCTTCTTGTTTTAAGAAAGATTAAATATTTACAATATACAGAACACATAGCAATAAATAAAGATTGAATGCATGTAACAAGTTTGTACAAGTTCTTGATGACATAGTATTTTTAAGACACAGTTCAGATTACAGTTATAATATTTTGTTTCCTAACATTCAGAGTAATATTTATTAAAGAAATATTATTAATATTTTAAAAGAACTATATATTATCTATGTATTGAAGTGTAGGTTTATAGGCATAGTGGTAAATGTTGTTAGTTAAATGTAACTCTAATAATATCTGTGTCTCAAAAGGTACCTCAAATTTATAGTTTAATATTGTTAGTACTCATCTACCCATATGAGAAGTTAATTTTCGTCAATACAAATACATAATCATACCATAAAGTTTAAATAAAGTATATTTTATACTACTTACTTATTTTACTTGTTTACAATATTTTATGATGTTTACATCCAATTTTGTTTAATAAATGTATGATACATATCAATCTGTTAATAGTATTTTACATACATGTTTCATACCTATGAGGTTCAGATATTATTATTGTCTTTTAAGTGCAGTTATTCAAATTTTAACATTTGCCAGTTGTTGCCACGTCCCTGCAGAGTACACACGCCGTTAGCACAAATAATATAATCTTATATATTAAAATAATAGTTACATATTTCAATTATTACGTAGGTATTTGTTTTCGTACCTCTTAAGGAAACACTAGCACGAATATTACATCAGTTGAAATAGATACAAGGTAGATTCATTTTTATAACATTTGTGACCACAGTTTTATATTTAGAGTGCCTCTTGCCTATACAAGACTTATTATAAAGGCTGCAAATCACGGAATATACATAGTATATGTAGCGGATAGAGAAAAACTAATTTTTATGGTGAAAATTGTAAGTTGCGTTATGATATGTGACTGTCGACTTTCTCCTCTCCAGCAGGGCTATCAGCTATAAAAATTGACATTATCACTTCCCTCAAAAGCGTCTGACCAATGAAAACGCAAGAAATGCTTTATGACGTCATCCTCGTGATCTTTCATTGATCAATAGTTTTCTCGAGACTAGAGATAATGTCGATTTTCATCTTAGAGTATCGACTAAAGCAGAGAGGGAACAACAAAACGATATTATATTTTTACTGTCGCTACGTCAGTTGCGTAGGAAAGAAACAAACATATTATTATAGTAATTAGCTACACTTCCGATAAGCACCGTACCATTTTTTCGACTCGAGTCAATTGTTTTGTCTGTTTTTTTTTTTTAACAAATCTGTCAGTGTTATTCCCTTCAAAATGTCCACATCATCGTGTTCCAAAATGGTACGCTTGACACATAATCAAGTTATCTCTATGCTTTAGTCTATGATTTTAATAGGTCATGTTAGCCCTGCAGTCGTTTGATTTGTCAGCAGCATGGGGCGGTAGGACCCAACCGTGAAATGATCGGTTACAAGCGAACAACCTCCATAGTTAGCGCATTCCAATCTTGTGATGTTATAGTACGATTGAAACCCAGTGCAAAAGTTATTTTCACGACCAATGTAACAATAGATTTATTTTGTATAGTGTTAGATAGTAAAGTTAAGTTACGTCCGACGCGATTGATCTAAGCCGCAGTATTGCGAACTGGTTAGGTTTATCTAACTTACCATTTTATTAAGTGGCATACCTAAATATAGAACTTATATTGCAATTTTTCTATGTTCCTGTAGGTGTATTAATTATTGTATATTGGTACAATTTTTTTAATATTATTATGTGTTTTATTATAAATTATTTAGGTGTAATCATTCGTGACTAATATTTTATATTGGCATAATAAAAACTCATTTGTTGTACTAAGAAGCCCGTGTTGGAGTTTTATATTATGCTGCTATATCATATTTTCAGCACAAGTTCAAATAACGTAGGTCCAGTTTATTTATAGAGCTTTATAGTCATTGTTTCTATACAAGAAATCAATGATTATGTTTTTCTTAAGCTGTTTTATTTAACATTCATTGTTGACATTTTAGATTAGTGAAAAAATCTGTTTTGCCTTAACAATTATTATTATAAAAATAGTTCATAATGTAACAAAGAGCAGTACAGTTTTGTTAAAAAATGATTTTACAGTCTAACAGAGAAACGAGAGTAACGGTGTAACTATTTGTCAATTGCATCAACCTGAGAACAGACCCATCGCTGTTAATCATTATAACTTTTGAAACAAATATAAGCATATCATAGCTGTAAAAATACAATTTTGACAAATAAAAGCTCTACAATCATTACAGAACTACTATTTTATTGTAACCCATCAACCTCTCCGGTTCGATCACAGGTACGTAATTTATTCTACCTACCAAAGCTATTATTCTGCCGAACCAACATAACTTCTGACTTTTAATTCTTTTCAGTCATTTGTTTTGGCAAAAAAAATAGCATAGCGGAAATGTGCAATCAGAGAAAATATTTAGTACGTTGGTTACGTTTCAGATGTGCCTGGACATGTCGTGCGTATCGCCGATACCAGCGCGCAGTCCGACGAGCGCGCTGCCGCTGTGGTCGCCGCTGCTGGCGCTGCAAGCGTGCCGCCTGCGCCGCTACCTGAGCGACGACTGCATGGCGTACCCCGGCCGGCACCTGGCGGCCGCCGAGCGCCGCCGCTGCGGCGTCTGCCTCGCCTCCTTCCCCTCCGCCTGGCTGCTCGAGCGGCACGCCGCGCTGCAGCACGCCTCGCAACCCGGCTGCGACGACAAGCCCTTCGTCTGCGAGCAGTGCGGCCAGTCCTACCGCTATCGCTCCGCCTACGTCAAGCATCGCGAGCAGAACCACCGCGCGCGCCTCCCCGCCGACAAACTCTTCACCTGCGACGTCTGCGGCATGCAGTTCCGCTACCTCAAGTCCTTCAAGAAGCACCGGCTCAATCACACCCTGGAGCGGCTGCACACGAAGAACACGGACCCGCCCGAAGGCATCGACCAGGTTTCCAGCACGAACGAGGCGCTCATCGGCCGCTGCGGTGAGATGGACCTATCGATGAAGAAGAAGAGTCGGGCCGACGCGACGCGGACTCCGCCCATTGACTTGATCGGAGACGCAGAGCAGGACAGCACGGTTGATTCGAACGGCCCCACTGACTCGATAGTGACCGTCGACGACTCCGCTGAAGGTCGGACATCAGGCGCGGAGAGCGAGAGCAAGCGCGACGAGGAGCCGGCCGAGCGGCGTCGCGTGCCGGTCTCCTTCGCTAGCATCAGCTCGATGGCTGACAGCTCCGAGAGCGAGTCGCGCGCTGACAGCAAGCTGGAAACGTCCAGCTCCAACTCTGGCATCCTCGGGTTTATGCAGAGCGACGAGCGGCAGCGGGACCGTGAGCGGCGGTTCGCGTGCCCGTTCTGCGGTAAGTGCGTGCGCTCCAAAGAGAACCTGAAGCTGCACGTGCGGAAGCACACGGGCGAGCGGCCCTTCGTGTGCTTGTTCTGCGGGCGCGCGTTTGGCGGCAAGAGCGACCTGACGCGGCACCTGCGCATCCACACGGGCGAGCGGCCTTACCACTGTGAGGCGTGCGGTAAGTGCTTCGCTCGCGCAGACTACCTCTCCAAGCACCTCACTACGCACGTGCATAACGCGCGCTGAGCGCTACTCGCCCGCTGCCCGCCGCCTTTCGCACCGCACCACTGAGCGGGACACCATCTACATGCAACCAGTAAATCGGAATATTTTTTAAAACATTTTTAAAAACTATACAAACTTAATATAAGCAGGTTTAATTAGAGATTTACACGCTGGTTTCATTTTGGAGTGTTTTATGTATATTTACTAAATAATTTTCTATATATTGATTCTTAACAGATAGATAAACGAATGGATATTAATATTCGCTGCCACGCGATAATATACAAGATATTATTAAATATTTTTAAAGTCACACTACGGTTAAATTAAAAATTCAGTAGTTTCGCTAGTAAAGTTTGCGGCCGTTGCCAGATTATTAATTTAAATAAGTGTCACAACATTTTTAATTGAATTTTATACGATTTGTCTCCCATAAAACGCATCCCCACATCCCCAGCCTCTCTGAGACATGAATATTTCGATTCAATAAAAAGCATTGCAACCAATGAGGGGCCAAGTAAAATCTTTCATTAGGCACATATTTTGTTTTTGAGGACTCGTTTTTTTTAATGGGCATTGGTAATAATAATTATTTGGACATTGTCGTAGCGCATAGATATTTTATTTTGCCATAACGTTGTTTCTAAGATTTTAAACTCATTCCACGAAAAATGAACTAGGGAGACGGTAGTCGTGACGGTAGGTAAGTAGGCGAATGAAACTGTGATTTGTACGATTTAAGACCATGCAGTCATACAAGTTTTAGAACATCGAAGATAAAAGGTTTTTATCTAATTTAAATTAATATAACACTTAATATAGCTGTAAGTAATCTCTCTGTGCCAAAATATGTACCTCATAAAAATAAACATGGAAATAGGAATTACTTCATCGATGATTGATTGTACACATCTTCGTTTTACATTTTGAAATGAGACGGGCAGGCTCAATAATTTATTTAATTCAAACATAATTTAGGTGAAACATTCGAAAATGTGCTCTATTTTAACTGAAGTTAGTTTCAGAATGGACCACAACGATGGTCTCCGACTAGATTGAAAGCTTCATTTTGTAAATGGATCCATAGAAGAATGTCATCTACGGATGATTTTGTTGTTTAGCAGTATCTAGATTAGATTAAGTTGTCGCTGTGCGAAAAAAGCAGGATTAATGAGCAGCGTGGCTCAGTTTTAATAATGGAAAAGGCATCCCCGTAGAATAAAATTAATACAATATAACCCCATGCCTTAAGCCCGTATTACAACCATACGCTCAGTTGTGATCTACTGAACTTATGTTTTCATTCCCAAATTGTTCATGAATTGAATAAAATCTTGATTTGAGCACAGATCGACGATAGCAAGCGTGAATACGCGCCTTTTAGTAGGTATATTTTCATTTCAAGTTATTGAGCCTGACCATAAAAGGATGTATGCAAGTCGCACACTTTAAACTACTACCCTTCCATTTGTAATTAAGTAACCTGCCGATAAAATGTCTATAATTTATTGGTGCTTCGAGGTTAAACGGATATACTCGCCCGTAAACTAAGCAAGTACCCACTTAGAAAAACAGACGCCCCTTTACCATCAATTAATAATTAACTGCCAATAATGTGATCATTTTGACATAAGAACTGTAAAATATTTCAAAATAACTGAATTATAAAAAATATTATGTTTATATTTAAATTATTTCTAGTAAAATATGTTACATTACAACACGAGTGCCCTACGCTAGTGCAAAGAACATAAAACCGAGACAACACTAAGTTGCGAATCACTACGACGTTTGAAATCAGGCTACTTCGACACACGCTAGTTCGGCACCGTCACCACGGCCTATAAAACACAATAATTATAACATCTCAACCAGAAAGATTGCTCAATAATAATTTCTGTTTTATAGAACCTGCAAAATATTTTTATACATTTACCACGTTTACGGACTAACGTACTGTCAATTATGTAGCTATAGGATAAGTGAAACTTTTTATATATGTACATTTCAAATATCGTTTTCTGGGTGGGTACACACATAGGTTAAGCTTCTGTAGGCCTAGAACGAATATTTACGCGCACGTAAGTGTAACGTTCAACTTCAACTTTAACTCTTGGTTAAGTGTAACGTAAGGCAGTTAGTTGTATGGCATTTGATCAACTTCAAATTCAACTCTTGGTTAATGGCCATGGCATTTGATCTGCCCTCCTATTACGATTGAGCTAGCTGTGCTGCTGATGCGCGTCTGCCGCTCAACTGCTGTCAAAATGTATGAAAATTGACAGCAGTTGAGCGACAGACGCAATCGTAATAGGGAGGCCTTACGTTAACGTTACACTTACGCGCGCGTAAATATTCGTGCTAGGCCTACTGGTACCACGACCTTATTTCAAGAAAGTAGGGCTCAAATTGAATGATTTAGTTACGGGCCAGTATTTACAAGTTCTATTTATCGCTACAAAGAGATGATATTTTTATGCCATTTTAAAGAAATAGTCAATGCAACGAAGTAATAAGGTACAGGAAATGTTAACGAATATTTTTATTGTAGTCTAATGGTTTAGTTAGTACTATTGTGGACCGGTTTTAAACTGAGAATTTTAACTTTAATGTGTCATTTAATTTTAATTCTTATACATAGTCTACTATCAGAGAAATTTGTGTGTACATTTGAGTCACATTTTATTGTTTCAAATCAAAGAGTATTCAGCTATGCCTCTTTAACCATGGCTTATTGACATCGACATAATTAAGGGGTTAGCACTTTTTTCTCGGATTGTACACGTTGGACCTGAACTTATGTATATTTCAAATAAAATAATGATAATTGCCAGAGGGATATAAATTAAGTAGATAGTCGAAACTTTTAGTATAAACGAGAAGCAATACTCTGAATTTTTATTTTTACTACTGATTTTAAATACTCTGTATATTTCAACAGTGCAAATACTGAAACTGAATATAAAACAGTTTATTTAATTTCATTTTGAATTCTTATAATGTTTTATACGGACGTCTAGGTACAGCAAGTTTGGCGGTTCTAGTATTTGCTCTGAACAATTTTATATAAAAATAATATTCGAATTAACATTGTAAGAAAGCATGCACGTTGTGTATAATGTAGATATTTTGCCATTACGTCAAATTTATAATATAAAATATTATTCAAAATTGATGTTGACTGTTTTGTAATTATATCCGGTAGTTACTTGATGTTGTGGTGTACTTTAGTGTCTTATAGAGTTAAGGTCGTAAACCACTCAAAGTACTCGATCAGCTATTATTGGAACCGAAGATTGCGGCCAGTTTTAATATTCCAAAAATGTTGCAGGCACTTTGAGTGGTTCATTATTTTGAATTCTCGTAGCGTAAAAATTGGTGTGGTATTCTTTATATCTGTTCATGTAACATTATATAAATTTTAAACTCTAATATTATAGGTAATTTAATTTTAATCAGATTTTAAAATTTTAAGAGCACAGCGGACGTTATGTAAATATGCGTGTGCTAACCAGGTCAAATGTGATACATTAGTTCTTAAGTGATTTCGGTTTTGTTCATTTAATGTGTGAAAATTTAAATTTTTTGATATTATTTTGGAGTGACATATCTTATTATTTTTTTTAATGATGTTTGGGTTTTTTTAACGATTCTTCTAAGATGATTTTAACCGTCGACTCGTAAGCTAAAGGGCATTATTTTACACCAATTCATGTATATTCTGAGAAGACTTTGGTCTGCTAATTTAAAGAGGCGCGTACTGTTACAACGACGCACAATTTTTACGAAGTGTTTTATAACTCCGTCCATTTAATATTGTGTGTCTGATATAATAATGGTTTCACTGACTTGCTCGGCATCGAATCGTAAATTCAGATGAAATAAATCTTTTCTTTATTCAATTTCATTTAAATAACATCAGCTAGGCGATTATGTAACTTTAACCAATAGCAACCAATAGAAACACAAAAATGTATGGATTTGACAGTTTCAATACGCAGTTTATGTGCATAGTTTCTATGAAAATTTTCATATTCGGAATGAAATTTCTCCTGTTGCATTGCTGTCAAAGTTACGTAATCACCCCACTGATCCCGAAGAAAGTTAAGATTATTAGAACCATTACCATTTCTATGTCTTACTGAAATGATGTACGTGTCTAATATTCGACTAGTTAAAGTTTTAGGTTATTTCTCGGTGTTTTTCTATCTGATCCTTACCTCTTAATCATAAATAGAATTTATGTATACAGTCGAATAAACTCAAGGGTACAGATCAAAACAATAGATTAGCCCCAATGGTATAAAAATAATTTGTCAACTATTCACTGACAAGAAATATCGCACGTCAATAAGAGACAAAACTTGTCAGCTGTGGTTAATAAGTTTGATATGTGAGTTTCGCTATCGGCCTATGTAAGGCCGTTTTCAATTATTTGTGTTAGTTTCCTAACATCGAAGTATTGGGAGCCAGTGCGGATGGAGTCTCATTTTTATGTCGTAGTAGAAATGACTGGTGGATATAGTAATGTTAGTAAGAAATATGGCACTTCCACAGAGCACGGAAAAATTATCTGAAGCGTCGTTTTTAATGCTCTGTGGGCACTCCCAAGAAAAAGAAAACCAATATAATAGAAGCTTGTTCAGTTGGTTAAAGCGCCATCTCTATACGAAAATGAGCAACTGAAACAGCAACTTCTTTTTTGGAGTGCCTGTTGTATGGGTATGTAAACCAACACAGTACACCGTTTCCATGAGGGACAGTATAAGATTTGAAAACGTACACTCATTAGGTTTCCAGTTGCTTAAAATATATTTCGTCGCTAACCCGAGAGTAAATTTGAAGGTAAAGGGTTTAGTCATGGGCGAAGTTGAAGGAATGTGATATTATTTTAAGTCGTAGCATCGAAAAGTACACACGAAGTCTCTCCACAAGCTAACCAGCGATGATCGAGGTAGATAGACTGATTTTCGGGTAGAGGCAAAATAGGCCAGAAGTTTGCAGTCAATAAGTAATATTTTATAAATAAGTATTCATTTTAAATGTTATTAAAAGCCAAAACACAGTCTCAATAGTTCTACATAAAACGAGAGAGTTTATTTAATTTTTACACATAATTGTACAGAATTTTTTATATAACAGCCGTAAATTATTTTTCAGATGTATTGTTTTTTATACATCTCCAATATACAACAATGAATAGAGGTAAGTGTAGACGTAGATGGGTCTATTAACCGTGTGGTGCTACAGTGTAAAGATATGTGATAGAAACTGTACTTCAGAGACAATTTTATTTATTGAAGCTTCCATAGATAATAATATAGTCACATTGCACTATGATATACCGACGACAGCAATAATTTGGTTTAGGTAATGTTACGTAAGGGTTTTAGTTGTCCAGTATTTTAATGGTCATGTGGTTGGTCGAATGTCTCTAGAAACCAAAGTATCAAGTTATGTAAGGATTTATTACTTTTAAGACTTTGGTGGTGAAACCATTCCGCTGTGTTTATATTTTGTCTATTACACAATTTATTTATTTCTACGAGATTTAAGTCGACCAAATACCATCGAGTGGTGGTGTCATTTGTAAATTAGATTTTTTTTATTGTTTTCGATTTAATAATACGTCCACGTCTTATTGCCATGAGTGTAAGGGCGAGATCGTTGAATTTGACGATGCAGTCAGCGCTAGATAGAGAAATTCATTCGTTTTCAACCAATAGCCTAAGCGTCCACTGCATCGGAATCGTCGCGTACGGAGCGTACGGAATACGGTGCGTCGGTATTTCGGTCGGATCCAGTGTACGCAGTCCCATACAACTCCATACAAAGCAACAAATCCGTACGATGCCGACCCAGTGGACGCGCTGGTTTAAACTTCTGATTATAAATATTTGTAATTGTTGATTTATGGCCTTACTAATTTAAATACTTACGTGTGTATATAAATAAATTGAAAATAACCTACAAGTGGCAGAATGCCTGTTTATATTTCAAGCATAATGATTAGGTTTGTTTCCAAGAAAATAGATAATTGTTTGAAAAGTCGTAGTGTTTTTGTCCAATGAGTAAATGGAAATAATATAATATCGATGTTGGTGTGCATATTTTATTTTGTTGATGTTAATTTAACGTAATGCTTCGGGTCAGTCTTTCATACTAGTTGATAGTACATACTGTTACATAATATATTTTTTTTACATGTATATTTCAGATAACTATAATTGTTAAACAGATGGTCCTGTTTTATATTTAACATTATTAACTATTACTTGTTTTTGAAGTTTTATTTTTGTTTATAGTATATTTTATAATTGTGATTCGTATATGAAACAGTCCATTTAATTTAATTTCTTGTCCATTGTCCAAATTAACTTAGGTATAGTTCCATATTTTGGATGTGTATTATACCATGATCTAAATTTAAAAATGCTATTGTGTATATTATTTTATTGAATATTGATGTGCAAAATTATAGTAAACGTCTTGGATCTCTAAAAATAAGAAAAAAAGACAAAAATACTTTACGAAATTTCTAAATGTGCAATAAATATGTGTGTTGTAGTTACCATTAGGCGTAAAAATTTTAGCTTTGGAAATATAGTTACTGCCGATATTGACGAACAATTATTAATTTATTGTTCATTTTAATGTGTTGTTTAGAATTACAATGATCTCATGATAGTTATTTGGGCAGTCACTATGTTTTCAATGGCGTATTAAATATTTGGCACTTTAAAAAAAAGGCACATTTCCCTATTGTAATTGAAAATGGTTTGAAACGTGTTGAAAATGGATTTGTTGGTAAATTAATTTCATGATGAAATATATTTGTTTCATTAAAACATTTGATGTTCTTTTATTTATCCTAGTTAGTACAACACTGTTCCTTAGGTAGAGTCGCGTAGAGCAACATTCCTATGATCACATATACAAGGTGGCTTTGAATTAGTATGTTATCCCGAAAGGGGTAAATCTACACCCCAAAGTAGACAATGTTTCTTCTACGACTTTACTAAATTAATAGTTTTTCATTGAAGAAATGGCATGTAAAGTTTACGTTCGAAACTAGCCTTATCGCAGCTGGGTGGTTGAACTTCGTCCTTGACTGAGTGCACATAAATGAGTTTAACGATCTGTGTTTAGAAATGTATTGATAGTATCTTTTTAACTTTCGTAGCGATCGCACGTGCAATTTTGCGAGTGGATTTATTTTTTACGATGGATGTTTGGAAACACCCAGTTTCAGGTCCATGGTCCCAGTCCCCCATATCAGGTTAACATACCAATTCAAGGTCACCTTGTATTAAAATAGTATTACTACTATTATGGGTAGGTACATTTTTTCTTAGCTAAAACGAGCTCAGTGTTTCGTTACCATTTTCTTTCAAATTAAAGCTACATATTTAATGAGTAGGACTAGGTACTCTAATGCTTCACTTTGTGATGCATGAAGACCAAAAAAAAATCACCTAGGTACCTATCTAATGGACTCAACACCGTAATATCTATTTACACTTAGGTTAGGTCAGAGGTTTTTTTTCTTCACTTAGGTATTTTTCGTCGATGTTTAATACTTTTAAGAAAAAGTCCTCTATCGTGACATAGATATAGGTAGTACCTACCTAAATAGAATAATGCTTCCTAGCAGATTACGTAAGTACGAAACTTCGGTTACATAGGCAGCAGAAGAAAATGTTGATAGTCACATTCTTATATAACCGAATTAATGATTTTACAGCTGGTCAAGACGATTATTTATACTGAAAACTTTTTGCACGTACCTTTTTGTGTAATGAGTGGCAAACAAGCAGGTGCATAACTATTAGTGAAGGTATTTTGTATCTAAATATTGATTTTGAAACCGACTACGAAAGAGTAGCTCGTAGCCGTAGAGTAGGTACTACTACGAACGTAGGCGAACTCTACCCTGTAGCAGTTTCCGTAGCTATCGGTTTTAATAAAAATAAACACCAAATGAGAGGGTTATAAGTAGGTGTTAAATATAATCAAAATGATATTAGTGGCATAAGATACACATAAAGTTAATCCGTAATAATTTTGGATTTTTCAAATCCTCCGGTTTTTTTTTTTGTAATAGTATGGTACGATATGATAAAACTCAATGTTTTTTGGCTAATCAGTGGATTAAACCCATAGAAAACAATTTTAACTTTGTGATAAAACCACAAAAAACTGTTGGTACTGTAACGATCCAGGGTGTCTCGTGACGTCACAAATATTAGTAAGTTTTCTCAATTATAAATATATTTAAATCAAATAATTTTACGAGTAAATAAAAATCCAAAAATAAAGCATATATTCGTTTGATACTGCATTAACTGGTATAGGACATAGAGATATGTATGAAAGTAGTTATTTAAACGTAAAATGAGGTAATATTAGAAAGCATAAAATCTCTTTAATTATGGTTCATACTTAATCGCGAGCTGGCACTCTAGGATGTGTCAAACACTTTTAAAATAATATTTTCGGATTGAGTTTACTTGAAAAAATGAAAAAGAAAGATGGCTTAAAAATATAGTTTTAACCTGATTTTATTTTTCAGGAAATGTGTGAACGGTGCTACGAATGGAATAGAGAGGAAAAACGGGGGATTTCCCTTTCATATTAGAAATAACCAAAATTTATAACGAGAAGGAAGATTGACAAAGATAGGTATTAACTACAGGAGTGGAGAGGTCTAGGAATCATGGAAACCTAACGGAGGAAAATATGAATCAAGAAGTTGATATGAACCGATATCAACTGAGGGAAGTTATTACATTATTTCGTAGCTAGTATTTGCAAAGTAATTAGTTTTACCCAAGATTTAGAGATGTCAGTTATGAAAATGTTCCCTGGAGAGCTTAGGACTTTCCTTGTAAGTTGATGTTGAGTGCAGATGCTTAGTGTAGAATAAGAACGTCGTGGGAAACACGCCGAGCGGGCGGATTGATGATGGTAGAAGGTTTTAATGTACAGAACGGAATGCGTAGAGCTTTCCTTGTAGGATGATGTTGAGTGAAAATGCTTATTGTAGGACAATATCGTTGTGGACATCACGCTAAGCGGATGGTCTGATGATGGCAGGTGGTTTTAATGTACAGTAGGGAACGTTAGTGCTATTCTCTGCATATTCCCTAGCCAGCAGGCTAGACGTTTACCGCTAGGCGGAAGGTTTGATGATGGCAGGAGGATTTAATATTTAATATTTGTTTTGAAATCTTTTTATGAGTTAGTTCTAACTGGAAACTTTGACTGCTGCATATCCCGTGTTTAATGTTGCTATCCATTCTAGTGGATAATATTGTTTTACAGACTCTGCATAAGTAGGTAGGTAATCCTTTAGTTGCCACAGGTGAAGCGGACGGAAGAGAAATGGAGATCGTATAATCACGCGTTGACTGAAGCAAACCTCACGAAAGTGGATTAAAAAATCATACTATTTTAGATACAATGCTTTTTCACGAAGCAGGAACTTGGAGGAGGAGGAAATCTTATTTTCTCTAGTGGTTTTAGAAAGTATCGCGACTGTGTATGAATATCGTTATAGTTTCAAAGCAGGTAATGTTTTTATGCGTCTATTACGTAATAACTTGGAATTTAGAATAGAGTCTTCCATAGTATGTAATAAGTATTTATCTCAATCAAGCTAGTGCGACCACAAACTGGAAGTTGCAGTGTAGGATGGTTCCATTAGGTGGATCGATGATCTGGTCCGAGCCATGGGAAGCCGATGAAAGCGGAAGACTAACGGTTGCACAGAGTGGCATGGGTTCAGGATGATGGAGGTGATGATGATGATGAGGTTTGACCTGGTCAGAGCCGTGGGAAGCCGAAGGAAGCGGAAGACTAAAGGCTGCACAGAGTGACATGGGTTTAGGACGATAAAGATGACAATGATGATGATGGTGGCGATGATGATGATGATGATGACTTCTTCGGGATGATGATGCTGATGATGATGTTGAGGGACGAGATAGGCAAAGATCTTATAAGATAAGATGCAATATATTTATTTATCTCAAATCTATGGGCATAGTTCAGTTTGGTGAAGTTTAGATTTGACATTGTTTTAATGAATTTTCAATAAAATTTAACTTTTATTTTACAACAAATTTATAATATTTTTCAAAAAGTAATTATTGTCCTTCGTTTTTATATGGGTCAAGCATAAGCAGTACCTTGTTAGTGACTCCTTACCACACGGATAGGATAGCTAATTGTATAAATTCGAATGAGAATAACGTCTTGTTGATAATTGATATCAATAATATATTTACAACTTACAATACATACACTTTGTTCTACGGATCAAACATAACTTTAGCATATTTCATTATACTGAAATACGTCTTAGATATATGGATGATTTCTATGAAAGTTCAGGAGAAGCAAAGTCAGCCTGAGAATTCATAAACGGTTCAATGTCTATAGTATACAAAATATATGCATAATATTATTATAATATCAATAAATACGGGTATGGAAACGATTAGGAATAAATGAAATGAAACGAAATGATCTTTATTTCCGACACACAATATCGCGAAAGGAACAATATAACACGGAACATAAAATAAGAAACTTATATAAATATACTAATTATACTCTGAAGCGATATTGCACGATGTCAGAAACAGATCCCGGCTCAGCTCAGCATACAACTTATTATCATTGTGTAATTACTCCGAAACAAATGTCCTGAGTTTTTATTCAACATTATTAATCTCCATTTCATGTCGGCCGAATCTTGGAGAGAGGAGCAGAGGTTCCACACGGCGAGGTTGCGCATAATGCATAACCTACGGGCTCTACTTTGTAGGACGATTCATCAAGACATGTCTGATTGTCATTCTTCGAAACTTATTTAAAAGGTCATGTGTTTACTTATAGATAATAGTATTTAATCTCGACGGTAGATGTATTAACTCTAAATTTACGGTTTCCCAAAAATATTATATAGCTTCGTAAGTAGACTTTATAATTATTGTAAAATCAAATATTGTAAAACCAAACATGATATAAAAAAGATAAACCCTGAGGAGTTTCTTTGGGCTTCTTCTCAATCAGGAGTAATCGAAGTTTCCGGATATATTTTTAAAACTCAAAGTTAGTTATGAACGACAACATAATTTTAATATTTAATTATTTCCTCTGGGTACTTTAATTCTATAAAATTATTTTATAATTTAAATTATAATTTAAACTATTCCGATAAAGTAAATTCTAAATTCATAACCGTTTGAAATAACTTTTTCAATAAATAATTTGAGTTTTACTTATGTTTTTATTTATTAATCTATAATATAGAGCATAACGTAGGAAAGTAAGGGTAACGAATTCTAAACTATCATCATAGAAGGCCACTTTAATAAACCAGATTTAGGTTTAGGATTAGTTTATAGTTTGGAATTGGGGCTCAGAAGATGGCGTCATAATAAGCAGAAGAGGTTTATCATGACTTCGCTAATAAGTTTAAAATAGGCGTAAGGGAATGGTAGAATGGGTTGTAAGCATTTCCGGTAGGAATGATAACATTTTTGTAACTAGTGGGAATTTTTGGGCCGAATAGTGGAAGTGTAACAAACGGGAATTTTATATTTTTTAGATAGTATTAGTTAAGAGATTCTGATATATACACTTGAAGAATGGTTCTGAAGGTCAATTATAGGAAGTACTTCAGATTTTCTAAATTAGGTTAATATGAGTTGTTTTGTGGGGATTCACGTTTTATTATTTATAGTGGATATAGAATTAGCATTCATCATAAATTCCGATTACAATGCATAGTACGAGAATAGATATTTTGATCTACTAAATTATTTGTGTTTTGATTAGATGTTAGTTAGGAATTGTCTCATTACTTTAAAAGGATTTGGATTACTACATTATCACAACGTACGGGTTCTACCACTATTAGGAGACGATCACCTGGCCATATCAAATCTAAAACATACAACAAACTTAGGTTACTTCTAGGTTCTTTCTATCAACAAGCTTAGGTTCTTTTCAACGGTATTAGATTGATAGCGTTGATTTAATTGCAATTTATAGGATATTTAAATTTAGGTATTTAAGTTCGGTAAATTAAAGATACAATTATAATTAGACGAATTTAGGGGGGTTAGAAAGGGGGGGTTTTTACAAGCAGCGTTGCCGTGACCAGGATTATTAATTGGGCTTATGCGACTACCTTTTTCTTAACTACGTGGCCAGTCATTTGATTGGGATTTTGCGTCTTACACTTTTCTTAGACATTTAGGTTATTAAATAATATCGGAAAGGTTGTTGTTTGTTTTAGATTTGACTAGATGCGATATTTTAGTGTCGCACAATTTGCTGTCCGTGGAAATAGGAAAGGTTTTGAGACAATTTATGTAGAGGCGATATATGTAGGGGCGGTTTTAGATTTCACTAATGTTAATGATATTAGATAAATATTTCAAATAAGCTTTAATAATCAATTCGTAATTTGTATCTATTAGCTATAGGAACGTTTCAGTCTTTTAAACATATTAAAAAAAAAACAAAATTAAGCAGTTGAAGTATAAGTTTGACAAAATAGATGGAAGCAGTATAATTTAATTAGGATTTACAACGGGAATCATTAGTTGGTTGTAGTCTATTGGGGCGATGAAGTTTGGAATATCATCGTTAGATTATTTCAATAGGTTATAATGTAGAAGACTATGAGTAGACAACAAACGGGATTCAAATCGTGATAGTAAACATTATTTATTTTAATTATAATTATTGTTACGGTTATTTAGGAAAGTTCATTATTAGCATGAGTTCATGACTAGAATGGTTTGTAATCTAATTTAGGAAAAACGTAGGATTCAATTTTCATAATTATACGGATTATGTTATTACACAATTATCTTTTGCGGTTGACACTAGGAAAGGTGATATTATAATTTGGTCAAGACTATAAAACTTTAAGGGGCGTTTAAATTAAACTTCAAGACATTTAAAAAATAGGAAATAAAACCTGTACTAAAATTTAATAAGTTAAGCCGTGTTAAATTCTTTTTGATGGTGATTGTTAGATGCTTCATATTTTAAACTACATTGCGTTATATAAATCAATCTTTACAGTTTTAAAATAAGGGTAAAAAAAATAATTTTGTTACATTGTTCGAAAGTTTAGTAAAAAACAATAAAAAATTGGTATATTCACTTCTTATGGATAAAGCTTTGGTATAAAATAATATTCGTTTTTAAATTTTTTTATTATAATACTTATCGAAAATTAAATTATAGAGAAAAATGAATAAATAAATAAAAATAAATAAATAAATTCTTTGGCCGTAATGTTTAGAAAATAATTTGGGGTTAAAAGACAAGCAAACATTTTATTAGTCTGCAATCAAGGAGGTTCTTGTTAATTCAATAAAAAGCGTGTTAGTATGTCAAAAGGGTTTTGTTTGTATTTATGAAATGATTATAAACTAGAGTATGTTATTTGAATGGAAGAGGGGTCGGGGTTCATGAGAGATCTAATAAAAAAAATTAAGCAATAGTTATAATAGTGTGATAGATAGAGGGAGGAGGTTTTATGGAATAACAAAGGCTTAGGTTGCAGGCAGGTTTGTTGACGGTGGCTTTGAATTTTACACGACTCTACAAATGGGTTGATTATAATTTAAGGCAGGTGCTAGGTTAAAAATAAAGCCTAAGTTTATAGAAAACTGTTATAACAACCCCATACTCCACAAGAAGGAAAGATCAGATCTACTACACTATACATCCGAAATGATAGCGAATTACAGAGTGGGAAATATATGTGAAATATTGCTGAAGTCATAGGCAATGAAGATACTTTGAACTATTAAAGTTAATCTGGTTATCGAAGGGTTTTGTGGGAGGCAGCTCGGAATGAAAACATGATTCTTAGGGGTACCTTCTACTTTGAGTTATTAGGACGGACCAGCCTCACAACCTGGTTTCTTTTGGTGGCCAGGTTATCCTTGGGATAAGTTACTTTTGGTTATGATTGATGTGATGAAATTTTGGATATTGACTCACAATGTAATTCACTGTTGTTACGGCTTAAGGGGGCGTTTAAAACAGAATAATTTTGGTTTGTAAATATAAATCTATAAAAGACAAAATGATTGTCAATTCAGTATAATATTTAGTATGGTTAACTACAGTATTATTTCGAGAATATTTTTAAGGTGAAACAAAACATAAATAATTATAAAAACAAAGTAACAATTAATACATTTCAAACTAATACTTTTTGAATGAATACGCAGTACGCTGCATATTATTTGAAAATTTGCCATCGGTTTAAATATTTTAGTTGCTCTCTTAAATTAAACATAACGGTTAGTTACACTACAGAACTATAATTACATTTTAAGTTCAGAGCCAAACGTCTACAAATTATAATTGCTTAATGGGGTTTAATTATAAACATAAATAATTTTATTGAAGTTTTGCTAATATTTGTGAAAATGTTTTATCTAATGAATAAAATTTTACTTCGGCTTTAAATTTAAAACGCCTGCGCAAATATTTTAGGGGCGATTGTAACGATCCAGGGTGTCTCGTGACGTCACAAATATTAGTAAGTTTTCTCAATTATAAATATATTTAAATCAAATAATTTTACGAGTAAATAAAAATCCAAAAATAAAGCATATATTCGTTTGATACTGCATTAACTGGTATAGGACATAGAGATATGTATGAAAGTAGTTATTTAAACGTAAAATGAGGTAATATTAGAAAGCATAAAATCTCTTTAATTATGGTTCATACTTAATCGCGAGCTGGCACTCTAGGATGTGTCAAACACTTTTAAAATAATATTTTCGGATTGAGTTTACTTGAAAAAATGAAAAAGAAAGATGGCTTAAAAATATAGTTTTAACCTGATTTTATTTTTCAGGAAATGTGTGAACGGTGCTACGAATGGAATAGAGAGGAAAAACGGGGGATTTCCCTTTCATATTAGAAATAACCAAAATTTATAACGAGAAGGAAGATTGACAAAGATAGGTATTAACTACAGGAGTGGAGAGGTCTAGGAATCATGGAAACCTAACGGAGGAAAATATGAATCAAGAAGTTGATATGAACCGATATCAACTGAGGGAAGTTATTACATTATTTCGTAGCTAGTATTTGCAAAGTAATTAGTTTTACCCAAGATTTAGAGATGTCAGTTATGAAAATGTTCCCTGGAGAGCTTAGGACTTTCCTTGTAAGTTGATGTTGAGTGCAGATGCTTAGTGTAGAATAAGAACGTCGTGGGAAACACGCCGAGCGGGCGGATTGATGATGGTAGAAGGTTTTAATGTACAGAACGGAATGCGTAGAGCTTTCCTTGTAGGATGATGTTGAGTGAAAATGCTTATTGTAGGACAATATCGTTGTGGACATCACGCTAAGCGGATGGTCTGATGATGGCAGGTGGTTTTAATGTACAGTAGGGAACGTTAGTGCTATTCTCTGCATATTCCCTAGCCAGCAGGCTAGACGTTTACCGCTAGGCGGAAGGTTTGATGATGGCAGGAGGATTTAATATTTAATATTTGTTTTGAAATCTTTTTATGAGTTAGTTCTAACTGGAAACTTTGACTGCTGCATATCCCGTGTTTAATGTTGCTATCCATTCTAGTGGATAATATTGTTTTACAGACTCTGCATAAGTAGGTAGGTAATCCTTTAGTTGCCACAGGTGAAGCGGACGGAAGAGAAATGGAGATCGTATAATCACGCGTTGACTGAAGCAAACCTCACGAAAGTGGATTAAAAAATCATACTATTTTAGATACAATGCTTTTTCACGAAGCAGGAACTTGGAGGAGGAGGAAATCTTATTTTCTCTAGTGGTTTTAGAAAGTATCGCGACTGTGTATGAATATCGTTATAGTTTCAAAGCAGGTAATGTTTTTATGCGTCTATTACGTAATAACTTGGAATTTAGAATAGAGTCTTCCATAGTATGTAATAAGTATTTATCTCAATCAAGCTAGTGCGACCACAAACTGGAAGTTGCAGTGTAGGATGGTTCCATTAGGTGGATCGATGATCTGGTCCGAGCCATGGGAAGCCGATGAAAGCGGAAGACTAACGGTTGCACAGAGTGGCATGGGTTCAGGATGATGGAGGTGATGATGATGATGAGGTTTGACCTGGTCAGAGCCGTGGGAAGCCGAAGGAAGCGGAAGACTAAAGGCTGCACAGAGTGACATGGGTTTAGGACGATAAAGATGACAATGATGATGATGGTGGCGATGATGATGATGATGATGACTTCTTCGGGATGATGATGCTGATGATGATGTTGAGGGACGAGATAGGCAAAGATCTTATAAGATAAGATGCAATATATTTATTTATCTCAAATCTATGGGCATAGTTCAGTTTGGTGAAGTTTAGATTTGACATTGTTTTAATGAATTTTCAATAAAATTTAACTTTTATTTTACAACAAATTTATAATATTTTTCAAAAAGTAATTATTGTCCTTCGTTTTTATATGGGTCAAGCATAAGCAGTACCTTGTTAGTGACTCCTTACCACACGGATAGGATAGCTAATTGTATAAATTCGAATGAGAATAACGTCTTGTTGATAATTGATATCAATAATATATTTACAACTTACAATACATACACTTTGTTCTACGGATCAAACATAACTTTAGCATATTTCATTATACTGAAATACGTCTTAGATATATGGATGATTTCTATGAAAGTTCAGGAGAAGCAAAGTCAGCCTGAGAATTCATAAACGGTTCAATGTCTATAGTATACAAAATATATGCATAATATTATTATAATATCAATAAATACGGGTATGGAAACGATTAGGAATAAATGAAATGAAACGAAATGATCTTTATTTCCGACACACAATATCGCGAAAGGAACAATATAACACGGAACATAAAATAAGAAACTTATATAAATATACTAATTATACTCTGAAGCGATATTGCACGATGTCAGAAACAGATCCCGGCTCAGCTCAGCATACAACTTATTATCATTGTGTAATTACTCCGAAACAAATGTCCTGAGTTTTTATTCAACATTATTAATCTCCATTTCATGTCGGCCGAATCTTGGAGAGAGGAGCAGAGGTTCCACACGGCGAGGTTGCGCATAATGCATAACCTACGGGCTCTACTTTGTAGGACGATTCATCAAGACATGTCTGATTGTCATTCTTCGAAACTTATTTAAAAGGTCATGTGTTTACTTATAGATAATAGTATTTAATCTCGACGGTAGATGTATTAACTCTAAATTTACGGTTTCCCAAAAATATTATATAGCTTCGTAAGTAGACTTTATAATTATTGTAAAATCAAATATTGTAAAACCAAACATGATATAAAAAAGATAAACCCTGAGGAGTTTCTTTGGGCTTCTTCTCAATCAGGAGTAATCGAAGTTTCCGGATATATTTTTAAAACTCAAAGTTAGTTATGAACGACAACATAATTTTTATATTTAATTATTTCCTCTGGGTACTTTAATTCTATAAAATTATTTTATAATTTAAATTATAATTTAAACTATTCCGATAAAGTAAATTCTAAATTCATAACCGTTTGAAATAACTTTTTCAATAAATAATTTGAGTTTTACTTATGTTTTTATTTATTAATCTATAATATAGAGCATAACGTAGGAAAGTAAGGGTAACGAATTCTAAACTATCATCATAGAAGGCCACTTTAATAAACCAGATTTAGGTTTAGGATTAGTTTATAGTTTGGAATTGGGGCTCAGAAGATGGCGTCATAATAAGCAGAAGAGGTTTATCATGACTTCGCTAATAAGTTTAAAAGAGGCGTAAGGGAATGGTAGAATGGGTTGTAAGCATTTCCGGTAGGAATGATAACATTTTTGTAACTAGTGGGAATTTTTGGGCCGAATAGTGGAAGTGTAACAAACGGGAATTTTATATTTTTTAGATAGTATTAGTTAAGAGATTCTGATATATACACTTGAAGAATGGTTCTGAAGGTCAATTATAGGAAGTACTTCAGATTTTCTAAATTAGGTTAATATGAGTTGTTTTGTGGGGATTCACGTTTTATTATTTATAGTGGATATAGAATTAGCATTCATCATAAATTCCGATTACAATGCATAGTACGAGAATAGATATTTTGATCTACTAAATTATTTGTGTTTTGATTAGATGTTAGTTAGGAATTGTCTCATTACTTTAAAAGGATTTGGATTACTACATTATCACAACGTACGGGTTCTACCACTATTAGGAGACGATCACCTGGCCATATCAAATCTAAAACATACAACAAACTTAGGTTACTTCTAGGTTCTTTCTATCAACAAGCTTAGGTTCTTTTCAACGGTATTAGATTGATAGCGTTGATTTAATTGCAATTTATAGGATATTTAAATTTAGGTATTTAAGTTCGGTAAATTAAAGATACAATTATAATTAGACGAATTTAGGGGGGTTAGAAAGGGGGGTTTTTTACAGTACAGATAAAATAAAACATTCAGTTTGTTAGGTCCAGTATTGCAAACAATAAATATTATAGTTTAAAACCAAATATAAAAAAATCGGAGGAGTGAATAAATTTTGATGAGGATATATTATTATTAATCCTTCATAATTAATCTTTCATTTTACATTAATTGTATACTGATTAGAATAAACACCCAAGTTCCATACAAAAAAAGTCCTGTCCTTTGGAGTCGTTTGAATTTCCTTTCAGTCGAGTCCTCAACTAATTATTTGTTAACTAATATGCCTACTTTAAGTCCTTCCCACTCCCACTGTTTCTATTGAAATAGTGGGAGTGAAAGATTTTAGGTAAGCGTTACGTTGGTACCGACTTACCCAATCTGTTCAATACGCCCACATCGAGCCTTTTAATAGATATTTGTTCTATTCTAATATCAGAAGCTTTAGTACCTAGAACTCATTTGTCCCACGCGTTCGAAGAAAAAACGTCGCCAAAATCTTTGCGATTTACGTAGACTATTTTTTTTATGCTATAGGCAAACAAGCATACGACCCTCCTGATGGGAAGAGGTCACCGTAGCCTATGGACATCTGTAACACTAGACGTGCCACTGATGCGTTGCTTACCCTGTGATAATACTCTTTTGACCCTCCTTTTAAATTGCTGCATGTTGTAGCTCTGGGGAAAGACCGCTGATGGAAGCTCATTCCACATCTTACAGGCGTACGGTAAGAAAGTGCGCATAAACCGAGTCGTATGCGACTTCCACGACTCTATAAATCTATTTGATTCGCTCCTTGTCAGCTTCCCAACAACTTATTCCCTCAAGATACACCTCAGTGCAGAGATAGCAAGTAGTCGAGGAATCGGTTTCCGGGGCCATCTTACCTTTATAACGTAGGTCTGACAATGTTAATAAGACTAATAGGTAGGCATATTAGGTAGCATTATCATAAAACAGGTACTAAATGCAACTCATAAATATATTATTTAACTAGCTTTTGCCCGCGGCTTCGCACGCTTGTGTTATGTGTTATTTTGACGTTATAAGTAGTCTAATAATAGATCATTCATTTCGTACCAAACAAAAATATGCACTAAATCTTTTCGAAGCTGAGCACAGTAATCTGTATTAGCATAGATATAGGTATAACGCAAGCATAGCCATGAGTGGAAGCTATTAAAGCCATTACCTAAAATTAAATGTTTTGAGTCAAATATAGATTTATAAAACAGTAAAAGAAAAGAAGTTTCAAACAAAAAACTACAATTTTATAAGTACCTCTTCATATTACAACAAAAAGAAATCATCATCACTTCACTCAGGTCCTTAACAAATGTTTTAGTAAATTTTGTTTAGGCAGTAGTTACCTAAGCAGGCAGGTACAGTTTAGAAAAATATGAAAGAATGACACACACGCACGATGATGCTGCTTTGCTCAGTTTTACATATCCGCGCGCTTTTTGTTCCATTTACCACATTGTTTTTAACTTCTTAAGTTTGGCTCCATACGAATTGGTACCTACACTTAGCCAGTGTCAATAGATATATAAAAATAAATAAATAAAATAAATAAATAAATAATTATTTTTTCTTAATACTAATTCACCACTCTTTAAAGAATCGACCATTATAATTATAATTATGTCCACTATTTTCCACGCTGTCTCATTCCCACTGCACTTTCAACATACCTACTTAGTGATGAAAGTGAGGAAATAGGTTAAATCGTCATTACATAATTATTAGTTACACCCAAAGATAGTTACTTACTAAAATTATACCTTCTTGGAGTAACCGAGTAATCTAATCATTTTTACCCGTGGTTTTTTTAATAGCCCACAGATCTAAAATATTTTAACTATTCAATCAATCAATCAATCAATCAAATCGTTTATTTGCTAAAATACATGTATAGTATAGGTCTTACAAAAAGTTTTGCTCATGTATTTAGTCTGCAAGCAGACGTGCAAATGTTATTTAATAACTAATCACAAATTTTATAATTTATAGGTAAATATTTGTACAGAATTCATTATAATCCTTAACACTATAAAAACAGTTGCATTGAAGCCAGTCAGTCAAACATTTCTTAAATTTGTTACCTTCTAATATTTTTATGTCGTTTGGAATGTTATTGTAAACGGATGTGCACATGTTATATACGTTTTTCTTATATATGTCTTTACGAGCAGGAGGTTGATATAATAAGTTAGCAAACTTTGTCCTTTTTTGGCGGGTCATAACTTCACCATGCTTCTTAAACAACTCAGGGTGTTCTTTCGTAAAAATACAAATTTCTTTAATATACATAGACGGTAAAGGGAGTACATTGCATCTTCTAAACAGAGGTCTACAGCTATCTAAAAACCAAGCCTTATTTATTACCCTAATACATCTCTTTTGTATCTTAAAGACTCTGTTCATGTCGACTGAGTTGCCCCACAATATCAGGCCGTAACTGAGCAGAGACGACACATGGCCATGATATGCCATCAACGCAGCCTCCATGGACACAGTATGTCTAATTTTTTTTAAACCAAATACAAAGCGTTCCAGCTTCTTACATAATAAATCTACGTGCATTTTCCAATTTAGATGTTTGTCAAGAGTAAGTCCTAAAAATGTATAATTATCTACATTATCAACTAATTTATTATTATATTTTATGTCAAGTGGCAACGGATTACAATTATAAGAATTAAATTGAATTAATTTAGTTTTGTGAATATTAATGCATAAATGATTTGTTTCCATCCATTGGATCACGTCAGATAAGGCTTTATTTATAGTTTGCTGTGCCTGTTTTTTATCACCACATTTGACCACTATTGTAGTATCATCTGCAAACAGAATAGATTTATGGGCCATGGCTTGAGGAAGGTCGTTTATGTAGATTAAAAATAGCAATGGCCCCAGTATGCTGCCTTGAGGAACTCCAGTATTATTAATTAAAGGCTCAGATCTAAATTTTTCCTTTGTAATTTTATTTTGTGAGTTGGTTACAATTTTTGATAATTCCGTACACTGATTTCTATTTTCTAGGTAGCTAGCAATCCAATCATGAGCAGGACCCCGTATGCCATAAAATTGTAACTTAGATAAAAGCATCGAGTGGTTGACAAAGTCAAAGGCTTTGGTCATGTCTAAGAATAGTGCTATGACCGGAGTACCATCATTTAGATTTTCAGTTATAAATCTTATTAGGTCAAAACATGCCAGTGTAGTTGAACTACCCTTCCGGAACCCAAACTGTTCGTTTCTTAAAATCATAAACTTCGTTAGAAAGCTATTTAACCTAACCAACATCGCCTTTTCATAAATTTTCGAAAATATTGGGACTATAGTGATGGGACGATAGTTATTGGGATCTGCTTTTTCACCCTTCTTGTACAAAGGTTTAACAATCGCCATCTTTAATTGCTTTGGGAATACGCCTTCTATGAATGATAGGTTGATAATATGTGCAAGCGGATGACATATCCAATAAGCCACCCTTTTAAGTGTTTTGTATTGTATTATCAACATGTAAGAAGAAGAAGAAGAACAAATCAAAAACAGTCAAAAACGAACTTTACGCGCCATGTTGTTGTTAATTCGAGGATACAATTGCCATAATGAATACCTACATATTATTATACCTAAGTACATACCCTTTTTAAACATTTTTCATAAAATATTTCGTATCATTGGCTAAATACAAGTAATAGCACGCGCTCCGGCTTACTTTAATGCCAAAATAAAAAAGGTTTCAAAATGTGTAGCAATGGTAAGGGTCTATAACTTAAGTAGCTATAAGTACTACAGGTACCGTAAAACTTCTTTGTGGTTGATCAAGAATGTAGCATTTTGTTATTTATTTATATTTAATGGTAACGTGTAGTAATTTTATGTAAATAATACATTTGACCAGATCGCCAATAAAGAACATTGCTCCCGCCAAAACCTTATAAATCGAAAACTTCAATTAAAATGTTAATTAAGTAAGCTTCAAACGGCTAAGTATGATAATCGCGTGAAGCCTTATGAATGATTATAAAAAGTCTAAGAACCTACCCTTTTACAGTTTAACAGTTTTCATAAAATACTTCCTATCATTGGCTAAATGCAAATTTTGTCTAATGCCATAATAAAAAATGTTATACAATGCGTAGCAAAAGCAAGGGTCAATAAATTAAGTACCTATAGGCACAGATTACTGAATAAGTTACTACTATAGGTTAAGCTATAGGTACTATAAATACAATTTAAATACTTATGTCGAATGGTAACGCGTAGTATATTTTTGAAAACTAATCCATAATACCAGATTGCCAATAAAGAATTTTGCCCTCGCCAGAACCCAAGAAATCGAAAACATGAATAATAATTTTAGTTATGTTTCAATATTGGCTACATATGATATCGCGTGAAGCCTTAAAACTTATAATAAAAAGTCTAAGTAAGAAGTTCTTAGTTTTCGAAATTCCTTGTTCTCTTTGTCCTGCTCATATTCAAGAAGGTTCTCATACCTATCCTCTTTTTAGTTTGGACCACAGATTAACGAAAAAACTTATTTTTAGTAATACCGCAGATTAGAGAAAAAATACATATGACTTCCTTGATTGTTTTTCTCTAATCTGCACTGCATCGAGTAATCGCGCGATGTATTTCGCCGTAGCCCGAAAAGTGTGATACGCTGCCGGTAATGCAGGCGCGCCAATTGTTATTTACTGTTTTTTGTCTTTTAAGTTATAAATATAAACATGCATTAAATTACTTCCTTATTGCTTAGTGCAGTGGGGATTGTTCAGAATGAAATAAAAATGATTGGGGTTCCGTACTCAAAGGGTAAATCCTTATTACTAAACCTCCGCTCTCCGTCTGTCTGTCTGTCCATCAGACACCAGGATGTACTCATGAATCGTGATAGTTAGACAGTTGAATTTTTCACAGATGATATATTTCTGATGCCACTATAACAACCGTGATCCGTATTCAAAGGGACAGATAAACAGACAAATAAAAAAAAATGGTTTTACTTCCTATTGATAAGGAATTATAAACTAAAACTATTAAAATTTATTTTTGTAATCGCAAAATATACTTTCACAGTTTGTAAAACATATTTATTCGCCGACATGCAATATAACGCTACTGCTTCCTCCATTTTATTTAGCCCACGTCGGTCGGTCGGGCAGCAGGCAAACAAATTGACTATGTGTCCGGGTTGGGGCGCTACAAAAACATCGAGGATAGTCATCAGAGATGTTTTTGCGCGCCAACTTATTAGCGAAAGTTCGGGCGTATATGAAGCCGCGCCATAATAGTAACAGAGTTTTTTTTCTTTAATCTGTGCATCCGGATAAACCCGAGATAACATTACCGTCAGTAGCACAGAGCACATTTTTTTCTCTCATCTATGATTAGTAGCCAAAACAAAACTTACTTTTTGACACTGGCTAAATACCTACACTATGTGTGGACCAAAATATAAGAAAAAAAACTTACCTTTAACTCTTGAAGCGGCCATCTTGTGAAAATCCCGGTCCGTTTCATAATGAAATCTTAATCATTTTCACCAAAAAAAATTTACAAAATTTAAAATTTAATATATCCTATGTTGTGCGCTGGGTTTTTCTAAGCTTATTAGTGAAAACCGCATGAAAATTCGTTCAGTATTTTCGGAGTTGTGCCGTAACAAACAAACAAACAAACAAACAAACATACAAACAAACAAACAAACAAACAGACAAAATGTCTAAAAAGTAGCTTAACGTGATCAGCAAAAAATTTCAAGCTAACCTGTGTCATTTTTTTTTTGATATCTTGCATTTACAGATTTTTTTATCTCTACATTTTTATTATATGTATAGATAGATAATTGCTAATACATATAGACTAACGAACTTAAACGAACGAAGTGTTTAATAAATGATTAAAATCATTGGTGGTACCTTTATTAGGTGTGAATAGGCTAATTTTAGCAAATAGATATAATAAACCAATAATAATAAACTTAAATTAAACTTTAACCCCATTTGATCGGAGCTTATTAGGAAATTGTTTCAGCCTTTTCGAGATCTAGATTTAGGTACGTAACAAGTAAGTAACTAGTATTATAGCTACATTCTGTGGTGTTTAGGTTAGGTCACGCCAGAGGCCCCCCTCGCACCGTACCTGCCTTAGCACCATTAGTATTCAAGGCGATACCCTAGCACCGTCACGTCCGCGCCGCGAACCAACAAGAAACATCTAAATAGGAACGAAATCATAGCAACTCATCAATATTTAATAACTTATAATGATGAGGTATTCTAGGGCTTATACGTCCATCCGTGATATAATTAAAAGATAATGATACCGTATAACAGAGTGTGGAATTAAATACCTATACCTACTTACTTACACCACATAGAGCGATAGCTGTTGCCTCAAATACCTACTCTAGAGGTAGGCATCATCATCATAATCATTAACAGCCCGAAGACGTCCACTGCTGAACATAGGCCTCCCCCAGGGAGCGCCTCTTAGAGCGGCTGCTCGTCTCCTGCATCCATCGGCTCCTCGCGGCTTTCACCAGGTCGTCGGTCCACCTAGTGGGGGGCCGGCCTACGCTGCGTCTTCCAGTTCGTGGTCGCCACTCGAGAACCTTTCTTCCCCATCGGTTGTCAGTTCTACGAGCGATGTGCCCTACCCATTGCCATTTCAACTTGCTAATCCTAAGAGCTACATCGGTCACTTTAGTTCTCCTGCGGAGGTAGGCATACCTATAACTAAATAGGTAGGTACCTATATCACTTTTGTTTCCATGTACTCATCAGTTATAGGTAAAATAGGAATTATACCATGGATATATAGGTAGCCACTTACTTACATAGGTACACCTACGCTAAAATGAATTTCAAAGGACTTATACATCCTAATGTTATGTACTTAATACCTACATGGGTAGGTACCTTGTAGGTACATAATAGGCACTGTCTACAACGAAACGAAGTTATTGATTAAGTAACCAGCAGCAAGCCAGCGCTCAATTATTATTCAATGTCAAAAACTTCCCGACACAGTGTTCTTTGCGGCCAGAAGGGAAAACGATCCGTTAAGAACCGGATTACCGTATCAAACACCTGACAGTTCCCACGGTCTTTTGGTTAAGTACTTACTTACTGCTTCTTTTTTTATATTATAGACACGTACCTTCCTAACTACAAAAGAAAATAAATTAGGAAGGTAAATATAGGATATAGGTAGATATGTGTTTTCTACTTTTGCTTTAATAGCGTCGACAAGACTTGTAGTTAGTTTTCCCGCGGTGTGCATGTTAGGCCGTCTGGTTCTTGGTGTGATCCAAGTTAACCATTTAACCAAATAAAAAGATTATTTGCCCTTTGATAAAATGAAAATGATTACTTGTTAAATACGCCTCAAGCAGTCTCGAGTACCTACTTATTATAAACCTTACTTCTATAAATCAACATGTAACTTCAACGATGATAACTATATTAAGTAGGTAGTAGATGAGCTATGAGAAGCGAACATTCAATGATTAAAGCTGCTCTTTCAGTTTTGATCTAAAACCGTAGGTTTCGCCCTACCTAAGTCTGCTTTAAATGGTTTTGAAATGTCATAAGTAAAAAAGAGAAAGATAGTTAAGATAAATGCAGTTTTACTGCTTCATTCATCATCATCATCATCATCATCATCATCATCATCATCATCATCATCATCATCATCATCATCATCATCATCATCATCATCATTACAAATAACCAGAAGACGTCCACTGCTGAAATCCTCTCCTTAGAGTAGGTATATATTATATTATTTATGTACTCATACTCTATGGGCCTCCCCCACAGAACGCCACTAAACGGCTGCTAGCCTCACGCATCCATCGTAAACTCCCCGCGGTCTTGAGAACCTTTCTTCCCCATTTGTCGGTTCTTATTACTTACAGATTTTATTATAATTACTCAAACTTAATGTATGTAGTATTACATGCCTGCGTGGTCACTAACATATTTTTTCTTATATTTTGGCTCCACACATAGTGTATTTAGCCAGTGTCAAGTATTGTAATTTTTCATCATGTTAATAGAATATTTCACGTAAAGTCAAGTCTTAGTCATAGTCATAGTCCAGTCTAAGTCAGGTAGTCATATTCCAGTCTAAGTCATGCTTCAGTAAAGTGGTGGCAACTTTACTAGAAGCTTCTATGGAATTTTGGAAGCAACACGGAAAATCACGTTTCACCACATTATATCACTTGCCCACACTCATGCTCGTAATTTAGCACTTAATGCGTAAAACGCCATCAATTTTAAACATTAACACTGGAAAAAGCACAAGTTTTGAGAAATAATACAGTGGAACGACGTGAACTTTTCCGCGTTCCCGCCAAAACTCTCACTAACATTTCTAAAATGTTGTTTGTTGATAGGATAAAAATAAATTATGTACATGGCAGGTAAACCATAACATATCATTATTTTAGAATTGCAGCAATAAAACAGAAAGCATTCTGTAACGTATTTATTTTAACTAGTTTATGAGGGTGACGTCAGTGGAAAATTAATGTATAAGTACGGTGTTCTATGTAGCTTAACCCACTTCCATCCCGCTTCTGGGTCAATGCAGGCACTGCAACCCTTAGCGTTCTATTTTTAGCTTCTTCCTGTAACATTTTATTACAACTTTGTATAAATAGCTTCTTTATTCAAAAGCTTTTGTAATTTAAATAAAAAATAAATTCACATAAAACAATTAAAGTAAGTATAGGTGGGAATAGGATAAGTTTAGTAAGGTAACACAAGCCACGAAAACAAAAAATGCAAATCACGATTAAAGCTCACAACGTTGCCCATATAAACTTTTATTTGGTCTTGTCTAGACGTTTCAACGGAATAAGTAATTCGGCAACTCCACCAACTAGCATTTTAAGCTGAGCACTACACCAGTCGGAATATCTGAGGAGTTGTTAAATACTAGTTCCAAGTCTCAACACATGTCGTGTTTCGCCTCAATATAATATTAAATTTTACTAGCCTTTTAGCTGTTAGTTTATCTTTGAATGGAGCTAATCGAGCGATTGCTTTGGAGTGGTTGCTCCATTAACTAATAATATACCTAGTTCTTCTTTTCGTGATTGGCTGTTTTAACTTTGATAGTAGGTACTATTAAATGATTTTGATAGGACTCGGTCGATGATGCAACATGCTTGCATAGAAAATCATCATCACCATCAGCTTGAAGACGTCTACTGCTGAACATTAAGCCTCCCATAGAGCGTCACTTAAGGCGCTGAATGCTCCCAAATTGACTATTTTGAACGTGATTATTTCAAAACGTATACCAATTACAGCATTGAAAAAGATGCACGTTAATACTGGTACTTCTTTCCGTCTGCCGAAGCCGAAACACGTTTACAAAAAGTTTTCTCGATAGAAAAAAATCGTGATGTGTCCTGTAAAAAAATCATTCAAACGTCCTAAAATGTTACATTGAAATAAGACGCCCCATTGAAATAAATCGTAGTGATAAGCTATGTTTCAATGCATCCGTCTATAAGCTTATTTTTTTATAACAATAAGCATTTCTTTTATAACTAATTGTTTGTACCGAAAAATGGAAAAGTCGAAGTGCAACGCAACGGAATCGCCATATTTTTGCTATGCATAAAGCGACCCTATCAGATACAAAATAAGTTTCAAGTTTGTCTGCTGTAATAAACGTGCTCGCATTGGGTCCTGTAAGGGCCTTAAGCGGCTGCTTTCCTCCTGCATCCAACGGCTCCCCGTAGTTTAGACCAGGTCTTAGGTACACGTAGAGGGGGTCGGCCTAATATGCTACGTTTTTCGGTTCTTGGTCGTCACTCGAGAAACTTTCTTCCTCATCCTCGGTTGTCAGTACTACGAGCGATGTGGCCTGCCCATTTTTTTCTTAATAAGAGCTAATATCAGTGAATGGTTCACTTGTGGTTCACTCCTCATTTCGTATCTTATCTCGCAAGGAATCTCCGAGCATAGCTCCATTATGTGTATTGATATATCATAATATAGTACAGTTTCCCGCATCTGCTTCCACGAAATCTACAGGTAAAAACCAGAGACGGAGCGGGCCTATTTTCTAAAAAGTGTACTGTAATTTCGAAATCTGCACAGTAAGTAGGAATAACGTATACAAATTGATAACTAATATGAAAAAATAGACATACCAATTTTGTACTAAATCGTACGCATTGCCTGCTTTGTAGCCTGCTACGAAAGTTCAATAGATTTCGTAGCACTTTTCGACTGCAGCCGTTTTCGTAGTAGCGCTAGTAAGGCAAACTAAAATACATTCTTACTTGGGGCTTACCACAATCGCTTATAGCATTATTAACTTCAATCATACTTTGAAAAATTACATAAAAGTAAGCTGCATGTTTTCTGGGAATTGAGCTGGTGGTGGTGAGCTGGATGGCGTATTTGCATTGTAAATTCTGTAAATAACGTTTTAGTTGTAATTATTTAAATTATTATTATTAGTTTTAATTATTATTATTCGGCTCCCCGCGGCTTTCACCAGGTCGTCGGTCCACCTAGTGGGGGGCCGGCCTACGCTGCGTCTTCCAGTTCGTGGTCGCCACTCGAGAAGCCGCGGGGAGCCGATGGATGCAGGAGGCGAGCAGCCGCTCTAAGTGGTGCTCCCTGGGGGAGGCCTATGTTCAGCAGTGGACGTCTTCAGGCTGTTAATGATGATGATGATGATTATTATTTTTTAATGATTTTTTCAGTATTTCGTTATTTTTACAAATCCTTTGTTATCTATTATTTATTATAGTCTAAAAGTAAGAATACTGTAATGTTGTTGACGCAAAGCAGTTTTGATGACGTCACGTTAAATTGTTCACTCAAATACATCATGTTGACACCGACGTGCGAAAGTGATAATGCTATATAAAAATGTAGACATCTCGTTCTCACGCAGGAATACTTTGTAAGTTCATGGTACGAATTCGAAAAATATTATAGTAACCTTGAAGCGTTAATGTTACAAACCATGATGTTATGTATTAGTTTGTGGCAAGGCCCCAAGTGTGTTTTCTTAAGTTACCTAAAATAAAGATTTTGTATTATAGTAGGTAGGAATAAACCTAATAGGATTTTTAAAACGTTATCTAAAGTTGAATTCGTAGGTACGAGTGTGTGTAAACATCTAAAGCATAGATATAGAGAGATAATATATAAATTGATCGTCTAGTAAATTTCACATTATGATTGTTATCCATGTCAATCTTGACAAATTGCTTTGAGATTACTCACACTTTTTTCATTATCATAGCATTTTTTGTTGCTCCATTTCGCAATAGTAAATTATATTTCTACGTAAAACATCAACCACTTTATAAAAAAAATAAAGCCCAAAAATAAAAGACTGTAGGCACTCGATCTGCAATTCTGATTATTAAGTATTTTTTTTAACTAGAGTGTGCCCGTGGTTTCACCTTCAACATTCCCGTTTCACTACAGTAACTTTTCTTTTTCTATGATTAAAGTAACGCCCAAACTTCATTTAAAAGTTTTCAATGTCAAATATACCAAATATATAGTTAGAAAAAAAAAAACAATCTACCTTTTCACTATGGTGGTTTTCGGCAGCAATCCGGCACAACCACAACAACGCACAAATTATCAAGTTATTTAAAAATCGTGTTTACTCACGTTTAAAATTACCTGCAGAAGCAAAATAGTCTCAACAACAACAATAATTAAGAAACTTCTCGTTCCCCAAACAAAAGGGGATAAAAACCTTAGGTAAACTAAGGCATTTATAGGCTGTTACATACTTAAACGGAATGGCCTACCTAAATATTGGACTAACAACCCTGAAAGCAGAGCCTTCGATAAAACCGCCTTATTATTTATTTATTAGGTTCAATGTAATCAAGAAAGTTCCCACTGAATGCCCCAATTTCGTCGAAAATTCACGAAAGAGCCGAACCACAACCGCGAATCTGCAATTATTTAATCGTTTTCGAGGTGTTGCTCCACGGAAACTGCGGATTTATAACTGTATCAGGGAACACCAGCGTTGGATTCGAACCTTGTAATGCACATTGCTGTGTCTTTAGCAGATTTTTTATCAATTCTGTTTTAGAAAAGCAATGGATGTATAAAACAGCGATCCTGTCGTACGACGTGTGATGTCGTGGTGCGAGGTCATCGTATGGGGTGCCCCGGGCACGATACCGGTTGGGAAGAGTGATCATCCACGGAAAATGAGACCAGCTACAGGGAATCTCCCACAAATTAGGGAATTAACATTTCATAAATTGCAGGGTGTTTCCATTGCTGGTTCTTCAACTGCAGCACTGAAATAATTTAACGGTTCGTACCGTCAAAATATTATTAGCCACGTAAGATAATTATAAAAAAAATACATCATATTGTCATGATTCCAAAAAAAAATGTTTTTTTTATCAGCCACGCAAGAGTAGAGTGCGACAGCCGCCGATGCTTGAAATCCGCTAGCTACTTACATTTTATATATCTATCGCTCTGTGCAGTCCCATAGTTCTCATATCATCATCATAGAATCAGTCGCACGCGTCAGTGGCGAGTATCGGCGTCAATGTATGTGCATCCCGTAGCAGGCACAAGTGGTGACTAAGCGAGTCGCGGACACAGCTGTAGTAGCGCGTGGCTACAGTAACGCAGAAAACACAAAGAAGATATTCACGATAATTATTATTAGGTACCTATTTAATTGCCCATTGCATATTATTATTTTTAAACATTAAATCCAGAAAAGCCTGTATCGCATGCTACCTTAGAGCATTTATAAAAGGAGGTGGCAAGGCAAGGCGTTCCCCTCTGCCGGTCATATGGCGCTGTTTGGTCATCTACAATATCGTAGTGTGCGTGTAGACACTGCGTGACTACGCTAGATTATATAACGGTCTTCGTGTTTTAAGATGGTTTGTGGCATGCGTTTACAAGCACCGTTTGCGCGTGTGTGTGTGTCTTCCTCGTCCCCCTTAGAAATTGGCAGAAAATGGTGGAAAATGTATTATTATTAATTTCTCTTACTGGAAAACGCATAGTGCAATGTAGAATGCAGAAAATGCAAAGATGATGTTTGATGTTATTGCCCGTTGCATTTCACTTGTTATTCTAAACCAGCTGGAATTGGGAAAACCTCACCACAGAGCTTGCAACCCTAAAGGCACCGGCCGATACCACTCAGTCAGTCTGGTCCGTATAGCCGCCAGGAGCACACCGTGCGCCGGGTTCACTATAAATTACTCTACCACACTATAGTGCGAGTGAGTGTGCGTGAACTGTACGAACTTAGTGCCCCCCCCACCTTTCCACTCCCTTCTGGAGCGGCCGGTCCACTCAAGGTCATCGCTCAGCAATTTGACACCTGTTGTGTTTGTATACTATATGTAAGTAATATGTAACCTTATACTTAACTATTAAGTTATCAGTGAGTAGTAAGTTAGTTGTAACTTGTAAGTACGCTAATACCTATAATAAGCTAGGTATATTATACATGCAAGTACCTATGATTTTATTTGTATTGAAAAACATTGTGTTTGTTCTATTTTATAAGATTTATTTCATTTTGTTATCGTGGAATAAAACTTAGTATGTACACTAATACATTGCATTACCTATTAAATGTAGTTTTTGCATGACTTAAGACTTATTGCCATTTATTTGACTTGAAAACCTTATTGACTTCCAAAAATTGCAACTTTATTTTTATTTTGAATGTCTCTTTTTTAGCAACGTTTGTCGATGACTGTACCATTACAAGCAAAATAAGTAATAACTGTAAAAAGGATTTATAAAATGAGTACACCCATTACCCGTGAATTTAATGATGAGATTGAGTCATCTATTGTTTGTTTTGTAAAAAATTATGTAAGTCAAGCATATAGACTCACTTAACCGCAAAACCACACATGCATAATTCATAATGCTAGTATAATCATAAGGGTCTGTTAATTATAATGAGCAAAATATTCAATACTGGCATAATTTGTAGGTATACTGGTGTTATAATTTTTTTTTTTTTTTTATTTTTTTTATTTTTTAAATAATATTTTTGTTATAATTATATGACAAACGATAGCAAACTGTACTTTTGAGTTCCCTCTTTGTCTGTTTCTTCTCATTATCATCATCATCTGCTGAAGACGTCCACTGCTGAACATAGGTCTCCCCCCAGAGAGCGCCACTTCGAGCGGCTGCTCGCCTCTTACATCCATCGGCTCCCCGCTGATCGGCTGTTTTTTCTGCTTATGGGTAATTTAGTTCCAATTCTCTAGGTTGTAGTTCTATGGGTCCATGGTGTACATGGCGTCATCTTGGGCCGCAATCACCATTTAGGTGCCCCTGAAATGTCTTTTGCTAGTAAGCGTACTTTGGCCCATGAACGTACTCACGCTAGGAGCCCAGAAGACGTGTGTTACCTACTATACTACCTATACTTAGTAGGTAATAAAAAAAATAAGACTAACGTATAAACACAAGTTGAATGTTGACCAAACCGGAGTGAGCAATTATGAGGAAAACTCCGAGACGAGTTTAACTCAATTTTGAAGACAAGTGTATTAAGCTGAGTCTGGTTTAGCCCCACCTTAATTAGGCCCTCTCCACAAATTTTTACCAACAATTTTAGAGAGGCTTGTTTAATAAATAATTGCAGTAAGACTAGCTAGCTATAGTTAAAAAGATAATTTACTAAATACGATAATTGTTTAGTACAAATCTAAACATTTTGTATTAAAATAAGTAAATTTAATTATTATTTAGTTAGATAAAATTATTAGTTAAAATGTAGCAACACTGCCGTTAGGTAAAAAGATGGTGGGAAGAAGGGGTTGCCATTGGCAGAATACAAAAATCTAACATCGCAATTATAATTTACTAAATTATAGAGGTGCCCAGTTTCTTAGGACTTTGACGTGAAGGTGAGTGTGTTTAAATAACTACAGGTCAAAATTTTGCTTTTAAAAAGTATTTTACCAATATTCTACGCATTAACTTTTTCTATGCCGGCGGGAAACCTCATTAATAGGTATTTAATAGGTAATTCTAATATGTATTATCATCATCAGCCTAAAGAGGTTCAGTGCTAAACGTGAACATAGACCCCCCCCCCCTCATAAACACCACTCTGGACTAATTATCATAGGGAGGATTTTTCATAATCAAAGAAAAAAAAAGATTTTAATGAGGAGAAATGCTGCCGTCCGTTCCGTGGATAAGTGAGTATCCAGCGAATGGACGGCATTTCCTTACGGCGGTAGTCACTTTTACGGCATGAAGAGATGGGGTGGTCTTATTCGCAAAACGGGAACCACACGGCTTAGAGCTCATAAAATGTATAAAGAGTTTAATTCAAATGTTTCTCGTTGCGCTCCGTAATATATAATAATATGCTAATGATCCGTAGTTACATCTAATAAGACAGACATTAGACATTCTACTGACCGAGAAAATCTTCGCAACCTACTCTAGAAATTCCAACACGTTTTAGTCAAGTAGATACTTACCTACTTATACTAAATCTGGAAATTGAAAAGCCTCGTAAATATTTGATGTTCTTTGAAGCTGTTGGGCGATCCATAAATTAAGCGGAAATATGGATGACCCATTTCGGGTGTGATTGCATCATTTTTGTAAAACCTGGGTTAACCCGGCTTCATCACATTTTTATAATGGGAAATATATTGATGATATTAACATCCATATTTGTAATCAATGTTCCCTGTTAATATTATGATTTGAGACCAATGCCACTGACTGCTCTGAAAGAACATATATCCTTTCAATTAAAAACAAGATTCTTTTATATTGGTTCAAAAATGCTGTAGGTACAAAGTAATTACCAAATATAAATAAATCATCATCATCATTCTCATCATTAGCCCGTAGATCCACTGCTGAACATAGGCCTTCCCCAGAGAGCGCCACTTTGAGCGGCTGCCCGCCTCATGCATCCATCGGCTCCCCGCGATTGTCAGTTCTGTGAGCGATGACGCCTGCCCATTGCCATTTCAACTTGCTAACTTAAAAGGCTATATCGGTATAAAAAAAAGTGCTCGATAGTAATCGAATATCACAGATCAAAATAACAGATTTTGTTATCACAGCTGTTTCAGCGTTTGTTGTCACAGGCACGGAAGTCAGTCAACAGGACCAAATCGATCGAGTTATTGTAGAAAATATTGAAAACCAGGATCATATAGAAGGACCTGTGTAATGTCATAACCCTTACACAAAATTTCAGGCGCTTCTCTAGGTATGGAACGTGGAAGTAATAGATAAACAAACAATAAGTAGGTACATATTATGTTAGTGTTAGTAGTTTTTTTTTTGTAATTTTTTTATGGGAATGAATGACGTGACGAGCTAGTTGTTCACCTGATGTTAAGCAACACGGCCGCCCATAACAGTTGCAGAGTCACTTTAACCATGTTAAAATAATAAAGTTTCGCGTGACACTGTACTGCGCACGTCATCCTGAGAAATCACACAGTCTAGTAATCAGATTACTACACTGTGTAATTAAAGAAACAAATGAACAAACAAATTCAACAATGCTGATTTAGTTTTTCAACTATAAGTACTGGAGAACAGCTCTGGAGAACTGTTTATACAATTTTTGATGGAAATTGTAAACAATTAAACAATGAACGAGAATGTATATACCTGCTTATACCGTACTAGCTTTTATCTCAGATTATCATTATTTTTTCTTGAACCACTGACAACTACCAAATTTTATAATATTTTAATATATGCATAAATATGTAAGTAATCCAATATCAGCTTTTGAATATCTTTGATGACGTGGACAAAATATTGGGTCTCAATAGCCGCTGGTGTGTTATAATTTTAATTTTGGGCAGTAAAGCAGAGCAGATTTAACACCCCGATTCAGGTTGACGAACGCAATCTAGGGCATTGCAAATGTAACGCACCTACTGTGTTATGTGTACGACTTACTTACCACAAGGCAATTTGCTGCATAGTATGCCGAAAAATTCCGTTTATATAAACCACGAATAATAATGAACTACATCACGAGTATGCCATTATATTTTTCGATTATATCATCCTGTTTTTTTTATAAATTTGTTAAATAACATAATCATAGTAATGTTGCTCTTCTTCTATAAAATTTTACTTCCATTTATTTATTTATACGTCTTGCCTCTGTAACAAAATTGGCTACATGGTGACCTAATGCATCGCTTAATTCGTCACCTAGCTGGCTAATAGCCAATTAATTAATTAATATTGCTCGCCACTGAGAATTGGGACTATCTCTGAGACATAATCTCTGCGTTTAAGGCCAAAAGGGTCGCCCCTTTTGTATATAAACATATATGTAGCAAAGTCTAACATTTTCATCTAAGTTCACTAACTATCTACCTAACTACATAATACCTAATTACGAAGGACTCCTGAAGGGAGATTATAAGTGACTGTATAGAGTGGCCTCTATTGACCTTAACTTGCCGATAACTTCACCAACGATACACAAAATTAGAGATGTATGATTATAAAATAATATGTATGTGTGAAATAGATCTGATTATATGACTTCAACTTCACAAAACACAGCTCTTCATACAATACTTTAAAAGGTGCATGGTATAAAGCGTTCTAAACAAATTTACAAATACAAATTTAAAATTATACATAAGTTTGAAGTGTAAACAAACAGAAATACATATTTTATGGTAGCAATTGGTATATCCTGCATAGCCAAGCGTGTTCATCGCTGGCAGCGGAAGCGTTGGGTTCACTCATATAATTCAATTAAACCTCGCGCTGAGCTGAGGGCAGTCCGCTTCACAGCTGCAAATCGAATAGGGACGAGACCACTGGTCAGGTCGATATGACATAACTTAGTTTTCTTTTTTATCCTTTTATCTTTATTGCTACCAGTACAATAATTACATCAGTTAGTAATAGTTTGACAATCTGAATAATAGTACGAATAGTATGTAATTGGTTACATTTCAATCACAGTCATAATAATAATAAGTACCTACTTATAGTTAAATATTTGAATGGTTATAAAGATAGTATATTAAATTCATTCTTATGATTGTGAAGTAAAACAAACAAACACTAAATAATCCCTGTTCAAGCACGTACCTTCAAGGACCTTGGTTGACCACTTAGCTATATATTTTATTGTTCTATACGTGGAATTACAAAGCAATCCCCTAATGGAACGTTGAGCTACTCGGTTTAAAAGGACCCTTCTCTCAGGTGTACACAGAAATCCTCAAAATATTTTCCCAGCCTTTGATAAATTGATTCCATTAATCTCACACAGCTTTAGGCATTGAAAGCGATTGGATCCTTGAAATGATGTACGCATTTTAGAGACTTAATTTTACCTAATTTAGGTACTTTTTAGTGCCTACGTGAAATTACATTTTTATTTATAACTAGCTTTTGCCCGCGGCTTCGCACGCTTGTGTTATGTTATTTTTACGTTATAGTCTAATAATAGATCATGCATTTCGTACCAAACAACAAAATACAATAAATCTGTTCGAAGCTGAGCACAGTATCCTGTATTAGCATAGGTATAGGTATAATGCAAGCATAGCCGTGAGTGGAAGCTATTTAAGCCATTACCTAAAATTAAATGTTTTGAGTCTAATATAGATTTATAACAGTAAAAGAAGTTTCAAACAAAAACTACAATTATATAAGTACCTCTTCATATTACAACAAAAAGAAATCGTCATCACTTCACTCGGGTCTTTAACAGAAGTTTCAGTAAATTTTGTTTAGGTAGTAGTTACTTAAGCAGGCAGGTACAGTTTAGGAAGATATGGAAGAATCACACACGATGATCTTGTTTTGCTCAGTTTTACATATTATCCGCGCGCTTTTTGTTCCATTTACCACATTTTTTTTACCTTCTTAAGTTTGGTTCCATACGAATTGAGTACATAACTACCTACACATAAGATAGTTACTTACCGACTATAACTATAACCTTCTTGAAGTAACCGAGTAATCAATCATTTTCTGCTCCCCTGGTTTATTTAAAAGCCCACAGATCTAAAATATTTTAACTATTAAAAACTTATTTCAACATGCAAGAAGAAGAAGAAGAAGAAGAACAAATCAAAAACAGTCAAAAACGAACGTTACGCGCCATGTTGTTAATTCGAGGATACAATTTTATTGCCATAATGAATACCTACATATTATTATATCTAAGTAGGTACCTACCCTTTTTAAACAGTTTCATCAAATATTTCGTATCATTGGCTAAATACAAATAATAGCTTACTTTAATGACAAAATAAAAAAGGTTCTAAAATGCGTAGCAATGGTAAGGGTCTATAACTTAATTAGCTATAAGTACTACAGGGGGTCTAGCAAAGATACCAACCACTAACGCTAACGCCAAACGCTAACTCCCAAAACTGTATTGAACAGACATTAGCTGTGGAAAAGGAAGCGATTTCCGAAATTTCATCTTAGTACATTTTGGAGTTAGCGTTTGGCGTTAGCGTTAGTGGTTGGTATCTTTGCTAGACCCCCAGGTACCATAAAACTTCCTTGGGGGTCGATTAAGAATGTAGCAGAAGCGCAAAAATAATTTTAACTACCTAATTAGAATGGTAACGTGTAGAAGTTTATGTAAATTATACATTTTACCAGATCGCCAATAAAGAACATTGCTCCCTCCAAAACCCTATAAATCGAAAACTTGAATAAAAATGTAAGCTTCAATATTGGCTAAGTATGATAATCGCGTGAAGCCTTATGAATAATTATAAAAAGTCTAAGTACCTACCCTTTTAAACAGTTTTCATAAAATACTTCCTATTGGCTAAATACAAATTTTGTCTAATGCCAAAATAAAAAAGGGTTTACAATGCGTAGCAAAAGCAAGGGTCAATAGGCACAGATTACTGAATATGTTACTACTAAAGGTTAAGCTATAGGTACTATAAATACAATTTTAAATACTTATTTCGAATGGTAACGCGTAGTAGATTTTTGAAAACTAATACATAATACCAGATCGCCAATAAAGAATTTTGCCCTCGCCAGAAACCAATAAATCGAAAACATGAATAATAATTTAGTTTTGTTTCAATATTGGCTAAATATGATATCGCGTGAAGCCTTAAAACTTATAAAAAAGTCTGAGAAGTTTTTAGTTTTCTAAATTCCTTGTTCTCTGTGTCGTGCTCATATTCAAGAATGTTCTCATACCTATCCTCTTTTTTAGTTTGGACCACAGATTAACTAAAAAACTTATCTATTTGTAAATACATATGAATTCCTTGGGTACATAATGAACACATTGGTTTTCTCTAATCTGCATTGCATCGAGGGCAGACGAAGTTATCGCGCGATGTATTTCGCCGTAGCCCGAAAAGAGTGATACACTGCCGGTAATGCAGGCGCGCCAATTGTTATTTACTGTTTTTTGTCTTTTAAGTTATAAATAAAATCATGCATTAAATTACTTCCTTATTGCTTATTGCAGTGGGGATTGTTCAGAATGAAATAAAAATGACTGGGGTTCCGTACTCAAAGGGTAAATCCTTATTACTAAACCTCCGCTGTCTGTCTGTCTGTCTGTCTGCCCATCAGTCACCAGGATGGACTCATGAATCATGATAGTTAGACTGTTGAATTTTTCACAGATGATATATTTCTGTTGCCACTATAACAACCGTGATCCGTATTCAAAACGACAGATAAACAGACAAATAAAAACATCGAGGATAGTCAACAGATATATTTTTCCGCGCCAACTCAACAGCGAAGGTTCGGGCGTATATGGAACCGTGCCATAATAGTAACAGAAGTTTTTTCTTTAATCTGTTCATCCGGATAAACCCGAGATAAAATTACCGTCAGTAGCAGTGTAGCAGAGTAACATTTTTTCTCTCATCTATGGTTAGTAGCCAAAATATAACTTACCTTTTGACACTGGCTAAATACCTACACTAAGTGTGGAACCAAAATATAAGAAAAAAAACTTACCTTGAGGCCTTGAAGCGGCCATCTTGTTAAAATCCCGTTCCGTTTCATAATGAAATCTTAATCATTTTTATCAAAAAAAAATATTAATGATATTTAAAATTTAATATATCCTATGTTTTGCGCCGGGTTTTTCTAAGCTTATTAGTGAAAACCGCATGAAAATCCGTTCAGTATTTTCGAACTTGTGCCGTAACAAACAAACAAACAAACAAACAAACAAAACAAACAAACAAACAAACAGACAAAATGTCTAAAAAGTAGCTTAACGTGATCACCGAAAAATTTCAAGCCAACCTGTGTAATTTTTTTTTCGATATCTTGCATTTACAGATTTTTTTATCTCTACAGTTTTATTATATGTATAGATGGACTATTCACCTTTTGACAACGTGCTACAATAAAATTTATTTTACTTACTTCTTAAAATATGGGATTGTACGCTGTATGAAATAAAATAAAAAACAATATTTTCTTAAATTAAATGAATTGTTAATGTGGTAGGTACTTCATTTATTGTATTACACAGTGATAAATTGTGGTCCTCCGAGAAGTGGGCCTCAGGGATCGGGATACTGAGGGAGTTACCCGATGGTAGAGCGAATTCAATTTTTTATTGGCCATTTAAGTTTCTTTTAGCGTAAATACTCCGACAATACAATTTTTTTTTATTAAAGGTTATATGTACCTATTTTAGGTACAGACATGGAGTAAGTATCTATTTGTATGGTATAAATTGTTTAAAATGCACAGTATTTAACATAAGCTATGTGAAGCCAATGGCCAACCTATACGTCATTTACTTTGATCCGCTCCCTAAAAGTTAAATCATTACTTGCCTTTAGGGTAAAATTTTACGGTGCCCTTAATCCAAGGGTTGTTATACTCACTCGTCTTTATTTACTTAGGATCTTCAGAAGCCCGTGTTCCTGGCGTAAGGGATAAAGTGCTTACTTAATACAGGATTTTGTTTGATGCGACTATTCTATATTGCTCCGCCCAAAAGTTTCTGGTTATGAAATGTAAACTAGCTGTATTGTGTTGACTTTTTTCCACTTAGACAAAAATTTGCGTATTGTTACATACAAATAATATGTTAAAAGGAATCTATGCCCAAGGCAAGTCTCCCCTTTTCAAATAATTTTGCATTAAGTTTTGTCGATATCGAAAATGACTAATAATATCGACTTTACCTCCGTACTAAACTTGATGCTTGTAGCTGAATAGCTAGCGCACTACATAGGTTGGTGTTGACAGAAATGCATCATCGCTTTGTGAAGCTCTGACTAGTAGCTACATGTAGTTATCCATGGTGAAGCTTATCCTAGAGATGTAGGTATGTTGGTGCATAATCACAATAATGTGCATATGTTTTTATACATCTACGTACAAGCAAATTTCAGTAAGCTGTTAGATTACAGTCTTTCTTATATTCATCATATTAGATGAAAAAAGATTGTGATTATCTACCTAATTATTTATTAGTAACCTCGATAGCTGCTTTGGAAAAGTCATCCTATAAATTTTCAAATACCGTTTCTTAAGTACATACTAATAGGGTATTAAAAACTATAGAAACATAAGTGCGCGGTTTACTTTTAGTTGAATAAACCTAAAGATGTCTATAACAAAGTTGACAAACAATAATATACTATACTTCAGGGAATAATACTCAAGCAGTTGAAGTAATTAACATTGTTAAGGCAGATTATTGTTCCCTCGGGACTGTCTGTCATAGCTCTTATACAAACCTCGTGATAAATTATAAAGTTGGTATTAGTGTTTACTGCGACTGCCTTGTAATTTAATCAGCTGATATAGTGTAATTTATAATTTACTTATGTTTAAGATCCATTATAAAGACGCCTTTTCGACACTTTTCTTACAATTCAAGCGTGTTGGTATCACGTTAAAATTAAACCTTAGGTATAGCTTACCTGCACAAGCGACATAAAACCTATCCAGTCTTGATTTGTTAGCTGTTTGTCTGATAGGCAGTTCGTCCTTTTGTCATTGTATTGAGTGTGGTCGGTGAAAATATTTTTATGTACTTAAATTAACTTAACTCTAATAAGGCATCTACTCCAATTTGCAGTAGGTGCTTCTTAATGTTTTTCAGTAAACAATTATATTGGTTCTAAAAAATTTTTTCGAAGTACCTGATGAACTTAATATACATACAATGTAAGTAGTGTACGAAGTGTACATAGTAGGTACGTATTTGTACTACGACACATAGTAATCTTTCATGTTCCTGTGCCTAGAGGTACCTATATAGGATACACACTAGAAACTATTTTTATTCCGACCTTCTAACTTAGAGTTCTGTCACTCTGTCCCTATAGGGGTTCGTTTGTGACTGAAGTTGAACGAGAAAATTGAACTGAAAGCGATTTCAAATGTCAACCCTCTCCTCGTATTATGTAACGTAAAGGTCCAAAGGGAGCTATGCGTGAAACTTGACTTGTTCTTTCTTACCTACTTTCACAACATTCTCATCTGTATATGTTGATGTATATACAAGTATCTACATTACGCAGCCTATTAAGTATTATTAATGTAACTAAGTATTTTTATGGAAATAAAATAAATAAGTTTGCCCAGTAATAAAGTGCCCTTCAAACAGGAACACAGAAGAGCTTGCACACACTAGGTACTAGTTGGCAACAGAATAACTGGCAAAGCGAGATTTACCTATTTGAATTGCCACCCCTAAAGTATACTGTTGTATTTTCCAAAGAGAAGTAGATTGTTAATACTTTTTCTAATGCGCTGCAACTGTAAATGTTGCTACATAAATATCTTAAATATGAGCAGACTATTTCGTTTTATTTCTGTTAAGTTTTTTAAATTGCTGAATAGACCACGATGAAGCTCATAGCCCATAGGCCCTTGATAAATTATAACGTCGCTGAAAGCACTGATATTTATAAGTATGTAGGCAACATATTTATAAAAAAATTAAAACTTAAATAATTTTTGCTATTAGGCTAAGTAAAATATTAAATTAATTAATTTCCTTTTTCCTTACCTATTGTAAAAATGAAAGACACATGTATTTAACGTTTTTGAATATGCGTTTATTATTTGTGTCAAAAAACGGTACCTAGTCGGTACTCACCACAAACTTTTAAACAATAGCCTTAGACAATAAAACCGTAAGGCTGCTCTTTTGTTCTTAAACGTAACGAAAATAAACAAGTCTACGTGTTAACACACTTTTGACGTCTGTTCAAGTCTCATTTGAATGCCTGATGGTAAAATAAAAACCCACCTCCAACCAAATACAAATAATTATGTCAGGAAACAAAAAAAAAATCATAATAATATTGTGTCCTAAATTATTTTGTGTGTATAAAGTATTTAACATAAAGTTCAATAAAATAAAATGGGCACCTTTTTTAAAACTAAAATTTTGTAAATATATTTTTTTATATATTATTAGTGTTTTACAATATAGGTGATCCACACAGAGCTATGAAACAAATGACGCTTTGTTTTTTTTTTGCTCTGTGGTGATCCATCACCTAACATTGGAGATATTGTGGTGTAGCTTCTCTTCTCCTGCTAGTTCAAGTAAGTAGTAGGTAAACTGTCTACTGTACCTAATACCTGCTTCATCAGCCTGTCTTAAAAAGAAAGTATAAGAAAAGAAAAAGCCCCCATATTGCGCCACTCTGAGTGGCTGCTCGCCTCCTACAATCATCGGTTCCCCACTGTGTTTACCAGATCCTCAATCCGTCTAGTGGAGGCCGGCCCACGCTGCGCCATCCGCTGCTCTGCCCCTTAAAAATAATAAAATAAATCTTTATCCATACCAATTGAAAAAAGCCAATCTCCTCCTAACAAATCCGAGTAAGTGGATGGAGACGTAAAACATTCATCATTAACAGCCTGAAGACGCCCACTGCTGAACATAGGCCTCCCCCAGGGAGCGTCACTTAGAGCGGCTGCCTCCTGCATCCATCGGCTCCCCGCGGCTTTCACCAGATCGTCGGTTCACCGAGTGGGGGCCGGCCTACGCTGCGTGAAACGTTAAACACGATAAAATAACAAAATGAGATAGCCTAACAATTTTCAGTCGTTGCCATATTATGGTTGATTATATAAACCTGCTTCATCCAGGATAAGGTGGGACTTATTCCAGAAGAACTTCTAGAATCCCAGCATTGAGATGACAATTCAATAACACATACACATACATACATATATATTATGCATATGTGTACAATATCGGGTCGATGGCAGTTAAAGAGTTAGGCTCATCGAAAATTTCGTGCCTTTGCGGGGCGCTTGTGTGACCGAGGTTTCCTTTAACGCTCAGTCGATGCATCTTGTTAAAGGAACCATAATTATTAATAATTTTCCTAGAGTGAAATTTAAAAAGTTGTCTGAGTCTGTCTCTTATAACGTATTCATTTATGTTTTTGAGGTAAGATTTGGTTCCCAATTTGACTCGCAAACTTCGCACTAAATTAAACATAATAGAATCTAAAAACCTTGCTGTTTCTTATCTATATTTAAATTTTACACGTGTATAAGAAACATTGTCTGTTTCCACTATATAAGCATTGTATAAGTGGGCTTGTGCTGTATTTGGTTGAAACATCTACTTGAGCAATGTTAACTTCAAAGCTTCTATCACTGATCGCCTTATTGGTCTCCTTGGCCGCGCCTTCAGGTTTGTGGAATACTCACCTATACTTATACTTTATATCATACTTACAACAATCATAATATGGCTTTTGTTATTATATTAATTGGCCATGATTTTCATCTAGTACTTATTTAAATTATTAGTTAAAATATTTAACTTTTGAAATCAGCGTGTGTATTTTTCTTGTTATTATACAGTTTATAGGTCTCCTCTGGTACGAGTGGGATAATTATATTGTTAAATTCTGCAATTTCAGAATTCTTATTTTATTCACAGTCGTGCCTATGGAATCATTTTCCTGGAGTCTTATTTATACCTTTTGTATTCTTTATTCATAGTTCAAAACATTAAACACATCAACATAATTATACTAAAGTTATCCTAAAAGAGTTTACTTGACTTCACTCATACCGAGGAGTTTTGTAGAGTATATCAACCATTGATTGAAGGAATACGCACACTTTAAAATGTAGGTATGTTTCCTTAACTGCATACCTAATTACCGACAACCGATGGGGTAGAAAGGTTCTCGAGTGGTAACCACGAACTGGAAGCCGCAGCGTAGGCCGGCCCCCCACTAGGTGGACCAACGACCTGGTGAAAGCCGCGGGAGCCGATGGATGCAGGAGGCGAGCAGTCGCTCTAAGTGGCGCTCCCTGGGAGAGGCCTATGTTCAGCAGTGGACGTCTTCAGGCTGTTAATAATGATGATACCTAATTATATAACGCTAAATTAGACTGAGTACATAAGCTGATTTCTAAGCCCATAGTTCGACAATAAGTATAATATTTTATTATCTATGTCTCATTCGCCATTGTCTGTCCTTTACAGTATTTTGCAACCGCTCAAGGTGGCTCTCTATGGGGGAGGCCTATGTTCAGCAGTGGACGTCTTCAGGCTGTTAATGATGATGATGACATTGATGATGATGATTGGTGATGTCATGTGTTTTGCGGGTCTTCATCGTGCTTCATTTTTAGGAACGTTCGATTCCTCATTGTGATTGTCATTAATAAAATTGATGTACTTATTTTTTCTATGTAGGTATTAAGTTTATGCTAGCTACTACCTACTCATCATCATTATATCATTTTTCTGATGTGGATTTTAAATACAAAATAGTATTTTATGTTTAATAAATAATGATTAGTTAGGTATTGAATATTTATATGAAAGCTACCGTCCATAATGCTTTTGCGTTGCTATTCCCTTCAGTGCAAGCCTTGAGATGGATCGTTTCCATCTGTTCTACTATTTGTTCTACCAATAGAACAAGCAGGAAAAAGAGTATAAGGCCGCCCATTGTTACACTTTAGTGACTTTTACCTCTTATTTAAATGTTTTTTAAGTAAGTAGGTAACTATGCGTGTTTCGAGTTCATCTATCCATTTATCTTGCTACTTGCAACACCATGTTTTACCTGATTTTTTTTAGCGCAAGAGTGTAATGGCGATCCCAACGCCGAGCCTGGGGCTGCAGGTAATTGCGGTACTAGTTGTACTACCGCAAATTTTACTATTGATGATATACGGGAGAAGTGTTTACTAAATGTCATAATCGGTTGTAGATGCGTGGATGTATATTTATATGATGACAAAGTGGGTAAATGCGTTAAACCAGAAAATTGCAGCTGTAAGTAATATTGGAATAGTATTAAATTTTTATCTTAAACAGTTAAGCGGCGAACAGGGTTAGCCTTTTAACGCGAGAACATTGCATTTTGAATTATAAGTAGACATAACTAAACCTAGCTATGTTAATTTCTATGTGTGTGCAAATCTCTGTGCGAAATTTAATCTTAATCGATTAGTTTAGGAGCTGGATAGATGGACCGACGAATTTGCTGAAAACCGCGGGGAGCCGATGGAGCAGGAGGCGAGCAGCCGCTCAAAGTGGCGCTCTCAGCGGGAGGCCTATGTTTAGCAGTGGACGTCTTCAGGCTGTTGATGATGATGATTACGATGATGATAGCTGTTTTAATGAGAACACACACAAATAAACAAAACAAACAAATGTTTAACTTTTAAAGGTAAGAGAGATTGATAAATGGGTTTAACAATATCTGAATTTCTCTGTACCTTGTATAAATCTAATACTATATCTAGAAGCATTCCGCGGGTTAGTCTGAAAAGTATCCAGATTTCCCGCAAGAGCTCCATGATAGGTAAGGCTCACGGATGGCCAATGTTGGCTATCCTTGAGCAGTAAGTAATCTACATGAAGTGATTATTGATTTTAAAAGTCTTTATTTAATAAATGAATGAAAATAGTAGTTACACATAATCTTAAATAATTAATTATGTTTCACAATCATGCGAGTAGACGTGTTCTTTACAGGCTATGAACCAGCAGGTTACACCTTTATAAAACATTAAAAACGTGAGGGTAAATTACTATTTTTGCATTCTAGGACTATAAATTGATACATAATACAATGATAATGAGAAGCTAGATACTTACTTACTCATATTACATGACATGCATGAAGTACAAATTTTATTTTGCTTTGTATTGGATTCCCACCCGGGACAATCATTTGTGTGATGAACATCGATGTATGTTCTCTGTCTGTGTGTTATATTGTATTCTATGTATGCACTTATATACAAATAAAAACGTATCTAAGTATTCTATAAGTTATCTGGTTCCAATAAGTACAACCTATGCTTAGCTTGGGGCTAGATGTCGCTGTGTAAAATGTCCATACATATTTGTTTATTTATTTATTTCACCTGCTCAAAACGACGTCATCTGGAGACAGAGATTAATGATTTATGATTCATTGTTCTATTTCAGAATTGCCGAATTACTGCTGATCATATTAAATTGAATGCAAGGTGGTGAACCTTGTTAGTAAAGGAAATTTATTTTATTATTTACGTTTTATTCCAATCTACCCTAATATACAGCTACCTAAGTATCAAACTAGTACCTAACGCGCGTCATTGAAAAAGCGATTCTGACAAAAATTACAGAATATTATTTTCCACTTCATCATACCCAAAGTATACTTGGTGTTTTTATTTTAGACTAGCTGAGCTGCTCCGGCTTCGCACGGGTTTATTAGGTTTTAGATATTTCTGTCAAACTTTTTAGAAATAGAATATGAAATTGTTATGCACAAACTATGCAGTATTTAATATCGTCTATTTAATAAACAACGTTGGTAGAACTCTTTATAGCATCTGGACGTTTTCAAGAAGAGAGTGTACCTACCTACGAACAGGTTTTTTATCGACTACATCGACATTGAAATATGTGATACGTACCTATATGAGGCGCTTTGTGGATGTCTTCAACCCGTTGATGATGAAAATTAAAAACTTATGTGATCATAATATTATGACTATCATACACAAAATAGTGCCCAATGCAGCATAAAATAGTCAATTTTTTTTAAATTATTTTATTATTTATTTATATAAAACTGCAGTTGTATTATTGAACCAAAGAGCATTATGATACAAAACATCCCACAGTTATCTCTGAAAGTTATAACATTCAACGATGTTCCATACCTCTATCACGCTGTAGCCCGTTCGCTGACAGGATTTTCCACATTATTTGAATAACGTTTTTTCAGCAAAACGCAATATGAATTCAGTTCACGGACCGGGGGGAGACAGTGGGGTGCAGGGTGCTTAAGTGTGATTTATGATATTCATGAGACTAGTGTCCTGGCGGACTATTTGCGTGTGCTTGGTTTACGATGGCTGGACTTTGTATATCGTTTCTGTTCATATGCAGCACAGACCTAGAATATTTCCGTTACTCTCAAAAGACTGAAACATGGGAGCGAGAGATACAAATTAAGAAGGTACACAATGCCTGAGAGGAAAAGGGATAATGAAATAATGGTGGATATGTCATATTATGCAAGATTAGTATAATATCAACATGGCCTGTTTCACGATGAAGAGCATTTTGATCATGTATCATAATCCCGTTATCAAAGCGGAAAAGTACTAATTTTTATAGCCTTTACATCTTATTTCGTGAGTGAATGCGACATTAGAAAACGTACTGACCCGAACAAATACCCGAATAACACAATTATCACAAAAAATAAACAAATAATAATAATTATAAATAACCATAAATTTTGTTAATGTTGGCGTAGTGGAATCTGGTTAAAAAACTACTTATTTTCTAGATTAGGAATGCTCCTTCCCTTACCAATCAAATTTCAGTGATGTCAGTCTATCAGTACTAAAGTAGCAACCAAAAGTCACTGATGACTTATGGCATTGAACGTGGTCCCTTACTGTTGGCCTGATGAGTAAGCTTAAAGTCGCGCAGCGAGCTATGGAGAGAGCTATGCTCGGTGTTTCCTTGCGAGACAATATCCGAAATGAGGAGATCCGCAAGAGAACTAAAGTAACCGATATAGCTTTCAGAATTAGCAAGTTGAAGTGGCAGTGGGCGGGCCACATCGCTCGTAGAACTGACAACCGTTAGGGAAGAAAGGTTCTCAAGTGACGAACTGGAAGACGCAGGCCGGCCCCCCACTAGGTGGGCCGACGACCAGTAGGCCTAGCACGAATATTTACGCGCGCGTAAGTGTAACGTTAACGTAAGCCAGTTGTATGGCATTTGATCAGCCTCCCTATTACGATTGACCTAGCAGCGCTACTTACGCGCGTCTGCCGCTCAACTGCTGTCGAGTATGAACGTTGACAGCAGTTGAGCGGCAGACGCAATCGTAATAGGGGAGCCTTACGTTAACGTTACACTTACGCGCGCGTAAATATTCGTGCTAGGCCTACTGGTCAGAACAGTGGGGAGCCGATGGATGCAAGAGGCAAGCAGCCGCTCAAATTGGCGCTCTTTGGGGGAAGCCTATGTCCAGCAGTGGACGTCTTCAGGCTATTGATGATGATGATGATGATAAACCAAAAGTCTCCGCGTGCCATAAATCCCTAATAGCTGGTTGTGAAGTGAAAATTATAGCTTTCATCGTGGGAATGCTAAGTTATTTATCACAGATCTCTAAAGTTCGACTCGGGCTCACTGTTTAATAATAATGGGCACGCGATGTTACAAATTAACGTCGAGCAGGATGAAAGGTACGTTTGGCGACTTTTTATGTTCTATTTTCCTGCGATTATTCTGTTCTACAGGGACCTAATTGAAATGAAATTGTACACTTTATAAAATGGCATTTTACACACAAGTTCTTAACTATAATAAACTAACAAGCTAATAAACTTATTTGTAACTTATTACTTTATGGCAATCAAAGTCTTTCAATTAATATTTGAAAGAAACATTGCTCTTGCTCCAAAACGCTCTTAAAAACGTAGGTCAATAACAATTTTGGAAAGGGCCTTACATATTTTAGTATGAAGCCTGGCATCCTATAGTCTGACATTTAGATTATTCTTTAAAATAGCGTCTTCTAATAATTTTATTTAAAAAAAGACACTGTTGGTGCTCGGTAAGTTGACTACGTACTATATTACAGGTATGTGAGTGTGGTGTTCGCCCTAAAAATGTAGTTTTACCTAACGTGTATCCTATATCACAAATAAAGCCACTTAACTGGTTAAAATCGTACTTAAAAGACAGGAAGCAATTTGTCCAAATAAATCATCAATGTCAGAAACTGGGTATTATGCAAAATATTGAATCTGAAATAGAAACTACAAACTGGTCTATCCCACAGGACAGCGTGCTAGGATGCGTTTTATTCATTATCTATATAAATGATTTGCCAAAAATTTCTAACTCCCCATGCATATTATTCGCAGACGACGTCTCACTCTTATTCAAATGCGCACATGACACAACCACATTGAATCACATAATAGATACTTTCTCCGAAATAAAAATTTGGCTAGAATCCCACAACCTAGAGCTTAACTTAAAAAAGACTAAATTAATTCAGTTCCTGCCATATCAAAAAACCACTTTAAACCTAAACTCTATAACAAGCACACTTAATATTGAAGAAGTTAAAGAATTCACCCTATTAGGCATTAAAATAGATAGTCATTTAAATTGGAAAGGGCATACAGAAAAAGTCAAATCAAAGTTATCACAGTTTATATACGCCCTTGCAATACTAAAATCAAAATCAAATTTAAAAACGGCACTAGCTGCTTACTACGCATACGCGTACGCATGGTTACGCTATGGAGTAGTAATTTGGGGAAATGGTACAGATGCCGAACAACTACAACATCATGCAGAAGAAATGTGTCCGCATAATAGTCAACATCAAACAGCGCGAGAGCTGCAGGCCACATTTCATACAACAGAACATTCTTACTCTACCGTGTGTGTACATATTAGAGGCCGCTATGTTTGTAAGAAAATACCCTGACTTTTACATTATTGATTAATTTTAGGTATAATTTTATATCTTACGACGTTGGGTACATCGAAAAAGGCTTTACGGAGAAAAATAATGGAGGATTGCAATAAATCGTTATTTGTTTAAACATAATTGAATACTGGGCATAAAAACTTTTTTACTTAAAGTATGTCGTCACTATTTTATGAATATTTATTAAGCCACGAGTGACACTGCAATCTGTTGCGGGTGGCTGTGACGCGTAACACTAGGCGAACGACTAGCTCGTCATTTTATTCTTTAACAAAAAGAAATTATTTAGGTGCTTCATTATAATAGGTGGCTTTGTGGTGGTGTGTGACCTGTGAAGTGATTACTTCTTCATAAAATTGTATATACAATCTTTATAATATATAAGTTATCAAATCTTGGCTTAATACTAAAACAATTCCATAAAATTGTTAGTAGAACACAACAACTTAAAAAAACAATAATTTGTTTTGAATAAACTTTAAGATTGATTGGATTGATTTCAAGCAATCAATTTAAGTGCTACTTCAGAATATTTATCGGACTTAAATACTATTAAAAGTTTATTTTACAAGACTCCTTTATGGCAATCAAAGTCTTTCAATTAATATTTGAAAGAAACATTGCTCTTGCTCCAAAACGCTCTTAAAAACGTAGGTCAATAACAATTTTGGAAAGGGCCTTACATATTTTAGTATGAAGCCTGGCATCCTATAGTCTGACATTTAGATTATTCTTTAAAATAGCGTCTTCTAATAATTTTATTTAAAAAAAGACACTGTTGGTGCTCGGTAAGTTGACTACGTACTATATTACAGGTATGTGAGTGAGGTGTTCGCCCTAAAAATGTAGTTTTACCTAACGTGTATCCTATATCACAAATAAAGCCACTTAACTGGTTAAAATCGTACTTAAAAGACAGGAAGCAATTTGTCCAAATAAATCATCAATGTCAGAAACTGGGTATTATGCAAAATATTGAATCTGAAATAGAAACTACAAACTGGTCTATCCCACAGGACAGCGTGCTAGGATGCGTTTTATTCATTATCTATATAAATGATTTGCCAAAAATTTCTAACTCCCCATGCATATTATTCGCAGACGACGTCTCACTCTTATTCAAATGCGCACATGACACAACCACATTGAATCACATAATAGATACTTTCTCCGAAATAAAAATTTGGCTAGAATCCCACAACCTAGAGCTTAACTTAAAAAAGACTAAATTAATTCAGTTCCTGCCATATCAAAAAACCACTTTAAACCTAAACTCTATAACAAGCACACTTAATATTGAAGAAGTTAAAGAATTCACCCTATTAGGCATTAAAATAGATAGTCATTTAAATTGGAAAGGGCATACAGAAAAAGTCAAATCAAAGTTATCACAGTTTATATACGCCCTTGCAATACTAAAATCAAAATCAAATTTAAAAACGGCACTAGCTGCTTACTACGCATACGCGTACGCATGGTTACGCTATGGAGTAGTAATTTGGGGAAATGGTACAGATGCCGAACAACTACAACATCATGCAGAAGAAATGTGTCCGCATAATAGTCAACATCAAACAGCGCGAGAGCTGCAGGCCACATTTCATACAACAGAACATTCTTACTCTACCGTGTGTGTACATATTAGAGGCCGCTATGTTTGTAAGAAAATACCCTGACTTTTACGAACACAATCAAAACCCACGCAGACAAAAACTTATGTTACCAGAGCCGAAAATAGAAATGTATAGAAGAGGATCACATTATATGTTAATAAAGATTTACAATAAAATTCCTAAAAATATCATAACCGAAACCAAAGACACAATTTTCCATAGTAAACTCAAAAAATTCTTAATTCAAAAATGTTACTACTCTTTAGATGATTACTTAAACGAAAAAAATACTTCAGTTTCATAGAACAACATATATATAATATTATATTATCCATCTAATTATAACTTATTATTATAAGAAGCTATTAGTAGCTTCCAGACGAAATACCACGATCTCCTTAGTACCTATCTATGTAAATCAACTTAGATTAGTAATAGTTCATTTATAGTAAAGTAAAATCCTGGATATACTTAGGTTAACTTTAGTTATTGCCACTTTATATTGATAGTAAAACTTATTACCTCACTTATTATTGTAAATACTTAAGTACCTAGCTTAATTACCATTAAGTTACTGTTCGCCTTATAAAGAAATAATTTATTGCAACCCTCTTGTCAGAGGACATATTTTATTTGGTTACTCTAAGTTGTTTACTTAAGTACTAAGTTTCTATGTAAGCAAATAAATAAATAAATACTAAATACTAAATATGGCGTCGAAATGCTATCCTAATTACTTAGATTGATATGCTACATTCTGAATGTGGTGAAAATGATCGCTGACGTTTAGTCACGCTATAGCAGTTACGTAATAGGTACGTAATAATTTGGACTTTTTGGAAAACGCTATAGGTATTCTAATCACGGCTTGACAATAAATAATAAAAAACCACGAAAATAATGAAAATAGGTAATTTCTGACTCTATCAATTAACCTAAAAAAAACTGCTACATAATCTGTGCCACAACCACAAAATATTTATAAAATATAATATATACTTACATCACATCTTATACCCTTACATAATTATAACACATTACACAATGCAAACTTTCATAAATTTATATTTTTTATAACTATATTTCGGTACATCAAGTTAGGTCTAACATCGATGCTCAACATTCTCTTATTAAACATAATAGTAATAAGTTACAAGGAAGTTTATTAGCTTGTTAGTTTATTATAGTTAAGAACTTGTGTGTAAAATGCCATTTTATAAAGTGTACAATTTCATTTCAATTAGGTCCCTGTAGAACAGAATAATCGCAGGAAAATAGAACATAAAAAGTCGCCAAACGTACCTTTCATCCTGCTCGACGTTAATTTGTAACATCGCGTGCCCATTATTATTAAACAGTGAGCCCGAGTCGAACTTTAGAGATCTGTGATAAATAACTTAGCATTCCCACGATGAAAGCTATAATTTTCACTTCACAACCAGCTATTAGGGATTTATGGCACGCGGAGACTTTTGGTTTATCATCATCATCATCATCAATAGCCTGAAGACGTCCACTGCTGGACATAGGCTTCCCCCAAAGAGCGCCAATTTGAGCGGCTGCTTGCCTCTTGCATCCATCGGCTCCCCACTGTTCTGACCAGTAGGCCTAGCACGAATATTTACGCGCGCGTAAGTGTAACGTTAACGTAAGGCTCCCCTATTACGATTGCGTCTGCCGCTCAACTGCTGTCAACGTTCATACTCGACAGCAGTTGAGCGGCAGACGCGCGTAAGTAACGCTGCTAGGTCAATCGTAATAGGGGGGCTGATCAAATGCCATACAACTGGCTTACGTTAACGTTACACTTACGCGCGCGTAAATATTCGTGCTAGGCCTACTGGTCAGAACAGTGGGGAGCCGATGGATGCAAGAGGCAAGCAGCCGCTCAAATTGGCGCTCTTTGGGGGAAGCCTATGTCCAGCAGTGGACGTCTTCAGGCTATTGATGATGATGATGATGATAAACCAAAAGTCTCCGCGTGCCATAAATCCCTAATAGCTGGTTGTGAAGTGAAAATTATAGCTTTCATCGTGGGAATGCTAAGTTATTTATCACAGATCTCTAAAGTTCGACTCGGGCTCACTGTTTAATAATAATGGGCACGCGATGTTACAAATTAACGTCGAGCAGGATGAAAGGTACGTTTGGCGACTTTTTATGTTCTATTTTCCTGCGATTATTCTGTTCTACAGGGACCTAATTGAAATGAAATTGTACACTTTATAAAATGGCATTTTACACACAAGTTCTTAACTATAATAAACTAACAAGCTAATAAACTTCCTTGTAACTTATTACTATTATGTTTAATAAGAGAATGTTGAGCATCGATGTTAGACCTAACTTGATGTACCGAAATATAGTTATAAAAAATATAAATTTATGAAAGTTTGCATTGTGTAATGTGTTATAATTATGTAAGGGTATAAGATGTGATGTAAGTATATATTATATTTTATAAATATTTTGTGGTTGTGGCACAGATTATGTAGCAGTTTTTTTTAGGTTAATTGATAGAGTCAGAAATTACCTATTTTCATTATTTTCGTGGTTTTTTATTATTTATTGTCAAGCCGTGATTAGAATACCTATAGCGTTTTCCAAAAAGTCCAAATTATTACGTACCTATTACGTAACTGCTATAGCGTGACTAAACGTCAGCGATCATTTTCACCACATTCAGAATGTAGCATATCAATCTAAGTAATTAGGATAGCATTTCGACGCCATATTTAGTATTTAGTATTTATTTATTTATTTGCTTACATAGAAACTTAGTACTTAAGTAAACAACTTAGAGTAACCAAATAAAATATGTCCTCTGACAAGAGGGTTGCAATAAATTATTTCTTTATAAGGCGAACAGTAACTTAATGGTAATTAAGCTAGGTACTTAAGTATTTACAATAATAAGTGAGGTAATAAGTTTTACTATCAATATAAAGTGGCAATAACTAAAGTTAACCTAAGTATATCCAGGATTTTACTTTACTATAAATGAACTATTACTAATCTAAGTTGATTTACATAGATAGGTACTAAGGAGATCGTGGTATTTCGTCTGGAAGCTACTAATAGCTTCTTATAATAATAAGTTATAATTAGATGGATAATATAATATTATATATATGTTGTTCTATGAAACTGAAGTATTTTTTTCGTTTAAGTAATCATCTAAAGAGTAGTAACATTTTTGAATTAAGAATTTTTTGAGTTTACTATGGAAAATTGTGTCTTTGGTTTCGGTTATGATATTTTTAGGAATTTTATTGTAAATCTTTATTAACATATAATGTGATCCTCTTCTATACATTTCTATTTTCGGCTCTGGTAACATAAGTTTTTGTCTGCGTGGGTTTTGATTGTGTTCGTAAAAGTCAGGGTATTTTCTTACAAACATAGCGGCCTCTAATATGTACACACACGGTAGAGTAAGAATGTTCTGTTGTATGAAATGTGGCCTGCAGCTCTCGCGCTGTTTGATGTTGACTATTATGCGGACACATTTCTTCTGCATGATGTTGTAGTTGTTCGGCATCTGTACCATTTCCCCAAATTACTACTCCATAGCGTAACCATGCGTACGCGTATGCGTAGTAAGCAGCTAGTGCCGTTTTTAAATTTGATTTTGATTTTAGTATTGCAAGGGCGTATATAAACTGTGATAACTTTGATTTGACTTTTTCTGTATGCCCTTTCCAATTTAAATGACTATCTATTTTAATGCCTAATAGGGTGAATTCTTTAACTTCTTCAATATTAAGTGTGCTTGTTATAGAGTTTAGGTTTAAAGTGGTTTTTTGATATGGCAGGAACTGAATTAATTTAGTCTTTTTTAAGTTAAGCTCTAGGTTGTGGGATTCTAGCCAAATTTTTATTTCGGAGAAAGTATCTATTATGTGATTCAATGTGGTTGTGTCATGTGCGCATTTGAATAAGAGTGAGACGTCGTCTGCGAATAATATGCATGGGGAGTTAGAAATTTTTGGCAAATCATTTATATAGATAATGAATAAAACGCATCCTAGCACGCTGTCCTGTGGGATAGACCAGTTTGTAGTTTCTATTTCAGATTCAATATTTTGCATAATACCCAGTTTCTGACATTGATGATTTATTTGGACAAATTGCTTCCTGTCTTTTAAGTACGATTTTAACCAGTTAAGTGGCTTTATTTGTGATATAGGATACACGTTAGGTAAAACTACATTTTTAGGGCGAACACCTCACTCACATACCTGTAATATAGTACGTAGTCAACTTACCGAGCACCAACAGTGTCTTTTTTTAAATAAAATTATTAGAAGACGCTATTTTAAAGAATAATCTAAATGTCAGACTATAGGATGCCAGGCTTCATACTAAAATATGTAAGGCCCTTTCCAAAATTGTTATTGACCTACGTTTTTAAGAGCGTTTTGGAGCAAGAGCAATGTTTCTTTCAAATATTAATTGAAAGACTTTGATTGCCATAAAGGAGTCTTGTAAAATAAACTTTTAATAGTATTTAAGTCCGATAAATATTCTGAAGTAGCACTTAAATTGATTGCTTGAAATCAATCCAATCAATCTTAAAGTTTATTCAAAACAAATTATTGTTTTTTTAAGTTGTTGTGTTCTACTAACAATTTTATGGAATTGTTTTAGTATTAAGCCAAGATTTGATAACTTATATATTATAAAGATTGTATATACAATTTTATGAAGAAGTAATCACTTCACAGGTCACACACCACCACAAAGCCACCTATTATAATGAAGCACCTAAATAATTTCTTTTTGTTAAAGAATAAAATGACGAGCTAGTCGTTCGCCTAGTGTTACGCGTCACAGCCACCCGCAACAGATTGCAGTGTCACTCGTGGCTTAATAAATATTCATAAAATAGTGACGACATACTTTAAGTAAAAAAGTTTTTATGCCCAGTATTCAATTATGTTTAAACAAATAACGATTTATTGCAATCCTCCATTATTTTTCTCCGTAAAGCCTTTTTCGATGTACCCAACGTCGTAAGATATAAAATTATACCTAAAATTAATCAATAATTAGACTTTGCCTTAAGGAGAGGTTACTTATTATTAACTGAATTATAAATGACATGCCGACCTCGTGTATCCAAACCGACCTCGTAGCTATTTCTAAACAAAGCATCGAAGGACGTTTTATTGCTCAAAATATCTGATTTAAATGCAAATGAGATTATTTTCTCGTCATACAATACACTGTTAGGTCAGGGTGGATTTGTAGGGGAAATATACACGATCTACAGACTGCATCGATACACAAAACTCTTGTGGTTCCCCGCTTCAGTATTTCATATATTCAATAATAATCACAATGTAAAGAAAGACCTTTCTAATATTGTATGTGTTCTATCCTTTTCTCATAACCGTAAACTACTAAGATGACTGGGGTGTGGTTAGGTAATAACTACTTTGGAAACACATAGCTAAAAATAAAGCTCTGGCTGAAATGGAGCTAAAATAAATTAATTCAAATTAAATATTATGGAAGTGAATACACAATGCATGTTGAACTTAAAACCCCCATCGTTTGGTCGGGGGTTTAAAAAGTTGCCAAAGCAAACAAAAGCTTGTCATTGTCACAGGAACCTGCAGATTCTGCGTAGACGTAAAAAAAAATGATCTCATATGGTAGCGCAGAAATTGTAGCAGCAAAATATTGCTGCTCTACGATTTACGACGCGGTATGGTTTAAGAAAATACGCGCGAAAATAAAGACTAGGTCCAAAACGCTTTAAAATTGTATTGTTTGGATTCAGATTATTAAGTACAATAGTACTCATTGTGAAGTAAAGATTCTAATTAAAGTTTAGTAAGTGTACTGCCGAACCTCCCCCATTAAACGCCACTTTGGTCGATTATCATAGCCATAGAGGAATGACGCTCTATTTGGCTGTAAGTTTTGTTAAAAGATGTATTTGTTTTTAGTTAAGAGCTGTGGTTTTTAAATAAAAAAATAAAAATAGTAATCATATAATCCCTATGCTGGCCAGGCAGCTTAGTAATCGCAGAAGATTTTAATGTACCGAGGAGCATGCTGCCGTTTTTTTTATAATTATCGTATTCGATTCTATCGGCGCTTACGGGAAGAGATGCGGTGGTCCTATTCTCACACCTCCCGAACCCACATCATCATCAAAAGCCTGTAGACGTCCACTGCTGAACATAGCCTTGACAGCCTCCGTGGTGTGGTGGTTGAGCAGGTCGGCTCGCAACCCAGAGGCGGCGGGTTCAATTCCCGCGACAGGACAAGTATTTGAGCACAGAAAAAAAAGCGCAAATACTTGTTCTGTGCCTGTGTGTTGTGGGGCCACCATGGCCCCACAACACCCAGCTCGTAGTCCCTGGGTCCCTAGATACAGGAAATCCTAGTTAAGGTCCAGGATCTATGTTGGGCGTTATTATTTATTAAATGTGGTCTGATTTTAAATAGGCCTCCCCCAGAGAGCGCCACTTTGAGCGGCTGCTCATCTCCTGCATCCATCGGCTCCCCACGGTTTTCACCAGGCCACCCACATGTCCAACCATAAAATATTATTTGCATACTTATAACTCTTTTATCACGAAATAATATAGAGACAATAATGATACTTATACATATTAATGAAGTCGTTAGACTTGTGTCGTATCGACCAGTATAGACACATTTATTTTATGAAATTATCTAGTTTTATATTAGTTAAAATAATCTTTGACTTATTGAAAGATACGGCATACTTACTGTCGGTTATTTATATAAGTACAAAAAATACGTCGAAAAGTGAAAGCCTTCGAGGATGGGTTTTTTCATTATAAAGTAAGCAGTAAATAACCGAATCGTAACTTAGAGGGATGATAGCAATTTCTTCGTATCGTGACAATATTCCATTGATTTCTATAACAAGCTACACTTACCATTTATTGATAGCAGCGATATGAATTTTAAATTATCCGCCTTTGAACTTCAACTTGGCATTTACTATTAAATTTTACGGCACGAGTTGGCAAAGTAGCTTATTAACATAACAAAACGTAGCAGATTTCTGTTTTGTTTCAATAACCTACTTACATACCAAAGACTCTATTTAAAAAAAGTAAGAAACACCAGTCTTTAATTTACAAAAACAAACTAAACCCAAAAATATAATATTCTTACGCGACAATCTAATTTTCTTCTTACAAACGTTAATTATACTCGCGTTGACACTAATTTAGCACATAATAAATTAGTTACGGTAAAGCCTATGAAAATTACTGCTAATGACACCGAAAAGTCGGCGGTTACGTCTACAAGTCAGGCAAAGCGAGCGTGGGAGGCCACTCTTAATTCTCGGATTGTATTTGTACCTAGTCACGTGTCAATTTAATTGGGTCAGCTCAGATGTAATTTTTTAAGGATAAGTACTTAGAAATATGTTGGCATTGAACTTGACAAGGTGGGGGTGTGTCTTGCAGGTTGCAAGCCTCAAGGCCGACCGCCGCATAGCATTGTATTACCGCATCGATTTATCGAGCGGCGCGCGCCGACCTCTTCGTCGCCTCCCGCACCCTCCCGTCTCTTTTCCCGACTGAAAGGTGGCGGATTCAGAACACAAGCGTTAGCGTCTTGTCTTTTTTGGTAAGCCAAGCCTAGGTTAGGGGTTCAGGCCCGCTGCTTCGGTCGGAGGTGTGTTTTATCGTATTCTATTTTAGCTATTCGGAATATTAATTAATTTACCTTCAGGGATTTGGGTCATTTACAAATTAAATATCAGCAAAATTACTGGATTTTGTGTAGCTTCAATCAAAGTGTGGGGTACATAAATCGCTAACATAAAAGAAAGGTTCAAAGTTTTCTTTTTAACTAGACTTGTGTTTCTTTTTACGCTTCGTTGGAGATTGACGTTAATCGTCAGAAGTTTACCTATCAAAGAAAGTAAGTAATAAAATTCCCAAGGGCAGAAACAAAACTTATGTATACCTAATCTATTTCGTAATAGTTTTTTGAAACTATGTCAAATCGTCCGTTTGAGACTGAGGAGTTTTCTTTTGGGGAAAGCGAAGTGTGCTGAATTTTTAAAACGACATGACATGCCTTGTTACGCGCGGGTAAAAGGGTGCCCGAGTGGTACCTACATACAAAACACTCTCGCTAAAAGATTTTTTTGGGTTGGTAATGAAATATATTTTCCACAGAGAAAAATAAGAGAAGTTATACGTATGAGATCTAATAAAATGGCGCAAAGATATCCTCTCAGAACTGATTACGTGAACTCCTTTAAACATAAAGCAAAAACTGAAAGTCGACGTTGAATAATCAGCAACTTCGTTTTGATAATGTTATGAAAAATGTTTAAACATCCATTGTATCCTCAACGTTTCTAGAAAATGTATTAAATCAAAGACTTAGAAGAAATAAAGTTATTTCCTGAACATTTTATCTGATTATTTCCACTGACATGCTTCGTGATCGCGCTGAATCGTCGTATTTAATTCTTCAGCGTTCACGACTTCACATTTTACTTCTTCATAAAATGCCATCTAATGTATTCATCGTGGTAAGGCCCATAGATGGTATGATAAGTACCTAGTACCTACCATAATGACGTTGACTTTTTAAAAAATCATCTTTGATGATTATTATAATAAACAGGAGATACTATGACCTTCTTACAGACCTGACAACCGATGGGGAAGAAAGGGTCTCGAGTGGCGACCACGAACCGGAAGGCGCAGCGTAGGCAGACCCCCTACTAAATGGACCGACCTGGTGAAAGCTGCAGGGAACCTATGGATGCAGGAGGCGAGCAGCCGCTCAAAGTGGCGCTATTTAGGGGAGGCCTATGTTTATTATACCCTATACAGTATGTAGTAAACTACCCTATATACCCGGTATAGTAACATGAACACGATGTATATTATACCTTTGACTGAAAGTTCGAACCACTTGAAACTTAGGCTAGCAATGTCTCACAAACTTATACACTGTTGTGGCACAGTAGGGTCTCGGACCTCGTTAGACGATACGACAGTCTGCATACAAAGTAACTCTAAGTTCATTTAGAGGGTATATACCCCATGGGATCTCCATCCTGATCCCGCCAAGCGTAGTTGGATATGCAGAACCTACTAAGTACACACAGCTAGAATTTATTTATCGCCATAATTAATATCGCCGCAGTTTGACTTTGAGAGTAATTTGCCTTGAAATTGGTTTCATCAAGTTGGGTTTGAATTTGGTGGGTCGATAACGTAAGGACGCAGACTTATCGGTTCTAGACACGTATCTGAATTTGCGAACTTTGTTTGCATGTATTCTGATAATTCTTGGTAAAGAAAATTAGGACAAGGTTTTGTGTACTGGTTATTATGTTTTTCTACTTTTAATGGGGGGTCTATTGGCTTGAACTTATAGGAAGTCAAATCACATACGATTTTATACCTAACTGCCAATTTATACAATAAATAAGCCACAGCAGTCAATGGAGTTAAACAGTGATCAATAAGTTTTACTTAAGTGATCAATTTATCCGACCTTGTGATTATTTTCTTTATACTTAATCAAAACCATTAAAAACCTTTTTACTTGTATGAATTAGTAGTCAAATGTGAGCCTATTCATTATAAAAAAATATGTAAAATAATATAAGTATTATATACGTACATTCATTTGACCATTGTTTGATGTTATACCGAGAAGTTTGACGGACAATGAGAAATTGTTCTCCTAAATATTTGTTTCTGCTCTACCTACATTGATAACTATTGTATCATATCAATAGGGGCATTTTATATATGCTTAAGTACTTCTATATACATGTGGTTTCGTAAAACAGCTTCGAAAAACATTTTTAATGGTACAACGAGTTTGATTTACGGTCGTATGGACACTTAACATAGATACCTACATATGCCTTGCGTTATTTTACTAATTGTTTTTTTTTATACATGTCTATGGAATAATCCAAGCAGCAACTTGTTACTAACTGCTTAAATCTTTATAAAAGACAGCAGCAACTCAATAATAATTTATCTTTTGAGGAATGCGTCTTGCTGAAAAGCTCTCAAGCTGTATTTTAAAATGAAATCCTTGGATAGAATAAGAAGACCCTCAAAATTATTTATGAAATAAGCATTACGTAATCATGGCCGCTGCTTTCGCTTTGTCATGCAATATTTTACTGTTTGAATCTTTAGATGTTCACTCAGGACCAGCCTTAACTTAAGTAAACATTCTAAGGCCTTTCCGGCCGTGTGGTTCCGGTTTGATAATAGGATCATTCCATCTCTTCCCTCTGGTTCTTTAAGATCCGGCTAAGGGTCTCTTACGGATCCAACAGGATACTTCCAAGGAATGGGCTCGGTACATTAAAATCTTCTGCGATCATAAAGCCGCCTGTAAACCGTGATGATTATGGTGAATCCCCCTATTATAAGCGTCGAAACTGACGTTTTATGGAGGACATTTGTGTTCAACAGTGGACGTCATCTGGTTAGTGATGACCTTCTAAAATATTGACTATCAATGGTCCTAATGGATACCTAAGTCTAGTCGGGATGTTAGGTGAAATTATAACGTTTCATAAATATGTAATCTGACTTGCAAACCGGCTCCATAAATATACTTTGGGTCCCAGCAAAATGTTTTATTCAACCGAAAGTAACAATTTTCAATAAACGAAAATAGGGAAACTCCCATTATTATTTCAGTGCGCGTAACCTGTGAACCAAAAACGTAGTGTTATGTGTCCCCAGCGACCGATCCTGACTCTCGATGAAATAATGATCACCCGATCGAGTCCGATCGGTTGGGTAAGGCCCGAGGCCAGGCCGATCCTGCCGTAAATTGATGATAACCTCCCGTCGACTATCTGTTGAATGTTCGGTGAAATTGGTTATTCGTTCATACTACGCATTTGCCCCGTTTTATGGAAGCGCGACGCTATTATAAATCATGGTTTATTCACTTTCCTGTTGGTAGAAACTGCATGTTCTTGAATTATTAAGGATAGAGCAAAATCGACAATTCCCATATATCAGCCGAGTCAGCCATTCTCAAGCAATGCCAAAGAATAGCATTTTATTTTTACGTTCTATATTATATGCCTAATGATTGGTAAGGATAGGCTAAAACTGCGAGGACCCACTGAATGGAGCCCTTACAAATATTGGCTCTCTATAATAGCGATGAGGCTTAAGTTTATGTTTAGCAGTGCACGTTTTCAGGCTGATGATGAAAATTAAAATGAAAACTAATTGTTTGCACGAGAAGGCGATGATGATGGTGAGAGATTTATATAACAACCAGCGATTTCTATCATTCAAAATAATTCATGCAGGTAAGGTGTAACTAGAATGTTACTCTGCCAAGTTGATAAAATAAATGATTTTACCCACACCCGTTTCTCTTTTGAATACTATTAAAATACCTACTATCGTGTACAAGTTTTCAATGACCTATTGATCTTTCTAAATAATCACAACCCGTCAATGTTGAGTACTCATATAATATTTAGTGGTGGAATATCCTTATCGTGGGGTATCAACTCGATGGCATCATTACTTCGACCAATCCCTCACACTCCAACGATTTGATTGTGATTGATTTACCATTTTCACGGCAGTGCCACAGTATAAGAAAGGTATGTAGAGAGGAATCTTTCGTCTCTACTGCACGCTAGGTATAGGTACTCTACATTTTATATTGTTTATGCACTGGTGAATAATCAAGTCAGTATCTAATACCTCGTATCTCATTTCAAGGTATACTATTGAGTAGAAGGTCAGATAGGAGGTATTGGTTGCTTGCTGCATCAATAATTATAGTATTATACTAATAAATTATATAGATACAGTTAAAATAAAAGACGCACACATGCTGTGCGGCATTCCTTGAAAACCCAAATAATAGAGTACCTACAGCAATTCAATTCACAACGAAATAGGTATAAAATGGGTATTAAAGCTGAAAGTACACACTGTGTGGTTTGATTACACAATTATATCACATGGGGATATACATCATCCATATAAAAATATCGCTGAACTTTATTTAGGAACCATATTTAATTTAATCTTTTGAAAATACCAATCAATTGCTGAACATAGGCCTTTCCCATAGAGCGCCACCTTGAGCAGCAGGTTGCCTCTTGCATGCATGGGCTCCCGCGGTTGACAAATATTTCTACTAAAACCTTTTATCTTTTTATTTTTATTCAAATTAACTACTACCAAATATAGTAGTATAGTAGCAGATGGATGCAGGAGGGGAGCAGCTGCTCAAAGTGGCCCTCTCTGGGGGAGGCTTATGTTCAGCAGTGGACGTCTTTGGGCTGTTAATGATGATGATGATGAAATTTAGTAGAAGATGACTAAAATTCCTGTTTTTTTAAGAAGCAACACATTCAAATTACTTTCTAAATTACTCATAAAAACCTGTACATATAATAGATACACCTAATTCTGCACACAAAACTAAAGTATAGTACTAAATATTGAAATTACTTTTTCTTCAAGACTTCTTGAAGAAAAAGTAATTTCCACAATATTTATTCAATACTAGCTTTTGCCCGCGGCTTCGCACGCTTGTTATGTTATTTTTACGTTATAGTCTAATAATAGATCATGCATTTCGTACCAAACAACAGAATCCACTAAATCTTTTCGAAGCTGAGCACAGTAACCTGTATTAGCATAGGTATAAGTACAACGCAAGCATACCGTGAGTGGAAGCTATTTAAGCCATTACCTAAAATTAAATGTTTTGAGTCTAATATAGATTTATAACAGTGAAAGAAGTTTCAACTCAGGTCACATCTGTTATGTTTCAGTAAATTTTGTTTAGGTAGTATAGTTACCTAAGCAGTCAGATACGGTTTAGAAAAATATGGAAGAATCACACACGATGATTCTTAAGTTTGGCTCCATACGAATTGAGTACCTACACTGGTCCATAATAAGTTTATAAATTGCTGGAGATATGCATTTACCTGTACGATGCGTACATAATTAATTTTCTTAATAACAATTAGGAATTACAAATACTAAACCACCACTCCTTAAATAATCGAAAGTTATAATTATTATTATATTCACTATTTTCCACGCTGTCTCATTCCCACTGCACATTCAACGTACCTACCTACCTACCTACATGAAAGTGAGGAAGTAGGTAAAATCGTCATTACAAAGATAGTTACTTACCTACTATAACAATAACCTTCTTGAAGTAACTGAGTAATAAATCATTTTTTGCTCCCGTGGTGTATTTAAAAGCCCACAGATCTAAAATATTTTAACTATTAAAAACTTATTTCAACATGCAAGATTAAGAAGAAGAACAAATAAAAAAATACAGTCAAAAACGAACGTTACGCGCCATGTTGTTGTTAATTCGAGGATACAATTGCCATAATGAATACCTACATATTATTATATCTAAGTACATACCCATAAACATTTTTCATAAAATATTTCGTCTCATTGGCTAAATACATATATCGCACTCCGGCTTACTTTAATGCCAAAATAAAAAAGGTTTTAAAATGCGTAGCAATGGTAAGGGTCTATAACTTAAGTAGCTATAAGTACTACAGGGGGTCTAGCTAAGATACCAACCAACCACTAACGCTAACTCCAAAACTGTATTGAAATGACATTAGCTGTGAAAAAGTAAGCGATTTCCGAAATGTCATCGCAGTACTTTTTGGAGTTAGCGTTTGGCGTTAACGTTAGTGGTTGGTATCTTTGCTAGACCCTTGGTACCTTAAAACTTCCTTGGGGTCGATCAAGAATATAGCAGTAGCGCAGTAATAATTTTATCTACCTAATTAGAATGGTAACGTGTAGTAAGTTTATGTAAATAATACATTTGACCAGATCGCCAATAATGAACATTGCTCCCGCCAAAACCTTTTAAATCGAAAACTTGAATAAAAATGTTAATTAAGTAAGCTTCAATATTGGCTAAGTATGATAATCGCGTGAAGCCTTATGAATGATTATAAAAAGTCCAAGAACCTACCCTTTTAAACAGTTTTCATAAAATACTTCCTATCATTGGCTAAATACAAATTTTGTCTAATGCCAAAATAAAAAAGGTTTTACAATGCGTAGCAAAAGCTAGGGTCAATAAATGAAGAACCTATAGGCACAGATTACTGAATATGTTACTACTATAGGTTAAGCTATAGGCACTATACAATACAATTTTAAATACTTATTTAGAATGGTAACGCGTAGTAGATTTTTGAAAACTAATACATAATACCAGATCGCCAATAAAGAATTTTGCCCTCGCCAGAACCCATTAAATCGAAAACTAAAAAATAATAATTTTAGTTATGTTTCAATATTGGCTAAATATGATATCGCGTGAAGCCTTATAACTTATAATAAAAAGTCTAAGCAGTTTTTAGTTTTCAAAATTCCTTGTTCTCTATGTCGTGCTCATATTTAAAAAGGTTCTCATACCTATCCTCTTATTTAGTTTGGACCACAGATTAACGAAAAAACTTATCAATATGCAATACATATGACTTCCTTGGGTATAGCAACTTACATAATGAACACATTATATATATACTTTTCTCATATATATCTATATTTTTCTCTAATCAGCATTGCATCGAGCGCAGACGAAGTTATCGCGCGATGTATTTCGCCGTAGCCCGAAAAGTGTGATGCACTCATGATACACTGCCGGTAATGCAGGCGCGCCAATTGTTATTTACTGTTTTTTGTTTTTTATGTTATAAATACAAACATGCATTAATTACATTACTTCCTTATTGCATAGTGCAGTGGGGATTGTTCAGAATGAAATAAAAATGATTGGGGTTCCGTACTCAAAGGGTAAATCCTTATTACTTAACCTCCGCTGTCCGTCTGTCTGTCTGTCTGTCCATCAGACACCAGGATGTACTCATGAATCGTGATAGTTACACAGTTAAATTTTTCACAGATGATAATTATATTTCTGTTGCCACTATAACAACCGTGATCCGTATTCAAAGGGACAGATAAACACACAAATAAAAAAAATTGGTTTTAGGTCATATTGATAAGGAATTATAAATTAAAACTATTAAAATATATTATTGTAATCGCAAATAATATTCTCACAGTTAGTAAAACATATTTATTCGCCGACATGCAATATAACGCTACTGCTTCCTCCATTTTATTTAGCCCACGTCGGTCGGTCGGGCAGCAGGCAAACAAATTGACTGTGTGTCCGGGTTGGGGTGCTACAAAAATATCGAGGATAGTCAACAGAGATATTTTTGCGCGCCAACTCAACAGCGAAGGTTCGGGCGTATATGAAGCCGCGCCATAATAGTAACAGAGTTTTGTTTCTTTAATCTGTGCATCCGGATAAACCCGAGATAAAATTACCGTCAGTAATACAGAGCACATTTTTTTTCTCTCATCTATGATTAGTAGCTAAAATAAAACTTACCTTTTGACACTGGCTAAATACCTACACTATATGTGGACCAAAATATAAGAAAAAAAACTTGCCTTGATGCCTTGAAGCGGCCATCTTGTTAAAGTCCCGTTCCGTTTCATAATGAAATCTTAATCATTTTCACCAAAAAAAAAATTACATTATTTAAAATTTAATATATCCTATGTTGTGCGCCGGGTTTTTCTAAGCTTATTAGTGAAAACCGCATGAAAATCCGTTCAGTATTTTCGGAGTTGTGCCGTAACAAACAAACAAACAAACAAACAAACAAACAAACAAACAAACAAACGAACAAACAGACAAAATGTCTAAAAAGTAGCTTAATGTGATCAGCGAAAAATTTCAAGCCAACCTGTGTCATTTTTTTTTCGATATCTTGCATTTACAGATTTTTTTATCTCTACAGTTTTATTATATGTATAGAATAGATTATCTTAATAGAAAAATACTGCCTCAGAATTTATGACAGTATTATGCAATAACGAGCACAATAATAATATAATACAGAATGGTATAGCAATAACAGCAACAGTTCCACAGCAGCATTTAATAACAATCCCCCGACCACAGCTAATATAAAAGCAGAATGGAATGCTGAGGTAAACAATGAAACAATGCAAACCTCGTTATGCTCGCTACTTACAAAAAAAAATATATTTATCATCTGTGAAGATTTCAGCTGTCTACTCTACAACTATCACGGTTCATGAGTTACAGCCTGATGTTGACAGACGGACAGACGGACAGCGAAGCCTTACTAATAGGGTTCCGTACCCAAAACGGACTGACGACGTCTGTCAGGCTGTCTGTCCGTCTGTCACCAGGCTGTATCTCATGAACCGTGATAATTAGAGCTTTACCCTTGGGAGTATAATCTTGACCCTTGCTACGCCTATTTTTGGCATTGCATGACGTTCATGTTTGGCCCACAGGTCTGAGGGCCAATGCATACTATTACCACCATAGGCTAATGCAGTGGGCCAATGTTACTCTTACGTTACGTATAAATTATATACTCTTTGAATGATACAGAAGTATAATAATACTCTCTGGAATGATACGAAGTAGATCTTTTTCTCTAATCTGTGTACGAAACATGTTATGTAAAATGCCTTGGGGGTCTAGCAAAGATCACAATCACTAACGCTAACGCCTCACGCTAACTCCAAAAATGTATCGAAATGACATTCGCTACGGAAAAGTTAGCGATTTCCGAAACGTCATTTCAGTACATTTTGGAGTTAGCGTTTGGCGTTAGCGTTAGCGGTTGGTATATTTGCTAGACCCCCAGACTTTGCCCTATTGTAAAAATGTTTTGAAAGCCTAGATTTTAATATAATATAGGTTTTAATTAATCATGAGTTCGATGATACTTATCGAAATATCATCGAACATTTTTCTATAGTTAAGTAGCCATGAGTGGAGATTTCATCAAAATTGGTCCAGGAATATCAAGGATAATAATTAGCGTACCTACGCTGTTTTGGGAAATATTATAATTAATTATTTCATCCATCATTAAGACATGTCATTTTTACTTCGTGGAAGTGATTATACAAGCAGAAAACTCAGTGTGGCTGATAGAAAATCAGTTTTTAAAAATAAAGCCATTACTCAAACCGAAACCTGAAAAGTAATGTAGTCCACGCGTGGCAACGCCGCAGGCAGTAGCTAGCTACAAATAAATTGATATTACCCACTGCAGGTTTAAAGCAAACAAAGTTAAATACCCAACCTGCTACTTCAAATGGGTCGCAAGAGAATAATATTCATTGTTCTATTTACGTAATTGCCCACCTTCTACCTAATTTCTATAATCTACAATGTAGTTACTAGTTAGCAACAAGTTTATACGAGTAAACCATTTGGCACTGTTTTCGGACTGTTATTTTGATACGATTTTAGGCACAGAGCAAAAAAAAAGCTTTCTCTCTACATCGTCATTTGTTTCTCTGTGATTTTAGGGCATTTGTTCAAAATTTTTTTCCCACGACCTTATTCGTACTGTCTAAGTAGTTCAACTAATACAATTTTAATAACAGAAAAAGTATACTATTTGAGCACATTTCATTAGTAAAAGTAAACATGTTCTTGTTTCAGGTACAATAAGAGGGTTACAGTCTTCACGTTCTGAGAGAAATGTGTTTCAACAAATTCTTCATCAAGTTGGCGGATTGCATCCTACATTCCGATACATTTCATTAAACTAAGGGTCGTATGACAGAATCCAAGATGATTAACAACAGAAAGATTGTTTTTACCAAACTGTTACTGTGTTCTTTCCTAACTGGAGCTTGGGGCCGATCGTGGGCTAATCACCATGATACTACAACATCCACGACGCAAACTACTCCAACCACTACCCCTGCACCGAAAAATTTTCACAACGATCCACTCATTGTCGAGACCAAGAGCGGTCTTGTAAGGGGTTATGCAAAAACAGTAATGGGTCGCGAGGTTCACATCTTTACTGGCATACCATTCGCAAAACCGCCACTGGGACCGTTAAGATTCCGCAAGCCGGTGCCGATAGAACCATGGCACGGAGTTCTTGAAGCCACAGCAATGCCAAATAGCTGTTATCAGGAAAGGTACGAATACTTCCCCGGATTTGAAGGTGAAGAAATGTGGAATCCAAACACAAATATTTCTGAGGATTGTTTGTACTTAAACATTTGGGTACCTCAGCACTTAAGAGTCCGCCACCATCAAGATAAGCCTCTTGCGGAGAGGCCTAAAGTGCCAATTCTGGTTTGGATTTACGGCGGAGGCTATATGAGTGGCACGGCTACACTCGACATATATAAGGCAGATATAATGGCTTCTTCCAGTGATGTAATAGTTGCTTCTATGCAATATAGGGTTGGAGCGTTCGGATTTTTATATTTGAATAAATATTTTTCGCCGGGAAGTGAGGAAGCGCCGGGAAATATGGGTCTGTGGGATCAACAACTTGCTGTTCGCTGGATTAAAGATAACGCTCGAGCTTTTGGTGGAGATCCTGAGTTGATCACATTATTTGGAGAGTCTGCGGGTGGCGGTAGTGTTAGTCTCCATATGCTATCTCCCGAGATGAAAGGGTTGTTCAAAAGAGGGATATTACAGTCCGGAACTTTAAATGCCCCTTGGAGTTGGATGACAGGAGAGAGAGCACAAGGCATTGGAAAAGTTTTGGTGGATGACTGCAACTGTAATAGTAGCCTTCTGGCTGCTGATCCGAGCTTAGTAATGGATTGTATGCGAGGAGTAGACGCCAAGACTATTTCGGTACAACAATGGAATTCGTACACAGGTATACTGGGATTCCCATCAGCCCCCACTGTCGATGGCGTATTTTTACCAAAAGATCCTGACACAATGATGAAAGAGGGAAAGTTTCATAATACTGAAGTACTCTTGGGCAGTAATCAAGATGAAGGTGAGTTGACAATCCAAAATATGTGTTTATTCCTATTAGAATAACAAGATTGATAATTGGTTTTCAAACAGGAAAATATACCTACTCGTACTATGATAATTATCTAATTCATATATCCATTACAGTAATTACTAGTAGAACTTATTTAGTTGGAAGCGTTGACACTAGAAAATTTTTGCTTTTTTATCATGCAATAACTCAATTTTCAGGGATAACCCAATTGTAACTTTACCCGGCTCTCTACAATTTAAACTTAATTTTACATTCATACTATGAAAAAAGAAAACCAGCCATCATAGTCTAGTAAATATTATACCTATATAAAAAGAAATATGTTAAACACTAGATGCAGCTCGGTTTTAGCCGCATAGACATTAGACAAAATGATCAAGCTATCCCATATCTGTCCTAAAGAAACCAGTAACTTTTTTATCGATAACATTAGGAGGAATATAATTTTTAGCTTTTTATAATTCATCTAATTGTTATCGTTGTTCTTGTTGTTCATTTATTTCATCCTGGCAATTTGTTTTGCTAACTACGCATAGAATCTTGTATTACTGCAAATGATATCATATATTACCAACCATATAATAGATACTTCATACCTAGGCTTGATAAAAAAAAACGTGAAACACACTACACTACATGCAAACAGTAATTGCGTGACATCTGCATATATAAACTACTTATCTCTCCTAGCTATCATCATTCCATCGCTAACGTAAGTAGGTACGTAACAAGATGGTAAGTTAAAATGCACCTAGACACATCTAACTTAAACAAATAACACTCCATAACAAAGTTAGGAGAACTTTTGAATGTCGAACAAGCGCGCAGACTTTTTAATGCAGCTTATCAGTACAAGTTCGAGGACTTCGGAGGTCGTTCTGCTCAGTCCGCCCTCTCGTATGGGCTGTGGTTGGCACCACCGGGCGGCGCGCCTGCGCAATTCTATGTAGACACAACAACTACACACCGTCGGCTTTAGCCTTACTACCAGGTACTACAGACTCGCCCACGTAGCTCGGTGCTCCCAACGCCTCCATCCACCCAACCCCCCTTTATAGATACTGTTGCTACGCACCTTACCTACCTCTCTTGAGAAATCTCCCAGTTATAAAACAGATTCTACAAAATGAAAAGTTCTTTAGGCACCCGAGTTTTAACCCACATTTACAAAGTAAATATTCGATTTCAAAAGAATTAGAGGTTCTCTTTTGTAAATGCGAGACGGGCGCTGTTTCCCCTAAAATTGCCCCTCCGGCTCCGGTCTCTAGTTTTTGCTAAGGAATCTACCTACAAAGATTAGGGTGGCGTGACGTAGTAACTTAACGTTACGACAATGTTTTGATTTACCTATGGCAATGAACTTGCATAAACAAACCAAAACACGCAAGCCGAATGTTAGCACTGCTGTTATAACTTATGTAGGTAGTTTCTGATTTCAAAGTAAAATCAGGCATAAAGTAGGCCACTCAGCTCGTTTACCTGTTGTATTTTTCCTTTAGACTTTCTTTCGTTGTTCGCTTTTCTTGTTCGTTAGGAAGTTTTTGAGGAAGAAAGGTACGGTTGTGCTAGTTTTACTTGACATAATTACTTTATCAACACGTATAGGTATTTAAGTTGTCTGCGGTAAGGATTGAAATGGTTTGGCAAAAAGATAGCTAATTACACAACACGTAATAATCAATATTTTATTAAAATATAATTATTATTATGAATTTCACGGATCGCTCATAGAAAAGTAGTCTAACCGTTCCTAACCGATCACTAAAGTTACGTTCGCTGCGATCACTACTTTGATAGGTGATCGCTACAAAAAGGGGTATTTAAAACTGAACAATACCCTACTGCGAAGGGCACGATAAGCCAAGTCAAATCCTAAAAATTCTAACACCAAGGCAGACCACTTGCCTACACGAGAAGAAGAACAGGAAGAAGAAGATGAATATATTATTTTCAAATAAGTACTTATGAAATAAATTCATAAGTACTTATTTGAAAATAATATATTACCTACAGGGTTATTAAAAATAAGTAACACCGTTTTAAAAACATCTTCTGGGCAAACAAGTTTGATCTGCGGCCTTTTTCAAAAATAGCACATATGTATTAAAAATCACACTATCACACTAATATTATAAAGGCGAAAGTTTGTGTGTGGGTGTGTGTGTGTGTTTGTTCCCTCTTCACGTCGTAACGGCTGGACGGATTTGGATGAAATTTGGAAGAGCGATAGCTTATATACTGGATTAACACATAGGATACTTTTTATCTCAGAAAAGTAACCCGTTCCCGCAGGAAAGCCTTACAAACTTAACTTTGTTAATAAATTTTGATTAAATTAATTTAAATATGTCTATAGTATGTACAATTTATTATCCTGGACACTTAAATAGATCCTGTGGGATAGCATTATCACTTAACTTCGACATTACGCTCGCGCTTTTGGTACTTCTACTATAATTACTTTGTTTGCAATATAGCAAGCGCGTTTTTACTTACTGACTAACATGTAATTCATGTTTGAATAGCCACACGTATATTTTGAAATACAATACGGCAATCAAAAAATTTTTCACGGTAAGCGACCCGCGAGAGTGTCTTTGCAGCCGAAGGCGACCTGTCATTAAAGTTGGCGCTTTTTTTCGAGGGTGATCTGTTTTGTGATGGACAATTTTTTTACCAAAGCAGTTAAAGCCGTGGTTTTCGTCATAATCATCTTTAACAGCCTGAAGACGTCCACTGCTGAAAATAGGCCTCCCCCAGGGAGCGCCACTTAGAGCGGCTGCTCGCCTCTTGCATCCATTGGCTCCCCGCGGCTTTCACCAGGTCGTCGGTCCACCTAGTGGGGGGCCGGCCTACGCCATGGCTTTAACCAATACTAATCCTGATAATATATAAAATAATCAAAATCCTAATCCTAATAATATATAAATGCGAAAAGTTGCGGCGTATATTTGGTCCTACTTGACGGTGCAACGGCTAAACAAAAACGAGCCGATGGTTGCAGGAGGCGAGCAGCCGCTCATAGTGACGCCCTCTGTGGGAGCAGCGGTGTTCAGCAGTGGACATCTACGGGCTGATGATGATGATGATGATAGGCTACTTTTCATCCGCGGGTAACCCGCGGGGCGCAGCTAGTGTTCACATAAATATTGACTAAGTATATCATTATTAATGCAAGCATCGGTAAGTAGGCGCAAATATGCCTATCGTTTGCATACTTAAGTATATGCAATAATTACTCGATATTAGGCATAAAAAATTGGTTGTCTTTACTGGTGAATGTAGTGACTTCACAAAGCATCGTTATTAAAATTAAGTAGGTAATTTTTTTATAGTTTATCTTTGTAAGTAAACACAGAAGCTTACGAGAACAAACACAGAGAACAACGTATGTACCTACACCTATAGAAAATGTAGAGCTATCATCATATTGAAAGAGCTCCACCGGGCAATGCGAGTTCTCTGTTTATTCTACCTTTTACGAGTTTCCTTATTAAATCTACCATACCTTCATACTTACTCATATGGCTTGTCTTTTCCTTACGGATATAAAATAGAGCATAATAAATGTATGAGGCAATATTATTTTAAAAAATCTTCACTGAAGCAAGTACTATAGTGACTGAAGAGATCTTTTTGGCACAAAAAGATGAGGTGATACTAACATCTGTGTTTTGTTTCGTTATGCATGATATTTCACGCGAAACTGACAAACGAAGGTTATATACGATTATTTTATAGAGGATGTCTCTTTTCTAAAACTCCTATCAGAACAATTGTACTAATATTAATAGGAGACCACATATATGTAACTAGGTAGTATAGTAAATGTATACAAAAATATTTCATCATTATCTAGAACAGCCCGAAGACGTCCACTGCTGAACATAGGCCTCCCCCAGAGAACGCCACCTCAAGCGGCTGTTCGCCTCCTGAATCCATCAGCTTCCAGCGGCTTTCAAAAAGAGATACAAGAAGTAACAAAAATAATTTAAATACCAAAAATATCAGGCGTGGGCTATGGGGATGATGATAGTGAGATATTGTATTTTTCCTCTTAGGAAGCCGAAGCAGGCTATTTTTTACTACTCGCGCTTCAATCGTCACTGGACAGTGGGCACTTCACCTTGACCTTCCAGTGGCGGCCTACACAATGGCGCCTCGTTGTACCTACTAATAATATTTGCGAAAAATTGCTGATTTTGCCTTGTTTCTAAAATAATGGTGTCGATGCTGTTTTGCATTTTCTAAAATTTGGTGGTACTTCTCTGATTAAAGGGAAATGAAATAGACGCAGATAATTTTATTTAGTTTAGCTTTTAGATCATCATCCACTGCTGAGCGATGAACATAGGCCTCCCCCAGAAAGCGCCACTTTGAGCGGCTGCTAGCTTCCTGCATCCATTGGCTACCCGCGGTTTTCACCAGGTCGTCGGTCCACCTAGTGGAGTGTCTGCCTACTCTGCGCCTTCCAATTCGTGGTCGCCACTCGAGAACCTTGCTTTCCCATCGGTTGTCAGTTCTGCAAGCGATGTGGGCTGCCCAAAGCCATTTCAACTTGCTAAATTTAGGGGCTAAATTGGTCACTTTAGTCCTTCTGCGGATTTCCTCGTTCTGGATCTTATGGAAAACCCGAGCATAACTCCATATCTCCATAGCTCGTTGCGCGATTTTGAGCTAACTACTGAGGCCAACAGTAAGAGACCACTATTGAATAATAATTTATCAAAAAATCTATATTCTCATGAAATTAAACTGAATTTACCCTCATTATAAAATAGAAATGAAGAAAAGAGCGAAAACAACTCAATTTGAATATAAAAATATTTTCCCGAATAAAGGATAAGTTCGGATGATACTGGTTAGCTCTAACGAACTTAAGTTGACACGATATACTGCTGATTGGGTCAACAAACCGGAAACGCTACTTGTTAGTGTTAGGGTCATAACCCACGGTGACTTGTAGCCTGTGACACGTTTTGTGCGACGCGCGACTGAATCGTGTCAGTCAGTCTGACCGCATTTAAATGGGTGAAAGAATTTGGACACAATTGCATAAAATATAGGATAACTGCAATATTTAGGCAAGTATATTTCTAGTTTTACCTAATAGTGTATATTTCTCTATGATAAGCGCCCATTGGCTTTTAGGGGGGCCTACGTTCAGCTGTAGATGTCTTCCGTCTTACGGCTCATAATAAGAAGTGGTACACTGACCACCACTGACTGGTTTCGATATACCTACTTAAATTGTGTGGTTCTTGTGAGACAAAATGTGGACCGTAGTTATCCACGCGATCGAGACGGTGACGTGCAGATAGTAAATAATGCATAATACTGTACGTCAATAAATTCATAATGCATTTGCACGTGGATGTAAAAACACAAAAGCTTGTAAGCTTGCAATAGTATAGAATTCGGAGAAACACAAGCTCAGTGAAACCCCCAGTGACTCTGCAAAACGACAACAAATAAAATTACTAAGCTCATCCTTATGAGAAGTAATTAAATGAAGGATGGTAGTTAACTTTATTTTGATTCATAGTAAACGATAAATAAATAATAAACCTCATACACAATTAGGTAAGTATTACAATTTAAGCTTACAACAGGAAAATGTTTCGTGTCCATTTTATTTTAATATCAACTGACCGTAATTAATTTTTTTCCAAGTACATTATATTTAATTTCTTGATTGATATACCTATTATGCTAAGCAGGCGATACTGCTGCAGATCACAAATCTTTATTTTTTTTACTGTAGGAAATGTGGATAGGTATGCATTGTATAGGTCTACAAAGATGCGAAACTAGTATAATTACTTAATAACCCATGGGGTCTCATCCGATACAAACGAAAAATAGCCCGAATGTAAAAAAATGTGGTGATCGTGTTGCAAGAGCTACTAGTTAGTGTCTAGTGTATTATTTGGCTCAATACTTCGCCAACACGCAATAAATGTCTTGATAATCTTGCGTTATGCAGAAAAATAATAACTTAAAATAGCCCGAGCCATTCCGTTGTATGGGATGAGGCATCTGTACTGTACTAGGTATTATACTATCTGATAAATAACCTAATCGTTGGAAAACTGTCCAGAAACTTAAAAATTTATGAAATGTCGCAGAATGAAGCATACATACTGTACTATTAAATCAACAAATAATAAAGTAACACGAGAACAAACGTTGGAAATAATGGCAATTACCACGTTGTCAGCATCTGTGGGCCTTGCTAAGCCCATCTACACCAGGGTACACACCCGGGGATATTCTACAAATCCATTTTTAATTAAATAAACCGTGTTATGGCCGCTACCTCTTTGATGTACGGTACAGAATTGTGCCGCAACGCGTAAATAATTAATAGGACGTGCTTTTACGAGTTTTATTATATTAGGCATGTTAGTGGACATCACAAAAGGATAAAAGGCTCATGAATTCATGATGCTCTCATTACGTCTTGTAATATTTACATAGGTGCAGCTATAAAACGATATCATTATAAAACAGAAATGATTTGTTTTAGTTTTAGGTATTACAAGAACAGCGATATCGTTAAGAGTATTTTGGCATACCTACTATCATCATCATCATCATCATTAACAGCCTGAAGACGTCCACTGCTGAACATAGGCCTCCCCCAGGGAGCGCCACTTAGAGCGGCTGCTCGCCTCCTGAATGCGGCTCCCCGCGGCTTTCACCAGGTCGTCGGTCCACCTAGTGGGGGGCCGGCCTACGCTGCGTCTTCCGGTTCGTGGTCGCTACTCGAGAACCTTTCCTACCATGATATACCTACTACGATAAACATAAAAAACGTATACATCTTTGTTTTTTTCTTGTCATTCCCACACTGATGAGGATCGCGACCATGTGCAAAGAAGGCCCTCCAACTTGTCCGGTCTTGTGCCAGAGCAATCGTCCGCTGTAGAGTTTCTTCTGTTGCCTCCTTAATGCTATCAGACCATCGAAGGTACTGGTATGCGGCCCCTGGGGCGTTTTCCTTGCATTCGACCCGCTATTAGTAATATTTCGAGGTCGTGCCTCTGAGATCGCATAATGTTTCCGAAGAAACATGACGCTTCTGTGGCACACAGTCTAGAGTCGTTTGGTGATGCTGAGCTCTTGGAGAATGGATATAAAAATATACTTATGTGGTAACAAACATTTGGAAATCTGTTTTCCTGAACGACTTTATTATCCACAGTTTATAATTAAATAAACGATGGAAATACCGCACATTTAATTTTGTTTACTACCTACTTCTTTTTCAGGAACAAATTATTGTACTTATTTAAAAATGTCATAAAATCCCCAGGTTTTCTTTTAAACTACTTATTTATTTATTTCAGGAACCTACTTCTTGCTGTACGATTTTCTTGACTACTTCGAGAAGGATGGACCCAGCTTCCTCCAAAGAGACAAGTTCCTGGAGATCGTGGATACAATTTTCAAGGATTTCTCCAAAATCAAGAGAGAAGCTATTGTGTTTCAAGTAAGTTTTACTAGTGTTATGTCATAAAGCTCAGATGTTATACAAAGACCCGGCCCATAGTTTGCTGTTGTATTGAGTCATCATACGAAGTGCCAATCACATAAACTGCATTAATGTAACAAGGTTCAAAGCAACCTTTGAGCAAGCTTTGAGTTAATAAAGAGACCTTAGTCATTCGGTCTTGTGGCCCAAACTAAGATGCCTAATTTCTCGTTTAATCTTGGTGTCTTGGATTTAAACTTCCCTTGGAGGCTAGAACCTGAACCAGACAAACCCCATAAAAGTGAATTTATGAAACTCTATTTACCACAAAAAATAAAAGATTTAAATTTGTTTTTTAAAAGAGTCAATAATTTACTTCCTTGTGATTAGCCATGCTGTTATTGTCTATCAAGAGTTTCGAGTTAAGGATCAAGACCTTTGTTGATATTATTGTTAGTATAATAGAGTTCAATTGTTCACACTCCATAAGCAAACAAGTACTTAATTTTTGTTTAATAAAGGACTGACTCAGAGCTGAGTCTGTTAAAATTATCATCAGCATTATCATCATTGACTTATTCTCATATCGTCGCTCTCTAAATAAAAATCTTGTTCCATCCATGATCAAGGCAATCCATGATGGCAAAGGGCGTCTCTCAATGCTCTAAATACATTGTAGAAATTCAGAAACTATCCACTGCACTGTTGAAAATTTTCAAGTTAGACATGATATGAGGCATAGGTAATGAGGATGTCATTGGTCTGTTAAATTGCCATCATTAATGGAAAAATGCTCCTCTCTGTATTCGTCGGTTATTTTGCAATTTATACCAATAGAGAGGAGGCAATAAGAGTTGAATTAAGAGATGATAAAGTTTTAAAATTCGAATGAAGAGTTGTTTTCTATTTTAAATTTTGTGCAGTAGGTGGATACATGTGGGCATACGCGGATCCCGATGAATTCTCCTCATCCCATTCGTGGGTAAACGTGGGTCCCGAAGAATTCTCATCATCTCGATGGTGGGTGAACGTGGGTGACGAGGAATTCCTTGTCGTCCCACTAGTGATGTACATGTAGGTACAATTTACGCACGGATTTCGAGGGATTCTTCTCATCTTACTGGTAGGTACATGGGTTACGAGAAGTTCTATCTGGCATCTTAATGGGATGCGAAGAATTTAGCGTCCGACAGAATTTCGCATAAGTTGTCATTGTTTTTCGGATTCCTAACGTTACATCCTTTGTTGATGATCTTCTCTAAAGCTGTTTTCATTCACCGAATTCCTTTTACAAAACTGAATTTCACAATTACTTTGGTTTGTTTGTATAATATAATAGGTAGTCAATTCGCCATCGATTTATCGTAAATAGTGTTTTTACTTCCAATATAATAAAAAAAATTTAAACAGGACCGTAGTGTTGTGATTTTTAATAAACAGGTATAGGTATAGTTATTTATACGTGAAGTATTCTTTTAGTAAAGTCTCTACCTACGCAGAAGTCCTACCTAACTTATTTTCATTCATCGCGCTCTTATTGTTATTTTTTTTATTTTAGTACACTGATTGGGAGGAGTTGACCGACGGCTATTTAAACCAGAAAATGATCGCAGACGTCGTCGGCGACTACTTCTTCGTTTGCCCCACCAATTACTTCGCGGAAGTGCTGGCTGAATCTGGAGTGGACGTTTATTACTACTACTTCACCCATGTAAGTCAAAATACATCTTTGCTTCTTTATTTCTTCTATGTTTCTCACAAATAAATGGGCAGGTGACCACTTGATGTGTTTACATTATGTACCTACCAGAGATTAATATGTTTTACTTGCTCATTTTTAAATAATATAAACACATCAGGGAAAAAATATGGTGAACGGTTTGTAGTCTATCGCCCATGTGCCCTTGACTATCGATGACGTCTACTTAGGTATCAACTAAAAATAAAATAAGTTCTGGGAAAATTTAAACTTATTAAAAACTAGTTGATATTTAGCGTTGAACTAAATTGCGCTCTGCCCCAAAACGGTCGTCGCGTAGAGCAGGAAGAGGTAGAGAACTAGAGAGCACACAGGTTGACTGACATGCCATAGCGAGGCTGACGTTTCAAAGGAATTCGTGTGACGAAGAGACGCACTTGAAACGGCAAACCGGTCGCTTACTGTATAGTGTAAGTACCAAAGCTTGTGTCGTTTTCAGAAACATGAACCTTATAGTTCCCATGCACTGAATGCAGCAGCGTGCGTACGATTATTCATTTATTTTAAGTCTTGTAAGCATGGTTGACGTCACTAAACGGTACCTTTGTCAACATTTTTTAAAGCGCAGTCTAAGCCCAAAATTAACAAAAACCATTTTTTTGTAAGCTCAGTGTGATGTGACCGCGAAAATTAGGGATGATCACAGAGCAAAAAAAAGCTTCGCCGTGCAAAAGCGTCATATTTTTCAAATCTCTATGGGGACGTCTGAATGAAACAAAATACAAATACAAATTAGTTTATTGACATAAATATTTTTTTTTACATTATTTTAATGAGTCCATAGATTCCCGAACTAGTTTTTAAACTGTATTTCAGGAATCAGTGGCTTCTCCCAATAGTTGAAGTAAGTATATAATATTATGTCACAGAAAGAAGGTTTAACAGTAAAATTTAGAAATTTAGAAAGAAAAATAAAACTTATGAGTACAATACATACTATGTGCATTGTACAGCACTCATTGGTAACATAGGTATCAATGTAAATGTTGTGTTGGTATATATCTGTATGTAGAATGGGTATGTCTGTATGTGTATATTTCTGGTGTAATTTTATAAGAGGGTGTTTATGTGTGTGTGTGTTAGCTAATGTGAGTGCGTTGTGTGTGTGTTAATGTGTGTGTGTTGTGCGTGATGTGAGTGTGTATTAGTGCAAAATTGAAAAACATAATTATAATATTAATAAAGTATAGGTTATAAGAAGGTATATAAATTATAAAATATATACATATATAAGTGAAGTTTTGCTATAGGTAGGTGTGTATACCATTAATAATAAAAGCTTGCCAACATTCTTTCTATACCTTCATAGTCAAATTCATTTAGCCAATGTAGTATAACTTTTTTATTTCATTGTTACTAACCTTTTTAACATTAAATTTCTTATTAATAGCATTGTAAAGTTGTGTAACAACCACATCATACTGTTTTTGTGCGAATCTCGTCTTCACCTGTCTGGCAGGTACTCGATCTCTTCTTTTAGTAGAAACGGGTAAAGTTGGCACAACCTGTCTGTGGAATCGTCGCACACTTTCATATATAAATATTTTGCGAACCGTAAGGACCTTGGCTTTCTCATATACTGCCGTTGTGGAATGCCGAAAAGGAAGATAAAGAAGAACCTTTAAAACAGCACGATGTGCACGTTCTACAGTGATGATGTGAGTTTTGGCTGCACTTCCCCAAGCACATATGCAATACCTGAGGAGGCACTCACCGAGCGCTTTGTATGTCTGGAGTAAAAGATTCTGATTCGCAACTGTCCTTAGCGTTTTAAATACGTATATAAGCTTTCTTACTCTAGAAGCCAGTGAATTTATGTGTAAGTTCCAGTTAAAACCTAAGCATTTTGGTTTTATTGAAATTAAATTGATACATTTTCAAGCACAGGCCGAGTTTGACATCAAATTATAATCTGCGGCTTTCAACTTCAGACAATATTGTCTAGCGACCCCATAAAAAACGTGCTATTTTACGACAATTTATCTATTCTGTGCCTTAACTGTGGCCAGGTGACTATGAAATAACTTTGTAATTGAAAAATCTGTAGGTATATAGGCCAGATGAAATATCATGCCGTATAAACATGAAGTTTGAATACTGTTTCCACCTGCGCTGGTACCTACCGGCCGGGCAAACACGGTAATTTGGCTAACGAACCAGAAGCGAGGGCTCTTATAGAAAGGCCGCATCCGCTTTTTGCTTTAGCGCTGCAACTAAATTCAAAGAGATTCTGCGTTCGCATCCGCGCCCGACGCAGGCATAATATTTATGCTGCCAGGATTTTGAGATTTGTTGGATGCGAAAGCTTTTCTGAGGTCGTGACATGAAATTTTACCGTGTCCCAAAATGACACAACAAATATTTATTCTGGGTAAGCGTTATCCACCATCGACCTCCTCCATCACTTACTTATAAGTTTAGGTGAGGTAGATATAGTTCGAAAAAGCCCATCGTGAGTAATACAAATAAGATATAATTAGTAATAAATTATGATGAGGTACTCAGTATTGTTATATTAAATGGCATTATAAGCTATGCTTAGTTTGGGGCTAGATGGCGCTGTGTGAAATGTCCACACATATTTATTATTTATTTATTTATTTATTATTAGCCATAATAATATTTCGCTTTACTGTCGGCAAATAAATTGCAATCTTTCAATATTCAGCTATTGCTATTGTTTATATACTACTTTTAGGAATTATTGTTTATGTTTTAATTAATGATAGTTTTCTTTAGGTTGTTATATAATTTCATTTTTGTAACTATTTAATACGAAACACATAACTCTTTGTTTAAACGTGATAAAGTTAATAAGTAAGTAGTTTAGTAGCTCCTTTCCTGAACAAAATGTCAAAGTTCACAGTTCACACAGCCGACCTGAAAACCTGGCCTGCTTAGAAATTCAGCCTCTTATAAATTCTCACGGCCACAAACTAAAGGGCAGAGTTTCCGTAATTATAAACAAGAGTAAAGAAACGTTATGAGAAAGCAAAGCTATTACTAAAATATACTTGGAAAGAATATAAATATAAATGTTGACGAGTTCTCAGCATCACCTAAAGATAGGTCCATATTTTATGTACCGGGCCAAAAGCATCATTCAGTTGCAGCTAAGGTATACCTACGTATTTCACTATTGTGCACGTCAACCCTCGGGCATTTTTACTCCTTTTGTCATTCAATCCTTTTGAATCACTGGAGTGCTTCCATTGTGTCTGAATCTTGACGATCCTCATGTTTGCTCTCATTGAAATCATGCCTCGTGAGACGCTGCATAATACATTTTGAGGTCGACTAATCCACTGGGTATTACTACTTTGCATTTTATCACGGAGCCTTTCCACGTTTTTCTGTGTCAGGTTTTATTGATCCAGTGTTATGCGTGGTTCGACTAGAATTGCTTTAATTTAACCGTATACCTATACTTACGTAACTATTATGTATTCTATACCGTATATTTAGCTTTAAAGATAAAGATTACTGGACATACTCAGCTACAGTACCTATTATGAAGAGCAATTATTTCAAATACAAATGGACACAAGGATAAGTGGAAGAAATTTTAAAATCTGAATTTCGAATAACAACTAGGTTTAGTAGATAACTATGTGGTTACAAGCAAGATACAACATTTATTACCATATAATTTAAAATTATTGACGTAATGAACTTAAACCTTATTACCACTGCATTACAAACACTGCTATAATTTTACTAAGAAATCGTGAATAATGGACATCAATAGCCAACTTAGGTAGCTATAGTAGGCTCATCTACATGGCTATAGGTATAATAAAGACTTAAGCACCCCCAATCGTAACGACCTCGATGCGCGAAAAATGGATAAATGGCCGACAATAAATCAGGAAGTTAGCGACGGCGGCTGGCGATTTGTCGTCGAAATAACCATTTGACAGACGACGCCGACGTATTTTATGGGTCACGAGTCACCAAAACAAGCTACGTTGACTCGTCGAGTCGTCGACGGCTCAGCGCTATTTATCTTCCCAGCCTCTGAATATTAAAGAAGTTGTAGATTTCAAAGGATAGAACATTTATAACATTTTATTACCTGCGTGGTTAGTTACTAGCGAGCGGCGAATAACTTTTTGCTAAATGTTTGATACTATATCTAAGTTACATATAGTTATATATCTGACCGTTTTACTATGACTGTAGTTTACTCAGCGGCTTTCGAAACCAATCAGTAGGAGCTATGATCTTGCGTGGATTTATATGAAAGTGGTGTTTAGGAATCATGTACTTATTGGTTTTTTATGTTATTGAATACTCTATTATGTTATTGGTCAATGGTCATCTAGCTTTTTATAGAACGGTTGTTGAACAAAAAATAATAAGTACAACATTTTGAAATGGTTTTGTTAGCTGTGTTTTGACGTTAAGCCTAATTTAAAAGAAGATGAGTGTTTTAGATGTTATTTTATAGATGAGTGTACATTTTTATCAACGTGCTGGTATCTGAACCTAGGCGATGAAAAATTCTACGGTGTTTATAACACATCGAAGAACTTAGTTCCTTAATGATAAACCAAACCAAGGGACTAAATATCCAATAACAATCAAATAAATTGAACAAATAGGCAAATCGCAAATTATCTTGTAATTTTAACAAACCACACTCCCGCTCTACCCTAATCTATTCATCTAAAGTCAAAAAAAGATAATAATAAAACTGCCTCCGTACTATCCGAGGAGCATAACAAATGTGGCCACCTTAAATAAATTAGGCATGGGTCAGGTCTGGCCGGCAAAGGTCACAGATTAACAACGCTCTATTTCGGGTTGACCCGTTTGTCGCCGGTCTACTTCTGCTCCCGTCCTGTCTCAGCTAGACCGCGCAGACATTTCCTGTGTCACTGATAGATTAGCTCCCAAGGGCGATAAAGTCCAAGGACGCTGTGTCACTGCTATAGAAAGAAGTCCACTCAGGACACAGCCTCAAATGAATCCGAGGACCGCAAACTAGAGAGTTGTAGAGAGGGATTCTGAACAAACTTGAAAGTTTGTTCAGAATTTCAAGAATTTTTTGTTCACCAAAAAATTCAAAATAAAAATACATTTTTTTTAATAGTTGAAGTTTTACTTTCGTAAATGAATGTGTAATAAAGAAGAAATTTTAAGCAAACATTTTGATAGTTTAATGTATGTCTACCGTTTTAGAACCATAAACGAATCAGCGTAAGCTTGTGTTATCATTACAAAGTTATTTGATGTGGGTAGTCAACAATAATAGGATAAGTTGCCTGTTAAAATTACAGTTCCTTTAGTGAAGGAAAATACAATTCTTCATTCGTATTTTTGAGATAAGAAACGAGGGAGCAATACGTGAAATCTTTAAATAAATAAATAAATAAATAAATAAATAATAAATATGTGTGGACATTTCACACAGCGCAATTTAGCCCCAAACTAAGCATAGCTTGTACTATGGGAACCAGATAACAGATATATAACTTAGATACTTTTTTGTCCGTAAATACATACATAGAATACAATTTAACACCCAGACATAACAAACATCTATGTAATAAATAGGTGGTAGGCAGTAATATTATATGTTGGCTATCGAATTCAGTAAGCTTTTCTATGATAGAGTTAATCTTGACTTGTGCTTTTTTTGGGAAAAAATTAAAATTGACTTATCAATTCATAGTAGCCTTTCATAGTCACTAGCATGTCTAATATTTTATATTAAATAATTAAATGACATAAATAAAATATCTAGTTAATAAACGATATTATATTATTTAGTATTTATTATATTATATATTAATGTAACCATGAAAGTTTAAAATGTTAAAAAATTTTTATTACTTTGACCTTCCCATTTTGGTATTTATTACAAATATTTTTTTTATAAATAAATACTAACATGCGGAAAAATAACGAACCCATGCAATGCCGAACAAATATGTACATCCATATTTAATGAGATCCCTCATATGTTTCTTATTAATATTTGTTGTTCTAGTGCCGATATAAATTTAGCCTCACTTATTATTCATAGGAAGAGCTTTGTAAATTAATGTAGGAACATTTCCCAAAGAAAAACATCAACAATTACCCCGTAACAATATAGTGTAGGTGTACCATTGACTCGATAACAATATGAATTACACCCACTCATTAAACTTTTGTAGTAGGAAGGAAACGGGCTTAATTTGAATTTTAATGATTTAACTGTGTTTTATTAGCAATAAACAAGCTTGAAGCACTACGTATAATCATAATTTTACAACCTGCCAATTCAATTTTCTTTGACCTTGGCCCGGATTCTATTGTATTTCCTTTGTAGGAATTACGAAATCAGGGGGAAGCGCCCATTTTTTTATGACATTGTCGTGGTGTTATTTGGTTTTTAGTTTGTGCTAATTTGATCTATAGTATTCCTTACTAATTTTTCATGGCAATACGTTGTGTTATTTTATACCATATGTTGGACGTGTTACATTTGAAATTTATAATAAAAATTTATAATTTTGATCCTAAATCGAATAGCGGCGGAAAAAAAACATACAAAAATTTAACAATTTTTGATACCTAACTGATGTTTGTGGTAAGACGAAACGTTTCTAGGTATGTATATAGGTATAGTATATACATATTATAGGTATGCTTCCATGTTCACTTTTTTGAAAACTCTGAGAAAACCCAAACTAAATCTGATTTTGTAAACACAAATGCCAAAAATTTTATATTTACGTACAAACCAGACGGGTAGCTAGACATTTTAATTCGGACAGACGGTCGTTAGCGTTTTTTACCTTCTGAGTGTTTAAAATAACTGAGCTTTTGCTGTCCATTCCGGGTTACATAAGAGAATATATTTAGACGCTTCGCCGTTACGTAAGGGATGATACATTATTCGAGCTGACCTTTTCAGACGCGGTATAGCTACATAGGGTATAGGCTACACAGCTGTATAGGTAGGTAGTTACTTTGTACCTTAGCTCATGCATGACAACGCATACATTGGCAGCTCACCGGCCCCTGCATTATTAAAGGGACTCCCATATAAGGGCCCTTTTAATTTCTCTCCTAAAAAATTCACTAACCGCACGGGAATTCTTTTCAAGGTTTAAGTTAAGCATTATGGCGTTTTGTGTGACTGGGGGAGCGTTGACCCTTGACCGTCAAGACAAAATAGGGCAAGGGTCATGGCTGTAAAGATTTTTTTACGGGAGCGTTGTGTGCTGCTTGATTACGATTAAGAGTTTCAGCTTTGAAAGCTTCACTTTTTGGTTGGTTATAGTACAAACCTAGTGTATGTTTGCCACGAAAAATCGATTTACGTTCTTGCAATATAATAATGTTTATATTTATGGATATTTCAATAACAGAGTACTTAGTATAAATTAAATATAGGTATGAGTTTTGGTTCTTTAATTAAAAACCGCGTTTAAACGTGCTCATTCTAATTCTACCACAGAATGTTTAAATGACCTCATTGACACATTGTAAATCAGATGTATTAATAAAAAAAAAGTTATGTAACATGGCAAATAAATAAAAGTCCATTTACAATATACTTGTAGTTGTAAACAGACGTAAAACTTCGCAAATATAGATAGTGTTCAAGAAATTCGATTGAAGTTAAGGGGTAACAAGAAAACACGCAGGGAATAAAAAGACTGCGAAAGAGTTCATTTACATAATCAACTTTGGTAACATTTTGTTGGCGAAAGTAAATAGAAAATATCGGTGTTGGTAAGGAAAATTACTGGTGAACTAAATACGCTTATAATTTTTTTTTATGGGCAATATGCCTTTATTACTCAAGCTAACTACTACAATAATAAAAACTAAAACTAACTACACTACACACTAACTAGCTACACTATACCTACTACAAAGAACATATGAATTATATAATAGACCGCGATGGCCTATAGACAGTCCAAATGCTCCAGCCCACTGCCGGTAGGTAGCGTACAACCAAATACGCACCAAATAGCATGTTGGCAAAACAAAATTTAAACATATTTTATGGCAACATCATCATTATTCATCAACAGCCTGAACACGTCCAATGCTGAACATAGGCTTGCTCCAGAGACCGCCACTCTGAAAGCTCTTAAAAAATTTTTTAAATATTTTATAATTTTGAGTGCATAATATTTAAAAAAGGCACATAGTTTTCGAAATCCAACATGACACCAATGTTCCCGAATGTTATAATTCTTGATCATGCCGTGGTTTCTTTCAAGATCTGTTCCTTCACCGTAGATAGGTGGATTTAGTAGATAATTCATTATTGTCTCACCAATTAAATATATGTACAAGTATAAAAATACCATGTGAACGGTAGACCTTGCGACCACAAACGGATGTGCAACCAGGTGCCATTGACGTTTTTAGTTACGCCCCGAAACTCAGACCTTGCAGCGTTATACCTCGCCAACGTCTTGAAGGATTACTTGTTTAGAATTGAGTACCTAATGCTCTTGGTAAATGACGCTGCTTGAAATATACCCCCGTTTTAGGGGACTACCCAACCGCAATCAAAAAACGCCAACGACAAAAAAAAGCCTGACCTTGTAGAACTTGTATAGCAAGGTTTATCAAGATTCTTTGAAAAATACGACCTCTACGCGAGTATACGTACAATGTACATCCGGACCAACGAAATCAAATTTTCGCAAGTTGAAGCAAATATTCCCTTACTTTGTTCACTCGGTCAACTAGTGTTATAATGGACGATCCTATCGCTTACAGCGATCTCTTCCAGACAACCTTTTTAACCATTGTAAGAGCTAGTCTATAAAATCCACACTTAACTATACGTGAAAAACTTTTGAATAACGTGAAGAGTCATTAGTGCGGCTCGAGCGGGTTTCGAATCAGAATGAGCTGAAGTCACGTAGGAAACCACTGCGCCACCACTCGCCTGAATTAAAGGTATTTATTTACAAGTAAAGCAGAACAACGTTAACGTTTCTGTTTATTGTAGGCTCTACAATAGACTCTGGCTAGACCCGTCAGACACAGCTAAGTACGAACAGATAGTTCTATTGAATTTGAGAAAAAGTTAAATAGACTTGTAGGACTAGTAATTACCTTGACTAGAAATATTAAATTGGATTGTCAGCGAAGAACTGCGATAAGCATTTATACATTAGGTATTGTGACTACCGAGATATTTAAAAAACTGTTACCTACGTAACAATGATGTTGTTTGTTTTTAAAATGGTTTGTTGTGTTGTTGTTGTTAATTGTGGTTGTTTTGAGTACCTACTGTTATCATATTAAGAGTAATACTTTTTATATGATGGGACTTTTATCACGCCATATATATGAATCTTTTCGCAGCACGGCAAATCTTAATCAATCGGGTCTGCAGTTTTCTCTAGATTAGTTACTGTGTTTCAATGTTATACAAATAAGTAGGAATAATGCAATGATTAAAACCCAATTATATGTTACTAAAAAAATATTATTATATATTAAAAAAAGAAAAATATTGTTCTTACACCATATAAAATCCAATAAAAATTGCATAAAACAACTCATTTTCTTCTTCCCATCTCTAGCTCTGTCTTCGAGTTGTGCCTGTCTCCAAGCACATTAGACTGGTCAAAGTTATGTATTCATGATTCATGGTCATCATCATCATCATCATCATCATCATCATCATCATTAACAGCCTGAAGACGTCCACTGCTGAACATAGGCCTCCCCCAGGGAGCGCCACTTAGAGCGGCTGCTCGCCTCCCGCATCCACCGCGTATGATGGTCATTTGTGCCTAAATAATACCCTAACTGGGTACAAAAAGTAAGCTTTTAATAACACCTCTAAAATGTATGTCCTTAAATTCCAGCGTACGAGCACCAGCCTCTGGGGCGAGTGGATGGGTGTGATGCACGGTGACGAGATGGACTATGTCTTCGGACATCCGCTAAACATGTCCTTGCAGTACCATACGAGAGAACGGGACCTGGCCGCGCATATCATGCAGTCCTTTACGAGATTTGCTCTTACTGGGTAGGTGTCGTAGTCGTGTCGAACCGAAGACTCAGCGTGTAGGCCGCGCCCCCCACTAGGTGGGCCGACGATCTTGTTAAAACCATGGGGAGCCGATGAATGCAGGAAACAAGCACCAGCTCAAAGTGGCGCTCACTGAAAGAGACCTATGTTCAGCAGTGGATGTTGGTCTTCAGGCTGTTGATAATGATGATAATAATACGAATACTTACTCCAAAAATCCATATTCATGATTCCAGAAAGCCGCACAAGCCTGATGAGAAATGGCCCCTCTACTCAAGAGCTTCGCCGCACTACTACGTGTACACGGCGGATGGCACGAGCGGACCCGCTGGTCCTCGTGGACCTAGAGCTTCAGCGTGCGCTTTCTGGAATGACTTCTTGAATAAACTGACTGGTAAGTTACACGGCTTGTCGCAAAAACTAGCTTTTTACCCTTATTTTTCTATTACACTACCTTAGCGTAACACCGCATGAGAGGATGATCTTACAGCTCAAGTGCCCCATCTAACGACCTATCATGTCTGACTTTTGCACATGTTTGCTCTCGAAAAGTGTCATAAATCAGATAGGAGATTGCCAAATTAGTATATAAGCTGTAAACTAGCTAGCTAACTTATACGCTAATTTGGCAAGCGCTACCTTAATTTTCTTTTTATAAATAATATTACGCAGCGCAGTGTAAGCCGGCCCCCCACTAGGTCACAAAATAGAAAAGACTCGGTGGACCGACGATCTGGTGAAAGCGGCGGGGAGCCGATGGATGCAGGAGACGAGCAGCCACTCTGAGTGGCGCTCCCTGGGGGAGGCCTATGTTCAGCAGTGGACGTCTGCAGGCTGTTAATGATGATGATAATGATGAAATAATGTTAGGTTAAGTTTCTTCGTTTGTTCTAGGGTCCTCACTTCGATCTGATCTTAGAAACGAGCTCTGACTAGAAATACTCTAACTTTAGACGGGCCCGATAGCTCAGTTGGTAGTATCCCTGCCTTCTGAATTGAGGGCTGTGGGTTCGATCCTTACCCAGGACAAACATTTGTGTGATGAACATAGATGTTTGTTCTACGTCTGGGTGTTATATTGTATTCTATGTATGTATTTACAAACAAAAAAGTATATAAGTATTATATCAGTTATCTGGTTCCCATAGTACAAGCTATGCTTAGTTTGGGGCTAGATGGCGCTGTGTGAAATGTCCACACGTATTTATTTATTATTTATTTATTATTTTTATTATTTATTTTGTGGCATAATTACGATACCATTCTATGATCTCATTTTTTTCCTAATCTCATTATGTTCGACTTTAAACTAACAGTGACCAAAAATCTATTTGTCTAAAAGTTATTCGGTATGTTTAAGTCTTACGGCTATCCACCTACCTATATAGCGGTATTTTTAATTGTCAAAGACAGTATTTTCATGCATATAAAGTATAAATTACCGTTTCCTTAATCAATAAATTAATTTTCTAGTACTACTTATAGCATATTTAATTGCAGAATTGGAGCACGTCCCATGCGATGGTGCAGTCACTGGACCATATAGCAGCGTTGCAGGTACAACCCTACCCATAGTGTTACTGACAACACTAGCCATCACGGTTGCTCTCTAAATCTAAAAAAACCCTGGTGAAAAGAAAAGACAATGATTAATAAATAGCTTCAAGTGATTATTATTTATATACACCTAGATTTTCAAACGTAGAAGTATTATAAATCTTAAGTATATTACTAGAAATAGGGATAAGTAGATCTATACATAATAGATATTATATTATTTATTTGGGATAAAAATATATAATTTTCTAAGGTAGATGACATTTTGATGGATCGAGAATTTATATTGAAATGAAGTGAAAAATTGTTTTGAAGAGACAAAGTTTTGAAATGGTTGTAGGAAATTGAGTGAGACATTGATAAAATGTGAATGGGTATATACAGTTAGGTAAGAGACTGTAGCTGCAGAATGTGGTGATATTATATTTTTACTTTTTGAAATGAGGAAATATTGAACATTGGTCCCAACTGGACAAATAATAATTTGAGTTTTTATATTTTGTTGTTTTGTCTTTCACTATATGCGCATGTCTAAATAATGTTGATGCGTGTCACACAGAACATTAAAAAAGTTACCTGCGGGGACGAAGTGCATTGCTTTGCGTACTGTGGTGTGGGAAACATTAAAAAAGTTGACATAAAAAATGATTAACAATAATCATTCAAAAATTTATTATTTGTTCAGTTGGTAAAACACACAACTGGATATTTGGGATATTGTTGTTTATATTCTGTATTATAATAATAATAATTATTATCGTAGTAAAGTGTTAAATGTTTATTATAAGTAATTTACTTTTCACGATGTTCCTGTACCTAGAAGAACCTTAAAATATGTTTGATGTTTTAAACTTAAGTGGTGTAATTCAATGTTAACTTTATTTAATTTTTAAATCTGACGTTTTTAGATTTATGCATGTATTTAAAATGTTAAATTAGGAAAATGTTTATACGTCGGCTTTGATTGTTGAAGCGATGCTTTCACACAGCTGTTGGATTATCACTATACATATCAACGTGTGCCTCTGCTTAAATAGCAAACTCATACATATCTTAATGTAGCAAAATTTGATGATTTATATCGGTAAAAATTAATTTAAGTACCTAAATATCGTCAAGTATACTATAAGATAAATTTTTATCCATATATTTACTTACTATTGTATTAGAATGCTATTGAATTCGTACCACTTGAGAATCTTATGAACTCCAAATTCTTATGACTTCGAAACAGATAATAAAATAAATATTTTGTAAATAATCCTTTCGTAAGAATATATTGCGATATTCTGATCACTGAATCGACTTACATATCTACGTAGTGAATTAGCTAAGATATTAATTATTAGTGAGCACAAGTTGCAACGTTCTAGTAGTACCTACATGCCTATAACTATAATTATACAATATAATAAATATACTTTAGTAAAGACTTCTTTCAGGTTTATCACTGCTTCAGTATTATTGTTGAAACTAATAGTAAAAACTGTCAAAAATATATATTAAAAATAACCCAAATTGTATCTCATTTTACAATATCAGTGAAATAATTCGTAGCTTAATGATGCTTTAAGTGAAAATTGTCTTATGAAATTAGTAAATTTTTTATACTTTTAACACGATATTTATACTTATTAAATGTTAGTGTTAATGAATTTATGTCTTTGCAAGTGTCAATTACTGTCCTTGAGCGTATTTAAAAATGGTGGGATCATTGCTTATCGATGCCATATCTTTATAATTTTGAATGCGGTGTTAGATTGTTCAATTTATGTCTAACAAAATATCGATGCATTGCAGCTATATTTTTACAATTATTAAATTATAACCAAAGTAATCCGGCTTTTCGTATACCTATAGGTAACTTTAGGTATACGAAAAGTACTAAAACTATAATCAACCATATTTGACGCTCAAACTTAGGTACCTACATTTATAGTGCAATAAAGAATTAAATGCAATACTTGTTAAAAACTGAATCAAATTATTATTTTCTCCAATACTTGATTTCCTTACCCACACTTACATTTTCATTATTGTCATAAATCCACTCATGCTTTCTCGTCGAATTAAGCACGATTTGAAAAGTTGTATGGGATAGCTTTAATTAGGTAGATAAAATATTAAGTAAAATGATAAATTATAATATAGTGATAGAAATATGAAGCATGTTAAAATCATTAAGGCTGAGTTACACCAGCTTACTTAAACGCTAACTTTAACGCTAACTACAACCGTTCCACGCTTCGCGGGGCGGGCTAATGTCAAAATTTGACCGTAACTTTAACCGTGATTATGGTGTAACTCAGCCTATGTATTATTTTCTTTCATTGAGATGAACTTTCTATGCTGAGCTTTTATTCGCTGTTTCTCTGTTTTAAGGCTGAGTTGCATCAGCTTACTTTAACGCTAATCGTTTCAGGCTTCGGGGGGGGGGGGGGGAGGCTAATGATAAAATCTGACCGTAACTTTAACCGTGATTATGGTGCAACTCAGCCTTAATCCCAAAATTAAAATATTATAACTAAAATTTGTAATTGTTTGATTTGGAGTCAACCTTTGTTGTTGTTGTAGAAACCACAACAAAATACAAAATAAGTAGACAGTGACAGCCTCCGTAGTGTGGTGGTTGAGCAGGTCGGCTCATAACCCGGAGGTGGCGGGTTCGATTCCCGCAACAAGACAAGTATTTGTGCCCGAAAAAAATAAACGCAAATACTTGTTCTGTGTCTGGGTGTTGTGGGACCATGGTCCTCGTAGTTCCTGGGTCCCTAGATACAGGGAATCCTAGTTAGGGTCCAGGATCTATGTATGTGATCGTTGGGCGTTATTTATTTATTTATTATTTATTTACCTACTTCATTACACACACCTATGCACAGAAAATGATGTCTAGCTGTTTCATAACGTTCACAACTCAAATAAATGGCGTATGATTTTTATCTTGCCAAGTTATTTAATTACATATCGATGATTTAACAAAAGTGCTCACGCATCTATTATGCCTATATACGTCTTTTAAACATTTTAAGTAGATAATTTTCTGATTTTGACCTTATAAAAAGCTATTAGACATCGCTTACCTATCCATGATGAGTGTGAATCCGACATGACAATTATACTAAACCAGTATATAGTATATATGAATAAGGAAAGGTAATTATAACACTATTTCTAGTATTATTGGTTATAAATATTATAACTATTACTAACTATATCTAGTTCTTGCGTTATTAAGATAAATGTATTGTATACTAGCTGACCCGCCCCGGCTTCGCACGGGTTAATTAGTTTTAAGTCTTAACTCTGTTTATGGGTAAGAGAGAAAGGAAAGGTAAAAAAAATAGAAAACAAAAGTATCCTAAATGTTATTCTGGATAATCAGCGATAGTCATACCAAATTTCAGCAAAATCCGTTCAATAGTTCCAGCGTGATGCGTGTTCAAAGGGACAGACAGACAGACGAAAATTTAAAAAAATTGTTTCTACTTGTATATCGATTAAGAAGCGCAATGCCTCAAAATTTTCCAAAAATATTCAATGTACAGATTTAGCCAAGTTATAGTTTTATTATATGTATTGATATTAGGCCTAATTTTGAAGGCTTTAGTTGACAGTTTATAATGCTAATAATATATCCATCTTTAGGAGTTTTGGATTTGTCAACTAAAAAGCCTTTAAAACTGGTCCTATTGATGACATACAATAGAGTAGTAGGTACCTTGCTTAATTTGTATATATTATAATAATATGTTGTTGTTACTCTCTGATACTAGGATTGCTGATAACTGATAAAATATAGTTCATTTTATCAAATGAGATAGTTTAATGCAATAACTGATCGATTTGAACCCGGACACAGGTAATCGTTTAGAATGAAAAACACATACATAGACTATTTGAATAAAATGTTAATATTAACAATCATACTATTTTTAATAAATTGTTCATAGAAGAGCGAATATTTATAACCTGTACTGACAGTATCCTCATGTCATATTATCTATGCCACTTATTTCTATTTTAAAGAAGGGTACACGAAGAATAAAGGGGATCATCGACATTTTTAATCAATTGACCTTTCAAATAGCATATTCGAAACAAACAAAAAAAGGGCCAATTTCTTGTCAATGTGAAATTATTATATTAAGACGAAGGGTAGACCCAGACCCAGGTCGCAATTCGTTCAATGAAACATCGACCTTATATCAAAGAGTTAAATATCAATTTAGTCCGAACTTCCGCGTGGCGCTTACGACAAAGACAACGCACGAAATGACTGATTTTGGAGGTTTTTAATTAATATCTATAACGCCCAACGATCACATACATAGATCCTGGACCCTAACTAGGATTCCCTGTATCTAGGGACCCAGGAACTACAAGGACCATGGTCCCACAACACCCAGGCACAGAACAAGTATTTGCGCTTTTTTTTTCGGGCACAAATACTTGTCCTGTCCCGGGAATCGAACCCGCCACCTCCGGGTTATGAGCCGACCTGCTCAAACACCACACCACGGAGGCTGTCTATGTTCGTATATAGTATTTTTCAAAATTATTAATTCATTACATTATGTGAATGTTTATTGGGCATACACTACTTTTTTTTGTAAAAAATATATTCGATAGAAACTGTATAAAACAGGAACAACCAAATTTTTTGAGTTATGTTTGCGATTTTTTTCTATAGAACTGAATTTATTTATCTTGTATTTGCGTTCATCAAAAAAAATTTATTGAAACGAATTACATGATTAATTAAATTCAAAGCTCTACATGATCTAATTTCGTCCCGAATCTTCCCAAAAAACACCTTGTTTGCTATACCCGTCGTCTTAAACGTAAATGGCAAGTTGTTATTTTCGTTATTTTCGATCACAAAAAGTTGTTCCACTAGCAATAAAAGTGATCACTGTGAGAGTATTTGACAGTTTGAATGTGAACTTTTTTTTTTCGTTCTTGGCCTTGGCATTCTTTGCAGCTACTGTAATGCACTCTATGAAGGGATACATTACTAACAAGAAACTTATACGTACTAATGAAATCGCCCCTTTTTGTCAAGTTCATTTATCACAAATGACTTACCGTAAAAAATATTCCGTGCTCCTCCTGGGGGAGGCCTACGTTCAGCAGTGGACGTCTTCATGCTGTTAATAATGATGATCATGATGATATAAAAATATTTAGTAATTAGATACGGCATTCTAATTAAGTATAATTATATTTTTACCAACTCTAGACATGTCAGATTATAAAATTTTTAATTCATTGAAACATTGGAAATAATAAAATCATAAGATTTTTCAACTTCACTACCCATTTTTTTAAATTATGCCAATGAACTCCTTCTTTTCGGGTACCCACCCTTATTAATAATTTATTATATTATAATTATCAGTCACTAGCTTATTTCTAGAAATTGTTGAACTATTCATTATTTTATGCTCTCAATGTTAAATGAATTTTGTTTTCATAATTAAGTATTTTATGTAATCTTTTTGTACATATCTAACATGCGTTAAAATAATTTAATGTATTTAGATTGAATGTGATAGCTAGTAATAAAGCTCCTGTGGCTAATATGATTTTGAGCTCTTCGATTGGTAGAGCCATGAATTTGTAGATTTATATCATTAGCAACAGAGAAGTCTTTATGTTACTGATACACTTTTATACAAATAGGCATAAAATATTATTACTAGTTCGGCCCCGCGGTTTCAATACCTAAATAATCTACATTCCTTACATTAAAATGTTTATTATAGTATGTAGGTATACGAGATAGGAAGTAAACCACCATTCCCACACACACACCCACCACAAAAACAACACCTGCACATACATACACAGCTGCAACTATCGTGTTATTGACTATAAAAAATACCGATAAATAACAAATTGAGAACTAATATTGAAATGATTCAGATATGGAGTTACGTCGAATGCTTATTATTTAAACATAACTTTACCTAAGTTAATATAAACAGCTCATAAAAGAAACTTAATGTATAATTAACCATAAAACGTGCGGATTATATAGTCATATTATATTATCTGGGGTAATACTCATTAACGCGTAGCCAATTAGAAAGAAAAGTAATATTTATATTGATGGTATTAAATTTAAATGTTAGTTGTTATTTAATTTAATGTTAAAGTAATTTGTATATAATAATGCTTATAATAATTACATCTGTTTGTAGGAACTGCTTAAATTAGGTGCTAATTCTAAATGTACGTATAAAATTAATGAGTGAGCACTTATAATTTTTTATTACTAAATAACAACTATATGTGGATGACGTCGACAATATCTGTTATATATTTTTGATTACTGAAATAGCGGTCGTAATTATAGCGCTTGTATTAGAAAATATAATAAAATTTGTATCACCTTATTCTTCTATGCGTTATGCTAGAAATATTATGTATTGTTAGGGAAAAAACTTGTCTTTTCTTTTCTTTTCTTTTCTTTTCTTTTCTCTAGTAATTAGGCACCTACTTTTGTCGAAGTTGTCAACATTTTACGCCGAAAAATAAGTTGGTGTAGATACCTAAAATGTTGCGTTCGAAATAGAAACAAAATTAAAATGGATATAATAATAATGAGATACTACGCATAAATATCCTGGAACATTTTAGTAGATTTCTTCAAAAAGAAAAAATCTTGTTTTTTTAAGAACCGAATACCGAATTTTCACACTTCCCAAATAGTTTTAAAACTTGGATTCTATTACTAACTATTTACTTATTTTTTTTATTTTATTTTTTTTATTTATTTAATTCACAAAATCCACAGATCTTAAGGCAAGGTACAATATCTAATATATTATAAATAGGTACTTCATACCAGTGGAATAGCTGTATCTACTCAGTGTTTTCTCTTGTATTATCTTTGCCCATTTCAAACTTGATAAACAGAAACAAAACATAAACTGACTATACTTCCGCTACACAATATTTATATGTAAAAGGGGTAGCGTTTTGCCATAGGTATGTAATTAAAATTCGTTTGTACAGTTGCACTGAACTTTATTTTTGTCGTAGTAAAAAGAAATGTTTGCGTATTATTAAACTATGTAACAATAGTTGTAATTATTTTGCTTTCAAATATATGATCACTGTATTAAAAATATTCTTTAAAATTTAGTTTAAATCTGTTGTTTATTTTAGATTTTACACTCAATTTTCTTGAATAGATATGAAAATGTGAAAGCACAGATAAATTTGAACTAGTGAAAAGACCACATCACAGATATCTAATATACTAGTCAAGAGTATATAGCCAACTAATTTTATTATCTATCGTTCTCCCGAGGTTTCTCTCACATTCTTTTTTATAATTGACTAGGCCCGCCGTTGATCACAATCTCACCTGATGGAAAGTGACGATGCGGTCTACGATGGTCTATGCTTGCCTGGATTGATTACCTAGTCAATATGGACAATTTATTCAAATAGCGGGTTCCAGTTGATGAAAATTATTGTTATTTTAGTTTTCTTGCGTTGCGTTGCACTTTGTCTGGGTAAAAAGTGGCATAATTCTGTAGCGTTATTGGCGTTTTTAACCACTGGAACCCAGCCAGCCATAAAGGTTAGTTTACATGTTGGGTTCGATTCCTCTCCAGGACAAACATTAGTGTGATGACCATAGGTGTTTATTGTGTCTAGGTCATATTGTATTTATTTACAACATAACAGGTACAAGACCGGACCTAAAACACTACCTTGTGATACCCCAACTTTAAAAAATTATAAATAAGTACACATTTAACTTTCATCCTCTCGGCCCCGGGAACTGTGCTGGATTTCGGGGTATAAGTATATACAGGAGGATTGAAAAATCTCTTTCTTAAAATATGATGTCACAGTAGGACCACGAGGACATAATTGTATATCCACTGCTAGGACAAACTAGTAGGACCACGAGGAAACAGCGATAAAAAGTATCCTACTAACATACCCTGGAGCATGAAATCAAATCATGCCAAGTTTCATTTAAATCCATTCAGTAGTTTCGGCGTGATGCTCAGCCATGATACAGACGGATAGACAGACAGACAAAAATAAACAACGAAATATTTTTTGGATTCAGATCGACAGGAGCCCTCCAAAAAAATTTTATTTTTCTTAATGTACAGAATTGGACCTGTTAGAGCTTTATTATAAGTATAGAATAGAATCATAGATAGATTATTATTATAGTATCGTAATGCATTGTAAGAATTCGTCATAAATCTATAGAAGTATTGGTCAGTAAGCCGTCGTTTTAGTTTGTACTTGAAGCATTGCCAGCTGGAAACTGAGCATCTGGCAACTTGTTGTATACAGTGAACTCATGACATGTGTTAGTTTAGAGGATTTCGTTATTCCTGTTTCGCGTGTTTTATATACACGTTTGAATATAATGTGCCATGTTTCAAAACGATCCTAATGATATAGACTAATTATACAAACCTTTTCCCCCTTTTCATCACCTAGAGGTGGATTTTCAAAAAACTTCCTAATACAAGTGTTCATGATAAAAGAAAGCCACCCTCCAAATTCCAAGTCTCTACGTTCAGTGTTTAGAGCTGTAAGTAAGTTGCCTCTCACTCCCTCAGAACAAAGTCTTTTTTAATAGAGATTGGAATAAAACAAAATAAGTAGGTAAGTGAAATAAATTTAGTTTATTGCCAAATAAGACCTAACTGCTTTCATTTCCTATCTCGCAGTAATCCTCTTGTAAGCCTGAAAAAGAACAACAGATGTTAAATTTATTAATGCCATTATCCAGATTAGTTGAGAACATCTACTAACACATAGTATTTATCCTGCAGTCCAAGCGAATGTAGCCACAGGAACTAGGTATGCATCTTTACTATAATATTCTTACTAATCTCATTGATTTCCATACTAATTCATAGTTTGTTTCATTAGTCATTATTACAAAATGAAATTACGATTGTATGAAAAGGCATGTTGACTACTATTTAAAATGAACAAGTATTTTTTTCATAAAGTAGATTGAACCTTTTTTTTTATAAAGATGAATGACGTGACGAGCTGGTCGTTCACCTGATGTTAAGCAATACGGCCGCCCATAACAGTTGCAGTGTCACTCGGAACTTTAAAATAATAAAGTTTCGCGTGGCACTGGACTGCGCACGTCTTCCTGAGACATCACACAGTCTAGTAATCAGATTACTACACTGTGTAATCTGGTCATAAATCAGAAACTAAATTTTATTTTATTATATTATATATGACGGAGCGCGGGCGATTTTATTGCTGTGTGTCATTTATTATTTTTTATCTTTAACACAGTTTAGCTGCTAATCGAGTTGCAGTCTAATTTTGATTGGTTCAAAATAGTCTACGCCGTATTTTAGAGCGGGTAACACCGAATGGAGTTGTGAGTGGCAAAGTGATGGCGGACTGTCAATATTTGACGGCTGGCCAAGCGTGATGCACACCCACAAAACCATTGGCTCTAAATCAAGTTGTATTTGAGTAATCTTATGAAATTTTGAGTAATTAAGTATCCGATTCGTTAAAACAGTGGTTGTTTCCAAGTTCCTTGGTGTTATTTTTAAGTTACCTACACTTGCACGCCCACCGTGGATAACTTACAACAAAAAATAACGGATACGCCTTCTGAGATATCACCTCGGCATCCTAAGGATCCGTTATCAGAAGTGGGATTACCCGAAACGGTGCAGGAACGCATAGAAAGGTCACACATAGTTTTCGAGTTCAAGTGCATCATACTGAACTAACCACATCAATGTACAATCGACGAAATCATCCCCTACTGTCTGCTACTGCGGGAATCCATGTTCGTGGCGATCATTGAGTGGATGTCTACACAGTTAAGCCAGCTGTGGACCATGTGATAATTACCCCGGTGAGAAGTTTTCATTTTGTTATGAGTTATGACTCTGGTGTCAAAGGATTTGTGATTAGAGATAGCACAGCTAGTAGATTTCCCGGTAAACGACAGCATAAGTCGGTGACCCTGGTAGGCATAGTTGTTAGTTAAATCTTGATTTTAGTGTTATAGGTACTCAGATATTATGTACTGTGACAATACAGGGGTATTTTGTGCAACTGGTACTTCACGGTTGCCTAATTATAGTAACTCTGATACCATTATGATCGGTCGGGAGTCGGGACTTACTTTTATTGGGGATTTCAGTTGAAAACAAGGAGCGTCAGTTAGCTTTAAAAAGAAAAGTAACGGTAGAGTCTGTTTGTATCCAAAGTTAGTGATAGCGACATTGCCCTTGACTATAGAGCTGTAGACTTATTTACTTTCTTGAAAATAACGCTTACTATTCCATTGAAGGCATCAAAATGTGGAGTGCCCGGGGTAATTAGAAATCTGACTAGCCCATGTGGCACTAGCCTATGTGGCACAAGCTTTTGTAGTGTGGTACTAGCCTACGTGGAAAATAGCCTGTGTGGCACCAGCCTGTGTGGCAGTAGCCTGTGTGGCATTTCCTAGCCTGTGTGGCACGGTTTGTATAACTTCTTGACCTACCTTACCTAGACTTAGTGATACGAATACCTAACCTAATGAGATTTGTTGTGGAACGGTCAGACTGGCCGAGTGATTTACTGTGTGAAGGAAATCAAACACCCGAGGACGCGTGAAGATGCAGGATGGCCGTGACGGAGCGCGGGCGATTTTATTGCTGTGTGTCATTTATTATTCTTTAACTTTAACACAGTTTAGCTGCTAATCGAGTTGCAGTCTAATTTTGATTGGTTCAAAATAGTCTACGCCGTATTTTAGAGCGGGTAACACCGAATGGAGTTGTGAGTGGCATAGTGATGGCGGACTGTCAATATTTGACGGCTGGCCAAGCGTGATGCACCCGCACAAAACCATTGGCTTTAAATCAAGTTCTATTTGAGTAATCTTATAATATTTTGAGTAATTAAGTATCCGATTCGTTAAAACAGTGGTTGTTTCCAAGTTCCTTGGTGTTATTTTTAAGTTACCTACACCTGCACGCCCACTGTGAATAACTTACAACAAAAGATAACGGATACGCCTTCTGAGATATCACCTCGGCATTTTTTTTTTTTTTTGTACGGGCTAATGCTGTTGGTCTCTAACGACCTTTACAGCGTCACCGGGCGGGAGGGCAGGCGCTTAAGGCACCCAGCCGACAAAAGTGGGGGGCAACTAGCTCAAGGGCACCCCTGGGGTGCGAGCCTCGGCTTGGGCTGTTGCCGGGATAAGAGGATCGAGAAGGCTACGTCCGCTGGAGGAGTGGACCCTATGGAAAGTCGCGACCGTTCTAACTAACCTACGGGGGGTACGTCGACCTCGCCGGCGGGGTCGGTGTCTGATTGTGTTACGCTGGTATCCTATACCGGTGCCGAAATCGGTACCTGAGCCAGAAGGGCTAGACTGGTCCGGTGATCCTAGCGCAGCCGAAACAACGGCTGCTATAGGATCTTCCGGGTCGCTCAAGACGTGTCTTGGGCGTCGACGACGGGGTGGTGGGTCTGTCATGTCTGTAGAGTAGCTTGATGCTTGGACTACGAGAGGGTTGGGGTGATGGGGGGCCGCGTCAAAATAGCGGCGGGATGCATCCTTCATAAACTGACGGATGGATGGGAGTTCGAGATCGCAATGGAGGTCGGCGTTTCGCTGGTACCAGCGAGCCCCGACCACCTTGCGGATGAACCGGTTTTGGATCACCTGAAGTCGATCCAGGTGGACTGGGTGTGTATGAGCAAACGCGACAGATGCGTATGTCATAATGGGGCGAACGCAAGTTTTGTAAAGTGTCACCTTATTTCTAAGGGACATCTTACTACCCTTGCTCAGGAGAGGGTGGAGGCGGCCTAGGACGAAGGCAGCCCTATCGCGCACTCGCTTAATATGGTCAATGAAGCTGAGCCTGGAGTCGAGGGTAACCCCCAGGTATTTAGCAGACGGAACCCAAGGAACGGGCTTGTCGAACAAAGAGAGTGGTCTCGATGGCGGATCACGCTTATAGTCAGAAAAGTACATCGCTGCACTTTTGTCTGGGTTAACCGTGATCCGCCATTTCCTGAACCATGCACCGATCTCGGTGAGGGCTCGTTGGAGGCGACCGCGCATATGGACTCTCTGCCATCCGGAGCAGTAGATGGCGGTGTCATCCGCAAAGAGTGCAAGCTGCACACTTGGATGGAATGACCGCGGAATGTCGCTGGTGAACAGCGAGAATAGCAAAGGGGAGAGCGCGGAGCCCTGGGGTACTCCGGCTCTGATGGGATGGGGAGAGGATCGCTCCCCCTCAACGCGGTAGCGAAAGCTTCGATCCCTGAGGAAGTCTTGTATGATGTGCACAAGACGATCCGGCACGCCGATGTGGTACAGCTTGAATATAAAGCCGTCGTGCCAGACTTTATCGAAGGCTTTCGCTACGTCTAAGAAGACTGCAAGAGTCCCTTTGGGTTTCGGCTTCGAGTTGAAGCCATCGAGAATGTGCTCCGTGATGCGGTGCACCTGTTGGACGCAAGAGTGTCTGGCTCTAAAGCCAAACTGCTCGTCGGGAAGGAGTTTATGTTCGTGGACATGGGACCAGAGACGCCTCCGAATGAGACGCTCGTAGATCTTCCCCAGAGTACTGAGGAGACTAATGGGGCGGTAGCTAGAGGGCTCGGTAGCCTTCTTGCCTGGCTTGTGGATGCCGATGACGTCGGCGGACTTCCACGCAGCGGGAAAAGAGCAATTACTCATAGCCGCATTGAAGATGCTAACCAGGAGATAGATCAAGGGGACCGAAAAGTGTTTGACCACTTTGTTGCTGATACCATCAGCGCCGGGAGCTTTACGGGTGACGAGATCCCTGATGACAGACTCGACTTCAGCGGCCTTAATAAGCTCAAGAGGGGGGTCGGAGGGTGTTAGGGAGCTGCGACGTTCAACTTCGCTGACCACCGTATGGAGGTGGACAGGGTCAACGTGATCAGGGGAAAGGTTACACTGGGCCTCGAGGCTCTCAGCCAAACACTCAGCTTTTTCCTCGTCATCAAACGCAGGGACTTGGTTCGGCCTATCAAGAGGAGGCATCGTTCTAAGTGTGTCACTTTTCAAGGTTCGAGCCAACCTCCAGTATGCCTGGTGGGTTGGCTCGAGCCCTGAAAGTAGGTCTGTCCAGTTCTGAGCGCGAAGATCACCTATGCGTTTCTTAACAGCACGCTGGAAGAAATTCAAGGTGGATTTGTTATCATGGGTGGGGGCCGCGTCGTATGCCCTAGTGGCTGCGTTCTTTTCTGTCAGCAGTCTCCTCGCATCCTCGGGCAGATCCCAGCGGTGGTCCACCACTGGAACCTGCTTCGAGGACTCACCCACTACGGTGCGGAGGTGGCTGGTGAGAGCGTCGATCGCGGAGGAAACGTCATCTAGTGTCTGTATGTCATCGGGTATCTTATCTAAGTCGGGTGAACTGATAGCTTTCAGGGATTCCCCCAATCGCTTCCAGTCCACCACTGTTTTGGTCTGGGGTGGAAGTTCAGTAGAATCCGAGCCTAGTCTCATGAGAACGGGCCGGTGGTCAGAGTCAAGTTCGTGAAGCACTTCTATCGAGCGTAACCTGAGTATTACGCCTTTTAAAAGAGCTATGTCGAGTATGTCTGGTCGATGGTCGAGGTTCCCAGGGAACCTGGTTGGAGTCATGGGTGCGATGATGTCAAAGGTGTGGTGGTCTGCGTCTGGTCGTGGGTCAGTTAATTGTTCGAGTATCCTACCGTTGGTATTGGAAGTGTGGCAGTTCCACATGGTGTGTTTGCTGTTGAAGTCTCCCGCCAGAATGACGGAGCTTCCCAGAGAGAGCAGTGCGTTGATATCACTACTGAGCAAACGTTTGTCGGGGGGGGGATCACCTCGGCATCCTAAGGATCCGTTATATATAATTTTATTTTATTTTTTATTCATTTTAAAGTTTCTGGAGGGGGCATCGCCTGTCCCTTTCTCGCTAAACAGACTATCTCCATAGTTACTATGAAAACTGAGGAGTTTTAACGTCGCATGCCAAGCTACCACAGCTTAGCAATGAGGTACTAAGGACTTACTTGTGACGTCACTGCATGTTTGAGCTATCTCTTTTTATTCTTATTTTTAAAATTCTTGTTACTTTGTTATTTTTTGAGATGTTTTAAATATGATTTCAGACAGATAATTTTTGAGGAATATTATTATTAGTGCAATAATAAAATAGTAGTCATCATGGCTATTAATTAAAGAGTAGTAAAGTAGTAAAAATATTAGCTTGCTATTTTTTAATAGCAGGCAATTAATTATTAAGCTATTGTGGATATTTTTATTATAGCTCTAGATAGCTCTGAATTTACGTAGTAAATAATACGTTTGGCCTTAAAGAGAAAATGAAACGCATGGTTTTATGAACTTGAACCGTGCTAACATGCAAATTCACGAATAACAATAACATTCAAAAACAAGTACCTATACACAGGTTAGGAAAAAAAATCACAACCTTGTCTTTTTAGAATTATTTTCAAAAACCCAGGCTTGCCTGGATGGATGTGGTAGATGAGTAGCCGCTCAAAGTGGATCTCTCTGGAGAGGCCTTTTTTCTGCAGTGGACATCTTCAGGCATGATGATGATGGGAATGATTGTAAAGTGTAACCACTCTTAAGGTAAATCTATAAAGATTTTTGCAGCTAGCGGTCAAGTAACCATAGCTCAGTTGGTAGAGTGTCCAATCCGGTGAGTTGGAGGGCGCAGGTTCAAAAACTGGTTGCTAAAATTTTAAGGACTATAATATCTTCATAATGATGAAGATGACTGGCATTCTAAAAGTAATGACAAGATCATTCTCACGGTCACTCTCTACACTCAGTGAGCAGTGGGAATTTCATAGATTTCTAAGAACCACTGCCTTGTGTTTATGTTTTTGGTAGTTAGTAAGTAGGTACTAAAATTACTTACAGGTGCAATTTTCTGGCATTACGCATTTCATTGGCTGCCTTGATGTATCTAATAAATATGGGGGTATGCAAGCACAACCGGGAGCGCAATATATTGGAGGGCGGAAACTTTTTTCATTTTCAGGGGTAAAAACGTAATCACATTTAGCAGTGAAATAACCACAATCACTTTCTTCGGCGTTGGGATCACCATCACATTCTTGCGCTAAAAACAGAGTAATCGGTTATGGCATGGTCACCCATTTCATTCAAGGTAGACGCAGTAGATAAATTTCACAGATTAGAGAAAAACAAATCTACTATACAGCCCTCCTATTACGAACGAGCTAGTAGCGCTGCTGACGCGCGTCTGCCGCTCAACTGCTGTCACTTTTCATACAATTTTGACAGCAGTTGAGCGGCAGACGCGCGTTAGCAGCGCTGCGAGCTCGTTCGTAATAGGGGGGGCAGATGGAGCAAAGTTTGACTTTTACGAACAAGAGTGTGTAAGGCATTGCAACATTCATAGCGACATGAATACCTTGCCAAGTAAAGAAATTGCACGAAGTTTTAAATTGTCTCTTTTTCATCTTTTTTCATGTGTCATTCTATTTTGCTGTCTTACAGGCATGCGTAGTTGTGTCGAATGACGTCAATGACGTTCCAATTTGATTACCAGAAAATTTTAATCTGTCTTTGGAATGTTTATTCAATAATCAAGAAGTTTTACACCGGACAAATTATTCAGTTTCTATGATGTGAATGCTTTTCGTTTTTATGATATATTTTTACGTGTAAGTACATTTGAATTCACATAAAACGTATGTACAACTATGAGCTAGATTAGAATTAGGTGATTTGATTGCTGCTATAGGATTATAATTAGATTTTAGGCATATGTTACATTTTGTAATTAGAGATGATTTTACAGGTGTCGATAAATTATCGATAACTTCGATAAAGTTATTACAATTAGATGAACTATACACTACTCAACATGACAACAGCTGTAGTACTGGTTCAATCATCTCTTTAGATGGGCATATGATTAAAATTTGAAATAATGACACAGAATGAATAAAAGTGATTCCCTATTACCGTGTTAGTAAACAATGCTTTAAATGGGAATTAGTTTTGTTTGTTCACAGATTTCGCCAACCGTCATGACTACCATGACGAACCTACTTCGATGAATTTTGTATATAGAGCAAATATGATATGAATAATTTGTAACTTATAATATATATTTTGAAATATATCTATGATAAATAAATACATTCTTATTATTTCTCATTAATCTTACTTTATGTTCTGGAATAACATTACGGCAATAAATGAAATAGCATATGTTAGGGCGGAAAAACAATCGACAATACAGAAACCGCATAGCTTTCTTTTCACGAACCAGGGGGTCTAGCAAAGATACCAACTGCTAACGCTAACGCCAAACGCTAACTCCAAAGTGTACTGAAATGACATTTAAGAAATCGCTAACTTTTCTGCAGCGAATATCGTTTCAATACATTTTTGGAGTTAGCGTTTGGCGATAGCGTTAGCATTTGTGATCTTTGCTAGACCCCCAGGACAAATAAATGAAAGTGGACAAGAAATTTTAGAATTATAGACCGTTTACCATAATATGTTTTACTTGCGTATTTTTAAATATTATATAAAAAGGTACATCAGGATGTCTCAACGCTTACGCTGATCGATTTGTAAGTAGGTACTGTTTGCTGTTTCTTTTTAGTACCTATAAAGCGTTAATTTTGAAAGTCACTTTGTAACATTGTGAAATTGTAATGTTATTGATTAGTGACTTCATAGTTAATAAATGTAATTTCATACTATTCCACAGCATTTAAGAATTCATTTTATTTTTTAAACCATCATGATTATTTTTCAATCAACAGTTCAGTATTTTTTATTGTACTAAGTACAATAAATACTAAATACAATAAAACAATTAAGTAATAACTAAGTGAATGGACGTCTTAGTTATTGTAGGTGTCCAGTTTTTATAAAATTAAAAGTCAGTTCAGCGAAGTATCCATATCGATAAAATAGCGACTCATTACTATTTTTTCAAAAATAGTTACGAAATGTTTACTCTAATGCTCTAATGGTTACTTTGTGATAATTTTTTAATAAAACAAATGAAAAAAAAAAAAAAAGAAAACTTCAAAAAATCTACATTCTCGTTTCTTTTCTTCTTTTTTTGTAATTCTTTTCTTTTTTTTTTCTTAAACATATTTTTACGTTTGTAGGTATATTTTGTCACACTAACATAATTTAACCCGCATTTGTAAACCGCTTTTAAAGCAAAGCCGTTGTTGAAGTCCCGTTAAAAAGAGGATAAACTTTATCTTAAAACTCATTTGTTTGTTTAAACTGTGAAGATTATTAATAGAATGAATACGAACAGGTAAATAGTAAATAAAATAGACAGAGGAGACCAACTAACAAGAACAGGTACCTCATATCGTTCTAATAACCGGCTAAGTGCGAGTCGGACTCATGCATGAAAGGTTTCGTACCATTATCTATAAAGAAGAGTACAAAAATTACGTTTATTGTATGGGAGTAAAAAAAATGGTAAAACCTGTAGCTGGTATTATATTATTACTGATCTGGGATAAAACCAAATTATTATAACAATACATACTTTTCCAGTTATTTGATTTAATAACCAAATAACTACCTATAATAACATTTCATCATTCATTAATATTTCATTTTTTTTCTTGTCATTTCTATGTTGAAAATATTTAATATACTTCAAATGAAAAATAAATATAATAAGTATTCATAAATGGCGGAGATATTAAATAAGTAACAAACATTGAAAATAATATAACCGAATTAAAAATCACCTCTTTGAAATTAAAAGAGTAGATACTTAAACACGAACAAAAAACATGAAGAGAAATACCTAATATAACAAACATCTTAATAACAAAGTATTTGTAACAAACCTGAAGGCGCAGCCCAGTAGGAGACTACCAATAAGGCAATCAGCAACAGCAGCTTTGCAGTCAACATTGTTCAAATAGATGTTTCAAGCGAATACAGCTGTGCCTTTTATGTAATTCTTATTTATATGCACTTTAATCAGTCTGAAAACGAAACAGTAAAACACTGTCTACTTTACAAACAAGAAAGATACATAAATTAAAATAATATAAAAGAATGCATGATTGTAAAAACTAAGGAAAAAGCACCTGACATATTTTTTCGAATTTTAGTATATTATGGCAAAATGTTGCATGTTGTATTTTGGGAAGCAGGCAAATGTATCTTTTCAAAATTGAAAAGATACATTTATGGAAGCTTAAAAATTTTGGGTAGGTAAAATTTGGGAAATGATATTTAATGCTTAAGGCGAAGGGTGGAGCCGGATGAATACACTGAGCACTTAATAGTATGTTCCACTGTAATATATTTAAGTAAAACTATTGTAACAACACAATATAAAAAAATGATACAAAATATGACGTCACTGTGCAGTTTCTTGAAGCTTCTTCTTTACATGTGTAATCGGAGCTACGGATTGGAGTTTGTCTATTCTGCATTGTGTCAGATTGCTTGCACCTGTCGTGGAAGAGAGAACTTCTTTTTTTTGTCAAAACCTTATTATAATAGGCTAGCTATATAGTAATCATAATTGACATTGTGCACTTTGTGATTTAATTCTGCTTAGTATTTAAATTATAATATTTTAATTTAATTTGGCTTGTAATAGCCTATTTGCAATAAAACTCTTGACTTTTGAGTAGGTTACAATTCGTTACATCCCTATACGAATGCTGTGGTGGATGCTGCGGCTGCCGCGGCTGCCCTTGCATAACCATCCACACGTGCTGTACCAAGATCTGCTAGCCTCCAGTGCCCCAGTGTTGGGTTTGTGTGGTCGCAGTGGGTGCGACGATATACTGGGTGTAATTGAATTCATTAGCATCCTTTGAAACTAGATACCTACTCCTGATACCGGTCACGTGTGAACCAAAATTTTTGAATTCTAACACATTGGGTTGGTAATAATAATAACTCCAAAAAATGGAATAACTTACTTTATCAAATGCTACAATACAAAATTTACTTAAAATAATGAATTATTGGTTTAATTAGTACATACAAGGTATAAAAACGTTTAAAGGTATCAAAATCATCCGTGCCAACTGCGTTAGGCACCGCGGCAATCTTCATAATTTTCAATAAAATTTATATCATTTTCACCTTTACTCTTTAATAATCATCTATAAATGATGGACTACCATGGGCTCAATTTATGCTAATGAATTAAATTACATCCTGTATTGGCGATGTGTTAAATATTGCTTGTCCGTGCAGTTCCATGCTTCAATAAATGTTAGGATAGGGGGGATTCTGTGTACAGATCGATAAGGATCTTTTGGCACGTGGCGAAAATTGCAACTACCGCTGACATCTTGTCAAAGTGTCACAAATCGCTCCAATCTACTTGAATCTCAAGTCCCACCCAAACTGCCTTAAAAATTGTAATACATATTTTATTTATTATTATTTTATTTCATATGGTTAGATTAGATAATAACCAAATACAAGAACAAGAAAAAAAAATACTATAACTAATACTAACACTAACTAATACTAATATTGGTTTACTTATATGTGCCTACGCTTATTTAAGAACGTTTCCCATTACGCGCAGTATACTTACAACATTTTAATCTAAATGATTGCGGACGAAATTGAAATTTTGATACACTATCGTTTAATTTTGATTCCCGCTAATCACATACCTAGGTATTCAATAGTAATTAGGTGATTCGTTTAAATGGAAAATGAACAAAATATATATTTTAGGGGAAAAAGCAGCGATACGTCAGAAAATGTCGGAAACGAGTTCAGGGCACCTACTGCATGCACGTGAATAAGTTGAAGAGGATTATCATCGAGCTCAAGATGGATATTTAAACAAACCTTTCATTCTAGAAGTATGCTTAAATAAAGAAAACAGTGACAGTGAGGAAGATTTTGATGATAATTGTTACGAAAATTCTGGCGACAATGACTCCTGCCGAATACAATTATAATAGTTATAGAAATTTAATTTCTTGGTGTTTTCTTGAGTAGAATCTTTCAGTAGTACAATATTTCCCTATATCATTAATTTATTATTAATTTATTATTTAGAGTGTTACAAATTATTAATGTAAATGATTGACGTCAAAATTAGACAAAAAAGTGTATTTTATTCATAGTAATATTTCCCTAAAAACAAGGACATTTAATTAACCGGTAACCCCAAAAGCGCCCTAGGAGGGCGTGGGTGCGCTTGGACAACGTCATACAGGTGCCAAAAGATCCTTGTACCTCTGTAGTGACGACTTAGTCGACCACCTGCACGGCTGCCCATAGCAGATTACATTCCTACATTAGATAATAGATTATCTTCACTTGGACACAGACATACAATGATGTCGATACGGTGGTACACCGACTAACCTAAATTTTCTCTAATTTTAATTTAGTGCTGTCAAACATCACTTTGCTATTCGGACATGACACTTTTTTTCTTTTTTTTTCTTTCATTTTGGCTCTACACATAGTGTATTTAGCCAGTGTCAAGTATTACATTTTCATCGTGTTATAAAATATTTCACGCAAAGTCATGTCCTAGTCATAGTCACAGTCCAGTCTAAGTCAGGTAGTCATAGTCCAGTCTAAGTCATGCTCCAGCAAAGTGGTGGCAACTTCACTAGAAGCTTCTATGGAGTTTTGGAAGCAACACGAAAAATCACGTTTCACCACATTATATCACTTGCCCTCACTCATGCTCGTAATTCAGCACTTAACGCGTAAAACGCCACAAATTTTAAACATTAACACTGGAAAAAGCAAAAGTTATGAAAAATAATACAATGCAACGACGTGAACTTTTCCGCGTTCCCGCCAAAACAGACATGACACTTGCTATTCGGCGAACACATTTTAGAGAAGTTTCTGCCTAAAATTTTAAACGTAAAATGTCAAAATAGATGGCACCTAAAATATGACGATTAAAATTAGATTATTATGAATCCAGTAACTTCTCTGATAAAGTGGTTGTAATGACTGTGATAGGAATGCATGACTAAAATATTGCACGACCAGGAATGCACGGCCCGGAAGTGGTTCACATGGGTTCAAAATATCAGGCAGACAGGTCCAATAGTCCAAGAGCCCACGACGGCCAGACCTTCATTATTTTATAAAAGTTGAAATTTTCTCTGTACATGTCTCCTATACAGGTAAGAACGACCAGCGACTATAGAGTTTGGGTTGTGATTACCTGGGCAGGTAACAGGTAGTAAAGGTGTATAAAATAGTACTTAAAATTCGTTAAAGCAAGCTCAATTTTTTATATTTTCTTCGGGATAACTACAGAAATCTCGTCATCCATTGCCGGACACTTATGACAGTTGCTACCCCTTGCCAGACATCCCTAAACTTTGATAAATTACAATTATACTTTCGTTATAGTATAAAAGCTAAATTTTATATATGTTACTTGGGAACCTATAAAAAGATGTTACCTCAATAGCCGGACAGTTTTTGTGGTTTTTACATCTTGCCAGACACATCGAAAGTCCACTGTAGGCGCGAGCGCGAATACTTAGTCGATTACTATTTTTTAAGATATCTAATAAAAAATAATTTTATTACGTCCATAGCCATGTTGTATAAATTAAAAAATATTAGTTTAATATAATAAAAAGTATGATTACAGGTAAAACTTGTTTATTAATTTAAGCATTGTCGTCGATGTTTTCATTTTCTTCATCACTACTACTCCAGTCGATGGCATGATCGTCCTCAACATCACCTTCTTCGTCAGTTTCTGAAAAAAAATAAGCAAGTTTATACAATTATGTATAATTAAAAAATTATGTATCATAATTTTTCATAATAATTATATACCTGATTGAGTTTTGAGCGAATCACCTCGTCTTTGAACTCGGTAGTTGATCCCCTTCAAGTAAACCTTCCGACGCTGCACTCTTCCAGCAGATGCAGTTTTCTTAATCCTCTTTTCCTGGCAAACCCACAAACTGAGGCTTGCCCTTGAACTAGCTGCCTCCTACTTGACGGCGGGGTGCCTTATTCATGGGTGAGGCTCTAAAAGTTGGTAGAGACCATGAGCACTAATGAATTCATAATAAGAAGATAATGCTGTGTGATGTCCTGAATAAATGTATTTACTTTATTTCTGCCATTAACTTGTTCAAAACATACCTAGGTTTACGTGCTGTTCGTTTGAGCTCATAGCAGCTGAATAAACATGGCATGGAAAATCTCTGAGGATATATTCCGGCAAAGGTGGAGCTGTAAGCCTTAATGAAGGAATGGCAGTCCTTTTTAACCAGTTTTTTTTTATGAAGTCCTTTTCGTTAAAGTGTTTGCCACATACATATATTTATATACAATAATTAAAGCTTTATCAGAATTTTCTACACAAAACACGAATACTATTTAAATTATTTAATTATTCACACCCGCTTTTCAATTCAAACAGATTTGAAGGTAAACAAACACTTTGACAGCGCAGACGTCGCAACGAGTGTGAGCGAGACTAAAGGTGTGGAAGAGAGAAGAGTTGATCTTTCATTAAAATTCGCACATTTTCATAAATTTTTTCAGCCTCTCTCAGTTGCGACAGACTGTTCAATACATCACTAAATAACAGATGGTGCGCAGTAAAAGAACGCACTCAACTAAGTGCTCTATCTCACTCGCACCCGCTTGAACAGTTGTTACCTCGCGCTCGCATCTACAGTGGACTTTCAATGTGTCTGGCAAGATGTAAAAACCATAAAAACTGTCCGGCTATTGAGGTAACACTTTTTATAGATCCCCAAGTAACATATATAAAATTTAGCTTTTATACTATAACGAAAGTATAATAATTGTAATTTATCAAAGTTTAGGGGTGTCTGGCAAGGGGTAGCAACTGTCATAAGTGTCCGGAGATTTCTATAGTTATCCCGAAGAAAATATAAAAAAATTGAGCTTTATGCTCTAACAAATTTTAAGTACTATTTTATACACCTTTACTACCTGTTACCTGCCCAGGTAACCACAACCCAAACTCTATAGTCGCTGGTCGTTCTTACCTGTATAGGAGTTATGTACAGAGAAAATTTCAACTTTTATAAAATAATGCAGGTCTGGCCGTCGTTGGCTCTTGCTCTACAATACGGGTCAGGGTTTTGGTAGCACAGGAGTATTGTACGGCCTGTATTGCACAGCCCGGAACCCATGCACATGGTTTTGAAAAACTGGGCTGTGCAATACAGGTCGTACAATATTTGCCTTGAAATATCGACATGCCCACTACTGTACGACCTGTATTGCACCACCCAGCATTTCGAAACCATGTGCATGGGTTCCGGGCTGTTCATTCCTGATCGTGCATTATTGCCTGTATCATTTTTTCACAGCCCGTATTGTACGACCAGGAATATACAGCCCGTAATTGGAGTACATGGCTTCCAAATATCAGACTGTCCAATACGGGTTTACCTGTGCAAAATGGTATATGCAATAATGCACCATCCGGAATATACAACCAGTAATCCGAGTACATAATATCAAAATGATGGGGTGTGCAATACAGGTTGTACAATACTGCCCCCCTATTACGAACGAGCTAGAAGCGCTGCTGACGCGCGTCTGCCGCTTGACTGCTGTCAATTTTCATACAATTTTGACAGCAGTTGAGCGGCAGACGCGCGTTAGCATCGCTGCTAACTCGTCCGTAATAGGAGGGCTGAACATGTCTTGATTGAAATCGTAGAGTATTTAATTAAAATGCAGTTCCGTTAGGGGTTTCTCCAGTGATTGTTTATGAAAGTGAAAGAAGAATGATTACGCATTTAATCTCTAGGTAAAAGTGGAATGATAGATACTCGGGGTTTGTTCAACCTTTGTTTATGAATACGTGTTACATCCTAGACCGTATCGTCACTTCCCATCAGGTGGGATAGTGGTCAAGCGCAAGCCTATCAAGCGTAAAAAAAAACACTGTTAGACTGGACTATGACTAAAAAAGAAAACGTTAATTTCCACAGAGTAGATTTTTTTTTTCTCTAATCTGTGTTAATTTCTAACAGATCTGTCAATGTGTTTTTTTTATATATTTTGGCTCCACACGTCATGATGTATTTAGCCAGTGTCAAGTATTAAAATTTTCATCGTGTTATAAAATATTTCACGCAAAGTCATGTCCTAGTCATAGTCCAGTCTAAGTCATGCTCCAGCAAAGTGGTGGCAATTTCACTAGAAGTTTCTATGGAGTTTTGGAAGCAACACGAAAAATCACGTTTCACCACATTATATCACTTGCCCTCACTCATGCTCGTAATTAAGCACTTATTGCATAAAACGCCACCAATTTTAAACATTAACATTGCAAAAAGCACAAGTTTTAAAAATAATACAATGCAAGACGACGTGAACTTTTCCACGTTCCCGCTAAAACTCCAGGTCTGTGGTTATTTACCAGGAAATGATTTAATAGAAAGGTTCGAATTTTAAAAACAGATTTCCTCGTTAGCGATTAAAATCAAATATGTTTTTGCGCCCAGATTTCGAATGCCAAAGACAATCTTTCCGAGCCAGTGAGGTGAAAAGAATATTATTTAATAGAGATTGGAATAAAACAAAATAAGGGAAATAAAATTACTTTATTGCCAAATAAGACTAAACTGATGACATCATTTCATATTTGATCAGCAGTTCGGTAAGCCTGAAAAAGAACAACAGATATTAAGTTATTATAATACTAGCTGTGCCCCGTGGCTTCGCCGGCGTAGTTGATTTGAAATTGATTTGTTGCATATATAGAGAACAATCAGGGTACTATCCAAGTTTGCGATTCAAATGTACCTCAGTATCAAATTCACTGCAAATTTTTCGATCCGATCATGGTTAAAATTGCGATTATAAGTTTTGCATTTTTATGTGAAATGTAGATGATCCCTAGAACTTTAAAATGTACTGCGACGGATGACAGTATTAACATGAAACAAATTATTTTAAAATGTCCGTTTTGTCCACTTTGTCATGGGACATTTTTTGCCGGAACGGCTTAACTGCTGAAGTTTTTGCGGGGAAAAGCCCCTCCAACACTCTATCTAGGAGCTCCGGCTCCAGGGACTCCGCGACTGGGGACGTCTGGAAATTATTCCGGGCAGCTTTGTATGGACGTCCCCATGGGTCCCTGTTGAGGACCTCTAGGGTCTCACCCCAGGCCTGCGACTTCCGCCTTTCGATGGCCAGCTGTAGATCCCACCGCGTATTGCGGTAGGCGCTGTACAGCTGGCCCTCAGCTGTCAGCTCCTCGGCTGACAGCTGCTCGTCCGTGCGGCCCCTGCGCCGCCTCCTGCAGCGGGTGTAGGGCCGCCGCGCCGCCAAGCAGGCGGCTCGGAGATCCGCGTTCTCCGAGCTCCAGCAGTACTCCTGGCGGCGCTCAGGACGTCGCCGGGCCCTCGGCATGGCCGTGTCGCACACGTCCGTCACCACCTCGCGGAAGTGACCCGCCGCGAGGTCCACATCTGGGTGCGCGGGGCCAGCCTGCCACGCCTGCACCATAGCCGCCTCCTTCGCCAACTCGGCGTCGAGGCGACTAATAGTCCAGCGTGGGAAGGCCGCACGGGCCACACTGGGGGCTGGGCCACACGGGCTCGGGCCGCGGGGGCACGAACCGTGGGGGCACTGGCCGTGGAGGCACGAGCCGCGGGGGCTTGGGCCACAGCCTCTGTGGTTTAGTGGTTGAGCTGCAGATGGGCTTATAACTTGGAGATAACGGATTCAGTTCCCGTGGCAGGATAAGTATTTGTGCGCAGGAAAAAAACGCAAACACTTGTTCAGCAGGGGTGTTGTGGGACCATGTTTTTTACCTAGGTATAGTTCCTACCTGGGTCCCTAGATACAAGGCATCCTAGTGAGGGTGCATATAGAGGTTCATGAAAATGACATAGGTATACATAATACCTGGCGGTTCTTCATACTTCGCTATTTCTGGCTCTCTCGCAGTGGCGTGGTTTACTTGATTAGGACCTCTCGGTCCCACATTTCGTTGGTCTTTAGTATAGCAAAAAAAAATTCTAAAGTCCGGACACATCGGATCGTCAAGTGGAGTCAGTGAAGCGTCAGTCGTTCATTCGGCACCCATCGCAGTCCGTGTTTGTAGACAACCACGCGGCGATCCCCGTGGGCAGCGATGGGTACAGAACAACTTTGCGTCGTTAAAGCTTTCGCTCCGCAAGACGTGCCAATGGAGCCGAAGCTACACTCGTGCATTTAAGTTAGACTTAAATATACGTCAAACGTGTACGTGCTTATCACACAGACCATTATTTTGTTGCTACGTAGCGACGCGACGGTACGTTTATTTATCAGACAAAAGAGCACACTTGTGTCTACAGTCACCTGACTGAAATGGTTAATAGTCATTCATTAACATAAAATACACATGTGTTACCTATAAATAGAATTTTACAAAAACACAACAAATCATTTCAATTAGGTAGGTAACCTACTACCTACCTATTATACGTTTAATACCTAGTTGAATAGGTATGTATTATAATAGGTATAGAAATAAATGGTTATGCGATTCATTGCTTTAATAATAAGATCAAAATAATTAATTATAAGCAAAGAGCATGTTGGTAATCACTAAGTATTAACAATTGCAATGTCAGTTTAAGCTTTCATTAAGAGCTTTAGGACTACATCGCAATATGGCTAGACAGCCCGTATGGTATGACTAGATCGCTTTAAGACAGAAGAACGTCACAAGAAAGTCTCGATTAAGGTATGGTCGAAAACACAAGGCAAGAAAAAAAAATTGTTTCGCCTCTAAGCGTCATATTCTTCAAAGCTCTGTGGTCCAACAGTTTACTTTGTCCCCGCTCGCTATGTCGTCGCAACTCAACGCACACTATAAAAGTAATATCTTGAGCGCACGCACACACGCACACCATTTACCTAAACTTACAGCGTGCAAAAACATACATAAAAAAAATAAGGGATTATTATGACTAATCAAATAAGGGCTACATCGCTTTGTTTTCCAGCGATTTTTATTGGGGGTAAATTTCTCCCAAAATGCTATTTACTTACCTTCCGATTGTGATAGTAGTTAATTGGTACTTCATTCTCAACAAGTAATTTAAAAATGTGAAATAAAATTATCATCATCATCATCATCATCATCATCATTAACAGCCTAAAGACGTCCACTGCTGCACATAGGCCTCCCACAGGGAGCGCCACTTAGAGCGGCTGCTTGCCTCCTGCATCCTTCGGTTCCCCGCAGCTATCACCAGGTCGTCGGTCCACCTAGTGGGGGGCTGGTCTACGCTCTTCCGAATCGTGGTCGCCACTCGAGAACCTTTATTCCCCATCGGTTGTCAGTTCTACGAGCGACGTGGCCTGCCCATTACCATTTCAACTTGCTAATCCTAAGAACTACATCGGTCACTTTAGTTCACCTGCGGATCTCCTCATTTCAGATCAAAAGTAGGTACCTACTATAAATAGGTGACATCTTGCCATCATTATGTGCTTGTGCTCCCGATGGCGCGACGGCGGTGTACCAATCTCACCTATGATGGCGACTCATGCGATGTCTTCTCGTGAGTGCCGCAAGAGTCGGCTAAGAACATCCAGAACTGCCTGCCTTTGTCAAATGTGGTGATTATGGAAAATCGTCTGTATGATAAAGCATCCAAAGTGCCGTTTTATGAAGAAGGCCTATTTCATTTCATTTATTTATTTATAAGCATAATCTTACATTTCATTAACAATTGCAAAATAATACAAAATATTATATTATTATACATAATCTTAAAATTAATTATCTGATGTAATGGAATTCACATACTTACTTATTACAATTTTATTTTTTATTGGATCAGTGAGCTTGTCCGCGAAAAACTGATCAATGTCATAATATACTCGTTTGAGCTAGCGTCTTTAACCTACGGTAAACAAGCTGGTGCTCGGTGCATTGGTAATGCTTTCAGGGAGGGCGTTGTAGATTTTAGCGCCTACATAATCCACTTGTTTTTGTGACTTATTGGTAAGCCTTTTTAGAGGTAGCCGTAGGTGGTGCCGTGTTCAGCAGTGGACCGTATTTCGGGCTAATGATGACGAGGATACAAAAAATCTTTGTTGTTAACTTAGTGTTATCGCTTTTATAAACAGCTGTCTAACCGTGAGCACCTTTGTTTCTTTGTATAGAGTTTCGGTAGGATAACGCCTTGGCTTAAAATACATTACTTAGGCTGAGAGTTGCACCATAATCACGGTTAAAGTTACGGTCAAATTTTGACATTAGCCCGCCCCGCGAAGCGTGGAACGGTTATAGTTAGGGTTAAAATTAGCGTTAAAGTAAGCTGGTGCAACTCAGCCTTAGATTAAGTTACGTAGTAACATGTTCAGTAATCTGTGCTTTAAGTAGTGCTCTTTGTGCTCTTTCTAAAGGCAGTATAGATAAGAAATTAGTGAACAACCTTGAAAGTGTGAAACCTAGAATAAAATGTATCTATTCGAACTATGAGTAGGTTAGGTACTGAAAGTACCTAATACAAAAATCATTTTAAAATTGTGATTAAAAAATAAAACCAACGGTGGGTATCATTATGGAAACATTCATTTATTATGACAAATACATATACATATAGTTAATATTTAACTTGTTATTCAAGCAATGTAGTAGCCTGACAGATTATTTGGGAATATCTGACTAGAATTATGTAAAATAAATTAAAAACTATGTTACATTGTGAAACACACCTAGGTAGTTGTCACAGAGCTGTGAAACAGATGACGCTTCGGAGAGGAACCGTTTTTTTTCTCTCTGTGGTAGTTATAGATAGGTACTTGTTTTTCTAATACGCATACGGTATTTTATTTATTCTGTAAGATTGTTCTAAAATCTTTAAAATACATTACCTATTACGCATCTGCTTTACACATATTTTCCCTTATTGTTTGAATAAATTATATCTAACAACAAATAGTCAATTCTGTAACTATTCATTTTTTTTAAGTAGACTACGTTTAAAAATAACGTTCAACATAAAAACTGAAATCAAAATTACAAAATTTCGTTTTTACAGATCTAAGATACCTTAAGACACTGACAGGACCCAATGCGAGAACGTTTATTACAGCAGTCGAACATGACCCGTATTCTGTATTATATAAGGTCGCTTTATGCGCAGCAAAAATGTGGCGATTACGTTGCGTTGCAGTTCGACTTATCCATTTATCGGTACAAATAATTAGTTATAAAAGAAACGCTTAGGCTGAGTTTCACCAGCTTACTTTAACGCTAACTTTAACCGCTAACTGTCACCGTCCACGCTTCGCCGGGCGCGCTAATGTCAAAATCTGAGAATTACTTTAACTGCGATTATGGTGCAACGCAGCCTTATTGTTATGAAAAAGTAAGGTTACAAGATGGATGCATTGGAGGGTGTTTGAATGATTTTTTAGAGGTCAATTCACGATGTTTTTACGTCAAAAACCTTTTAGTAAACGTGTTTTGGTTTCTGCAGATAGAATGAAGATATGACCAGAATTAACGTTCATTTTTTTCAATCCTGTGAATGGTATACATTTTGAGATAATCACGTTCAAAATAATCGATTTAGGAGCATTCAGCGCCTTAACTTACCAAATACCTATTGTTTGACGATAGCCAATGAATGATCTGGGCATATTCCTTAAGTCGATGGGCTAAGTAGCCACCGTCTTCTAAAAACATACAAGATGAAAATTTACATCTTTTACTAGATGCTTCTTCTATAGAAGTAATCTTAACGGGATTTTAATAACATCCCTTCCCTTCCCTTTATTCCCACCTCCCCTTCACTCCTACTCCCATCCACCTTCCATTCGGTGGAGGAAAGAAGTATACAGTAGCATCGAACCCACACACTATGTATACTCCGGTCCCTCCCAAAAAAAACGATGATCAACAACACAACAATAATATAATATGAGCGTACTGTATTTTTAAGTTGACATGAGTTTAATTGAACATACCAGATACCAGGGGTAAGTTACCAACAAAAATAATAAATATTAGCTTAAGCTATTTTTTGCTCATTGATTGGGTATTTAGTATATTAAGTATTTATATTAACCACAAAGGCTGATGATGATGATGATTAACCATGAAATTAAATACAAAAATCATAGTTTATAAAATAATATACAGTAAGATATTGAATCAAATCAGAACTTCTTTCTTAAATGTGTCTAAATTATTAATTGAATATATTCATTTCACCATCGAAGCTTATATAAATCAAGTACGTTCTTCCCTCCCGGTTTATAGGTATCATAACATTTGCTGGATTGAATTGAAATTCGTTATGACATTTTCTACTTCGAAAAGAAAATTTTCTTAATGGAAGTAACATGCTTACAAATTGAAAATTACAAAGAATAAACCTTTACGAAACGACCGTAGGCAGACAATAGACTATCCTAATTGAAACAGAGGCAATTATTTTTCTACGGAGTCCAAAAAAAAACCGTAATGTGAACTCGTAACTTGAAACGTTGTAACGAATTTCAGTGAATAGCTCCGATTAAGAAAAAAAGATGAGAACTCATGCCGTTGGAGTACTAGGTATACAAGGTGACCTTGAATTGATATGTTATCCCGAAAGGGGGTAAATCTACATCCCGAGTTAGACAATGTTTCTTCTACGATTTTACTAAATTAAAAGATTTTCATTGAAGAATTGCCATGTAAAGTTTACGTTCGAAAATAGCCTTAACGCAGCTGGGTGGTTGAACTTCGTCCTTGACCGAGTGCACATAAATGAGTTTAACGACCTGTGTTGAGAATTTATAGTATCTTAACTTTCGTGCAATTTTGCGAGTGGATTTATTTTTACCATAAATCCATTGTCTGTTTGGAAACAGTTAGTTTCAAGTGAGGCTCTCAAAACTTGTAGGGTATCATGGTCCCAGTCCCCCCATTTCGGGATAACTTACTAATTCAAGGTCAACTTGTATAATTATATTATAGTTAGGTACCTGTCTACATATATTCTGTGTCGTTGTTCTTTTTACAGAATCACCGAAGCTAAGTAATTTATTTGACTCTACATTCTAGACTAGTCTAGAGTATAAAGAAAAATACCTAAGTATCACGTTTAATCATGATATTATAATTAGCAAAGAAATTTTTTTCTGTTTTAATGAGAAGCTTTATGTATTTATTTGTTTTAGAAATTTAATTTAATAAATAGTTTTTATCTTAGTGTAAGGTAGTTTTGTGGTGAATTTATCTTTAAGTTATAAAAATTTTTTGGTTTATGTTAAATGAAAATAAACATTGGTCTTATAAAGGTATTTTATGATAGTTTGCAAATAATTAAATAGTTTAATATATAAGTTACTTATTACCACTCCACCACTAAGTTATACCTCTATCAGATGCAATGTGCATTGACTGAAAATAATATTGCAAGGATTCAAAACAGTATTAGACCCAAATTGAACCATTTTCTCTGGGATAAGCTTTCTTACTGCTTGAATCTCCTACTATATCAAACCAAGGGTGAGTGTGACCAAAGGTGCTTGAAGTTCTAACACATAGGTCACTAACATATTGTATGTTTATTTTTTTGGTGCTTGCAACAGTAACGAAATTACACAACTCGAAACAAATAAATTACTTGGTAAATATCCCGTTAATAAACAATATTTTAGTAATGATAGTGACTATGGAAGCTTAAAATCCACTTATAGGTCGTTGAGGCCACACATCAGGTCCGCATGTTCTAGGTCGTCAAGAGGCAGTGGTGTGAAGGCGAGGGTCACTGAGTTGTGGTAGCGGCCGCTGGAGACTAGTTGGACTACAGTGTCTTCGCAGGCAATTAGAAGAGGCCGACGTGCTGAAATGAATGGAAGATACATTATTACCACTTATATATTTTTAGGATATAGCATTTTGGCTTAATTTCATGATGCTAAGCGGCAAATGAATGATAAGTTACACTCCACAGTACTTCTCTAAGGCCGAGTGGCATCATTCTCAAGGGAGGCTGTCGGAACAATTCTTATTACGAGGTTGGTGCATGACAGACAGTTAGTGCAGTACCAGAAAATGGCCTACCACTATTTGATAACGATTTTTTCAATTCACCGAAAGTTCAAGATTAATGTAGGACTGCAACCCGAAACCTGCAAAGAGTGGACATCTATATATGAATACCACCACCTAACGACCGCGAGGACCCGGTGGATGTCGGAGGCAAGCAGCCGTGGCTCTCTGTGGGTGAGTCCTGTGTTCGGCAGCGGACATCTTTAGGCTGATGATGATAATAACGATGGTGTTGATGAACGTTTAATGATCACATATTATAGAACCTGGACTCAGAATCCCTTTCCCTGTAGGTATCTATAGGGATTTCAAAGACCATGGTCCCATAACACCCAGTCGTAAGTAATTATGCGTTTTTCTGTGTACAAATATTAGTCCTGGCACGGGAATCGAACCCGCAACGTTTCATTACATTTAGAAATTCAGCACTTAATGCGTAAAACGCGACCAATTTTAAACATTAAAACTGGAAAAAGCACAAGTTTTGAGAAATAATACGATACAACGACGTGAACTTTTCCGCGTTCCCGCCAAGACTCAAAATTGTGACTTATAAAGTCATTCACCCATCCTAGCCCAGCACACTGCTTCAGATACTCTCTTATAAATTTTGAGTAGGTATCACCCCTTCCCGCTTATTTTCATTAAGACTTTTCCTACATCTTGTGTCATCTGATGTGCAGAGTTATCTTGTTTCATATGATGGATTTAAGGTGATAAAGTAATTCACCATTGACCATCACTATATCCTTATTTATAGTAGGACACTTTTCTCGTTTTCTATATTTTTCGCTATGACAATCGTAACTTCCACTACTGTCCTTAAAGCTGCAATCTCACAGGAAGTCAGTCCACTAGGTCAGTATCGGATCAACACTGAACTCCTTGGATTTTGGAGTCAGTTATACTTACCCTGTCACAGGATAACTCAAATCTATTTATACTAGGTGAGTACTGAGTCAGCACCGAATTCTTCGAATTTTGGGGTCACTACTTATGTGTATTTCCAGCTTAATATATTTTATAGTGAATATTAAAGCAAGCCTTTGACACATTACGCTCATGGAGTCACACTTCGTTTTCGTGGGCGTGACTCAAATAATGTCTACGCATATTTTTGGTTGAGCTAAATCACAAGAGCTGTAGGGTGCGACCTGACCGTATCAGTAGCATAACTGATTTGCCATAACAGATATTTCCCACAGCTCTGCTTGAAATATCATGTTCTTGTAATATTTTTTTCGAAAATCTTGGAACGGTTGTTCTTATTAATAAAAGAAACCTATATACTTACCTAATTAAGCTTGGAAAAAGAGCTTTGCTTCATGAATAAAACATAATCACGCTAATTAACCAGGAAAGTAACATCTATCTACCTTAGAAGAGTGTGATAAAACCTAAATTAAAAAAATAAAAGAAAAGTAAAACTTGACTTAAGGGGTTTCCTCTTTTTGGGCTAATTAATCCACTTCTTTATTGGCTTTTGTAAATATATCTAACAGTCATGCATTATTATTAATACGTTCAGGTATATGTAATGAACTTGATGACGTTAATATCAGATTCAGCGATGTACAATTGTACATTGCGGAGTAGAGAGTGGAGCTCCCCACGCTAAGAACCTAATGCCCACTCTTTGGCGGGTCGGAAATAGCGAGTGCTTTACTCGGGTCATCGGGGGTGGCGACCACTCAAAGTGGTTTTATCTATAGAGTAATGATGTAATTTTCTTGAACTTTTATAGCTATTAAGATAAGATGAATCGCTAACAATTCACGAGTTAGATTATTAAGTATTATGGATAAAATATATGAACTTAAATTGGGCTAAAAAAAACTGATTCTGTAAAAAGTAGTACTTATCACAAATTGCTGCGTATGAAATATTCTTTATCCCAAAATCTGCAAAATTTATTTATTTTTAAACACAAAGTATAAAATCCATTAAGGTAGATACCCATTTTAATTTGTAAAGTACTTAAACGAAAATTACTTTCTCTATTATTCATGAAGAAAGACTGTAAAAATAGTCTTAAGCTTTTGCCAAAAAACAGAAAAGAAATGATTACCTAATACTTAATACTTACCATGGGTGAGTCTAAAGCATGGTATCCATTGAGGGGGAAGTGATTATAAATAATTCAAGCCACCATTTCAACAACCTCCATTTTTTTATGTCAATGAAAACGCAATACGACGAGCTAGTAGTTCACCTGATGTTAAGCGATACGACCGTCCATTACAGTTGCAGTGTCACTCGGAACTCTAAAATATATTTTCACGTGACACCGTCCAATATATGACTACTAAGCTGTAAGATCAGATCAAAAGTCTCATTTTCCCAGTAATATAAATAGCTAAGTACAGTGCCCTTCAAACGGGAACACAGTAGTGCTAGCCCACTACTGCTTGGCGGCAAAATAACTTATATCATGATAATTATGACGTATTTTTACTAAAACGGAACATCACGATGAATCAGGTATCTATAGGTAATATTTACACGGGACAACAAAATACATAATAGTACTACGACAGAACATAAAAAGCTTTGGAGTAGCTTGGTAGTAGGTGGGTTTGGAGTGGAGTAATTTGGTACCTAATAATAAAAACAGCAGACATTATGGGAGCCGGGCAATGGGCATTTTGGGAAAGAGAAATTCAGAGAAAGAAACATTTTGAGTAGGTACATGCCAATGTATAAAAGTAGGATACGATAATTAAAGTTACTTACGTAAAATACGTTACTTATTTAACTTCTTACTAAGTATTACTCGTAACGGAAACTCGCTCGTGATTTTCAAAACTCAAACAACCGAATTTCATAAGAAAGTAACACATAAGCCTTTTAATACCTAAAGGGTAGGGAAGATTACCTTCATTAGAATCGAGACCGCACACATTTTCAAAGACCTCCATTTTGGTGTGGTCGAGGCCCCCTGCGCCGCCAATGTCCACATAGTCCGGCAGCCCCCGCTTTGTGCACTGCAAACAGTAAACAGCTCATTTGTAAACAAACCGAAGAATCTAACTAAAACTGAGATATAGCGAGTCGTAGCGATCGTTAATCGTAGGTATTAGTAATCTCGACGGCTACAAAATTATGTTAAAAATTCTAACTTGTGGTAGGAAATTCATTTTGTGTCTCATATTTACGTATATAGGTATTTTAACGCGAGGCCTATTGGAACAACTGCAAAAGTGCATATCGTACGCGGGAACAATCAAAATGGCTTACTTTATTTGATCCTTTAACAATTTCGATTACGAGCAATATTGTTCAAACACGGATTTGGGCCCCAAAATTAAAAGGGAAAGCATTTAACAGCCAAACCTGGTTCTACGTCTATCACAATTGGTTATTAATTTTACCTGACATTAACCAAGAGTTGAAGTTGAGTATTACCTGAACTGTTGAAAAATTAATCAACCAATGCCGATTTCAATACAAAAAGCAAGCTGCTGGGTTATTTGCTATGACACATGAGATTCCTTGCCAATAACGCGTGACATGTAACATGCTCCAAACGTAAATGCGGGCTATAACGCGCCACGACATGGAATTGACATGGAATCAAAAAATTGTATTCTGTATGCCACGCGTTAAATTGTTTGTGTCCAGTGTTTTCTGTTTTTTGACGTGCGTGTAACGTGTGTTGTCGTGTTTGTCAAATTTGACAACGGCATACAGAATAGCATTTTAAACCCAAAACCATTCCACGAAGATACCGTAACGCGCCGCGTTACATGCGTGAATGGTCATACGGAATAAGAGCCAATACTTATAGGTTGAAAACTGAAAATAAAAATGTATCCATCAATATTATAGGTTGCTAAAGAAGAGAAAATAATTGAATTACCTAATACCCATGCTAATAAATATATAGGAATTTTATTACCTATGTACAGGATTAACTAACTTTGTCATTGTAAAGTTTCTTGTTGATCTTTACGGCTGTAATCGAAATTCCAAATCAGATTTTCTTTTTTTTTCTGCTACTTGGCTTAGCTTGATCAGTAGTAAAAACAAACGTAAAAATTCAATTTCAACAATAGGAGCCTGTTCTGAATTTAGTTGCTTTTGTACCTATATCTCCAACAGCTGTTAACTAATATGTAAATTGAAGTCTATAATATTTGCATTATGTAGCTGTACTTATTTACGTGTTTTTTTAGTTTATCTAAATTCACGACGTGGCGTAGGCTGATACACCAATTGCTCTGTAAATGCGCTTTGATAGAGCATTCAAATTAGTTAGCAACTTTAGTTTACGAACCAATTATCTATAATTCAAGTTTGTCACTTTGATCCTTACCCCTTGCCTATTATGTAAATCATCTTTGCGGTTTAGAGGATCACTTACAAGTTTTAAAGGAATAATTGTTCATTACAGAATCTATTTCTATTTGTGTATTTATTTATCATTACGATTCCAAATATAGGTACAACGATGACTACACCAAGATATAAGCATAACTTAGTAATTACTTAGTTATTTAACTTATTTATTGTAACTTCACATCAACAGACACTGCTAAACAAGGCCTCCCTTGTAAAACGCTAGTTTGGATGCTTAATCTAATGGAGGTTCGTCCTTTGACAGACATCTTAGTGGGTCGCAAAAGTTATTATGTACCGAGAAGCTATTTAAATAAATAAATAAAAATAAATAAATATGTGTGGACATTTCACACAGCGCCATCTAGCCCCAAACTAAGCATAGCTTGTACTATGGGAACCAGATGACTGATACAATACTTATATACTTTTTTGTTTGTAAATAAATACATAGAATACAATATAACACCCAGACGCAGAACAAACATCTATGTTCATCACACAAATGTTTGTCCCGGGTAGGAATCGAACCCACAGCCCTCAGTTCAGAAGGCAGGGATACTACCAACTGAGCTATCGCGCCCGTCAAATAATTTCAATTGTCCAAATATCTGATGGGAAAACCCGTAAAACCCGCTAGTAAGGACTAAAATATATAACCAACTGCTGTACTTAGATTTAGTAAACAAAATGAAGACATTTTTACTGAAGCTTAACTATAAAGTAGTTCACTCACATGATAAATAGTCCCGGTCTCGATCTCGAGGGAGCGTCCCTGCTTCTCCGACTGCCCTACATCAAGGTCTAGCACGTGCACTGCAGCTGGAGACACGGCTAGCACGGAACAGTTGCCAGTCTCGCCATGGTTACGCAGTGTGTAAATGCCTTCAGCGCCGAACAACATCACGTTGCATGCTGAAACCACGAGTTTGTTTGTATGTTGCTACCAGCCCATTATGCAACCTTTTTAGAATTAGGTGCTTTATAATACATTTTGTGATCTTCTATCATGCATTTTGTACGTTTTCTTTCTATTTCTGATATTTATGGTTTTGAGGCCAGCATAAATAATTCAGAGTTGTGATGTCGATTAGTGCTACATAGATATACACGTATACTTATAATTCATAACAATTACTTTACGAAAAATGTACCTACACTTTAAAAAGGAAAATTGTGTGTGTTGGTATATAGTATACGTATAACTTCCTTGGTCTCTCCGCGAAAGGTCTATAGAATATGATAAAACGTCTTTTTTTTTAATTGTCTGGATAATGTATAAAATAGAAAGCTTTTTAACGCAGCTATCTTAATTCTGAACTCTTTAAACGGAGCTAAGGTCAGATTTTAACGATGACAAGATAACTTATAACAATTGATATTCTATCAAAACTGACACAACTGTAGGTTCATACTTACTTAAAAGTTCTACATATTATGTAATAGATTTATGATAGGTAGGTATAATAAACAGTAGAGAAGCAATTCTACTAAAGAAATTGACGATATGTCAGGAATCAGGGGCTTGAACGTCGTAACTTTAAAACATTACCTAGATAGACAGTAGATAATATGATTATTATAATAAAAAATACGAATCAAACAGAAACAAAACGTTACATTACACTTACACTACAACATATACAAGCCGGAATAGACAAACAATAAATTGAAGCAAAATGGAATTTATAATGACGTCATAATATAGGTTCCGACTAAGCATTCTCAATCGTTTAGTATACTTCAATATGTTATTTTACTTACGTCTGGCATTCCTTAAATGCCGTATAGTCACAGCGAATCCTTTCCCTTGCGCCGGCACTCGGTACTGTACCAAAGCAGCGTTCTGGCGGGACACCAGTTTCCTGGAAGGTCTCTGGTCGCAGGACTCCACCAGTCTGTCGTCATCCCAACTATCAGCTGGCCACACCTGCCCGTTGAGCTCCCAGCCGTCAACCCACTGGAATATTTCATTCCATCTTAGCTTACTCAACAGTATATTCATACATTCCAATGTTATTTAGGCCCATGATTTTTTTCACATTTTTTAATACTTTGAAAAGCTCAGTCTGATGAAATCAAAATACCTTATATGATAAGTACTCGTATAATAATATATCATTAATTAATCTTTGCAACTCTTATTATTTTAACCTGACGCTTTTTAGTACTTAGTATAAAAGCATCAGCTAAAAAGTTCTACTACACACAATATCGAAGTGGGCAGCTATAGCAGCTAGCCCATTCAAGAGAAAGTCGAAAATTTTATTTAATAAATCAGAGCTAGGCACAAAGGTTTTCATAATAATTTTAAAAGTACCTACGTCACACCAATCTAACTAAAACAGAAGAAATATAGCCATTTCAATTTCGAGGGTATTGTTGGTTGTTGCGAAGGGCTTTTGTTTATTTTGCATACCTAAGTCACCCACAGCTAGCTCTAATTTCAAAGCTTTCTAATAGTTAAAATCACATAATACTATAATTGGTACTAACTAAGAGTCAGAGGGAATATTGTATTAACTTTATGCCCCTACGAGTATATTATACAAATAAAAAACAATCATAGAGAAAACTTAAATATAAGTAATAAAAGTACTCATGGTTATTGAATGCTCTGAATTCTGCTGTAATTTACTTTGCTTTTTTACTTTATTTGACTTTATGACCTGATTACACAGTGTAGTAATCTGATTACTAGACTGTGTGATGTCTCAGGATGACGTGCGCAGTGCAGTGTCACGCGAAAATTTATTATTTTAAAGTTCCGAGTGACACTGCAACTGTTATCCGCTCAGACGCTTCTGCCACATTTGTAGCTCGCTTCGAAAAACCTAAAGTGCATAGAGACCACAATAGTGGCTCACAGCTGATTGCACTACTAGATATGTCAAAACATCGACTATTCAATTTTTAGAGGTGCCACTCACTCGTTATAAATTGACTGAAATCGAAACTAGTTGAACTCGATCACTATCGAATAAAGTAAAAGTCTCTATGGTTCAGGAGGAAAAAAAATGCCTCAGTTTAAATTGCAACTCGCGCCGAGCCGGCGCGCGCCGGCGTCAGAGCTATTTCCTTTAGGTACGGCGGAGCATCAATTATTATGTGTATTGTTATTCTGTGTGTTTTTTATACTACAAAACACGTAAAAATTCATTTGTTTAGAAAGCCGAGTAATGCTACTTACCAAAACTAGTTTTCAAATTTTAAAACACTGCTTAGTTTTTTCGTATAAACGGTAAATATGCAAAACCATACCGCGCTACTTGAGGGCAGTAAATTGTAATTTACTTTGGAGCGCTTTGGGACCTACCTACGCCCGCCGCGCCGCGCCTGAGTGGCTAGGGGCGGCCGTATTGCTTAACATCAGGTGAACGACTAGCTCGTCACGTCATTAATTCTCATAAAAGTACTTTATTTGTATTTGCTGTATAATTTTTGCTTTTTTTTGTAGAGCTCTTTTATTCCTAATACTTATAGTAATCCTACAGTAATACTATTTGTATTTTTTTGATGACTGTACGTTGAACCGAGTTAACATAATTTAATTACCGGGCATAGCGGTCATGAGAGATCGTATAATTTACTGTCGATGTAATTTATTTCGGACTTATCTACTTATTCCCTTGTGACTTCACTACACTATATTCCTTTCTTGAGAAAGTTAATATGAAATAAGATGTGATATGAGAATGAGGAATTTCGCGATCGTTCCAATGTATTTTATGGCTCCACCTATTCATTACTTACCTACTCCAAAAAGTAATAAGTGTAGGTAGACGTTTTACCATCTCAACGTGACTCATAAGGTTTTAAATATTGTTAGTATACTATTATGGATGTACTACTGTATGTAGGTAGGTATATACTATTTAATATAAGTACGTAATCTTATATGGCTCTCTCTATTATCAAAACCGTATGGAATGTCATGTCATGTCCATGTAACTCTCCAATAATAATTATCTCATCACTACTGAGTGAGGGTACGGTCACGATCCGAACAGCAATTTTAATAGTAACCGACGAAATAGTAATTAGCTAGTTAATGATATTTAGAGAAATAACAAGAACGATCAACGAAATAACAATGGATTTGAAAGTCTTGCATGGCTGACGCAACTTTCTAAGTTTCTGATCATGAAAATAACGTAATTTATATATTAAGAATAAGGAAATTTCAGTTTCTCGCTCGGGCTTTATTATTATTTTACTTATTGAAAATATGGAGCAATCTAAGAAACCTATTTTTTTTTTTGTTATATTTAAGTTTATTACAGCAGTGTCTCTATACCTGTGGTCCGCAGACCCCTGGTGGTCCATGAGTGAATTAGTAGATGTATGGGCGTCCACAGCTCATCTCTGAATTAATTAGTAAATAAATAACGTCCACCGATCAATAATAAATGAATACCACCAAGTCTCGAAATCGCTACGCATAGGTATTACAATTATCTGGCATCATTGCTGTATTTATAAGGAAGCATTAGACGTTAAAAAACAAACAAAAAAACAGACAAATTAAACAGAAAAATGACAGAAAAATTAAAAACAGTGTTAGAGAACATAGTACCACGGGGTCCCATCAGAACGTGAAAAAAATGTAGTGATCGTGTCGTGAGCGTTACTTGTTAGTGTCCAGTGTACCTTTTCACTTGGCCCAATACTTCGCCAACACGCAATAAATGTCGTTTGATAATCTTGCGTTGTATAGAAGTAAAATAATTCTTAAAATAGCCCGAGTTATTCCGTTGTATGAGATGAGGCATCTGTACTGTAGGTATTATATTATCTGGGATAGTATACTCACTTACAGGTGGTAAAGCTAGGCCTCTAAATTCCCATACTTTCGTTACGATGTGTGAAAAAATAAACGGTATTTAGAAGCAGTTGTTATTACATGCTGAATGAAGTCAGTTGAAAAAAACACAGTAAAATCTTAACACTTTACCGCAACCAGTCCTCCGTTCTCGCATGGCACATCGAGATAATTGAAGACGACCTCGATCCTCTTGTCCGGCTCGGCTATCATGTAGATGCCGCAGACCACCGGCTCGTCCGACGGAGATTTGTAGAATAGCTCCCCCTCCTCAGAAGTCACCAAGAAGCAATCTAGGGACATCAATTTAGTTAGAGTTTACATAAAAAAATAAAAAAAAGAAAAAAAAGAAAAGAAATAAAAGAAAGGTGGTGGTGGTGGTTAAAGTGATAAGTACTGTATGAAGAGTTCGCTAATTCATAAACAATTCTGAAACTCTTTGACAGTGTTCTGATTGTAATTAACAACAAATAATATTGAAATGCAAGTACCTATCTATTAATCGATATGCTTATAAGCTACAATATATAACTGACATCTGAGACATTTCATCGCATCATAAAAAGCCTATGATATTGGATTACGTCCAGCGATTTAGTGACCTTAAACAGTGAGTCTGAAATAAAAAACTAAATTATGTATAAGGGTTGAAAGGAATAAATTACAAAGTACCTCGCTTTTTTGTTTTTAGTTGACAGACGAAAAACTCTTTTCATAAATGATTTAGCTTATTCTTTTTTTGTTAACTAAATTAGCCAAACTCAGCAGTACTCAGCAGTCTGAACATAAAACTTTTTTGCACGCTCTATATTTTATGTTATCACGGTATAATTTTGTCTCAAATAAGATTCATCATCATCATCATCATGAACAGCCCGAAGATGTCCACTGCTGAACATAGGCCTCCCCCAGAGAACGTGGTCTCTAACTAATGGCCTCATTAGTAAGCTCAAAGTCGCGCAACGAGATAATGGAAATATGGAGTTATGCTCGGGTTTTCCATAAGATCCAGAACGAGGAAATCCGCAGAAAGCAAGTTGAAATGGCAATGGGCAGGCCACATCGCTCGCAGAACTGACAACCGATGGGGAAGATAGGTTGTTGAGTGGCGACCACTAACCGGAAGGCGCAGCGTAGGCAGACCCCCACTAGGTGGACCGACGACCTGGTGAAAACCGCGGGGAGCCGATGGATGAAAGAGGCGAGCAGCCGCTCAAATAAGATTAAATTAAACCATTACAATAATGACTAAGTACTTGAAGTTATTTTGATAAAATGAATTTGCAATAGTCTGAAGGTATTAATCTTCGATTCAAATAAAAGGTTTTCCGAAACTGAATGGAATTGAAAAACTCCTTATTTTTGAAGTCAGAATCATTATCATTAACAGCCTGAAGACGTCCACTTATAAACATTGGCCTCCTCTAAAGAGCGCCACTTTGGGCGGCTGATCGCCTCCTGCATCCATCGGCTCCCCGCGGCTTTCACCAAATCATCGGTCCACCTAGTGGGGTGCTGGCCTATGTTAGGTCTTCCGGTTCGTGTTCACCACTCGAGAACCTTTCTTCCCCATAGGTTGTCAGTTCTACGAGCGATGTGGCCTGTCAATTGCCATTTCAACTTGCTAATCCTAAGAGCTACATCGATCAGTTTAGTTCTCCTGTGGATCTACTAATGCCCTAGCAAATAGATAAATTGGCAATGTTCTAACCCATTCATCAATTTGCCCCTTGTTAAAGTTGAAGTACCTTTGCAACGCTTACACCTGTGATCTATCAATATGAGCGTAACGTTACATGAAATATTGAGTTGTCCTCACCTTCAGTAGGGTCTATGATTTTATGCGTGGGTCTCGACAGCCGTCTCACCCTCGAGAACCATGACAGCGCAGGCGCAGAATTCCGCAATCTTCCATACTCTTTATTGTTCTGTGAAATAAGACTAATTTTATCAACGTGAATGAGGTTTAAACACATTGATACTATTATTATATCAAGAGCAACGTAGGATAATTTTATCCCGGAAAGTTTAATGTTCTTGTGAAAAATGAGTAATTTGTGAGTGAAACCGCGTGGCGTCTCTATAGTTTCAACGTAAATCAAAACAGTGTTGTTTTTGAAATCGACAATTCCACGGAACACAGTGACAAGCTGTTTAAGAATTCGGTCACGATTAATACGCTGGTTCAGCGAAATTTTGTGCACCTACAAGTAAATGGCGATGCCATCGCTCAACAAAGGAAAACGAATGTCAACAGTATTGCGAGAAAGTGTATCCTGGTGCAGATGGTAGGATTAGGGTGGTTGACATACGGACTCAGAGGAGTGTGATGAGGAGACCAGTAACTCGCGTGGTACTGCTTCCAGTTAAGGATGAGTGTCGGTCTCTCCCGCCACTGGGGGGAGAATTGTAAGCGACGCACCATGAATGTATCCTCCTTGTCGCAGCGGCAGTATATGCCCTTCTTGTTGAATATGGCGTGTGTCAATTATGGAAAAAAATTAGATTTTGTTTATTGTCAGGATTTTTTACCATGATTTTTTCACATGAATGTTTTTTGAGCAAATATAGGTTTTAAGAAGAATCTCAAGCGTTGTCAAATTATACATTTAGGTGTTACTAAAATGATTTCGATGTCATCATCATCATCATCATCAACAACCTGAAAACGTCAACCGCTGAGCATAATTATAGGCTTCCCCCAGAGGGGAGCACTATGAATGACTGCTCGCCTTATGCATCCATCAATGATCCACCTAGTGGATGCCTAAGCTGCGTCTTCCGGTTCATAGTCTTGGTCGCTTTGACTCTATAGGCTCTATAGGTTTTAGGCGCTTACATTAAGTCATAATATCTATGCCTGTACCTATGTATAGTGAAAAATTATAGGTATTGTAGTAGCATAGGTAGGTATTGTAGCGGCGTAACTTTTATGTACCTATATTAATTTATTTAAATCTTTACAATGTATAAAGTTTCAGAAGACCAATAAACACAAATAAGGTTTGTCTTTAGTCGTTTATTCCTCTATTTTGATTGGCAGGCTATCGGCGCTTTTAATTTTAACATCTACCAAACTAACCTGTGTAGGTTCGCATAAATCTACTATAATTGAATGTTTCTAAATAGACAGGCTCAATTACGGTTAAGCTAGCACTTTGTCGCTCCTATTACACCAAAATTAAGGCCGCCTGCGGGCAATGTTGTCCAGGAATTCTTCATTAATGCTTACGTATACCTACCTATATCTAAAATCCATGTTTAGGGTCTATCTTTTGGACTTTCATGACTATAGTTGCACAATATTGTATGAGATGATTTCATAGTCTAATTAGATCCAATATGAACAACAAAGTATCTGAAAACGGATATTAATTTACTCTCAATAGATACCTATAGCATGTAAGAGGACGACCGTGCACCACGCATCAATGCATATGCATTATGCATAGATAAAAATCACCGTATCGAAGCAAACTGTGCATAAGCAGGGTAATCTATAGGTCTCTAATACAGGATGTAATGATAAATCAACGGAATTGAACGGAAGTCAAGTGATAGCACTAGAGACCTATAGATTACCCTGCTTATGCAAAGTTTGATTCGATACGGTGATTTTTATCTATGCATAATGCATATGCACCTATGTGCAGACGTAATAAATATAGGTATTACATACCTACCTATTTATTTAACCCTCGAGTACATATCATCAATTACTAAATTCCCATAAAGTACTTTGATATCGTTGGTACAAGATATCAACAGAACAGCATTTAGTTTTTCTCTCCATCCTATTTTCTTGGTATTTGATCAAACCATGTTTAAGAATAGAATATTATTATCCTGGGCGAATTGTTTGTGTGGGTTTCACGTACGCGATAAAGTGCGCTTTCTTTAGCTACATTTAAAGTCACTCAAGGGTGTATGGTTATCCGCAGGCTTTTATACGGCTTATTTCGCAGCGTTGTTACTTATATAGCATACTTTACAGTTACAGTCATGTTTTATAGAGGAACAGAGTGTGAAAGAGGGTTGACGTTGATTTAGTTTAAGAAATAATAACATGGGAAAGGCAGTGTACAAATAACAGACTACAAATCAGGCATAATATATGTAATTATAATATTTATTTCGAAAACCCGACCGACCCAATTATTACTGGATAATGGTGTGTAATATTATACACCTAACCTCTATAATAATACGGCAACCAACCCCATGTCGGTTGTCGGTAATAATTATAAGCATTTTGTTTATTGCTCCTTTATTTTAAATAGGTAGGTATTACCTATTCTGTGGTCTTATAATGTACAAAATATCTGTTAATGTATGTAATAATTTATACTTTAACATTTCGTCAATATTTTGAATTAATATTATTAAGTATAAATAAATATAACATGTTTTTGAAATTGACTATTAGCAAATATTAAAAGTACCTAAAATACATCTTCGCCTGATGGTTTCAGTAAAAATTTAGTATCTTTTATATATATATCAATAATTCAATGTAGGTACCTCTAAATGACTTCCATTCTAAACTTTACTTGAATCCGTTCAGCCGTTGTAGCGTCAAGAGAGAACAAACACACACACACACACACACACACACACACACAAATGTTCCCGTAAATAACTCCCATTTTTACACAATAAAACAATACTGAGAGCGTCTCTATTACCAAGCTAATACGAAGGGCTACCTAGGTACATTTCTTTACCTACTAAACAAACCAAACTAAAATACACAAATTCAAATAATACCTTCTGCGAAAATATACCTAACAACACACTGCAACTGTTATGGGCGGCCGAGTTGCTTAACATCAGGTGAACGACTAGCTCGTCACGTCATTTATTCTCATAAAAAAAAAATTTACAATAAAGTACGGTTTGTACGGGAATGTATGGTTAAAAACTTGCTTAACGGTTAATAAGTCGCACGTGCAACTCAGTGTGCATATAAACATTACATTGTATCCTGCCTACCCTATACTTATACAGAGTTGAAAGGCTCTTGATATAAACAGTTTTATAATATTATACTTACTTCCATTTCATTAAATTACCCCAAGCCCAAGTCAAGAACAACATTAGGTTAGTAGTTAGCTACTTTACAAGCAACATGTTACTTGGAGTTTACAAAGCTGCAACCGACTGTCTTGAACTTTCGAGAAATGGGTTCATACTTCCAGCATGATTAATTTACAATCTATTTTAGTACGTAATAATGATCCATCTCTACCGCAGTCAAACCCACGCACATGACTTTGATTCTCATATTTCTAAGACGAAGAAGGAACTCTGTTATTTACTATAATTATATAGGTACTTAAGTACCTATATAATTATGGATTATAATATGTTTGTGTAATATTGTATTAAGCCAGCCTAGTATAATATTAGGTATATAAATTTTACAAATATTTTTGCGCTATTGACTCTAAATTTCACTATGATTCGCTGACTTTTATGTTCCGGCAAGAACTATTATAAAATTGCAAATTTCCTGAAAGGTTATGTCGGCAAATTCGACATCTAGGTATATTTAGGTACCATATTACTTCAGTGGGTTATATTATTAGGCAGGTATTTATAAATAAATATGAACTAGGTACTATTGTAATACAATAAGTGACGCAAAATCAGCAAATGACGCTTTTTGCATAGATATTAATTAAGACCTAGTACGGCTCAGTGCAGCATGGTAGCCAAAGGCGTTCGAAGGATTTGGAGCCACACTATGACTTTATAAGTTATGTTAACTACCTACCCTAAAGAATTTAAACGCGCTGTTAATACTAGGATGAGGACATAATGTATACTTACTTATAATAAAACTGTGACAGGTCCAACTCTATACAAGGTGACCTTGAATTGGTATGTTATCCCGAAATGGAGGAACTGGGACCATGATACCCTACAGGTTGTGAGAGCATTACTTGAAACTGAGTGATTCTTCCATGGTAAAAAATAAATCCACTCGCAAAATTGCACGTGCGATCGCTACGAGAGTTAATAACAGCAACAAGATACTATAAATTCATTTCTAAACACAGGTCGTTAAACTCTTTTATGAGCACTCGGTCAAGCTCGAAGTTCAACCACCCAGCTGCGCTAAGGCTATTTTCGAACGTAAACTTTACAAGGCATTTCTTCAATGAAAAACTATTAATTTCGTAAAGTCGTAGAAGAAACATTGTCTACCTTGGGGTGTAGATTTACCCCCTTTCGGGATAGCATACCAATTCAAGGTCACCTTGTATATTAAAAATATTTTGAAAACGTTTCTCTATTATGTATGCTGAAGCCAAAACTATATTTATTTTTAATTTTTGTTCGTGTGTCTGTCTGTACCTTGGCTGAGCATCACGCCGAAACTACAGAATGGACCCCATTTCTAACAAAAAAATTATGAATGAAATTACCTACATTAGTAAATCGGTTTTGTGGTTCAAAAATTCTCAAACCATCCTGTAGGTACTGTGGATGCGAAAGCGAGAGAAGGTGACCATTCACAAATTCATTCTTATTCCTTTTTTCCCCTCTTCCTTCTCTCTTCCCTTACACTGAGATAAGGCGAAAAACTAATAAACCCGTTCGAAGCCGGGGCGGGCCAGTTTGTAATAAATAATTATGTGTCACCCAAAAGCCTGCACTTGAGTTGCCTGGGCTACGCCCTAAACTCTCTCTCTCTCCCTCTCTCTCTCTTTCTCTCTTGTGTGTGTGTGTGTGTGTGTGTGTGAAAAGGCCATTGTTCCAGCAGTTCGAACGTGTGGGCCTGATTATAACAATAATGAAAGCAAAAATATAATAATTTTCATCTACGTTTGCTTATGAAGAATAGGTTTACACTTACACTCATTTTTGGTGGATAGCTCTAGTATTATTAGAATAGAATAGGAAAATACATTTATTCAATACTTGTTTAAAAATAAGGTAATTACAAGTTGTATGAATAAATTTATAAACTAGATATAAATAAAGAACAAAAAGAAAACAGTGTTGAATGGGCGTTGGCTCAGCATCTTGCTAGTTGTCAGCGACATCCAGCTTAGGTTACTGCTATACAGCTAACATTCAGACAAGTCTTTTTTTCATCATCATCATCATCATCATCATAATCAGCCTGAAAACGCTACTGTTGAACATAGGCATCCCTTACTATAAAATGCTTCCTTATTGTGGTGTTCAAAACACAATTGAGATATCATGAATACCAATAAGACACTAGGTACATAACATGGTTCATTAACATAATAGTTGCTTTACGACGATACGTCACGAAAATTATAACTTATAAAATATTAAATACTTTAGGTACACTGTTAATTAAGTTTACGAAGCGCAAAATGTTTTTGTATACATTAATTTTCTGCTAGCGACAACTGTTTGTGTGACATGTTTGTGACGCATATCTGTATGCAAGTGGTATGCAAAATCGGTAGGTGACACGCGTCATTTAAAATTTAATAAACGCTGTTGTAAAACTCTGGTGCACAAAATGATCGTACTTTTGTCAAGTATATGCAGCCATAACATCAAGTTTTACGGCTGTTTACATTCTGTTTACGGCATTTTTTTTATATTTTAAACACGAGTTGTATCTGCCATATTATAATTATGTCAGTTTATTGAACAAACTCTATCATAATTTCACACGTGTAGTAGGATTCAATCGTACGTACTTATATTGTGATTTTAATGAACAGTGATAAATAAACTTATTCATAATATCCTGTGAAACTAATTAGATATTAGTATAAAATACGAAGTTTGATTACGTAGGTACCCAATAAAGAATCTCGTTGTGAAAATCTGTGGCTTGACTTATAATTTCTGATTTTAAACATTGTTCGTGACTATATAACTGTGAACTATAAAATTAAATAACTACTAATACATTTAAGTAGTTAAAATAATAGCCAGAAATAAAACATAATAAATTGTCGATAACTTTAGAAGTGCAAAGAGATCAGAATGGTTTAAAAAAGCCTCCTTATGCCAGGCGTAATCCTTTATCAGTCAGGAGTATTTGCATGACTGAGTCTTGACGACTGAACTGTAAGCTGGCGTTTTGTGAAGCGTATAGTGTTCTATATTTATACTGGGATTTATCATCCTACGCCAAATGTTATTTCACTCAGTGTTTTTCTTTGAATTTCTCTGTAATTTAGATAAATATGGTAGGAGGAATTCCTCCACAGAATAATAATTATGATGTGCCTCTAAATGATCCAAATTACAATACTACGATTTTTTTTATATTGGGTCAATTGAAATATCCGCCAAATGCATGGAGCATTTCGATATACTTATTATTATTAGTGCTTGATTGACTGCGAAAGGGGTAAATTTTATTACCGTCCTTTAAGTGGGTAACCAAAATAGTTGGAAAACGTGTTGCCAGCATCTTCACCGCTATAATCTATTGTCACCTAATATCGGGTGAATCAAACACTTGTCTCACTTTTGAAAATGTAGGGTATCCGTACAGGTTAGTTTTGGCTATAAAACAAATAGTCGTTAAGTCAAATCAGATTCCTTTAGATTGCCTAAAAATCTGATACCAGGGCTGACAACTTACTTACACGAGAAAAATAGGAAAAGGAAATTTGCCTATTAAGTTACACATTTTATTATATCCTCTATCAGATCTATTTTTGCTAATTCTATATTTGATATCATAAGCTTAGAGCCAGGGGGCTCTTTTACTTTTTGCGATACATTGTCAAAGGTCGGCTTTGTAATTTACCTGATTTGGATTAGACTTACTTAACTAAATTGCTTTTAGTGAGAGCTCTTTTCGTAGATCATAGAAAAGGGCTAATGAAGTTTCCGTATGTCAATGGAAGTCAATTTAGCTGAAAGAAATCACGGATATTTATGCCAATAAAACATAAAGAGATAATATACTCTTTTTTAATAGGTTTACGACCACTTCAATCGGTCCTCATTTCATTCTAAGTAGTTTGGTAGAGTCTCTCATAAGTACATGGCCTGATTGAGAACGGTTCCTTTTATTAGAATCGCGTTAAAAACCATCGTTAATACAGTTTACTATTTTAATTTTACCTGTGTAGGTATAGTGTTTGTTTGTTTCTAAAAATAAAAATTTATATGTAGTAAGTGTTAAGTATGAGGTATACACATTATGAGATTATGTCCTTCACAATATTTTATATGGTAAGTAGGTACACCTATATAAACAGAATAAAGCGCAGATGATAATTAATGTCGGTATCTAAGAAGTATTTTAGACTCTATTCTCTATCATTTCATGCTTATGCTCTTAAGTAAATATACAGATAGATAGAAAACTCTTTATTGTCTCACCGAATTTACTACTAACAAGTATGAAGGTAACCTTATAAACGAATGGTTATTACAAAATGATTTTTCCTAAGAAATTCTATACTTTTTTCTTAAAAGTAGAACGGAAGAAACAAGATATCTTAGCGTAATAAAACCGTCTTTATTTGACTGACTGAACTAATATAATAACTATAAAGTGTCCTACAATGCCTACTAGCAACCTACTGATAACATAATACTAATACTTATTAAAAACCTTATTTTTTACTTTCCATTGATAAAAAAAACCCGAACTTTTGATGTGTGTTGTCTGCATGTACTTTTGTTTGTTACATCTCAAGGAAGAAACGGTTAAATGAATTTTGATGAAATTTGTGTGCATTCTTGCGTATGTGGATATTTGGTTTTAGGGTGATACACTAGAGTCTTAACTATATCCCAGCTAATACTCTTATTATAAAGACCGCTAATTGAAATTTAACTCTTAATTCAAAGAATGTGGGACGCACGACATGCGTGCAACTTTTAAAAGTAAATCAAGTATTGGCATTCGACTGGTCCTTAAAAAATTATGTCAGCACCTAATAGTAATGTGACCGACAATGAGCCATTTCAAATAAATAAGTAAACTTACAATAAAATAAAATAAATAAGGCTGAAAATTCAGTAACGAGGGTTTTGAAACCACAGGAAAATACACAAATAATCAACCAGTTTTAAAGTTTAATTGCTAAGTTTCCTTGAGTAAGTAAATACTCGCATATAGAAATAAAAGTTTGCTACACTTAACCAACGCACTATCTTTGACTATCAGCCTATATCTAAATGTGTTTGGTACTTACCGGCAAAAACAGGCTGTTAGTGCAATCGCATACTAGTATTAGAGCCACCATTAGCAAAAACGCTTTCATTTTGCAAGTTTGGCACTTCACTATGAGTTCTAAAGTTCGGCGGGAGGCACTCGCGCTTCAGTCTAGTGACGTTGGCGTGGAGTAACTTGTGAATGGGGCGGGCTTCCCTTCCCTTTATATGTCTACTGGATGTTACTGCGCACCCTCTGCTGCGCTTCCACACATTTTCACTTAGTCCACTTCCGTGTATGTTTTATAACATCCTGTAATAAACCTCCGGAACATACGAGCTCTATTTCCGTGCTCCATTTCTAAAATTGAAAATTGCCGGAGCTGGCATTGGTTTGCTCGAAAACTTAAACATTTTAACTGTAAAGTAGGTGCGTTCTGTTGAAGCAATTCTACTTATAAGATGACAATATTATCTGCTTGCAGCACGAGCGTAACTTTATCAGTGCCTAGTATTTACTCGGCAAATATTTTGAACGTTTGCGTTGATTTATAAAATACATCGGTAGGTGTACGATAGACATACCTTCGCCATTCAAACAAGTTTTGCGTTTAGCTTATAAAGTGAGGCTCCTTAAATTGTTTGATATTATTTGTTTTCTATTTTTTTCAATTTATGTGTACTCACGTAATGTAAGCCACGTAGACACCCTTGAAGGTAGTTAAAATACCTATTCTAAGCTATATGTACTTAATTAAAAATATATTATGATTCATATCTAAAAGAAACCATATTTGTATATATTTATTATATAATTATCTACTTAATATCACAATTAATATCTATTATTATTTATTTATTTTTTATTCATTGTAATATTATAATGACATTTATAAAATGAACATTATTTATTAATAGTGGATACCTAAATGTATTTCTTTATAATATGTGTAACTTTTTAAGTTATCGGTGATCCATATCTTCCCTTCTCTTACCGAAGTCTGTGCTGTCAAGATAATAATGTTATTTCAGTATACTTCGTCTTCAATCAAAGTGAACTTAACGACGCTGTCTCGTTTCTAGTTTGAATAATTCGATAAAAGGGTTCAGACTCATATAATAAATATCTATCAACACACCAAGCGGTATCATTTTTTTTTAACGGGTAATATGCCTTTATTACTCAAGCTAACTACTAAAATAATAAAAACTAACACACTAACTCTACACTATACCTACTACAAAGAACATATGAACTAAATAATAGACCGCGATGGCCTATAGACAGTCCAAATGCTCCAACCCACTGCCGGTAGGTAGCGTATCCAACATGCTGGCAGCATTGCCTCGTTAAATTGCAATGCTTATGCGTTGAGCCAAATAAGTGCCAGCATTTTGGTCACGCATCGCATCGACCAGGCGCTCTGATAGACTTTGGAAAATGCAATGAGCTCCCGGTCCCCACGGACCCAGGGTCTCAATGCCAAACGGCTCAAATATATAACCGCTACCGAGGCTACTATATTTGCGCCATCATAATTTGTTAAAATTTGTCGTTTTTACTATCATTCCTCTCTTTGTCATTTTCAAAGAAATGATAAAATAGATTGCAATACCTACAAGTGTTTTTACTTAATAAGCTTTTTAGATCGTGCATACAGCGCTTAGCAAACATAACTATAAAATGTAATGTAATGTAGCTGAAAGAGAACAAAATGTCGGTAACGGTTTATGCTACAGCTACTTACTTGTAAGGTAATGAACCTTATCTACCGTGTAATTCCGTCCAATTCTGCCGTAGGCAACACGTTCAGTTAATTTAATGTTAACAGAATTAGGCTGAAATTCCGGAGTAATCCGTCTGCCTTACCGTTAACTACATAGCTTAATTACTCTATAACATTTTTGATAGTTTTAATTAAGTGATGTTTTACGTCATACTGGTATCCGCCTTTTCTTTTCCATCTCTTCCCGTGGGTGAGTAGCAGGATTTTCTTGGTACATTAAAATCATCTGTGATCACCAAGCTGCCTGCCAGCCGTGGTGTTTATGGCAAATCCTCCCTGTGTCTCTAAATCTAAGTATTAAAAGTAGCGTTTTACGGGGGAAGCATATTACTTATGTTTAGTAGTGGACGTCTTCAGGCTGATGTCTACTGTGTCTACTGTGTCTACTGACTGTGTCGTTTTTATTTGATTATTTATTTTAGTTTATTTAGTTATCATTTTACAATCGCCATGACGTTAGCAACATCGCCTTGGCAATTATTCCGTTGGCCTACATTACTTATATCATGTAAGCTAATTTATGTAATGATTGTGGCCGTTACACCTTCAATGCCGATGTTTGGTAAGGATTAGTTCTCAGCTAATGTAAATATTTTGGAAGCCTTTTGCATGTCACGTCTTGGTGATTGATTTAGAACTATTTTAATGCAATTGAGCAATAATTTTATCTCCTATTTTATTCATCGTCATCTACTTGTACACAAAGTGTGATATAAAATCATATACATATCTATAATATATAAATATTATTATATACGTAGAACTTAACACTATTAGATGCTTATTATTTACTGACTAATCAACCAAACATCACGTCCACACGAAAGTTGTTAATGACTGATATAGTGCGATAGATGTGAAACTGTTTTATGCATCGGGAAGAATTGATTTACATGAAAAACTGAACCCATAAATCATATTGATAGCTTTCTTATTATTATTAAAATAATATTTTTTACAAATAAAGCCGAAACACATTTTTTTAAACACCGTATCTTGCTTCGTCTTTGGTAGGTACCACCTATTTGTAATCATGAGTATTTTTAAATTAAAAATAAAGCTCGGAATATTATGATAGACTTAAACTTTATAAATAAATGCCTATAGCAAAAAAGCCGCGCGCTTTTAGTATAGTTATAGCTCAATAACAAAAATTTTACTGAAATTCGATCAATCTATATTAATGATATTTTGTCCCTCTGTATCGTTCATTGCACTCTATATTAACGCCATTCAGTTGTCGAATGGGTTATCGAAATTCTAATTTAGGGGCACTAAATTTAAAGCTATCAGTGTTAATTTCGATGACAATGAAGTGAACCATACTGTTTGGTGATTAAAAATGTGTTGTTAGTACCTAGAAAATGTTGATGCTAAATGTCTTTGGTGTAAGAACCAAAGACTAGTGTTTGTCAAAAATGTATATTACGTGGTAACTATTTTATGTATTTCGGCAATTTCAGTAGGCTTAGTAAATAGTTATTATTTTCAGGCTGCAGTGTGTTATATCACTTATAGTGCTATTTACCAAAAATAACACAATAAGTGATCAGGAAACATTGCAAAGTCTATTACAGGCGTTATTGGTATAGACTGCATAGATAGTAAAGAAGTTGATTTATTGCAGCTGTTAAGTTGTTGTTGAGCTAAAGCCTCTCTTCTCTATGACTTCCACGCATCTCGGCCTTTGCTATCGAGGACCTACCAAAAGCGATGATTTCATCCCGCCATTGTCCGCCGCCAGACTAGCTTCAATTAGGTACATATTGCTTTTTATAAAACATCAATAGTCTGATGTCGTCCAATCCTGAGCAAATGTTCACGAGTGCCACTTTGAGCGCCCACTTCCTGCATACATCACTTCACGCGGTTTTCACGTCGGACCACCTCTTATATATACGCATTTATATACGCTTATTAGCGCTCTTTATATATTTTAGCTAAATATGAAATTTGTAAAATAATGTGGGTATTCCTCTTCTCCTATTCCTTAAGATTATAATAGATTGGCTGAAACCTAATTGTAACAACTCAAATGAAATAACACGTTTTCAAGCTTATGAAGATCTTTAACCTTGCAACCATTAAAGAATGAAATTGAAGGAACGAACGACTGCTTTACTATGCGGTATGGAGGCCGGGTGTGATGACAGCTTGAATGAGGAGATATTCATAAACTTCTTCTATCTTATTATGATACAAATGCAACATGACATAGTGAATCAAGCGATAGGTAGGTACACAATATGTTGCCCAAAAAACCACATGACTCTTAGATTTCAGAGAAAGTAGGCAACTATTTCATATTTACGACTTGGATTTAATGGACCCAGATTACATCCATTAGGAGTTATGATAATAAAACACTAGGATCCCTCTCCGAGACACATTATTATACTCTCTCTAATATTATTTATGACATCGATTTTCGTTTATGACTTTCGTTAAGAAGGGTAACAAGACTGCGCGATTAAAATGTATAAATAACATATTGTGGTGGTAGTCCTTTTCCGAACAAGTTGCATAAATTGATTAAAGAGTTTATTCCTTATAAGCAAAGCACTTGACCACTGTCTCACCTGACGGAAAGTGACGACGCTTAATTTGTCAATCCATTTAAGCTATATATGCATCAGGAAGACACATAGAAGGACACAAACATTGGTACCTTCTCCTTACTGGGTACAGTACTTGCTGCATACTATACGAAAAATTACTACCTACTCTTTTTTTAGCGGGCGGAGAAGAACAACCCCAAGTAATCGGCAGAAAACTTGATACCTAATACCTTTATAGAGCAGCGATAAAATACTCGCGTTCACTGTTTTCTAAACGGAAATTACCTTGTGATATAATCGACTCATTTTGCATATCTTGACTAAGTTTGAATACCTATTGGTACAAATATGTTTAGTTAACAGTTAACTTGAGAGTATGCACATATTATGCGATAAGTATCTAAAATAATTGTCAATAAAGAACTAACAGGCATCAAATTTAAGGGTTTTGAATAAAACAAGCAAATTACAAGCAAATGAATTTACCACGAATTAAAAAGGTTACCCAATTGGATAATAGTTAGAGTACATTAAATATCTATCTGGGTAAAGCACTTGAGCTAAATAAAAGAACATACCTCTAACTAAATCAAACAGAGCTCTGAATAGTCCAACAAACACTTCAAGCTGAAACGACAGTAGTGGGACTTTGAAAACGAAAATTATTGAAAGGCATTTCTAATGCGTATTCCGCTTGTACATCCCCAGGTCTTGTTGTTAGATCTGCCAAAGGTGTAGGGGCGTCAATAGCAGTAAAAATTGGGATTTGAGTGTCGACATGCCCTGCATATATCGGATAGAGACGGGCTTCAGATTTTACTTTGTCATTCTTAGGCCGTTCAGGTTTCCAAGTTGTTACATCGTCTCTCTTTTGTTCTTTTACATTTTCAATTGCCTTTGCTAAGTGTATTCTATCAACTTTGATATCAGTATTAAGCCAAGGATCAATGGACATCATTGGTGGAGATGTTGCTGGCATGACAGATGGTGGAGGCCAGTCGTCTCTGCTTCTTCTTTCATAGTGCTCGTATGGAGGAGGGTAGTTGTGATAGAAACCGTAGCTTAACGGACTTGAAGCAATCTGGAACAGAACGCCTATTAACACGTTATCTTTGAGGTTGCGTACACGTGCGGGAAAAGCCTAATTGTGTGTTATCAACATGCTTATCTGTCAGTATTAAAAATATGTTAAAAAGGCAAGGAGAGGAAATTTAATTGTATTAAGGTCGGTTATTGAAAATCATACCTTCCCCCTGTCATGATACCCATCATTATTAGGGTCTACCTAAAAGAGAATGTTGTAATAGTGTGTTAATGGATTAGACATGTCGTTGTTATCTCGGCGAGCTATCTTAAAATGATCCTTAAAAACCTTTATTGCAAGTGATACATCGTTAGGAATGTTAATACCCAAGATATAAAACGAATGGGTTATGAATGTTAATTATTTACGTATATGAATTGTTTTGAACACCATAAAGATTAAATCGGGGAAAGTAATGGTTATTCTATACTTACAACTTTTTTCTTGGAACGGGAAATTTTTGAGTATGGGTTAGCAAAACGTGCTCACCTTTTTTAATCCCTGTATAGAGGCAAGTATGAGTGCCATTTTAGCAAGCAGCAGTGCTTTTCCTCCAAGAACTGCTAAGAACTGGAAGCCCATGGGTATAAGGACCATGCCTATAGACACGATGCCGAACATCATCATCGTCATCATTTGCTGACGACGGCGTCCACGGTACTCAACTGCAAATGTAAAATTGGGATTACAGAAAACCAACATCTTTATTCATTGTCTTTAATTTTGGGGAGATTGATAATATTAGGGAATATTTACAATCTATCAACAAACGAAACAGAATTGGAATAGATTTTTTGGTTTTCACAAACCAGACCAATCCGTTATCCTTTATAGATATTGTGACTATCTAAAATATTTAAACACAACAATAGACACTGTTTTTCTTGCGATCTTCTGTAGACTGAAGTTGTGTTCAAAAACCGTAGTACGTATACCAAAAAATGTTAAATGTTTAAATAGGCCAGTCAATTTCACGTGAGAGCAGTTTACCTTTTTCAATTCCTTTTTCGCCTTCAAAGTCAAACTTAATAACGTGTGTACGGAGCACTTTTGCCATCCTTTGTAAAGCTAGCGTTCGCCATTCGCCCTCTTCAAGTTCTTTTTCAGTCCATGTGCTGTCAAAACAAAAAATATTTAGTTTCTTCTCACTAAGTTTTTCTAGTCACGTTTAAATAGCGAAGCACCACTGCTGGTTAGGTACTGTCTGCTCATTCAAAATATTGCTACAGTATCAAGTAAAAACAAACTTACTATAAACTAACTAGGATGACACAACGACCCAAAGTGAGTCTTGGCCTCCGATAATAAAAGACGCCACTTCGGTCTCTCCTGCGCCATCTCCAAATATTGCTACAGTATCAAGTAAATGACAATCAATTTAAAAAATATGCTTTAGAGCTCGGTAGGTAATCATTGATAAATTACTCTTAATGTTCATTAGTGGACGTTTTTAGGCCATTGATGATAATGACTTGAAAGAGCTACCTAATTATTGATCTCCGGAACTACTGAACTCATTCTGAAACGCTACGTTATTCCCAATCATTACAGGCTATATTTTATTGACACCCTTGATAGCTTGCTTCAACTCAGGATTACGATTACGTTATGTTTTTAAGAACTCAGTTCCAGAAAAACTTACGCAGATTCTACAATATAGGGATATAAATCACAGAGCTATGAAACAAATGACGCTTCTCCGAAGCGTTTTCTTTTTGTCTGTGGATATAAATTAATAAGTCGGAGCTTATTTTCTTTAAGAAAGTACCAGATCATAGTCTAGTTATAATATCAAAACTAATAGTTGATTTATTATAACAAGAGTTCGAAACAAAGTTCATCTTCAGAGATTGCCGCAGAAGTTGCTTTGTTTTAAACTTTCTCAACAGCTCTAAAAGGTTTCCTTGAATATTTTGTACTCGAAGTGCTCACTCACTTTCATAATATAATAGTGCTGATATCAAGGCTTGCTATTAATTGTAAAAACCTACTTGTGGGGTTTATTCTGATATGCCAAAAAAAAAACTTAAAAAGTTGCAGTTTCTATCTTATAAGAGGACATATTAAAAACTGCATTAGTTTTAGTTTTATTATAGAGTTTAGAATTTTGTACGATAGACTTGACACACCATTCACTCTATTAATAATTGTTCACACGATGAAATGTAGCAATAAATTGTGTTCTATAAACCCGGCGAAATAAAGGCAGACCTAAGCGAATATGGTCGTGGGCGTAACACAACTGTTATTCCGCCTACACAAGTAGGTACTTTATGACAGTTTCTTTGTAATAGAAATGGAAAACCATAAAAACGTAGGCATTGGTAGGTACTTCTGAAACTAAATATTACGAAAATGTTATCATCAAAATGGCAGAAAACTTAATTGAAATAGAGATTACATAAACTGAAACGCTGTCCTTTTATTTGTATGGTTGCCACGTTGCATCGGCTGGCTGATTTCGATATCATTTTCCCAAATTACTATTACTACGTATCCTAGAAAATTAAAAGCTCCCGCGGAAATAATATTGTGCCTACCCACAGACCAAGAATGGTTTCGCTCTATCAACCTACCTACTTAACTACAGGCCTCATATTCTAATATAGTCACGACGACAACGCGAATGGTACATTATTCCCGTATTTAACAAAGAAACGCTATCTAAATCTATTCTCTACTGAGCCGAACTTGAGTGGTTGCATCAGAATTTTGTTAGTTCAACGAAACTGGAGCACGCGTTGCGCAATTTTTATACAACACCCACTTTTCGCTCGACGTTGACGAATTGTTCTTCGGTCAGTAACCTACGCTTGTATTTTCCACTGTAATTGAATTTGTAATTATGCACATGGCTAGAATTTCTAATTACTAAGCGTCCGGTGCTACCACAGTGACACATAAAATGATACATAAATCTCTGATACTTTAATTGAGGTACAGCAAAATGCTTAGCTACGCACACGCTGCAGATTTATGTCACGAAGCAGCATATTTTAATTCTGACTGTTGGTATGTTTTACGTACTTGTACCAAATTGTAACGAGTATTTGTATTTTATTGCCGTACAGATTCAGCCTGAATTAAGGGCGTTGATAGCCATTTGCTTTTATATACTAATTACCAGAGAGTATTATAATAGCTGATACTTACCAAAGAATACCTAGTATACCATATTTACTAAAGCTCCTGTGGAATCATCCTCAATGTAGTTACTTGTTTATTGCTTACAGTTAAATAAAATATAATATTAGTGTGATAGTTAGTTATTACCTCGTTTCATTTTCCGGCATAATATTTCCAGATTTGTCGACAAGCTCGAAACGCACCAGGTTGACTCCGTCCGCTAGCGGCACAATGTCAGGGCTAAGGGACCGGTCCATAGCCCGCAGAGTTTTCCTCTTCATACAACGAATGAACTTGGGAAAGTATTCCTTGTGATCTATCACATCCTTCACGTCAATAAGCTAAAAACGAATTGTTGTGTATTAATGATGCTGTCACCGAAAAGGAATTACCTTCTTTTTCACGTGATTAGTTCCTTTTTCATTTAATAGCTGACTCGCTCCGGGTTTGCATGGATTTTTTACTAACCGACAGACGACAGAAGGTAAACGAAATGAAGATGATGATGAAGAGAAACTGAAGGAAGGAGAAAGGATGGGACAGCAAAGAAAGGCAGATGGCCACCTGTCTTTCTTTGTCATCCTTTTCATTCATCCTTTTCTCTATCTTTAAGTATCGTTACCTTTTCCTTCTTGCCTTCCTATGCCTGTTCCCTACGACAGGATAAGTAGTGGCTTCCATGTTCATTGCTGGAAGTGTTTTATTGTGGAGTACGGATACAATACATCATGTAGGGACATAGCTCTGCACTGTGGAGCCTGTTTGATGGCCGTATTATCTTACACCTACCTATTATTAGTTATTCAGTGCTTACTTGTCGTGTTTACATAAAAAGTGTGTCACTCGTTACTTATCTAAATAACTGATACTTAACGGGTACTTAATACATAAACAATTGTTAAACATTTCTTAAACTGGTAGAATACGCTAAGCTGTATACTTATTGAATTATACCAGGAGAAGGACGACGGATGAAAAGTTTAATAAGTTACTTTTAATGCAGAAAACTTTGGCTCTGTTTATCGTTGATAACAATTTAATATTAAAATTGATTCTTTGACGTAAGTCGCTATACTTCATGGTTATTGAGTACCTACATTATGAAGTTAGATTATAAATGCGCTGGCGATTTAAGTGGAGAAGGGTCTAACACTTGCTTTTAAATTTTAGGACACCTTCAGAGCAAGGTTTTTTTTTCTATGAGAATGAATGACGTGGCGAGCTTGTCGTTCACCTGATGTTAAGCAATACGGCCGCCCATAACAGTTGCAGTGTCACTCGGAACTTTAAAATAATAATGTTTCGCGTGACACTGCACTGCGCACGTCATCCTGAGACATCACACAGTCTAGTAATCAGATTACCTACTACACTGTGTAATCAGGTCATAGTCTCATTTGCCCAGTAATTTCACTAGCTACAATGCCCTTCAAACCGGAACACAGTAGTGCTTGCACACTACTGCTTGGCGGCAGAATAACTGGCAAAGCGGTGGTACCTACCTAGGTGAACTTTGCAGAAAAGTCCTAAAAAAAGGTGTACCCAAAAGAAAAAAAGAGATGAAAAATAAACCTCGCAAAATTGCATTGAACTAATGTAGATACCTAAATGAAGTGAACAGACAAACGTTTTGAGTTGTTAAATTGAAAAATGAGTGCTCTGTTTATTTTCTGTGTTCTTTCTTCTTTAAAATCATCATCGTCATCATTAACAGCCTGAAGACGTCCACTACTTAACATATGCCTCTCCCAGGGAGTGCCACTTTGAGCGGCTGCCCGCCTCCTGCATACATCGGCTTCCCGCGGCTTTCACCAGATCGTTGGTCCACCAAATACATACGTAGTTTTTCAGTGTAAAAGGTAAGATTTTTTCCGAAGTCTATGGTATGTTTTGCCGGTGTAAGTACCTACAAAGTAAAGACAAAATCAGAAAGGGGGCAAACTGCGAACAGACGATGATTTCACAGTTTTTTTTTGACAAAATCTAATTTGTTCCTAATTTGTAAATCATAATTAATGAACACAGGTTTCTCCCAACACACTTGATCATACCTAACCGACGGTGACTGTGTTAAAAATGGCCACTTACTGAGTTTAACAGAACTGATACAAATATATCAACACTTAGGGCTTATACAATATTAATTAGTAATTAGGGCTAAATCTTCAAAGAAAATGAACAAAAGATCTCATTGAGCATCATCCATAATACTCTTGATTAACAAACCAGAGTACGGTAACGTTTTACGTAGTCTATAGGCCTAATTGTCGACAAGCTAAAGCAAAAACCTTTCATGTTAGAAAATCGGATTACCGTGTCTACGACAGAGTATTCGACGGATTATGCCAGGATATAAACTTAAGATGGACAGGCACTATTACTGTTTGTATATCTATACACAAATAGACTTAAGATTTGCTGGACAACTTTGAGAAAAGGTATTGAACACATATTTAAACCAAGCAGTAGTGTGAAAGCACTACTGTGTTTCGGTTTAAAAGGCGTTGTAGATAATAAAATTACTGGGTAAATGAGACTTTTTGACCCTGCAGCCATAGAATTACATCCATTAATTCTATTGAAAAAGCTTTTTCTTAGAAGATATCTAACCTGCATTATCGTCGCCTTGACGTTAGCACGCGTTCTGCTGTCTCATCTTTCCGATTACAACTTAATAGAATCGCTGTGGTTCAGATTACTCAATATCAGAGAATATCACAAAACTTTGCCACCTCTATTTTTAATTTTAAAATGTATAATTTAAAATACTCTTGTAGGTGTCAACAGTCTAAATCTAAAGTGAACTGAACAGATTCTTGCTGCTTTATTCTTTTTGATATAAAATGTAATTGGGTAATCATGACTTTGACGGATTTAGAAAGTGATACTAAGAATTAAAATAAATAACCAAAGAAAACTTCACACAAACTTTTTCCTAATATTAAGAATAAAATTTTGAAAATGGAAACCCCTGCCTAAAACTCTATTCTATGATTCTAAACAAATTACATTGTACATAAATCATCAAAATAATATCCTAACTAAATCACTTGGTAGGTACACTTCTTTTATTTTGCTACTAACCTAACATCTTTTATTATACTTAAAGCTTTTTACAAAAAAGTCAAAAAGGACATGAAGAGAATCATATTATTAATGTCGTTAGTAATATTATATTTTATAGTGAAATAAAAGTTGAGAAAACGAGGTGTAAAGTTACAACGAAATTCTTCAGACACCTGAGAATTTTCCCTTCAAATACCTGATACTTGGTTATAAAAAGATTGTTACATTACAAGAAAAGTAAGTGAAAAAAACACAATGGATAATGAAATCCTAATAAATAACAAGAAAAAAAAAAAACAAAAATACTAATATACTAATATACATACTTTTTTGGAACAATCACGCCATATTATTCGAACGACATCTGCACCTTCTAGCCACAAATCCGCAATAAAACGGCTCAAATAAGCGTCGGCATCGCTCTCTCCTTGAGTAGGAAGAATAAGAGACACGGTCAAAAGCGATATCACTGCAATGACGTGAGAACTCATTGTCACGTAATTCAAGAATTTATTCTTGTTCCATTCTGTAAGATTTCAAAGCATCTGTGAAAACTGTAAGGAAATGTGAGTTTCATTTCGCTATAGAGACATGAAATCGACACTGGTTTGAATAACTTTCAAGCGTTATAATTTAAAATGATAATTGTTACAATCTGTTAAGACATAATAATTCAGAAGCTTTCAAATGTCTCTACAGTTTTGTTCTAGACAGTATCTTTTTCTCTTTTGGATTGTAGGTTCCGTTAAAATCCACAAGGATCCCTCAACAAACACCAGACCCTGAATTATAAACTAGATTAGATTACTTCAAGCTAAACTTAAACAAAAGTTACCTCAAAAGTTCAATAAAAGGTTCTATTGAGCACTTATCGAAAATTTCACGATCATTTGTTCACTGTATACTGTCAAGGTCAGGTATGGAATGGGAGACTTCTATTGACCCTCATATGTTTTATGCACCATGGACGATGGAAAGCGAACAGTTTTCCATATGTTCACAGACCAAATCATGCTAATGAATGGGCGAATGTGGATATTTGCGCACACCCATGACGACGATTGACGTGCGTCGTAGCTACTCTATTTAGTTTGATATTGTATCGACATCATTCAATAGTAGTTTCTCATGATACAAATGTCATAATGGTTTATGAATGGTACCATATAATGACCGATTTTGACACTAATGGTAGTCTACTCATAGTTTGTAAACTAGGTACCATTAGTGTCAAAATGTGTTGTCGCAACAGATTTTGACACTAATGGTAATCTACTTATGGTTTGTAGACCAACATTAGTGGCAAAATCTGTCATTATGGTACGATTCATGAACCATTATGACACAAATGCAATAGCCGACTTAGGACCCAGATGGTAGGATATGAATACACGCATGAATACTGGTAGCTTTCTATTACCCAGTCCTTGACGGCCCGATAGCTCAGTTGGTGGTAGCCCTACCTTCTGAACTGAGGGCTGTGGGTTCGGTTTCTACCCAGGACAAATGTTTGTGCGATGAACATAGATGTTTGTTCTGTCCCAGACGGGTGTTATATTGTATTCTATGTATGTATTTACAAACAAAAAGTGTCTAAGTATTGTATCAGTTATCTGGTTCCCATAGTACAAGCTAAGCTTAGTTTGGGGCTAGATGGCGCCGTGTGAAATGTCCACACCATATTTATTATTTATTTAGTATAGAGAGTACCAAAATGACTAATTTTTAAGTCTCATTGTGTTCTATTACTTAGTATTAATATTATCTTCGATAAGTATCAATGTTAGTGAGTTAACATTTATTAAAAATCTTCATAACTTAGGTTTGTGGAATTATTTTAGCTTTTGAATCCATAAAATACCAGAAGCGTGTCGATGACTAATTCATGCTTGTTTTCCGGCCGGAACTCTTATAAATTTCCGCGTGTTCCCAGTGGTTCTATTGCCTCCTTCCATGACGAAACTAGTGGGAAAAATCCACCTGGAAATGGTTAACGCACGGAAAAATTTAAGTCTCAATAGTTCAATCAGAATAAACAGTGTCCTACATGAATTTTAGTAATGTATGAGCAACCTGTCTACAAAAATTAACTAAGTATGTATGGGTATAAAATCGTTTTGTAATGAAACACAAACAACAGATAATGTTTCACTTTTAAATAATATAAAATTATTATAAGGATCCGGAGTGTTTTAATTTAATAACATTTAGAACAATAAATTGCAGTATAAATGAATTAGTGTTTAAAGATAAATTTAAATTAGACATCTTTACAGCGCAGAATTAAAAACATACCTACACTTGAACGTGAAATAATAAACGAGAATGAAGTATTGGACATGCTCGTTCTCTCCATTTCGTATAAAAAGACAAAAAGGGTCATCTTTGTGATGCAAATATGCTCTTCGACGATTAGCAATTTATCCAATGCTTCAACAGTCATAATGTTTGATCTTTTGTTCTGTTTTGTCAGCACTCTACAAAGAGTACCCTATAATACCTTTTTTTGTTTTTTATTATAGGTGTCTTTTTGAAGTGAGCACATGGCAAAGTAGGTATCTACTGATAAAACTTATTTTATAAATATAGCTTTTCTTACCCTTGATGAGACAAAAAAGATGAGAGGTAATTCGTTCGTAAGTCCAGTGGTGGCGTAATCATTACAATTATTTCGCGAGTATAACGGGAGTCCTATGTAGTTGCGAATAACGCCGCCGCGCCGGTGCGACGCAAGCTGTTGCGAAAATTTTTGTAGATGGGTCGAAGTCTATCGTATCTAAAACCAACCGATCAAACGACCCTAATTCGAAACACGAATCTGGAATTTTTATTTTCATGTCATTTGTAGGCTTGTGACATTTATGAATATGATTCGATACCTGAACTGTGGTGTAAAAATAACCCAGCGTAAAAATAAGACCACTCTATCTCTTCCCATGGGTGCCATAAGAGCCGGCTAAGAGAGTATCTAGGAATAAGCAGCTGCTTCTCCCAGGGTTTCATTATAATCCACAACGATCTCCATTACGCCTGCCCAGCATGGTGATTACTCAGGCTGATGATTATAGTGCTAAAAAATATAATTGCATAAATACTTACCAACATTGTTTTAACGATAAGCGGTCCAGGGCAAAGATCACAAACGCTAACGCCAAACGCTAACTACGAAATGTACTAAAATGACATTTTGGAAATCGCTAACTTTTTCGCAGCTTATGTCATTTCAATTCATTTTTGGATTTCGCGTTTGGCGTTAGCATTAGCGTTTTGGATCTTTGCTAGACCTCCTGGTATATATTAATTTTGCAATTTTTAAACTAGACCAGTTATTAAACAATTTCAATAGGTTTGAGTTTCTATTGAATAGCGTAGGTTGTTAATATAATCAAAAATATTCTTTATTTCGCGTAAAGCTAGCTTCAGGCGTAGTAATATACCGACTTATATCTATTTTGTTCTTTAGGACACAAATCTAAGCCCACACACAGTGAGGGATCAAGATCAATTAACTAATGGGTCGTACGTGTCTTGAAATAGCCACTGGCCTATTATGTACTAATTGATTTGTATTATGCAGCCACGCCTGGACGTAAAGACTTAATTGAAACTTACATACAAGTTAGTCGGGCCATTATCTAATATCTAGACCTACTTTCATGTTTTCGTGGTAACGCTTAAAATCCTAAAGTGTTACGTGGGTGTTTCTAGGTTTTTTTTACTTTTAATGGGTTTGCGTTTGACTAGATTTCACCTGATGGTAAGTGATTGCTTACAATACCTGTAGACTACCTACTAGCTGCGCCCGGCAGTTTCACTTGTGGATAAAAAGTGATCCTATGTGTAAATCTACATAAAGCGTATATAAGCCATCCATATCCTTAATTTCATCTAAATCCGTCTAACCGCTGCGATGTGAAAAGGGAACAAACACACATACAAACTTTCGCCATATCATATTAGTGTGATAGTGTGATGTATATTGTGGATTGTGGTAATCTACTATCTTTAATGCCAGCAATATAGGTACCTATACTGTATGCACTATAATATCAATATTCAGAACTATTCACTTTCTAAGCTAGATATCAAATTTAGTACAGTTATGTAGGTAGGTATCTATTTAATTAGGTAGACGAAAAGGTTTCGTAATAAATCAGGTCATCGACGTACGTTTGTATTATGTACGTTTTGATGAATTAACAAAATGATAAACGACTGTAGAATGTAAGTCTGAGCAATATATTTTATTGTAATCTTATCTATGTAGTTATGTAGTTTTCATTTACCGAGTAAATCCCTATAAATATTAAATAACCTATATTTGGTGGGTAAATAAAGTTCTCAAAACACAAAACAACTCGGCTCGGCTCGGCTCGGTCCACCTTGTAGTGGGGCGGCCTACGCTGCGTCTTCCGATTCATGGTCTCCACTTTCTGTCGGTCGAGAACCTTTCTTCCCCATCTGTTGCCAGTTCTACGAGCGAGAACATAGCGATTAATAAGAGGAGTACATAGCCAGGCTTAATTCTTACCGACTTTTAACAGACTACAAAACTGTTATTACGTAGCTACCTAGTAACTAGCGATAAAAATAGTGGGAGGTCATCACGAATCATGATAATTTAAAAATATTCCTATTCATCTATATATTACAGGATCCAAACCCACGATTAAATTAGCATTCAGCTTGCTTTGGACAATGAGTTAATTCAAACTGTGCACCCGCCAACCATATTTTAAGCGTTCGGTAGAAACTATCTAGTGTTATATTTGCTACGTCCTCTGACTATTAAAAAGTAAAAAACTACTTCTAAATATTAAATTGAAACGTGGGAAATTACATGCTACAGTAGAAAATAACTTCATAAACAAATGAAGTGTGCTACCCGAAAGTTCTAAGATCAGCAAAATATGCCAGTTGCTTTGTTGCAACCAGTGCAGGTGTATCGGTGCAATGAGTGTTATGTGTTACATACTTTAACATGTGCTGTCGTGGCCTTTGATAAGTGAATTGTTTCGTAAAATTATTAAAGGACAATTTAAGGTGACGGTAAGTAACTATTATGCATAACATATAAAGGCAATGCGTACGTCTATAATATAAATATGTATAGTGTTGAATACGCTGCGAGTTCTTTTGACCCTAGCTACAGCTATGGCGCCTGGAGTTACCAGTAATTGTTATTTACCTACTGACATCAGCCAGAGACTTAAAACGAATGACGATTATACTTATTCATTCATCTTACTGCTAAGGTTACGGTTATGATTTAATTTTTTATTTTATTACTTTTTTTCGTTTTTAATGGTGATGTTTTACTATAAGCGAGAAGTTGACCACATTTTCAGCACTGAAAATAAATGGCATAAGCGTGATACGTACCTTAGCTATGAGGGTAGGTAATTAGGTTTTGAGATTAGATTTATATTCACCTACTAGAAAATCAGCTCAATTAAAATTCTAATCAACATATTATATAACATAATATATTTGTTCAGCATTTGGACCCGCGCCCGCGGGCCCAAAAGGCATACATCACAATCATACGCACTTTAGCAGCTGCGTTAGCCATTTTTTCCATTATCATTATTGGGCGTCCTGTTCGATATGAGCAATCGAGCATTTTATCGTCCGTAATTGATGGGCAATAAGGTATTACTCAGTAGCAATATGAGCCATAATATTACATATTAGACTGGCAAAATGTTTCCTCATAATGTCAGATATTTTTTCGATAAATACCTTCAACCACCCAACCTTAAATATTCCAGCTGTGTAATAAAATACAACTATGCAGGTAATAATGGGCCCAAATCGGGCTTGAAGGGGCTTTTGTTGCCATTGGTCCCCTCAGGTAAGGAATGTCGCAGACCCCTTTTTAGTGGTTTGTTGAGTGACTTCAGAATTTAATTTCACAGACGCGAAATATTATTCTATACGTATGTTATGTATGTTCGTTTCTATCAAATATATTTTTACAAAAATAAATAGAGTTTGCTCAAGAAACATTCACATAATGTGATGACTTCATAATTTTGAAAAATACTATATTACAAACTTAGATATTAATTAAAAACCTCCAAAATCAGCCATTTCGTGCGTTGTATTCGTAGTAAGCGCCACGCGAAAGTTCAGACTGAATTGATATTTAAGTCTACGACGTTGGTCGATGTTTTTTTAAACAAACTTCGACCTGCTTATCTGGCCCTACCCTTCGCCTTAACTTTTCATCAGATTTTCTTAAAGCTTTAATTTTCTTACAATGCATGCTTGCTTTATTTTCGGTTTTGAATTGCTTAGGGTTTTTTATGTTAGGATTCCTAACATACTTAGGATTAGTTACTTATACGTGTATTTTTTAATACACCTATAGGAGTAAAAAAAAATCCGTATTTAGAAAGGTGTGAGGGAAAATAATATAAACTCATAATATATATATATATATATATGTATACATGTATTATACCTACAAGCATGGAGCTAATAAAAAAGAAGGAGGGAATCCCGTCCGATCCAAAACTGAAGCATCCTTAGGAAGCCGAAACGCTTAGTACGTACGAGCGGGGCACGCAGACACTCACATCATATGCAGCCGGTCGCCCTACTTTCATCTGCCACACATATGTAATATGTCCGCCATTTTGGGCTTCAGTTCGATGTCAATAAAAACTCAATCCTTCTTTTTTTTTTATTTCATCCATGCCTACAAGATCAAATTTCTATAAGTTATCTAAATAGAATAGAATAAAATATCCAAATGAGTGCGTGTAACCTTATATTTATACTGTATAGAATTCATTACCTGCGTAAATTATTTGTTGACAGTACTATTACATGACATTATTTTCATTTCATCGCAATTACGTACGAGTCTATTAGAGATGTACTCTAATATAATTATGAAATAAACTGTATTATCATAAGTTTTTTTTTTCTTTAGGTGATGGCTGAGATTATAAAGACTGATCGTCCTGTGGACCAACTTGGTTTACCACCGATGGAACTTGCTGAATCATCAAACGGTACTTATACATTTTTGTTGTCAAATCAGAACTACTTTAGATAATATATGTATAAATGAAAAAAAAAACCGACAATAGTTAATCGAACATTTTCTTTTCTTACAGAAGGCAGCTCACGTTGTTTATACAGATGTATGTACCCAGCATTGCGGAAAGTGTTTATATTGTTAGCGTTACTTACATTCAGTGCTGGATTATATGTTTTACTCTTGAAACTGTTAGAAATTACTGGTATGTGCATTTTATTATTTTACTCTCAGTTTTTTTCACCTTTGATAGGTTTGCATTTAACTTATTGCATTATATACAACTGTAATTGGTTATGTTGAAATGATACCAAGAATTCGCTTTTGTTTGGTGAATTAAATTTTGACATGATTTTGATCACAGGAAACATTAAAATAGTACCTGAACAATAATATTTTGTAGACGTCTTCAGGCTGTTAATGACGGTGGTCATACTACTAATATTATAAATGAATTATATTTTATGTATTTTCCTCTTACTCCATGTTTCAGACAATACTCATAACACCGAAATTATTTTGGTGACGGGACGAGACACACGCAATATAACGGTACATCAAAACGATTGGGAAATATTTTTCCATCTCAAAAATCAAACTGAAACAAATATGAAAAGGAAGAAAAGAAATGTTCAGAGTTCACATGACAAAAATAAAGAGATATTAGAGCGTTTAAAAGATGGTGATCTAAATAAAGTTAAAGAAATAATATTGAAGCATCGTGCTTTATGTCACGATGAGAAACATAAAGATACTTGCACAGAACTTATAGCCAAACTTAAATCAATTATTGAGAACAGTGAAGCATATGAAACGAAAGAAATTCAAAGTCCTAAAGTAATTGATATGACTAATGGTAAATTAGAAACTGATCAAATTAACGCGCTGCCTACTGAAGGCCTAAAGCGAGAAACTCATTCACTTAATAGAGTAAGAAATGTCCTGAGTCAAGCTCCTTTAGACATTCACGAAGCTCATACTCTTCCACAACTACATCCACATGTAGGAGCTGGCCGACATCTAACAGACACTTGTCTTCTCGCTAAACTTTTGAAACAAAGCTATCCGAATGTTCATGGTAATATCATCAATAACTTTGTATCATTTTATTTATCTAATATAAAATTAGTATAATAAAATAAGTAATAAAAATAAACACAACTAATTTTGTTTCCAGAAATTTACGAGCCAAGCTCAGAAATGGTGGTGCCGTACTATGACCAGTCACATTTACCCCATATGAGGTGAGGATAAGGTACTTTAATTTTAATAAGAAGTTTGATAGTGAAAAGACCTGATTAAACCATTTAAACTTACAGATATTTCCAACCAGCTATGCCATCCTACACGCAAAGCCGAGAAATTGAAATACACGGACGAAAACCTCACCCGCAAGATATTGATATATTCATGAGCTTCTTCAACAAGTGAGTATCTTATTATTTTATCCTAAACAATGAATAATGAAATTCCTTTATTTTATTTGCTCAACCAAACCCGAACTAATACTGTGTGTATTACAAAAATAGATTCCAAAGACAAGTAAAATCTACTGTTGTCAGATTTTAGGAAATTCATAAGAAGTAGGTATTTTAGACAGTGGTTTCACAAACAGTAGAGTGTAAATACAGTTCATATTACTATTTCCAATAAATAAATAACAGTCAGCTTTAAAAATTAGATTACTATACGTGGGCTCACTTATATAACAATTTATTAGGTAGCCTTATTAGATTTATTATAATTATACCTAAAACCAACCGATGACAATATTGTACAGATTTCAATTCAATTCATAGTCAATTTGTGCATGCAAGTTTATTCCATATTAGTAATTCTCTATTTTGTAAAATATATTTATGAAATGTATTATGTAAACATATTTAAATGTATTCTTTTAATGTACCTAAACGTGATTAATATTTTTGTTTTTAGACCAGAAAATTTGCCACAACAAGAGGCACCTAAGAAAAGCCGTGCAATCGAGTGTCCATTAGGGTCTTTGTCTTGTAACAATAATGAAGACTGCGTCGAGGAGAAGCATTGGTGTGATGGTAATGTGGACTGCTCAGATGCCAGTGATGAAATTAGATGCAGTTGCAAATCTAGGGTAGACCGATCTCGACTATGTGATGGATATTTTGACTGTCCATTTGGAGAAGATGAAATGGGATGCTTTGGTAAGGATTTGTATCAAATATCCTCATACATATTATAATAAACTAGCTTTTCCCGTGACATCACCTGCATACACCACAGTATAGGTACACTGTAAAGGTGCAAGTAAAATAATTATGCATTATGCTGGTCAAAATATAGTCACAAATATTATCGCCTCATGTTTTCCAATTTACCTACATGGTAATCCTACGTTCCGTAATAGGCTACTTGCCAATTATTAAAAACGAAAAAATAAATGGTATTTTCATAAAGTGCGTTAAACATAAACGCAATAATAACTGATAAAAAGTAAAATCTTATGCTATAAAGTAGGTACTTAATAAAATGCATACCTACTTTACAATTTAGTCACTATATTTATGCTAATGGTTAATGGCATCCTGTATTGAATAATAGTAACTGCTCACATTAAAATAGTAATATGTATGTTTATTTAATTGTTAACATTTTACAATTAAAGCTTTTCTATTTGAACTTCTAGGTTGTAGTGGAAATACATTTAGCTGTGAAAATTCAGACACAAAAAGCACTTGTTTCACTAAAAAACAAAGATGTAATAGTGTCCATGACTGCCCAAACCACAAAGACGAAATTGAATGTAACATGCTCGCTCCAAGTTTACACAAAAAGCAGGTACGAACACAAACATCTACCTAAAGTTTCCAGCACTAAACAGTATTGGAAATAAAACTTAGCGATCTTTTAAAATACTGCTTCAAATAAAAGATAAATACATATTTATCTACATTCAGATACCGCCGCTTCCTTTTTGCATAATGAGATTGTGCTTGTTTCAGATGTTTGCAATCTCGAACACAGAAGGATATTTGCATCGGAATTTTAAGGGAGATTGGTACGCGGTATGTCAAAATCCCTACATGTGGGCGCATGATGCATGCCGACGGGAAACAGGGCTTATAATCCGGTAACATTTATTTATTTATTTATTTGTTGTAGATTGAGTTCATGTAGAACATAAAATACACAGTTCTTATTAAATAATAGGTACTTAATATCCATATTTGTAATTATTTAATAAATGAATTTCGTAATTGCATTTCTAACATTATTTGGATATTTATCCCTAACACACTCGGCAAAAATGTTAATGTTGATGACTCTATCCATTTCGTTTCTATTTCAGTCCACCAATAATTCAAATTGTGCCGATAGATCCGACGCTTAAAGTAGGCTACTTGAATACTGCAGCTGGAGGCTTAATGCAGACAAGCGATACCTGTTTCAATGCATCTGCTGTCTATGTCACGTGTCCCGATTTCTTGTGCGGGACTAGAATTCAAACTACTGCACAGTTTTTACGGGAGGTAAGTACCTCTATGTTCATATCGGGTAGTAGCGTTATTCTAATATATTATAATCAATAACTTTATTTTATCTAAAAATATTCTCCGATTTTCAGAATTTATCTGTAGAAAACCACTTATTCGGTCGCAACAAAAGGTTTCTGTACCCGTATCACATGATGTATTATGGGAACAGAATGAAAAGAGATACGAGTGGCATTACTAGTTATGACAGTGCTGAAGAGAGTACTATAAAAATAGATAAATCAAATGAAGAAAGGAACAAACGAGCTGAGAGCAGAGTTGTAGGTGGTAAGCCTAGCCAGCCTGCCGCTTGGCCATGGATGGTTGCCATTTACAGAAACGGTATGTTCCACTGCGGTGGTGTAATTTTGACTCAAAGTTGGGTGATATCAGCTGCTCACTGTGTACACAAGTAAGTATTAACTATATTGTATAAGGTGAAAAAACGTTCTAATTACAACTTAAATAGCTCTGAGAAACCCCAGTTAATAAAAAAGAAAGTTATAATGTAAATATCTGATCAATACCTATAGTGCCACATGCTACAATAAAAATTATTATGTTCATTGTGTTACTTAGCAGTCTTTTATTTCAACAATAGTCCTTTCCTCGTCCCTGGAATGACTTGGAAATTCACAATCACAAAACAATAGGTATTGGTTATCATTTACAAAACCGAAGGTTAACTGAGACGTTTTATTCAGAAAAACTTAAAATGTAATGTAGTAAGTAACATAATATACAACACAAAGAAATCTTTAAATTCATTTTTTAATTTTAGGTTTTGGGACCATTATTACGAAATCCAAGTAGGCATGCTGCGCCGTTTTTCATTTTCACCTCAAGAACAAAACCATCGCGTTACCCATGTCATTGCAAACCACCATTATAATCAAATCGATATGAAAAATGATCTGTCTTTGCTGAAAGTAGAGCCAGGGATACAATTTAGCCGATGGGTGCGGCCAATTTGCTTGCCAGGGCCTAATACTGCAGGTCCAGATTGGTTATGGGGTCCAGCTCCAGGCACAATTTGTACGGCAGTTGGCTGGGGAGCTACCATAGAACACGGACCAGATCGTAAGTGAAAATTAATTCGATTATACGATTTTTATAAATCATAGAAATGTCATCGAAAAAGTTTTAATTAGGTAAGTTTGTTTTTTGCGTGACAGAACTATTATGTTTTGAAACGTTTAAACTTGCAATATTAATGGTATGAGCGATGTCATTATATTATTTACACAACAAATATAAGATCTCAATATGTTAATGTACTTAAGTACATTACTTGTTTATTATTTGGGCGTTTTTACTATATATGTATTAAGATCTAAAATAAAATATCACAAGTAAAATTGTTGGTGTTATTGTATCAAACACTTATGTCATCTTATACTTTTTTCAGCGGACCATATGCGAGAAGTTGAAGTCCCTATTTGGGAACATTGCAAACATAGCGAGGATAGAGCGGGTAAAGAAATATGTGCAGGTCTCGTCGAAGGTGGAAAAGATGCATGCCAGGTAGTTTTTCTGAGAGATATACCACAAACATGGAGCTAATAAAAAAAGACTACAAATATTTATAGTAAATTTAAAAATCAAAAGCTTATTTTTATTAGATCATAGATAATTACCATAACATCAAACTTTTCCGTATATTTAGGTATTTTAACATTAACCAAGAACCAATAATGTACATTATGTCGACCTATAATACGAATATCTAGATCTCATTTCAACGTGTACGTAAAACCGTTCTCGCCAGAACAATACGAGACGTGTGAAGTACTTATTACACGCGCCTACATTTGTCTTTTGTGGGATTATTCCAGGGCGATAGTGGAGGACCGCTTTTGTGCAGAAATCCTTTGAATTCTCAACAATGGTACCTAACCGGGATCGTAAGTCACGGAGATGGTTGTGCTCGTAAAGATGAACCTGGGGTTTATACCAGAGTCAGTCTCTTCGTAAAGTGGATTAAATATCACACATGTGAGTGTAAAAAGTAATTGAGTATTTATAGCAGTGCTTTGATTGCATAGATTTTTATTTTAAGACAATAATGCTATACTTTCAAGTGTTATTAATTAACTTATTTGTGTTTTCAGCATCTAAATCTTTGCCACTAGTACAACCAATTCAAGAGTGTCCAGGATTCAAATGTGCATCAGGCATCTCAAAATGTCTTCCAAATATAAGAAAGTGTGACAAAATTGTCGACTGCCTAGATGCTGAAGATGAAATAAGCTGTGATTTTATGAGATCCTCTGGTGATGCGATGTTCAAAATTGCCAATACTACAAAGAATGAAAATACATTAACAAAAACCTCTAGAGAAGCAGACCCAGAATCATTTTCATTTAATGATAAGCCCACTATTGTAAGTGAAACGCCTATGGTTACATCTCTTATCAATGATGTGACTATAACCACAACTGAACAAGTTACAGATGCTATTACAGATTTTGTAAACAATGTTGAAAATATTAACGATGACGATAATAAAGAATCAGAAGATATAAAAAAAGTTATGCATGAAACCCCTAATTTTTCGCATGCATCAACAATTGAAATTTCTCCCACAGAGAGCTTTGAAGAAATAGATAATGGTAATAACGAAAATGCTACTTCTGATTTTCTAGCGGTGATCGAAGAAGAAAGTATTGAAACAACTACTCTTAATGAATTGCAAACTTTCACTGTGTCTTTCAAATCAGGAGTACTGGAATCAAGGTCATCTATTCTAAAAAATATAAAACGCAACGAAAATTCTAAAAACGATTCACCCTTAAGAGCAGTAACAGAACAGAATATTTTAATAAAAGAAAGCACTTTGCCGTCGAGATCTGAAACAAATGATATGAAGCTAAGTGAATCAATACATATAAACCGTGGAGACCATATTCCTGATGAAGAAATAAACACTGAAAATGATGTACGAGAAACCTCCGTCACGGAACTTAGTAGTAGCACTCAACCTAGCACGGTTGAAAATGAATCTGAAACAGTAATTATAGAACTTTTAGTTCCATCTAACTCTACACAATTCGAAAATAAAACATCTGAAGAAAGCAAAAATTTAGATAATGATGACAATGCATCGCAAAATAATATAAACACAGAAAGCATATCGGCCAAAAACCTCCCAGTTATTGCAGAGAAGAAGATTTTGACGAGTGAAGTCTTACAAAAAATAGAAGACTTTGTATTTTCGGAACTTCAACCTGCCAGCATCAGAAAAAAACATCGGATACATAAAGAATTCGAGTGTCGACGGTTTGTTACATACTATTTATATTGGTAATAAGATATTATGATACGCCTATAAAAAAATCAACGTCATATTTTAATTCCAGTATTTATCAACAAATACCCTACAATCGACGTTGTGATCGCAAAGCTGACTGTGAAGATGGAACTGATGAACTTGGATGCACTTGTAATGATTATCTATCCTCTTTTGATGAAAAACTCATATGTGATGGGATATTTGATTGCGCTGATGGTCAAGATGAAATTGATTGCTGTAAGTAAGAACTTACCAACATTCCATATATTAAAATAAGCATATTTATTCAATAATTCCCAAGATAAAACATAGACACCAAAATCGGTATACATTTGCAGACACCTGCCCAGAAAATCACTTTCTGTGTAAGCGAAGTGCAATGTGCATACCAACAAAATATGTATGCGATGGAAAATCCGAGTGTGCTCTGGGTGAAGATGAATCTAACTGCTGTGAGTATTGCAACTATATTTTAACTTATATTATAAATGCAAATATTCGATAGTGCGTATGCAAGTTCTAAATAAAATAGCTCACTAATATTTATGATTTTTATAGCAGTATCGGCTGCTCAGCGTAATCTACAGATTAATTTGCAAAGGAAAAAATTAGAATCACGAGCGGCGATCGTGATTGTAATTTTTCCTTTGCAAATTAATCTGTAGCTCACTAATCTTTACTTCTAATAAAATTCGGTACATGGAAGATAATATTGAAATTATTATCGATGCTGAAGCTAAAAATATAATTAAATCCATTTTTGTCTGTCTGTCTGTCTGTCTGTCTACCTGTAACTTGGCTGAGCTTCACGCCGAAACTACTGTATGGATTCAAAGGGAAATTGGCGTGGTTTGACTTCATATAGGTAGGCTATAGGATAATTGTATCCCAAAATTCAGCACGGGGATAAAAGTTGAAAGTGTACTTATTTTTAATTAATAAACGTTTGACGCGCCCGATAGCTCAGTTGGTAGTATCCCTGCCTTCTGAACTGAGGGCTGTGGGTTCGATTCCTACTCAGGACAAACATTTGTGTGATGAACATAGATGTTTGTTCTGCGTCTGGGTGTTATATTGTATTCTATGTATGTATTTACAAACAAAAAAGTATATGAGTATTGTATCAGTTATCTGGTTTCCATAGTACAAGCTATGCTTAGTTTGGGGCTATATGGCGCTGTGTGAAATGTCCAGTATGTCCACACATGTCCACGTGTAAGCCAATTTCATTACTTCTTTTTTTTAGAAAGGGGATATTTTAAATATTTTCCCGTAAATATTTCATGATCGTCAGTTTTGGGATCCAGAAAGTACAGACATCTATTTTCAGTATTAGGTCCAAACCCACTCCTACCCTGTACTATGGGAAATAGAGAAGGGTTGGGGGAAAAGATAAGGGAATTGGATGAATGGATGATCCCTTTTCTTACTCTCTTACTTTAGACGGAGATAAAGAGTAAAACTTATAAACCCGTGCGAAGCCGGAGCGGATCAGCTATAAACTAATATTATAACTACTAATTCGGATACAGCCATAAAACGCAGCGCCACCAATGATAATAATTATTTATACTTCAGTTGCATTATCCAATGGAAGAGAAATGTATTATGACGTCGACGAGAAACCAATTATAAGTATGGAAGGTTTTCTAACAAAGCGCAACAAAGATGACTGGCAAGTGGTCTGCGAAGATAAAGTTACTATTGATGAACAAGAAGAATCAGCTGCTCAAATATGTCGTTATTTGGGATTCAGGTATGGCTTTATCAAATAAAATAACTATATTTTTTCTTATCTTAGTTTTTGATTTATTAACCAGATTAGTAACTTTCATCCATCTAAGTATACTGAAAAACCACTCCTTAAGCAAGTATATTAATTTAGAGGTGCAATGGGTTTTTGATCCTGAGTTTGAACAATGGTTAAAAACGCTAGTAACTCTATCCTACGATCAAAATTTGTTAGCATTTTAACCCTTACTTACTTTAATTATGGATCAAAAATCCAACCCCTAAGTTTTCAGAATAAAAAAAATATTTATATATTCCCATCTAATACTAATATTTGGTCAACATTCATACAGTATATTATAACTTTACAGCTCGGCGAATAGATATTTCATTAAATACATTAATGTCAAGGAAGAAGATATTGTTAGGACAGGGTCAGACGAAATAAAAAGAGCAAGAAGAGGTATTGAAAAAGGCGTACCAGTTCATTTCGCTTTTAAAAACGTAATAATGAATAACGAAGCAAGAAATGTTGTTATTAAAAACCCACAAGTCTTAAAAGAAGAATGCGTTCCAAATATAACAAAGACCTGTAAATCGTTGTATGTGTTTTGTGATCGTTCTCTCTACACCAATTTTGTGAAATCCCAAAATCTGTTTTACGACAAAGCAGTTGAAACACATAAAGAAGAGTTTGCATCACACATGTGGCCTTGGATCGCAAAGGTATATGTTGAGGGCGATTACAAATGTACTGGAGTTTTGATAGATCTCGCGTGGGTGTTAGTAAGTGACTCATGTCTTTGGGATTCATTGTAAGTATTATTTAATTTAATACATTATAATGATTTTGTGCGGCTACTCGCCTCCTGCATCCATCGGCTTCCCGCAGCTTTCACAAGATCGTCGGTCCACCTAGTTGGAGGCCGGCCTACGCGTCTTCCAGTTCGTGGTCGCCACGCGAGCACCATTTTTCCCCATCAGCAAAGTGGCGCTCCCTGGGGAGGCCTATGTTCAGCAGGGGACGTCTTCAGGTTACTAATGAAAGATTTTGTGCTTTATAAATCATTATTATCGTCATCATCTGGTTTGCTTCTAGATCAATAATTCATGATACACTTTTGTTTAAACGGTTACTTTTTTATTATTTCAGACCAACCCAAAACTTTGTATCTGTTATTTTGGGGTCGCATAGAACCTTAAATTCTTTAAACGGATTATACGAGAGAGTTCATAAAGTCGATGCTAAGAAAGATTTGTATAGGAGCAGAGTTATTTTACTGCATTTGAAAGAACCAACTGAATATTCAAATATGGTGAAACCGATGGTTATCGCATCTCCGTAAGTTCTGATTTGGTCATTTTACAATAACACTTGGTAATTGAAAAAAATGAATACAATTTTACTTTCTGTTTCAGAAGTTTCCATACAGATCAAAAAATAGTTTGTGTTGCAATTGGCCAAGACAATAACAACAACACTATTGGCATATTCTTGAAAGAAATGACAAAAAATTGTAAACTACACAACCGTTGCTTTGTCCGTCAAAGCAATCAAAGCATCTGTTCTGTAAGTAAAATTGGATTATTCCCAATTCTACAGATTTTCAATTCTACAGATTCCCAATTCTATAGATTCCCATGTCTACAGATTCCCATGCCCACAGACTCCCATTTCTATAGATTCCCATTTCTACAGATTCCCATGTCTGCAGATTCCCATATCTACAGACTCCCGTTTCCACAGATTCCCATGTCTACAGATTTTCATTTTAACAGAATCTTATGTTTACTGATTTTTAATTCAACGGAGCCAACTTTTCTAATTGAAAAATTATATTTACACTAAAGAGTAAAATAATTGCCGCTGTCACACAGTTACTTATCAAATGCACATAAATATTTTTGTATACTCAAGTGCTAATATTAATCGTATTAATCAGTAAAAGTCCATGAATTGTACGCTGAAAGTATTCTGACAAATCTTAACATTTTAATAATTTTGTCTCTACCAATGACTATTTATCCATGTATTTGTATTAATTTTTGATAATATTTTGAGTACAAAAATAGAACTGCCTTCTGACTAAAAGATAGATTGAACTTATAGTGAACCTAAAGCTAAAAATTTTTTAATTGTAGGCTAACGAAGAAACTCACCGCCAATGGTCAGGAGTAATAAGTTGCCACGACGAACGGGGCTGGTACCCTGCTGCATCTTTCGTAGATAGCAGAGGAGAATGTGGTCTGGAAGATCTTATTGTTGCTACTGACATTGAGAATCTGAGGCAAGAGATAAAATATTATTCAGGTAAATCGTATGCATGAGTTTACATGTAATCTTACGTGTGCAATTTGAGGCTTTTTACATCATTGTGATCATTGTACTGGACGACTACTTCAATATCTTTCCAGGAAAGGTTCTTTTGTCAGATTCAATGGAACATACTAGCAGCAGCAAACTTTGCAGTGGTGTTCGATGCGGCCGAGGCAAATGCGTATCTCTACGGCAAATGTGTGATGGAGTCATGCAGTGTGAAGATGGAAATGATGAATCCGAAGATTCTTGTATGACGAAATACCAAGTTTGTCTTAGAGATCCGTTTCAAAAAGGGTGTGGTATGTACCAACGTATCATATTCTACGCTTTTTTGACTAAGGTAATATTATTACCTTCAGCGTAGGCAGGCGCTAGGTGAACCAACGATCTGGTGAAAAGCGAGGGGAGCCGATGGATGTAGGAGGCGAGCAGCCAGTCAAGGTGGTGCTCTCTGGGGGAGGCCTATGTTCAGCGGTGGATGTCTTCGGGCTGTTGATGATGATGAATATTATTAGGTTCATAGATGCCATCACGACAAGGCAAAGAGAAAAAACCTCACTTCACTCTATCTTTGAATAGAATATACCTACTCATATTTCATTTCATTAACATTCAAGGTGTGTTCTTTCACCCAGAGCGGAGCAACCACAACGTGATTTTTTATAGGCTGGAAAGTTACATACGTTCTTTACTCCGAAAAGTCGTGCACCGGGAGAATCCGCAAGACTGCTATAGTCTAGTAAAAATCAATATAATACCTCAAGTACGTAGGTTTGTGCGTTAGTTTGCAAACTCGTCCCAACCTTTAGCTTTACCGCTTCTTGAAAGCGTTTTATCTTAATGAAGTTCCAGAACAACCCCGCAAACAAGGGTCCACTTACGAGTTCTTTGGAGTTTTGATATAATAAATAAATAAATACTGAAGGGACGTAATGAAGACCGGATAATATAGTTAGTTATATTATAAAGCTGCGATGTAAGCGGTTTAGTCAACTTTTTATGTTGGCTAAAGTGCTAAGCTTAGCATAGTTTGTTTACTATAAACTTTGGTATCAATATTTTGCAAGGCAGCTGCTGTAATTTGTACAATGTACATTGATTAATTCCAACGGATAGAAAATTAAGAATAACTACTTTTTCAACCATGTGAAACTTTACTTACACATTTTATAAGCTTTATTTTAAAGGAGTTTGAATCGCGTACCTATGTACGGGATTTGAACCCTCATCCATCCAACCCTAAAGCCGGTGATTCAAAATTTTCCCTCACATTAAAAATTAATCTGTCGATTACGCTAAGCAGGAGATACTGTTATAAATCATAAATTCTTCAGTACACATTGTAGATTCATCTACCTCTATAATACCGTTATTGTTTTTATTATTTTTTATCGTCAATTTTTTACCTGTTGTATTTTTGTATGCCGTATGATTAAACAATTTTTTTCAGATTGCTTGCCAGATCAGATGAAGTGTCGAAATTTCAAATGTATTGCCAAGGAGCTATTCAGAGATGGGAACGATGATTGTGGAGATGGAAGCGATGAGCCGTTGAAGACCTCTTGTTCAGATTACTTAGCTAGAGTAATGCCGTCACGGCTCTGCGATGGTACACTACACTGTCAAGATAGAAGTGATGAGGATCCAGTGTTCTGCAAGTGCTTTGCCAAGCAACCTTTCCCGTAAGTTGTCGTACCATAAATACAGTTTTGAGGCCAAATGTTAGGTATAGTTTATTAGAGCTATTTAAAATATAACCGAAAATGTAGATAAAATTCTACATAGCTTCAGTAACTACTTTTACATAGCACAATCTAGCTCAAAAAATCTTTCATTAAATTTGAAAAATAATTATCAGTTTCAATATGGTTTCAATAGTCGCACTGGAAGTTGCAAAGTGCCGCGTGCGAAAACGTATTAAAACACATTTTTGGTTAATGATAGTTTCAAAGGCATTGTATGGGCTTTTATGAAAGGCCGATGGACTAGGTATCTCCTAAGGTACGCAACTAACCCCCCATTGAACCCGTCCGCCCGGTAAACCTGTAAAGGTTGGTAAAGACCAACAGCATTAGCCCAATTAAAAACGCAACTAAGCCCGGTTTTCTTTACAATAAACGTAAAAAAATATTTCATGTACCGTGGAAAATTCTGCAGCCCATTGGCTTGGATATTCCCTTAGCTGGCTCTTACGCCACCCACGGGAAAGGAGTGATCCTCTAAAAAATCGAGATCACACGAATAAAACAATTGTTACCTACCAAATTAATTTTATTATAACTGTAGAAAATAAGTAAGTAGTGAATATAGTGCGGCTATAGCTAAATAGAGTAACTCATTCCATTTTCTCTAGTAAATTTCTACACTTCTTTACCATATAATTTATGTTCTGCCAGGTGTGACAAGTCCGGTGAAATGAACCAATGCGTCGCCTCGGATATGGTCTGCGACGGCGTCCGTGACTGCCCTAACGGTGAGGACGAACGCGCATGCATTGGACTCAGCGCACCTGATGGCAAACCGTACGTATCTTGATATAATCTAGGTTTATTCAAGGTTATTAATATGGTGTTGCCTCTAATGGAGTCAAATAGGAAGTTAAATATTGCATGAAGAAACGTGGATGAAATGGCCAGTTGACTCTGCCCTCTAGTTTCAATAAACATGCTATTTGTTAACTTACTCCGATGGCTAACCTAAGCGATTCCTAGCCTCCGATACCAAATAGCGTCAGTTTTCCTTGTCTTGTACCAATTCTCTTCAATGTCGTCGACTAAGACGCAGTTGCTGTTTCTCACTAACTATCCAGCAGTGGCAGTCTTACTGGCTTTCGACCAAATGGCTGTTCCAATATATCGTCTCTCTATCCCATCCCTTCCCGGGTAGTTAGACAGATTTATACACATAAATAAACCTAAACAAGCTTCAAAATTTTTTTTTGTTAGAACATCTACCATAAGACCCTGTGCCCTACCTTTTACCTTTAAGTATAAATAGATATACACGTGGACATCAACGATAACATGACCGTGAATCATTCAAGGTAAAGGGTTGGCAAAGGATGGTTTTTATGATACAAATTTTAGTATAGCTGTAAATATCTTCATACCACTAAACTGCCCATCATAATGTTTATCGTTTCATATAAATAAGCATACAGTTATTCACCTACCAAACACACGTTTGGTTTTTCAAATAAACACTTAAACATACCCAACACGTACCAAAAACCAGTCTCAAATGTATTAACCTACTAGCAGTGCTCGGTGGCTAAGATATTCAGTAAAATATAGGTAATTACATCCGCTGATTTACCCATGCCGCCCATTTGCTATCACATTTAGATCCCATTTTTCAAATACTTATGCCATCTGATCCCAACGTCAATTATCCCATCTAATCCTACATCAAATTCATTAACTTAATACAGACGGGTACCAACACATTGTCGACACAGTGCTATATAGATAACCAGTTATCAACCTTGATAATCTAACAAGAATAAACGGTGCTTAAAGGCAATTGATGTTTTAATTAAACCCACAGAATTCCCCCTATTACTAGAAAGTCTTTGATTAAACCTAAATTACTTTTTAGATTTATTTTCTGTATATTGTAAGTTACATCGATTAAGATGACATTCTCGAACTCATTTGATATCATTTCTCATTTGAGAGTCACTTTGTCTTAATCTTAAGTACGCTATCCTTCAGGTATCACAATTTTCCAGGATTGAAACGTACTTAAAATCCTGTAGTTCTAATAATAGTTTCAATTTCACAGGTACGGCACGGGGCAGGTGCTAGTTCGCTCTCACGGCGTCTGGCACTCTAAGTGCTATCCCACGCAAAACCACACAAAGTCAGAATTAGAAGCAATTTGTAGGGAATTAGGCTTCATAGGCGGCCATGCAAAAGAGATCAAAGACGAAAAGTACCTCGTTGATTCACATAATAAATTGCTTCTGGAACCTTTTCGCGAAGTCGTGCTCAACAACCAAACTGTATTAAAAATGAGAAACACGGATGCGCCTGTCGCGCAAGCAGTTTTTGATGACAGCTTGAAGAATTGCTTCCCAGTTTTTATAGAATGTCTCTGATTCATGATCGATGTTCTAAGTTAGTACTTACCGTTTTATTTATTTATATCAATATTTTTTTTTCGTTAACTTTATTTGTAAGTAATATAATAAACATATTTTATAAACAATGTATGTAAGCATTTATTGTTGTAATACCCGATTCCATTAAATTTCAATTACTTATTTCGATATAAGAACGAATTCCATCAAACCATTGAATTGCAAAAAAGAGATGTTCAATTACAAGTAAGTATTCGATTTATCCCGAATCAATGACTTATAAAATTTACAATTTATCATAGACTAGCCTTTCCCACCGGCTATGTCTAGATACCTATAGGTATATAAAATCTAGGGTATACGTACTAGGTACTCATAACAATGACTTGATACAATACACCACAGATATTAAAAGCAATCTCATACCTACTCTTTATAATCATGGTTAACTCTCACAGCTAATAGGTAAGTAGCACTACCTACAACTACTAAGAAAACAGCATCCTATCCTATCTTTATTATATATTATCATTATAAAATATTATAGTCCTCAAAATTGACCTCAGTGGTAGAGCGTCCATCCGGTGAGTTGGAGGGCGCGGGTTCAAATCCCGCTAGTTGCTAAAATTTTGAGGACTATAATATCTTTACAAAAATGTTACTGATGTAATTGACTTCGTTACGGTTTTATAGTTGATAGGTACCTAAATATATACGTTGCCGTTAAGGTTCATGCCCGTCTATACAAAAAGAGTACCTAAGTTTGCACTTATCCCTCCATGACGTGACTTTGGTAGGTACCTATCTGCAACGCATTTTACTGAGATAAGTGCGAACTTAAATTTGACAAACTTTAGTGCAGACTAAGAAAGTTCTATAGTCCATTATTTCTAATTAGTAAATATAGGTACCTAATACCTTTAACTATAGTAAGTATAGAACTTCCTTGGTGAAGACGGGGAGCTTCGTTTCATCCCAGATAATATAATACCTACAGTACAGATGCCTCATCCCATACAACGGAATAACGCGGGCTATTTTACGAATTATTTTATTTCTGCATAACGCAAGATTATTCAGCGAAGTATTAGGCCAAATGAATACACTGGACACTAACTAGTAACTCTCTAGACACGATTACTAAATTTTTTTCAAGTTCGGGCTACTACAAATTTTCGTTTGATGGGACTCCATGGTTTCATGTTTCATTTATAATGATTGCCTTGGTTTTGATGCGTCAATGCGACTGTTTGTTAACAGCACCATCTAGCGACCGACGTTGTATTTACATAAAACTGCTCTGAAGCCCAAGTATAAGAATACCTTACTATTAATAATATAACTAAGGTCGCAAAATGTAAGGCAACGTTTATAGCGTCACTAAAGATTGAAGGCAGATGGCGTGAAAACTAAATTATTTGATAAAACGATGAAACATGAAAATTCATCGGATCGACAAAACGGGGCCTATGATGCTTTTTCTGTGGAGACAACCGGCTAGGACGTCACATTTTTCCCATCGATCCCACCGGTAGATGAGACCAAGCCTAATAAATCATTTATTTAATTTATTTATTTATTTAAATATGTACGGACATAATAATTAAAATAATAATGAATACTGATCACATTACAAGGAGGTCGGAACGTAGGACGGCCGTAGATGAACCGTAGCTGTCGGTACCTACCTATAAGTCACTACTGGGCCATTATTCCGTATCGATTCCTTGCTTCGAAACCACGCGAATTCCTTGTCTTACATAAGAAATCTGCGAAACTGTATTCTCTATGAAACGAAAACAAAACCGCGCGAAATGAATTTGGAATTGGCGCAATTTGAACTGTCAAAAATCATATGTTTTACCGAGACGCGTTCCGAAACATCAACACATCAAAAGATATGACCACTTATATCAATATATTTTATTCAAAATAAAGATAACTTTAATGTAAAGTGAAGGTATATCTGATGCTGTAACACGATTTGAACAAGACACGATAACGACGTGCTTTCGTATCGTGTTTCCATAGAGAATAACCACCCTGATAATTCAACTCGATCTAATTCATGCAGTGGTAGGTTTAATACGTACGCGGGAAATCTAATTCCAAAGTAACCCAATTATTGTCTTGTCACCCCAATATTCACATACAATAATAATACACATACACATACATAGATGTTTGTTCTGCGTCTGGGTGTTATATTGTATTCTATGTATGTATTTACAAACAAAAAAGTATATACGGTTATAAATCAATTGAAAAAGGAGATATCCGATATTAAGCAATTAATAAAGGAGCTGAGGGAGGCTCGTAGTGCTAGCGACAGACAAACAAACGACCTATTTCTTAGGCCTTATCGTGGCGATAAGGATACAAGAACTACGCTAAATGAATTACAAAGCACCGTCAATTCTGTCGCGGTTGCAAGCCACCCTCGCATCGCGGCTGGAACGAGTTCGGAGGCGACTGCGGTGAGGGAGCCCGCGCGGCGGGGAGGATCGTATACGCGCTCCCAGCTGTTGAGTGCAAGCGCACCACCTCCCGCCGCCCCGGCGCGCGCGCCTCCCCCGCACGACTCCGCTATGTCCCCGCAACAGCTGACGGCGGACACTGACACTGATACAAACTTTACATTCGTACCTACTTATAGAGATATCGCTAAGGCGGCTCATAGTATATCTCGCATAAATAAGGACGACGATGGGTTTACGTTAGTTACCCGGAAGAAACTGATGCCGTATAGGTATAGGAATACGAGAGGAACCCTACAAAATAATACTAAGCTGCTAGATGCCGAGTCGTATGCATATATCTACTTATCGCGTACACAGAAGAGCATTAACGAGGAAGATATAAAAGAGTACATACAGGGTATGAATGAACGGTGTATAGAGGTAGTAAAATTACCGCAAACAAGAGAAACAAACTTTAATTCTTTTAAAATAAAAATCATATCGACTAAAGTGAGCACCTTTTTAAAAAATGACTTCTGGCCTGAAGGTTTAGTTTTTAGAAGATTTAGACAACAGCGTTCCCTCGGGAACGATATCGCAATTCCCAACAAATAAATATGGATACACAACCACAACAACAGAATAATTTAAGATTAGTCTCGTTTAATTGCCATGCAATTAAGAGCTGTATTCCTGCGGTACGTGATATGTGCAGATATGCCGATGTGATATGCATACAGGAGCACTGGCTGATGCCACATGATCTCGGCATGATTAATAAAATCGACAAGGATTTCGGCTGCCACAGCAAGTCTTCGATGGATCCAACGGTGGTGTTGCGCGGGAGGCCCTATGGCGGGACTGCGCTCATGTGGCGGACCAGCCTGTTCACACGAGCGGATGTCATTCCATGTGAGAGTGATCGCATTATTGCCGTACGCCTATCGCAGGGTGATCGTAGTCTGCTGGTATTTTGCATATACATGCCGATCAATGACGTGGACAACCTACCGGAGTTTACAGACTGCCTGGCCCAAGTAAGTGCGGTGATCGAGTGTGCGGATGTCGAGTGCGTCCTTGTATTGGGTGATTTTAACGCGCATCCGGACACTCTTTTTGGCAAAGAGTTAACGGATTATTGCCGCGAGCAATCCCTAGTGAGCGTAGATCTAGACAGGCTGGATGCGGACACTTTCACATACGTGAGCGGTGCGCACGGTACGTGCCGCTGGCTCGACCACTGTCTCGCGACGGAGGCCGCTGCCCGCCTGGTGACGTCGGTGCGTGTCGATCACGCTATTACGGGTTCCGATCATTTCCCTCTAGTTATAGACTGTAATTTTAGCTTAATTAGTCGTAAGATATATAATAACTGTGATAATAATGTAAGTAATTGTAACAAAGAAAGACATTTTTGGGGTAATAGGGAGCGGGAACAAACGTTACTCTATTCAGAACTATGTGATAAAAAGTTGTTTGAATTAATGGATAATTATGATAATATTTTAAAAGACATGGAATGCTTTTCTACTAATCTATCATGCAATAATGACTCCCACTATAAATGTATCGACAATTTTTATACAAATATTGTCGGTGTGTTGCAGGCAGCTGCAGAGCAAACTTGTAATATGGATGCTCGTGGTGTCCGACATAGGTCTAATAAAGTAATTGGCTGGAATTTCCACGTCAGGCGCCATCATGCTAAAGCGAGGGAAATGTTTACCCTATGGATGTTACATGGCAGGCCACGCTCGGGATACCATTACAATAACATGACTGCCTCACGGAGGGAATTTAAGGCTGCGCATAAATATGTACTTAAAAACCAGGACAGAATAAAAATGGAAGTGTTGGCCAGACATCGAGCAAACTGTAATTTTGGAGAATTTTGGAAAGAGACGAAAAAATTAGATCATAAATGTAGTATACCAGTAAGTGTAGAGGGGGAAAGCAATAAGAAGAACATTGCAAATATATTTCGGACCCAGTTTAACGTTACTAATGTGAATGCTAAAACGTACAGCCCTAAGACCAGCCGTGGTTCGGAGCCTCTCCGCGTTAACATAACACCGAAAAATATTGAAGTCATTTTGAGGAGTATGAAGCGCGGGAAGTCTCCGGGCCATGACGGCCTTAGTATAGAACATCTGCTATTTTCAGGCCAATACATTTGTCATGTCCTAGCGCGGCTTTTCAATCTCTGCCTGAGGCACTGTTACCTACCCGGTGAGCTTATGCGTACTTTAGTTGTACCTATACCGAAAAATAAAACAGGTGATATCTCGAGCGTGTCCAATTATAGACCCATCTCTCTGGCGACGATTGTGGCCAAGGTGCTTGAGCGGGTTATTCATTCCCACGTTACCTCATTGGAAATTGACGATGGCCAGTTCGGCTTTCGTCCGCAACTCTCAACGGACATGGCGGTCTTCTCACTTAAGGAGGTAGTCAAATATTATAATACGAATGATACAACAGTATATGCCTGTTTTTTAGACCTGAGTCGTGCTTTTGATACTATTAATCATGACCTTTTGTGGACGAAAATGTACGGCTCGGGGGCCCCTTCTGAGGTGGTTAGCCTTCTGGGGTACTGGTACGCCAATCAAACCAACAACGTCAGGTGGGACTCTGAGGTTTCGGACAGCTACAGACTATCCTGCGGGGTCCGGCAGGGTGGGGTTACCTCTCCCGACCTCTTCAATTATTATGTCAATGACTTGATCGTGGAGCTGAGCGGCACTCCTGTCGGGCTCAGGTTGGATGGCAGATATGTCAACAACCTGAGCTATGCTGATGACATGGTGCTGCTCAGCCCCTCGATCAAAGGGCTACGAAAACTTGTTAGAATTTGTGAGCGATATGCGAGTGGGCATGAATTAACCTATAACATCAAGAAGACTGAAATGATGATTTTCAGGTCGGGAAAAGGTCCCCAACGTGTGCCAGAGTTGCGACTGAATGGGCAAATAATAAAGACGGTTGAGAGTTTCAGGTACCTTGGTCACATCGTGACGTCCAAGCTTACCGACGATGAGGATATAGAACGACAGAGGCGTGCCCTCTGCGTGGTAGGAAACATGGTTGCAAGGCGATTTTATAATGCAGCGCCTGACGTGAAAATCACGCTGTTCCAGTCATTCTGCCAAACTTTTTACACTTGTCAACTCTGGACTACCTATACGGTGAAGGCGCACAATTCCATCAGAGTGGCGTATAACAACATCTACAGACAGCTGATGGGGCTATCGCGGAGCTGCAGTGCGTCCGGAATGTTCTTTGACGCACGCGTTGACACATTCAATGCCATTCAGCGTAAACGGATCGCCTCATTCATGTCCAGAGTTGACAGGAGTAAGAATGCTGTTGTTAGAAGCCTGGCAGATCGCCTGCTGCGGTCGGCAACGTACCGACAATGGTTGGCTATTGCCTCCTAATATATTTTAGATTTTTAATTAATTTCAGTTGTATATCGATGTGTTTTTTTTGGTTCTTTAATTTTTTATGTATACGTGTCTACCTATAATATGGATCCTCGAGTCTGAAATAAAGTTCTATTATTATTATTATTATTATTATTATTATTATATAAGTATTGTATCAGTAATCTGGTTCCCATAGTACAAGCTATGCTTAGTTTGGGGCTAGATGGCGCTGTGTGAAATGTCCACACATATTTATTTATTTATTTATTTATTATTTATTGTCTAAGATCCTAGTCCTACCTATCACCTCAATAAAATTATCGAAGAACCAAAATAAAATCAGTTTTGGGTAGAACACCCTTTCAACGGTTTTTGTTTTAATCATTTTATTTTCTTACAATAAGAATGACGTAAAAGTTAAAAAGTCGTTAAAAATTATTAGTATTCAACACTTAAAAGAAAATATTAGACTAACCTTAGTAGGCACTCGAAAATTAAAAGTTTGTACTTCCATCCTTTTCTGTGCTACTAAGATTAGGTTCTACCTATTATAGTTTATTTTATGATTTCATAGACTATAAAACCTTAGATCATACTTGAAAATTAACTCATCCTTTATTATGAACATCATATATATGTAAATAACGCCCCATCAATTCAAATACGCGAGTATTAAAGATATTTACAGTGGCAAAACGAAGAATTAAGAAGCCTTTATTAAACAAATCATGGGTCAACTATGTCACCTCAACGGATATCAATTTTGTTTTAAAATCGATTATGATTCATCCATTTACTTGTCATTTGAAATGAATGATCGTACTTATAATGAAATAATAGATTAGATAACTGATTTTTGCTATAAGTAAGTATATTAAATCAATGTGTAAAATTAGAAAAATGTATATATATATATATTAGGTATTACTCAAATAGCAAACAAGATAGGTATTCAATTTAATTTGGCATCATCTTGTTTATTAGGGTTTGTCAGCTATGAAAGGATTCTAAAGTAATTTAAGCCATACAAAATACAGCTTTGTATATGTTTAGGTACGGCTTTGTTTATTTGTATAACGTAACATATTAGCAGTGATTTTATTTATAAAATCCTAGTTATTTAGTTAACAAGCTGACCCGTCTCGGCTTCGCACGGGTTAATTAGTTTTAAGTCCTAAATCTATTTATGGGTAAGAGAGAAGAGAAAGGTAAAAAAAGGGGAAACCAGGGGGGCGCCTCTCTTCTAATTGCCGTCCCATCCATTCATTGTTTTCCCCTATTTTTTTTACCTTTCTCCTCCGTCTTCTTTTCGACAGAGTAAATTTTTTTTTACTGAATTTTATTTATATTTATTTTTTCTGTTCTTTTTTATTTATTTTTATTGAAATTAAAATTGATAAACAAATATAATTATAATATACGAACAAAACAATCTTGAATAAAAACGACCTTATTGATTCGGCAACCCGCACTTAGCCGTTTTAGAAAACAAAAAGTATCCTAAATGTTATTCTGCATAATTAACTATAACCATACCAAACAGCAGAATCCGTTCAGTAGTTCCAGTGTGATGCGAGTTCAAAGGGACAGACTAACAGACAAAAAATTAAATAGAAAATGTTTCACTTTCTATATCGATTAAGAAATTTCCAAAAATTTTCCAAAAATTTTCAATGTTCAGATTCAGCCCAGTTAGAGTTTTATTAATATGTATCAACATTGACGAATTTAATCAAACTGCATTTAAAAAATTACCCATAAATTGAATGTTATTAAAATTGTAATTATTGTAAGTAGGTAATTGTGAATCCAGTAAAAGTATACCTAACTTATAATGGCACACTTTCATAATTTTGTTATCCTGAGATATCCGCACAGTCTAGCAATAAGATAAGACATGGTGAGATCAGGTCATAGAGTCTCGTTTGCCCAGTAATTTCACTAACCACAGTGCCTTTCAAATTGAAACACAGTAATACTTGCTTTGCACACTACTGTTTGGTGGCAGAATAACTGGCAAAGCACTAATACCTAGACAAAGTTACAGAAAAGTCACACTGCCACATGAATAATTTCTGAGAACATGTATAGGCACATAATATCCTATTGATTAAATTGAAATGCTGTAACTATAAATCATAATTAAGGCACATGTAGTAGACAGACTGCACAGGTATAGATACCTATAAGTAACATCAAAAATCACAGACGATACCTCCTCTGGCCATAATTAGCCTCGTTCATAATTTACTAAATTTATCAACTAAATTATGAATAATTTATCCAGACCACTAGGTGGTGCCATGATTCGTTTAAACGATACAATAAATAATATCGGATATTATTTTATACAAACGTCGCCATAGAGTCTACCCGTTCTACATGATGACACAACATTCAGATGTGTAACATTATAATACTTGGAATGGAATAGATTAGTAAAAGGCATTATGCAAATTGGTATAATTTAAAATTTAATAGAAACGAGTTAAAATTCTACGGCGATTGGGCCTCTATAAGACAATTTTCTGGCGAAAATGATAAATGTAGCGAGATTACAATACCAACGTAAGCCTACATGTATTGCCGGATCATTGAATAAGAAGATATAAATTTAACAATGTCCATTGTATTATAATTTCGGCTGTAAATCAGATATTTTAATGCCTTCTTTAATTTGCGCCGGCCGATTTATCCTTACACCAGCAGCGGCTTGCTTGTTACGTCGCTCTGATAGTCATGTGTTTACCGCTTTTGTACACGCAACCCTTAATTTGTTTGCTGTTTGGCATAAAATAATTATGTAATTACTTTATAAGTATGGTTATTAAAACATATTCGATACCTGATTTATCTTATTTAGTTCAATATAATTATGTTTTATCTAATTTTTTTTTGTTACATTTCGGATCAGTACAAACATTTTATCATGCAATTTATAAAATTTTATGGTCATAAATAAATGACGTTTTGTCGAGGTGCGAATCGTCATTCTACTTGCTGTTTTTCTTGCTCTGTGTGCTATACCTATACACCAACCTTTTTCGCACTTATCAAAAACTTTAGGTAGAAGTACTGGTAAGAGTTAACATACTCTTACAACAAACCAAACAATCAAACCTGACAGGTTTGATTGTTATTATTTTGTTCTATATATTATATTTTTTATCGTGGATAGGCCTGCATTAAAATAATAATAATTGGAATTAATATTATCATTGATGCCTATCAAGAAGATGATAGACAACACTATCCGAAGGTCGCCAAAAGTGGAAATAAGGGAGGGAGGCCTTCTGCATTGAGACACATCAAGGCTTATTAGGTACTTAGTAATAAAAAACAATAATTTTATCAATCCGTTAATTGAGAAATTTAACAGCATTGAAAGTTTTAAAAGAGTTCATATAAACGATACAAAATTGATCATTTGTTGTGGTGTCACTTACATCGGCGAATTTATTTGGGTATCGATCAAGCGGTCTCGTTACTCGTTTAAAGTCGCACGCGCAGTTACCTTGAATTTTAAGGTTCTTGTATAAGCAATTTATTGGCCGATGCATCACAAAAACCCTTTCTTCCGAACACGGATAAAGTTCATGTTAACAATTATTTTTGTCGTATAACTTTTAACTTTTCCTTGAGCAGGTAAGTTTATTGGGGTTTCTCTAATATTGATGACACGCGCTCATTTCTATTAATTCAGTTATTGTTTTTTTTCGGTCGGTTCTATGGATTCTAAGTTTTGGCTTGCAGTTAGAGTTCTTCAGTAGCCTATTCTTATAAATTTAAGGTAAGGAGGTGACAGTAAAAGTGTTCCTCTAGCTTTTCCAAACCTACGCGATCCGTTAGCTTTTTGTGTAAAAGCCCTCTTCCCAAGGTTATTCAAGTTGAACCATCAGCTTTTTATTTCATGCACGTAGGTAACTGTTTTACTGATGGTTATCGCCAAAAATAACCTTTAATTACCGTGTATTTTGTGCTGCCCTGACCTTTCACACATACACTTGCAGACCCGTTACCATCAACCCGCTACTATACTTGTATATAGCCGTTCGTATGAATTAGACTTGACAAGCCATTTGTTCCTTTATGGACTAGTAAAAAAAAGGTTTTAAAGCAAAAACCGTGGAAATCGCCATATGATTATTGAACATACGGTTGTAATAAAAACTATAATGCATAAAAAACGTGTTGATGTTTATTGATTGCGAGCGTGTAAAAACACGCATGAATGCTCCCGATCAATAATTTCTAATTTTAGGAAATTAATCAAGGTAGAGTGAGCGTTAATCTATACTAACAAAAAAAATGTTGTACGGCTAAATTATTATACATAACATAAATATAAGTATATGTATGACATTAGGTAGATATTTCCATCCTACAAAAATAATAATGTTCCATAATAAAGGTATAATACACACCGGGAACTCATAAGCGTTCAGCTTATAAAATACTAGCTGTGCCCCGCATCAACCGCGGATAAAAAGATGCATATGAGTTAATCCAGTATATAAGCCATCTCTATTCCAAGTTACATCCAAATTAGTCCAACCATTTGAGCGTGAAGGAGTAACAAACATACACACATACAAATTTTCGCCTTTATAATATTTGTGTGATTGTTTGTGAAGACATGCTATATAGCTTTACAGTTTAAATAAGCATAAAAAATATTGTTATACTCAAGACACCCTTATATGTATTTATATTTAATATCAAAACAAAAATAAACCTATATAACACAAAACAAAAAACTACCTACTAACTCTACTATTATATATTATATCTACTTAAAAATAAAAATAACTGTCCAAAGAATACTTGAACTATCTATAGACTGTAAAAGGTCTATAGATAGTTCAAGCAATTTATGGAATCGGGCAACGTACCCATAATGCTGGCAGCGTTGCCCCGCTGTATAGCGAGGCTGATCCTTTGACCTAAGTAGATGCCAGCATTTTGGTCAAGTAAGTTCCCTTATATGTCAAGTCTAATAGAGTAAACGCTCATGATTACGGTCACTTCACGAATTATGCGATACATCGATTACAAAACCGAACATGATATCAATTCAGTGGCGGCGGCCTTTGAACTCGAACTCTCACATAACTCTATGCCTTTCATGTTGTAGTACCTTTTCACAATAGTAAATGTTATTATAATCTATTGTTATTGTTCGGGCGAACCATTATCTTACTATGAGAATACTTTACTTATTACCCCTATATCTTGAAATATGGCATATATGTTGACTAAAACTAACTGCCTCCTTTTATTCTACTTTAATTCTGAGAACGAATCTAAATCCAAATCAATTCATAAAATTTGGTTCATATATCAATCTAAGGATGAACTTTGACTCGCTGTCGACCCTTTCTCTTTTTCACTGATGCGATATTTCAAGGTCAGCTTAATTTGACCCAGATTGTTTCCTTTTTACAGTTACACTTTTACGGAAACCTGATTTTCTTAAGGCCTTGTTTTAAGGAAGTAATCAATAAACTTTTTTATTACCTTGCCCTATAGAAATAATGAATAACATGTGATATACTTGAACTTTTTTGCTTCTAGAAGTCTTGGGAAGTCGGAGACTGAGTGGCTGGCTGGATGGAGAAAACTGAAAGAATATAATGGAAAGTAAGTAAAGTTGGAAAAGCTAAAAAGTATCTATTAGAATTGTAGGCTTACTAACAATATAAGCAAAAGATTTTTCAGTTAGCTAACTATTATCTTAGCTATCTAGAATAACATAAACATTTTAATTTTCTTTTTCGTGAAGTTTTGTAATAGAAATTTTAACTATGCAAACACTATTACAGTAAGATTAGGTACCTACCGGAAGATGAAGCGTATAATTATATAGGCCAGCCCCACACTAGGTGGACCGACGATCTGCTTAGAGCCGCGAGGAGCCGTTGGATACAGGAGGCTAGCTGCTTACTCAGGTTGGCACTCATGGGGAAGGCATATGTTCAGCAGTGGATGTCTTCAGGCCATTGATGATGATGACCTAATCTAAGTATTGGATATAAAATCCTTTTCTGAATTCAAACTTCGTCTCTTTTCAAATCCAGGCAAACATAAGTCTTTGGAGATAAGAATAGCAATGATTCCACCAAAAAATTAGGCGCAAAAGCGCATATGACTACACGACCAGGAAGAGTCCACGAAATATTACCTTGTACGTAGTAATAAATCTGTCACTTCGCACATATCAGAGATCTTCATCGATAAAGAGCCAATAAAAAGGCATCTAATTAATGATTGTTCAAATAAAAAAGCCGATTCAACATTTCCGACATCAGTATTTATATTCTTTTTGAACTCATCGAGATTTGCGCTAAAAGTTTGACGTTAATTTTTTGTTGGGGAGAAAAAATAACACGCGTCTTCCCCACTTATATTTTTCAATCAATCATTTGAGTGTTGTTTGCAGTTTTTGCAAATGTCAAGCTATTATATTCTTGTTAGCGTTTCCTGAATCGTTGTAAGGGTTTTGTTGGTTTTTCGTATTTGTTCTATAGGCTAGTATAGGCTGTTCTATAGGTTAAAAATAGCTTCATATGCTATATTATTTAAGTTAAGAGGCCCATTAGGTCTCTGTTCATTAGGTAGCGGATTGGACATTTTGAAGTATGCTAGTAAAATATCACAGAATCTTATTTTTATTAATGTTCAACCCAAATTCAAGAAATATTGTGAGAACGTAATTAGGCTAGTAGTATATAACTGTATTAAGAGAGTAATTGATATGTATGTGTAAATCAGAAATGAGAAAGTATTGCAAGTATCCCAACGTGACAACTTTTTTTTTTGAAAAAAAAGTCACATGTCTGTATTACATATAAATATCAATACTCTCTTAACATAATAACGTACTAAATACCAGATGTAGTGTGGCTCTACTATATTGTGTGCCTTACTGCAAGTTTCATTCGAGTTTTGATCTACACTTCGATCACAATGATAACTTCATTGACTCCCGTAATAGATCTAGAAGGCCAAATTGAGCTTCAACACTTACTCATCTTTTTGCCAATTCATTGTCAATTCATGAAAATTCAACTTCTATTCACAAAAATAGTGTGGTGATGTAATCTTATGCAGATAAGGAACATCGATAAAACAACCACGACTCAGAATCCCATAAACTAGGCTCATTAAGCCGCCCTGCTAAATGGCAAATTATGCGAACTGTTCTTTTAGCCACACCTGCTTGTCAACATGATCGTTTACCAAAACCAAATAGAGCATAATAACCAATATCTGGGTGATTCTGAGTAAAATCAACGATTTAACAACTACTTCCCGCTGCTCTGCCCTGGTTTCCTGTGGATAATTAACGCATTTTCTGAAATAAAAAGTTGCTGGTGTTGCTCCTCACCATGCATCAAAACAGTAATATAGCTACAGTATCTAAGTTAATCCAACCATCTGGAATCTACAGACAAACCTAATGTACTTACGCACACCGTTTCGTTTTTATATATGAGAGATCTTATAAATAATTTAGTATTTTATTTAAATTCAAGAAATGAGTCATGGGCCGTGACATCATTTACTGTTTTACTTAATGTCTACAAAATGTTAAAAAGTAGAAGAATTATTGATACTGCGCTTGAACTGTTGACCTGGTTACTATTAAGTATGCCGTTTAATTATGTGGTTTAGCTAACCAACCGTCCAAAAATGAGTCATCGGTGAATCATTTTGAGGAATTAAATTTAATGACACACAACTCGTATGTTACGCCCTTTTTCTACTTTTCTTGTGACGTCCCTTATGTAGGTTAGGTAGTATTTATTTATTTATTGTAGATAATTTGTCCTACGTCTCTAAGTTCTAATAAATACCCAAATTAATAATGTGTATACGTCAGATAAACGTGTCGATATGTAAAAAAACTAAGCCTATTTTAATTTTATAGAATTTTCACCTTTGGGTAAGAATGAAAATACAATTCCTGTGAGTACCTAAGTATACCATAAGAGTCAACGGGCGTAAATAATACAAATTGGAAGAGCATGGAATAGGAAACTAATTATGAATTATGTTGAATTCTATAAAAGATTAGAACGAAAGTGTGAAGGCAATCATTTTGAAATGGTTCTTTTTCAAAGACTGATTGAGTGATTTCTTTTTTATTATAAGTACTTAGGTTTTTAAATTTGAGATGGTTTTTTACCACCTGCCTAACGCCCTCAAAAAAAATTGTGTAGCTGTTAGGTACCTAACTACTGTATATTCTAGCAGACTCATTTGAAATCCGTAATCCAGGCGTAGCGTGAAGCTACTATGTACTTGTACCTATGTAGTCAAATTCTGCTCAAATTCAGATTCGGTACAAATGTAATTATTATAATATACTAATTTAATATATTTAACAAACAAATAAAACTCTCACCAAACTCCTAATTATAATCTTACATTTAATCAATTTCACAAAATGACATCATTGCATCATTTAAGTATATACCTATTATAGTAGCACAATTTATTCGCAAGTAATAGCAAAATATGATACTTTTGCTTCATTATGTGAAAACAACTCTATCAAATTGACAGCCACTATTTTATGGCATCAACATAAGAGCTCGGATGCTCATAATTGGACCATAAACCTTTAACCAGTTTTATATAGGCGCTTGACAGTTGGTTTCCAATTTACTTCAATAACTTACCTAACTATATGAACAAGTGTTTAACATTCATATTAAGGATGTATAAAGAAATTGTTGATCGTTCGCTGTGTGAGGCGCACGCGGTAGGTAATGTCCGATGGATGACTGGCCAAGACATGTCGAAGGCTAACAAGGTGCTAAAGTAAACGCTATTCTGAACACTCATAAAAAAATTAACGACAGAGGATTTTTAAACATGTCAAATGTAATGGAAAATATAGCAATATTTAAGGGATCTCACTGCTTCAACGCTGTAAGTACAAAAAGGTTATAATAACAGGACTGTTATACTTATTAAGACTCTATCATCATACTTAAAATGCCATAAAAGTTCTCGTATTATGTACAACAAAACAATTTGACACAACTTTAGTACCAAGTAATTGAGTTTATAGTCGACTCAAAAACAACAATATTTTGGTAACAATAATTGATTTAGACGACTTCTAACATTTAAATAAAAATAATTTCTATGAATTAAAATCTAACAATCGCAAAAAAACACAACACAAATGGTATTAGGTATTATTCTCGTGCCGGACGTACCTATAGGTCACCATTTATTTTGAAAAGCACATAAAAACGTGAAACGATGTAAAAGAAAATACGCGGGTTTTCATAAAATTTCCGTATATCCATATAAAACAGATATCTTATATTTAAAAAAACAGACACTATACCAATTTTGTTTACATCGTACTGAATGGAACAGTCAATCACGCGGTTCGTCAGTCCTCATGAAATATTAAATTCATATTAGGTAGGTAGGTATAACCTAAATAGAGACAACACTTTATATCCAGAAACTGAAATCACATGAATCACTTTAAACCTCACACATTTATCATCTGTCTCTGTCGTCATAATGCATTGAATTAAGATAATTCATTTAAACATATCGTAAAAATATGAGACAAGCTTTTTTCAGATTAGAAACACAGTTAATACACTTATGAAACCTTAACAACCAGCATCTATCTTAAATATGTTATGAAATTAACGAAAACATACGTGTTGATAGTATAAGACTTTTATAATACTGTTGCCACTCTGTCTGCAGCCTCTCTCGGCGCATTTACATAAAGACGTGGCCGCAACGTGACCATCCAATAATCATATTCAATACGAATCGTAAATTTCAACGACTAATAAAAAGAGACTTGACGATCCGAACACCTGAATATTATAAAATCAGATAAAAATCACCATCGAGATTTATTTCACGCCATGTCCGCCATTAATCGAGAAATATTAATTAGTAAACGCAGAGGTGAACAATCTGTTTATTATTATTACGCTCATGAATATTAAAAGTCCTTGGGTAAAAGTGGATTATGAAGCAGGTTTGCTCTGACACGTGAAGAAGCTAGAGAGAGATGAGGTCAGCCTAAGTTACACTTTAGTCCTTCCGGTGACTCTACTCGCTAAAAGGGGCTTTATAGAAGTGTTTTAACCTGAATTGTACCAAAAAGAATGTGGAAAACATTTAACATCTAATATCCCAGATAATATAATACCTACAGTACAGATGCCTCATCCCATACAACGGAATAACGCGGGCTATTTTACGAATTATTTTATTTCTGCATAACGCAAGATTATCAAGCGACATTTATTGCGTGTTGGCGAAGTATTGGGCCAGTTGAATACACTGGACACTAACTAGTAACTCTCTAGACACGATTACTACATTTTTTTCATGTTCGGGCTATTTTTTGTTTGTACCCAAATAAATAAACAGAGGGGTCACCACAAGGTCTTATAGCATTATTACTTCAATATTATTTCAATCATACATTGACAAATGACATAAAAGTAAGAATACTTTAATGTTGCAGAGCCAGAGGGGTTTTGATGACGTCACGTTAAATCGATCACTCAAATACAACTGTAATGTCATACCTTTACATCATTTTGACACTGACGTGCGACAGTGATAGCGCCATATAAAAATGCCGACGTCTCGTTCACACGCAGGAATACTTTATAAATTCATGGTACGAATTCGAACAATATTATTGTTACCTTGAAATAATAATGCCATGAAACTTGATGGTTTTGTATGATGATTTGGCAAGGCGGTGATACCAATATCAATAGACGAACCCTTTCAGAAAAGTCCTACACTAAAACCGACAGACATTGCGTTTCATTAGTGTAGAGATGAAAAAGTTAAGCAAATACAAAGAAAACGTGCTCCATTATGGTATAAGTTAGACCGGTTTGAGTAAATACTGATGTTGCGCTTGAGATTATTGTGCTTTTTCCTCTAAAAGCACAAACATCTCAAGCGCAACACTAGTAGAAATTGGAAATAGACGACACGTTATGCCATGTCCAAATAGCGTTATCTATCACAATGATGTTATTTGAAAAATTATGCTATTCTCTTTGTAAATTAGATGTTAGCTTGGCGCCGAACTTTATTAACTGACTTTGATATTCAAATGTCGATATTTTTATTACCAAAGTTGCCATAGTTCTGCTAAAAGTTGATCTGAATTATTATCAGTGTACATCATTTGTGTCATCATAACTCAGCGCTACGTGTCTTACAAAATATTCAAAACTTAATTAGCATAAAAAATGTCATTTAGAGAGCAAAAAGGTAATAATTTTATCGATGTCAGTGAAGTCATCTTAAACAAGTCTGCTAGGAGCTGGTAATTTAGATTACATAAAAATAGATTTTATATCTTCATGATGCTTTCTGAATTGAAATATAACACTATGATTTTAATAGTATGTATACATCCCTACATGGCTGGAGTCATCCTTAAATATACAATCTACTTTAGCTCGTCGTCGTTCTTGTGTAGCTACTTCCGAAGATGCTGTGTTTCATTAAAGACAAAACACGTGTTATATAAAATTACAATAGTCTGTTAGCTACATTACTAATTGTACATGGTGTAATCAAACTTATAATATTGTTTAAGTAGGTCAATTTTAGAATTTAAGGAAACGCAATACTAAGCGAACAATGACCTCAGAAATTATCAACAATATCTATATATAAGGTAAACTCGCGTGGTATTGCGTTTTTATAAAATGAACAAAGAAATTACCAACAACGCTTTAAAGAGTTCAAGATTAATTCATAGTCACATCTTCAACTATTAGAAAATTGTGGGTGAGTACGCGATTATAGGGAGGGCCACATCTCTCGTAGAACTGATAACCGATTGGGACGAAAGGTTCGCGAGTGGTGACCATGAACCGAAAGACGCAGCGTAGGTCGACCCCCTAGTAGGTGGACCGACGACCCATGTGGAGCCAATGAATACAGGAGGCAAGCAGCTGCTCAGAGTGGCGCTTTTTGGCGGAGCACTACCTATGTTCAGCAGTAGACGTCTTCAGGCTGTATGATGATGATGATGATGATAATGATGATGCAGTTATGCTCTATAATTGTTATCCAACAGGAAACAAAGCAATTTGGCAAGACCTTTTTTTATCAGTCAGTCTCACATGCGAAGCTTGCATTTGTTTTGACCAAGTCGTTATCCCTAAACCAATTCATACCAATATCTGTCACCTTAGGCGGTTTGTGTAAAACGGAGATGAAATTTATGTATTAGTTGTTTGCTTATATAGGTTCAATGTGGCATTAATTGGATCCACGATTCCATGCATTAACGTTTTCCAGACACAAAATCTTATTTAGTGAATACAGAATCATCTTGAAACCTTTCGAAAGGTTGAATAAGGTACCAAAACGAGATCATTTGATATCATTTTAAATTTAAAAATATCAATTCGTAAGTAAAATCGTCATTGATATTTTAGGGATACTCTGATTAGCATTAATCCGATGTTAAATAAAGAGATTGCAACATTTGCAACGTTGTTGGTTTTTATACCTACGCTTAGACCCGTTTCACATGCAATACGGTTACACCACGGTCACCGTGTATAAATAACATAACAGTTGATCCTGTCTTGCGTTATTTCAATAAAGATGAAATAAAAAGACTGACAATTATATAATTATTTCTGTCTATCTTTAGCGAATGTTGTACTGAACTTACCTATTAGTTCATTAGATTCAGGGTCTAGGCTGAAAACCAGCGCTGGTGGTCGTTCGACAACCAGCACATGCTGAGCCGACGCCCATTCAATACTTGTTTTGTGTTTGTTTCTTATTCTTAGTTCATATTATGTAACATTAATATAACATGTTCTGTACCATAGTTTAAGCAAGTATTGAATAAATGTTATTCTATTCTATTCTATTCTATTCTATTAACTTAATTAGCGTCGGTCAACCGAGTGGGGAGCCTGCCTTTACTACGCCTTTCGGTTCGTGGTTGCAACTCCAGTACCCTTCTTCCCCATCCAGGTTGTCAGATCCGATGTTCTGGTGAAAGCTGCGGGAAGCCGATGGATGCAGAAGGTCAGCAGCCGCTCAAAGTGGCGCTCCCTGGGGGGCGGCCTATGTTCAGCAATAGACACCATCAAGCTGTTAATGATGATGATGAACCTAATTATAAACAATTTCATAATTGGACTCTCCGCCTACATTCATGTGTGTCTTTTGACAAGCTCACACAGAAAATAATACATAAATTATTCCTAACTTATGTTTTGACCGCTCTGATCAATGTGCATGCATAATCGAAGTATCAGAACATTAATAAGAACCTCGCCTGCAGCACAGTGTTTAAACTAAAGCTTGTGTGGAGTCCAAAGATTAACACATTCATAAACTACAATTTTTACATGTCATTAGAATTAAAACAATCTAGTTATCTATAACAATTTTAAATACTCCACTTTGCCACCGGGTATACCTAATGTCTTTTATTCCCCTAACAGAGTCGGTCTTTGAAGGACGAAATTAATAAATATTCAAAATAAACGCTACACGAAGAGAGGGTAATATTGCAATAATGAGATTTAGGACCCAAAATGGAACGCACAAATTTAATACAAGTGTTTATTTATATTAATGAAGTAGCAGATAAATATATTAAGTAATTAAGTATATTTTAAGTAATTTAAAGGGCTATTGAAGTTTATAATCCAAGCGTTTTAATTTGTCACGTCCACTTTATAATAATGAGAATGACATACACCTAGATAGTATAAGTAGGTGATAAAAAATCTACCAAAAGTCAAGAAATTATTAAATATTTTATCTGATGTCATAAGACCTGACTGCCAAATTGTAAGTAATTGAACCTGCTTTAACTTCATTAGCGACATGAATCATAGACGCACCCAAGTCATAGAGCACTTCAAGGTAAAGAGGATGTGGTCTTTGGAGCTAATTTGTTTTAACAACTGCATTATAATAAACCAAATTGAAGAAGGTTTATGTCATGTTCATGTTTTGATAAGATAATTTTAAATTATTAATCAAATTTCTACTGAATTATAGCTATATTTTTTCATGGTTTCAATTCCGGTTCCCGCTCTTCATTTTCCAGGAAAATAATTGTGCATGTCTATGTGTATATTTTAGTTATTTACATATAGCGATTATAATAATTATTAATTATGTAGAAGCATACAACTGATTATTATAGAAGACAGAATATAAACATCTAATTAATCTTAAAAAACTGTTAAACGTTCGCGAGGCTTCTGCCAATTATATACATCGTGTTATTATAAAAAATCTATTTAATTAGATAAGAAAGATAAATTTGCAACATTCGTCAGGTGTCGGATAAGATATTATTAATTGTATACAATCTGTAGTTGTGTTTCAGAGAAAAAGTTAACGGTCAAAATATTGACACAAGTTCTGCGCAGGCGTCTGTTTTGATTCTAAAGCTTGTTTTTTGACCGCGTTGTGTCAAGAAGGTTTTGCGTAGTGTCCTAGTGTAGTAAGCAATGACGTATGTAACACCTAAAATGTCAATAAATAGCGCTGTGATTGCGATAATTTACTTGAGAAGCGATAGGATAATATATTAATTTTCCTGTTTGTTACTACAGATCACGAAATTCCCTGAATTATTAAGAGTGCATGTGCGTCTTTCTTTGTTTGCTTTGCTTGCGGTATTTGCTGGAATACTTGCAAGTATTGTCTGTTTTCCATTTTATAAAAAACGTTACTTGATATCAAGTATTATGACAATTTAATTGAGTCACTCTCTGATAAAAGATAACCCAAACAAAAAATATTTCAGTTTAAATTCTCTGTTGATTTCAATAAATGGCTAATGATTACACGCTTGACCTAAAGAAATCAATTCCTTAACTTTCAATTCGTAGAAAATTACGTTAAGAAATAAGAAAACAACTCAAAATAAATGTATAGCAATTCAATTAGCATTTAGCGTTCGTTAAAAAAATAGATAAGTTCCATATGGTTGTTTATCACTTTCACTACCGTATCCTACGGATAGTATTTCCATAAATAATTAATTACATAAAATAAAAATACACACAAACAGTATGTAAGTACGTGCTTACAAAATGAAAAAAGAGTATCATCTCCTTCAAAAAGCAAAAATAGAATATTATATATTTGTTTCATTTCATAATTAACATTAAGAAACTTCCGCGAATACATGCCTGAGTTAATGGATTAAAACAGTATTAATTACTATAGATGATTTCTAAATCAATCATTAGCTTATCCAAGAGGCGCTACATTTACCTCCGGTCAGTTACACCACTTCTTAAATAGTCCATTTCCAAAATAGCCATCTTCTGAATTTGTTTTGTTACTGAATTACTATATGCAGCTTATAAATTATCAAAGCTAAAAAAATAATGTGCGGTAAAACAAAAGACAACACAATTATTCTCAACTAAGGGGAACCTTGCACACAATAAAATCCGGCTCTACAACCTGCGTAAACTTATTGCATCTGACAACATCTGTGACGCTGCGACAACTGTGAGTACCATAATCCGAAATTACGTCTTGCAAAGACGCAAGCCAGTGTAGGTACATGAAATAAAATTATGTCCATTGTTGTATTCCATACTTTTGCTTAATTTATTTCGCTAAAATGACCCAACAATGAACATACAATGTTAACAAGCTTCCTTTAATAAATAAGATGTTTGTTTCGTCATTTCCCCATTGCTTTTCAGAGGTGACATAGAATCGAGTTTACGACTGCCGGCTCTTGACGGCGCCCACAATGACGCGAATGGCTGAACCGTGTAAATAAATATTTTATTCCAATGTTGCAAAAATCTTTCAATAACTTCTCAAGATTTTAGTCTTGTTATTCATGATGCATTGAAACAAGTATAAGTTTATCGTGAACAAACACGCATATTGGCAGTATTTCTGATAGGTTAATATTTTAAAATAGTATTTCTGCGAACTGTAGACCTCGCGTGCACAAACGGTTTTGCAACAAATATACGAAAAACCGCGATTTGAAGTAGAGACTTTCGCTCACTTCGTTTGCTCGGTCAATATGTACAATTCTAATTTGGTGGGGCATAATATACCCGAGAGAAGACCTGTTCTTCTCTCGGGTATATTATGCAACTTTACTTTAATACACTTGTATAATACTTCTACGTGCCGTTCACGAAAAGTTCAGTGACATGTGTATGGCATGTCGCTGAACTCCTTCTATACTGAGTCACATGGAAGGTTAATGAAAGTTTTGGTGTGCATTCGAGTAAATGGTGTATTAGATAGCCCGTTTAAAACCAGGGCGGATCATTATTTCAATAAACTTATATAATACTTGTAAGGTGTCGGTCACGAAAAGTTCAGCGACATGTGCAATTGTGCATGACTGTCATGTCACTGCACTCCTCCTAAACGACTGGCTGATCGAGCCAAATTCAATGAAAGTTTTAGTGAGCATTTGAGTGGATGGTTTAGATAACCCGTTCGAAACCGGGGCGGATCAGCTAGTATAAATATGTGTTTAATCATAGTACCAAATCGTATTTTAATGATATCGTTTAATCATTAAAGTAGGCGTATCATATTCTCTAGTAATGCATATCTATTGAGCATTAATAAGACAATCTAATAAACATATTTTTACATGAATATATCATAACATTATATGGATAGGTAGAACCGAAATTACTAAAGTAAGTTACGACAAAAAATGAGAGCTCTACATCTTATCACTCGCATTAAAACTCGTCCGATCTAATCATATTATATACTCTTCGGTATCAAGCATTATAATTTTGACCTTCAACTCTTTGGTCAATGGTCATACCATTTAAAAATTATCATCTCTATTTTTATAGATTAAGAGCTGCAGGTATGTCTCATCATCAGTGTGTGTTGAGTGTGTATCGAACGGCATATCTTCCTTTACAGTATATATAGGTAGACGATACATAATATTAATACCAACGTAGCTCTAGCGTACCTACCTATACGTACCTATACTAATAATTCTATAAAAGTGTATGCTTTTTTTCTTCAAGAGATGTGAATATTGAGAGACGTAAAGATTCAGCATTCAAACATAGTAGGTAGTCTTCGAAAAATTAAAGGTAGAGTTATTGTTGATATAGATGCAAAAAGAGGAGAATAGAAAAGGCATACTGCAACAAACATACATTGGGAGCTATATCTCACAAAATGACATTTTACTTTGTAAACTTAAACGTAAGTTGGCTGAACACATTCAGCAGTTGTAGTCGGTAATACGATGTGTTTTTAAAGTAATGTATTAATAAAAAAAGTCTAGCTCTCCGATCATAAAGTGTACTAAATACCGGTTAAACCGGTTTGAAAATCGGACCATATCTCACCGATATTTTATATGTATTATCATATTAATTGCCAATACTTAAGAATTTTACGCTTACGTAACCTCTCATCAGGATGTATGTATGGTCTGCCAATAGGTAATCCATGTCAGAAAAGTGTCAAAAAATTAATAGACTAGACTCTTCAACTAAAGTACCTACTATATAACATGCTAATAGACCCACTATGTGAACTCATTTTTTCTTGTTTCCTAACAAATTTTAATTAACGCTTTGTAGGCGGATAATTCTAAAAACTTTGGATGGACTTCAACAACCAATATTGTGTGAAATATAAATATTTATATTGTTAATGTATTGAATTGATAATTTGGCGTTTCCCATTCAATTCTAAGAGTCGAAATCTTTAGTATCTATTGATTTTCGGAATTAAGGTAAAAAGTCGCCGAATACATTATTACTGTTATTTCAAAGCCCCCATTCATTGAATGAAATGCATAGTAGCACCCACAGAGCAAAAAAAAAAAAACGCTTCCCTCTACATAGAGGCGCCTTTTCGACACTTCTCATACAATTCAAGCGTGTCAGGTATTACAATGAAACCTCTATGGTTTACCTGCGCAGATGACATGTATAGCAATTGTCTTGTCATTAGTGCCACTGTTGTCAGCAAAACGTGCTGTGGGTTGAGTCGATATATTTTTATCGATAGTTTGATATGAGTTAAGTAAGCGGTAAGGTACTTCTTACCTGATTGTATCATTAGGTACACTTTAGTACCTACCTATATCTTTTGTGCCTTTTGTGCGTATTTCTATGCGTAATAGTGTTATTTTATTCTATTATACTCTATTCTGGGTCGACAATGGCCAGCCGATAAACATACCGGTATAAATCTAAAATAAATAAAATTGAATGTATTGGTATTGGTAGGTACGTCATGTTCGCGTCACGGATATACAGTCCACCTCACCTATTTTATAGCAAATGTAATGTGTGTAAGTATAGAGGTAGTTTATCGTCAGTTTATGGTTATAAAGATTAAGTTTATAAGCAAATCCGATAGGCGTCCAAAGTGAGGTTTTATGGGGGAGGCAGTGTTTAGCAGTAGACGTCTGCCGGCTGATGATGTGTGATAGTATTATTATATCTATAAACTAAAGTTTGAAATAGAAGAAACATAACAAGTTATAAAACGAAAAAATATATTAAAACTCCAAATACATAGGTAACACGTTTTGCTGATGATTTATCAGTATTGTTGCGTCATGTTTCTTTTTCTTCATTCATCTGAAAATACAATTTTCAGGTGAATTTTTAGGAAAAATAATAATAATATTAAGTATCATTGAGGTGTTGTAGGTAAACACTTATTTAATAGAAGGAGGTCCTTAGTTTGGCAGTAAATAAAGGTAATTTTTCAGCTCACCATGCGATGTATATTTTAATTTACAGCTGTTTACAAAATAAAAAGCAACTGAATTTTTTCATTCAATATCGACCAAGACGTAGATTCTTACGTAGAATCAACGAGATCAGTTGTCTTTAGCAACCAAGAGCAATGGTTTTCTATGAGGCTACCATGGATGAAATAAAAAAAAGAAGGATTAAGTTTTGATTGACATCGAACTGAAGCCTAAAATGGCGGACATATTACATATGTGTATCAGCTGAAAGTAGGGCGACCGACTTCCTAAGGGAGCTTCAGTTTCGGATCAGACGGGATTCCCTCCTTCTTTTTTTAATAGCTCCATGGAGGCTACATGAAAACTCTTTCATGGGCGAGCACGCCACATCATTATAATGTCCGCATCAAATAATAAATGCGGATAAGAGAAATTATAGTCATCATCATCAGCCCGTAGATGTCCACAGCTGAACATAAGCCTCCCCCAGAAAGCGCCACTTTGAACGGCTGCTCGCCTCCTGCATCCATCGGCTTCCCGCGGTTTTCACCAGGTGATCGGTCCACCTAGTGGGGAGAAATTAGAATACCTCGTTAAAAATAGGATAGAGTTTCAATGTGGGAATAGCGTCAAAATATAAACGTATATGATTAGACATTTTCATAAAACATTCAGCTTCAAAATGCTGAGAGCAAACCGTATCATGTTTTTGAGGAAACCAATTGCACTGTCCAGTTGCGAATATCTATTTATCTTTTATATTAGGATCTGTAGGAAACCTAATAAACATAAAAGATATTAAAAGTTTAATTAGTAGAAGTCAATCTAACCACAAAATAAATTGAAAACATTTAAAACTTATTGTAACAAATTTCCGGATGGCATAATAGAAACTATCGATGTGTCGATAATTATAAGGTTAACCAACGCATTACATCACTATCGGTACTTCTGCCATAGGGTAAGTTCGCCGGTTTTGCGACCACTTCCTATATCCGACCGTTTAATGTACATTTGATGAAAAAATACAAAAAATAAAAAGCTTGCGGTGAACACATCTTATGTCCAAATAGGTCCAGTTTTGTAACAAATATTATACGAGAAATCCCCAATTCTATTTTAAAGCTTTGAAACTTAAAAGCACATTCATTTTAACTGCCAGTTTTCGACCACGTTTATCCACCATCTGGTATAAAAACTACAGATACCCAAAATCGCTCGTGGTCGAAAACTAATCCAGCTGCAGAAAAATGCTATTCGACCGCAAAAGCAAACTATATCAAAAACATTATAAATACGTATTTATTTACATATGAAAGTACATAAATAGTCGATTACTTTGTAAGTTTAACTAATTAGACCAGACACGATTTAAAAAAAACGATTAATGCTGGTGGTCGCAAAATAGGCGTGACCAACTGATCGAACCATCATTGAATATTTCTCGCCCAGGGTCTAATGTGGGCTGGCTTTATTACAAAAAAAGTAGCGTATTTAGTTTGTAAACATAACTATGTTTATAAACTACGTTAGCCAATTTTTTTTTTGTTATAGCTGATATTTTAGCCATATCCTTAAATAATTTTTGGCGGTCTCAGTAAGAAAAAAGATCATGCTTTTTTATATAAGTAAGTGCCTCAAAGCTGGAGAAATCATGAAAATACAAGACAGAGGATCTAAAGAAGCCTTTCTGATCATTGTTTCTATCATTTATTTACCACAGGCACCTACGTCTTTCAATTTATAGTGGTAGGAAACTAGCGAAAAAGTGGTCGTAAACATAATTTAGTGATCGAAAACTAGCAAAATAGTTACTATTAGCCTTTGGTTTAGATATTTATAAAAGGATCGGTTATTATAAAAAATGATTGATAATCTGATAAAAATATAGAGTATAATATTTGAAACGTAGCTTAGTAGCATCAAGTCAAAAAATGATACTGGTACATTTTATTATGCAACCTAAACTTGACAACTCCACTAAGTGGTCGGAAACTAGCGAAATTACCCTATAATATCAAACTGACACAGAGGAGTACCCTTGTACCGAAGTTTGGCAGCAATAATATGATTAATTTCGTCTCTATCTATAGGCGAAACGTCATTTGTTTCATAGCTCTGTGGTAGCACCTATCTCTACGATGCTTGAGGAAAATATTTTTTTTCTGCTGTTTGATAGGATGGCGTTTGACCACTGTTCAATGGAATACCACTACCACGACATGAGTGAAATAACCCTTTATTGCATCCTGCTAGAAATAAATAATAGTTACTTATATGTGTATCTACACATATCAGTAACTATTATTCACAGCGCCATCTAGCTCCAAATTAAGCAAAACTTATAGAATATACTCAGATGCTTTTTGTTTATAAATTCCACCCAGACACAGTACAAAGACACACAAAAATGGTTGTACCTACTGAACAAGGGTGGAAATCGATGCCACAGCCTACTACAGTTCAGGCAGAGCTACCAGCTGTCAACTGAGCTATCAGGCCAGTCGTTATTGATTCATCAACCCGCTCGCAATCACGCAGGTTTCACTATAACTTTCCCGGTGGAAATATTAGTACCTAGGAACCTACTAGTTGAATAATTTTACAGTACGTACTAGTCCATTCTGTTTATAGTGAAAAATCAGAAAAAAGCTGCTAATTCTTAGTATAATACGTAGGTAGTCTAATGATAAACAAAAATAATTACGAGATAGATTACGGGTTACTTCGACGAAACCTACGTATACGTAGTATATAACTCCTATATTGCTGATGCGCATAGGCAAGTGATACCTCACGAGGTCAAAGATTACTTGTTTTGCTAAGTATAAATACATAATTATTATATTAGGTATATACCGAATATGAAAATAACGCAAAAGTATACAAACCCTGCCATTATTATAAAAGATCGTGAAATTTAACACCTTAAAGAAGCCTCATAAATAAAAAAATATTATTTGCCGTTAATTAGACGCAAATGGGCATAGCTGTAAATTAATTTATTGGCCATCTTAATTAAAAATCGCAGACATTGTCGGAACATTTTAACAGTGAACATTTATCACGCACTGTCTTCTTCCTAAACCAAACTAGTTTCAACATAACAAATTATTGTTTATATGTAATTTAAAATGAAACAATAACTAATAAATTATATTTTTTAGTAATTTAATATGGTTATTTGTTTATTAATAAACTAGTTTTTGCCCGCAGCTTTCTTGCTGCTTGGACAACACTTAATGCCGTGCGTTTATTTTTAAAAGATATACGATATGCCTTTAAAAAGCATTATTCTTTGTCACCAAAGCTACGAGCATACGTGCAAGCTATTTGTATAATGTGTAAAAGTATTATAATAATATCAGTAGAACACACTAGTAGATTATAGTAACAGTAGGTACTAGGTACGTTTCAATCGAAAAGTTAAGTAATGTTATCGTTTTTGTGTAGAAATGTCGTGTTTGAGCTGTACTATATAATGTTATGTAAGTAATAGGCATAGGTAGGTAAATAATCTCTATTTTCTATTTTTACTCAAACAAATTAATTTGCGAACAGAATGACAGAAAAACTAAGATCAATAGCTAAAACCTAATTAGAATTTGAATATCACTAAAATATATATTTACAATTAATTAATTATAATCGACAGGCGATGTGTTCCTTATGACACTGGCGACTTTGGCTGCTCTGTGACCGTGACCGGCTAAAGAGGTGTAAGTACACAGATACACAGATTGTTTGAATACATAATCTGTGTGAGCTCTATTACATAATATTTTTACGCTCTGTCAGCGGATCTGACCTTCCTTTAACATCCAAATGGGGATCATTTAATGCTGGCTGAATCAAACTGATCAATTTGAGCCACATGCATTTTTCCCAAACACTTCGTACAACACCTGTCTTATGAATCTCTTTAGTGTCGAGGTAAGTCAATTTTAATTTTATTTAACCTAAAAACAAACAAATTTGCATTCAACAAATACGCTGTGCATATTAGCAGCTCAATGTGAGACATGAAAATGAAAATGAAAATGAAAATGAAAATGATTTATTTCTGCAAAAAATGTAGGTACATACATATTTTAACAATTAGCAGCTTAAATATACCTAAAACAATTACATTTAATGCCCGCGGACCTATATAAATAAGAAGAGGGTAAGAATTGCCATTAGAAGTACATAATTTGCAGACCTATTTTAGCATTTGATTATAATATCTTTCAGTTTCCTCACTAGGCAAGCCTGTATCGAGGAATCCTGAAACCAGTGTGTCTTACATTTTGATTGGACCTCAGTCGACTGAAAAATGATATAATATCATATATATTATGTGTAAACCATTTACACTAAAACAGATTTCTTGCTCATTCAAAAAGGAATAAAGTAAGTAGCTTTGTCTACAACCAAATGTTTGGTCACTGCATGCGCCGCGCTGTATGTTTATTCAACATGTCAAATGTATTTGTCGGAGACTGTACACACACTGACAGCAACCGCAATAGTTTCCGACGCGTGTAGAATACGCTGATTTGAAATAAATTAAACTCATGATACATTCAAACAAAAGCACATTGAAAAACAAACACACAACGTGTGCTCACGTGTGTTTTATTTTAGGTATATTCCGCGTTGTACAAAGCTGCGTATCGACTTCGCACGGCAAACCATCGAACATTGGCTCGCGCGGCAACCGCGCACTATCCTGTTGCGGTATAACGTGTGTCATTAAACAAACGAATCTGATGCAAACATGAAACTATTGTTTTCCCTCTTCCACTAATGTGTTTAAGTGCAGAGGGAGTCATACACAGACAGACACGAGTGTCGGGAGAGGGAGACAGTAATAGAAATGTTTGCTCTTTTCAGTTCTTTTTTTATTGAATCGCGTTATTCTAATGTTCGAGTTGCCTCGCGCGGCGACACAGTACCCACAGTGCGCAGCTGCCGCGAGCCAATGTTCGATGGTTTGCCGCACGAAGTCAATACGCACCTTGAGACAGTACTAATAGTGAATGCATCTTCAGCGGGTGGTCCCACTAACTCGTGTCAATATGAATGACTCGATATCTATAACATTATATTCAAACATGCATTTGAGCCGCAACAAATTGGTTCAAGTGGCCTCGATTAGCAAATTAGATGAATCAAAGTGACACAGGATGATCTAAATATCCCTGTAAGCATGTTCTTAGGTTTATACCTATTGTTCTTGACATATAAGTAATAAAGTTAGAGCATATTTATAAAAACACTTTATTTCTAAATAGGATAAAAACTCTATAAAACAAATTCATGTAAAAGAAATATGAGAGAGAGAAGAGAGGGGAAAGGAGGGTTGAAGTGAGTGTGTTGTGTTGTGTTAATGTTAGGTTTTAGAATATTGGGCCCGTTTGATTGACTAATTCGGTACCAAAGTATTAAAACATACCTACTACTCGTCGTATATTTGCGAGATTTATAATAACATCCTGTAGAATTATACTAAATGAGATAAACTGCACTAACGGTGACCATAAAAGTTAAGGTCGTATTGTGGTCAAAAGTTTAATATGTCGAACATCCATCTGCGGTATTAAGAACTACTCATGTCAATTAATCATTTAGTCACTGCCATAACGTTTTAGTAACGAGAACGTTGACTAATAGGAAGAAATGCTGGACACCTATGGCTAATATTATCCTCATTGTCCTTATTATAATACAATACCAAAAATGTAGGTCAGTCGATTCTAATAATTTGTAACATACCCCATTGTATACATGCATAATAATGACTAAGTCCACCAATTGCGCGTACCTGGGTACTTATAGGTATATAGGTAGGTATTTCACTGATACTTAGCCAGTATTAATATCATAAATAAATGCCTATATTACTTTCATAGAATGGTATTGTATAAGTATAAGGTATATTATTATGTAAAAGTAGGAAGTTAGGAACCCATAATTCATGCAATATCTTAGTCACGTCAGCTCTACAAAAACATCCAATTCGAGAGTGTAAATTGTTTATAGCTTGCGCTTCAGGTTTTAATAATTCTTACCAACAACGTCATACAATCCTGTCACAATTCACAACACTGTTTGATGCTATCTGACCGAATCCATTTTCACTGACGACAGTCACATGTGGTTAAATACGTCTTTAACAAAGGTCTCCCAATCTTTTTGCGTCATTTCGAAAGATCTTCATCAAAAATACACTAAAAAGTTTGGTTCGCAATGTATCTCAGCTTAAAAGCACATAAACTACCACGTTTATAAAAAAGCATCAATCTTCATGAAAAACCTTATACATTACTGCTTGGTAAAGGAAACTGTTAACCTTCTGGTCATACTTAACAAGGCATAGTGACTGTCGTTCGTGAAAAGTTCCACTACATGGTACTAAATAATGTCTATTGAATACTATTTGTGTAGATATTAGCGTTGGCTTGACGTAGACATGATAATCGCAAACAATATTTAGGTATAATGATTGTACGAAACTTACGAGTAGGAATTGTTAGAGACAGTTCGTTGTATCTGTTAATTGATATATATAATATATATATCATATAATAGATATATATAACATAAACATTTTGGTAGTAAGTTTATTTTTATTTGAGTTGTTATTTATTTGCCCTTGAGTTACTACTCGAATACTTCCTCTGTAAAATGCTCTTTATATTTCGCAAAACTTGAAATTTAATATAAATTAATTCTCAAGTGATGTTATATTAGGCACGTTTAGTATTGATATTGTTAATTGAATTTAAATATTAGCATTGGTAGAATAAATAAGACTATCTGCAAATAGGAGTTCACGTTTAATATTCAGCCTGTAGTGTCGTTGTTATGCCTACAGTGAGATTTTGCGTGGTTGAATTTGCTAGGCATGTAAATTTTATCAAGTACTGTCTATATTTGCAAGCAAATTGTAAATTAATCAATTAGTTTCCGAATAGGTACCTATGCCTGTTCCTACTTGGTATCTAATGTACAATGGTTGTAGGTTTGAAACTAAAACATCTTCTTACGATATGTGTGTACTATATAGTTAGAGATAAAAATAAACAAGTTCATAGAAACTAATTTGGGTTATATATCTTCCTTTATACCTGTCAGATTTCAACGCCAACAAACGCCAACGCGGTCAAGGAAAGTATAGAGTACTCTAAAGGTTTTGATTTGTTATTCCGTTTAATATGCAATGGCGTATCGGTTTATGTTAAAAACATGATTTCTGTAAGTATCATTTTTGAAATGGGTGACGTGACGTTCTTTATATAATATGCGAATGCACCTTTGCATAAAATTTTACAGCGCAAACTGTTAAAAGAATGGCACTTCTTAACCGAGTCTAGGTTCGTATAAATAGTAATAATACCCATGGAAGATTTCAAGCGAAAGCTTTTAAGCGACCAGGTTTTTCAGGTGAATGTGCTTCACAGCCTATATAACGCATCGAGTTTAAAGATAAACCCGCTGACTGGTACAAGTAAGAGTGGTTTAAATTTGAGTTATACGAAACCCTAAAAATACGCAGTGTGACCGTTTAATTTTCTTATTGCAGGTCATTCCCATTTAGAAATGACTAAGAGATACTGCACTCTAAAGCAGAGAAAGTAAGTTCGATTTTAAAAATAAAGGTAGAGCTGCAGAGTAAAAAGAAAAATGTGAAATTTCGCAATCAAAGCCCACAGGACACGGTGAAATGAATATATATTAAATTTTTTTGGTTTATTTGTATTTGCTCGGTTTCAACATACTACTAACTCGTAAGGGGACAATGAACTGTCAAGCAACTCTGCGAGGTTTGTGAACTAAGAAAATGTTATGAAATCGACACGACCTTTATTTTGTATGCAGAAATAAGAGTTTAGGATTATTACACAATATACCTTTATTTTGTTAGTGAAATCTTAATTTGGTGTAGGTACGCACCCATACATATAATACGTACTTCTAAATAAGCATTTTGATACACTATATGTATACCTATATCACCTATTTAAATAGTATATTCACATTTTCACATTAAAAAGACAATTATGGAAAAAATCATTCGTGTTGGTGTTTTATTTTCAAATATTAGAACATCTCATCTGACTAGGAAATCGTATAGAAGACTTCTTCTATACGATTGCATTGTGCATTTTTACCATACCTGCATGCATTTTTGCATACTTACCATGCATTTTTACCATACATAGAAACATACTCATATTATATACAACACACCCCAAAATTTCACATTTAATAAAAGAAAAAAAATGTAATATTTAATGGAGATACGATGGCTTTGCTCTGAGATAAAAACTATGTCCTATTCCTATTAACTAAGTCTAGTCTTTTAAATTCATGTTTAAAATAAAACTTGCCATGCCAAGTTATATTCGAATCCGTTGAGACGTTCCCGATCGTGTTGATTATTATTCTTCGATGTTGTTGTGACATGTCTTCGATCATAATGAACATAAATTCATCTCACACTTTCACATTCATATCAGTAGAGTCTTACATAAGTCATAAATAGTCAGTGTGACTTTAATTTATTTTATTATATGGATTTTCAATGCAGCCTGTTACACAATTAGTTATGGTATCAGGGTGCCCTGTTGATTGGCAATCTAATTTGTGGAATCAATATACTTAATTTAATCGAAATTTTCGATCAAGACTACTGGTATCATTTGAAGGTACTTGACCGGACCCTACAGGGGTCTTGTGGAGTTCTTTTTGAACGCAGTTTACTGACACGAACCCTTAATAAACTTCAATTTCTTGTGAGATAAGTAAAAGTGATTTTAGTACAGCCATAAATACAAGGAAAGGGTAAAAATAACATGTCTGGATTGCTTTCTGTTTCTTTAATCACCGCCTTGGCGCAAGTCCTTTTTTAGTCGCATTTGAAGAAGAAAGGTCATTTTTTGATCTTTGTGTGGTTTGTTACACCACACAATAATTAAACATCAAATAAGTTACCAGTTTAGGAGTAATGAATATTGGAACCTATGTATCTATAATGTTTTTAATTGATTTTTGTTAAACTTATTTGATACGATTTTATAATCAAGATATCCAGACAAATTTTACTAGATGGCAGGACTTTTCTAAAAATATCGTTAGCTAGCGTCTAACATTAATATAAAAAAGCAAATAATTGCGTTTTTGATTATTTCATTTTATTATTATGATTGTGTTGGTAGGTACTAACATATTATTAAATATATTATCAGTAAAATACTTAATATTAGTCGTCATCATATTCAAACAATGCGATTGAAAATCATTACCACTTCACAATATAACAAATGTGGTAAAAACGTCTGCAATTGCATTTTATCTTCTTATAAGCAGTGTTTACTACAGGAAGCGAATCTATTATTGATTTTACGAGACTCACAAGCTTTAAAATCTATAACTATGATGAAGGGTCTTCTTAACTTTCAGGGTCGTTTTATAAACAAGGAAAATGATTCCACAGATGTGTCAAGGTTTGACATTAATAACGTTATTTTTACGACCGCAACTCCAATGCACACCAATATACGTGTAAGTTCCTTGATGCTCACACAGTGGTTCGAAAACTATTAGTGACGCGGCAATTCGTTTTACTAAATATTCAATACTTTGCTATAAAACTATGTTTACTGTACCTCACGGTTTTACTTGCATGAACAATGATCACACTTTGTCGCAGAAGTCACACTAATTTTTGAGATAAATTAGTGCATAAATAAGTCAATACAGTACAAAGATTAGTCCATTTGGACTCCAGGTGTTATAGTAATGCAGCACGCGAAGATTCAACAAAATCCGTCTAACTGTTTCAGCGCTTAGTGGTAACAACACACATTAAAACTTTTGTAACTAGTACTTATAATATTAGTGGGAGACTAGTACCTAGCTGCAGTAACTTTGAAAGCTTGGATTATTGCAATAAAACCTCTACTTTCACTTGAATGCCCCAGCCTAGTCCTCTAGGGAACACTACAGCACTCACTGACCCCCTATACTGGGGATTCAACTACTTACCAATAAAACTTTTCCACTAAACTCCTCTAACTCACAAATGTCCTACGTACTGCATTCCCATAGGGTACAAAGTGTTTTTTTGTAACAGGATAAAATTGGAAGTTTTTCATAAAATAATCTCAATAGCATGTGATGATTTTTTTAAATATTAATCGCTAGTTTTTCCTACACAACCACTTACAATCTTTTACCTATAATGTATAGCAAAACAAGAAATGTAGTAAAACCTTATTAAAATTAGTATAGTATAATATCGTCCTATAAATTAACTGAACTGTGTAGTAACTTGTGTTGTGTTGTTGACAATGTAGATGACAAGTTTACAATAACTATAGGATCTTTAGTATCGTGGTATTAGTTATCAGTTATCACTTGAACAGTACAGTTCACACCGTACCCTTAAACAGTTGTTTATTATTATTTTACTGTGTCTTGTCAATCTATAAAGTGAAGTATAGCTTTACCTAATACAAGCTTACTGGAGTCTTCAAATCGAGAGTGAACAGGTTTTTTTTAATTGTTAGATAAGTTTTCTTTAAATCATTATCTTACCTGATAGGTATCTTGCAAGCTTGTTACATCTAAGACACCATCGTCATTTAGCAGGAGAGATAGTGGTCAACCGCAAGAGTTTTTGATAAAAAGCTTAATAAACAACCATTCTATTTATTCCCAAATAGTATGTGAAATGGTCCACGATACAACTTATAGACAAAACAAACTTTGTTTTTTACGTAATCATTGTTAATAGTTTAGAATATTTCAAAATATTTTAAGATTAATGGTGATATTGAAAACAATCAGTAGATAAAGAAAAACAAATCTCAGATTTAAAACTACAAAAAATAGCAGCTAACGAAGAGTTTGTTATTCATTAACGGTCTTTTATTTTATTAGGGGGCTGTTAAAGCTCAAGATGCCGAACAACTTTCCTGCAGGTGTCAACCATTTGAACCCAATTAATCTCAGATTAACAAAATATAAACGGTCTATCTGCTTCCACACAAAAACGATGAATCAAGTTCTTGAAAAAGGTGTCGTTGTGTTAGTTTATTTCATTTGTAAACATTCAATTAATATAAATGAAAGCACTACAACATCAGTGACAGCGCACCGAAAGCTTTCGGTCAGAGACCTCATTTTTTATGCCTATAGATTATATTTGTTATTGTGATGATTCATCATGCATCAGCCATTCACGGTAATATACTGAACGTCTTTTATTTATTGAATCGTTTATTCTTCGGCGGCCAGTCATCGACATACTTTTACTTTGTTCTAAGTAGTTGATTTATGTTATTGACGGCTTTTCCTTAAGAATTTGTTTTATTTCTGCCTATAGTGAGACCTCTGAACCGCTACAACGGATGAATAAATCAGATGAACACCTTAAACTATGTTATTAAAATTCAGTATACAATTTATGTCAGACAAGCCTTTTCTATTTTTAATTTGATTTTAGCATAATTTCATTGTGGTGATGCGTAAAATAGAATTGACCTTGATTTGCATCTGCGTTTTAACTTTAACATCAGAAATTATGTAACCCAAACTAGAATACATATAAATTTAACGATTAAACGGAAATAGTCATAAATATTTTTTGAAGAATATCTAATTTCGTTTCTCTATAGGAAAACGGTGATGTTTTGATCGGCTACCTTCCTAGAATACACTTTACATTATCACATCCTAATCTCTTAGATAAATAACCAGTATTTGTTACATTTGAATATTTAACTTGTGAACAGAGAAAGTGAATATGTCAAGTATCATTTGCAGCTTTGTCATGTGATCGGTATGGACAGTATTTGAAAGGCGAAAGTGATTCTAAGAATAATGACTGTTATTGAATGTTAAAAAGCATAGGCAAAAAATTCGGGTACGAGTAGATATACCTACAGCTGAAAGTGTCTTCTAGTTAGGCATACCTACTTCTTACTTTGTCCTAAATGTAATCGTAAATAAAAATTGTAAAAGGCATTTTTATTTGTTTAACACAAAAATAACTGCATGCATGCATTACAAGTAAACACATCGCAAATAGTAAAAAATGTTGTAAAATAATGTGCCATTTATTTTATCTCATTTTGATTAATGATTCTTGAATTTTATCGTTCACTATGTTTTTCTTCTGGATTTTTCCATTAACAAGGCACCCAGAGTTGTTAATAAGTCAATAAAACCGAAAATAAAAAAATGAGTACCTACTTAATATTGATTTCCTGAATGTATATCGTAAATCACAACTCCAGCGCATCTATATATTTAATTCACAATACAAATGAGGCTACTTTATTGCTTCTACTAAAGTTTTATATAAAACATAATTATCATTTAATTAGCAAAGTTCCAAGAAAGTGTCTCGAATCAAAAACCGGCCAAATCGTCATAATGGGAAAATACGAGCACGTTATTTAATTTTTTCCTTCTTCTAATTCTGTTTTAATTGTACTGGTATAACCCAATCATTATAATATGTCAAATCTCACACGGAAATTTGTAACCTATTAAAACATCCTTCCTTCCTTTTCGTGGAGGCAAGTAGGAAAGTCCAACATAATAATAAGTGCCACCCAAGCGTATAAGCCTTGTAAGCATTCATCAGCGTCACCATCTGCGACGCCAACACTGGAGCAGTTATGCCAGCACCCCAAAGCCGCACTCCGTTATTTCAAGGAGCTGGGCTGGCTTGGGTAGATGCTGGAGGGGAAAATGCACAATACATTCCAAATTAGAATTAGAATTAGAAGTGCCACCCAAAGTTTTCGCTCAATTGCCTGGGACAGAACGGCTCCATTATATTTACATCTTTACCGATTGGTCAGGAAGCTTTCCATGAGAGGAATTCTAATTTATAGTTATACTTATTATGTTAAAATAACTCACTTTGGTAGTTTGTGTGTCGTGTGTGTATGTGTAACACTAATAAAAAGAAGAAAAAAAATGAAAATTATTTTTTGTCAGAACGCGTGCTAAATAATTTACTTTTTATTTTCATTGACCGATAAATCCCTAATGCTGAAAGGTTGTTTAAATGTCACCTTTTGCTAGATTTCACTTTTAAGGATGTAGTTTAGTTGTAAGGTTCTCTCGAGTAGTACGTATTCTTTGAAAATTTTAGTCTGAAAGTTTAGGCCTCCTCTTTATAGCACCCTTTTAATAAACTTTTTACCTGTAGTTATTTCATTATTTTTTTAATCTAAAGCTCATAAGGCAGATTGGAAATACTCTCAGCTCTACAGTTCAAAAAATACACTGATCTGACATTATTTGGTTGTAAATCGAACAGACAGTAATCAATCATCGACTAATATGTTTATGGTACCCCAAAATTAGCGCACTGCAATTAAACCATAAAGAAGTCAGTTGATTTCAAAACGTGATAAACATAAATTCTGTTTCGACTATGTTTGTATGTGGCTTTTCTCTATAACCACTGCTGTTATGACCCCTACTTAATTAACAAGCTAATTCAGAGAAAGATTTTTAGGTACCTACATTTACCCAAACTATCAAAGAACCATTCTGGGACTTATATCTACTTACTTTATAATATAAAATTTTTTTGTAAGATGTATGAAATTTATCCATATATTATACGGTTTTAACGATTTCGTTATTGAGTCTGTTCAATGTCCTAGATTGATGAGGAGAGTGCTTTGGAGTTTTTCATGTTGTAGGTACTGTACACTTGTCAAGCTAAGAAAGGGTAAGGGGGAGGGGTGGTTGGGAGGGGGTTATGTAAGGGGTCAAATATCATTTACTAACCCCCCCTAACCCACCCATTAAAAAAATTATCATTAACTAAATTGAAAATGTTTTTTTGTCAATTCATAAGCAACACGAACAGAAATCTATTTAACATGTTTTGTGTGTATTGACATAACTGTATTTATTAAAAAAAAAACAATCTCTTACGGCGCCACTTAATAATAGCAGTGACGGCATTAAGCATTTAATTTTCAAAAACTAAGAACCGGTTAATTCAAGTTGTCTAAATTGACACCTAAATGAATATTTCATTACTAAGCATTATTAGCATTTGCATTTAAACTAACCACTTAAAAATTGGCTGCGTCATCACTCAATGTGTATGTGAGTAAGTCAAAGTTCATAGATTCTTACTTTTAAATTATTCTTACTTATCCGAAAATAGCGGTGTAACAGCACTGCGTACAATAAAGTGAACATTACCTACATACTAACAATCACTTTAGAAAACGGAATTAAGACTAATAAATACAAATTAATAGTTTCATTGAAGTTACTTTATTTTACTTTATAAAAATTGATAGATGTGACTTGTATCAAATTAAAACATGAATTTTTAAATAAATGTAAAGAGGTAGGTATATGTCAAATATGATACCCAAGTTTTTAATAAACGGGGAAGAGAGGTTCTCGTGTAGCGACCACGAACCGAAATATGTAGCATACCGAGCCCACGAATGCAGAAACGAGCAGCCGCTCAAAGTGGCAATGGTGAAATATGCTCACATCTAGCAAATACTTATGACAGTCACTTTTTTTATGTACTAAGTTATTACAAAGTGTTGTTTTGAGCACTTGTGCAAAATCTTTAATTAAGCTTACCTATACGGGCCTATACCAAGTTCCATAAATGTAGCTATGTTGCTTTCGTAAAAGTCAAAATGACAAGAATCAAGAACCACAATAGTTTAAGGTTATTTAGGTGGGTTACTATTAAAATAGCTAGATCGCAAAATCCTAAGATGTTAAACCTAAAATCTCACTATAGAAAATAGTTATGATCAGACTGCTTGTAGCCTCAATCGGCCCACAATAACAATAAATAGATTGTAAAAGGCAAAACGATTAATTTAAACGGCTTCATTAACAAATCAAACGAAACTTTAATGAGTTTCTCCGACATATATTTTCTAATTTATTGACTAAACCAAAGTCTTAATATCAAAGGTAGCGACTCCATTCATAAGTTTAGCTACAAATTGACGCTGGCGCCGAACACTTTTTATCAAAATGCGAATAAGCTCTAGAACATAGCAAAAAATCTAGACATATCGACTGACTTATTAATCAAATGATTTCTTATCTATTCATAATTACAATATAGATCTTAACTTAGCAACTTTATCGTCTCGGCTAAAATGGAAAAATTAATGAAATGTAATTAATTTAGTTACATACGTGTTTTATTATAATTTATATAATTATTGTTATTAAAAAAATTACTGATGGATGAATAATGATTAAAATATCTACTAAACTGCTACGCAGAGTAGGTCGTGCTTTTATTTGGAACTTTTTGAGGCCTATACAGAGCATTAAAAAATAACACTGAATTTAAATGAATTGTTTTTTCGTGCTCTGTGACTATGAGTTATCACAAAAACAGAAAAATACATAGAACATATATATTACCGACTTATTAGTACAGTACAGTATTACAAAATTTTTCCTTAACTAAATATATACCTTCTAAAAAAACGTTGGTACCGTCATTATATTTGTCACGTCCAGGTCATTAGTTATGTAATTAAAGACATCTTGCTCAACGACTGTACTAAATTGTGATTCGAAATACTTGACATGATCGATCGTAAAACGTTGTACCTAGGTACCTACCTAGCTGATCGTCATGCGTTGTACGTTAAGTGCTTTTTTGTAATAGATTTTCAGTTGGACCAGATTCGAGCTGTGTTGTATTTAGTGCACTTTATTAAAATTTTTTTTATGGGATTGAATGACGTGACGAGCCTGTCGTTCACCTGATGTTAAGCAACACGGCCGCCCATAACAGTTGCAGTGTCACTCGGAACTTTGAAGTAATAAAGTTTCGCGTGACACTGCACTGCGCACGTCATCCTGATGTCTCACACAGTCTAGTGATCAGATTACTAGATTGTGAGGTCAGGTCATGAAGTCTCATTTGCCTAGTAATTTCACTAGCTACAGTGCTCTTCAAACCGGAACACAGTAGTGCTTGCACACTACTGCATGGTGGCAGAATAACTGGCAAAGCAGTGGTAAGTACCTACCTAGATGAACTTTGCAGATAAGTCCTACCACCTACTTAGTTAAAACTTAACTGCAAAACTAGAACAAAAACAAGAAAATACTTTAAATACTAAAGCTGTGGAGTAGCTATATGGTACCACGCATTAAGAAATTGCTAACAACAGGCAACGTGCCCAAAACGCTCGTCTTAAATGTTTATTTAGGTGGATGGTCCACTTTGCAGCGGGAAATTGTAGCTTTTGCAACTAGTATCAAGTAATTAACATGCCCATGTGCATGTAAGTGTTAATGAAAGTCACGGAAAGAAGAGATTATTGGCATACACGACTACAGCTACGGCGGCGGGGGCGGTTTACAGCTGTACTTTGACACAATTATGACTCTATTTGAAGTATCATATCAGCGAATATGTTGATGCATGCATTGGTTCATTTTCTTACTAACTATGTTCTTCTTACAAACCTATGTTTTGTTACGGTGAGATTTTAGTAAAACATGAGCACAAACTGGTGCATGCTTTCAGGGCCATAGAGTACTTAACATAAGTAAATAAACACAGATCATTGAATTTTTAAAAGCTAACCTGTATTCTCAGCATTATCAAATGCGATGCTTAGCAGGATGTGCCATGTTGGTACTAAGCAAACTAAGAAGCCAAACATAGAGAATGTTCCGACGTAATTCAAAATTACAATAATCTCATCAAATATTTGACGACAACGAATATGTGATCGCGTATATTTAAGTACTATGTACCTACTATAGGTGATGATTGATGATTATTTCCTAGGTCCCCTGGGTGGGGCAAAGGGCATCCACAGTGATTTTCCAACTCGTCCTATGTTGGGCTTCATGCTTGACTTCAGACCATGTTTTGCCAATGCTCTTCACTTCCGCCAATACGGAGCGACGCCAGGTTTGTTTCGGACGGCCCTGCTTTCTCCTGCCTTGTCGATTCCAGTCCAAGGCCTGTTTGGGGATATGGCCTGGATCCCTTCGCAGCGTGTGGCCTATCCAATTCCATTTACGGCGCTTTATCTATTGGTTTATTGGACTTTCATGGCATCGCTGAAGGAGGTCTTTATTCGAGGTTTTTTCAGGCCAGAAAATTCCTAATATTTGGCGGAGACATCGGTTAATACACACTTGAAGCCTTTGCATGAGATCTTTCGTTACTTTCCACGTCTCGCACCCATATAGCAGAACAGACTTGACGTTGGATCGGAAGATTTTCAACTTTATCCTTCTGGTCAGTTTCCGTGACTGCCATACGGGGCGGAGTTGCGCAAAAGCGGCCCTGGCTTTGGCGATCCTTGAAGTGATATCCTCTTCTGTTCCTCCAGTTTCTGACACGATACTGCCAAGGTGAATTGGTGGACGCGCTCCACCTGCGCCTGGCCAATGTGCAGGGGTGTTAGGCTCTTTACTCCTGTTCTCATTTCTTTCGTCTTGTTGGTGTTTATCTTGAGGCCTACCGCTATTGCTTCTTGCTCTAGGTCATCCACTTTGGCTTGCATGTCTACATACTTGTGACTAAAAAGACAGAGGTCGTCGGCATAGTCTAAATCCTCTAATAGTTCCGACAAACCCCATTCTATGCCACGGCGCCTGTTGTGGTTCACTCGGTTCATGATGCCATCCAGAACAATCAGAAACAGCAGAGGTGAGAGAAGACATCCCTGGCGCACACCAGCATGTACCGCAATGCCATCTGAGATGAGCCCATCATGACTGACCTGGCAGGTGTAATTTGCGTACATTGCTTTAATCAAGTTAATAATCTTGCCAGGCACCCCGATCTCTATTAAGCGTGCCCATATGCTGTCCCACTGCACAGTGTCGAAGGCTTTTTCGAAATCCACAAAGGTCAGATAGAGTTCCTTTTGCCATTCTGATGCCTGCTCAACTATTATGCGGAGAGTGTTGATTTGGTCTGTGCAGGAGCGGTTTGCGCGGAAGCCAGCTTGTTCTCTGCGTAGTAAGGGCTCTATTGCTTTACGTAGCCTGTCCAAAATAACTTTGCTAAGGACTTTTGCTGGGATTGAGAGAAGTGTAATGCCGCGCCAGTTGTTACATTGGCTAAGATCACCCTTTTTAAGCACCGTAATCAGCAACCCTTTGTTCCAGTCTAGCGGTAAGTTTTCGGCGGTCCACACTTTTTCTAATAAAGAAGTGAGAGCGTCAGGTCCGCTTGAAGGCAGATATTAGGTCCGCTTGAAGCATTTCAGCTGCAACTAAATCCAGCCCCGGCGCCTTTCCAGTCTTCAAAGAGCAAATCGCTTTAGCCACTTCCTCCTTGGATGGCGGGTCATCACTGATGCCTAGATTATCCGCTTGACCAACAGGGGGTAGTAGGGTTGCTTGGGAGTCAGTTGGGATTTGACGGAAAATCTCTTCAAAGTGTTGCTGCCAGCGTTGTAGCCGCCCCTCTGGTGTTGCGATGGGCTCCCCAGTCGTGTCGCGTATTGGTGGGAATTTCCTATTATGAGACTTTTCTGTTAATGTCTTAGTCGCTTTGTAGAGTTTCCTCAAGTTCCCACTATTTGCAGCTAGTTGTGCCTGTTCCGCTATGCGGTCTGCCCATAATCTACGGTCCCTTCGTGTGCTACGGTATATTTTCCTGCGGATGCGTCGGTACTCATTCACAAGCTCATTGCGTTGTTCTGAGGAAGCACTTAGTATTTTCAAGTTAGTCTCTCTGCGCTTATCTATGAGTTCCCAAGTTGTGTTAGACATCCAGTCTTTCCGTTTACTCACTCTATGACCTAGTACGGCAGAGCTGGTCTCTGTGTAGACCATTTTTATATGGTTCCACTCTGCATCTATCTCTATGTTTTCATCAAGCTCTAGGCCCGCGAAGCGGTTATGAAGTTCCAACTGAAATTGGTCCTGGGTGGCAATGCCTTTAAGTTTATCAACATCGAATCTTCTCCCTGCCTTTTTGGGGCCATTGTGAGAATAAGCTTTTGCAACCTTCAGTTTTAAGGGGGTGGGAAGCTGAAGGGTCTTGGTGAGACTATTAGCTTGGTGAGGCCATAGTATCTACAAAATGCCAAGAAGCCAATTGCTACCTGTAAATGGCGTAAAGCAGTGTCAGCAAACTTCAGCCAGTCCGCGCATCCACGTCCCCGTCGTCCACCCCGGTACCTGCTGCAACCGCGCCGCCGCGCCTCCGCCATATAAAGCGTTGCAGTTGCTAACGAATGCAGGGCAACGGCGAGAATTCTGCGCCTCAAAACAGAATCCAATCACCAGGGAGGATACCCGAAGAAAACTGAGCTAGTCTTTGAGCTCCGAGATGGCAGCCCCATCATTAGACTAGGATGCAGTGGGCCAATCACTTGCTCATCTGAAAACCAAACGATTAAGGAAACTGAAACAGAGATAAACCAGACCGATCCTAAAACAACGACCTTTGGCATGAAAAACCGGACACGAATAGCAATTTGGAATGTTAGAACGTTATACAGTGATGATAGTAGTGGTAGATTAGCCCAAGCAGAAGCTGAGATGATAAGATACAAGCTGCAAATACTCGGTCTTAGTGAGGTGCGCTGGAATGGTTTTGGTGAAGTAAAAACATCGAAAGGATTGACGTTTTTATACTCTGGAAAAGAGAATGAAGATGACGTGCATGAGCATGGTGTAGGCTTTCTAATCTCCGAAACAGCAAAGAAAAGCCTTTTGGACTGGAAACCAATTTCGGAGCGCATCATTATTGCGCGTTTTTACTCCAAAGTCCGCAAGATCAGCATAGTGCAATGTTACGCTCCCACAGAACAAGCCACAGAAGAAGAAAAAGAAGACTTTTACAGCTCCCTTCAAGGGACTCTCAACAACATTAAGAAACAAGACATCGTCATAGTAATGGGTGACATGAATGCTAAAGTGGGAAGTGACAATACCAACAACTTAGAGCAAATGGGAGTGCACGGACTTGGAATGCGAAACGAGAATGGTCAGCTGCTTGTAGAGTTGTGTGCCAATAATGAGCTTGTTATAGGTGGTACACTATTTCCGCATAAAGACATCCACAAATACACATGGAATTCTCCCGATAGTAGGACAAAGAACCAGATTGGCCACATTGCTATTAGCAGAAAGTGGCGTTTATCGTTGTTGGATGTGCGCAACCGAAGAGGTGCAGATATTGACAGCGACCACCACATGGTCGTCGCAGAACCTACTATAGGTACTTGTATTGAATTATAGAATAGAATAGAATAGAAGAATACTTTATTGCACACCAAAATAAACACATAAGATACTACATAAGTACCTAGCGAACGATATTTCTTAAAAAAAGGTAGTACAATGGGCGGTCTTATCGCTTAAAGCGATCTCTTCCAGACAACCTTTGAATGGACAGAAATAACATTATAAACTAGAGAGGCCGGTGGTGTACAGTAAATTAGTATCTAACTCTAAAGGAACTAAATACCATCTTATAATAATAAAATACGAATACACATACATACTATAAATAGCATATACATACACACATATACCTACGTTACCTAACTCAAACGATAATTATAAACTTACTTACTATTAAATAAATAAACATACATATATATAAATTATAATAGTTACTAGCTGTGGTTGGAGAGGTAATGTGTCTTCAACATAGTTTTAAATATTGCTAATGATTTTGCTTGCCTGATTGGCACCGGGAGCTCATTCCACAGCATAACGGCTTGTACGGAAAAAGATTTGTGATAGAAGTGTGATGTGTGGATGGGAGGTTTCAGTAACAGGTTTTCAGAACTACGTAAGGAGCGGGAGTGGGATTGGTGGAAAAATTTGAAACGTTCTTTTAGGTAAGCTGGAGTGGAAGGGAGAAATAGAATACTGTACAGAAGGGAGAGTATGTGTGTATTCCGGCGAAGACGGATTGGTAACCAATTGAGCTTGTTACGAAATTCTGTGATATGGTCATACTTTCGTAAACCAAATATGAAACGAATGCAAAAGTTTTGCAAACGTTCAAGTTTGTTGAGTTGCTCTTCGGTTAAGTCCAAGTAGCAGGCATCGGCGTAATCTAATATCGGAAGGAGAAGAGATTGAGCGAGAGCAGTTTTGGTGGTAATGGGAAGGAAATTACGCAATCTGCGTAGAGAACCAGCAGACGCAAAGATTTTTCGGCTGACTTCAGTCAGCTGAGGTTGCCAAGAAAGCTGCCTATCCATAATTACGCCCAAATTTTTCACCGTTTTACTAATTTATGTACAGAAAGAAAAGTCAATGGCCATTAATTGAAATAACCTGCCAAATGCGAGTAGGACTCCAGCACGAAGGGTTCCGTACCATTATCTATATAAAAACGAGCAAGCGCTTGTTGTATGGGAGCCCTTTAATTATTTATTTTATACTGTTTTTAGTATTTGTTGTTATAGCGGCAACAGAAATACATTATCTACGAAAATTTCAACTGTTTAATTATCACGTGAGATATAGCCTGGTGACACAGACGGATAGACAGACAGATTGACGGACAGCGGAGCCTTAGTAATACTTAGGGTTTGTTTTACCCTTTGGGTACGGATCCCGAAAAAGGATTGTTAGGTTTGTTAAAACCAAGAATTGTTTCTCGCAATACATCCTCCTTTCAATTATCAAACGGGCCCATACCTGTTTTAGTTCAGTTTCGGAAAATTTGACCAATTACAAACGAGCCGTGTTAAAAAACATTACCTCAATAGAGGCCTGTATAAATCAAGAGAGTTGAGTTCCGGGACAACCCGTATTATACGACTTAACTAAAGAAAAACTTTGAACTTATTATTTTACTAGCTTTTACACGCACGACTTCGCGCGCGTGATTGTAGAGATAAATAAACTGAGCTAGCTGAGCTTGAAAGTATATAACAGTAATAACTAAAAGTAATTGACCGTTTTTTCATTCTAACGAAAATTCGGCTCGCGTGTTTTCATGAAACATCAAGTGAAAAAAAATCGCCCTACACCTACATAAAGGTATTGTTAGCATTAGCCCAGATAATATAATACCTAACAGTACAGATGCCTCATCGCATACAACGGAACAACGCGGGCTATTTTACGAATTATTTTATTTCTGCATAACGCAAGATTATCAAGCGACATTTATTGCGTGTTGGCGAAGTATTAGGCCAAATGAATATACTGGACACTAACTAGTAACTCTCTAGACACGATTACTACATTTTTTTTCAAGTTCGGGCTATTTTTCGTTTGTACCTGATGGGACCCCATGGCATTAATATTATCACAGAGCAAAAAAAAAACGCTTCCCCTCTACACAAAGCGTCATTTGTTTCATAGCTCTATGAGTATTATATTCTTTATGTATAGATAAAAAAACTGCAAAAAAATTTTTTTAATAACTGTTTCAAGCACCCTACATTTGGAAGCTATCCACCTTTTACAAATTCTTAAATCAAATCGCCTATCAATGACAAGGCACGCTAATTGAATTGCAATTATTACAAGATAATTAGAATTAATTGCAAGAATATTCGATAGCTTTATACATTGTTTTATTGTCATAAAATAAATATTTTCTTTTCCTTACAAATATTTTAAAAGCACTTCACGTTCTCCCATACGGAAATACATGTGTCATTGTGTCTGGCATGCTGACCACCTGTTTTGACATTGGGAATTGATTTCGATGCATCATACTTTCGATTGAATTTAAATATATTTTTTCATATTATTTTTGATTTGGATACATCACATGGTATCAAAATAATCAAAGTTTACTACCAAATAATTGTAATAATTTTGATAAAATATAAGCATGAATGATGAAAAAATACCTTTCAAGAACGCTGTTTATTCATACTATTTATCCTTTAATTCTTATCGAGAATGAGTTTTAAGTACTACAACAATTTCAACTCTGCAGCCATTTTTAGATCTCTATTTTCTAATTGTTTTTTTTATGAGTATGAGTGACGGACAGGCTAGTGTTAAGCGACACGGACGCCCATAACAGTTGCAGTGTCACTCGGAACTTTAAAATAATAAAGTTTCGCGTGACACTGCACTGCGCACATCATCCTGAGACATCACACAGCCTAGTAATCTGATTACTACGCTGTGAAATCAGGTCATAAAGTCTCATTTGCCCAGTAATTTCACTAGCTACAATAGCCTTCAAACCAGAACACAGCAGTGCTCTCACACTACTGCTTGGCGGCAGAATAACTGGCAAAGCGGTGGTACCTACCTAGACGAACTTTGCAGAAAAGTCCTACCACCTAGTAGTAGTAGTAGTAGTACTAGCGTAATTGGGACGCATGCCACCCAACTGGATAAGGAAAAAATTTTACATTTTCAAGCACTAATCAACATAATTTTTTTTTTAATCTGTATATTACACGTGAGAATTGAAATGCTAAAGCAAAGAACAATCACTTTTTATTAAATTAGAACAAAAACTGGTTTTGGAAAAATGTGGTTCTGCTATTAGTTTAAATTACCTTGTTTTAGGAAAAGGATACAATTTATATGAAAATGCATACAGAAGCGTGTTGGATCGAACAGACAAAGTGTCGTTTACTGGTGAGAGCTTTTTCTTATTTTAGCAAAATAGACTATTTTCAAGGTTGTCTGGAAAAGATAAGCGATAAGACTGTCAATTGATACCCTTTTGTTAAGTTTGTTGTTTATTAGCTTTTAATTATTTGTGATGTGGTGTTTTTAATAAAGAGTTTATCTATAAATAAATAAATAAATAAAATAAATATGTGTGGAAATTTCACACAACGCCATCTAGCCCCAAACTAAGCATAGCTTGTACTATGGGAACCAGATAACTGATACAATACTTTTATACTTTTTTTTGTTTGTAAATACATACATAGAATACAATATAACACCCAGACGCAGCACAAACATCTATGTTCATCACACAAACGTTTGTCCCGGGTAGGAATCGAACCCACAGCCCTCAGTTCAGAAGGCAGGGATACTACCAACTGAGCTATCGGGCCCTATCTATCTATCTTTTTTTTTATCTAATTAAATAAATACACAATGACGAAAGATGTGAAGCTGTACCTACATCACTATTAACTAAACTTTTTATAATAGGTGAGTATTAAAAATAAATGGATTGGACGTGAATTAATCTACTAAGAAAGCATATATGCACTATCGTATATCTATCAGTGTTCAAATGGCCAATAAATTATAAAAAAATGTATAAAAAAATGTATGTAATAAAAAAAATATATAAACGTAAAAAAACTTTATGAAAGCTAGATAGTATTAGGTAAGACGTCTAAATTATCATTAAACCTTTTATCCAAAATCTTTAAATCATTAAATCCTTTTATCCAAGAGGATTAAGGATAATTTAGACGAAAAATCCAAAACTGCGATTATTGCTTTTATTATTATCCTTTACCGATCATTAGCTGAGCTTCAATACTTACAACTTACTGGCTCGTTGGTTTTAAATATTATCTGTTTTGTTCCAATACCTATATGGATATCACGTATACGATTCATGCGAGATAGTTTTGTAGCGGCCGCGCCGACGCTATGTCTGCCGAAGCTGAAACCTGCCCGACACAAATTATGCATTGCCTGAGTGGCCTCTCAGTAGTCGCCCAACCACTAGATAACAATATTCAACCGAAAGGCTGATGATTAAATGATACCATACTTTCGTGTATAATGGTTTAATACGTAATTAATATTACTTTCAAGGCGCACTTACGTCTATTTTAGTTTATTTTGCTTTTGAGTCGTGTTGTTGATTTATGTTGAGTTTCTCTGACTGAATATTCGAGTAACATATTTCTTTTATTTTCTTTTCTGTTTGATTTCTTCTTTTGCGTGGATTTAATGTTACCAAGTGTCTGAATCAATTTCTATGGATTTTTTACATAGATTGCTTAAACTACCGAAACTAACACCATTTGAGCCGTGAATTTTCACACAAAACATAAGTCGTCGTTTTTTTATTTGAAAGTTTCTTTAAGTGAAAATAATACTACAGAAATGGAACACTACGTAACGTTTTCATCAGTTTGTATAATGATATTAATAAGGCCATTTATTTAAAGGTCAACCAAACTGGATTCGTTTCCAAGATGAGCGCTACAGATTTTATGGGTTATTACTATCACAGATTAAAGATGTACGAAGACACTTGGAACATCAGCGAAATTTTTCATTTTTCACTTGTATTGTTAACGAGTAAAAACCGTGCACAGTTGTTTCTCGACGATATAAAGTTCAATCAAAAAACGTTAATGAACTTGGATGTCTAAAACCCATACGAGATTTATGCAGAAGTCTTTTTTCATTTAGAATTCTTATTTTATTACCAGCGTTATTAAAATAAAAAGTTCCTATTCAGAAAACATTTTGTTTTATTGTAATTACTTAATAACTAGGTATAACATAGACCGTGAAGTTATATTTTTATGTAACTAAGGTACCTACTTGATATACCTAAGTTTATTAAGTTTCTATCATTAAAAAGTATTGACATATCCACCACTATTGATAAATTTATTCTCTTACTATACTTTACGTAAGAACGTTCTAAGGCCAAGTTCTTGCAAGTCCATTGCCAAGGTCTAAGCCACCAAAGACGCAGAACACTTTGAATTGCTAATAATCGTCTACATTTGAAAATTGATATTCAGTTCATGTGTTATGTATGAATATCATTTAGAAATTCCAAGATGCCAACATTCTTTGACTTTTCATTACTACTACAATAAGTAAGTAAATAAAAATGTACCAATGTAGTTAACATTACATAATTATGCTGATTATGTAGGTACCTACTAATTAATACCTTCCAATCAGTTAACATGACAAATCTAACAAATAATTGAACACCATACGGAAAACTAATAATTATCAGCTTTTAATTATCAACTACTGGGTTCTATTCATCAAGAGGCTTTGGCCTCATGTTGCTACCTTTGCAACCTTTTAGCATGGAAATGTCGTTTCCGAATGTGATTTCATCTTGCGGTAGACTTCCAGGGCTAGTTCCTGAAAACAACAGTTTAAATAAGACCTGATGATATAAGTGATAATAGGTATCCAACGTTGATTATTGAAGGTAAATCTAATAAGATAATTAAAAATATAATGAACCCGACGCATGTCAAGTAAAATAAAAAGTCGATAAAATAAAATTCATTAATATGCAAAGTAAAGCACAGGCAAATTCACCTCAGGTGGTAAACCGGATTGGTTGGCAACAGACAACTTGTCACCTATAAGTTTTCGACCGATATCAGTTCGAATAACGACTTTCGATGAACAATTTTGTACACCCAATCAATTTTCCTGCTTGGAAGACAAAAAACTGATGTATTAAATTTGGCGATGTCTAAATTTATAAATAAATATTTACTAGAACACACAATAGGTATTTCACCCAATTTATACAAGTTTATATAAGTTCTAAATAATACTTAAATAGGTAAACAGAATAGTTTGTGTGTACACAGTTGTCATCATCATCATCATTAACAGCCTGAAGACGTCCACTGCTGAACATAGGCCTACCCCAGGGAGCGCCACTTAGAGCGGCTGCTCGTCTCCTGCATCCATCGGCTCCCCGCAGCTTTCACCAGGTCGTCGGTCCACCTAGTGGGGGGCCGGCCTACGCTGCGTCTTCCAGTTCGTGGTCGCCACTCGAGAACCTTTCTTCCCCATCGGTTGTCAGTTCTACGAGCGATGTGGCCTGCCCATTGCCATTTCAACTTGTGAACACAGTTGTGCCTGCCACTAAATTTGTCAGCAGTTTCATTTGGCAGAATGTTATATAATATTTAAATTAAATGCTTAGTGCATTCTGTAAAAAAATAATGTCTTAAATATTCATATTAAGTACTTCGCCAAAGCCTGCTAATTCATTAAAAAGGATTTTAAATATCAGTATGACAGATTAAAATGATAGAGGCAATTAAACAATAATGATCACATTAATCACTGATGTTTAAAAAATAGAGTACGTTTATAGGTTGATGTTTTTCACAAAGCGGAATAAAAATATGAATGAGTAATATCTCCTGTATAATCGAAGAAAATAACAGATAAATATAAATATGTAAACTTTTCTGTGAATTATTTATCTATTCTCACATTCACACATTATTCTATCACTATTTAACATGACATGTAGAATATTCAGTAGGCCTATGTCCACCAGTGGACCCTTTCAGGCTTTTGATGACGAAAATTCAACATTAAAAAATCATAATCCAAATTCAGAAATTTGATGCCAACTCGAAATATTTAAATAAAACATTAAATGAACTGCATCAAGTCAATCTGTAGGTACACAGCTACACAGTAAACGACGCGGTGCAGCGGCACCAAGTAGCCTTTGACACAAAAAGGGTGATTATACACATTACTCTTTCCTTGTTTTTAGCCGCCTATAATTTCGTTTAAGATCGCTTCCGCCCCGACCAATATCTGTCAACATATTTCCACGTTCAGCACAGACGCATCACAAGAACTTGATTTCATTGAAGACCGCCGTGTACATAATGAGTTTTAAATTATTACTGCCGATAAAAAGTAGCCAGCCAATGTGCGTATAACCTTTCTTTGTTTCGTAACTGCACGACAGATAAAGAAGTATCGGCCAATATAAATATTTAGAGAGACAAAGTATAAAATGTAGAAAGTTGTGTAGTACTATTTTAGCAGAGTAGTTTAAAGAAGTGGTGGATGGTACGGTTGCGTTCGGCTGAATAGAGCCGCGGTGGCGATGCGCAGGCGCCGCAAGTGGCTGGCGTCGCGGCGTCTCCATGGAAACGTACCCGCGAGTACATAAGCGATCGCGTGGATGGATCTCTGCACAGATTGCTTTAACCCGGAGAGCGCGCCGCACGTACTTGTGCAGCGGATCACCGGACAAATAAGTTTGACGTTTCGTAAATTAAAGTGACACATAATTTTAGTTACGAATCTCAGCTTCAACGTGAACTTCAGTTAAAAAGTGTTGTGAATATTTTGAAAAACTATACATAATGATGTCCTTAGTGTTGTTTGTTTTGGCGGGAGTCCTGGCTACAACAGAAGGCTGCGGCCCTGGAAAACAAATGCTAAGTAAGTACATTAAGCACTTCCTATGATTTAATTTTTAATCCAATTCAAATATTTTATAAAATCATTCAAACCTCTAAGTTAACTTTTTTAATAATCCATGCTGTTATATCTCAAAATAATCAATCTTCCAATAACTTTACAAAATATTCAATTTAATATCAATTTTATGAATGAATTCCACTTAACCAAACAGGTGTTGTAAATCAGCATGATTAATTGAATACTAATTCTAGTCTCTGTTCGCAATAAATTTTATTGGATCCTTAAAAGTTATAAGTTCTTTCTTATGGGACTGTAGTTTTTCAAACAGTTTTGAAAATAATGTTAAAAAAAACCTTAAAAGGACCGTTTTCGATAGTTGGAGTAATAAATTCAGTTGCCGCCACCCAGTCTAGATTTCTCAAACGAGTTTTGGCCAATATGATGTATCTATTTAGCATACCGGCATGGTCGAGATCGTAAAATTTTATCGACACAGACACCTGTATTAACACGCATCGGGCTTATAAATTAGATAAATTATTTTATAAATTACAAAATTACATTAAAAAATCATGACAATCGTATTTATATGGATGACACTATAGAAGTAACTGAAAAGAATATTAATCGTTTATCTAATACGAATATTGTGCTTATTTCAGAATCCGGAGGATTGACGGCGTACGAGAAACAAGCAATCGTCGACGCACACAATCGTCTCCGGCAATCGGTTGCTTTGGGGCAAGTCTCTAGTCAACCACCAGCGGCTAATATGATGGAAATGGTACGTTATCAATTTTGAAAACCTGTCTTCAATTAGGTCTTATTTAAATAATATCTTGTTTCTAAGCAGTATGCTCATTTTCTTAATCCTTGCGGGTGATATTTGCTATTTTATTACCTGGCTCTACATTAGTGTTAAATATTCAGTATTGAAAATACAGATTTATGATACACTTAAGCATTTGATATTTAAAACATTCAAGGATATTTTATTTTACTTAATCTTATCAGAGACCGAACATGAGTTGAGAGGATTATCAATTTTGAATAGAGCTAAAAAGTAATAATAATGCTAAGTAATTTGTAAGCAAATTATGAATAGAATATGCTCGGGCAAAACGAGGTTGGAAATAAATATAAATAATACATGCCTTCTTAATCAGAAATTAACAGAAAATATTTTGTAAAGAGCTATTATAATTTTGCGTGAAATTACAAAAGTTCAATGTCTTATGTCAACTTGTTTTCCTTTATCGCCATTAATCTTACGAAGGTATCAACAGAGCTCATTATATCTTTCATTAAGGCGCGTATTAAAATATTTTACCATAATGGGCATTAAAATTGTGAGGCATGATATTAATGATGATTTTCTTTTTAAAGGTATGGGACGATGAGCTGGCGGCTACAGCACAACGTTGGTCAGATCAATGCGTTCCTGCGCATGATCGCGCTGCTCAGCGCGATGTGGGTCGCTTCCCTGTAGGGCAAAACCTCGCAGCCACTTGGACCACTCGCCCTCCAACCGAACCAACTGACTCAACCCCTGACTTCAACAAGCAGATCAACGCTTGGTTCGATGAAGTCCGCATCTATGGTTTCAAGCCTATCACCGGTGGACACGGCACTGGGCATTACTCACAGGTAACATACCATACAATCTATTAATATATTATGTAATTCCTAACGTTATACATATTTTCGTGGTTTACTGATTGTTTCATAAATTAATTTTATTTCTCTTCTGTTTATAGCTGGTTTGGGGCGAGACATCGCATGTTGGTTGCGGCTACACGTTCTACTATGATCCCGCCCGAGGCTACACCAAGCTGTACGTGTGTAACTACGGACCCGGCGGCAACGTCATTGGATCCAACCCCTACGAGAAAGGCTCCCCTTCATGCACTAACTTCGGTCTCACTGACTCGAGAAAATATTCTGGACTTTGTGGTGAGTTCCGTTGTCTTAGTCATCACGTGAAATAAGATATCAACATCTTACTCGACCCGGTGTGTTCAATCGCATGAATTTTGTTAACTTATTTCAATTCTTTATCTCCTCTCTTTTCCTTGAATTTCTATAATCGAACGAATTTTTATTATCATTTTGAAATGTTTCCTAAACTAAATTGTCTATTTTCATTGTTACAGCGGCCAGTTTCACGTCCTCTTCATCGTACCAGAGCGTAGATAACGCTAACAGCTATATCTCGAACGTCATCCCCGACAGCACCGGTGATACACAAGGCTTCAACTACCAGTTCTACAACCAATACAATAACCAATATCAGTACCAGTACCAACAACCTGAGACCTATTACCAACCTGAGACGACCTCCTTCCGGCCACTTCTCAGCATCTTCAAATCTGCCTCCAACCTTTTTAACAAACCAAAACCACAAGTCAGAATCGGGACTGTATATGTATAAAACTAGGTATGTAATACTTTACGCCCATAGCAGTATTTTAAATTATTTTGGTGACAGTTGTGTTGCTTGACTGATTATTCGAAACCGCCAGGTGCAGCTTTCGGAGCTATTGTAGTTAATAATTGTTATTCCTTGGTTTTACAAGGAAATTAGGTACCATTTTGTATTTCAATATGCGTAAGATACTCTACCGAGTGTGAAGGTCTGAAGATATTATTATTATTTAAAGTTGCGATGCTGTCGTGAATGACCTTCTAGTATTAGCACAGAGTAATAGCATTGTTATTAAGATAGAATAGATATTTATAGTTTATAAAAATATTAAATTAAAATATTTTTTCAAATAATAATATCAGTTTTTCTTATTCCTCACCTGAATCACCCGATCATTAAGTAGGTAGGTAGTAATAAAGTAGGAAAGTGACTCGTTTGCTATCAAAGATTGCGTCATCTATGCTGATATTTCGAATAATCATAATTTATGATAGAGCTGACTCTGCGAGCCCGTCAACTGAATTAATTTAAATGAAATGGTTGCCTTTAGATCTAAAACTTAATCCAATGACCCCTATTACGTAAGATATTTAAATTTGCATAATCTTTGCCGCCTTATTTCGCTACTACTTATAATTTTATAGTTTGAACTCTAGATAAAGTTCACCGTTGTTTCCTGGCCATTAAAACTCGATATTCAAGTGAGCTAACGGATCACAAAAGTGGCTGACTATCAACATTAGTAGTTGTATACCATGCCACTTGACACGTGGGTAAGCGTGACGAGTAGCCAATGAAATTGCAGACTGCATTGTCACAGTCACACCATTGTTCTCATCTTTCTGTATTAGTGACAAGGGAATGTTTCACACGAAGCCTGTTCAAAGATGTATTAGTTTGTTGATATTACCTATAGGTTTTTTATTTGCAGTCAGAAACTTGATCTATCGCGATAACCTAATGTTAAGAATTGTTTTACTCTTTCACGCTATTCTAACGGAAGAAGGTTTTAAATCTCTAAATAATAATAAATAAATAAATATGTGTGGACATTTCACACAGCGCCATCTAGCCCCAAACTAAGCATAGCTTGTACTATGGGAACCAGATAACTGATACAATACTTACATATATACTTTTTTTTTTGTTTGTAAATACATACATAGAATACAATATAACACCCAGACGCAGTAGAAACATCTATGTTCATCACACAAATGTTTGTCCTGGGTAGGAATCGAACCTACAGCCCTCAGTTCAGAAGGCAGGGATACTACGAACTGAGCTATCGGGCCCGTCACATTAACATAATCTATGAAAGGTGTCTTTAAGAGATATTCCTGTTAGAAATATACCTACTTAAGACTGTAATGTAAAACCTTGCGTTATGGCTTTATCAATACATAGGCGTGGAGTACCGTAAGCAACACAAATATTAAATTCTGTTTACGTGGTCAATAAAAATAATGTTATATATTTAACCCATTAAGCGTCATTTACATATCATCGAACTCTTTAACCTCATTTTTGGCAACATTGGAATCAATTAACATAACCATCATAATGAATGTAGGAGGTTGAATAAACTATATACATTTGTTCTTATCATTAGCGATAGATAATGTAGGTACTCCTTCAGCATCTCTCATATTAAATCTCTTTTTAATGCACTGTCGATCTTTGTTCGTCAATGGTAAAACGTCAATGAAACGCGATACCGATTAGCTTGGGGATGAGTAGTGATAGTGAATGCATTTGTAAATAAATAAATATAGCTTGTTTATGTAACAAAACAATAGACTATCTTGATTTTTTGTTCAGACAAGTAAAAATGTAGGTTCTAAACCCGACTTTGATTAAGAAGTTGATGACGGATATCATTCATAAAGACATTGGCGTTAAATGTAATTAGGTATATTTTTTTTGTGAGAATGATTGCCGTGAAGAGCTAGTCGTTCACCTGATGTTAAGCGACTCGACCGCCCATAACAGTTGCAGTGTCACTCGGAACTTTAAAATAATAAAGTTTCGGGTGACACTGCACTGCGCACGTCATCCTGAGACATCACACACACCCAGTTGCAGAAACGACCACTACTACTTTTAAAGTCGACTTTAAGCCTTAATCTTCCATTTAACTGTTGTCCTCCCTACAGTTTGAGGACTCCATTAACGTTAATGCCGCCATTAAAATTAATGATCGTTTCTGCAACTGGGTGTAAGTGTAGTAATCAGATTAAGTAAAGTAAATAAGGTTAAGTATTTATAAGATGAATCACCCAGCATGTTTAATTATAAGGGCGGTCAAATTTAGCGTTCGCTTCTTTCTTTAAATTTTAATTTCCATAGTAGCATCTCTAATTTAAAGATAATGGAAAATGAATATTTACATACACACATACAACTATGATAATAGCCATAAAAGAATCTTAGTATTAGTGTGTTTGTTACCATGGTGGCCACTGAAAAACGGCATCTCTTCGTAGTACTTTATCAACAGGTGTTATTGTTAATTGTTTAGAGTTGTTAGGTAGGTAACTATGAGGTTACTACGAGTTAAACGTTTTTGTTTTAATTATAGTTATAGGACTATCTATACATATAGGCTCATTTGTACTATGAACATTAAAAAGAAAATACATAACATATTATTATATTAAGCAGTATTGTCGGAACTATTATTAAATAGTGGTATTTGGCCTATGGTAAATCGTGTCGTACCGCTTTTAGTCACATTTATGGCTGAACCAATTTTCTAAATCATCATCATCATTAACAGCCTGAAGACGTCCACTGCTGGACATAGGTCTCCCCCAGGGAGCGCTACTTTGAGCGGCTGCTCGCCTCCTGCATCTATCGGCGCCCCGCGGCTTTTATCGGATAGTCAGTTTCTGAATAAGTATATTAATCTACAGATTAATTTGTAAAGGAAAATAAGAATCACAAAATTCGGACATGAGACCACTTGTCACGGTAGCTTAAGTAAAGCATATCCCGGCTTGAGAGATTGATGGATGCGGGTTCAATCCCCGCTCGTGAGTCTAATTTTTCCTTTACAAATTATTCTGTAGATTACGCTGAGCAGGCGATACTGCTTTAAAAATCATAAATATTAAGTATATTAATTATTCCTATTTATAAAATAGCGATTGGCGAATTTTTTCTTATAATCAAAGTTACACTTGCTTTGGCATAAAACATGGCATTTAATAAGCTTTTGACAATGGCAATATTTTTTATGTCTGAAGATGATGCAATAATGTAAGTATATAAATTCTAAAATATATTTTCATGTGTATAAAATCGGTGTAGACATGTTTAGCAAGATAGACTGGCAGTGATCTTTCATCTCTAAACTTTTAACTAAAATTTCATTAAAAACACCATTTTTATAATGTTTGTTGTCATCACTACAATGTGGAACCAAACTTGCTGAGCAACCTACAGCTGGGCTACCACAAACTAATACAAAACCATCATGTTTCATGGCATTATTATTTTAAGGTTACAATAATATTGTTCGAATTCGTACCATGAACTTATAAAGTATTCCTGCGTGTGAACGAGACGTCTACATTTAAAAATGTATATATAAATATGGCGTTGTCACTATCGTACGTCAGTGTCAACATGATGTAAAGGTATGACATGACAGTTGTATTTGAGTGAACGATTTAACGTGACGTCATCAAAACTGCTCTGGCTCTGCAACATTAAAGTATCCTTACTTTATGTCATTTGTCAATGTATGATTGAAGTAATATTGAAGTAATAATGCTATAAGACCTTGTGGTGACCAACCTGGTCAGACTAATGTTATGAATAATGTAATAAAATTAATTATCAAATCAAGCATAAGAATTAGGCACCTATGTATTAAACTTGCGTGAACTCTCTCAAGTCAAAGCTAGCAAACTAAATAAAAAAATATTCAGATAATAATAATTGTATAATAGACACCTTATTTATAAAAAAAAATCTAATAGGTACCTTTTGTACCCATATAAATTGAAATCACAACAGACTATTCCGTATTATTTACTTTATAATCAGAATTTTCACGGTTTACAATGGCAATTTCAATAAATTCTGTTATCAAACTTTATCGACTGTAAATAATCACAAAATTTAAACAACGTAAATAATTGTATAACTTTCGTCAAGTCAACCTTTTTCCATCTTCACAGCATTTACCTACATGAAAGATTTTGGTGGTTTTAACACATGTATACCTAGGTATACGTTACAATCTATGCGACCATAGGTTTAAAGTTCTTTATATTTTTACGTTCTTATAAAGTAGAGTAACCAAAAATGCATGTGACTTAGACTATTATGTAATTGAATAGATTTGCATAGAAGAACTATATGGGTGGTGTTTGTAAAACAAACATCAATTATGAATCATTACAATAAAAAAAAATAATGAACACATGGTAACCTTCCTACACAACACGTTTGTTCTGAGGATTTTCATATCAGTACTCCTAGTATGAGTTTCGATAGTTTACTAAAACTTGATTCGTTTACGTTTTTCCCATACATTTCTCTGCAGCGCCCCTAGCGGACACGTTGATGAACTAAAAATGGCAGTACAAATTTTAAATGGATTCGCGCGTATTCACGTATTGGAAAACTCGTATTAGGGGTACAGCTGTGCACAGGTTCTATATTTTTTTTGTAACTACTAACATAAAGTAGTCATTAGTGGCTCTGCCCTGGATCATAATATGGTCTCTATTATAAAGTACCCATTATCCATGAAAAAGTGGACAAGTATTATAGATAGGTACATAGTGCGTAAATTTTGTTTTTTCTGATGACGATTTGTGTAACCTACCTATCAATTTCAGATAGAGTCCAGTTAATATATTATGTAATCCATCTAACTAGCAAGCACTATATAATATAACAGCATATTTACTTACATAATGCAAGCACACATCATTGAGATATAAATCAAATATTTGGATATTATTATGTTACCGTAAAACCTGTAATCTAGGTAAATTTTGATTTTCCTTGTGTCCAGGTAAAACATACAAAAAGCGTGTTCATTTACATTAATCACAGTAAATTTTACACGCTAATTAAAAACTAAAATTAATTGTAAACCTAGAAAAAGGTAGATCTCCACTTTTTATGTTTGCAATCAAAAACCTAACGATGTAATTGATCTTTCAAACAAGTAAAAAAGATATCAAACACAAATTTTTACTTTTTAATTTCATCTGAATATTCGAGTCAACCACCTGTGGATTTTATGATAAACGATTAGCTATATTTAAAAGATGATTATCTCAATCAACTTCAAAATTGGATAATATTTTACAAGTATCAGTCACACGTGTTTTATCAAAGTTATAAAGGTATAAGAATAAGTATAGACCCCAGTATCGCAAAATGTAGCCGTTCAATTGGTGCCCATATGGCACCGTTCAAACGTTCGCGCGGTCAGAACTCTGTGTGAAGAGCTCGCAGAGTATTATTAGAATGACGATTGCATGGTGAAATCATAGCACAATACATCAAAAATGCAGCATAAGAGTTCTGGTGTGACATTCCACTGGTAAACTATTAATTTTCTTGCTAAAATCGTCTAAAATACCTACCAAAAATGTGGTGTGCGTTTTAGAAGGCGTTGTTTGGAAGCTTACCTTCTATATGTACTTATTCTTAAGGGTTATTATAGTTATAACCAAATAATACGAAGTCGAGGGGTTCCTTCAATAGAGTTATATGTTATTATTGGAGTTTAAGTACATACAAGTAACACACAAGTAGGTACGAAGTGACCCTGACCTCTGCATCAAGTCGCGGACACTCGTTTAACACATTAAACAAGCTTCGTAGGTGTCAAAACCAATACCTTCCGATTTACACTCGCCTTTAACAGAAGAAAAACTTACAAATCTGTACTGCCATAAGAAATAAATAAAACAAACAAAACTGCGACACCTGGCCTCCCAAGTCAAATAACTTACACTTATTTATAAGTTACCAAATGAGATTGCTATACACTGCCAACGCGTTTTTGGTCAATTGATTATGATAGAACTTAAATAAGAATTTGTACCTATATTGAAACACTTTTATATAGGTATACTTCGTTTATTTGGTTTTAAGTGAAGCGATTGAGACAGACAGGACTAATTATTAGCTTAATCATACATAATGTAAGAACCCCATATTTAAAAAAGTGAAGTCATCGTGAATTTATACTTAAAAAGCTAAATTGGTTTTTAATAGATTGTTCTCTGTACATAAATGATTTAGGAATGTATTTCCATCCCGTCTATTCGAAAAGAGGCGAGTAGTTTTCCGATAAGTGCGCCCAAAATACAGTTAAAATTAAACCTATTTCAGTGCTTTTAAAACGATGTCACAAAGAATTTGGAACACATTTAAATTAAAAAGTTTATACACTTTCAATCCCTCGCTACTCTTAGGGCTTCACTCGGATATGGATTTAAACAATCGCACCCGCCCTAAATTATACATTATACTGGTTCCTTGGTACAATCTACGTTCTATTTTTGTTTTGTGGGCATGACAAGACTATGCAGCCTTAGGTGACAGTAACAGAAAAAACGGTATTTTCAGACTGGTTTATAGAATAAGTTAATCAAATACACAACATCATATGATTATTTCAAAGCACGGGTATTTTCAGACTGGTTTATAGAATAAGTTAATCAAATACACAACATCATATGATTATTTCAAAGCACGCGTAATAATGGGTTCATTGTCACCGTGATAATTATGAATTGATAAGTTGAGACAACAAGAAACACCTGAAACATATCGGAAATATAAATCGTTGTTTAAATAAAACACGAGTCAGGTTCACATTAGTCAATTTTATTTACATTTAGCGTGTTGGTGTCAAATTTCAGCTTAGAATATTTCCAGATATATTATAGCTGCACTTTTTTGAGATGAAAGCAATTTTGTATTAGAAAGTACGTGGGACAAAATATGTAAAACAAATTGTACAATACAAATAAGGTTCATAATAAGTACATTAACTTATCTCTCATCATCATATCACACAACGTCATCGCCATCGAACACCGACCAAAATACAGAATTTCTTTTACCCCTTCTTACGAAAATTCACACAGACGTAAAAACTACATCATCATACTTCATATATATTTTTTTATATTTATGATATCGTGAAACGTCATACAAAAGACTTCAACGTCATCTTGCGCTGACATTTTACGTGTATTTGTAAGGGTTATATCATACCATACACGAATGTTCAGCGTAATTTATTATTCTAATATTTACTGGCATATTTTGGTATCAACAAATATACAGTAATTATTTGCTCAATCATTATCACGACAGCAGTGGCGAAATGGTACTGGACGCTTAGAAACGTGATAATTTTTGTAGATGGACACTATATGAAGAAAATTAAAGTCGCACGTGCGTGCTAATATATTTATCAAATTAAGCAAATGTGAATATGTAGGTACCTATGTAGGCGTAGAGTAATGGTTGCTTGTAATAGATCGACGTGCAAATAACCAGATGATATTATAGACTTAGTAAGTAGTGATAGATGAATACTATTAGGGTATGCTGTTTTCACTGTTAGCGCGTTTTAGTAACACCATATTTTAAGAGAGGGAAAATTATAGACACTGCAAATCCAGTCTATAAATGAGCTTGTATGTAACATTTTGTGATTATTATAACTTAAGTTGTTTTTACGATTATAATATATAATAGCTTAATTTGAATCAGAATTATCTAATTCTTATAAATATTATAAAATCCCTATATTACTCTTAAGTAGTTTTAGTTCCACCTAGTGGGGGGCCGGCCTACGCTGCGTCTTCCAGTTCGTGGTCGCCACTCGAGAACCTTTCTTCCCCATCGGTTGTCAGTTCTACGAGCGATGTGGCCTGCCCATTGCCATTTCAACTTGCCAATCCTAAGAGCTACATCGGTCACTTTAGTTCTCCTGCGGATCTCCTCATTTCGGATCCTATCTCGCAGGGAAACACCGAGCATTGCCATTGCATTGCGAGCAAGCCGCGGGGAGCCGATGGATGCAGGAGGCGAGCAGCCGCTCTAAGTGGCGCTCCCTGGGGGGGCCTATGTTCAGCAGTGGACGTCTTCAGGCTGTTAATGATGATGATGATGAGTTTTAGTTCACTCACATTGGAGTAAAACTTAAAAAAACAGATAAATTTTAATTTTTATATATTAGTATTAGTACGAGAAAGGCATTAAAGATAACATTTTCTCACATGAATTCTTTAAAAAAGTAATTGTAACAATACAATCATTATCATGATTATCATTATTTGTATGCATTGTTGTGTGTCGTGTTGTGTGTAGTTGTGTATTGTATTGTATTGTATTGTATTGTATTGTATTGTATTGTATTGTATTGTATTGTATTGTATTGTATTGTATTGTATTGTATTGTATTGTATTGTATTGTATTGTATTGTATTGTATTGTATTGTATTGTATTGTATTGTATTGTATTGTATTGTATTGTATTGTATTGTATTGTATTGTATTGTATTGTATTGTATTGTATTGTATTGTATTGTATTGTATTGTATTGTATTGTATTGTATTGTATTGTATTGTATTGTATTGTATTGTATTGTATTGTATTGTATTGTATTGTATTGTATTGTATTGTATTGTATTGTATTGTATTGTATTGTATTGTATTGTATTGTATTGTATTGTATTGTATTGTATTGTATTGTATTGTATTGTATTGTATTGTATTGTATTGTATTGTATTGTATTGTATTGTATTGTATTGTATTGTATTGTATTGTATTGTATTGTATTGTATTGTATTGTATTGTATTGTATTGTATTGTATTGTATTGTATTGTATTGTATTGTATTGTATTGTATTGTATTGTATTGTATTGTATTGTATTGTATTGTATTGTATTGTATTGTATTGTATTGTATTGTATTGTATTGTATTGTATTGTATTGTATTGTATTGTATTGTATTGTATTGTATTGTATTGTATTGTATTGTATTGTATTGTATTGTATTGTATTGTATTGTATTGTATTGTATTGTATTGTATTGTATTGTATTGTATTGTATTGTATTGTATTGTATTGTATTGTATTGTATTGTATTGTATTGTATTGTATTGTATTGTATTGTATTGTATTGTATTGTATTGTATTGTATTGTATTGTATTGTATTGTATTGTATTGTATTGTATTGTATTGTATTGTATTGTATTGTATTGTATTGTATTGTATTGTATTGTATTGTATTGTATTGTATTGTATTGTATTGTATTGTATTGTATTGTATTGTATTGTATTGTATTGTATTGTATTGTATTGTATTGTATTGTATTGTATTGTATTGTATTGTATTGTATTGTATTGTATTGTATTGTATTGTATTGTATTGTATTGTATTGTATTGTATTGTATTGTATTGTATTGTATTGTATTGTATTGTATTGTATTGTATTGTATTGTATTGTATTGTATTGTATTGTATTGTATTGTATTGTATTGTATTGTATTGTATTGTATTGTATTGTATTGTATTGTATTGTATTGTATTGTATTGTATTGTATTGTATTGTATTGTATTGTATTGTATTGTATTGTATTGTATTGTATTGTATTGTATTGTATTGTATTGTATTGTATTGTATTGTATTGTATTGTATTGTATTGTATTGTATTGTATTGTATTGTATTGTATTGTATTGTATTGTATTGTATTGTATTGTATTGTATTGTATTGTATTGTATTGTATTGTATTGTATTGTATTGTATTGTATTGTATTGTATTGTATTGTATTGTATTGTATTGTATTGTATTGTATTGTATTGTATTGTATTGTATTGTATTGTATTGTATTGTATTGTATTGTATTGTATTGTATTGTATTGTATTGTATTGTATTGTATTGTATTGTATTGTATTGTATTGTATTGTATTGTATTGTATTGTATTGTATTGTATTGTATTGTATTGTATTGTATTGTATTGTATTGTATTGTATTGTATTGTATTGTATTGTATTGTATTGTATTGTATTGTATTGTATTGTATTGTATTGTATTGTATTGTATTGTATTGTATTGTATTGTATTGTATTGTATTGTATTGTATTGTATTGTATTGTATTGTATTGTATTGTATTGTATTGTATTGTATTGTATTGTATTGTATTGTATTGTATTGTATTGTATTGTATTGTATTGTATTGTATTGTATTGTATTGTATTGTATTGTATTGTATTGTATTGTATTGTATTGTATTGTATTGTATTGTATTGTATTGTATTGTATTGTATTGTATTGTATTGTATTGTATTGTATTGTATTGTATTGTATTGTATTGTATTGTATTGTATTGTATTGTATTGTATTGTATTGTATTGTATTGTATTGTATTGTATTGTATTGTATTGTATTGTATTGTATTGTATTGTATTGTATTGTATTGTATTGTATTGTATTGTATTGTATTGTATTGTATTGTATTGTATTGTATTGTATTGTATTGTATTGTATTGTATTGTATTGTATTGTATTGTATTGTATTGTATTGTATTGTATTGTATTGTATTGTATTGTATTGTATTGTATTGTATTGTATTGTATTGTATTGTATTGTATTGTATTGTATTGTATTGTATTGTATTGTATTGTATTGTATTGTATTGTATTGTATTGTATTGTATTGTATTGTATTGTATTGTATTGTATTGTATTGTATTGTATTGTATTGTATTGTATTGTATTGTATTGTATTGTATTGTATTGTATTGTATTGTATTGTATTGTATTGTATTGTATTGTATTGTATTGTATTGTATTGTATTGTATTGTATTGTATTGTATTGTATTGTATTGTATTGTATTGTATTGTATTGTATTGTATTGTATTGTATTGTATTGTATTGTATTGTATTGTATTGTATTGTATTGTATTGTATTGTATTGTATTGTATTGTATTGTATTGTATTGTATTGTATTGTATTGTATTGTATTGTATTGTATTGTATTGTATTGTATTGTATTGTATTGTATTGTATTGTATTGTATTGTATTGTATTGTATTGTATTGTATTGTATTGTATTGTATTGTATTGTATTGTATTGTATTGTATTGTATTGTATTGTATTGTATTGTATTGTATTGTATTGTATTGTATTGTATTGTATTGTATTGTATTGTATTGTATTGTATTGTATTGTATTGTATTGTATTGTATTGTATTGTATTGTATTGTATTGTATTGTATTGTATTGTATTGTATTGTATTGTATTGTATTGTATTGTATTGTATTGTATTGTATTGTATTGTATTGTATTGTATTGTATTGTATTGTATTGTATTGTATTGTATTGTATTGTATTGTATTGTATTGTATTGTATTGTATTGTATTGTATTGTATTGTATTGTATTGTATTGTATTGTATTGTATTGTATTGTATTGTATTGTATTGTATTGTATTGTATTGTATTGTATTGTATTGTATTGTATTGTATTGTATTGTATTGTATTGTATTGTATTGTATTGTATTGTATTGTATTGTATTGTATTGTATTGTATTGTATTGTATTGTATTGTATTGTATTGTATTGTATTGTATTGTATTGTATTGTATTGTATTGTATTGTATTGTATTGTATTGTATTGTATTGTATTGTATTGTATTGTATTGTATTGTATTGTATTGTATTGTATTGTATTGTATTGTATTGTATTGTATTGTATTGTATTGTATTGTATTGTATTGTATTGTATTGTATTGTATTGTATTGTATTGTATTGTATTGTATTGTATTGTATTGTATTGTATTGTATTGTATTGTATTGTATTGTATTGTATTGTATTGTATTGTATTGTATTGTATTGTATTGTATTGTATTGTATTGTATTGTATTGTATTGTATTGTATTGTATTGTATTGTATTGTATTGTATTGTATTGTATTGTATTGTATTGTATTGTATTGTATTGTATTGTATTGTATTGTATTGTATTGTATTGTATTGTATTGTATTGTATTGTATTGTATTGTATTGTATTGTATTGTATTGTATTGTATTGTATTGTATTGTATTGTATTGTATTGTATTGTATTGTATTGTATTGTATTGTATTGTATTGTATTGTATTGTATTGTATTGTATTGTATTGTATTGTATTGTATTGTATTGTATTGTATTGTATTGTATTGTATTGTATTGTATTGTATTGTATTGTATTGTATTGTATTGTATTGTATTGTATTGTATTGTATTGTATTGTATTGTATTGTATTGTATTGTATTGTATTGTATTGTATTGTATTGTATTGTATTGTATTGTATTGTATTGTATTGTATTGTATTGTATTGTATTGTATTGTATTGTATTGTATTGTATTGTATTGTATTGTATTGTATTGTATTGTATTGTATTGTATTGTATTGTATTGTATTGTATTGTATTGTATTGTATTGTATTGTATTGTATTGTATTGTATTGTATTGTATTGTATTGTATTGTATTGTATTGTATTGTATTGTATTGTATTGTATTGTATTGTATTGTATTGTATTGTATTGTATTGTATTGTATTGTATTGTATTGTATTGTATTGTATTGTATTGTATTGTATTGTATTGTATTGTATTGTATTGTATTGTATTGTATTGTATTGTATTGTATTGTATTGTATTGTATTGTATTGTATTGTATTGTATTGTATTGTATTGTATTGTATTGTATTGTATTGTATTGTATTGTATTGTATTGTATTGTATTGTATTGTATTGTATTGTATTGTATTGTATTGTATTGTATTGTATTGTATTGTATTGTATTGTATTGTATTGTATTGTATTGTATTGTATTGTATTGTATTGTATTGTATTGTATTGTATTGTATTGTATTGTATTGTATTGTATTGTATTGTATTGTATTGTATTGTATTGTATTGTATTGTATTGTATTGTATTGTATTGTATTGTATTGTATTGTATTGTATTATATGTATGTATTTACTAACAAAAAGTATATAAGTATTGTATCAGTTATTTGGTTCCCATAGTACAAGGTATGCTTAGTTTGGGGCTAGATGGCGCTGTGTGAAATGTCCACACATATTTATTTATTTATTTTAGCAATTATGCTTACATAAGCAGACTTTCTTGAATGACTTAAAAATAATGTCAAAAGCTGTTACAAGAATTATATACTTAACCATAGATTTTAAAACAGTCTAAAAGATAAACCCAATATGATACTTACCTATAGAGAACGTAATATTTTTCCTCAAATAACTACTTATATCATACGGTTTTTACTTCTAAGTGTCAGATTAGATTACACTTTTACAACGGCTACGTGCAGATGGTTTATATTTCTATTTTCCTAAAATATTTAGAAATTGCTGCGAATATCAGCGTAGTCGTGCTCAACGCCAATAAATAATGCACCTGTTCTATCAAAATATGAATATTAATTAATGAACTTGAAATAATGGTCAGTTTATCCCTAAGTTTATCAATTTTTCACACTACTTTTTACTTTATTATTATGGTTATGTAAAATATTATAATTCATATTATTACATCTGTTGCCTACGTCAATTATTATAAAAACCTTTTGTTTTGCTCAAATCTATTCAAAATGCAAAAGTTTGTGAGTGTGTTTGTGTGTACCTTTATTACCTACCATTAATTTCCAATCTCCATAACTACTGAACCTGAAGTACTACTACTAGTAAGAACTGAAGTATTTAATATGTAATAAACAATAATTAATAATTATTCATTTAGGTTACGTACTTAAGTATAGGTACCTAAATATTAAATCAGAAAATAAAATATAAATTAGTGTACAGTCGTGAGAAGTCGTGAGCCTCTCTGGCCTTGAAGATAAAAGTTTTCATCAAATAATTAAAAGATAATAATTATTAATATTTTGTCCAAAGATTTCCAAGACTTGCACTAACTAAAAATTAATAGATATCAAATTTACTGATATTCTTGAACAGTGACATCTGTCGGAGAGTTCCTGAATCACTAACCTCACAGTCAAGGTGAGAGGCACGCAATTTTACGTGAACCTAACTTCGACAAACACATTACGATAAAACTAGTTCCGTCAGTCAGTCACCAGTGAAAATAGAGTTAAAGACCAAACACAGATGGCGTTGGCAGTACCATAAAAGCATAGTTTTATCAACGCTTGTCCGTCGTCTTATTATTATTCCGACTTTTCCGTTATTTGTTACATAATCATGTGTGTGGTGAATATCCACTTGAGGATGCAAATAAACTATAACATCGGCTATTTAAAGTCAAAGAAATCTACGTAATTTTCAACTGATTTGTTGAATGCGTATTTAGTTTTTAGTCTTTCGCGCAGATAGATGCCTTCAAAGTTATGAAAAGGTAAGCAGTACCACTACCAGTCACCCATCCAAAAACTGGAGTAAACATAGCTTTTATAGTCAAGATGTGGCTGCGAATGCTACGGCTACGCAACTAGCGCTACAGCTACGCTGTGTGCGCTACAGAGAGCTACGCTACGAGAGCTACAGTGAGCTTTAATTGCTACAAGAACGCTACGAGCGCTACGTTTTAGACAGGTAATACCGGTGTAAAAATTATGACTATTGATACAGAACGATCTAACTAGCCATTCATTGAACAAATACTGAGCAATAAATAACTTGGTATTAAAAGATATCGTCCTCCTCAAATTAATCACTATCGATATACGAAGCAACGCCTAATAACAAAGCTTTTGTGTCTTTGGCGAGGAATGTTCTCAATAAATAGAAGATAAGTGATGAAGACATATCATCTTGATTTATTAGGAGAGGGCTTAAAAGATTGCTTCGTATCTTTTAGTTACGGTTGTAATAAAAATGAGAGGGCATTTTTATGCTATAGAAAAATCACCCAAGTATATATAAAAATAAAATCTTGTCTGTTTGTAATAAGGTTTATTCGTTTTTGCAGCCCTCACGGCTGAACCGACTTGCATGAAGTTTTGTAAAAAGATTTCTTACAATATCTAGAGCTACATTTAAAACCGGTAAATTATAATAAGTCCCCACCGAAAAATGAGACGAAGTTAACATTTTCTTGCCTACTCTATAGATACGTAAAGGCTCTCAAATATCTCGCACAACTTAGAAAAAGTAACTTCGAGGCAGCAGATACTGTCTCGTTTGCATAATTTGTAAAAAGGATCCATAATTTTAAATTCCTTACCGCTTTGATGTTCGCCATTTCTCAACCCTTGATCGACCTGTATTAAACCATTTCTAGTTAGAATTTTAAATTAATGCCCCTTTATTCCAATAAATTCCGAGAAAAATGCTATGCACGTAGGAAATAAAAAATTCTATTTGGTACTTCATCAAAATTGGTAATAACCAAATAACCATACTCTATCGTTCGAAAGAGAAAATTTTATTATCAAATTTTACTAACGTGGACCCTATATCAGAAGTTAACTTCTGATAAATTTGAACTTTTCCATATCCATAGTAGGTATATTAATTAATCTGTATATTCGTTTGTTTGCTTATGTGACTTTCACGACTCATGGCTGAACTCATCATCATCATCAGCTTGAAGATGTCCACTGTTGAATATAGACACGTCCCTCATAGGTTCCTTCATAAAACAGCGCTTTAGACGCTCACCATTGGATGGAATTTGCCACATCACTTAGCAGGGTGTCTGATGATCGCAGATTTTATATACCTACGGATGGAAAAGATTCTGCCCGTTTCCTTGATCCCTTATTCAGATTTTAAAGACACCCTATGAAAATATAGGTCCTATTCACACACCGGCGCTACATAGCATATACTGACGTGCAAATTGTTTCCCTACCCTATTGCAAACCACAATAATTAACCGATAAATTGTTTAATCTGTAAATCAGATCTCTCATTTCAGATGTCTGTTGCCGTTCTAATTGATCTCGAGTAAGCATCACCCAAATCAACTTACTGTAAGAAGTGCGAGAAGTAAAAGGAATCAAATCAACGAGAACATCTTGCGAGCGCTCCCAATCCCCGAGCGTTTCATGATAGCCGCCGCTGCAAGATTGCCAAAAATAAATTACAAAATTGGTTGGAGCGCTGCATTCTGCCTTGTCAATACAATGGACTGTCATTAACTGTTGCTGAATTTGCTTCAATTCATAAATCAGGATTAATACCAGACCTAAGTGACAGAGCCATAAATAAAGTAAAACAAGTTAATATTATAATGATCAAAATTCAAAAATAGTTTTAAAAAAGAGATTCTTTTTCATTAATATTCGTTTTTTGAAGTATGTATGTAAGTAATAGATTCACTAACACATTGACTATCATGAAAAAAACAATTGCGTCCTGCAATAAGCATAAATAATTAAATTAGTATTCATAAATTGATAAGTCTGTAAATCGATTGTAACCGAGCACTACGATTAAATGCAGACATAATTAAATGCCAAAGTTAAAAAACATGTGTTCCGTAATCGAATACTTCATAATCGAGTTGTTAAACATACAAACCATTAGTTATACCTCGTTGTTTATAGGTCACAACAATCAGTACTATTCGATTGTGCTCTATTTGTGACGACGACGATTTGTTTATTCGTTGTATTTTCCCGATTCGACGTTTAAATGTTCGCAGTTATTGGTGTCCAGCTTTTGAAAGCTTAATTAATACTTGGCGTCTGTTTGTATCATGAATTTATGTAAAAGCTATGAAGGATATTTTAATAGTGAATTTACACTATATAGATATAAAAACTGTATGTACTAATTCCCTAAGAAAGTACATAGTATAAATAAAATAAAACATTTTAGCTTGTTTGTTTACTTACCTGCCTGCGTAACGTATATTCTCTGACCAATTTGAGTGAAATTTTGCAGTCAGATTGCTGAACAACCAGGGTGGTTATTCTCTATGGAAACATAGATTCCACACGATATGAAACCACGTCGTTATCGTGTCTTGTCCAAATCGTGTCACAGCGTTAGATATACTACCTTCACTTTACATTAAAGTTATCTTTATTTTGAATGAAATATATTGACATAAGTGGTCTTATCTTTTGATGTGTTGATGTTTCGGTACGCGTCTCGGTAAAACATATGATTTTTGACAGATCAAATCACGCCAATTCCAAAAACATTTCGTGCGGTTTTGTTTTCGTTTCATAAAGAATAGATTTCGATTTTTGCAGATTTCTTATGTAAGACAAGGAATTCGCGTAGTTTCGAAGTAAGGAATCGTTACGGAATAAGGGCCCTGGTAGTTTATTCAGATATTGTATTATTGAGATCAACATAAGTAGTTAGATGCTTTTTATTCTGGAAAATCAAGAATTTTTCACTTACCTACTTGTTTTCCAATTAACTAATTAGTTGGAAAACGAGCATATGATACTTAGGGTCGGTTGCACCAGCTTACTTTAGCAATAACAATCATGGCAATTTCAGTTAAAGTACTGGTTAGGCAAAAAATTAGTTGCACCATCTGATAATTGTTAAATGACGTCTTAACTTTAACTGGTAACTGTAACAGCCGATGCTTCGCCGGTTAGTGTTATTGTTTATGTTAAATATCTGTCATACGCATAAAATATAATCACGGAATCAAGTATTCTGAAGACAAAATTCTGTCTGTCAATTATGATGGTGCAACACATGCTAGTAAAATCCATGGTTAAGGTCAAAGTTATGGTTAATTTAAACCGTAACAGTAACTTATACTGTGATTATAATGCAACTCAGCCAGTCATGCTAACTTTTAGTAAGTTAGGTGAACCCTGCGGCTCCTCTAAAAACTTAATACTACATCCGAAATCCATAAATCCATAATATTATAGACATTTTATTTCGAATACTTACGTATCGATCTGTAAATAACCATTTTCAATTTCTCAGACCAGCTATAGTATGCACAATAGTTATTTCTATGTTTGTGTGTGTTTGACCCATAACGTATAATTTCCATTCCTTACCTTCTTCGAAGGTAAGCACTCAACCCTAAAATGGACGATAATTTATTATTTTCACCACCGCCTTATTATAGCGTATCACAAATCCGATAATAATTTCGGTACAGTTCTACGTTTAATTACGTCTAACTACAAAATAATAAGAAATAATCGCGTGAGTGCCAGTAATTCCCCTCCTGGAAGCAGGTACCTAATTATGTTCAAGTTCCCTAATTTCCACGAGGCTCATGCTCACGTGAAAGGCTCTGAATGAGGTTTCTTTAATATCAAATTGCCATGACGTCCAGCAAAAGTTGAAAAAGTTCAAGGTTGGTCAATTTCAAACTTTCTCCTAAAAATGGAAAAGTAAAACCAAAAATGAAAAATTAGTCAATTTCATTAATATCCATACACATAATGTATTGAAAAGAATAAATAGGTACTCAATTAGACTAAACTATAAATTAATTGTAATAAAATGATTTAAAAAAAATTCTGTCAATATCAACGAAGCATAATTTCATACTGATAAAATAAAGCTATACTAAATTATTACCAAGTCAAAGCATTAAAACTACAAAACAATCCAATAAACAGTTTTCAAACAAACAATTAAAGCAACATTGGCATTCGATTCGATTTCACTTACCGACTGGAGTTTCTCGAAGCTAACTGAAACTTGAAACTATGATACTTGTATTTTATTTATTTCATACTGCACCTTGCTGTTTTGCCATAAGTTATATATCACAGCCATCGCTAAATTCAAGACATTCCATTCAAAAGAAAACAAACGAAAATCATAACATGGATGTGAAAACAAGAAAATGATCCAAAAACACTAAAAAGTGCGACGCCCGAGAAACAAACACTTAGCCAATTGCACACTCAACGCACGTATTAGCAAGCTGGGAAACATAAATAACAAGCGAAACAATTTACCTACGCCCGGGTGAGGTATTCTTACAACTGTTTAGTTGGTTCAATATACAGGCTTCAGTACGTGCCGCGAATCCTGCGGCCCGAGCTTGCTTTATGATTCGATGAATGTTCTGTATGGCTTGTAAGTCGCGTGTGTTAGCTTGTATTGCAATTTTATACGCCCCCATTGTGCAGCTTTATCTGCTGATGGGGATTGCGGGCGTTTGTAGCTATGGATTTAATACGAATATGCACATTGTATTATGCATGTTACACATGTTATAGCAAGATTTCTGGGCAAGTTGAAACACAATTTCTTTCTTACCTAACAGTGATCTTGTGTTTGTTTATCTTTAAAGTTGGATTTTATATATTAACTTCATTATCCAAATTATGAATTAACACAGAATTATATCAGATAGGTAATATGTAAAATTCAGTAGTAAACAAAATTTTGAAAAGTACCTAAATACACTACTCGTGGTTACAATAAAATATCTTCCACTATACTGCAGATTTTTCTTCTAAGTTTTCTTTTTAATCTCAAAGAAAAAGACTAATAAATATGAAATAGGAGCTTCATAAATATTTCAACCACAAAGTAAACTCGTTGATTATGCTGTTGTAAATCGCAGTTAAACAAATATGACTTTGTTCAAACAGCTTCCAAATCCCTCTAAATCCATGCTCAGAACCGAACTCAAAAAGGTAATAAGGCAATTTTCTTCAAAATCCCTAAACGTAATAATGTGCCGAAAACGTTTTCTAAATTTACACATATTGTGCTCGTGGTGGAATCGCCCGAGTAGCGTACGATCGGAATACTCAATGCGATAGGGGTGAAGTGTCAGAGTTAACGTTACTTCGCTACTTACTTACACAGGCGGAGTGATGTTTACACCGGCAGATGTACTCGCTATGGAAGGCAGAAACCCAAACCCATCGGCTATTCAAAAAGTGAAAACGCACGGATTATGCTGAAGTTTGAATTGACGCTGCGTGAAAAGTCCCTCAAAAGAGGCTGCTTTTAAATAGCTAAATAATTTTGTTCAGATAGAACATTTGGGGTGTAGAACATGGAGTAAATTTATTATTTCAGCGGCGGGCCGCGGACAAAGGATTTAGGTTTGCTGAATTATGCAAATAAATTCACCATTCTGTAACATTTGTTGGGAATGTCTTTATTTCTGTGGATTTCTTAAAAGGCCTTCAAGACTAATCCTCGCTTTTGGCTTTTGAATCGTCTCACAATGAACGAGCGCTTGCTCACACACCTGTCTCTCAGCATTAACATTTATTATAATGGATAAGAGTAAAAGCACTAAGTCTAGTATGTATTTCGATGCGAGATTAACATAAATCTCGATGCGACGTTTTTATTTCTTCCTTTTTGTAGACAATTTCGCTTAGGGTGACGTCTTATTCTCTGGGGTGTTTTATCCTTTTACAAAATACGTATTTACAAAATCACGCTTGTTGTGTAAATGGATGAAGCATTTTCTTTAATATTTCATAAAGGTTTAAGCTTGTTGTTACTTCACGGTTAGCTTACATCCCGAGACAAGAATTTATCCACCCGGGCTGTAATAAAATTTTGCTCCGTTTTAAGAGGCCTCTGAAACTAGATTTGCGAACAAGTTGCACCATTATTGTGTTCTGAACGAGCGTTCCGCAATATTTCCCAAATGAATATCGAGAAGATCCCTCGAGAAACAGTTTTTGAATCTTCGTTCGCAGTATTTGCGCAGCGAAAACGAACCTTCAAACGTTTAATGCGACATAAAAGATCTTGCGGTGTTTTACTTTGTCGAAACTCAACCGTTTCACTTTTGGAATCGGATGTCGTCTTACATTATTGTTTGGATTACGCCGAAAATTAAGGCTAAAACAATGACGATCGACGATCTGGTGAAAGCCGCGGGGAGCTGATGGATGCAGGAGGCGAGCAGCCGCTCAAAGTGGCGCTCCCTGGGGAGGCTTATGTTCAGCAACGGACGTCTTCAGGCTGTTAATGACGAAGTATAACCTAACTAAAATCAAACTGAAACGTTGTTTGTTTGTTTATAAACGGGTGCTTAAATTACCGGGGCCAAAGGATACATACATTTTATCCCGGAAAAATGAGAGTAAAAAAGGGCAGGGGAAGCGGTGGGGTGCCTCTATAAAATATAAAGTTAGCAGGTTGACTAGTTAAATCTTTATAAGTTACCTAAATACCAATGTCATTTATAACTTCAATCAATTCACTAGAGTGATTTATTGCTCGTCCGCTTTAATTCCAAACTTAATAAATTGGTATCATTTACTGAGAGTTCCGCCTTCAAGCTTCAGTATTTACACCGACCTCTGTATTTGAAATTAATGCAATTGAGTCAAATTAGTTACTCTTAAATTCTATTTACGATGTCAAAAACAGTTCGGGTAAACTTTACTATTATAGGCTCTTTGATTATAGGCAAGAGGAAGTAGATACTTTGTTACCTACAAACTTTGGTTCGTATGGTACTTGTACTTAGACAAATGGCAAATTTTAACAGTTATTAGCACAAATACACAACCACATTATAATTATAGGTACATAACTTGTAGTACACATAAATAAAACAAACTTAAACATAAACTTAAATACACACAAAGAAGGATAAAAATAATTATTATCCCTTTCTTGATTCGTATCCCCTCAGACTACATGAGGAATATGAATCTAAAAAGGCATATAGTCTCTAATAAGTAGTATATACACACTATGATCCATGCATGTGGAGCCAAGGGCAGCACCTAGTATAATTAATATAAAACCACAGTATAGATATAGAGTATTATGGATGTGATGTAGGCATAATTATTCTACTTTTTTAATATAGGTACACAAAGTATAATGGCTAAAACTAAAATAAACTACTTTTATTAATTAATATAGTTCAGAACCCAAGCATTGGTTTGTACGTGACAATGGTACCTAGAAACCGGCAAGCACTAGAGTACTTGTCATATGAACGGGATGGGAAAGCTATCAGGCGTCTAGTCAACAGCACTGCAAACTCAGCCCCGGAATCAATTTCTAAGTATTTTCACGGAGGACGCCATACCAAGTACCTAGACAAGAAATGGATAGGATTGTAAATATATCCTTTGTGATGTGGATTTCTATGGTGTTCGAGGAACTCTATTCAATTTTCCATTAAATGGAGTGAGGAACGTTTTATTACGGCAAATCGTTAAAATTTGTACCTACGTAAAGAAATATACTTATGAAATTTAATGAATGGGTTCCCCAGAAATTTAACTCTTATTATTGTATATTTTTGTTATTTTCGTACTTGGTTCCAAATATTTGTGAGGTGGTTTATTTCTATTACGTAGGTAATAATCACAAACAACTCACACACATATAACCATTTTAATGCTATGTTTTAGAAGTAAAAAGATTTGTGGGTAACCATTACTAAAAATTGATATTATCAATCACGCAAATTTATAATGCTTGGTTTGGAAGATAAAATTGTACAGTGCTCACTGGAGGAGGAATGTTTAAACGGTTACGCCCGCAATAAACCACCATTCTTCAGGAAACACCTATTGTTCAGGTAGCAATGTCTACCACCAAACAACTGCATTGTCTTAAAAATGATAAGATACTTAAGCAATTTGAACTTTTAAAAAAAATAAAAGTAGTCATTCCTGTATTTATTTCTCAAACAATAAGCGAACTGGTGCCACGTCCATAAACCTTGCATTTTTCGACTGTTGTGTTAAATATGTGACGCTCCTAATCACAGCTCGAGAATCGTTTTACGATTACGTATAACTTTCTTGGCTTCACTTTCTAGTTTTTAGTGTCACTTACCATACTTGTCTGTATTATTCCTTTATTAGTCTTAGGTATAATATTCGAGCACCGAGTCACCGGTTTTCCCTAAAGTGCGGTCATCGAACGCCACCCATCATTTAGGGGAAGAGTAATATACATCAAAGCAATGCTTGTTTGATTGAATAATAGAACAGCTAGCCGTAAGTGAAATACATACCCGCACGTGACCGTGACTTCGGTTATTTACAGGGCAACCTTTTATGTTACTCTTAGGGAAAGAATACCTGATCTTGGTACAGGTACTGCATTTTTTACCTGAAAATTGACGTACTCTTACAATCAGTCCGTTTTGCTATACGATAACACTATAAAATCTATTGTTGTGGTATCAAAGAAATCAAAAACTGGTTTTTGATTTTGCCTTTTAAATATCTGAGCAGTAAAATAAAATGATAAATAATTTAAAATTTTAGCAAAAGTTCCATCAATGAATTCAAATATTACTTGAAATAAAAGAATTAAGTCATTTGTTAGATATTCTTTCAGAAACTTTATTCAATCCCATCCGAACGGTCGATACCGACCGTGTAACGAAGCGTAATGATTCATTTTATTTGCATAAATTTGGTTGCCGCGATTTTATATCCGTATTTCACATTGAAATTTCGTTACTTTTTGCTTGGTACTTTTTTACCTAGATAAGATATTATTTGAATTTTGATGATAACTTATTCGATAACAAAATAAATATTAGAAATAATAATATAACGATGAAGCGCTGTAAGTTTTTGAGAGTTTCTACAGCATTTATTGCAGTTTGTTTATTTTACCATGCACTGCAGAGCGCATACTATACCACTTTTGTCGTTGTTTGTCCTTCTTTATGGTCGCGGCATATAAACTCGATTATTTACAAAATATCCTAACAAGAAAATCGTTGAAACATGAATAATTATAATGAAATTCCGTCCGATAACCGTGGCAGGTGTAAAAATGAACCAAACGAAGGAGCGATACTGTTATAAAATTGATTAATGATGTCCGTAACTTCGAAAAATTAAATCAGTTTTGTGTCAATCAAGATTTCAAGAGCAAAAATATTAAACAAAAGCTTATTTTATAAATTCTTTATTTTTATCGAATTGGTTTTAGCGTGAATATCACGTAGTATCACGTTTAGAGAATAAAAACGTCTCTACCATTTTTTGAGACTGAATTTAGAGCAATTTTCTTTTAGATCTGCTCTTGAAAGCTATAATAAAGAAATACCGAATGAATTTTATACAATAGACGTTGGAATACAGAATTGTTACTTCGTTAAATTTACTTACTGAATATTGGCAAAAAAAATCGGCTATAGCTGCACGAATGAATATCTACGGCTAAAGATTTTTTTTCAACCAAATGTATCGATCCTTTGCTCTAACCAACTGGGTGAAATAAAGTTAGAATAGTTCGTGCCATTTTATTGCAAACGTAGGATAACAAAAATTCAAAGCAAACAGTGGGTACTGGGTACAGTCGCGTTGAAGACAGTTATTCGTTGCAATGTGCGGAAACAACGCTTCCCGTATACCCAACATGGAACCGAATTGCAGTTCCGCTTGTTTTCCTATTTTATTACTGTTCTTGTCTCTCTAGCTTTCTAGGTACTGGATCGCATAAATACAAGCCGATTTAATGTTACGCCTTATAACGCATCTTTTCATCTATCTTCTAAACAAGCAGGGATGCACGTAAAGCTATACCTACTCTATTTAATCACAACCCTTTACTTGAACCATTCTAAATAAATAAAATACCTTAATCAACATAGGTTGTGTAAACGAATGAAATGATGAGCTAGAAGGCTAGTAGTAGCCTGGTGTTAAGCATCGAGCTCTTCCTTAACAGACTCAGATAGTAGGCTTGGCAGCAAGATACCTGGCAAAGAGGTGATACTTTAGGTTAGACAAACTCTTGCAAAAACGTTTTTCTACCGGTTTACCTGGTTTTTATTCCGTAAAATTAAGATTGCCCGAGAGAATTTAGGTAAAATTTTGTAGTGCACCTATAGTAATTACAGATAAGTGGACTTTCAACACGTGTAATAGTAGGTTCTCATAAAGTGTATTTCTTATGGCATAACATAGAGGTCTTAGAGCTATACCAACAATTTCGTGACCACTATCGGCGCACCTTGAAAAACTAGGGTAATTGAAAGATCGCATTGAAGCCACTGAGTTTTATCAGAGCATTACCTGCTGTGAAATTGCAGGTAGCCTCAGCGTAGACTATCGATTTTATTTACATTTGGCACTGCTTTTGCAATCGGTCAACCTCCTCTTAGCTCTTATATTTTTTTAATAGGTACTTTCTTAGTAATTTTTATAAATAGTTAAATAAAATCCCTTATAAATAGTATATGAATAACCTACTACTACCTACTAATTCAAAATAAAAATAAAAATAAAAACAAAGTAATAAACATAGACAGAAGCATGGATAAAATAAAAAAAAGAAGGATTGAGTTTTGATTGACATGGAACTGAAGCCCAAAATGGCGGACATATTACATATGTGTGTCAGATGAAAGTATGGCGACCGGCTGCCTATGATGTGAGTGTGTGCGTGCACCGCTCGTACGTACGAAGCGTTCCGGCTTCCTAAGGGTGCTTCAGTTTCGGATCAGACGGGATTCCCTCCTTCTTTTTTTATTAGCTCCATGGACAGAAGCATATTTTTTATCACATGCTTGGTTTTATATAACCCTATGATAAACGAATGAAAGTATGTTTTTCAGTTTTTATTTTTATTAGTATAATAATCAGCGTCTGGAAACCGCAAAGAAAATGTGTTATTATTGTTAGGTGATTTTGAACCTGTATTGACATTTAGCTTTACAGCTCACGCGAGTATTTGTCTTCATCTATTATAATTTCTTTATCTGCAGAATAAGCTACAAAGGATAATTAGACGCTTGGCAAACGTAACAATATATAACACAGGATAAAACTGAAAACTGATGGAGAGGTTCATTTATAAATTCTCTTTGCTAAAAGCAAAACCTATGCGTAGGATATTTCATAAATAAAATGATATTCAATACCATAACGCAGTACCATTTTTGAAGTTAAATTGTGGTTTCTAGCATAGCGATGCTAATAAATTAAAATTAAATTATAAAAGACGAGTTCTTTACCTACTTTTTTCTGTCTTATAATATTTTTTTAAATATGGGTAACATCAAGAGGAAACAGAGAGAGAGAGAGAGAGAGAGAGAGCAAGAAAGAAAGAAAGAAAGAAAGAAAGAAAGAAAGAAAGAAAGAAAGAAAGAAAGAAAGAAAGAAAGAAAGAAGTAAAACATAACTCTCGAACTCTAAAATTTTCAGCGTTTCTGAAAACTTTCAGAAATGCGCTCTACATTTTTATTAAATCTCGACGAGAATGAAAATAATAACCGTTGATTGGAAACTGAGGGTAGGTACAGTAAAGAAAATACAAAGGCTGTTAAAGAAAATCTAACAAAGTTATCCAACAAAGAGAGTTTAATTATTTATTGTTGTTTATTAAACAGTTTTGCGATTTATGTCTAGAACAAAATAAGTGTTAGACTTTCCTGAGAGCTGATCATTTTGATTATAAATAAAGCATGTAATTTAGTGTTTTAACTTATTCAATAAATTATTCAATATTAAGATGAGTTTGCGTATAAACTTTTTTACTTATCATCTTGTCTAAAAAACGGGAGGGGAGGAATTAATGGGTCAGATTCTTGATCAATGTTTGACAGTATCAGGCGAGAGAGCGGTACAAATCTGGTAACATCAGATAAGCTCGCTTTACGGCGCTAAGTAGAAAACTTAGTGTATAATTAACAATTCAACAACTTCAGGCAGTACTAGTGGTATAACTTTAAAGTTACAAGAATCCATTGCTATAACATTTTTGTTGCTTTTTTCATTTCTTTTGTCATAATATTATACTTAATTCTTTTCTGGTAGCCAAGCCCTCATGGCAAATCTAACCTAACCATTCTTAATTTATCCAGTTAAGTTATCTAGTAAGTTATCTTTCGTTTCGATCACTACTTGGATGGGTGACCGCCACAAAAACTGGTAATACAAGTGATTACTGCCGTGCTTTGGAGAGCATGTTAATACCTCTACTACATAGTGTTCATAATTATGTTATTTTCACAATATTATGGCGTTTGATTATAAAATAGTAACTATGTATATAGTTTAAATAACTTTAAATACGAAGCCATAAAAGATACATGTATTAAAATAGAATTCTATTAAGTAGTAGTTCTATAGAAAGACTTCCCAATCAAATAAGGTAGTTTTAACTGCTTATGAAATAGAAGGTATTTTTCGCGTCTGAGTTTTCAGTTTTGCCAACTGTAAAAATGTTGAAGCAATTATTTAATAAATCACAAAGAGTCCTGCAGTTCCACGTACAGAGTTTATCCATTTGTCCATGTTGCTTTTGTCTTTTTTCAACAGGTGCGGTATTGATAGTGTACCTATGGCCTTTGTTAACAAGTTTCGTAGTTATAAGTTTCAATATGTATTGTGATACTGCCCGAATGTAACTAAGGAAATAAACGAAGACATAGGTACGCCAATTTAAAAAATTGTGTTTAGTTTATTCAGTAAAGCGAAATTGTGGTGAAATTGCCACGGTAACCATACTAAAAGTTGAAGAATATCTAGACTCTCCTCATAGCCCTTCAGACACATTCAAGTAGGTACTGAAAATGTCGGTTTGTCGGCACAATATTAAATTTGTTTCGGGTAAAAATGGACAATCACAGCGGCTAAAGTTTGTATTTGGAATATTTAGCGGTTGCCTGCGGTTACTAATTAGGCAAGTTTCAATCTCAACGGCATGCTCCGCAAACATTGTAGTGCACTAGACTCTCAATGCGCTGTTGGCTATGTCATTGAAAAATATTTTTGTAAAAAAATTATAAGTATCACGCCTATTCATCGTCGTTTTCCCTATTGTCATGTTGGGACATGCAGAGAACTGTATACGTGTATGTGAATTGCAATTTCTGATTTGTGCACAAAATCTAATAATTCTATATTCGTTAAAAACTTATTGAGATAATATTTAGTCTATTATATAGAGCTGTACATTGTGATTCATAACATCAACCATACATCGATTTTGGCAGATATACGCTTTTTAGGTAGGTATCCACGTCTCTCGATAATAACTACTCGATAACTATAATACGCGATGTTGATGTGCTTGCGATAAAAATTTCATAAACAGCCACGAAAAAAGTTTGTTTTCCTATTATTATTATTTTGCTTATCAACTACATAGCCTAGTCATTTAACTACGGTTTCACCTGAAGGTAAGCGACAACGCGGTCGACGAAGGAGCATCATTCTTAGAACTTTACTTAAACTTTCTTGCATTAGGGTGTAAATAATATTCCAAATAAGGTCTGCTTTAGGTATTATTTTGTATGTATTAGCTAGTACTATCCATACAGTGGCAGTATCTATAATAATTACTATGGGTAGTAAGTTATTTCAATCATTAAGGCAAGGCAGAGTTGAAACCCAAGAAAACTGTGATATTATCAACCTAAAAACTAAACTACAATCATTTTCGCTATTCAGTTGAGTTGATAGTAAGCACCTACTCTAAATCTAACAAGCCATATTAGCATTAATTTGATTCAGTGATAGCAACGAGTGCAACGCAAACCTAATCAAACCCGACTAAAAATCAAACAGTGAGCGGTGTCCTCGTAAACGAGTAATCGAGTGTTCAATTGAGCAAGATCTCGATATCTCGATTATACAGAAATTGGAATCGAATGCGGCTACGAATTGAAAACGAGAATCTTCAACGTCTGCCCGCTCTTTTTCTCGTTTTAAACTCTAAGAAGTCTGGGAACGATAAGTGTACAATTTGTAAGCACTATTACTGTCTCATGGCAATCACTAATTTATCATTTGGTCTTTGACGTTTTATTTTGAAGATTTATGATAAGATTTGTTTGATTGTAAGGATATTGTGTTTCATTATATTTATTCATTAGGAATGGCATCTATGCATAGATAGGTATATATCTATACTGCCTGCACTGGTATTGGTTGATAGACCAATAAATCGGTGCGCCTCAAGCCAGCTGTTTTAAGGTCGTCTTCTCGCACCCCCATATCCTACCTACAAGGAACAACATTTATTCGATATAGATATGCTCTACATTAAACCTATCTCACAACTAAACCGTAACCTACATAGAACAACACACAGTTATCAAAGTTTTTAAAATCGAAGCACGCCCTGAACTTTACAAAAGCTGTGCGAAATCTAAAATAAATATTGTACTCATAATCATGTTACCAGTTAGCACAATTTATTTTGTACCAGTAACTAGTGTATAGCGTACTTATAAACATAACTTTTTACTTGATTTTTGTTTCGTTCGTTACTATGATTGTTTTCATTTAATCGACACAGATCAAAATCTCTTTCGTAATCGATTTCGAAACCCAATTTCCCAAATAGTTGGTCTAGATGCATGTTTACTGTCATTTATTTTATTTCTTACTCTTTTAGTAATCTGAAGGGTCGCCTCGTCGTCTGTAGGTCTGCGAGGACCATGCGACTTCGCCACTGTTGATATTGCTTTTGCATCACCGTCGCGCATCAAGGAACAATCCTACTTCTCGGGCTGCGCAGCCTGTAAGCTACCTGACTCTACACTTTGGATGATAGACAATGCGTTATGATTAAATACCAGCAATACCAATGTACTCTGTACACCAGCAGCATCACTTTACGTGTATTTGTTAATATGTATGCCATTAACAGAAGTAAAAGAGAAAAATGGGCTAAAGATGTAACAGAATGGTGTCCCAGACAAAACAAAAGAAGGAAAGGAAGGCAGCGTCTCAGATGGGAGGATGATATTCGGAAAATCGCTGGTGTTACTTGGAGGAGGATGACCCATAATCGAGAAGTATGGCAAGCTTTAGGGGAGGCCTATGCGGGGACGCAAGACAATCTCAGCACCGGTGTTTAATTATTTAAGTCTAACTATCGTATTCATACTATAATTTTAAGATTGTTGAATAAAGGCTAATATTATTATTATGCCATTAACATGGATGAAATAAAAAAAGAAGGATTGGGTTTGATTGACATCGAACTGAAGCCCAAAATGGCGGACATATTACATATATGTGTCAGATGAAAGTAGGGCGACCGGCTGCATATGATGTGAGTGTGTGCGTGCCCCACTCGTACGTACGAAGCGTTCCGGCTTCCTGAGGGTGCTTCAGTTTCAGATCAGACGGGATTCCCTCCTTCTTTTTTTATTAGCTCCATGGCCATTAAGAACGAATATATAAGGAACTTATATATACCTAGATACCTAGTATACGTATAAGTTCCTTGCACAGAGTACATTGGTAAAAACTGGTTCCTTGCGAACATATTTCTATGACACAGATATCTATACTATGTACTAGTCAAACAAAACTGTCAAAATATCAACAAACGTCATTTATTTATTTTTTATTATATAATTTAACTTTTTAAGAAATAACATAAAACCTTCGTACGACACCACATTGTAATAAGTTTTATTCAAAACACCTCAGTTTTTTATTTATTTTCTTATATAGTCAAGAGCTTAGGGCGTCGTTCAAATGCATACCCATAAGCCCATAAGTTATAGTTTTGCTACTTGAATTGCCGTAGAATATAAACAAAATAAATGTTTCCAAAGACTACAAAGTAAAACTTAATTAGCTTCCAAAAGAAACACAATGAAGAGCTCGTTTTACAAACAAAAATGTAAGAGAAGAGTAATTTATTACAGCCATTACAAAAGTTTCGATTCGCAAGGAAACTATCAAAGTACCCGGTGAATAGACAGTTTTATACTTTGCGAGGGTATATTTACAATACAATCTGCAGACAATAGTTTCTTTAATACTTTTGTATGAAGGAGATTTAACGGTAGCTTTGCGGTAGAAGGAAGTATCATTAAAGTTGGCTTTCTTATGAGTAGGTTAATCTAAGTAATAATTATTTATCCTTTTATATCATCGACAACGTATATCCAGTTACCAATAGATGCGCCGGCTCGTTAGTCCATCCACGATATAAAAAAATATGGTAGCTACCTACCTACCTATGCGACTGTACTCGGCATAAGCATTCGGTAGGGGAGACCTAGGAGAGTTGTGACAGAGGCGAGTTGTGACAAGGACGATTTCTCCCAACCTATTATAGGTAGCGAGCTGGCAATACCACATGCATGACGCTTTTGATACGCGCTACTCGTATCAGTACATGCCAGCGACGCACGAGGTGCTGTTGCGTAAATACGACGGTTGTATACAAAAAATGCGAAAAGTAAGTTTTTCTCCAAAATTTTATTTGAATTTGTCACAACTCTCCTATGTTACTCCATTTATAACCTTGGCTAATTCTATAATAATAATGGTGTCACAACTTACCTCAGTAGTAGGAGAGTTGTGACAGGGGAAGTAGTCCTTAGTTTTGTCGAATTTTTAGAAACCATACTACTTTTTTTTTATGAGAATGAATGGCGTGACGAGCTGTTCGTTCACTTAAATTAGTTTTGTGATTGTTTTGAAAACAGAAGGAATGCCGCTAAATTAATCACATGGGGCATAACTGTGGAATGTTTCTCGAGCGAAATATGGCTCCAAAAGTAAAAACTGTCACAACCCTCCTAGGTTCTCCCTATACATCTGCCATAAAGATTGAGCGATGTATGCAAATGTCAATCGGCAGTATCTGAGAAACTGTTGTACATTATCATCGTCATCATCGTCACCATCAACAACATGAAGGCATCCACTGCTATACAAAAATAAGGATGAAAGTTTCAAAAAGGTTTATCAGAATAATTATTTGTCGTGATAAAATGAAGGGTTTCCCACATTTTGTCGGCAAACATTTAGGTACTTATTTAGGCAAATATTAGTATATTTTTATGTTGTAGATTTAGAAATAGAAAAAAATTTTGTATATTGTAATATTCGACTTTCGAATTGAATTCGGGCTCGGTTACTTTGTATATCGAACTGAAACTCTCCATAAATCTACTTCAGCTAAGCAACAAAAGATATAACGTATTTAGGTCTCAGTTGGCAAAATGATTTATTATTTGTATTCACGGACCTAGAAACCGGTCTGCGTAATCACCTGTAAAGTCTGTAAAAATTTTAAATGTTAATGTAATCAAAACGATCAACATCTGGTCGTGTCTAAGCTACGAATCCTGGAGCTTACCCGCCGAAAACTTTAATAGTTCGGTGCTCATATAAGATTAACCACTCTAAGCTACGTTGAATCGAAGCGGTTCGTTTGAAGCCCGGAATAATGCTTTAATATGTAATGTATTGCCAAAATACCTCTGTTTCATACACTTTGCGGTTAAAACTATAGAGCTATAAGTTTTTGTAGCAAAATTACAAAATTACTACAAGTGTGCTAAATAGGCAATTATCTGCTATAATTATATATTTATATATTGCAATACAAATAAATCTATGTTTACTAGAATTATAAATAACCCTGGAAAGATGTAGTTGTATATCTAACAGCGTAGAAGCCATATCAATACTTTTTTGCAACCATAACATTCAAGATTAAGTAGCAACAAATATCAGTTCAATTGTTATACCTACCATCCATTATTCTATCGGTGATCCTAACAAATCTTGTTGGCTCGTACAGTACTATCAATCCTTGTCTGTTGCAGTAGTTACAGTAAATAAATAGTAAAAAAGCATACATATTGTTTAATGCAACCTGCAGGTCTATTGGTTGATGGTCAAGTGAACTCCGCCTTTTATTTGGGCTTCTCCAAAAATGGAACATCTGTCAAAATCGCAAAGAAAAACTGCGATCGAAGTTTCGTACGAGGAAGAAAAATCTTCAATCGAAACTGGTTTCATACTAGGATGAAAAAGTCTTCGGTGGAAACTGTGGTTTCGTACAAAAATGAAAATATCGTTGATCGCAACTGGTTCTGTAACGATTTTTAAACAGTTTCTATTGGCCTCTGCAAAATTTTACAGCGATTCTGGCCAGAGTTTTGTAGGTAGCGTATAGATTTATCTAAGCTCCAGAAAATATTTATAATACTTACAGTAGATCCAATACCTACCGCCTAAACTATGTGTATATCATAACCATGGAGCTATTAAAAAAAGAAGGAGGGAATCCCGTCTGATCCGAAACTGAAGCACCCTTAGGAAGCCGGAACGCTTCGTACATACGAGAGAAATACGCACACACTCACATCATATGCAGCCGGTTACCCTACTTTCATCTGACACACATATTTAATATGTCCGCCATTTTGGGCTTCAGTTCGATGTCAATCAAAACTCAATCCTTCTTTTTTTTTTATTTCATCCATGACCATAACCAATAAAACCTTCGAAATGTATTACGTTGGCTACACTACACTTGCTTGAGACGTCACATGATTAGTTGTATAGTTTCACTTTTAGCGTTATACAATGATGTGCATCATAAAAGAGCTTTTGTATTTGACCGTGTTTAAATACTGCAAGTGTTAAATGAAACAGTTTTGGGCTAATATGTCTATTTCCCGTCGGAAAACGAAGCTTGGAATTGCATCCGTTCTCACCGCGTTAACGGTTATCCCATTTTTATTATTTCAGTTTCCATGTTACGAAACGCTTAATTTGTACGCATACTTAAAGTATTTAATATATTAATTTGGCATCATTGCTTATTGGTAAGTAATCCAGACTTATGTTAGTGTGGATTTCTCGCTAAATCAATGAATCAAGTTTTAATGTAATTCGCACCAGCTGCACTTCGAGGGCGGCTGGTGCAGCGGCGGAAGTGGCCGAAAACCTCAAACGGACGAAATATGAATCTCTCGGCGAGAGATACATCTTTCTTCCGTTTGGGGTAGAAACCATGGACCCGTGGGGTCCGTCCGCCCGTGGTTTCGTAAAGGAGCTGTCCAGACGCTTAATAGAAACTACAGGTGACCAAAGAGTTGGCTCTTACCTCGGTTAAAAACTAAGTTTGGCCATTCAACGAGGTAATGTCGCCAGCTTTTTGGGCACCTTACCAGCAAACAGCAACTTAAACGCGGTTTTTTATTTATAAGTGTATATTATAAGTTTAGATAGATTTAGATAAGTACTTAGTTTAGATTTGTTTTACTTTTTAGAAATTTTAATATAATTTTGCACGCGGTTACTTAATTACCCGGATCAGCATAAGATAACTTTTATCCCGGAAAAGTAGGAGTCCCTAATTACGGCAAAACTATTGGTAAATAAAACTAAAAGCTACTTCATATAAAAATAATATATTATCATGCTCTTTTCAAAAGTATCATATTACTTATATCGATTCAGGAAATGTTTTAGTATATAATTAAATTAAAAATTGTTATGAGTAAAATTATCGTGCACTAAACTCACGGAAACTATTAGAAACTTCCAAGAACAAGGAGCTTGTGGTGCCTCCGCGACGGGAGGCGTGCCGGTCTACCCCTACAAGAGTTCCTAATACCCATAAACCTTTACCAGCGACCACCTTCGTATTTAAGCACACATTACTGTTTCAACAATAACAAATAACAAAAATAAAAACAAACACAAACAACAAAAACAAAAACAAACACAAACAACACACACACAAAACACAAATACAAAAAAAAAACTAGTAAAAAAATCACTGAAAATCATAAAATCAAAAAAAAAAAAACCCAAAAAAAAAAACAAAAACAATATCTAAGACTAAAGAGCAATGTATACTACAGAAAAGTATTAAACGTGAAATTACCAATGTACAAACAAGCGAATACAATCAATTTTGCAGTTGCACACGGCGTTCTTCTAAAGTTGTCATTAAATAGAAATTAATTGTCAAAAACTTGTGTGTGTTGAATAAGAGGATAATAGGTAAAAATGTTGCACCCTTAAATAAACGTGAATTTAGAGAACTCCATCAAAATGCAAAGGTCAATTAGGAAAGCCGTGAGATTGCTTTGATCTGAACAAAAGACCTTCCGGGCCGGTCGGCTTCTTTAATATTCTCTGGACGGCAAACAGATTATCCACTTTTGTTCGCCAGCTTTAGCATTCTTAATGAGACATTTCCACGGGAAATTTCCAATGTTCAATTTGAGCTTGTTCTTTTTATTAAAACTTAATAGGTGTTTCATAAATTAATCAAAAACTGTTGGGATTCGTTTCTTTTTTATTGATATCGTCACGCGTCGTAAACATTTGAAGTAAGTTACTTGAATAAAATATAAGCCAGCACCGCGAAAGGAAAATGTAAAGTGTTTAAAGCTGACACTTTGCATCCACTCGCCGCTAGCCGACTGTTAACTGAGCTGACACGTCACATAGCTGTTAAATATAAGCATCGTGCTTCCATCCGTATTCTGTATGAAATTAGAATTTTGCTCCGAATTTTGCAAGTTGGCACAGCGTGAAATTGTATCTCGCTTGCAGCACGCTACAAGCTGACGCAGAAACACTTCCCTTGGACAGGCGTCATAAGTTCTGGATATTCCGTTAAAATATTTCCAAGTAATTTCAATATTTAGTTTAAAAGGTAACTTTATCTTATTCGAACGCTCGCGTCGGCACGCAAACTTTTGATCCAAAGCAAAGCAGTTTTATTAGACAGTGCTCGTGTGCTGTGTACCTATACGCGATTAAATTGGACTACCATTAATAAGTTTATATATGTCCCCGTCTTATTGTAAGAACCGTAGTTTATAAAAAAAAAACACGGCTATTTATAAACTGTCGATTTATTGCAAACGGGCAATGTGTCACAACAAAATGGTCGCGATTTCGGTTATTTATAATTAATCGGCATCACTTCGTTTTTTCGTAATTGTGTATTTCTAGTGTGGTCAAAACTAACCTAACACTCCACCTCGCTTCGCTCGTCGTCGTAACCTATTGGTTAGCCACGTTTTTTTTATAAACTCTCCGCTAGGCACTGACTGTTTATAAATAATCGAAATATCATCCGTGTTATTGTAAGACAGATTGTCAGTTTGCAATAAATTGTTAGTTTATAAACAACCGGTTTTAATTTAGTTTTTTTTATAAACAAACGGTTTTTACAATAAAACGGTGACATATATACATACAAAACTAGTATTAATTATTGTGTTTAAGAATTTGTATAATTGTCAAGATAAAACTATTCACCACCGTTATCATCAGCCTGAAGACGTCGACCGCTAAACATACCCTTGAGCTGCTTGTCTCTTGCAAAGGCTCCCCAACACAAAACCACTCATAAAAATTCTTCGTTAGGTGTATTAAAAACTATTCCAGTAGTATACCTACTTATTCACACATTCTAAATTAAAACACCGCATAAAACCTATTTGGATTTGTGTTCACAGCTGCGGGCATAAAATACTTGATTTGTTGCTTTAATTTGGAAAGGTAGAATACGTAAACACACCTAAACGAAGGTACTCGTGTGTTAACAAAATTAAAACAAACATAAGACTTAAATCTGTGAAAATATACGAACAATAAAGCGGTGGTCAGGGTCAAATAGCAGACAAAACCTAATTTTTTATTTATACTTTCACATTACTTGACATTCTTGCATTTTTGTGGGAAATTTTATTTTCTTGCTGCTTAAAGCTATGCTGGTTTCATTAGATGTTAACACAGCGATGTTATTAAGCACTTTCAACGTGGAATGCTCCATAGCACGTTGAGCATTAGGTATATCGTGCATTATAACAATTATAGCTTAGCAATGCTTATCTGGTGAAAGATGAAAAAGTAACGACCTCAACCATGGATGAAATAAAAAAAATCTTTTTTATTAGCTACATGACCTCAACATGTCAAGTGACAACTGGTAAAATAGATTTTGATTAATGACTGAGGTTTAAGATAATACATTACCTATTTTCAAGAACTCATTTATTATTGACTCATTTAAGAGCATTTAGTTTAGTTAAATACAAACATACAACCATGGATGAAATAAAAAAAGAAGGATTGAGTTTTGATTGACATGGAACTGAAGCCCAAAATGGCGGACTTATTACATATGTGTCAGATGAAAGTTCGTTCCGGCTTCCTAAGGGTGCTTCAGTTTCGGATCACACGGGATTCCCTCCTTCTTTTTTTATTAGCTCCATGCATACAACGATACACTTTTATTTATAAATTTATAAATAAGTAGAGATAGGGATATGTGCATTTGCGAAGTCCACCTTAAATCTAAAGAGCAAGATACAAAGTGATTTTATAAGTGGAAACGAAATCTTTCCACGTTGTAATGTGAGCATCGCGTGCTGGCGTGCGGTATCTACAGATCGGGGTAATGGAACTTAGACGATTTGCTAGATGCCTGCTAGTGTACACGTTCTTTTCGATTTGGTGATTTTTTCTCGATAATATTGCAGTATAACAATACACAATAAAAGTTTTAAATAAGTTTATTTTTAGAAAAAAAAAATGGCAGAGTGATTCGATTACGTTTTGATAGCTCTTAAAATTAGCAAGTTGATATGGCAATGGCTAGGCAACATCGCTCGTAGAACTGACAACCGATGGACAAGAAAGGTTCTCGAGTGGCGACCTCTAACAGGAAGACGCAACGTAGGCCGGCCTCCACTAGGCCCGACGATCTGATTAAAACTATGGGGAACCGATGAATGCAGGAAGACTCCTGCAATATATGAGAAGAATCTAAATATGATAATATTCCTGAATCAAAAATGTACAAAACCTTAAAGTCTTAAGTGTATTTTTAAATATAACCCAAATATCAGTTTCATAATTTTATACTGTGCTGTTCTGTGAGCAGCAGTCTCCAGGTGACAAATCTAAGCTGTCGTTTTTTTGCTCCGCTGTCGATCCTGTGAATTAATGCGCTGACAAAAATGCATCTACTATTGAACGCTTGGCTGAATGCCTCTATTTGAAAATGCAGCCTTCAAGTTTTACACATCATCCCTGAAGGAGTCTACTGCTAATCATAGGCCTTTCATTAGAGCACCACTTTGAACGGCTACTTGCCTCCTGCATCCACCAGCTCCCCGCGGTTTTGACCAGGTCGTTGGCCTACCTAGTTGGGAAAAGCCTTCGCTGCGTTTTTCGGTTCGTAGTCATGATATAGTAGTGGTGTTTACTTACCTACTAACTTAAAAGTAAAAAACAACTTTATTTTACTAATTTAAAAATACATACCTATATACAAGCTTTTAATCACGGGTTTCTTTAAAGAAACATACTTTTCGTAAAAAGAATACTCAAGAAAAGAATTCAAAAATACTTAACCCAATATTTTTTTTTTCTAAAATTACCTACAGGGATCACCGAAACGTAATTACTTTACACAGAGAGATTTAGATTTGTGTTAGTAATATGGTAATATACACGGATGTGTATACCCTACATAGAGATCAATGGAATTATATGAATTAAGTATAGATTTTCATATCAATGTATCAGCAATGTGTTCCACTTTAATGTACAACAAAGTCCTGATTTAAAACACTTTTTTTCTTGTTTAAACAGGTAAATCACAGGGGACTGGTTAGGACACTAATTAACTAGAACGTCCCGTGGAGCCGCAGTTACAGATGGACAGACAAACCAATTAGACCGTGTAATTAGTCTAACCAGCCGATGTAGGCTGATAAAAACTAAATCCGTAAACATGTTTAACATTTTTCGCTGTTTTGAGTCGTATACGTTGAACTTAACAAAATTATCAGACACATTAAAGAGAGAGTAACTAACGTTAGATATAATAAAGAGTTCATAATATGCTATCAGTAGCTAATTAGTTGCCTAACTAGGTGGTCATATGAAAGTTTCAAACTTAGTTAGTTTAGTTAAAACCACAACGAAATAATCCACCGAAATTAATGCTAAAGTAATTCCCACTTAATATTTGAGTACTCAAATATTTAAGTTATAACTTAGTAACTTCATGCAAATATGAAGTTTCTATGACTACGAGTGAAAGCAGTTCAACATCAGAAATAGACTTCACTTCAAGTTCAATTTTCATTAGACCACGAGCCATGCTTCATTACGAATTTAACTGATGAGTGCAACTTGTGTTAAAATTAATTGCTACCTACTCTAAAATTCACTGCATGCTTGATTAAACAATTTATCATTAGCTTAAAATAAGTGAATTAAATTTAATGCTAAATTTAAGTCGCCGTTACCCAAGGAACGGTTACGTCAAAGAGGTCGTCTAATCTTTTCATCCCACTTGACTTTGAGTGAAGTCGATGATCGAATACTCAAGTGCCTGAAATTTTATTTGTTTATACATACATGTTGGTACATATAGTTTCAAAAGGTCATGAAATAAGTGCGATAACTGAATAGTTTGGCACTACTACAAACAAATGTTGACATTTTCATTTTAAAGTTGCCTCAAAACTTTCGAGAAGAAAATAGTACATAATTAAGTATTTTACAATACATGATAACTATAATAATGGAGGAGGCCTATGTTCAGCCGTGGACGAAAAAAGCTGATAGTAAGAATGTGTGATTAAAGTAAGTAAAAACAAGAACCTATACCGGTGCCGGTGGCCGTGATGTTTAACATCAATTTACCTACTCAAAGTGTGTCACGTCTTCCATGTATAAAACAAAACTTGGATTTGTATTTAATCTCAATATAGATTAATGTATTCTAAGCAGTATTCTCGGTAGACCGACGATCTGGTGAAAACCACGGGGAGTCGATGGGTGCAGGAGGCGAGTGGCCGCTCAAGGTGGCGCTCTATGGGGGAGGCCTATGTTCAGCAGTGGACGTCTTCGTGCTGTTAATGGTGATGATGATGAAGCAGTATTATATTATAGGTATATTTATTTTGTACCTACAAACTAAATATAGCCACAACAATATCCGCTTGTTCTTTTACTTGTTTCCAGTAATTTTTCTACATTAAATTCATAAAATTATATGTATATACTGTCTTGTATCTTAATAGTTAATGCTTTTGTATATTATTTATATTTAGTATGATCTGCAATTTTGCTCATATCCGTTTTGTGCATGCCTAATCTACTTCCTTTTCTTCACACCTTGGTTGACTGGTAGAAAATGCTGTTAGCATTAAGTCCACCTTTGTACACATTTTGTGCATAAAGAATTAAATAAATAAATTAATCTAACCCGTGTATCAAAAATAAACGGTTTGTATTTGTTAGCCCATATTTCTACGAAAACATTCTTTGATCAACCCTTGTGAAATAATAGGTATACAAGGCGGTTCTTTTTAATTTTTTTGCCAATTTTCTTTATAGGTAATACATAAATTAATTTTGAGTGTCATTTCTATAATGAGAGGCCGTAAGCACACCGGAGACTGTTCGCGACTAGGGCCAACTAATTTGGACCGCGCTTTAAAATTGCGAATAATAAAAGTTAATGGGACCGCCTGTTCATGACTCCTGGCGAAGGCGAATGCTCATTTGGTCGTCGTTTTTGCCATGTTAATTAGCATTTTGGCACTAAAGAGAAGAGGAATCATTGGGAACTAAGAAAGAGTTGCGGGTACGTGTGTGGTGTGATGCTGCATGGTGGCCGGCAGCTGGCAACTTCGACATTATCTGGAAAGGAATGTAATTTGAAGATACTTTTAGAAAAGGTTTTTCAATATGACGAATTGTTTGGATAGCTAAAAGAAGGAATTCTGTAGGCTATTTTCTAAAAATGTACACCTAATATCTGCTTTACATTATTGTTGCAAGATGGCAAACAAGAGGACAATTCACCTGTTGGAATAGCGCCTAAAATTAGCTACTTGCAAAACCATGAATAAATACAGACCCTGATAAAAAAATAAATAAATAGCTATTGGATCAGGGTACCAGATAAAAACAAATGACAGTGGCAATAAACGTAACCACACTAGTGTTATATTATCTGCGCGTCTGTAAAACGAATGGTTGCTATACATAATTACGTAAGTCTATCTAACACTAACCTCATTAACTCGGGTTTATTTTGGCCATCATAATAATAAAACGCAAGTACTTATCACTAAGTACGTACATCAAATTTATTTTTCTTTGTTCTTTAAATTTTTTATGCAGCGACGTATGATCGATATATTCCGTTCGGTGGTAGCGCTAGTGCAAACACTATAATCGTAAATAACATTTAATGTCCTACACAAAACGGTTAATATCCGTTTTTCGATATCTATGAGCCCATGTCACGTGCCCACCGAATAGTTGATATTGATTTATATGATTTCATTACCTGTCTACTACACTTGGGCGTTTCATTTACTTATACTTATTCATTGCCATTGTAAGTTTAATTTTATATGAACGTTATTTTACCAATTAAATAAGTATAATGACATAGGTATAATTTTGCATGCCAGATTTGGTGATGTGTTGAGCAGTTTTTTACCTTGTATGACCACATCTAAGCAAATAAATATAATTCATCTTATCTCATCTCATCTCATTTTATCTCATCTCATCTCATCTCATCTCATCTCATCTCATCTCATCTCATCTCATCTCATCTCATCTCATCTCATCTCATCTCATCTCATCTCATCTCATCTCATCTCATCTCATCTCATCTCATTTAATTTCATTTCATTTTCTGTGTTCGTTCTAAACCAGTCTTCGTGTAATGGTCATAATTTTTATTTATTTAATTATTCATAAATGCTTGCATACTTACAACGACGCCAAGACGTGTAACAAGCCAGAAATACAACAATGAATTTTAATTTGTATAGTTTAGTCTAGCTAGAGTCAAAAAACGTTAATAAATTATACATATCAATATCGATTAAATAATACGCTACCTACCGGCAGTGGGCTGGAGCATTTGGACTGTCTATAGGCCATCGCGGTCTATTATACAGTCCATATGTTCTTTGTAGTAGGTAGCTACACTAGCTAGTTAGTGTGTAGTGTAGTTAGTTTTAGTTTAGTTTAGTTTTTATTATTGTAGTAGTTAGCTTGAGTAATAAAGGCAATTTGCCCGTAAAAAAAGTTACATAATAAGCATATTAAATCAAATAATAAATGTCATGTCAAAAAATGAATGGGAAAAATAATAAAATTAGTTTATGGGCGACTGCTACAAAAACACGTTTATATAATGACAACTGAGTGCTACGTTCTTCGGAGGGTACGTTAAAGTCCCGTATCTAAAGATAACGGTCGTTAAATCAAGTCAGAAGCTTTCAAATGGCCTGAAAATTCTGACTGCACCAATGCGCTTACCGATACCACAGATATTAAAATAGTCTATACACGAAAGTTATAGAAAGAAAAGAAAGGACCACCTTACCGCAGTTTGTTTTTTCTTTTGATTCCTTATACACAGCATATTTAACGTGTTGCGACATTTCCTTAAGTGGTCTGAAAATCGAAACCTATTAATAACGTTAAGCAACTTTTTACCTAAGGAAACGGAGAAAAAGGTTTTAAAAAGATAAAAATGGCGATGTAACTCTAAATAAGCAAGGAAATAGGTGGGAAGAGGGTTTTGTAGATGCTTAAGAGGACCGTTCTGACGTTTTTAAATGTTATTGTCGTCGCTTTGCTCTCCATGCGTATGATAGAGACAATAGAGGCCATGAATTAATAATAATAATATTGGCTAACGAGGTAACCGCCATGTGGGATGTTGACTCAACGAGCATTGTCCCGATAGTCGTTTCAGCGAACGGTCTTATGGCGAAGAGCCTCGACCAACATCTCGAGAGGCTCTCGCTAGACGGCTGGATCAAGGGTCAAATGCAGAAGGCGGCACGTATTGTCAGGAGATTCCTCACTCTGCAGCCCTGACCACCGGTAGCTTGGGCCCTGCCCCGCTGCCGGCGGGACACTAGGTTTAGGTTTTTTATAATATTTTTGTAATTTTATTTTTATAAAAAAACATAGATTTAGAAAATATAAATAAATGAGTGAATAATAATAAATAGGTGTGGAATTTACCTATATTTTAGCGCTTCAGGTGCCAACGATTTTCACCGTCTAAAAATTAACAAAAACTTTTGATTTTGGTGTCAATTCGTTCGGACAGATTATATTTTATGCTTGTACGTCTTGATTTTATTAAACACATGTTTTGTGATCGAGTTACAACAACTTTTCTTCAACATACATAATATAATACCTATCCATGTCAAAACATGTCGTAATAATCTATTTCTGAGCATAGTTTGTTAAACATTGTCATTAACCAATAACACGTTTAGAAGTAAAACTTTTAAGGACGAATTATTTCAATTTAACCAAACAAGTTCTCAAAATCCCAAATCGATAACCTACATAATAAGAAGGGTATGTAATTGTGTATAGCATCTCCGAACAATCGGTTTATCTTATACCGAAATTAGCGAATTAACAGAGCAATCGTCACGTAATTTAAAACTAATTAACAAAGGAAAATGCTGGCTCTAAATGCTTACTTTCTGAGAAAATGGACTTTGCAAATATTCCTCGGAGAATGAAGTCACTCGGGCCGTTTAACTTTTGTATTCAATTAAATAGAAAGCTCTAGAAATAAATGGCATGGATAGCGAAATTGTTACCAAATTCTTGTGATTTTGGACCTGGTTATTCTCAGGTAACAGGTTTTCGGTGAGAAAATTGGTCGTTTGGGAAAACAAAGACATTGGATTGGTATTTTAATTTTATTTTAACAAGCGTTTACTTACTACGAGTATAATATTTCAGAGTTCACGCTCCGCGTTTTTGGTATTTGCGTCTGTAAATATTTGGAATCGTCAGACATAATAATAATTATTATTATTATCGATGTCGGGTCCAGGGATGGTGTGGTCGTGTTATAGTTACTTTTGTGACTTGTGTTTAAAAGGGCCTCTTGGTGTTGGTGTTTGCTTCGGCCCCATCAGTGCCTCCCATTTCCAGGCTAGATCAGAGATTCAAAAAAAAAATGTAAAAAAATTAAACAAAATAATAGTTACTATTATTCAGTAATATTGATACAAAATGTCCCAGATAATCTACTCTGCGGGTTTACTGTGTAACAGTGCACTTAGCCCGCAGTGCCCAATAAAACGAAAGTGCTGCATCAAAATGTGTTCAATAATGAAATAACACATTTCGTTTCTCATTTGTTTTGTTCATCATCATCATCATTAACAGCCTGAAGACCTCCACTGCTGAACATAGCCCTCCCTTGAATTCTTTAGTCTGTCTGTCGTTGTGTCTGTCTGCCTCTCTGTCTGTCTGTCTGTCCGTTTGAACGCGAATCACGCTGGAACTACTGAACTGATTTGGCTGAAATTTGGTATGGTTATAGCTGATTATGCAGAATAATATTTAGTATACTTCTTATTTTCTAAAACAGCCATTTGCGGGTTGCCCTATCAATAAGGATGTAATTTTTATTCAAGTCTTTTTGATGGTGTATTATTAGTACATTGCTGCAGCGGCCAGCAACAGAAGCATTGATGGACGAACGTGTAAATGTGAGCCGAGGCGAAGCCGAGGCACACATACGTAAGTCCATCAATGCCTAGATGTGGCCAAGGCTTGTGTAGTACTTTTCTCAAATAATGCGCGCAAATTAAATCTATGCAGAACTTTAATTTAAAAATATTTTTTCACGCGGCGTTAATTTTTTTATTCAATTTTAACAGGGCCTATTTATGAAAATACACCTATAGGCCTTGAAATTTTTGCAGACGGCGGGATTTGAACCCGCGACCTCCTACTCACAGGGTTGGCGGTCTATCCACTAGGCTATGGTCACACGAACGATTGCCGCGAAAATTGTGATGGTGAAGCACAAGTACTAAAGATTTGCGCAGCTAGTACTCGTGTAACTATAGCCTAGTGGATAGAGCTCCAACCCTGTGAGTAGGGGGGCGCGGGTTCAAATCCCAATGTTTGATGAAATTTTTAAGGACAACATTCTGGTTTATACTTTAAAAATCAATTCCATGAGCTTTTTATTTGCAAGCCAGCACGATAGATTATGAATTTACTATGTAATTTATCTGGCCGCTAAACCACGACAGATATGGATTTTCATACAAACATTGCCGGCCGCTGCTCGACAGTACAGCAATTGCGATTTATCTCGAAGAAGGTTGTCAAAATAATGCTCAAATTTCCAAGCATGTTTGAGAAAAATTATATTTGTGTATCAGTTTTAATAATTTAGAAAATAAATTTTAATAATTTTCTATACTAAAGAAACCAAAGAAAATAAAAAAACCCAAAAAATTATATTTACTCGCCCTGCCGAAGGGAAGATAGAAGAGAAAGGTAAAAAAATAGGGGAAAAGGGTGAATGAATGGGACGGTGATGGAAGGCAGGCGATGCCTGCCCGTTCTATTGCCATCCCATCCATTCATCCTTTTCCCCTATTTTTTCACCTTTCCCTTCTCTCTTACTCATAAACAGAGTTAAGACTTAAAACTATTTAACCCGTGCGAAGCCGGGGCGGGTCAGCTAGTATAGCATATTTTGGTATAATGATAACACAAAGAATCATTTTCAAGTATCGCATAGAAGCGACCGCAAGCACCGAAAACGTTCCAAACCACGTTCCTACCTACTATAATACGAATCAAATTTTCACCTTCAAAGTTATAGCGTAAGAACGTGACTAGTTGACATATCTCACATTAAAGGCTTTAAGTCGTATTTTCTGAACAGGTTTATTGTACATGTATCTATATTATGAAGAGGAAGACTACTACTACTGTTAAATAGTTACAAGCGGCAACGTTTGTATGTTGATATTGATATAATCATTATTATTGTTTAAGGGAGGGTTCCCGAGTGGCGACCATGAACCAGAAGACGCAAAGCAGGGTCAGACTAAGTGGACCAACGACCCAGGTCCTGGCTGGTAGCTGGTGGATGCAAGAGGCAAGCAGCCGCCAAAATGGCGCTCTATGGAGGAGGCATATGTTCAGCAGTGGACGTCTTCAGGCTGTTGACGATGATGATTTAAAGTAATGAATCTCTGATTTTATCTACTGAGAGGCCGACTAGTCAATTTCTAAAGATATCAATTGTGCTACGGTCGATAACGACCACATGTATAACTCAATCGACTCCAATAAAAAACAATATAGAAGGTATTATCAACATCAATGAAAGTTTTTTGATGAAGGTATTTTTTTTTAAACTCGTGAAATACTCAACTTTCGTTTTCCTTTATTTTTACCTTTTTTTTATTATATAGTCTCCCTAAGGGAATCAAAGTCTTTTTCTCCAATTATAATTTTGTTAACTTTTGTGTTTGAGTAATGAATTAATCGCTCTAAATTACTTTCATTTTTATTTTGATTCTGTTATTCTTTGAAAAAAGCCAACGTTATATTATGATTAGATACTATTAAAAACTGAAGATCAAACCATTGACGCCATGATCTTGCCTGCCACCACCTCTACCCAGCAGCCGCAACTACAAGTCCATAGAATTAAAAATATTTTGTCCTACACATGATCAAAATAAAATATTTCACTTTACTGCTAAGTGAAGCCACGGTTTTAAATAGGTTATAAGATTAAGAATGTCGACGCTACGTCTCAGTCGACGATACTTACAGTCGACGCTACGTCTCAGGTGCACCTCTCGTATTAATATCGCACTCAAAATACAAATATTTAACGCACTGGGCCGGACTAAGAGCTTATATTTGACTATATTAAAAATGAATTAATTTGTGATTAAAGTACAACATGCATATTTGTATAATATTATTTAATTTAAAATCTATAGATAGTTCAAGTATTGACGCGTTCAAGTATTCTTAGTTTAGACATTTATTTTTATTTTTAAGTAGATATAATATATAATAGTAGTAGTTAGCAGGTAGTTTTTTAGTTTTGTGTCATAACTACTTGGTTAGGTTGGGCGTAACGGATCTTAGTATAAATTACAAACAAAGTCCAAATTTAAAATAAATTTTAAATCACAATGAATTGCAATATTTAAAATGTAATGGAGATTAATAATTTATGATGTTAGTATTGACAAACGCCACAAAAAGTACTTAAGGAAACGATCCTGAACCCCAACTGGGTTCCCTGTATCTAGGGAAGAGTAGGTACTATCCTAAAGCAAAAAAAAGAATCCTTCTAAATTATAGTATATTTCACGTCAATAGACTTCGAGCCTGATCATTGCAGACGGAATCGTATAATATTTCGGTATTTTTCAACTGGCATTTGTAAAGAGGTAACCACAATTTTGACAATGTTGCGGCATTTTAGTTTGTTTCTTTAGACATACTTTTTCGCTTTTCTTCTTGCCTCGGTATTTTTATTCTGGTTAAAAATGTAAGTAAAAATAAAATGTAACACTTAGTACATCCCTTGCTCAAATAACAAAGCAAGCGTCATATTGCGATACTGGAGAGTCTTCAAGTGGAACTTAATATGGATCAGTTACAAACGTGCCACTAACCTTTGAGTTAACATTAGGTATGATGACATAAGTCTTTACTTGCTTTGAACTTCGAAACTTAAAGACATACATTCGTTCGTAGCTAATTAAATAAATAGATATTTATTCCGATGTTTGGCCTGAGTAGACAACTGATGATAATGCCAGCATCATGTGCCAGCGTATTCATACTTTAGGGTAATTTCATTGTGTTACGTTATTGGCGTTACGATGGATGCAGGAGGCGAGCAGCCGCTCAAAGTGGCGCTCTCTGCGGGAGGCCTATATTCAGCAGTGGACGTCTACAGGCTGTTGATGATGATGATGATGACGTTATTGGCGAGTATGGCAACCCACACTGAATAAGAGTAATCAACGCATTAGTGGCACGCCTAGTCTGGTGTTGTACCTACAAATTTGGATGTCCATAGGCTACGGGAGCTACAGTGACCTCTTCCCATCATGAAGGTCCGTATACTTATTTGCTGCCTTATGGCACGGAATACATATAAAAAAGAAAATCCGCTCTAACTCAAAACAAACAGAAAAACAAAATAGAACATACAAAACAGTTCATACAAGGTGACCTTGAATTAGTGTGTTATCCCGAAAGGGGGTAAATCTACACTCCAAGGCAGACAATGTTTCTTCTACGACTTTATTAAATTAATAGTTTTTCACTGAAGTAATGCCATGTAAAGTTTACGTTCGAAAATAGCCTTAGCGCAGCTGGGTGGTTGAACTTCGTCGTTGATCGAGTACACATAAGTGAGTTTATCGGCCTGTGTTTAGAAATGAATTTATAATATCTTGTTAACTCTCGTAGCGATCGCACGTGCAATTATGCGAGTGGATTTATTTTTTACCATGGAAGTTTTGTAAACACCCATTTTCAAGTGAGACTCTCACAACTTGTAGGGTATTATGGTCCAAGTCCCCCATTTCGGGATAACATACCAATTCAAGATCACCTTGTATAGCTGACTAAAATAGTATAGGTACTTAATTAGGTACATAAAGTACGGTTTTCATTTATAAGTTGTCACGTTACGCCTCCGCCCAGGGTCCTAGGATGCCTGACCATGTCCTAATCCTACCTAATCAGACCCTGGAAGGAGACGGCGACATGAAGTAGGTAGGAGATTAGAGTAGGCCTGAAAGAAAAAGCACGTTAAGAGTGAAAAAATAAGATATAATAGATAACAACACGGAGATCAATACAAGTAAGGTAGGTACCTATAGCTAAGATATGATGCACTTGAATAGAGTTAATTTCATTAGTAGAAGGCGGCACGAGCACTGCAGGCGGGTGGGTATGGCGACACTCAAACTGCCTTGCTGTAGGGTCAGAACTAGTCACTAGCCATTCTGAGTCTCGGTCAGGATGATGAAAGTGTCTCTTTTTTCCTTCCAGCCCAGATCTTTTTCTCATTTCGCTTTTTTTCCACCCCTGACATCTGTCTGCCCCTCCTGCCCCGTTTCTTTTTTTTGGAGGGTAGGTAGTATATAAAATAGGTATCAACTGTGCCTATGAAATCAATTTACCAAGCAATATTTTTTCTCAAATTGAATTGAAATTTAACTTGGCGCTGTAATCTCATTGAAAACGCAATAAATTGCATTGTAAATTGAATTTTAACCCTTTTATCCGTATTTAATTCTGCTGCCACGTTTTATCGAAACCCTCGTTGTCATCAGTGTTTTGGTTAATTATTATAAAACCAACGATCCGTGTTATTAGTGACTGACAATTTATTATATGAAAAAATGTTTTAGTAAGTGTTAAATTAACAAACAAATTACTGTAGCCAGTTATATTTGACAAACTTAGGAGAAACTTAACTGAATAAAATAAATTAGAATTAGCTTACTTACAGCGAACCGCGCCTTGCGTGTCCACAACTCCACATCCGTTTCTAAAAAGATAAATGTTAAGTGTTCTGTCAGTCGTTAGCGAAATTGATAGCCAAGATCACGACAAAGACGTTCAGAGTGGCTTGGATGCCAGCCCGCATCCAATTATTATGACAGAATGAGTTTTAACGGTGAACAAAAAGCAATTGCTTCAAGAACTCTATGCGTGTTAACTGCACGCCCTGTTAGTCAGTTAACTGAGCCAGTCATCTGTCACAATGCGAACATAATCTGTGCACCCGACACGTCTCCGTGTAATGCATGCATCACAAATTGAGTTCCTTTTAATTAGAAACATGACTACTAACTTAGTAACTTCAAGAACCTAAACATGTGAACGAAACCGGTAACAAAGAACAAACATAAAAGCTAAAATATCTACATTTACTTTTATCATCTTTTTTAGTGCCTCAACGGCAGCAAGGTAAGTATTGCACCTTTTGTTCCACGTCGCATGTCCACAAACGTAGCTATCTCTGTAGACCATTCGTTGCATGTTTGGCGAGGTGAAGTTTTAATTTTGTTCCGCATTGTATGAGTACGTGCTGTTGTTTGCCAGAGGTGAAAATTAGGTGTAACTTTCAGCAAACTTTTATCTGTTAAGGTAATTAACATGTTTGCGCGGAGCTTAGCTTCTTTATCCGAGTCGTGCTGGCAAACAAGACACCTAATCTGTGTTAATAGAATATCTTATATAATACGAGAGGTTGCTAGGTACTTTTTTATTTCTTACATTTCTCTCCTCCTCCTGTCTCCTGCAGACAACAAGTGATTTTCATGAGATTGTTCTATAGACGAGAAGAAAGGTAATATAATTATTCTTTGAATGCTATAAATATGTATTTTTTCTACAGTTACCAGGTAAACAGTTTAATTGTACCTAAGTATAAGTAATTTCATACTTCAATTTTTTAGTTTGCTTAAGTTCAGTGATGTATTATAATTATTTAGCACCAAATCTTTTTACTTGAAGTTGCAAGATCATAAAATATATATTATAACATGACAAAAATGTACCTTTTGAAGAAAAGATATAAGACCGGCTGATGACAACCATTTGTTTTATTCAAGCAAAACTTTTGTCGTATGTTTAGTTTGGTAAAGTTTTCGCTTGTTTCTCCCTAACACGTCAATTTTAGTTTAAGCGACCTCGGGCGAAACACGCCACTTCTTCGCAGAATATGTGGATAAATAATGAGTTTCTTTACTGCGAATGCCAATTGGCAAGAGAACATTTTCGGAAGTCACATCGATTATTTCGTTAAAAGTTTTACTATTTCTTTGGTGCCTGTCATATAATAACTGAATTTAGAGACAAATCTATGGAATAATATAACAGTTCAAAATGGCTACTCTGTTATGTTTTTGTTTTATTATTATAAAGTTTCTTGCTATTTTATCACAGAGTTATCTTTTAAAAGAGTAGATCGAGATCATATAAAATTATAATGAGATGTCATCAAAGAAGACATTTATAAAGTTAACATTTAGGTATACATAGAAAACCAACGAACTCACCGTTCGTCTAAAAAACGAATGTTTACTCACATATACACATCGAATCGTAAAACTGGGTAAATACACAGGGGCAACATCGTTCACTTAAGCCCATTACTGCGTTGGCAACTTTGGACCCAGCGAGGCACCAGTGAAAACAATTGTCGAGCCATGGGAACCAACTTGTGGACTGGCAGAATAGTTCGGAGTAAACTGACATACTGTTCGTAATAAATTCTCTTTTAATTGGAATAAATTTTAAAGAAGGACCATATAGTATAGCATCATCAGAAATTGACATTCAACATTTAACCTTATTTAGCTGAAAAGACGATGACGACGACGTTTTAGATTCGCATTTTAAATCATACCATTACTTTCAAATCAAAAAAATGCATAGTTGCATACGTATGTATGAAAAAGCTTAGGAAAATATATTTTTTGTGTATTGTGCTCTATCATCGATTTCATAAGCAAAATTGAAGTATCATAATTAGTTCATAAATATCTAGATTCATATCTTCACAGCAAATGTCCATTGCTGAACATAGGCCTTAACTAAAAAGTAAAAACTGAAAATTTCTAGGAACTTTGAGTGTCGATAATAAATGTATTATTATAATTATAATCCCACCCATTTTTTATGCAATACATGTGCAAAGTTTTATCCAAATTAATTCAGCTGTTTTGCAGTGAAAGCCACACAAGTAAATAAACATGCAAACACCTATACAGATACCAATTTAGTTTTATATAGTAACAGCCAAGTACTAGTTGTTTAGTGAAATGTAAGTATACAAAAACAGAATACCTAAAATGGCAGAGTTCCTTTACGCGTTGAACTTTGTTAAACTAATTTCCAGCTGCATCTCATTTGAAAACCTCAAATGATTTGGTAGAGTTTGTTAGAGGTAGGTAGATACGTAAAACTTGACTGTATTTGAACTGGAAGAACGCCTCAGGGTGGGTTCGCTCTAATTTTAGTTTGTATCTGTAGTGACCGGTTAACTTCTAAAGTATAGATATTTCAGCAGTTAACCGGCAGAGTAGATTATGTATGCTTTACAAAGAAGGTAAGATAATTAATAATAGACTTTCATAATTATGTAATCGTGTTTAATAAACAATAATTGTGGCAGAAACTTTGTGCTCGGACGGTCTATGCAGTTCGCAGAAGTAGGGTACTCTTGGAAAATTGATGTAGACTACTGAGCAATATTAATTATATTTTCATTAAAGTAAAGAACAAAGCTAATACTTAAGTTAATACTCAATTAAATTCAGACAGAATACTTAAAGGGTTGCTTGTATTAATCTACCAAAATATTGTCAAGTACTAATTACGGTTTTTATTAGATTAAGGCAACGTTTACATTTAAATTTAATTAGTTACGCGGCCGTTTTCTTGTGTTACCGCAAAATGTGGACTTGAAAGGTAAAATAATATAGGTATTCTGTAATTTTGAATATTTATTAAAGTCTTTGACATTATTAAATTGCGGAATGTTCTTTCGACAAGGGCTCATATTTATATTTTACATCTAAACTTTTCATTGATCCGGCTATAAGAGAATATTCTCATAGATCTGCAATACAAACTGATGGTCACGAAGACGTTTTTTTATGTGAAAGTATGATATGATGAGCTAGTCGTTCACTTGATGTTAAGCGACACGGCTGTCCATAAAAGTAGCAGTGTCACTCGGAACTTTAAAAAGTTTTGCGTGACACTGCACTGCGCACGTCATCCTGACACATCACACAGTCTAGTAATCAGATTACTAAGACAGTGAGATCAGGTCATAAAGTCTCATTTGCCCATTAATTTCACTAGCCACAATGCCCTTCAAACCGGAACTCAGTAGTGCTTGCACACTACTGCTTGGCCACAGAATAACTGGCAAAGCGGACCTACCTAGACGAACTTTGCAGAAAAGTCCTACCACCTAGTAAATACTTATCCAAGCGTGAAGGTTATTCCCTGATGGTAGCATGAGCTACCATAGTGGACGTCTTCGCTGATGCATTGAACTTGGTTTTAAAAATCAAAACAATATTTTTTCTACTATACCGTAAATGCAGCTCTAAGATTATAGTTTCTCATAAACACATTACGTGATAGTAGAAGAAAATTATTATCATTTTACCCATTTTTCTAAGGGTGATAGGTAAAAAACGTTTTCCCGGTAAATGTGATGATCCTCGTTCCATTAGGCATCGGTTACGATTCGTTCTTGGTCACGCGATGCTAGCATTATAAGGGCGAATATGTTTTCTTTGTTTTTTTTTTCATACGGGTAAGTATAGGAAAAATTTCTGTTGTCTAATCATTATCGACCCTTGCTTTTGGGCATAAAAAATTTTACTTGTATTTTAGACGAATCTCTTGTTTGTTGAAGTATTTTCCTTCGGTTTTTTCTTGTTCAAGTGTTATGAATGGTTTCGATGAAAAATGTAGAACTCCAGTAGGTATTTGATACAGCAGCAACAGAACAAAAACCAAATTTGGTCTTAACTTAGTTAACACGTTTTTTACCTTACTAGAGCATTCTAGCAGCATCATAAATAATTTCATTTTAGTCAGTGTTTGCGTACTACAGTATACATACAATACTTACGTTCACATTGTACAGTATCTCGTATTTCCTTTGAGTCTTTTACTCTGCTGTACATTTTTATTTTGCCGTCTTTTAAACAACACCTCTACGCAAAAATCGAACAAAGTGTTGCATTCAAAATACGTAACCCCTTGTGGATAAGTCGTCAATAGAGCACAATCATGCACACGGATTCGCACGCAGTGGAACAGCAACACACAAACTTTCATAGAGATGTGTAACGAAAGCATTCTAAGTCTGTGCAAACTTTCTGCACATAAATAGGACCAACGGAGTAGTATAGAATACAATAGAATAGAAGAACACTTTATTGCACACCAAAATATACACAACACAACAGATACCTACTACCTACTACACAAGTATGTACCTAACGAGCAGACATTTTTACAAAATGTAGCACAATGGGTGGTCTTATCGTCTAAAGCGATCTTTTCCAGACAATCTTTACAAGTAGTGAGCTTGAATTATGCAAAAACAAGAATGACTGCATGGTCCACTATTCTGAGTTTTGAGTAGGTACCTACCTTGACTTAGCTCACGAGTTAGCCGTCACGTGGAAACTTGACTCAATCAGCATTATCCCGATATTTTTTTCAACGAACAGCCATATAGCGAAGATCCTCGACCAACATCTTGAGGGGCTCTCGCTAGAGGGTTGAGTCCAGGGTCATATTCAGAAGGCAGTATTCCTTGACGCAGCAGGATATTGTCAGGAGGTCCCTCACTCTGCAGCTCTAAGAACCGGTAGATTGCGTTCTGCCCTGCTGCTGGTAAAGCTTTATAGAGGTCTAGATTTTTTATTGTTTTTCTTTAAAGCGTAGAGACGTGTCATTCTGTGTATAGACCTACTATTATTTTTTACGTGGTATAAAAATACGAAAGTAACTCTAATGATATAACATTTTTAGCTGGCTAATAATGGTTCTCATTTGGCTCCTTATATCACATTATAACAATGTATAGGTATACCTACAGTTAATAAATAAACAAACCTTCAAAGTGAATAAAGCAAAATCGTGTCTCTCGCAGCTATTCCTGGAGGCGCCCGTGAACGAAGAGCAGTGCTCTCAGTTACATATTATAGGCTTTTCTTTAATGAATATTCATTACTTCATTTGCTTGAAGAAGCGCCATACATCACGCCGACGAATGCGAGCGAAAATATCCAAACTTTACTTAGCTATGCTAAACTGAAATGAATATGCATAAGTAATTGTTTTTGATAATATTATTTCGGAATTGTTGTTTTATCAGATTATAGTACTTCGCTATCGATCACCATTAAATCCAACTAGAAATAGCTAACGTTTGACTAATAGGTGTGCACGTACCACTGAGCCTGCATGCTGTTTTCGGCACTACTGTTCCAGTTACTGAAAACTATACCTACCTATATTATGTTATCAATTCGCAGTGCAGCCCATCCCCTACACTTCCTGTCAATTTGCGATCTCTACACACACATACGCGGACATACCTCCTCATCAATTATCGGTTCTTCAACAAATAGGTATGAATATAGGTTATTGAAACTGTGGCGTCGCAAGAAGTTTTTATTTCTTTTCTTCGTGCTCTCTGCGAGAGCATTCGAAATTAGAACATAGAAAAAATAACAAATGAAAGTTGTTTACTTTTTGACATAGTCAATCACGACGAAAATTTCGGTTCGGCAAGGATATATTTCATAAGCTCTTGGACAATAAATAAGTGATATATAGTATCGTGCAGTCTTTAATCACCAAAGTGGTGACCCTCGGAACGTGAAGGAGCCCGTGTCTACACACCAACGTGGTTACCACGGCCAAAGTGGTGACCAAAGTTGAGTTACCAAAGCGGTCACTCCTTCGTACAACGCACCTAAACGCTGCGGAATTTCACAGGCTCTATACATATTGAGAGATAATAACAGCGCGCGAGGCTGACGAGTGACGTCGCACTGCATGGCACAACTGCACTGCACGGCGCTGGCGAATTCGCGACGTGCAACGCTGACGACGTGCGACGCCCCCCATGCGAGCGCTTTCTTCGGGGAGCAGTATAACGCCCGTGATCGTGCAACTGGAGCTGCACTCAGCGCTATCTAGAGCCAGGTGACCCGCGGACTAAGACGATCATTTTCTGGATGTCAAGAGGTACCGAACATTGATATTATTTCGTTCGTGTTGGTGATGGAATAATTTGCGTGCATGCGAACTTTGAGATAACAACAGATAACAAGTACAGTCACGGTATAAAGTGTTTGTCCAAATATTTTTTGCGCCGTATTAAAATTTATGATTTTTTGTACATTGATAAGGCTAACTTAAGGTGACGGTACATTGTTTATTTAAGGCGGAGCGGATAAATTTTATTTCTTATACAAGTTTTATACTGACCTTATTTTATAGTTACTGTTTTATGCTTGCCTTTTTTTATATACGCATGTTACCTTGCACGCACACCACACCCTCATTTTTTTTTTCTCTCTCTTTCGGGTTGATTATGCTTTTTTTCGGTGCACATTCTCGTTTGACTTTCCTACCGGTTTTGGTGGTACAATATGAGTGATAGTGAGGTTGACGAATTTAGGCCTGCTTCTACACTACCGTCGAATCAAGACCAACCTGGCACGAGCGGCATGGAAAGGATGATCGTAAATAGGGTATCCATCCGCACCCCTCCTTTTTGTAAGGACCGTCCGGCGTTATGGTTTGCTAGTCTAGAAGCGCAATTTTGTATCAATAATATCACGCAAGAATTGACAAAATTTAATTTCGCAATTGCGCATCTGGACACCAACTGCACTAGGGAAGTAGAAGACATCATTATACAGCCACCGAAGGTACAGCCATACACAAAATTACGAGACGCGATAATTTCTAGGTTTTCTGACTCTCGCGAACAAAAGGTCAGACGCGTACTGGAAAAAGAGCAGATTGGTGACAGGAAGCCGTCATCTTTCCTGCGGCACCTTAAATCTTTAGCGGGGCCTACATTTCCTGATGAGCTTATGAAAACTATTTGGATGGGCCGGCTACCACGTTTTCTCCAAACAGTTCTGGCAGCCCAGCGGTTGGAGGAATTAGGTGAGCTTAGCGAGTTAGCAGACAGTTTGATGGAAATTAATGCTCCATCCACATTGGAGGTTTATTCCAGTCATGCGAACTCAACACCACCGCGAGCGGATAGTGACAGCACAGTACAACAGCTGGTTAAAAAAGTGGATGAGCTTACACGCATTGTTGCATCGCTCGCTACTACTAGTGACCATGGTCGTGCGCGTAGCAACAGCTCCAATCGTAGTCGTAGCCGTAGTCGTTCGCGTCCACGCAACCCGGAACTGTGTTTTTACCACGACCGATTTGCAGCCAAAGCACGCAAGTGCGTACCGCCGTGCAATTGGTCCGGTGCTTCACCTAACATCCAGGGAAACCAGAGCAGCGGTCGGTAGAGGCGACAGCCGATTGCTCTACATCAAGTCGCCGTCTTTTCGTAACCGACCGGTATTCAAACCAAAAATTTTTGGTCGATACTGGTTCGGACTTATGCTGCATACCGCGTCGGTATGTTAATAACCGCACATACGAACCACAGCCATATGATTTAGTTGCTGCAAATGGTACTAAGATTAGCACTTATGGTTTGGTGCAGCTAAATCTATGTTTAGGGCTTAGGCGCGAGTTTAAGTGGAGTTTCGTAGTGGCAGACGTAGAGAGCGGCATTATAGGCTCGGATTTTTTGTCACACTACCACTTGCTACCTGACTGCACCCAAGGCAGACTGCGTGATGGCAAGACTGGACTTTCTTCTGCCGCAGATCTTCGTGCAGCAGACCAACCAAGCGTCAAGGTAGTATCCTTGCCTGACTCGCCATACACTGCGATTCTGGTTAGGTACCCAAGTATCACGCGACCACCTGGAGCACCACGGGAACCTAAACATACCACCGTGCACTACATTAATACAACGGATGGTCCCCCCGTTACAGCTCGACCGCGCCGCCTTGCACCCTTGAAGCTCCGCATCGCGAAGAAAGAGTTCGAGGATATGGTTCACGCTGATACTGCTCAACCTTCGAGCAGCTCATGGTCCTCTCCATTACACCTCGCACCCAAAAAGGATTCCACGTGGCGTCCTTGCGGAGATTACCGTGCGTTGAACGCCCGCACTATTCCAGATTGTTACCCCGTTCGGCATATAGGTGATTTTGCGCACAATTTAGCTGACTCTACTGTGTTTAGCACAATAGACCTGGTTAAAGCCTACCAGCAAATCCCAGTCCATCCAGGTGACATCTGCAAAACGGCAATCATTACACCGTTTGGGTTGTACGAATTTCCGTACATGACCTTTGGGTTGCGTAACGCGGGACAGACATTTCAGCGATTTATCGATGAAGTGGTGCGAGGCCTAGACTTCTGCTTTGCATACGTAGATGACATCCTAGTGTACTCCAGCAGTCCAGCACAGCATGCAGAACACCTGGAAATTTTATTCCAGAGGCTGCACGACTATGGAGTTGTCATCAACGTCACTAAGAGCATTTTTGGAGCAGAAGAAGTCTCGTTCCTTGGCTATCGCATCAATGCAGCAGGCACACGTCCACCAGAGGACAGAATTCAAGCTCTGGTGGAATATCCGCAACCCAAGACTATACAAGGCATGCGCAGGTTCATTGGCATGGCGAATTATTATCGTCGTTTTTTGCCCGACGCAGCCAAGTATCAGGCGCCGTTAATCGACGCCGTTACTGCAATACAAGGCAAAGGCAATAAGCCGTTCATATGGACGCCTGAGCTCGAGGAGTGTTTTGAAGCCTGCAAGAGGAGCTTAATGTCCGCTACTATCTTAGCTCATCCGGACTGCAATGCTTCGCTTGGCCTATTCACAGACGCCTCGAGCACTCATGTGGGTTCATGCCTTCAGCAACGCATCGGCGACAAAAACGACTGGCAACCACTGGCCTACTTTAGTAGGAAGCTTAACGCTAAGCAGGCACAGTGGCCCGCGTACTACCGCGAACTTTTGGCTGTGTATGAGAGCGTGCAGCATTTTAGGCACATTTTAGAAGCCCAGCATGCGACCATATACACAGACCACAAGCCGCTTATTTATGCTTTTGTACAGCGACGGGAGAAGTTGCCACCCGTACAGCTGAATCAGCTGTCATTTATCAGCCAATTCACCACGGACATAGTCCACATCAAAGGCATTGATAATGTCGTAGCTGATGCCATGTCTCGCATCGAGTCAATCTCGCTGGAAGAAGATTACGCTGCACTCGCTGAATCTCAAGATACTGATGAAGAACTAGCCAAAGTGCGCGACAATTCTTCACTCAAACTGGAACCTATCGTGATTCCAGGCACTAATGTCACTGTTTTATGTGACACATCCACTGGTCGACCACGTCCTTATCTGACGTTACCTTTTCGACGAGCCGCATTTGACCGCTGTCACAACCTCAGCCACCCTGGCGTGCGTGCAACCGTTCGCTTGGTGACTGAGCGCTACGTTTGGCCGAACATTAACTCGGACTGTAGCAAGTGGGCGCGCTCTTGTCTTGACTGTCAGCGCAGTAAGGTTACCCGACACATTACGTCGCCTGTCGGGCATTTTGGTACAGCTTCTGGCAGATTCAAGCACATCCACATTGATATCATAGGACCGCTACCGCATTCCGGTGGATATAATTATTGTCTCACCGCTATCGACAGGTATACGCGGTGGCCAGAGGTATGGCCTATGACGTCAATAACTGCAGAGGAAGTGGCAGAGACGTTAGTATCCGGTTGGATATCTCGTTTTGGAGTACCCAGCGTTATAACAACTGACCAAGGACGCCAATTTGAGTCCGCGTTGTTTAAACGTCTCCTAAATGTATGCGCCACAAAACGAGTTCGCACCACCAGCTACCACCCTTGCGCAAACGGCATGGTGGAGCGCATGCACCGCCAGCTTAAGGCATCGCTAATGTGCCATGCTAACACATGGACAAGAGCGTTGCCACTTGTTCTCCTCGGCATGAGGACGGCCCTCAAGGAGGATTTAAAATTATCTTCTGCTGAGCTGGTCTATGGGGAGACACTCCGTTTGCCTGGTGAACTCATAGTGCCTCCAGAAGTACCTGCAAGTCCTAGTGACATCGCGGATTTTGTCACGGATCTAAGACGTGGTATGGAAGCTCTACGTCCCATACCCGCTTCTCGGCACGCTGAACCATCGCATTTTATCTACAAAGATTTAGCTAGAGCGACGCACGTATTTCTTCGCGACGACACAGTTCGCCGCCCATTACAGCCTCCATATTCCGGACCGCATCGGATCCTTAAGAGGTCGGATAAGACATTAACCTTGGTTGTAAATGGGAAGGAATCTACCGTTAGTGTAGATCGGGTGAAGCCTGCGCATCTGGATCCTGGTCTAACATTAAGTAGTGGTGCATCATCTACTCCGCCCGTGCCAGCTCCAGCTGTAGTCGCAGCTTCTGCCTCAACACCTGCTCCGGTTACCACCAGGGCTGGTAGGAGGGTTAGATTTAGAGAAGTGCTTGACTTGTAATTATAGTTTATTTTTATTTTTTTCTAAATCAGTTTTTCCTTCTCCGTGGGGGGGTGATGTGGCGTCGCAAGAAGTTTTTATTTCTTTTCTTCGTGCTCTCTGCGAGAGCATTCGAAATTAGAACATAGAAAAAATAACAAATGAAAGTTGTTTACTTTTTGACATAGTCAATCACGACGAAAATTTCGGTTCGGCAAGGATATATTTCATAAGCTCTTGGACAATAAATAAGTGATATATAGTATCGTGCAGTCTTTAATCACCAAAAAACTATCATCTTGCTAATTCGCTGGGCTAATATATCCGTTGAAGGTATCTAAAAGCTATAACAGGGCACAGATAGTATATTACCTATAGTAAATATGGGTAAAATCTATTTTCTGGTAGCTTTTTATATGACAAACAATGTGCAAATAAATAATATGGAAAGTATGGGGAAAAATTACAATGGACGAGAAACGAATAATGAAATTACCAAGACAGCATCAGTAAAAATTATGGTAAACACAAATATAGGGTAGATTACACTGCAAGCACGAAAGCTCAGCCATTTGGAGTCGCGATCGAACGTTACGCCTCATTATAGAGCTTGTTACTGGATCGCTTATGCAACCTGAGTCAGGAAGTTGTGGTGTCTGATGCGGTTTAATATAAATCAGACGTTTATAGTTCCTCAATTCAGTTAATTTGAGGTACTAGCATTTTTTAATAAGAGTTTGATTAGTTCTCACGTTAAGCCGTCGGTCCCGGCTGTTGTCGTAAGACAATAGTCGTTAAGCCAAGTCAGAAGCCTTTGGGCGGCCTAAAAATTCTGACACCAGGACTGACCACTTGCCTAGACGAGAAGAAGAAGAAGTTCTCACCAAATTTTTATTTAATTATTTATATTGTATTTAGCTACCTACTTCATTAATTAATATTATATAGCCTTGTGAAAATGGATATTAGTTTCAGAAATCATGCCATATTTCGACCAACAAAATGTATGATACAGCGTGGAAGTCTGTTCCCAAATATTATTTTATCTAGAAAAATCATGTGTTTCTTCATTAATATCTATTCTGAACCCAAACAGTAATACCCATAACACATTATATACCTACCTATGTGTCTGTACCCATTGAAAACTAGAAAGCACTCATGTATACTCCGTTGATTTTAGTAACAATTAAGTTCATTCTAAGTACCCATCAAAATTTTCCGATGATTTCATGGTCCGAGTAACAAAACTTGGCAAATATAGTATTTACAACACATTAAAATGATTTTCAGACTCTTTCAACAGATATACAAAATGGTATTTTCGAGTACCTATACATGAATAAAGGTTCTTTAAATTACTTTGTAATATCAAATACTGTATTGCATAAGTCCGTTCAGGCAGCAAGTGTTCGCCGAAGCGTTGACCCCCGATTTCTCGATAAGAACCCAAAATACTTTGTCGACCAGCATTCCGATGAAATTGGGTCGTATAAATAAATAATTTTACGATGGTACCCCCACAACTAACACTTAATGGCCCAGCCTTAAAATTGTTAAGGACTCGAATGAAATCTGGAAAGAAATCTTTATGATGCTTAATTTCGAAGCGCACGCTAAATGAGCAATTGTTGTGTTAATTAATACTTGGTAAAGGTTTCCTTGGTATATTATTTACCTACCACAATATATAATAGGTTCAGACCATAATACACACAGAGCAGAGTAGGTAAACGCGAGCTCCTACAAACCCTAAGCGAGATAAATCTCGAGATACATTCTCTAGCTTTATCTAACTAAAGTTAGATAAAGCTAGAGAATGTTATCTCAATAATATTGATAATAATGAACCCCCTAATGTATGGTATATTGGGTACGCTTTCAGACCCAGCACAGATGCCACGTATTTATATTTATTCCAAATTAAGAATGATTCAATTCATAAAAATAGAGCAAACAAATCAAATGCAAATGATTGCTCATTGTTGACACATAAATATGTTTATTGATTGTTATATATATATTCATATTATATTATAGTATTTATATTTTTATATATTTTTATTTTGCACTATATTGTAAGTAGACTAAAATTCTTGTAATGGTATTACCATGTATAATTATATTATTAATTTTTATGTTTTTGTTTTATGCCTGTACAGCGAAGCCCCAAATTCTTAGCTATTAATATCCTACCAAACGAGGAAATCCGCAGGACTAAAGTGACCGATATAGCCCTTAAAGTTAGCAAGTTGAAATGGCAATGGGCAGGCCATATCGCTCGCAGAACTGACAACCGATGGGGAAGAAAGGTTCTTGAGTGGCGACCACGAACCGGAAGGCGCAGCGTAGGCAGACCCCCCACTAGGTGGACAGACGACCTGGTGAAAACCGCGGGGAGCCGATGGATGCAGGAGGCGGGCAGCCGCTCAAAGTGGTGCTCTCTGGAGGAGGCTTATGTTCAGCAGTAGACATCTACGGGCTGATGATGATGATGATGTTGATGATGATGATGATGATGATGAATATCCTACCAACGCAATGGTTGTCTGGAAGAGATCTCTCTAAGGGATAAGACCGCCTATTGTACGTATAAGTTAATTAAGTTTTCTCCTTTGTAATTTTTGTTGTTTTAATGTGTACAATAAAGAGTTTATCTATCTATCTATCTATCTATACTTGCCTGTATACAATAGTATACCTATCTCACATAGGTGATGTCGCGCTAGAGTGCTGTCCGAGTGATGTGTTTGTCACACCAGCTCGTGTTACACTAAAGACCATAGACCTAAGAACAAAAATACCCTGTGCTAAAGACCCATAATACAGAAACAGAACAACGCTGAGACTTGGTTCTCGAAACGAGATTTCATTCACAAAATGATCTATTTGTAAATTTATGAAGTCGACAAGTTGAGAATCGTTCTGTATTATACAAGGCATCAGTGATGTCTTAGGTAGGTATAATAGTAAGTCGCATCCCACTGCTGTTGCATCGGAGTGAATTGCACCTTCATGTGTCGCTTCAGCTTAGAACTCTTTCAGGTAATAATTATAGCTGCAGGAATAATAATATAAACGATATCGCATTTCGAATGCTTTGCTCCTAAATTCAAAGTAAATCACACAGTACCTACCTAGTTAGTTATATTATATTAAATGTTAAGGCAACACATCCTCGTGATATCATTATGATAATGTTTAAATCATATTAGGATAACGCGTAACCAATCTCAATAGTAAGCAATACGATATGGCTTTGTCATTTGACTCGCTTGATTAAAGAGCGAATCAAGTCGAATCGTACGTGTCTATTAACTGTAAATAATTTAGTACTCGTCAATCAATGATTGAGACTATTTTACCAACCAATTATGGATCAGATTTGGATCGCTTCTAACGGTTCAAATCTGCTTTCCAAGGTCTCCCCAAAATAGTAGTACCAGAAGTTATAACCAAATAGTTACATATTAACAACCCTGTTTGAAATCAATATTTTTATCTTTGGAATCTCAAATAAATCAAGCACCCGAATGTTATTTATATCGTATTATTTTGATTAAGAAGCAAATAAATTTGTCCAAGAAGTCTTTAATTAGTTTTGTAAGTTACTATATAAAACAAATTTTGATAATTGTTACTAGGACATACACATGGATGAAATAAAAAAAAGAAGGATTGCGTTTTGATTGACATCGAACTGAAGCCCAAAATGGCGGAAAGTAGGGCGATCGGCTGCCTATGATGTGAGTGTGTGCGTGCCCCGCTCGTACATACGAAGCGTTCCGGCTTCCTAAGGGTGCTTCAGTTTCGGATCAGACGGGATTCCCTCCTTCTTTTTTTAATAGCTCCATGGACATACATATATATTTTCTTTCATTTGACAAAAACTGCCGGTTATAAATATTATTCTGTATATGTATTGTCAGTCCCCAGATAATATAATACCTAGTCAGTCAATCTAATTAACTACCTATCATAACACCTACCTACCTACCTATTTAAACCCACCAAGACCATTAAGACCATTATGCAATCTCCAAAAATAGATACATACATTTATGTAAATAAGAAAAGCTTTAAAACATACCTAATTCCAAAACCCATTATAGGTTCTTCAAATACCGTTTTATTATCTGAATGTTGTTTACCAGTAAAACTCTGGCTCGCCATATTTTATATTATCTCGGCAAATTGCCCTATCATGCACCTACCTAGTGGCTGTTAAACAGGCGTTCTCAAACTTTCCAGCAAATGGCTTAACTTGTTACAAAGAGCTTTCCAACGCTACTCTAAACATTTCTGATAGCGGAAATTTCGGAATGTGAAGCGTTGTGTATGAAATGACGTCCACTATAACAATTTGGTAAGCAACTGAATGGACTTTGATACTTTTTAGGATTCCGTATGTACCCAAAGGGTAAAAATAAGACTAAACTCGACTAACTAACGACTGCATTTTTTGCTTGAATCGTATATAAAAAGCCACCTGAATCTTTTACATAATAACTATGCATTATTACGACGGACTACCTAACAAATAACAATAACGTTTGAGTTTTTCACATCAAAAGAACCGTATTAATATTGCCTCAAAAGTCTACTGTACTTTTTTGGAGCTATAAGTAATAACATAGACTCGAATAGGTACCTACTGTTTTTGGAAGTATGCCATACGTAAACTTAGATTTGTTAGTTGAGCGTAAAAGCTGGACCATGCATGCTTGTTCTTATTTTGCAATAAAAAGTTATACGTTACGGCCCCATAGTAAATTTATTTAAACGTAAGTATTCGTTCTCTTTTATTCTGGAATTCAGAATGGTTTCGCCAGGTCCTTCATCACTACTAACTAACTAACTGGAATTATTTACGTCTAGCTCATTTATAGCTTCAAAATGTCGACAGACAAGAGTTCGACGGGTCAACGTATAAAATATTGAGTAAATATTTGACGGAGATCAAAGAATCAAGTGTTACGATCAGATATCGATGTTAATAAGTCAATAAAACGTCGCCGGACTGGAAGCAATCTCTTTTTACGAGTCCCTCGCCGATAACTGTTACAATTCAGCCTCTAAAAGTATCTATAGGTAATGCATTATAAGATGAAGACGGAGAAAAAAAGTGTTACTTGATGCTTATAGGCGTGATTTAACAAATAAGAAGCCGGAAAGCGCTGTGGCAATGATTCTTGAACGACACTCTTATATTTTATTTTATGTCTATGTTTTTGTCTTCCTTTCATTAATGTTCAATAATTTTTAAGTAATTAGGTAGTACAATACGCACTATGGCATAAGTCCCCAAAAATGACATGTTATGTTTCATTATGATTATTGATCTGTACCACTGATAGTTCCACCGAGAAAGAAAGTTCTCATATTTTTAAATTATCCTCAATCTGGTTGTAACTAAAATTATTTTTATGAAATACATTAAGTGTTTGAGCGATGGACCCGCTGAAAAAAAAGGATTCGAAATACTAATGAAGTAAAACACAGAGAACCTTTTCAATTCAATTCTTGTATATTCTTTCTTCTATAAATATTCAGTACACACTCAGTACACAATAAACGAACAGGAGCAAAAGCTGCACATGCATAACGTGACGAGTCTATCGGCCTTAACACTGCAAACCGTTCCTCAAATCCGTAATAAGCTAAGTATTATTTAGCTCAACGCATCAGCATTGCAATTCAACAATGGCGCCAGCATGTTGGGTACGCTACCTACCGGCAGTGGGCTGGAGCATTTGAAAGAAAGAATGAAAGAAAATACATTTATTCAGGACATCACACAACACTACATTACAATACACAATAAAAATAACATAAGTAAATAGAAAAATCAAACATACAATATTGGCACATATTGGTAAAATGTAATATTGTGTGATGTCATGACTAGGTCCCGACTCAGCATGCAATTAAGGTCAAGAAATTACCTTAATAACTGATTTTCAGTCGGAACCTACTTCTTGACATCACGAACCTCTGAGACAAAGACATTTATACTGTCTATAGGCCATCGCGGTCTATTATACAGTCCATATGTTCTTTGTAGTAGGTATAGTGTACCTAGTTAGTGTGTAGTGTAGTTAGTTTTAGTTTAGTTTAGTTTTTATTATTGTAGTAGTTAGCTTGAGTAATAAAGGCATATTGCCCGTAAAAAAAAGCTAAGTACCGGTTTACTTAAAACAGGTTGCTTTTATTTTGAGTAAACTGATCAATTTTGCTTTTCATAAATGTGGGGATAGATTATTTACACAAAACTTAGCTGTTTAAGAATCGTTAACTGAGATTTTGCTTAGCTTTCGAGTAAATTGTTCTTATTTAACAAAGATGTTTCGAGCTCACTGCTGAATCTCCTTAACTCTAAACATACCAATGCTTGTTTAATTTAAACGTTTACGTTTATGGCATGTTTATTTTTGTATATCTGTAGATAATATAGGTAGGCATAGACACAATAAAAGTAGATAATAAGTAATGTGATAAATGGTTCACTTTCACATTTCCTGAGTAATATATTTAACACCTTACTATGTACAGCAAAAATTTCTGAATGTTTTAATTTTCTATCTATAAAGACCAGTTATTTTTGCTCTTCATTTTAGTTTTATTTCTATTTAGGGTTTATAGTGTTTGTTGAGTGTCTCTTCAATACCAGCTCAGAGACGCGGACACGACCATCCTTGTCGACGGCTACAGTGAGATTGACCAGTGACCCAAGACGCTCGCGCGCTTGAAACGAGTCCCGCTTAGGTGTCTTCGGTACCCAAGCAATACACTCGGTACAATGTATTCTCTATCATTGGTCCCACACACTACAGGTTTCCTTGGTGACAACATGATGTTTCATCAACCGAGTTTGATGCATCCAATCATGGATGAAATAAAAAAAGAAGGATTGAGTTTTGATTGACATCGAACTGAAGCCCAAAATGGCGGACATTTTACATATGTGTGTCAGATGAAAGTAGGGCGACCGGCTGCGTATGATGTGAGTGTGTGCGTGTTTTGCTCGTACGTACGAAGCGTTCCGGCTTCCTAAGGGTGCTTCAGTTTCAGATCAGACGGGATTCCCTCCTTCTTTTTTTAATAGCTCCATGCATCCAATATTATTTTAATATGTGTTCAATAACTTAGCTAGTTGAGACTAGCGCGCCGCATACTGAACCAATTATCGGCTGAGTTAGGTATTCAGTCAAGGAGATGACCGTGCTGCTCATATGTTAATATCGACAACGCAGTTAAGCTCTGTAATTAATCGAAATACGGATATAATTTGTCTTCGTCAAGGAGCAAATAGCTAATTCCCACACATTAGGCTCACAATAGCCGCCCGGCCTCTTATTGATTACGGCCTATTGTTCGCTTTCGGTCTCCTTAAATGATACACTTGGCACGTTAGACGCGACAAGCACCGCCGTTTATGGATTAATGAGCTAATGATTGTCGTCAACGGTTTTTGTATTGTAAATCACTTTGTCGATGGCACCGTGATATAGCGTGTTTAGTGTAAACAAGGTGAATGAGTGGTTAAAATAGTGTATAAACCCTGCAACTTATATTATACCAACAATAAAGTAAAGAATGATTGCACATAAAACAAAAAGAAATCGAGCAATCTATCTCATCATCATTACTTTACAGAGAATAATTTTCTAGAATGTTATCGTATGGTGGACTCCAGCATCAACAAAAGTACACTAGAACTTTTGATGTAACAATCAGATGCTAACTCATTATTACCTACTTCAAAAACTCATTAATTTCTGCGGTTCACCAAAGATATCGTATATTTATGAAAAAATCATTTTATTACTTTGCTTCACAAATTCAAATTTTCAGATTGTTTCATAAATATGTATTATTTACGATTCACGATTATAATTCAATGCATCCGTTTCAAAAATCATCAAAAAAGATCTGTGCAAGTCACAATCGTAACTCGTCAAGATACTGCTAGAATAAAATGTCACACACATTTCCCACTTTAACGGTGGAATAAAAACATTAAAAAAACAAAGCACGTGAGGAAACTGAAACGCGTAACTTTCAAACAATCGCCAGTTTAATGTAGCGAAAGATCATTAGCAGATCATTTAAAAACGTGTAAACGGTAAAAAAAACTCTGATCCAAAAGGTTAGATGCGATCGCGCGGTGTAGCGGAAGAGCAGTCGCACGACGCCGCTACCGCCACCGCCGCCGCGTGCCTCGCTCGCATTCCCTACACTTTACATTTCAACGGATATAAAGCAGAGCAATTTACCTTTAATGATCGACCGTGTAGACCTTTTTTCCCCCAATATATTTCATGGAATCCCAAGTTTTTATGGGAAGCGAAAATACAGGAGGGTTTAAACGGAGTTTTCATTGCCTTTTTACCTCATAATATTCATATAGCTCAGTCGAGCAATTCCAAGTTGATAATCCAGGGTTTGGCTTAATGTTGCCGATGTTATCCCTCGGCATTAACACACGTGCAAGCTGTGTCCGTATGTTCCGCACTCTCATTGTGTTCTTTTCACTTCCGCGCAGTATTTAATCTGGGTTGAGCAAACCTAAAGCTCGAATGTTGTGAATTAAAAATATAAACGGTCTCGACAATTGTTGCGCTTACCGATTTGAATATTTATTAAAAAAACACAAATGATCACATTTAAAAAAATGGGATAGACATGAGTGCCACAATGAGCGGCTGCTTACCTCCTCCTGCATCTATCGGCTCCCAGAGTTTTCACCAGACCGTCGGTCGACCTAGTGGGGGGCCGGCCTACGATCCGTTTTCCGGTTCGTAATCGCCACTCGAAAACTTTATGTTGACCTCAGTCGTGCAAAATTCCAACCAAATCTAAAACATGATAAACAAATCAACAAACAAACAAATCTGAAGTAGGAATTACAGCATAAAAGATTCAATATAAATAGTAGCTTACGGGCATAGCTTGATATAGTTCCATAGGTAAAAAGTTGTAGTGATTGATTAGGTATACTTCATCTGTTTACTTATTAAGTGGTTACCTGGTAAACGTAGTGCAGTGCAGCATGCTCTCCGATAAGTGAAGTGATGCCCCAAGTGGCATCAGTAGTTGGATGAGCCAAAGACCGAGAATAGCGTACCAAAAGGCAATAGAGGCTAGTGACGACGATCATGATGATAAGGAATCCTTCATCATTTATTTTTATCTAACTGTTAATTACTTGGAACTTGTTAACGATAGAAACCTATGATCAAGACAAGCATATTGATGTCACTTCATATTTTTAGGTCAATAATTACAAAGAAAGAAACCTTTAGGTAGGTATACTGAAGGCTCCCACGCAAAAGCCCAAGTATTTAGTTTCAACAGACTTAATTGAACTGACTATAGCAATAATAACCCTAGTTACACACACTAAACAGTTTTGAAGCTTGTAATAATTTAATAGTATAATCAGAAGCCGCAGGCGGCTTTAGCTTGGCTTAACTACTCATGTTAACGTCGCTGAGTAGCTTGCCAGATTATACTTGGAACTTAAGATTCTTACATTGTAGATTACAAAAGTTGGTAACTTCATTTTTTTTAATGAAATCTGCTTCACCATAGACACCTGGGTCCATGTTCTTTGTTAATATTATTTATTTATTTTTGTTTTAGTGAACACTAATATTAATACAGGAGGGACATATTGGTAACTTCATTGATAAACCATTTTGTATAACAACGTCAGTCTTTATATCGTGTTTCTGAAATACATATTGATATACCTATCACATAGACTTAAAAGTATATAGATAAGTATGTGAAGATATTTTCATCATCATCATCATCAGATTGAAGATTTCCACTGCTGAACATATATCCCTCAAAGAGCACCATTTTGAGTGGCTACTTTGAGCTTACTCATATGGATAAGAGTAAGAAACCACGTCGTCTCAGTGCCATAAAGTCATCTCTGGCAACACACACCCATTAAAAACTTCCGTGTATATATATAACCAATGCTAGCTATCGAAATAGTGATCGAGATTGCAACAGGGATCGCAAGGCTAATAGGCTAGGCCCTTAATAGTTTTAGTATAGTTTTAAAGGACAAGAGCCTGTATCGTGTCATGCTTTTGGTCAATGGTTAAGGTCTAGTTACGGATCAGTGTCTGTTTGTGATCTTCAGACAACATTTACCTACATTTCATTCATTTGATATGAGCATAATAGTAACCGCTTCATCCCATCCCCATCGCTCAACTACATTGATCAATTAGTTGAGAAGTTGAGCACTATGTCCATAGTTTGTATTATCGAATATTTTATGCACTGCATAAGTTATACTGTGGGTTGCAAATTCTGCAATGTAATAATAAATAAATAATAAACAAACAGCTTCACTTAACAGCCAGTTTCTAGTTCACGTAGCGTGGATTATACCAACTTGACTATGTGACATTGAGAAAAATACAGGAGTTATTACCAATTTTTCTGTATGATTGTTTAATTAAAGCCAACGATTTGCTCCGAACCCGTGATTTTGATTATTTTTGTAAACAATCCGTATATACGTACCTACCTACTTAAATAAATAAATAATTGTGGGCATCTCATATTATATGTTTAGCCTCAAAGCTAATAGCTAAATAAGTATACAAACATCGATGTTTATCACACAAAAATAATTGGTTTTAGGTGGAAATCGAACCCACAACCTATACTGTATAAAAGTAGAGCTAATCAACACATCATCATCATCATTAACAGCCTGAAGACGTCCACTGCTGAACATAGGCCTCCCCCAGGGAGCGCCACTTAGAGCGGCTGCTCGCCTCCTGCATCCATCGGCTCCCCGCGGCTTTCACCAGGTCGTCGGTCCACCTAGTGGGGGGCCGGCCTACGCTGCGTCTTCCAGTTCGTGGTCGCCACTCGAGAACCTTTCTTCCCCATCGGTTGTCAGTTCTACGAGCGATGTGGCCTGCCCATTGCTATTTCAACTTGATAATCTTAAGAGCTACATCGGTCACTTTAGTTCTCCTGCGGATCTCCTCATTACGGATCTTATCTCGCAGGGAAACACCGAGCATTGCTCTCTGAATCAACTGAGTGACATTTAAAGACAGTCTATTTCGGTGTTATAGGTACAATTGTGACGTGTCAGTTGTTTAATTTATTTGGCCTTTTACGCAGGAAATGCTAACCCGATTTGGATAAAATTCAACCGCGCTGAGGCATAGTAGGTAGATAATAAACAGTTTCGCAAAATGTCCACAACCGCTATAACGCATCATTGATTAATTTTTTATAATTGTTTACTTTTATACGTTTCAGTTTTAATAATAATAATAATAATAATAATAATAATAATTAAGATTATTTTGTGCACCTTATTTTCATAGAGCATAATATAATTTAGGTCTACATAATCTACCTAAACTGCTATGAATAGTTTAGTGCCCTGCAGATTAACAAATTAATTGAGTAATAGAACGTATTCTACTTTTTCATAAATCTAATGAATATATTGTTTGGCACCATCGAGAAGCACATGCGCGCTCCGTTGCAGTAGCACAATTCCCTGTAGTATTGTCGTACAGGCATCCCTTTAATATTACACCCACACATAAAGGGCCTCTGAGTATACTAATAATTACATGCCCAAGCCCCAGCCCAAGCCCATGTACAGTCAGTTTTCTATGTAAGAACCTTACCCCGGGTTTCCCATACGTTTGTTGAAGTTAAACTTACGTGAGTTTGAAAATCTGATCGGTCATTGGTTGCCTGTTGATCGTCGGCTGTCTTCAACCAATGAGCGTAAAGTATTTTGTATGTTAAATTAATATGAGTTGGCCAACGTACGAAAAATCGTGGGCTAACCAATTACCACTGATTTGGTAATTATGAAATATTAATATAAAAGAGCTATGGAGAGAGCTATGCTCGGTGTTTCCCTGCGAGATAAGATCCGGGAACAAGGAAATCCACAGGACTAAAGTGACCGATAAAGCCCTTAAGGTGAGCAAGTTGAAATGGCAATGGGCAGGCCACATCGCTCGCAGAACTAACAACCGATGGGGAAGAAAGGTTCTCGAGTGGCGACCACGAACCGGAAGGCGCAGCGTAGGCAGACCCCCCACTAGGTGGACCGACGACCTGGTGAAAACCGCGGGGAGCCGATGGATGCAGGAGGCGAGCAGCCGCTCAAAGTGGCGCTCTCTGGGGGAGGCCTATGTTCAGCAGTGGACGTCTACGGGCTGATGATGATGAAAATAAAAGATTGCATTTCGAATTGCAATAGATTTTTTCTATGATTGATCCAGGATTATAATTGAGTAAAATAATGTGTGCTACGTCAGCCAACTCATTACATTAGTACTGTAGCACGTCTATATTCATTGTAGAGCAGGTAGAGTATACTATTATACTCTACTATATTATACATACAGACGTGCTAATAGAATGGAGTACAAGAAGTTTAAATCATCAATAGTATAACAAATACTACTACGCCGTAGCACGTAGCCTAGTATACGTAGCATGTTTACTAGAGTATAGAGCTCTAATGCTCTACGAGACGTGCGACCAATGCGTTGGTTGGCGTAGCACACAAAACAGACAAATAACTTCCTTGTTTCTTTCATCAATCGTATAAAAAAAAACTATGTATCAATGCATGTGCCTTTTAGTAGAGCCAAATCAAGTTTGCCGTATGTCATTCATCATCATTATCATCATCATCATCATCATCATCAGCTTGAAGACGTCCACTGATGAACATAGGCCACTGAAAGAGCGCCACTTTGAGCGGCTGTTTGCGTCTTGCACCCATCGGTCCCCACGGTTCTGAGCAGGTCGTCGGTCCACCTAGTGGGGGGCTGGTCTACGCTACGTCTTCGTATGTCATTACTTCCCAGAATTCATTATTTATTAGCAATACTATCGAATGGTGTAATAATACAGGCTGTATTTATTTTTTATCAACTAGTTCCTTTGTCGTTTCTTGTTTTAGTTTTCATTAATTTCGGGCCGTGAGCATTTTCAGGTTTCGGAGCGCACGTTGAGCTATAGGGTTGTTATATTAATAAGTACAACAGTCGTAAGGCCAAGTCTTAGAAGCCTTTAGACGATTGAAAACTTTGGTAACACTTGTCTACACAAGAAGAGAGGAAGGAGTAATAGATAGACCAATGATAATAATACTACAACATAACATTATAATATTATAAATGCGAATGTTTATCTGCGTTTATATTTGTTACCATTTATCTTCGTATCTGATTTCGATTAAATTTTGAATGTAGAAGGCTGATATACGCTGGATTAAAACACAGGAAATTTTTATCCGCGGGTCAAACCGCAGGAAGCAACTAGTTATCATACCTATATGCGCCAATGGTTCTCGTAATATACGTTATCTAAGGTTATCCAAGGTACCTACAGGATATTACCTAGTTTGATGGACTAAATATTCATGTAATTATGATAATACTTATTTTGAAAATATTATATTCTGTTCTTATTATATGGATCGAATGATTCGAAGCCGCATTCTATCAGACTAACGACCTAAAAATTGATAAGGTGAAAAAAGGTATTAAATGAAATCACACAATTAGCCTTCAATTTATTTAATTATGCATCAAATAAATAAACGACAGAAGTGGTCCGCGTCACTAAACAGAATACAAGTTATAATCCTAATTGAATCATTTTAAATATGATGATGTATAAACAAAGATAATTTAAACACCAATAAATTGATAATTTTAATTTAATTTTATAAGCAGTCGGTTACAATTACATAAAGTTCTTTCAGCATGATCATCAACAGCCCGAAGACGTGCACTGCTAAAATTATGTCTCCCAGAGAGCACCACTTTGAGCAGCTGCTCGCCTCCTGCATCTATGGGCTCCCGCGGCTTTCACTAGATCGTCGGGGGCTGGCCTACGCTGCGTCGTGAAGTTCAACGGTAGTAATATAGCTACCTATTTTATTATAGGTAAGTACAATTAACGCTAGTTAATTAATACAAACTTACATTTTAATTGACCGTGAAGTAACAAAGATGGATTTATTTTTGTCAAAGCATAATGACTACGACTAGTTATTCACATAGTTCTCATTATCTGCCTCAAGCCTCATTTTCTGTAAAGAATTTCTTACGATGCAATTATTCAATATATTTATGTATGTACAAGCTTAATATTCAGTCTATATTTATTAATACTTGACGTATTTAATTAACTTACGTAATAAATTTACCTAAATTTCAGATCTACAAGATATGTTGCCTGACAAATCAATGAGGCTATCATAACTTAGCTCATAAATTAAACTAATTACACGTAAATAGGTAATTTAGCCATAACCAGTTAGTAAAATAATATGTTTTATAAATCTATTCCTAATAACTCTAATTCTTGTTTAAGCTACAGTAACATTAACTATTAGGAAGTTTTGAATAGCTAGTGTACTAATTTTAAATTAACAAATAAACTTATATTATTAGAGTTTAATTTACAAAGAAAAATAATAACAAAAAATAAATACGTTTCTATAGGAAAACATGTTCTTTATTTAATACTATTTTGAAGAAAATGAAAATTGGAAACAATAAACTGAAACAAAACTGGTATCGGGAGCTTGCCTTGTTGTAGTCTTGTAACCTGAAATCTGAAACATTTGACTAATTAGACCTTAAAAAAATTACTTCAATACCCATTTTTATCGATACTCTTAATTATTTTTATAAAATGCTGTTATCTTTACCGCAAAACTTTAAAAAAATCAAATAACAGACAAAAATGATTCTAAGAAAAACATGTGGTATATAACCAGAGAGCAAAAAAAAACGCGAAGCGGCATTTGTTTCATAGCTCTGTGTATATAACCAATCAGTATGCTCTAGCTAATAGAATCGCGAAAGAATCATCTTCAACACGCATTTAGGCAGCGTGGTGAATTTATGACCTACATCACAGGCACAAGTCCTCTGAGAGTGCGCTTGTCGTGTCCCAGCAGTGAAAACGTATGTGTAGAATCCAGTTAAATAAACGAAAGGATTGGAAAGTATGCTAAAGTAAACAAGATATAAAAAATAGCTTTGTAAAACATACCTACTTCCAATACATTATCAATAGCACACTGTGAACATGCGATTATTTTCAGTTTATAACATTTCAAAGCCAGACAATTTCTGTAAACCAACAATCAAGCCAATGTCTATCGGTTCAATCAAGATTAAAGCTCCAAACTATAGGGTTGAAGCCAGACTAAGTTATTAAATTCCATCAAAATAAACTACAAATGAGAATTTCATCAAAGGGTGGACGTGGTAAATCACCAAAGTTTATGAACGCATTGCAAATTCAGGGTGAAATATTTTAAAATGTAGACAGTTTTATTGTTTATTCATAGCATGTTGTACCAAAAAGATATACTAGGTATGTTAACTTTACTAAACCTATGTTTAAGCTAATAGATATGATAGGTATTCATTTGCCTGGTTATAGACATATCCTTATTATTATTTCAAATTCGTCAAGTTATTACCAAAAATGGTTTCGACAAAGTTACCCATAATAAACTAGATACTTATACTTAATATGCGCGTGTTCTTTGCTAATATTATGTAGCTTTTTTTACATTTGTAGGACGTATCTAATCAAGAACAAGTGCCGTCACTTGCACGATAATTACGTTCCCGCTTTTAGGGCACAAGCCTTCTCTCACAGGAAGACAGTATTCGCCAATCAATCTACCATGCCGACCACGTGCAGGCTGGTTTCCTAGCTTAAAATGCGTCACCGTAGTAAGAGCGAGTGCAAATTCCTCACATAAGTTAAAGGCATTGACACAACGCTGTGCGGGATTCAAACCAGGCTGCGTCATTTTGAAAGTTGCACGGGCTACCGCTGAGACACACTCACCCAGATGTGCAAGTGTAGCAAACAGCAATAAAAGTACAGATGAAAGTAAAAACGAAAAAGTTAAAGGTGCGTACCAAAAGGAAATTCTGAGGAAATTAAATGTGGGTTTGTTAAATGTCACTTACCCTGTGTACCAAAGGGGGTACTCTCCGACGACTTTTCGACCATGATGTTGAGCCTTTGAACCACTAAAAAATAATTAAATTTAATGACGTAAAGCCTTAATAATTACAACATAAAACGAAGTTAATCTCACCATTTTTATTTTCCAACGCTGGGAGTGGCATAGCTGTAAAATAAAACGTATTTTGTTTCAACATTATTTATCAGACAGAGGTACTCCGGTCTACGCTTGTAGGAAACTTTATTAAGCTGTTTTACATTGAATTATAGATAAAGAAATCTACTAATCCTTGGCGCTGCCGGCTCGCAAAAAGCCGATTAAGTCTTCCTTGCCTTGCACAGTTATTAATATAACAAGTAGAGAAGAACGGCGAGGGATCATTCTAGAAAGTCAGGTTACTTCAAGTAAGCTATTTCAGCATGTCAAATATGTTATGTTTTGCCACTTCGAGTAGTACTACAGTACAGTAGGTACCTACACACCCTTAAGTATTAATGAAATAAAACCAGGTAGGTATCCTGTTCACGTTCTTCTCATGATTAAAATTATCTTCATACTAAACATCCAAATTGTTTTCACCTTTTCGACGTGAAAGGTTATAAACAGGTAGAGACAGACTTACGAGTTTAAAATATAATTGTATATAAGTATTATTTAAGTTTCGAAAACTACAAGATAAAAATGAAAACGGTTAAAAAAACAGAATAATTATTGTCGTGGGTATTTCATGGCAACTTGGTTAATTTTGGATGGTCGTTTGGGACATTTGTCCGAATGAAAGCAGTCCGAACTACGCGAGTCCTGACTCGTTATTTCGGTTTCTGTGGATCCACCACAATGAAGCTGTCAGAGTTCTGTAATGGAAGTCAGTATATTTCCCAAATTCGGTGACCAGAAATGTTCTGAGTTACAACCGTTAATAACTGGCATTCTGGGGGAAGCTGATGTTTTATACGACAATGAACAAGTCATAAACCCTTATTTTATTGCGAATGGGAACATACTCGTAATGTTACGTTTGAAACGTGAGGTGGCCCTCTGAAAGCCGGTTGGAGGTTTTGGAACTTTATCACCTCTACTGTAAAAGTTAACAAACAAATGAAACTTGTTGGTAGTTGGACAAAGGAAATGGGAACATAAAATATTTTAGCCAAATAATGAGCATGAAATAGACTTCTATCTGGTTTGACATTTTGTACCATGAAATTCTCTTTATAAAATACGTTTGAGAAATGATCTATTTTGAAACCTAAAAAGGTAGCATTTGGCCATAACTATTGTCACGTTACATCCGTTCCTTTCGTGAAAAAGGTAGAATGGAACGCTACAAGTTAATGAGCAGCTCCTCCCCTACCTAAACAGTGCCTAGGTTGACAGGATCCTAAGAGCTGAAGAGAAAAAAAGGAATTGGTAACAGATATTTATTTTCGTAAATTTTACAAGCTTTGTAGAAAGCAAAAAAAAAGAGTCTCTAGATGATGCGGAAGAACGCGAAATTTAAGTTGTTTACGGCCTACAAGTTATCACGGTAGAATTAGAATGTTATTGGATCCAAACAAGGCCCACTTCCGGGTCTTCAGATAAACAAAGCCCGCTTCCGGTCTTCAACGAGGCCCACTTCCGGGTCTTCAAACAAACAAGGCCCACTTCCGGGTCTTTATTCAAACAAGGCCCACTGTCGTTATAGAGACTGAGGAATTCGTTGCCTTTAGTTTGTCCGACTTCCAGAGTTCAGCGGCTAGCTCATTCAGTTATTAGCTTCTGGATCCAGAAGAAGATTCTCGTCCTTCCACCGTCGATGAAGTATTATTACGCAGCTCAGATTCAAGATGCAGGAGCAGGAGACACGCAGGTATTAGTCGTCAAAGCTTTGACGGACGACGGGCCGGAACATGGTGATGAAGTTATATTGCCACTCAATGTTTGAAAAAGGCAAACCGGTCGTCTCACTGGTTGACGCTCGGCGATAGATTCGTCGTGGTAGATACGGCGGCCGACGGTGACAACAGATGTAGTTTCGGCGATCAGCTCTCGGCGATAGATTCGTCGTAGTTTCGCGACTGGCTGTAGCGGATGTAGCTCGGCGATCGGCGATTTGACAATGGATATGTCGTGGCGCAGCGATTGACGTAGATGGAGATTCACTTCACAATTTTGGTGTTGGATAGCCAAAGATGGTTTTTGAAGGCGTTCTTGAGTTCCCGGGCCTTGCCTGGCCCGGGAATGGCCTTATATCAATTTAGTGTTCCTCGTTCGAGGAGTAAATTGAGACTGCCATTCCATAGCGACAGCTTTTCTAAAGAAACCTCGCTAGCATTCCAAGGTTCTAGATTTTTGCAGTTTTCAAAATTTTGAATACAGAATAGTAAAAAAATAAATCTAGAGTCAAAATACATACAATCATGGCCAAACTATAAAATACCTCACTGAAATTGACAGTAGAAAAAGAAAAATATGAATTTGAAGAGAAACTAAATTCGAAACAAAAAAAAACAGTTTCAAAACAACTGCCATCCGAGCAGTCGTGTCTAGAAATCGGGCCCGTGACCCGCGCGCAAAATCGATAAAGTGATGTAAAATTTTTGAGTAAAATCAAGTTTTTTTGTGCTTAAATTACTGTGAAAAGGACTGTCAAGTGCTGTGATGTGAAAGTTGTGAATGAATAATAGAAACCAGGTAATATATTATGATATATACATACATGTAGCATTACATATTTCCCCCACGACCCCAGAAAATTTTCAACTCCATTGAAAATTTTGAAGGTTAGGAATAAAACCTTGCTCTTTCATACTTAAATCTTGCACTTCTTCTTTTACTCGCTCACAAACATACTTAGGGGATATGGTTCACATATTTGATGACGCATACTCCACAAGGAACTATTCATTATACATAACGAAGGCTTATTTTTTTTAATTAGGTGTCGTTATCCGCACCTTTTTGAAAACCCGAGTAAAGATAATAAGTATTTACAATTAAGAAAATGTACAACACAAAGGCTTATTTAACGAGTTGTGTACCGCTCTTTAAGAATATTACACACACCCTTGGGTATTGAAGATTTCAAGGAAATTAATATTCAAGAACCTTGTATTTAAGAAATTGCAAGGAAATTAAGATTAGAGTAACAACATGTGTAACTAAGAAAGTATAAAAAAAAATGAGTAAACACAATGGCTTCTTACCCACACGACTCGTGTTATAAGATAAAACAAAAAGAGTGAAAAAAAAAATAACGTTTGTAAAATGGATTTAAAAAAATAAGCCGAAAGGGTCTAGTTTCCTTGTACAATACAAAAATAATATACGCTAAAGCTATTTACAGAATAAGTATACAATTTAGAGAAAAAAACAGAATACGACCGCTACACTATTTACACTTTAAAATCTTTTACATGCCACTTTCCTCTTAAGCCGTTAGGATCCTCTAAAATAAAGACGAGAGGTGAGAGCTTCTCAACAACTGTGCATTTGACATATTTGGGAGCCAACTTTGAACTGAAATATGCACCAGCGTTACTCTGGACGTAATTTTTACGCCAGACTGTGTCGCCAACGTTGAACTCTTTAAAGGTGTGTCTCGTGTTGTAATGAGCAGCATTTTTTGTGTGTGCAGTGTGTAATGCAACCTGTACTTTATCGAAGATGTTAGATAATAATCCTAAATTAGCGGCGTAGATGTCACGAGGAAGAAAAATGAAATTATCAAGGTTGGAGCAGTTAGTGTATAGTGAACCACATGGTATGGTTTCACGTCCAAAGACCAGAAAGGATGGAGAAAACCCAGTTGTAGAATTTACAGAACTGTTGAGTGCATATTGGATTTTCTGCAAATGTTTGTCCCATGAACGGTGATCATCTCCGACCAACTGTGAAAGTGCGGTGATAATTGTTCTATTATACCGTTCTGTGGGGTTTACTTGAGGGCAGTATCGAGGTGAATAAAATATAAAAGGAATTTTATACTTATTCAGAAAACTTTGAAACTCATTAGATTGAAATTGTGAACCATTGTCCATGATGATGGTTTGTGGCACACCGTGTACCAGAAACACATTATTTTCCAAATACATGATGATATTGGAAGATGTAGCGCGCTTGATAGGGAAAATAAGGCAATACTTTGAAAAAGAACATGTAACCACTAGTATGAATTGATTACGTTGTCTTGTGAGTGGAAAAGGGCCCATTAGATCTAATGAGAGGCTTTGAAAAGGTCTTGAACAAATTTTTGGTTTACCCATAGGACCATATGGAGAATGATTCGAATGCTTATAAGAGAGGCATGTTTCACAAGAAGAACACATTTTAGCCACATCTTTAAACATACCAGACCAATAGTATCTTAAAGAAAGCTTCTTGTATGTTTTGAAAATGCCAGTATGGGGATTACTTTCTGAGTCACCATGGCAAGTTTTGATGAGATTCATTCTCTCAGAGGGAAGTGGAACTTCTTTCCAAGCAAAATCTTCATTTAGATAATCAGGTGAGTTATTATAACGGTATAAATTATTGTTGAGAATTTTGTAATTTGGATAAGCATCAGGATTATCTCGACAGTTAGTAAAAAGTCTATTATATAGTTCCAATTGTGATGCATTGTCTCTAGATATGGGTTCAACACCACCAATAATAGCAGTATCGGGTATTTTATGACGCGACAGAAGGTCTGGGACAACATTTTCTTTTCCTTTTTTATGTTTTAGGTCGAAGTTAAAACAAGACAGACGAAGACTCCATCGTGCCAATCTGCCAGAAGGATTAGACAAATTTTGGAACCACTTTAATGCTGCATGGTCAGTGTATACTGTAAATCGTTTACCGTTATCAAGATAACAACGCCAATGCTCAAGTGCAGTAATGACAGCTAAAGTCTCACGTTCTGTAGTTGAATAATTCTGCTCATGCTTGTTTAGAGATCTACTCATATATGCAATAACAACTTCTTTATTGTCTTTTTCCTGAGTCAGCATAGCACCTATCCCAAAGTTAGAAGCGTCGCAGTGAACGGAAAATGGATAGTCAAAGTCAGGGCAAGATAGTATTGGTGTTGTAGTCAAGCATTCTTTTAATTTAGCAAAAGCAGAGTCAGCCTCAGCATTCCAGACAAATTTTTTTGGAGATTTTTTTCCAGATGACGTTAATTTACAGAGTGGTGAAGCAATAGTACTGAAATTAGGTATGAATCGGCGAAACCAACTGCATGTACCTAAAAATTTTCTTACTTCTTTTTTAGAGGTAGGAGCAGCGTAAGCTAGAATCGCTTCAATTTTACTGGGATCAGCCCGCAATCCTTGCTCATCTACTATGTAGCCAAGATATTTCAGTTCTTTGCGAAAGAATTGACTCTTTTCAAAGTTAATGGTTAGACCAGCATAAGAAAGTTTCTGATGAACTTTAAGTAGGAGTGAAATATGTTCCTCAAATGTCGCACCTATGATTATTATGTCATCTAAGTAACAGAACACTTTATTCTCAAACTCTGGAGTGAATAAACTGTCCATAAGTCTTTGTTGAGTTGCTGGAGCGTTTGTCAATCCGAAGGGCATAACAGTGAATCTATACATTCCTCTACCAGGTACGTAAAAACCAGTTTTATCTCTGTCTTTGGGATGTAATGGAATTTCCCAAAAAGCCTTTGCTATATCGATACTAGACAAATATTTAGCATTTTTGAGGTTATCTAGTATCTCAGAAACAAAAGGGAGGCTGTAGGCATCTTTACGAGTAATTGCATTCAGCTTTCTGCTGTCGACGCAGAAACGCCATTCTCCGTTCTTTTTTGGAGTGATAAGTACTGGAGATAACCAAGGACTCTCACATTTTTCTATAACTTTTAATTCTAGCATTTTATCGACCTCATTGATGAGTGCTTTTTGCTTTTCTGGAGAGAGACGATAACAACGTTGTTTTATAGGTAAAGCATCACCAGTATTGATCCGATGACTAACTAAACTAGTACGGCCTAATTTACCTCGTTGTTCAAAAGAAATACTTTTGAAACGCTTGATTATGTCATTAGCAATTTCTACTTGATTCCCAGACAGATGATCAAATGTTGATATTTGATTTTCAACAGCACAAGTTGTATGATCTTTAGATTCGAGATTGAGTTCAAGAGAAAGTATCTTTGGGGAGAGTTCGAATTCTTTCCAGAAATCCCACCCAAGTATCAAAGAAGGATAAATATCAGGGAAAACATAAGCTTTGATAACATGTGTCTGATTATGAAATCTCAATGGCAAATGAAAATAACCAGAAGACATTGCTTTTTGTTTATTAGCAACCATAACTTGAGTTGGAGACTTGAATAGTTTAAAGCCTAACTTTTGGATATCTTTATGAGAGTTATTACCTAAAATAGTTATACAACTTCCACTATCTAAAAGACCGGAAAAAGGTATATTGTTTATAGACACGTTAATAAAAGGTCTGTTAAAGTCTTTTTCTTTGTCGTAGAAAACAGAAGTTGTTTTGTAGCAAAACATAAAATTTCGAATAGTATTTAACCATTGATTCCAGTCGTTAAGATCAAAATTATTGTTATGTGATTTAGTGAAACCATTCAAGTCGTCAGCTAGTTTTTTTTGTTGATTTGATGGAGCACATTTTGGACATTCGCTGATTCTCACGCCTTTACGACCACATTTAAAACAAATGAGGTATCTAGGCTTAGTACAAGTTTGTAAAGAATGGCCTGTGATACGACAGCGATAACAGAATTCTTCTTTAGAAATGTCATTAGTTTGAGATGACGAGCGTGGATGTTTATCTTCCTGCACTGCATTAGTGTACCTTACGTTTGGAGACGCTTTAGGAAGTGAAGCTTTAGAAAATGAAGGAAGATAGGCAAATTCAGCAGCACAAGAAGTGTCTTCAGATCTAGGCTCATGAAAATTTTTGTCTCGTTCAGAAATGCGTTCGTAACTTTGACAAGTAGAAATTAAAGAATCTACCGTTTTAATATCTTTAAGTGCAACAAAAACTGAATAGCACGGTCTTATATTATGGAGTAAAATCTCTAATTGTTCGCTCTCGCTAAGTTTCTTTGAAAGACGAGCAAACATACCGAACATAATTGAGACGTAAACGATAATGGTCTCAGTTGCTCCTTGCGTTCTATTCCTTATAGCTTCCAACAGCTTATAGTCGTAATCATGTATACCGAAATCTCGAATCAGCAATGTGCAAATATCTTTCCACGATAAGGTAGGATTTCGATTATACTGAAAACGAAACCAATGAAGGGCATCACCTGTGAAAATCTCAAAGGCGTGCTTGCAAAGCATACCTTCCGGAATGTTTCGAGAAATCCTAAACTCGTCCAACCTTTGAAGGAATGATCTAGGGCACGATTTTCCATTGAAAGAAAACGTTTTGAGCTCCTTCACAAAATTATCCGAAGTGTGATAGTTTTGTACAGACTCGGAAGCCAGTGGTATACTAGTCAGAATGCTTGAAGGTAAAGTGGGTTGAGGAGTACTCAGTACTTCCAAAGTTTGATTGGTTCCAGTCATAGGTAGTAATTGATAAATCGAGGGAGGGCTAGGCTGAGTCTGAGGACAAGGATTGTGAATGTCAACTAACACTTCTTCAGAAGATCCTGAATAATCTGAAGTTAAGACTTCAAACCGTTTTTGGAGCGTGAAGAAGCGAGATCGTATGTTTGAGCATGACTCAACAAATGGTGGAACGGCGTTAAAGCGTTCGAGGCGATAATGAAGATGATTTACGAAAGATTCAACTTTCCTCAGGTTACTTTTATCATCCGTGGCTTCGAGGTGCGAGATTTTACCCTCGACGTAATTAAACGTGATCTCTGCTTGGGAGAGGTCATGTTTGAGAGGTATTGGAGAAGATTTTATGTCCTCAGGTTGAATGTGACTCAATTTTGCCAGCTGCTCCTTAAGAGTTGTCAAAGTGTCAGCTGGTTTTTCACCTCTGATAGTCACTTCATATTCCAGTTCAAGTTTGTTTAGAAACGAGTATTTAATTGGTCTCGCCATAGTCACAAGTTGAAGTCAATAGTCAAGGATAAAATCAAGTCAAGTTTAAGTTCGTTTAAGTATTAAGTACTATGCCAGTGTTGTAGAATGTAAGTGTGATGTTCCGCGTGTCCTGCCTGTATAAAAATAAATTAAGCAAGTACCTAAGATATTACGTTAGAGCCAAAAGTCAATATCAAATTTTAGCCTACTTGAGTAAGTATTATTTTAGAATTTAGAAGAATGTTTTAGAGGGTTCATTTTAGTTGGGCGCCAAACTGTCACGTTACATCCGTTCCTTTCGTGAAAAAGGTAGAATGGAACGCTACAAGTTAATGAGCAGCTCCTCCCCTACCTAAACAGTGCCTAGGTTGACAGGATCCTAAGAGCTGAAGAGAAAAAAAAGGAATTGGTAACAGATATTTATTTTCGTAAATTTTACAAGCTTTGTAGAAAGCAAAAAAAAAGAGTCTCTAGATGATGCGGAAGAACGCGAAATTTAAGTTGTTTACGGCCTACAAGTTATCACGGTAGAATTAGAATGTTATTGGATCCAAACAAGGCCCACTTCCGGGTCTTCAGATAAACAAAGCCCGCTTCCGGTCTTCAACGAGGCCCACTTCCGGGTCTTCAAACAAACAAGGCCCACTTCCGGGTCTTTATTCAAACAAGGCCCACTGTCGTTATAGAGACTGAGGAATTCGTTGCCTTTAGTTTGTCCGACTTCCAGAGTTCAGCGGCTAGCTCATTCAGTTATTAGCTTCTGGATCCAGAAGAAGATTCTCGTCCTTCCACCGTCGATGAAGTATTATTACGCAGCTCAGATTCAAGATGCAGGAGCAGGAGACACGCAGGTATTAGTCGTCAAAGCTTTGACGGACGACGGGCCGGAACATGGTGATGAAGTTATATTGCCACTCAATGTTTGAAAAAGGCAAACCGGTCGTCTCACTGGTTGACGCTCGGCGATAGATTCGTCGTGGTAGATACGGCGGCCGACGGTGACAACAGATGTAGTTTCGGCGATCAGCTCTCGGCGATAGATTCGTCGTAGTTTCGCGACTGGCTGTAGCGGATGTAGCTCGGCGATCGGCGATTTGACAATGGATATGTCGTGGCGCAGCGATTGACGTAGATGGAGATTCACTTCACAATTTTGGTGTTGGATAGCCAAAGATGGTTTTTGAAGGCGTTCTTGAGTTCCCGGGCCTTGCCTGGCCCGGGAATGGCCTTATATCAATTTAGTGTTCCTCGTTCGAGGAGTAAATTGAGACTGCCATTCCATAGCGACAGCTTTTCTAAAGAAACCTCGCTAGCATTCCAAGGTTCTAGATTTTTGCAGTTTTCAAAATTTTGAATACAGAATAGTAAAAAAATAAATCTAGAGTCAAAATACATACAATCATGGCCAAACTATAAAATACCTCACTGAAATTGACAGTAGAAAAAGAAAAATATGAATTTGAAGAGAAACTAAATTCGAAACAAAAAAAAACAGTTTCAAAACAACTGCCATCCGAGCAGTCGTGTCTAGAAATCGGGCCCGTGACCCGCGCGCAAAATCGATAAAGTGATGTAAAATTTTTGAGTAAAATCAAGTTTTTTTGTGCTTAAATTACTGTGAAAAGGACTGTCAAGTGCTGTGATGTGAAAGTTGTGAATGAATAATAGAAACCAGGTAATATATTATGATATATACATACATGTAGCATTACACTATGACAACTTTATATAGGGTACAATTTTTGGGTTTGACCAAAATGGAACCCTTAACGGTCGGTATGTTTAATTACATAAATGGATAATGATTTTTATTCTTTTGAAATCTAAATAAACCTGAAATACAAAAGAAAAATCTATATAGGTACTAATGCGATACTTACGATACAACTTTATAGTGCCCTCGGTGTCTCCAAGGGAGTTTTTGGACACACATTTGTAGGTGCCGTAATCGGAACTGGTGACCCTTCTGACAGCAAGCCGGAGCACTGATCTATATGAGCCATCGATCTTCTGCGGCTCGAGACCACCCCCTGTACACGAAACGTATTTTATTGAGTGCGTATTATGTGTTATTGGCTTATAGATTTATAGGTGCACTGTTGCCAACAAGTTTTAATATTAGTTTACTTAATTATAGTGCATTAGCTTTTAGCAATAGTAATGAAGAATTTTGAACCATAATGAGAAGAACAAAAGTTCAAGCTCAATGGCGTAAATTAAAAGAAGCCTATTGTTTAGCTCAGAGGTAGATTGAGTATCCACATCATAAACCATCAGTCTGAAGACGTCCACTGCTGACCATAGAAACCCCCCCAATGAAATGACAATTTAGACCCTTGTATCATAGGGGGAGTTTACCTTATTCACCAGCACGCATAGCCAGGTGGCTTTGTGATCGTGAAATAATATGAACTGAGGAAAAAGCTAGTGCTCATTCCCTCTATATTTCGTATGTCGGTTCTTAGCTTTCATGGGATGGGATGGTAGTTTAGTTTAGTTATGAAAGATTTTAATAATTAGTTTAGCGTTTTTTGAGAAACGAAAAATTTTTTCTCACATTTATTTATTTTATACTACTATCCTATTCCTTCCTACACAAACATACCTACTACCAGCTTTGGTGGTTTTACTCCCAATACAACAAACTTCTATAATAATTAGTCGCTAAATAAAGTTAGTGGCGTGGGCATGGGCGATGGCATTATGAGTTACGAAATCAGGGACCGATATTCTTATAATAACAATTTCTATTTATTTTACTATTCTTACTTGCCCTTTCTTGTATTGTTCTTCGGGGTTACAGGATCTAGCAATCATGGCCTACGCACTGAATGAAGTACAAAAATATAACTAGGTATATTTACCTACCAATCAATTTTAATCCTACTAACATTATAAATGCGAAAAATAAATATATTACCAGAGAACTTTGATTGACGGGAATAATGTGCCCAGATTGCGCGTAACATTAAAAATTAATAAACTGAATACACTTTTATTTGACCACGGTCTCACCAGCTGGTAATAGATGCCATGGTCGACGATGGACCAGCTTGACTAGAATAAACTTTCAATAATTTAGTACATGTGTACTAAAATAGGACAGATATAAAACAGTATTTCACCTGAGTTGTGATGTAGATCTACAGACGACCGGTAATCTAACGGTAATTTTTTTCCTGGTTGAGAGCCAGTTACCAAACTTGGTACTATTCTAGCGAGGATAAATGGAAAAATCACGCTGAAGACACAATTGAGTGTACCTACCCATTATAATGCACAATTTCCCAGACATACACAATAAGTTGCCTGAAAAAAGCTGGCATAGTTCGGCGAAATTCCTCGGGGTTGATATAAAAGGCAGAAGTAATGAAACATTCCAATATTTCAAATAAACAAATTCTATGTACACCTAATTATTTATCATGAGTACCCGTATTTGTAGCAAAACTGCTTCATTTTAATTTTAGGATGGTACAACAATTTTTATTTAATACTGGCAGACCCGCCTCGGCTACGCACGGGATGATTAATTTTACGCCATTTACGTCATGTTTTGTAACATTGTCAATAGAGGCACTCGCACGCCTCACGGTTGAACATAATACTTTTACCGAGATGATACTATTTTCCGGGATAAAAAGTCTTCTAGGTTAGTCCCGGTAATAACAATCAACCCGTGTGCACATCTTGAACAGTTCAGTTATTTGGGCATGAAAGTCACACAAACAAACTAATCGACAGCATTTTACGTTCATAAAATATATCTAAACGTATGCTATTTATAGAATTAAGTGGACGATAAAACTTGAGCGTAGAACTTTAACCAAGAAATGCTTTGGCTAAGTTACTGTATTGTTGGTCCATACAACAAGGGACTTATTTATTTTTCAAAAGGTACTCTACTTCCTCGTGACAATGGAGCGAGGATAAACATCTGCACAATAGCTCTATCGGATCTCTAAACACTATGCATAAGTAGAGCTCCTTTACTTCCGTAACAAAGGCCTTTGCAGACATTGTATCTTAACAAATCACTTACAAGCGTTTTACGACAAACATATCTGACAAATTAATTTTATTGTTATTCGATTAACATTGGGCTTTAAATAAGAGTTAAGCTGGACAGGTTATTAACAATAGTTCAAAATTACACCTGTGGAAACAATACCAAATAGTTTGCGTTTAATTACCTGGCCCATAAAACCCTTGGAAACATGGTGTCATTGACAAAACTTTTCAGGTTGGGTTGTTCTAAACAACGACACTAAACCGTGTCTGCATAACTAATGAAAATATGAAAATGTTTACTAATTTACGTTTGAACAATAGCCATATTATTCTGTAGATGTTTTGAAATTGGCATGACCTATTAGATACTATTAGGTACCTGTTTAATAACTTGTAGCTGAAAGATAACTAAGTACATAAATGTGATCATTTCTAAGTATATTATCATCCATTTGTGTTAGTATTTTGAATCTCGGCAATGTAAATCTTGTTTTACTCAGTAAGAAAAAATCATAGAATATGAGTCGATGTCTTTTATAAGACCCGTTCAGACTTGTCTTTACTAATTTATCCATTTTCAATATGCTTCAGTATGAAACTTTATCTACCAGTATCTGTTACTTCGACGATTCCCATATTTTTATTAGTAACTATCTCGCCCCCACATTGCATGATGTAATATAATTGTATTTCTGATTTTTGAAATAAATGACTATTACATTATTATCACATCAACAGCTAGAAGACTTCCACTGCTAAATATACGCCTCCATAAAACTCGTTTGGGCGGTAACAAAAACACTTCATCATCATCAGCCTGAAAACGTATGCTGTTTTTTTTTATGTAATGAGTGACAAACAAGCAGGCGGTGGTCCTGATGGTAAGTGGTCACCGCCGCCTATGGACATCTGCAACACCAAGGGCACTGCCGGTGCGTTGCCTACCCTTAGAGAGGACTCTTAACACTTTTCTTGATTCATATAATTATAGGCTTCCCCCATTAGACTGTAACTTTGAGCGGCTGCTTGCCTTTTTCTAATATATAGGCATAGCATTTGTCCACTGTCTCACCTGAGGGTATAAGTGATGACGCGGCCTACAATTGTGCATGCTTGCCTAGAACATACCTGTCCACTCTGGACTTGAACAAACCCAGGTTATAGTAAGCTGGAAATAAGTACGACGGCAAGGTATTCCACTCATTTACTGTTGGCACTATAAAGCTTCGTGTGAACCACTGCGCATTGCTGTTCAACTTTCACTACTATACTACTACTATAATATCTGACTCAAAAACCTACTCCTGCGATTAGCTTATATTAGTGTGTTGAGTGTGAGTGGCCTTCAACCACAGATTAGAGAAAAAACAACTGCTGTGGCTTCACCCAATGTTTATTTTTTGAATAAGACTTGACAGTAAACGTGGCTTAATTTATACCGTAAGAGATATTGAGCTGGTATTTTCCTTACCGACAGGAACGATCTCTCCACTCTCTCTGCTCCAGTAGCTGACCGGCTTGGGAAAGGCTTCAGTCTCACACTCCAGTACCAGATCTGACCCCAGCGCCGCTCCGACCAACTGATTCTTTATGTTAATGACTGGAGGAACTGTTGACGGAAGGAAATAAAATGTAGAAATAATCAATCACTCTAATCAATTAACCTTATCTAACCTCTCAAGTAATTTTTTTCTAATAGATATAAGCGATAAAACGTAACCTAAAAGACATAAGCCATTCATTAATATAATTATATTATGACTTAGCAATTTCGATACTTGCAGCAACGCTGTAGTCATAGTGCTAATTGGACATTTTGAGATGTAGAAGAGATGAGATCAATTCAAATTGCAGTTGGACATTTTGAGATGTAGAAGAGATGAGATCAATTCAAATTGCAGTTGGACATTTTGAGATGTAGAAGAGATGAGATCAATTCAAATTGCAGTTGGACATTTTGAGATGTAGAAGAGATGAGATCAATTCAAATTGCAGTTGGACATTTTGATGTAGAATAGATGAGATCAATTCAAATTGCAGTTGGATATTTTGAGATATAGGCCTAAGTGCGATGAAGTCATTTGCAATCTAGCTATTCTAATACTTATTCGGATAATTTATTTGATAGTTAATACATAGATATATTTAAACTTGTGGTATATGGATAGGTATGATACTAGGTGTTATAATTTAATGTAGATTGTGATCCTGCGCATGAAGGAATAGGATGTGAAATTTACTGTAGATAGTAAATATTAATAATAATATTTTTAAATGTTGTAAGCTCCTGACTATAATGAATTTAATAATAATAATAATAACAATAGTAATTAGATTTGACGTAAATAATACAATTAGAGTTAAATAGGAATAGTATTGACAAGTAACAACGTAATTTTTAGAAACCACTCAAAAAGTACTTAAATGTGCAGCGCCCTTACAGGGCACATATATTGATCCTTAAGACAAGCTACTGTTAAATATCTAATGTGAGCACAATAAATGAATATGAATAATACATCCCACGACCATATTGATTGACACATCTTCATTTGTTAATAATTAGCAACTGACTACTGAGGCATGTTGAACAAATCATACACTCGGTAAATAAACTTTAGTTTATTTTAATTCGATTATATCCAATGATCCGAGCATTTTGTAAAGTAACGGGTAACTCTGCTACGAGAACATCTTACAAAATACATCTTGTAATACTGGGCGTGTTTCTTATCGTGTTGCTTTTTAATATACGTCAGTCTTTTAATATCACGCTTTTAATGCACGACACACACTATTTAGAGCACAATCGGATCCCTAGTCACGTTTCCGAAGATTGGAGCAGTTTACTATTCTTATAACGCTGTCGATGTTTCAAATACATTTTCATGACCATATCCGAAATAATTGTAGTAGGTACCTATAGATAAAGTATCTGCGAAATAAATACTATGATTGGCAAAACACCGACTCACAGATTAAATAATTCCAACTATGTGATCAACACGCGTCATATAATGTAAGAGGATTATGGTCTACAATAAAAAATATTGTAGCCAGAATTTCTTAAATCATGTTAGGATGTAATAACATATATCGAGTCGAGACTAAACCAAGCTTTGGTTACAAGACATGTCCCGCTATAGCCTGACCATACTTGCATATACATGAGAAAACAAAGTTTATTAACACACCACAGAAAAAGTACGAATGCACTTATTTTTATTATTATTCAGTCATGGACATCCCACTGCAGGGCAAAGGCCTCCTTACCATCTTTCCACTCTTCCTGTCAGAAAATTTTTGTAGCCAATCCTTCCACTACCCTACTTGGGCCTACCACGACGTCGTTTAAAATCCAATGTAATTACTTATTTAAAATTAGTGCTTCACTGACAGTAATTTACCAAATTTTCACGGGCACAAAGTATCGAACCGACTTTGACACAATCGGCGCGTACAGCAAAAAGATCACGAATATGAAACCTAAGCATCGAAATTTTCATCATAATATCGTGGTTTTTGAGAACAAAGCTGAAAGCAGCAAAGTGCAGCTAGTATTTAAATCACTTTTAGTCATTTTTAGACTATAAAGTACGTCTATGTCCATGTTATAATAATTATCATTACTTAATTTCTTATAAATCTAATATTAATATTTGTATAGAAAACTGTTAGGTATCTATTTTGAGACCGTGAGTGTAAAATACAGTAAAAGAAGAAATCAATATAAGCTTATTCAATATTATATTACAATACTTATACTCACATTCCACAGTGAGCATAATTCGTTTGCTGACTGTCGGCGGCACGCCATTGGACGCTATGCAGAGATAGGCGCCCGCATGCTGCCTGTTCACTCGGCTGATGTTTAACACGGGCCCTTCAAGCGATGTTGCTACAAAGATAATAACTAATTAGCCCATTGTTGAGATTTACCTACCTCAAACTTCATAAAGCGATTGTATTTTTATAACAAGAATAAACAGGCTGTAGGTTTTATTTTTTGTTTTTCGCTTTATTCTTGCGTAAGCTAATAGTTCCTAGAACCACCTACGTTCTGTAGTCTCCAGACTTTAAGTCATACTTTACAAAAACCGTGGGCCTAATGGCGATTCATGATAAGAAACGTAGCAATTGCTGAATTGTGGAGGATGATTTAAACCCAATTCAAAACCATAGTCATAAAGAGACTGTGTAATGTATTACTAACTTAATATTTCGGTATAAGAAAGAGTTTTTGTTTTGTGGTAGATACTAGATACTATAGCAGCAGCAATTACTTTGAATCCCCTCAGCCACGGTAATAGGCTTGGAGTGTTCCCTTCTCCAAGTAATTTGAGGTTGTGGTGATCCCGTGGCTGCGCAGGTGAGGCTCACGGACGCTCCTTCTCTTACGGTCTGGTCCGTACTCGTGCCTCGGTCCAGAATATCAGGTGGCACTAGGAAATCAAAAAGGAAATCATTGCTAAATGTGCTGTGTAGAATGAATTTTACCTAGTAACTGGTCTACAAAATGGTACCTAAACACCTCCTACTTAGAGAAAATTTAAATTTTAAATATAGATTTCATTTTAGGAATAAATATACCGTATGAGTAACTAACTCACATTTAAAAGTGAACTAATGTACATTAAGTAAATAAAGGAAAATATCAAAAGCATATTACTGTGGAAAAGTTTTCGCTTGAAGAGACTAAATCAAATAGACAATACACCAACCACTGGGTGCTACTGTTTCATTGCAACTTTAATTCTTTTATGAAAGTGGAAAAATAGCTACCTCTTCGCATTTTCTAGTTACTTTATACTTATGAATGAGTTCTATAAAAATGTGGTCTTGTTTGTGTTTTAAGCGTAAAACATAAAATAAGTAAATATCCCTAACTTACTTATTTTTATTAATTATTGATAATAAAGAGTTGATCTATCTATTGATCGGTAGACAAAATTTTATTATATTATTATGTAATATATTTTCTTAGACACAAATACCAATATATTATTCCAAATAAATGCCATAATTTCACTACCACGCAACCTTCTTATCCTTCTTTTTCTTGTATTATAATATCCTAGTTAATTGATGAATGAGTGGGCGTAATTTGCAAATGTAGGAACATAAATATCCTCGTTAATACCAGTATAAACTTGGCTCTTTGCGTCATGGCCTCATGGCGACGACTATAGAATGTATGTACCGCATTACCATGCTTATTATGAATTTGTGAAAAGTACTTAGAAGCATCACTATACCTATAATATTGTTATTTGTGTAGGCGGACCGCTCCTCGAGCAATGAAGAACCAGATTCATGTATCGTTTCATCGGCATCATCCAGAAGACGTTCTCTGCAGAACATTAAGCCTCCCCTATCGAGCGCTACTATGAGCGGCTGCTTGCTTCTTGCATCCAACGGCTACTCCCGCCAGATCATTCCACTTATGTCCACTTATATGGGGGACCTAACTACGCTGCATCTTCCGTTTAGTGGACACCACTTGATAACTTTATTTGTCGTTTAATTAAAGCAACCAACCGGCAAAGTGCGTGTCGAACTCGTGCATCGAGTTGTCCAGTTTTGACTTCTTGGATACGGAGCCTTAAAACAGTATATATGGACTCCAATCAAGAAGAGGCTTACCAACGACATCCAAGTATCCCAGCTGACTCTTCATGGGGTCTGTATTGATCTGGCACATGTACCACCCTCTGTCTGTCTCCCTCAGCTCCCGTATGTGCAGGAACCAGGTTCTGTGGTCGCTGTGGGTCACCCCGACCCTTCGACTTCTCGATATGACGTGCGTGTGGATCGTCAGAATGGTCTGCGTGTCCACTCGCAGCCACGCAACCTGTGGAAATAAAAATATTAACAAGAGAACCACACGGCTGGTCGTATTCGTAAACAAAAACCTGGTTGTGCTATTGCTGTGATAAGATTTGTATGTTAATTTCTGTTTATGATTGGGTATAAAACATTTTGACTTAATCTAGATTCAGTGTTTTCGTATAATTATCATCTTAATCTTGAGGTTTGGAACTATCTAAATCGTCAACAAACTCCTTATCAATTTCTCTGTTTGATAAATGATCGCTTTTAGAGGATCCAATTTGACAAACTCTAAAAAGCGTTACATAATGTTGGAGATATAATCGCCCTCTAGATGTTCTGGCAGACAACGCAAGGGCTCTACCTAAATTAATCCGTCATTGAGTTATGAATAACCCTGAAGCAATTCAATGTATTACAAACTGAAGCCAATTAGGGCTAAATAATTTACATCTCCGCTGAAGTGGGATTAAAGCAAGATTGGGTAATAGATAAAACTGTTACAGTTGAGTCCTTATATAAGACAATTTTCCTTTTAATTACTTTCACAGAAAAATCACCTAGAGTTTAATGTTATTTGTTATTTATATAATATACCACATCGTCGTCGGCCGGTGAATTTTTATCACCAAAACTGACTATCCTTTTCAAAAAAGAATGCTTAAATGCGAATCATTTCACACGACATAATATTATCACATTCAAGTTCTAACAACCGTCGTGAAGAGAAAATATGCCATGGTCATGGGTTACCAGATTACCGAACTAAAGAGTCTTGGGAGGCTGTATACTGTTCTATTGACATAATATATTTATCAGCTATTAAGTCTCCTGTTTTTTTTATGTAATTTACTAATTTAGCATCAAATAACAGCCTTTAAAGACTTTAATATAACAATGTCGTACATAATATTTAAACTGCACGGTCATAAATCAAACTATACAGTCATCAGATCAAGAGATCCTCGGTATATTGTACACCGTCTTTAGTGCTTCTACTGGGGCTCTGTTTAGTATAAATAAGTATAGCCATACACGACCTGTGTTTAGTAAAGGAGTCTCTTTACTTTGCTGAACACCGGTCGTGTATGGCTATAGCCAATCTATTTCACTAAAGACACTAAAGTCTTTGACGTGTATCGGTCCTAGGTATTTACAGCTGCTGCTTCTTAAACTAGTATAATCTTCCTTTTGCGTGTTACTCCATTTGGTCTATTCCACTATGATCACCTGAGTGATCATTGGATACTCTTTAGTGTCCTATGATCACCTCGGAATATGATCACCCAGGTGATCATTGTCGACTCGATTCATATTATCAATTCGGTATCCTCAAATCACCCAGTAGTTGCTTTTAACTTTGAGGAAACATTTGCCATTCATAAGTTCCCAAATTCCCACCGATATAAACGAGTGAAGACAAAAAATTCGTTCGCAATAAACGTTATCACATTTCAATAAAATTCAGGGTAACTAAACAACGTAGGGAAACTTTATACATTTTAACATTTTTGTATGTTCTTAAGCTTTATTGTATAGTGTTTGCTTTGTTGAACAGACTCTCAATGCGGAACCTTATTTGGTATAATGCTGTGAATGCATTGAAAGTTTCTAAAGCTTTAGCAAGATTGCAAGAGGTTGTAGAGCAAAATTCTAACATGTTTGCTAACGGTACATTTCAGTTATTATAATCTTGTTTTAGTTATTGTGTTGCAAGTAGTGCTTGGTTTTGGTACACCTATAGCTGTAATCATGCTGATGTAATACTGTAACATACAGGCCTAATATTACGGGAAAATATTTAGTTTAGATTTAGATTTTATATTTTTTTTATTTATTTGTTTTTTATAGTTCCGAGTAACACTGCAACTGTTGGGCGGCCGTGTCGCTTAACATCAGGTGAACGACTCTAGCTCGCCGCGTCATTCGTTCTCATAAAAAAAACCAACAGAAGCGTTAAAAAATATACCATACGAAAACATTTCTCAACGATCATATTTTATGGAGTTTAAATTATATAAGGTAATCAAAAAAAAAACAAACTCGCGTGGTAAGTTAGAAGACGAGAACTCAAATCTCGATGATTACTAAAAATGTTGGGAATTATCTTCGTATTCATAGGAATATATCATTGACATGTAAAAAGATGATTTGGAATTTCCTACTGCTACTTACATAACGGCCAGTTCGTGGCGACTAAAACAGACTATACTACCATAACTCGTATGAATCTAGAGAAATATAATAACAACGCACCAACCTTATAAGTGGAGAGATTGTGCACCGTACACGCGAGTATAGCCTCGCGGCCGAGTGGTGCTGTGACGTTGGTTATGGGCGCACTGAAGCCAGGCTCATCTGTAACAAAACAAAACAACATCGTGACCGTCATATGAAAAACGTGGACCATATTATAAAGTGGTAAATAAAGACAGTAATAGATTTTGTCCGGATGGTCCGGATGGTGAGAGAAAAGGACCACCTCACCTCTTCCCGTAAGAGAATATTAGGCCTAATTTTGAAGGCTTTAGTTGACAGTATTTAAAATACTAAATATGTACCGCCTCTTACATTTCTGTCTATTTGACAAGAACAGCAACAGTTTTAGTAGTTTTAAATCTGTCAACTAAAGCCTTTAGAATTGGCCCCAATGAGAGAATGAACAGCATTCTCCTCCGTAGGTACCTACATTGCAATCTACGATCACCAAGCCAAGAGGTTTTTTTCTGCCACACGTGGTGATTATTGCTATCTGTGCCAGTATGATAAGCGCCCAAAGAGCAGAAAGTAGTGTTTTATGGGGGAGCTTTTTGGGTTCAGCAGTGGACATTTTCCGGCTGTTAATGTGAAAAAGACATCGTTTTCTATCTCTAACTGTGACAGAAATGGTCGAAAACGGTCGTATTTATGTAACACCAATTGGTCTGATGTGTATGTTTTTATTATAATCTAATTCAAACCTACTATTTCTTGTCCCTTATTGCGTACTAACTCAGAGGGTGCCGCTCATATCTACTTATTACGCGGGACCCGAATTTCCGCTAAATTCGTACGAGAAACATATACATTAAATATTATGAAATGTAACCGCTGTGGTCATATTGCGTGAAATCATATCATATCACACACGGTTATGTATATGATTCAGCTTCGGCAACTTTTTTTTTACTACAATAACGCTCGCTACAATGACGGGGCCGATAGCTCAGTTGGTAGTATCCCTGCCTTCTGAACTGAGGGCTGTGGGGTCGATTCAAACCCAGGACAAACATTTGTGTGATAAACATAGATGTTTGTTCTGCGTCTGGGTGTTATATTATATTGTATGTATGTATTTACAAACAAAAAAAAAGTATATAAGTATTATATCCGTTATCTGGTTCCCATAGTACAAGCTATGCTTAGTTTGGGGCTAGATAGCGATGTGTAAATTGTGCACACATATTTAATTGCTTTTTATAAGATTATTCCTGTTGATTTAAGGCGAGTTGGTAGTCAAACATAAATCTATGACAGCTAAGAAAAAAGACTACTATTAAAAATGAACAAGTAAATAATACTTTCATAAAGAAGATTAAAAATGAATGCAATAATTGAAAAAATAAGTGAAATCGGTAAATAAATCACGGAGTTTTTAAAGTTTCTATAGGAGTCACATCTCCTGTCCCTTTCTCGCGAAACAGAGCGCCCCCACAGTAACTATGAAAAATCCACTCGTGACGTCACATGCCAAAAAAATGTATGTAAAGCTTAGTAATGAGACACTATGACGACATTGCTCTGACGTCACTGGCCGTTTGAGCTATCTCTTTCTATTCCGGTATTTAAAATGCTTGTAACTTGGTCGTTTTTTTTAGATATTTTATTTTTGTTCTCACAAATGTTTATCTTTTGAGGAATACGTTTAATTAATGCAAAAAAAATGGCCTTAATACCCATTTACTCATTATCAGTCTCTGCTTATAGAACGACTAAAAGCATTAGCATGGTTGCTAATTAGCCAAGCTGATCATTCTTGGCTCCTCAATAACGTGGTGTTATATGTAGGTATAATAATTTAACTAAAAGTAACATTCCACCCACAACTTTAAATAACTAACCTTCTGAGTTTAACCAAAAACCTCGGTCTGAGTTACTGCTGTACATTTACAAGGCTAAAACTTTCAAAGCAGCTTAGTGAAACTAAAGACCTTAGACACTAAACATTACGAAGCACCTTAGCGTGAAGGGTGTTGTTGATAACGACCGTGCATGCACTAGATGACCTCGGCACAGATAATGTAATACCTTAACCTCGGTATAAGTTTACGCTGATACCATCTGTGGACGAGGGGCATCATAAGAAATGCTCATCGCATGCAATTCGCTAATGTCATTTTGCAATTTCCTTTCTCCCTTATATTACCTTAGATCTTCTGTTCCAACACTGAACCTTTATAGATACGTTTATTCCCATTAGAATACCAAGTTTGATAACTGGTTAAAAAAGAAGAAAAAAATTAAATTAAATAAAAAAAATTAAATTAAGAAAATTATTATTACACTCGGTGTAATTGAATTCATTAACATCCTTTGAAACTAGATACCTACTAACACATTGGTTTGGTAATAATAATAAGTCCAAAAAATGGAATAACTTACTTTATCAAATGCTACAATACAAAATTTAATTAAAATAATGAATCACTATTTTTAATTAATACATACAAGGTATAAAAACGTTTAAATGTATCAAAATCATCCGTGCCATCTGCGTTAGCAATCTTCATAATTTTCAATAAAAATTATTTCATTTACACTCTTTACTCTTTAAAAATCATCTATAAATGATGTACTATCATGGGCTCATTTTATGCTAATGAATTAAATTACATCTGCATAACTGGTTATGAAGTAGGAAAATAGTTATTTATTATTCCTGTTAGGATATCAAGTTTGAAAACTGGTCATCCAGTAGGAAGATCTTGCTACGTAACTAGCTATGACTACCTATATTTTCAAGTTAGGGCTGTAAATAGATAGGTATTCAGATATGTTAGAACTGGAGTTAAGTTCTTCTTTGTCCGTATTTAATGCAATGAGCACCGATCAGCCATCATTACCCTAGATCTTTTTTCAGAGCTACAACTGAGTGATACTTCAGTCTTTCAAAAAGGGTATCTTCAGCGCTCCTGGTATTTCAGATGTCTACGAGAAATAAACAAAAACTGGTTAGTTGTAACTACTAAAAATACACAGTTCTCAACAGAAATGAACAAAACGAAAGGAGCGAAAAAAGTGCCTGCTTATCTATATAAAATCTTGAAAAGGTTTTTACTGACTTTCACTTAAAACCATAATTATATAAACGTCTGTTTGATTTGATACGTAACGAGTTTGATATTTTAAACTAACAGCACTCAAAAGTTGGTATAGATAAGTTTATATCGGTTACGTATAGGTACCTATGTATAAGATAAGCGTCCCTATATTCAAACAGAAGGGAGAGATATAATAAAAGTATTTCACCTTTTGGGAAATCATCAAGTTTGTTATGGAAAACATGAGGGTATTTTAATTAAATTTTACCAATTTGGAAGTAAGATTTTAATAATTTACAGCTTAGAGTAACCACTTCACACGAAAATTCAAATATTAAAGTGAAATAAAGTGTTTTATCTCAAGTTAATTGCTTGGTTAGGTTTTTGTACTATTTTTTATAAAGTAGATTAATTTGCTATTAATTTAGTTTTAGTTAGTTGTAAATGGAATTTGCTAGTTATTTATTACAAAATATTAATAAGATTTTATATTAAATAATATTAGATTAGACAATCATATTATTACAGAAAAGCAGATCATTTCTCTCAATTATTTTTTGGGTGAGTCTATACCTATTACCTCACTATTACTAAAATATTATTTAAGTTTTCACCTCCAATAAATTATATAATTATAATAATAATTAAATAATAATATATTATATTTGTTATATATTATACATTAAAAAAATGTATAATATATAACACCCAACGATCACATACATAGTTTAAGTACTACTAGTAGTTTTTTTAAGCTACTATAATTAAGATCTATTCAATATTAGTGCAGTAAAAACCGCTGACAGGAACGAGTATATTGAAATAGGTACATAATTAACATATTATACAGCTTTCATATCAAATAATTATAATAAATGTTCATCAAAATTTTCTGTTCGAGTTCAAAACATTTCAAAACACGTCAGTGAAATTACTCCTCTTCATAAAATTTAAAGCTAATAATGTTGAATATCGATGTTTCAGTTGAGCAGGAGTTAAAATAAAATCAACATACTCGTGGACAGAGTTAATCAATCATATTATACTGAGTAACAATAACAATCCAATATTTACTTAGGCACATTGCTGGTCGACCAGTAATTTATACTTCAATATTATTATAATTTAAGCCTTAAACTATACATAACAGCGTCGTAGCTCATAGACTAATCTGAAAGTATAATGTTCCTTAAAAAAATTTCAATCGACAATTGTTCAATTGTTTTTATTGAGATACGCGAGTAAGAATGCGAACAATATGTTTTGGTACCACTCAAATCAGTAGGTAACGAACGATTTGTTAGACGTCGGATTAACACTGTCTTTATATTCTGATCACGCGTACAAAATGGTACAGAAAAGCTAGTATTTAAAGCTAGCCAATCTGATCTAGATTAACAAGTTGGAGTGGCAGTTATCAGACCACATGGCTCGCAGATCCAATGATGATGAAAGATCCTCAAGTGGCGACCATGAACCGGAAGACGCAGCGAATAAGCACTAGGAGGCCGATGACTTGGTCAGAAACGCGTGGAGTCGATGGATGCAAGAGACAAGCAACCGCTCAAAGTGGCGCTCTGTGGGGAGGCCTATGTACAGGTGAACGTCTTCGGGCTGAAGATTATGATGATGAGTTAGACCTCATTGCACTGAAAGTTAGTGCAGTGTTTAAATTTTAATTTTAAAAGAACGACTATCGCATTTGGAAACGGTTTCCATTGTTCAATTCAAACTCAAGTTATGTAATATACAACTCTGGTATCTCAGCAATAAAGTACTTTACTTCAAACTTCGAAGCTTACACCTAGATTCCTTTTAACACTGCTGTTAGTAGCGTGAGAAGTTTGTACGTCCTAACTTCTAACTAATATGAGAATCCTAAAAGTATTTTAATAAGCTCAGCGTGTCTTGCACGTATTACGCACGGATAGGTATAGCTTATCATATGTAATTCGATAAGGTGCTTAACTTAAGAACGTTAGTGTGTGACTCGAAGCTGAGCGTTAATGCCAAAATACCCTTTAATATACCGTGTTTTTATTAAATTAGTTTCGTGGCACGCGACACACGAAACTCACCAAAAATCAGGTCATATCTGACTTTGTAGGTTTAAACAATTATGGTTTTAGGCAGGGTCTTTGAAGTTTGGGAGGTTTATTTGTAGGTTTTCTATTAGTGAACGGAAATAAAATGGTCAAGCAAATCAGGCGCAGAATAAATAATTAATAGTAGATTTGTTTACTTATGGAGTAAACACCTATTTCAAAAAAGCAAGAGTGTTTCTTTGAATCCAGAGCGATGTGAATATAAGGACAATTTATTGTAATCTCATTTTTATCGTCCAATACAACAATAACATTATGTTATCTGAAGTTATTATAGTTAAGTACGTATTTTCACTACTTGAGGAAGACACGTTTATTTTTATACAACTAAGTAAAATCGGAATTGAGTAAATAATTTTGAACGTTTTTTGTATATTACAATCTTTTTTAATTATACCTTACGTGTTAGGAAGCGGAAAGCTGTTTTAGGCCTTGTTTTCAAACAATAAACTTGGTCTTTTTGAATAGATGTAATACCACAGATCTAGATTTTTCATTGCGTAATACATAATATAACATATATTTTCTTCAGCTCAATAACGCAGATTTGACACTGTAACACCTCAAATCAGAATGTCGAGAAACGTTTACCTACTCATTATATAAGACTAGATCAATCTATATAGTCACGCACGCAAGTAGTCAATGACCATTGAACATGGAAAATCAAGTAAATATTACTGATTAAGCTGTCATTCATTTTAACTCCAACACAGAAACCCATTTAATCCAGGTCCAAATTTTTGAAATTAAACATGTATCATTTTTAAAATATAGAGCCCATAAAATTCTGTAGGTAATACTGTTTATATTTTATAAACAAACAGTATGATTTCATTTAAATTTGCTTCGCCTATTTCCATCCAACCTTACTGTATTACTATATACTTTTATATCAGGGCGTTTGACCACCCCGATAAGTTCGTCGGTTTACCCAGTGTGTAGGTAAGTAATCGAACTATGTTTACTAATAGATGGAGCAGTCTGATTTATCACTTTTACATGACATTAGACTATACTAAAAGGAACAAGAACGCGTATATATGAGCCATTCAATGCTGAAATGGTATGCATTTATAAAATTAAATTAAATTAAAAAATATTAAATATGTGTGGACATTTCACACACCGCCATCTAGCCCCAAACTAAGCATAGCTTGTACTATGAGAATCAGATAACTGATATATACTTATATACTTTTTTGTTTGTAAATACATACATAGAATACAATATAACACCCAGACGCAGAACAAACATCTATGTTCATCACACAAATATTTGTCCCGGGTAGGAATCAAACCCACGGCCCTCAGTTCAGAAGGCAGGGATACTACCAACTGAGCTATCGGGCCCGTCAAAAATCTCTGGTATAACTATAAACTCATGCTATTTTGACAGTAAGAAAACTTCTTTTATAAAAGAAAAGACTGGTCTTTCCCTTCTATTACAGCGTCACTTTCGCATAATCCATTAAAGTTTTACGTTACGGCAAGATGATACCCCTATTAGTAGGTACCTGATGCTTGGGTCATGTTTGTTGACATAACGTAATAAAAAAAGTTGAATCATTTAAACTACCACTATTTAAAATGTACCTAATATGATCCATATTAGGTACATTTTCTTTTCGCTTTAATAACAAATCACATACCTAGTTTCAATTTTCGTTTAACATCAGACGTACCTATACGTAACGTATACCTACGCTTATCGGTAAGTATACCAAACTATATTCAACCTCAGCCTGTAAATCAAACTGTTCTATCATTATGGCATTATAGCCGTTAAAACTAGGCTCGTTTGATACACTTCCGACGCTGTCACTGACAAATTACCAACGCGGACCATGCCCCACTATGCCACACTAATTGAGTGCACGTCAAATTTGACTGCGATAATCCAAACACGGGGAAACTTCCTTTAATAAATGTTTTATAAAAACGCTGGGCGTATCTATTTCTATTCCGTTGGCATTTAGAATAGAGAAAAAATCCTGGCATATCAAGTATCTTCAATTTGACAGCGACAGTTGAAACTCAGTGCCGTAAGTTTGTTTGATATTCCACCGAACCAGTAGAAACTATAAAAACCAGACAAAAAAAAAATTCTACAGTTGAAAAAGGAATAAAAAATGTCCGGAAAACTGACGCAAGCTTTAAAATTTCATCGCTAGTGTTGTCTGTTGTACGAATATTTATGTCGCAGTAGATTTAGTTTGACGTTAGAATTGATATTGATTATTTTATCAAAGACTGTGAATATTATGCTGGTTGAAACATAATTTACCAATACCTACATATAATGTCTCTATAATTTTCCGAGACGGCAGCTTTAAATTTCGATGCGGCTAATTTATATTGCTGCATGTGTTGTGAATTTCGTAATACAGGGAAAATTTATATTTATTAAACTCATTAAAAATCGTTTAAAGCATGTTTTCACAACCTTATTTTGTGTCCAGAGGTGGGGGGGGGGGGGAAGCACAAACACTTGTTCTATGTCTGGATATTGTGAGACCAATAGTCTTAGACACACTTCAGCAGCTATAATCAATAAAAATAATTTCAGCACACAAATTGGCAATACTTATCAGGTTACAGAATTACAGCTGTGAATATAAGTGAGAAACGTCGATTTGACGATTTGCTAACGAACTGAACGTATACATACTTTCATGTACGTGAGATGTATATCTTGTTTATATTTATTCCATATTCTTGCACAGAATGCTTATGGAGTCGCTAAACAGAAGACGGCAATGAGCATTCGCTTTACTCGATGTTGATTCAAGCGCCTTTGAAATTAAAACGTTGAAATCAATTTGTTTCATGTCTGCATAATATATTAAAAAAACCATCCCCATAAATCACTACGAATATATAAAAAGAAAGAAAGAAAATTAATTGTTTATTCATGGCAAAAGATACAAATAAAATGAAAAAAAAAACATGCCAATAACTATAATAAAAAATACTTTTGTTCAAAACTGAATTAACAAAACAATATCTGTATAATATTTTCACAACACATGTATAGGTATTATTGAAGTGAGTAATAACAGAAGTAGACATGATACCTAAACTACATTCTTGTTTATATATAAAATTGTTCAGCTTTATTTGCCGCTGATTGAATGAATCCCTGTCCAATGTCCATGGTAAGATAAAAGTGAAATGTTGTTTGTTTTCGAGTTTATTTGTTTGTTTGTGTGCGAGTGGTTTTGGGAAAAAATCCTCCAGTAATAATTTTGTTTTAATTCAAATCACCGCTACATACTCTATATTTTTTAAATTGCGAGTGAATCCATGGTATAAATATAGTTACTGAATAATATTCTATCCTTATGTGGATCGAAAATTTATGAAGCTATTTTTTAACATTCATAGATCCTGGACCCTAACTAGGATTTCCCATATTTAAAGATCCAGGAACTACGAGGTCCCACAACACCCAGATACAGAACCAGTATTTGTGCTTTTTTTCTGTCCACAAATACTTGTCTTTTAAAGGGAATCGAGCCCGCCACCTGACCTGCTGAATTATAGGCTGCCTGCTGTGGTGTGGTGGTACCACAGGCACAGATTACTGAATATGTTACTACGTAACCACAGGGGCCGCCTAAGAAGCAATGGACAAAAAAAGTTCAAGAAAAATTTAATTAATTACAAGAAAGTATGCAATACTTCCTTATATTCACGAAGTCAAATGCTTATTGCACATTTCCAGCCGTGTGACAACTAACATGCATGACTTATGCAAGCTAATTAAGCTGTAAATAGTGCGACTTTCGAACAAACTTTAGCTTTTAAGCACGCAGTAAACTACCTGGAAAGCAGCCGTCATAATTTATAGTTAATATCCTCTGTAAGACTGTTGGAAAATCATTGCTCTTAAATTTTTGGCTTTATTGCGTCCGCATAGAGACCAAAAATGAGAAACGCATGTTTAAGTTGTCCCACCTACGTATACGTATCTAATGCATGCCTACATAAAATATTAAGAACATCCCGGAAAGTAGATTTTGTGTTGTACAGAGTATAATTATTATCACTAACCATTTATCATATCTTCAGCCGAAAGACGCCCATCGCCCACTACTGAATACAGGTCTATAAAACATACAAAAAGAAAATACTACATTAATAATAACTAAAATAACCTAAACTAACTACACTACCTACTACAAAGAACATAATGGATTGTACAATAACCACGATGGCCTATAGTCAGTCATATATAAAAATGAAAAATACTTATACTGATGACTAGAACCGTCATGCCATTAACCCCTATTCCCGCGAGAATGATTAACTTTCTGGGGTATTAAATATGCTGTGTTTTTACTAAAGTAATGTAGCGTAAGCAATCTACTTGAAATCTTTATCTAAACAAATTCAACTGTATTATCATAAAATTAAGGCATATATCAAATAAATAAACAAACTTACAAATAAATATACTTCGTTTTACTTTACATCCGTGGAAGCACACATACACACAAACTACGTGTCAATTGTGTTTATTATAGAAAGAAAGTAGATATATTATTGGGACCAAAGACTGAAAACTGATTCAACTGTCTCTTAAAACTGCTCATCCAAAGGCAATAAACCAATATTATGTTTGTTGTTGACAAAAAAGAGCAGTCACGTGCACCGGAAAACAGCGACGTCATCTAAAAACATCTACAAATTCACTTATGCTAAAAACTTACGTTTTGCAAATTCTTTACAAGTTGATTAAAATATAAAGCTTTTATGTAACGGAAGCAACGTAATATCTAAATAATATAAACTGCAGCGTTAACTTATTTGAAATACATAACAATTGTACATTAAAAAACTTACGTGTGGTCGCATCTGTACTGTCAGGCAGTAACCAATCCAGCACTAGCAATGCTAGTAACGTTTTCACACTTCTTGACATACTTCGTTGGCTTAACAGGTACATTTTATTAAGCTACCTAGCTCTCTCTGTAAATGAAATAATTGCCCCACGTTGGGCGCCAATTTACATATTTTACTACCTTGTCCTTTAAAATTGGAGAACAACTTTATTTAACGCTATAAATATCCGTCAATATGATAGAAACAAGTTCTGTGTAACGTACAAGTAATTTTGTTATACAATACATAACCATTCTATAAAACACACGGTAGGCTCTTCTATAAATTGCATAGAGCACACGCAAAGAAGCTATTACAAACGTTCCGCTCCAAAACCAATAATAAATACTTTGGCGAAATTTCGTGAAAAGTTTGATACGCGTAGTTTGCTCAGGGGCTTCCACGCGACCGTCCCTTACGAAGGGTGGTTGATAACTGGGGAACGGTACTTGCTTGCAATACTAGTAACGTAAGCGCCACCCCCTTTCGATATCACCCGTCTTCCTCTAACACGGGAAGCTCGCACACGATTCCTAAAGCTTTCGTTTTAACTTTCTGATTCTCACATTTCATTTAGTAAGGTTATAGTGTAGGCGTAAAGTTTTGTATACCCAACGTATTACTCAACGCCAAAACTTTCAATAAAGCGCAATAGGATGATAAATTAATTGGTGTTAAGTAATATAATGAAACATTAATGATATGAAATTGATACGAACGAATATCATTATAACTTTGTAGTAACCTGTGATAATATTCCTCTATAACATATCGGAATCAACATTAGACAGGTTTCGTTTGTCGATACGGTCGTAGGAATCTGAGTAGTTATTTCCTCGTTCATAAAACAATATTCTATTACATATACATTAACCGCAAAATATAGGGAAACCTTACGATGGTTGGTGCGCATCGATTCTTTGTCAAACATTCCATAATTATGTTAGTTCATTTATAACTCGATTTGAAAAATCAAATATTTATTACGTATTACTTTACTTATGTGAATTCAGTTGCAGGTATAAATAGTTAAATAATGTTTGGTACAGCAGGTGCCTTATGTCGAGTAATTTTTTACACCAATTTTTCTTTATACTGCATACAACGTAAGTATCAATAAGAATAAGTCCTTTTATTATTTAAGTTTTTTATTAAGTTTAGCTGTTGCACCAATAATTGCTTGCGCCTACTCTGATGCAGGGATTCATTATAAAAATGCTCTATCTGACACAGTTTTCTTTATCTAGTTTTAATTTTATTTTGATTCGTCATCGACTATGTCAGCCCCGTCAATGCTTGCATTTAATCTTCCTTACTGAACTATGTTTATCAAATTTTAATACTATTGTGAATAGCGTCTTAGCCGCTTCAACGAATGGCATGGACAAGATAGTTTGTAGTTCACCGATATTGATAAAGTTCAATCTACATTGACTGCTCATGCATAGTCTCAATGTCTGGCTTCAATCACATTCCACTAAAAGATGATAAAGGTAAGTTTACATCTTAGGGTTCACGTTAACATATGCCTACGGGTTTTTCAGAATATACTTAAATAGGTACCACATCAGTACTTCGTCGTCATATTATAACTGAGTACTTAATACTTATGCGCTATCAATTCATTTGCTGCGTTGTATGCAAAACGATTTAAAAGCTTATTGATTCGCAAGAACCGCATAATGATGTTCTTACCACTAAAGCTGAACATTTCCTCGGACACACAAGTGGATACTAAAAAGGCGGGTATAATTTATTTTGTTTCCCAGTAAATAATGTCCGGCCGGCCGCGCGGCGCCGTGCTGTGGAATTGAGTTCCGCGAATCGCGGCCCATTCTTGCGACCCCTAGGCCTTAGAACCACCATTAATTATTTATGCCGTGCATACGTCGCTATCCAAGCTACGTACGTAATGCAATAACGATATTATTAATGTACCTACAATGCATTTTTCAAGCAGAATGAATGGATTGCGGAGAAAACAGAGTGGCCGGTACACGACGTCATTAGGAAATGATTTGTACTTATAGGATTCTTGGTACGCTTGTTGAACTACTAAGTACTTGAAGTCGCGAACTAGTAAGACAAGTTCTAGTAAGCCCTCGATAACAATAGAGAATTATACTGGTGAGCTTTGATTGAAAGACCTCTATAACAAGTTTTGTGTAAGCGTCAGCATTCTCTTCGGCAAATCTTCTGCGATCACCAAGCCGCGTCCCAAGCATGAACGTCCATGATGGTGGTGTTTTATGGGAGCAGCCTGTGTGTGTGTGTGTGTGTGTGTGTGTGTGTGTGTGTGTGTGTGTGTGTGTGTGTGTGTGTGTGTGTGTGTGTGTGTGTGTGTGTGTGTGTGTGTGTGTGTGTGTGTGTGTGTCGTCTGTTGATGTAATTAATTAGAATAGTAGGTGAGTGTAAAACCAACAGCTCCTAATTAGATATCAATACTGTAGCAGGCAATGACGTCATTTACGCCACGACACACTTCTTTGAAGTCTTTCACTTATTGTTATGCCTTCTGACATTTACTTGGCTTCCTGCATAATATGTTTAGCTCAAACATTGCCGTGACTGTGGTACTTAGAGCTCATTTTTTCACTTGACACAAGTATCAAATTAATAAAGACAAAGTAATGTTGTACACTTGAAGAACAATTCTGGTAAACATATCTTAGTCTCGATATAATCAATACCTACTTATTATACTACTTTAATTTACGTTTCACTAAATTTTTACTTCATGCAAACTGAATATGAAGTCATCGATGGATCACGCTTGCCCTGTAAATACCATTGTTTTCAAAAGATTTATATGTTCACAGATAATAAATATACCTGTGATATCGTATAGGTAGACACATGTACAGTGTCATAACCAACCTATCTAATTTCTAAACCATGATACTCTAATGTAATAAAAGTCATGCGCATACCGTCTCTACTTTGTGCAAAAAAGTCCAAGCCCTACTCAGTACGTATATTTGTCAAAAGAATACAGATATCACCATCGAAAATCTTTTCTCTGAACTAGACAATATTAGTATCTATCGAAACTATAGGTTCGCGCCAAATATAGAGGATCGGAATGGTACGGCGTGACGTCACGCGACGTCGCGATGTGAAGATGTGACATATTGCTCGAAACTGCTGCGCTTTCAAATCTGTCAACCGTTATTAAACTATGACATTTGTGATTTATCTATTCTAATGCTAGATTTATTACTGCTGTGGCTGTGTACGTAATATTGTATCAGGGGATCACGTATTTTCATGTAAGCGCCTATAGGTACATCATCAACCGCCTGAAGATGTCCACTGCTGGACATAGGCCTCCCCCAGAAAGCGCCACTTTGAGTGGCCACTCGCCTCCTGCATCCATCGGCTACCCACGGTGTATATGTTGTTGTTGATTTCTAAAAGGGGTGATAATTTTAATTTATTTTATTGTGTTATAACACCAAATATGGCGGTAACTGAACAAAGCTATGAAAAGCAATAGAAATGGAAATAGACGTGATGCCAGATTTAACACCGACATAGAAAGAAACATTTTACCTACTTAACGAAATCACAAATCATTTCCGAGAACGGCATTACTATAGCAACCCGCGAGTAATTTCCAAACAAGTCCCTCATTTTTGGGTAAATTGACAAACTTTTCGTACAACACTGAGGTATTTTGTATTTAGTTTACCCAAGTTTTTGTTATCTGTGCTACAAATCGGAGGGCAAGAGGGGGAGGGCGTTATAAAACGTTTCGTATTTACGATACGTCTATTTTCGCTTTATTGCCGCTTATGTGCTGCCACTAATTTACCCCACCTTTATATATCACGCGATCTACTCTATAAATGACCTCCAGACCTTATACAATAAGAAAAATGCTTATTTATATTTTAATTGCAGTCAAGACTGAATTTTATTATACTTGACTAAATGTAATGGAAGCAGCGTCTAAGGATTGATCCGTTTTAAAATATGCAATTATTATTTTACAAGTAAGTACCTACCTATTTGTGTCCAGCTTTGCGTTAATAATGTAACCCCCACATAATCTTAAGTTTATGTAGCCATTTGGGGTAAACCTTAGCTTTGGATCGACAAATCAAGTTAAGAACCCCTAGAAAACTCGGGTAAAGCCAACCTCAAAACTGAAATAGCACCTACAAACCGAGCATTTTTTTCATAAATGGCGAAGCAATTCGCTGTTTATTTGGCATTTAAGCAAATTTAGAGGATCCCTTCTCTGCTGGCATTTTGTTTTATGTGTCTGCTCGTTACCAGCGGCGGCCGCGCGTGAAGTTACTGCCGCACTGGGCCGCTCGCCTATGCTACATACGCACTGGGAAAAAGAACGCAGCGGAAGTTCAAAAGTAAAATAAAACTGTACCTACCCTTTACAATAATAGTTCAATCATTGTCGTTCTAGAATAGTGGTGTGCGACGAGGAAAAGGGTTTTTCGTTATGGAAGTAGCTTTTATTTACCGGGAAATCGCTGCCGATATTTTCTATTTTATTTTCTATTGACAGTGATGTTAAGATAAAACTAGACTATATTTCAGTTTCGTTTTCTACACTTACATGTATATTAGATACATTGAGAGTATACCTAAGTATTGTAGAGAAATGGACTTCCTCTGTGAAGCAACCTTACATTATTTTTTCTCAAAGTAATAAATTCGGAGGAACGTAATTTTAGTCATAGGTACATTGTGTGATTGTTCGCATCTGAACAACTGGGTAGCTGTAATAGGCACAATCAGCGATTCAGCCGCCGTAATTGAATCACCGAGTGCGTAATGCGACCAAATCACACCCTCAGGGAACCAATGCAATTTGCATCGCATCTCACTACCGGCCATATTTTTATATTTTCATTGCATTTTACTACAATCCCACAAAAGGCAACCGCAAACTACGTGAAACAAAAGTTATAATGCCATACGTTTGTTTTTATTTTCACGAGTTACCCATACCAGCTGTTTTACAAATGAAAAATAGCCCGAACTTGAAAAAAATGTAGTAATCGTGTCTAGAGAGTTACTAGTTAGTGTCCAGTGTATTCATTTGGTCCAATACTTCGAAAACACGTAATAATTGCCGCTTGATAATCTTGCGTTATGCAGAAATAATATAATTCGTAAAATAGCCCGCGTTATTCCGTTGTATGGGATGAGGCATCTGTAGTGTAGGTATTATATTATCTGGGGTAGTGGGCAGGAATTACTGATACCCCACGTACGGTTCTACGCTTGGGATACGCGAAACTGTCTATTACTTGAAAAATAAAGACTGAGTAAATCTTTTTCCCTTTTCAATTCCCCAGGACTCCACGTTACTCATAGAGCCAGGTCCCTTGTCAAATAAAAACTTTTTTCATGTCTTATCGAATCAATTACTATAATGGCCATGAAGCTTATGTGTCGAGTCATCTTTATATGTACGATGTACGTTTTATTAGGTATATAAGTATAATATAACCCTATTATATGGTTGAGTCTTAAGTTTTATTATGTGTAGGTTTTATATTCTGAACTAACAGCTGCCCGCGGATTTGCAAGCGTGGGCTATGGTTTATCTCGACAAAAAGTTTCAGTTATCGTTTCTCTACAATCAAACTATCTCCATAAAAATTTCATTATGATCCGTTCAGCCATTTAGTAGGTAGTGAAGACGAAAACAACCTTTAAAAAATGCAGTAAATATTAGAAGTTAAATAAACTAATATAAAATAAAGATAATGGCCTACACTCTCTCCTTGTATAATAGAATGATTAATTATTAATTTAAATAAAATAAGAGATACCTGTAACATCTCCGAAATAAGTTTTATGTTAGAATAGAACAGAACAGAACAGAACAGAACAGAACAGAACAGAACAGAACAGAACAGAACAGAACAGAACAGAACAGAACAGAACAGAACAGAACAGAACAGAACAGAACAGAACAGAATAGAATAGAAAATATTTATTCCTGACAACAGGCACAAAATCAATGCAAATTTACAAAGTAAGTAATACAGATAACGAGAAAAAAAAATTGTTGTTGCCCTTTGCCATGACTCGGTCCCAACTCAGCATGAGTTACTGAGATAATAGTACTACACGAGCTCTGTCTTATTATATTTTCAGAAATATCCGAGTCATAGTACCTATCGCGGCAATTTAATCTCTTAGTAAACCGTAAATTCCTCATGGATAAAATATCAAATGAACGCATGATATATCATGGAAAAGCATCTATTTCCCAAATCGATATGGCTGCTTGGACATATTTTCCTGCTAAGGGGGTGCAATATTTATGCGCCCAGGGGTAAAATAATTCGGTCAAATTCGACTCAGCAAATTGGTTTTCCCCACGTAAGTAGAGAATGTCAGAATTGCCGCTACACTATTATTTCAATTGGTAATTCGAATTTCAAACGTTATGTAATATGCTTCTATTGAGGGTGGAAATGAGAAGCTTTGTTTGGTAGAAAAAAAGTATCCATAACGTTTAAATTAGTACAGAACCTAGCATTACCTTTATCATACTACCTACAAAACCAGGTATTGTAACTAAGTAGCATTTAATAGTACTCGGTATATAATGTAGCAGTTATTTTAAGAAAGCCAACATGAGCTTCCCTCTGAGGTGTTTCCGCTGAGCTGCAACATGGGGAACTTTAAAGGACGGGTAAATAGAGACCTTAAAGGTAGGCAACGCATCGGCAACGCCCCTGGTGTTGCAGGTGTCTATAGGCGACAGTAACTGCTTTTCATCAGGCGGGCCGTCTGCTAGTTTGTCAGTCCATGTTATAAAAAAAAAATGCTCGTATAAAAAAATCAAGTAGCAATGTACTTGATTAACAACTCCCACCATCCGCTCTCAACCCAATCCCTTGTTTACCAACTAACTTCCAATCAAAATCGTTGCAAATAACTTTTGGTATCTATCAAATGTAACCAAACCTCCAACCTTAGTAATTCCTAGTAGGCCAAGTATTTAAACGGTTATATTATGATAAATCTATAGACAAATGAACAAAGCAGAACCGCTCCTGACCCTATAAAGGAAACTACTGCGTAGACTGCGTAAAGTGAGGTAAATCACAAAGGGATTAATTGAGTTGATTCAATGGCAAGCAGACTTGATTGAACATTGGGCCTACACGCGGAATAGAATGCACATTTCACTGACCTGATAGATCATACATACATATGCATTTACGTATCTAATTTTCAAATTCAGTTATTGTAAATTTGGACTCATAATTTTCCGCCCTGAAATAGTCTTGCTAATTACTGATTCCATAACATTTTAATAATTTGAAACATAATTACTACTAATCTTATGGGAATGGTTTTAAAGTGTAATCCACACTTAAGGTATATCTATAAAGATATTATACCACCATACCTCAGCTCAGTGGTAGAGCGTCCAAATACGGTGAGTTAGAAGGCGCGGTTTCACCTCCGGCTAGTTGCTAAAATTTTGAGGACTATAATATCTTTACTACTAATCTTCATTTAATTTGACTAAATTAAATGTATTATCAATTAAACTTCATAAATAATTTCGCATTAAGACTAAAAGTTGATCTCTCAATTACTTACAAGATTAACTTTAATGGTTAGTTATTCTCCCTATCTTAACTATTATCTTTCATCAATAAAAATGTTTTTAGTACCTATACACGTTTTATAACAGCTACCAACCAGAAGGACTACAGTAACGTGTGAAGTATGTGCCAAAAATATCCATACATCAGAGTAGCGACACTACATCTTTACAAATCGCCAAATAGGGACGAGTACGAAGGTTTCAACCCTACCCACGGCTTATGTCTCAGGAATCGTAAAATATTTCGCACCACCCATAACCAGTTTCTCGGAATGAAATCATTTCTAGAAGCGACAGTTGCTTTGTTGATAAATATTTAGTTTCTTTTGCTGTGAATGTATGTTTATTGTACCTACAGCTACTTCTTTATGTTACGTAAAAAATATACCCTATGGACTAATAGGGTGGACCTAGCGATAAAGTTAAAATAGATTTTCTAAAACATAGTTTTGTAGTATAGATAGACAGTTTACTGCTATTATTCAGTACAAAAAAGGTGGTCGGCTTTAAAGAATAAGTCGCCCTTCATTAAGATTCGTTGCGAAACTTTTATTATTTATCATCAGTCACTAAAGCTGCGTTCTTTAGTTTGAGCTCTAAATACTTACCTAATTAGACCGGTTTAATAAATATGAAAGAAAAATAAAACCTAAAATAAACCCACGACACAAACATAAATCCGTTAAGCCCTCGCAATTAGCGTCAAAGCGCAAAAAATTATAAAAACAGACTCCGCTAGTTGGTAAACTTGCTTGAACCAATTTATGTAACGTTTCCAGCTTGATTATATTTCTGGGATGGGGAGAGCCTCGAGAGCGGTGGAAGCGCCCAATTTACTCGGTAACTGCATCTGAATGTTACCATATTCCAGGAACAAGTGAAGATTGAGCTCTCGATGGTTTTCTTGCCGTAAACTGCGTGCCTTGTTACTAGAGCACGAGGAACGCCAGAATTTATGGAAACATTCTAGTTTTTACGCGGGTTTGCGAGTAGATAAAACTTTCTGTTATACGGCAAAGTGGCCTATATTTTTTTGCTTAGCTTTTTTCCTATGTAAGTTATGCTGTCCTTTTTATTATTCTGAAAAATCTGGATAAAGTTGTTTGCTGAAAAACAAGATATGGAAAGATACCATCCTGTACTCACTTGTGTATAAAGAATTTATTAAATTATCACGCCTACCATACGCTGTTCGGCGTACATTTTAGAAAATAATTAGACGTGCCAAAAATTACATTTTCAAAAACCATAATAATTGCTCGTCACGTTGTAATGTTTAAACATTTGTGATTATAAATAGTATAGGAAGAGGCTAAATGACGTGATAAAGCGCGGTCAAAGTGGCATAACACAAATAGCAGGCATGGCATATTTTTCTCTAAGTCCCCGGGCTAAATTAAACTCATTCAGGAACAATTCATTTTATCCCTTCACGGGGTATCCCGTATAAACTGCAGCCACTGGCTCCACGGGTAATATTATAAATATAAATAAATAAATATCTGTGGACATTTCACACAGCGCCATCTAGCCCCCAAACTAAGCATAGCTTGTACTATGGGAACCAGATTACTGATACAATACTTACTTTTTTTGTAAATACATGTATAGAATACAATATAACACCCAGTCGCAGAACAAACATCTATGTTCATCACACAAATGTTTGTCCTGGGTAGGAATCGAACCCACAGCCCTCAGTTCAGAAGGCAGGGATTACTACCAACTGAGCTATCGGGCCCGTCGTATTGTAAATATAAAGTACACTAACCTGTAAAAGCATGCGCCAGCCGGACCGGACCAACCGATCCGGATACTTTTTATTGCCATTTTGAGTTCATACCTCATGAAAATCATTTTCGCTCGGTCTAACATTTTGCTTTACTTTTGCGGAGATGCTTTTTTGTTTTTACACTAAGGCTGAGTTGTACCATAATCACGGTTAAAGTTACGTCAAATTTTGATATTAGCCCACCCTGCGACGCGTGGAACGGTTATAGTTAGCGTTAAAGTAAGCTGCAGTGCAAGCACGGATCTTTGGTTCGACAAATATATCGAGTCGATAAATAGATTTTATTTATCGATCTAATCGGTAACTCGTAGCATGGATCTGACATCGGTAATTCTTGTCGACGTCTTTCGAGGGCTTTATTTAGTCGACATATTATCGATCATTCGTTCATAATACTCACAGAGTAACTTTATATTACGGAAAATTTCACAGATTAGGCAAAAAATTGGAGGTTAAGGAAAAGAGGTTAGACATTCATTCGTGAAAAACACCTACTTGAACAATTTATTCTAATAGGTACCTATACATTTTTATGAAATATTGCAGAAAATCCATTATTTTAATGTGAAATCCGATTAATTATTTAAGAGAAACGACATAATAATAATATTGGCCGAAAGGACTCTACCTAATTATTCAGTTGCAAATATTTTATTATAATAACTGGCAACGACGCGAGCGTAAAGCGTACCGTACACCCATACAGACCTACAACAATGAAATTCCATGTATAAGTCGGATAAAATAACAATAATTAGAATAAGTATAATTTTAGCAAATAGTTTCCGCTTTGGGAAGTACTTTCTAATTACTATAACATTTACTGGCAGTCCATTTGATCGGCTCCTTATAGATCACTCTCGACAACTTGAATAACGGCGAGGGCAAATTCGTTATGAATTCTAAACAGAATCTCAAACTGTTCGTAAGATAGGTCGAGAGAATTATTGGCATTTCTTAGGCACCGCCTATTGATTCTCAAGACATCTCGACGCGTCCATTTTTCGGTTTACAGTATTAAATTATAGCCAAAATCTAGTTTGAAAGTATTATAAATTGGGTATCGAGGAACTATGGAAACCCGATAAAATTCGATAAGTTGGACAAGATTAAAACGATGACAAATGTCAAAAATTAGATCCATGCTCGGTTTGGTCGACATAGAACGACATGTTCGTTAAAATTTATCGAATTTATATTGACGTCGATAAAATACATTCCGTGCTGCCGATTACGTTTTATCGAAACTTTATGTCAAATTTGACTTGAAAATTCGTTAAATATATCGACCGGAAGATCGGTGCTTGCACTGCTGGTGTAACTCAGCCTAAGCGTGTTTTTCAAACTGTAATGATATCATTTCAATGGCTTTCAACAAAAACTTACACTGCCTCATACATAGGTTCAGTTTTACGGAGAAATAATTTAGTTACCTACTAATTATTCGTTTTTTATAAATTTAACAACACAGAAATTACCCTTTTATATAAGTGGTACGATTTGGATGAAGATGGCATATTGATAACTGACTTTCAGTCCAACATTATTTACATTTTAGTATACTTGGCGATAGCTTCATAACTTAAAGTTGATACTTAGCTATTCCAGCCGAGCTCTCAAAGTACTCTATACCACCTATAAGGTCACGATGTTTTCTTTCAGCAAGGTTAAGTTTATGACAGGATTAATTATTTATGCACAATACAAATTACAATAGTTGAAAGATATGAAATCTTAGATAACATCATAAATGTGAACCCCATCCAATTTCTCCTCTTCGTCGCCAACATTAATAAAATTATTTAATTTCTGATTTTTTAATAAATGTGTATCTGACAGCTAGAGGAGCAACAGCAATAAAGCGAAATTAGACATCAGACAGCTATCTCCACTCTACGTCATTCAGAAAAGCAAACAACTCAAATCTCCTTCAAATGTTACCGAGACGGACGCCATTAGATTAGATGGTTTCACTAAATCAAGTCTCATCTCTAATTAAGATAATTGCCTCAGATTTTCCAGTTAATTATTGAACATAATGCGATTACGTTTGAGATATTGATCTCTGAAATTGTATAGTAATTTATTCAAAGAAAAACATTTTTTTTTAGAATGAATGACATGACGAGCTAGTCGTTTAGCAGATTCCGAACATAGTTTCTAGTAATTTTTCTTACATTGATTTGTGCTAAGAATAAAAATAGTTTTTTTCTATGGTTATTTTGCAGAATAGTTTTCCATTTTTTTAATTATAAGGCCATATAGGTAATGACCTAGCATGGCAAAGCTCACTTTCTATTACATACTACGCTGAGCTGCCTTCGCCACGGCCGCCCTCATGAGCCGGAGGGAGCGGGTTCGATTCCCGCGACAAATGGACAAGTACATAGGTACTTGTGCTCAGGAAAATAATGCAAATACTTGTTCTGTGTTCAGGTGTTGTGAGACCATGGTCCTCGTAGTCCCTGGATTTCTAGATACAGGGAATCCTAGTTAAGATTCAGGACCTATGTATAATGAGCGCTGGGCGTTCTTAATTGAGGCTTGGACGTTATTTAAAAACTTTATCGCCATTGTCTTACTTACTATTTATTATTAGTGTACAAAGCTTTTCAAATAAGTCATGAAGGGTTATTTAACCAATTTAGTACTGTTCTATCGTCACGTGTGTACTTATAAAATCTAAAGAACCCTTTGCATTCTATTTACTTCACTAAATAAGAAACCTTTCTAATAGAAATTAATTATACTGACTGTCTAGATATTGTTCAATAAAATGAAGCCTTATATTAGATAAAATATGGTAATTAAAACTTGTATTAATTGATATTGATGTAGATTAAAAAAGAAAAACCTTTTTCAGAACTTTATGATGAATTGAGTTATTCAATAAAGTATAACTAAGTACGCTTTAAGAGACCACATAACTGAAATCAAGTGACCATTCGTCTATTTATAACCCCTTGATGTGTATTATGGGGCTAAATGCTCCGTTGACATGAACTCTAATCCAATTTTCGTAGCTCAACAGTCATAGGAATAACAATCGGCGGGTATAAATCATTTTAGTAGTATAATTACGCAGTAGCTGGAACATAATCTGTGGCTCAATTAACGAACCCCACTGCCGGCTCGCGATCGCAGCTCATGCTGGTGCCACACCTACATTTCTTATCGTCGAAGATTACAGTAAAGGCTAATTGATTGATTTGACTCTTGCAGCTTATGACTGCGTGATATATTTTATAACACGATGAAAATATAATACTTGACACTGGCTAAATACACTCAGTGTGGAGCCAAAATATTAAAAATAAAAACGAGACGTCACATTTAAAACACTGACTAACTTTAAGCGGCGGCGTATATAAGTAAGGCTCTTAAACTCGGTGAGGATTTGGGAACCGACCGGAACTTTTATTCCTAATTATCTCCCCCCCCGGGACAAGATGTTGGGGACAGACAGGAATAACCCACATTTTACACATTATCAAAGTTAGACAGACACTGTTTTTACATTGTTTAGTGTAAATCGTGGTAATTGGTGTGGTCCCAGCATAACAAATGTCGATGGCGACGGGTCAACCACTGAAAAACAATAAGAAACAGAAAAACCTCATTAGTCACGCGAACTAACTCTGTGTGGTACTTGCATTGCGGACTCTGAATATTATGCCAATTTTTTCAAGTCAATTTTCTAAAACCTACTTACTATATGGAAGGAAATAGGCAATCCTGGCTAGTTTACAATTTAAATGTTATTTTTAGTAGGTAGTGTAGTAGTTAGTTTGAGTAATAAAGGCACCTTGACCAGTAAGTATCAGAAAATTGACTTGAATCATAATATAAAACAAAAATCTCTAAAATTATCTGGAATACTCAGATGATATTACTCAAATTAAATTAATTACAGATGCAAAAATTATATGTTAAATTTTATTGCATTTCATCGTAACAGCATAGGATATTTTTGTGCCTGGTCTATGCGTATGGGTGAGCTTTTTTTACTTTAGTACTGCAATTTGACTTGCTCGTCACGTCATTCATTACCATAAAAAAAATTATATAACTTAATATATTATATAATAAATATAATATAGACCGCATCATCACTTTCCATCAGGTGAGATGTTGTCAAACGAGAGCCCATTTAAAAAAAAACTTTTAATTAATTTACCAGTGGTTCTGATTATTATAGTACTTATTTATATGTATAACAGTGATGAAGATGGTAGCGAAAACCAAATCCTTTACTGGAATCGTCTCAGAGAACATTAAAAAGTAACTAAATCTAAGGGTGCTTATTCTATGAACAAAGCCCTTATTTATGTACGCAACTCTAAACTTGTTGACGATTTTTCTTAACGATAAAACACTACAGTGTTTTAATCAACTTGGAACTTTACTTTTAATTCTAGATACATTTAGGTGATTCAGGGTCACTCAAATGAAGTTTTAACGACAATAAATTGTGTGATGTGTACTTTAGAATTTTACATGCCTGACTTATTAGTGAAACTTTTAGCTCTAAACTAAAACCGAAATATGAGTTCAGATATCATCTGTTATTTATATATTTTATATCATTATATGGAAGTGGTCAGTTCAGAATTTTTAGGCCATCTGAAAGCTTCCGACTGAAGTGGCTAAATAACATTATTACAATTGCCACAATTCGTCAACATTAAAAATGTACCATCGGGGTCACTACCTAGATAAGTGCCTTAACTATATCCTACCGCTATTTGCAGCACATATCCAACGTCCAGTCAAAGCTGCTCAACGATGAAAGCTCCCAGTAAGGCTAACGAGGTTTTAATGTGAAGAAGAGCACCAAATCCAACGCTTATCATTATCACGAGGGAAATAACTCATGTGGTGATACGACTGGCCTTTGCAAACGCATTCAAAAACCCTTCATGCAAAATTGATAAAAACCTTGAGTAAAACCAAACTGCAATCTTTTATCAATATTGGTGCTTTTTAACAACAAGCTTGTGCTTGTGTGCTTTTGTTTGTGCTTGTGCTTGTGCGTACAAGTTGAATTTACTTAAAATAATTGTGAAACATTTTATAATATCTGAAAAGTTTTTATTAAGAGCATACATTCTGATGCGATACTCGCGTTCGTGTAATATCACGCAAACTTTGAAACGAAAATCGTGTAGGTAAATGTAGCTGTCTAAACGCAATATCGAATATTGATCATTTTACTGCGTATAAATAAAGCGAAAGTGAGGTTTTATAGGGCAATACGAAATTGTTAGAGCAATAACTTAACGTCCTCAATCTCTCTGATATTGGAGTGGATGAGTTACGCAGAAAACAGTAGTGGGTCCGATTCACCGATCGCTGGTATACGGTCTTCACCTGTCATTTATGAGTGCGGTAGAACCACAGACATCGGTAGAACGCAATGTTTGATCATGTAAATCAACCAATGGCTTTTGTCATTACTTACTCATAGTCCAAAATGGTTTGGTTCGCCATTAATTAATAGTAAGAATTAATACGCCTAATGATAAAAAAATAGCAACAAGATTATGTACCATAATTAGATATAATAATAATTTAGTAGTTTTTAAATTCCCCACATACCAACGCTTAATAAAACAATGCTCTTACTTCATTTTATTGTGTAGATATTAGTACCTGTGCTGCACACACAGACATCTAATACTACTTACTGTATAGTATTAGATGTCTGTGGCTGCACAGCACGCGGCTGATATTAGCCAATAACAGTTGGATTCTTCACCATCTACCGATTCACAGAATTTGGTCATTCAAACCCTTTTTATCAATCTTTTTATATAATCTGACGATTGCCTTATAGCAAAGTTTTACAGCCTGATTAGTTATTATTATTATGTAATAAATCCAAAAACAAAATATACTTATATAATGAACTCATTTTCAAGATATAAATAGTATTAATTATGGTGGTCCAAGTGTAGTTAAACAAGCAATCAACAAAAACAATACAAGCGTATTCGATTTGCTTTCATGAATATTTTGTGTATTAATATAATATGTCATGCATGTATTTGCCTGTTTAGTTACGAAAATTAGATAAAGTTGTTATTTTATGAACATTTAGTCTTATAAACGTAGTAAATTGTGAGAAAATATACTTAGTTGTAAAATTACTGAGTTACTTCGTGGACCGTCGCGCCTCTTTCGTGCCATCTGGAAGTTCAAAACTATTTATCATCCAATACAGACTCTCCATTTGATTAACCTACATATTTATGAATTTACTCGTCTTATCAAGCGCTATAAGTTATTGTACAAAAATAGTTGAATTAGGCACTAAATAAAATTTTACACAAAGGTAACGCTGACATTTGCAAAAATGAGAACGACCCATGTAATGTAACATAAACAGGCCATAATGTAGTAGAGACTAGAGCTAACACAGAGACAAAATACAATATGTCAGTCGCATTGTTCTGTACTAACGTGTAAAAACGTATAGCATTCGATTCTAAAATATTGTAGACCCACATTGAACTACACTTACTTTAGAATACTTTAACTTTCGAATAATATTATTCTGCAAATGGTGATACCAGAGCAACATCTCAATTTAGGCGCAAATGCTCCGCGGTGGCGGTGAATACTAATACGTTTTATTAGGAACAATGTCGTATTTTTACACAACTCTTCTGATCTAAGCAGGCAATATTCGTGAAATATTGTAGCGATCCGATATGGTTACGGTAGACACGTTCGCTCTTTGGTACTTATAGTATTTTGGTTCGTTTGAAGTTAATATACGCTGTTTGTATGATGCTATACTGAATGGACTTTTAGCACAGCAATACGACACGCAGTGTCAGCTTTTGACTAAGCCATTGGAAGGGCGTACTTCATATCATCAGCCAGAAGACGTCCACTGCTGAACAAAGGTCTCTCCCACATAAAACACATTCTACCCGTCATAATACACAAAAGCCATTTCCGAATAGAAAATGTAGGTAAATAAATACCAGCTTACATAAAAATAAACGGTAAAACAAAAACCTCGTAGATCTGCCAAATCCTCTAGGTGAGTCTCGAAAAAGTCTGTTAGGGGAAATTTGTTTAACTTACCTTGAAAAGGGGCAGATGCCTTCGAAACAAAGTAAAAGATTTGAGGGACAGCTTTGAAGGAAAATAACGTTGAAAATCTTATTTGGCAGCACTTACCTTCCAATTAGCATTTGACATGAGTTTTCTTGTGCTACCGGACGCTGTCTTTTATTTAAATGTCACAATTTTACGCCCAATTAAATTTGCCATTAAATGTCTTTAATAAATAAAAAGGTTCCTTTTGTTCAACATAACTTTTTATGGCATATTTCAGGGCGGTTTTGTGATTTAAACATTTTCTCCGCTCTACTGAGTTACCAAGAGGTTTTTTTTTCCCTTTTCGTCGCTTATAAAGTTATAGGTAATCCTTGCACGTAGTTATTTGTTGTTCCGCTCATATTTTTACAGTAAAATAGATGAGGATTTTTTTCAAAAATGATGCATTTTGTACCAAACTGGGGTAACACTTTTGTTACTAGCTAAATCGAATATTCGGTGTCCCGCTACTAAACTCAAATCCAATAACTCATCTAATGCCGAAGCTGCTATTGAAAACCAGTGACAAGTTGTCGTGGAGTGTGAACAAGTCCCTAAACTATTGCGCGCAGTAATCAATTCACAAGTTTTGACTCGAAACTTTTCAATGCCTGATTCGAGGTTACCAACTACGTTTTACACGACTGTCAAACTTTATTTCGGCTAAAGCTATTCGGTGAACCTATAAATAGCTTGGTAGGATTTCTGTTGAATAAACCTTAAATACTATAAATAAGCAAGCACTTTATTGATTTAATCAATCACTTTCACACAATACGTATTGTTGTAGGTATTAAAACAACATAGCCTAAATAGCCAAGATTCGAGAAACATTCACGCAGCGACCTCGCATACCTAACTGGAACCTAATTTATCTGACGTAAGCTAATATAGGTGACCTAGGTACTTTAAATACAAGCAGTTAGCCGTACGAATATATTCAAGACTGAATTATAGCTCTGATTACATAATACACTGTCAGAAATGAGGAAACTGCAACCTTGATATGGCCTGGACAATGTCTTGCGCGACATTCTTTAACACAGGGCGGTAAGACTCGACTATTCATTTCTTTTATCACGCTATTGCAAAAATGCACATTTGCATATTATCACAGTAGTGTAAAGTAAAATGTAGTTTTATCTGAATTTAAGAAACGGACGGCAAAACTCTTTGGTAACGAATTCAATAAAAATGTTTCACATCGCGAAAGGTATACATGTTTTATGCACGATATGTAGCATCGCCGCTGCGGCCGGCTAGTCTGTAGATTTTTATTTGTATCTGGGTGTAGGTGGTTAGACCTCGTTCGAGAAAAATTAAGATCCGCGTTAAGCTGAAGAGGATGGAATAAGTCTAGGAACCAGCTTTAAGAGCGCATAAAACGGGTTAGCCACCGTCGCTCGACTAACCAACGAGTAATACTAGATCGTGCTCTTTTTAACGAGTCTCTCTTCGGTCATAATTCATGGGGGAGGAATAAAAAGTAAACCTGCGACTGTTACTAGGTCGAGGACGATACAAAATATTTATCTTAGCACGAGCGGTTTACTGATACACATTTTACTTGAACTATGTACCTGCGTGATTCTAATATACCTAACAGCGATGTCTTCTCACAGATTGCTTTTGTTACTCCACAGATACCACACCAAAAATAGTAAATATCCCGCCGCATCCCATATACAAACACTACGTAGAAGTTATTCTTACATATTCAATCTAGAGCACATAATTTTATCCAATTCTAGTTTTTATGGCCCAATCTACGGCTTCTCATGAATCCTTTACCCTGTCACGTTGCAAAATTTACTATTCCCAACGTGATTTCACGGCCTATTGGCTACTTTACGGACATGTTTTCTGGCGGTGCGCGCAGAAGGGACGTAAGCTTATAATCTTCGTTGGACTCACTAAATGGAGTCGGTTTGGCTCGAGCCCAGGGCAAGTCGAAAGCTAAAAGGTGAACAGCATTATGCAAATCGCCATACTCTTTGTTCTGTTCCGTAATTTTATTTACATTTTATTTATTAGAACCGATATAATGGTGGGCTGTTTCAGAGGATCAGATGGTTTTTGTTTACGCGACATTAAGTAGGTTTTGGTTTAACGTTAGCCCTGTAATATGAATAGGACTTTAATTTTATAATACTTTATTTACATTCCAGTCCGAATATTTTTTATGAACGTTCCTGTAGTATATGAGCGATGTTGGCTTGGCACCAAATTTACATTATATAAAAATTATTGTGAACGTGGTTCTTCGTGCACTGCAGTATTGAATATTTGTACATAGTACAAAGTATGTACTACAGGTAAGTACCTGTTATAATCAAACTGCGTTAATATTTATTGTTCAATACCATGACAATAAATTCAAGAAACCAGCCTAGTATAGGTACAGAGAGTAAGTATGGTAGAGGAGACAAGTATGGTACGTGTCTTGAGGCTGTAAATTCGGGGAGGATTTACGAGCGTGCAGTAGTACCTCCTGTGCACGCCAGCTGGCCGCTGTTGCCGTTGCATCAAAATGTAAGCAACCGAAGTGGTTTTGTCGATGAATGTAGATACTAAATCCTTTATAGATTTACCTTATTTTAAGCAAATCTTTTTGTGTACTTTACTGCCAACTCTATTTATTTATTTATTTATTTATTTTATAGGTGCATATAACAGATAATGGAACATAAAATTACAAAACAACATGATTTAAACAGTAAATAAAATCAATCCCATAATCCAATAACACATGCACTCTGCCTGGTACAAACAGTGATAATTACATACCTATCATAAAATCGAAAAATAAATATTAAAAAGGAAAGCAAACGAGTATAACTTAATTCGACCTTAACGAGACAAGATAAAATACTTATACAACTAACACTGTGTGAAATTTATACCTATTAAAATATATACAAAACAAAATATATAGTTTTATAAATACATAATAAATATATCTAGGTAAAATAATCACTTCTAAAGTTACATTAAATAAATATCTTCAATACACCCGAAAAAGGAAAGGAGACAAAAAAAAATGTTGTGGTAACGTACATAACAAATTATATTCAAGCATCGCATCGCATCTATTTATGTATTTTATTTATTCATTTATCGCCCCCTTAGCCTGTTTCAAGTGCATTAAAAATCAAAAGCACACAGATGGCCCCGGGATTCAAAAACGACAATAATTAATGCGTATTCGCACCCGAGTACCACCCGACTACGGTAAATACTTATAAACATTGTTTCTAAATTGGTTGAGACTAAGTCTGAATATATCTAGTTCGTCATTTTCATCATCATCCATATTGTCAAAGCGGCGACGAACGCTACCAATTAGATCATCATAGGAACGGCACATACGAGGCATAGGACCGTTGTAGGATACGTTATTTCTATAAGTGGTCACCCTAAAAACTCGAGGAATTCTGCTGCGAATATTTAAATTAAAGTTTATCAGCCCTAATAGATGAGGGCTGTCCACCGCCGAGTTGATGATTCTATGCAAGTATAACAGCTCACTTACGTGCCTCCTTTTGGAGAGAAAACTTAAATTAAAATGCTTAATCCTGGATACGTAGCTAGGATACCTACGCAAGAGACCAAAACGGAGGCAAACAGCCCTCGTGTATCGACGTTGGATACGTTCTATATTATCAGAATGAGTTGAGTAAAAAGGTGACCACACCAAAGAGCCATATTCAGTCACGGGTCTTACTAGACTTTGGTAAAGGTATAAAAGACTCTTTGAATTAGTAAAAGATTTTGTTATTCTAAGGATAAATCCAAGCAGCTGATTCCCTTTTTTAACTAAGTAGTCGTAATGCGAGCGAAAAGAAAGCTTAGAGTCAAAATATACGCCCAAGTCTCTAGCCACATCCTTGCGCTCCAGCGCAGTGTTGCCAATATTATAATTGAACAGAAATTTTGGCTGTTTCAACGAGAATGTCATCACAAAACATTTTTCAATGTTTAAATACATTTTGTTTGACCTACACCAATCTTCCACTGCTTCGACGTCTTTCTGAAGTATTAGACAGTCATTTATCGATTTGATAGTACGGAAAATCTTTAAGTCATCCGCATACAAAAGGCAATTACTATGCAAAATCCGCTCAAGGTCGTTAATAAACACTGCAAAAAGTAATGGACCAAGATGTGACCCTTGAGGGATGCCTGAAGTAGTTGGATAGGGCGTGGAGAAGTATCCTTTTATTGCAACCATTTGACTGCGGTTTGTGACATAAGACTTTACCCAGCGTAGAAGATCTCCATGAATGCCATATACTGAGAGTTTTTTGACAAGAATGACATGATTCACCTTGTCGAAGGCTTTAGAAAAGTCCGTATATATCGCATCCACCTGATGTCTTCCATCAAACGCAGAGCAAATATGTTGTTTATACACCAACAAGTTACTAATAGTTGAGCGCCCAGCAACAAACCCATGTTGGTTGGGCGAGATAATATGTTTGACATGATTGTAGATGTAAGGGTACACGAGAGCTTCAAGAAGTTTGGCCATACAGGATAAAATACTAATAGGGCGATAATTTTCACATCTCGATTTATCGCCTGCTTTGTGAATAGGAATAATAAAAGCACATTTCCACCTTTCTGGGAATACCCCAGAAGCAAGTGACATATTAAATATTATGTGCAGGGGTACACTAATCTCTTTGGCACACTTTTTAATAAAATAAGCAGGTATACCATCTGGCCCAGCTCCCTTGTTTTGGTCAAGCTTATTAATGGCGCTAACAACGCTCTCTCTAGAAATGTTTATACTAGATAAATTTAAATAATTCGAACTAGTGTCCAGACTGCAGTCAGGACTTGAAGTATCATCATAGACAGAACCAAAGTAACTAGCAAATAGTTCACATATCATTTGTGTGCTATTGACAACACTAGTATTGTACGACATAGTTTGAGGAATTGAATTACTAGACTTTTTGCTATTAACATAATTCCAAAACATCTTAAGATTCTTTTGTAAGCCTTCCTCAACCGAGTTCGTATAGGATCGGTAGCATTCATCAATAAGACGTTTGCTCCTCTGGCGCAACAAATCAAAAGTGTCGTAATCTCTAGGATTACCATATTTTTTGTATCGTTTGTGATATTTGAGTTTCTCTTCCATGCATTTAATTAAGTGAAATCCAAACCAAGTAGGGTAACTGGAGGGTTTTGATTTTACTGTTGGTGTGTATAGCTTTATGGCCTCATTAATTTCATTATTGAATTTCTCTAATGCCGAGTTGACATCTAAAGCATTAAACAGTTGCGCCCAATCAGTATTGCCCAGAACCACTTTAATGCTATTATAATCAGCTTTACGGAAGTTAAATCTCCGTGCAAAGGGGTTCCTGTCCGCGACAACAGATCGCTTGGGCGTCTCTATATCAATGATAATTGCCGGGTGATGTTGGTCTACCTTACTAAGTGGTTCGCAACTGTCGACTCTTATATTAGTGTGGTCATACAAAACGAGATCGAGCAAACGGCCATTAAAATTAAAAATATGATTAAATTGAGACATATTACAAAGAGACATAGTTTCAAGTAAACACAGAGATTTACGTCCAGAGCTGTTACCAGCGGATAAGCTGAATGACTCCTCCCTGATCCAGTTTATGTTCGGAATATTAAAGTCACCCATAATTAAAAAGGGACCCATAGAGGAATTGTTTAAAATAACATTTTGAACATGCTCAAAAAATAGGTTCAAGTTATGTACATTCATATCTGGAGGCAAATAACACAGACAGATATTTAGTAAATTTCTATTATCGGATGTATTAATTGTCAGCCATATAACCTCATAAGCACTGTCCCATGAGCTCTGTTGCATAATGTTTATGTGCTTCTTTGCAGCTATCAGTACTCCACCACCTTCAGATTTCACTGAGGCTGTAGACTGACAGCGATCCTTGCGGAAAACATTGTAGCGCTCGTCAAACAACTCTTCATTGTGAACACTAGGATTCAGATTAGTCTCAACCAAACAAACTAAATCATAATCATTATTTAATAAATTCTTATAAAATTCAGTAGTCTTAGATCTAAAACGGTTTACATTTTGGTAGTAAATAAACATTAAAAAATATACAAGGGAGAATAAAACATTTGCACAAAATATATTACAATATTAAATAAATACCTAATGTTAACAACAAAAAAAACTAATTACACTAATTTATTCAAACAGTCTTTTTCTCTAATTAAAATAGCACCTGATTGATCATTCTTACGAACAAACACTTGACCGAACTTAACCCAAACATATTTGTACGATTTATCTTTTGCAATTCTCCTGACCATGGCATGCAGCTCCTTACACTCCGGAGATAGGTGCTCGGCGACATACACAGTCCTCTTCTCGCCGGGGATACTCAGGTGCGAGGTGTTTAGGGGCTCCGAGGTATTGGCTTTGTTGAACCTCCTAACGGCAGAGATGATGCTATCGCGATGACGTGAAGAGGGCAAAGAGACTAAGATGTTGCGAGGTCGGTCAGATGAAGAGTTGATTTTTGCCACACGCCGGCAGCCCAAGATATCCGTGCTTGAAATTGGGCACTTTACTGCATCACACAAGCTTTTAAATATGTTGATAACATTTTCATTTCGCCGCTCAGTGACCGCCTGTATTTCTAAGTTCATGCTGCGGGAAATCTTTTCAGTGGTATTTAGACGGCGCTCCAAGGAGCGGAAGTCTGACTGCAGTTTATTTTTTTCGGCCGTGAGATCAGAAATAATTTTGTTAGTCGAGACTATTTTCGAATCCAGTGTGTCCTGGCGTTCATTAAGGAAGTCAGTAGTGCTAGTAAACTCGCTTCTTAAAGTTGTCACCGCTCCATTCACTTCATACCTAATAGTCGCCTTAATGTCATTGAAAAATTCACTGCGAAATTTATCAAACTTTGCATCCAGCAATGCACTAAACTGAGCCAACGAAAAAGTCCCTTGGGAATGGGTAAAAGATGAAGTCAGGTCGGCCACACTATGGGTTGACGGTTCATCGCAAGACATCACGGAATCATTCAGTGTCTCGTGTTGTTTACGTACGGGTGTGTCCGAATTGTTGCCTCTGCGCCTGTTAGTGATGTTATTACAGTTTGGACAGTTCCAATTTTTAAAATTCTTCAATATATTTGTGTACATATTTATGTCCATATTCAGACACTTATAATGATATGCATTCTGGCACGGGAAACATCTTAGCAGTTCGCTAGTCGTTATTCCATTTTTGCAAGCAAGGCACTTCTCCATTGTTATAAGTGACGACGTAAACAAACTCAGTGAGACTAAATGTGAATACCTAGTGATTTAGATCAACCAACTGTGATAATGATAATGCAATGTACAATGTACCTGTGCGTTCCAACTTCCGAGCAACAGCTGATCCCGCGCGTGAGTTCAATTCCTGTTTTTATCCAGAATCCGTGCACTATGGCGTGAACTTATTATGGCCTTGAGTAAACTGTGGCTTAAAAACCACTCGATTGATGTGTTTGGGCTATATTTTCTTCGTTTAATAATATTAAAACATTAATTTAAATAAGCGAATAATCAAACACTGTTTATGTGTCGAGGTGAGGGTAGGGAAAAAAGGAACTCTATGAAGGAATGTGGAATAAAAATAATTATACACGATAAGATAGAAACAAAAATATATCTGGGTATTCAATATTTTTATAACGTGAAATATATACATATAATATGTCGACACATATTTATTTATAATTACAACACCCATGTCAGAGGACATATAAATAATTAGGTTACTTATATGACTGTGTGCAAAAAACAAAAATATACAATGTATTGTAGTGGGAGCCAAGTGAGATTGTTTTAGACTTATCGTCCGATCCTTCATTATCCATCATTAGTGTAAACAAGTTAGTTAACACTATCCCGATGGAGGAGGGCTCCTGACTTCGGTCCCATGGGATAGAGTTCCTGCGCTCAATCTTATTGAACGATCAATTCATTTCAGACCGCTTTCCGACGCGTGACTTAACACCACGGACTGTCACGTATGAAATACAGAGTTAGTTTGGTTTGTCTGCTGACATCTGGCTTAGGCTTATGTTTACACTAAACTTATAATTCTTTGTAAAAACAATTAGTGCTTACACTCACTACATATTGACCAAAAATAAGCATTGAAATTGTAATAAAGGCAGCATTCTGGGCACTTTTCCCTCCACCAACTGTTTATTTTAAGCTGTATATTTTATTTTCATTTATAGTACTTGCTGATGTATGTTGTTTCAGTCTTTACGAAATAGAGTAGAATACTTTAACTTTATTATTTAATAAAAAAAAAATGTGTGCGTTTCAAGAGAAGTTATGTTATGAATGCATGTTATGGTACATTGCTTTATGTATGGATGCCTTAATGAAACAAAATTCCAAAGTTTTTGTGTAGCTTCAATTTTTCTGAATTCTTAGCTGGCTTTCGTTCGTCCAGCCAGCGATGAAGCATAAAATGTAAATTACACTCCGCTGCAGTTATATGGTAACTCGCAATGCAATCATTTTTATATTCGGAAATTACGGGCCAGTGTCGTAAAATACTGAAGCTAATACGAAAAGAAAATAAAATGATAAAATCAAACACAAACATAGGAAACACATTTATGTATTTGTGTACCCTTGGCGCACTGATGGTAGTTATGAGTTTATTCCTAGTATCGTAATCTCATACTCATTGGCATTGCACGTAAACCGTTTGCGCATTTTTAATATATCAATAAACGTTTTTAACTGAGGTAGATTATTGTAGATTAACACAAATAAAAAATATGTAGTAGTTTAAATAACTACGTAGAGCCAAAAATTTGACTGAAGTTACAAGGCTTATAGCAACAGAAGCGGCATGCTTCCTCTAAACCATGTAAAATTACTTACAGTTAACATAAAAGTAGATTTAACAGCTGAAAGTAACTGCACCGGAGCATATACGTTTGATAATAGCATGCGAGCGCGAGCTTGGGCACCTCGCTAACACTTCAGTTCACAAACGAGCGGGATCCTCACGTGGCGTGCTCGAAAACCTGACAATTGCATAACAAAAACAAACACGAGTGCTGAAACGAGCGTCGCCTTTGTGTGGGATCCATCTTGGTAGGTGAAGGAAGCTAAACAATGGTCTGCAGGCTCTCTGTGGCCAGTGTAGAGACAGTGCTCCATTCCAGTGGCTGGATTCTTCGTACTCACACTGACATGCAAGTTTACTTCATAACCACGTTATCTAAGTACGCATCTTAATTTATTTAAATAGCAATTGGTGTTAGTTTTATCATTTTTGATGATGCTAGCGTACAGTGATAGAGCGAGCAGAGAGACTGAAATAAAAATGATAATTTTTCCTGATTGTAAGGAGTAAAAGATGTTAAGTAAAGGTGTAAGCTAAGGTGCTGCCTGTTTTATTCCTGTGTCCTAACACTTCGAGCTCAAGCCCCTAAAGTCTACTGAGCGAGACAATAGCACCACGAATATGGGCTCAAGAGAAACGTTCTTGTCTTGTTACCGCGAACAATATTGTTAGTTTTATGAAGGAACAGAAAGAACCTTTTGTCAGACTTTTATGGCTGCTACGCAAATTTAAGGAATTCTAATAACAACAAAACGTGAATTGTATTTTAAAACATTTATATGGTTTAATAAGTTTTAGACAATGCTTTTGTTGCAAGGAAAAAGTTTAGGTATATGTACCAAATTAACACGAAAAAGTACTTTAAATCGAAACTGAAATTGAAACGAATATTAGTATAACAATAAAAAAGTGTTTAAATACTTAAAATTTGCGTGTACCTACTCATTGGCTGAGATGGCAAATTCCGCTGTCATTACATTATCTAAACAAGGCAGAGATGGTTCGATTCCACCAGTTATACGGATCGGGCCATGATTGAAGGGATGCAATGTGCCGTTTGCAAACAACGTTGTGGACAATGAGCCCAAGCGACTTTTTGTTTGTACACTGTATGAGCACACTTTTGCAATTAGCTTAACAATCAGCTGCTGCCTGCTTACCGTTGACACACTGCTTTACTGATATCATGATGTAATGACTGTAGACTTTAATAAAAAATACCTTTATGTTGCTGCTCAAATCGGCGCTCTTTGGGGGAGGTTGTTCAGCAGTAAATGTCTTCATCAGGCTGTTGATGATGATGATGACGACGATGGTGATATTTGTGTTTATCATAGCTAATGTAAGTATCAGGTGAGCTGAGACAGTGTTATGTTAACCGCGCCGCCCCATTTCGTCAAATTTCTTCTTCGTTAAAAGTATAAAAAACTTGTAAACATTTTTATGTGTTCGTTTGTTCGACGAGGTGCTAAACATTTTCAACTCGTGCACTAAAGTTTATTAACCCAGCGTGTTAATAGATTTTCAAAGATGTACGTGCAGATAAAACTCGAAACTTTAAAGCTAGGCGCTTAAATTCCCAAACCTGGCATTGCACTGTTTTTATTTGCGGGACTGTTTGGTTGATTCCCCTGATAGCGAACTTAATTTCTATCCGGCCATAAAGTTGAGTTGTTAGTTGTTACACGGCTGTTAGAAACTTTAACGCGCCGTCCGCCGCGGCGTGCACGCGAACTAACTAGACTAAACTTGATCGACGTACGCCTAACTCTGTATGCAAAACGTACAAAAAAGGAACTTCTTTGGGTGCATGTTATTTATTCCTACTATATAAGTATGATAGCCACTTTATAACGATGTCATCAAAATCGTCGAACCTATATTTAATGATATCACGCTTGATTTAAGAAATACCGTCCTCTCTTTACGTTTCTAAAAGCTACCTTTATAACAAGGAAAGACGTTAATTTATATTTTTGTTTGAGATCTTTACTGCGTTTCATGTATAGGATACTTATTACTTTGAAAGTTGTAAGGCTGTGAACGATCCAGGCAGATTGGACAGACAAACATAACGAACCCTAGCCTCTTATGAGGGTATACGTAACTACTACGGAACCCTAACATGCTTTTTTTTCAGTATAATATTAGTTTCAAGATTGGCTAATAGGTTTTCTGGCTTTAAACTAAATAGGTGTTTATTATGAATATAATTATAGTATATTATGTGATTTTCAGTGCATACTAAACTTAAACAAGAGGTGCATGATAAATAAAGCTGGTAACTATTTAAGAACATCTGCAAAAGTATTTTTTACGATAAGAACGTCTTTTAAGGCAATGCGCGCTCTTCGGTCTCCAGAGTGCTCTGCAGATCTAAAGTCGCTATTGCAAATGGTGCGTCCATTTGTAATGTATTCAGGGAACTTTAGTTTACACGTACGGATAATGTCTAGTAGGTAACTTTGTTTCAATACTATTAATAATAATTGTCTATAGATAGTTGTTTCAGCTACAATAGGCAAGATGACTACTATAAAAAATGAACAAGTAAATATTACTTTCATAAGCAAGATTTAAAATGAATGCAGTAATTGAAAAAATAAGCAAAATTGGTAAATAAATCACGGAGTAATAAGCTTTTAAAGTTTCTACAGGAGGCTTTTCCGGTTTTTAAAATGCTTGTAACTTGGTCATTTTTTGAGATATTTAATTTTTGTGTTCACAAATGTTTATCTTTTGAAGAATATAATTAATTTATCCAAAAAAAATTTTAGTCATCATGCCTATTACCTACACTACAACATTGTTTTGTTTATAATCATAAAATAGGTCTGTGTGAAAAACTATTATGGTAACCACAAATTCACTAATTTTTCACCTTTTTTATCTATTTTTGGAGTTTGAGTCGCCATGGTTCAATCCATATTGACTGATCTGATAAATATATAGGTTCATTGAGTCATAGAAGACGTGTAACATATACTAGTAAAATGTGATTGGAGCCAGGCAATAAGGTCACTATTAAAAGCAATTTCATGTTATTAAGAAAAAAACAACTTATGCCTATGCTCATATTACAATTCGTGACTAGAAAAATACGATAGCATTCCTGTTACGAAGTGCTTACACATAAATATAGTCGCAGGATGAAAAGAACTTACCTTGGTATTTTCGTATTTTCACCTCCATTTTCACTTATCTAACCTGTTATTTAACGCGCCTGTCATGTTATTTCTTGACATATTCACGACTATGCTAAATAAAACATTTTTTTAATAATGACAATAAAATAGGCTCTCTTTTGGATTTTTATTATAACAGATTATTGCTTTCTTTTTATAATCTGTGGTTTTTAATTTTATTACCTGGCATTTAATAATATTATTATTGAATAGAACTAGCTACTTTTATAGCTTATTTTCTCATAACTTGAAGTCTAGCAAAGCAGTAGTAGCAGTAGTTTATTGCTGACGTAGTAATTGACCGAGCGAATGAAGTGAGCGAAAGTCTATGCTTCGATTTGCCAAAATTTGCTTTCGTCTGTCCAGATTTACGTACTCGCGTACAGGTTTCATTTACAACCAATCTTGACGAAAGTTGGTACACAGGTTCTACAAGTCAGAGATTTTTTTAGTCATGGACGATTTTTGTGAGGTCGGGAATTTGCCCCAAAAAAGGGGAAGTTGGCTGTGGTACCATTTACCGACTGAATTTGATAATATTTGGTAGAAATAGTGGGTATTCAATTCTAAATAAGTATTTCAAATATGAGGAAAATCGGTCAAGAGGTTGTCATAATATAAGGTTCTAAGTCCAGAGTTCAGACGGGTTTTAAGTTTTGATTTTGAAAGTATATAATTACTCAATTAGTTCGATGACTTTTACATAGGTGGCAGATTGCTTCGAGCACCAATTTCTAAATCGCGGTCACAAGATTTTCCGGAATCATCTGAGTTCGGGACATACTTAATGTTTCCGGCCAACAGCGGCAACAGCAACAAACCAAATAGTATGAAAAATGAAAATAAAATTTGAACATCATACATACATGGCATTTGGCACGTGACGGTTGCAAATCCGTTTGTGCTCGCGAGGACTACAGTTCGCAGAACTACTAGTTTTAATTATATTCAGCGTTTTATTTATTTTTTGTTGCTAAATGTCGCTTCAAATGGCTTTAGAATTTACAATTTTCTCTCTCTCTCAACACTAACAATACGAGATTGACGTTTCGTGTTCACGTCATGTTTCCCGCCACGACATTGCTTCCGCGAGCATTCTCCGCATCTCGTGTATGTTGTCCTATCTTTCCACAATTTTACATTCATTCATAAACATAGCCTATATTTCATCATAGGACGTGTATCCTATCATACATAATGACTTTTAACATTTCAAGGAACTTAGGGCACCATTAATTAAATTTTTAGCAAAAGTTAGATATCAATTTAAAACTAACCTTCTTAATTGATCTTCTGGTTAGCGAGGATTTTTTTTAAATACGGATGTTCTGCAAACCTAGATTCTCTTTTTATTTAATTTCCAACTCGAGAAAACTTAAAAATGGAACATGAATAGTTAACTACTGCCATTTACTCTATCTACCATTTCATACTTTGTAGAACTAGAGCAACCAGTGTTTTTCACTCTCATTAAGAAAGCTACGCGATCCATTATTACTTTTAAAAGGCGCCTTCCGTACATTCTGCAGGTTCTGGTTATTTATTTTCTGTTTACAAACGTTGTCACCGTTTAGAAGTGTTTTACTGTACTGGCAACCCTGCATGTTCTCGTGGGAAAAATTTCCGCGAGGTAGCACAAACTTAACAAGGCTTTAGACTGACGCCTCTTTAAACGCGAGCTTAACCGATACCTACGGCATTCAACAATCTCTGACGCAGAAAATAACTGCGTAGCTACTACTTAGCTATCACGGAACGCAAATAACTCTTAACATTTTTTACCTTTTCACATCACACAGGGAGCAGCGAGTGGCATACGAAATGGGTTTTTACAAATTAATAGGGGTTACTTATTTGTAAGTTATAGGAATTGATTAATACAGAATATTTATGTCCAACACTTGCAGTGGAACCACCAAGGTTTTTTGTATTGCCGATATTAGGCGTTTTAATCTGGTTTGTACACGAAAGGAATATTTCAGCATTTTTCTTTAAATGGGTACATTTAAATAGTAATTTTATAATAAAAATTGTTATATACCTGATACATAACTCCCACGGCGACTACTTAATAACAGTACCTGCCAAAATAATAAAAACGGGGCCCAGTATAACAATTTACCTACTCCATCAACTTCAATAACAAGGAATTAATTCGGGTCGTTATTGCTGTTAAAAACAAACTCGTACGAAAACCCATGTTATTACAGCGATTTTTCTTAATTATTTTGGAACATAAATCTGTAGATATTTGCTTATTATACCCGTGTAATGCTAGGTTGACTGCACTGTGGTCACGCAGGGGAAAACTAATAGAGTATAGGTGTAATTTGCTGATTATAGAGTGGGGAGGTAATAAAGGAGACTATTAATGGAAACGTGGCTTTTTATTGAACTATAACAACTAATTATATTTTTATTAAAATTTACCTATGATTTACATACACTTAAATGATTGATATACAAGAAAGAATGATTTGTTGATTTTATTGATTACTAACATTCTTGCATAATTATTAATTATTCCTAGATATGTATACCTACCAATACTCCTCCGTTATAGAGTCTTACCGCCTGCGCTGGTGGTTCATTGGTTCGATACCCATGACCCAGGACATATATATTTGTGTGATGAACTTATTAATTATCGTGTTCGTGTGCCAGGGTTGTACTGTTTTATACATCATCATATTCAGTCCACTGCTGTACATGGGGCCCCCATAGAGTCACTTCATGAGTCATATAGAGGCAAACGCCTCTATACATCCATATTTATATAAAAGGGTCTTTTTATATCAATTATCTAACTTCCATACTAGAAGACAAAGTCACATATTTAGGTCTTTTTATCATTATACTTTCTTTAGTACAGGCTTCACAGACCCTGTATAAAATGTCAACTGTTTATACTCATTTAAAATAATTGTTATGTATGTTATTATATACGAACTGGAAGACGCAGCGTAGGCCGGCCCCCCACAAGGTGGACCGACGACCTGGTGAAAGCCGCGGGGAGCCGATGGATGCAGGAGGCGAGCAGCCGCTCTAAGTGGCGTTCCCTGGGGGAGGCCTATGTTCAGCAGTGGACGTCTTCAGGCTGTTGATGATGATGATGATGATGATGTTATTATATATTAAGTAAAAATTTTGCACGCTGTGTTTTGCCTATAATAGGTTGCGCACATAGTTAATATTTTTAAGCTTAGTAACCATGTAATCGAAACTGTGTATCAACTGGTGGTTACCCAAATAAATAAAATAAAATAAAATAAATAAAATTAAATATAATTGGTTCCATAATTATATCACGAAATGAATGTATTGTTAGCTCATCTACATCAAGTGTCACTGTACTTGTAGATTTCAAATATATAAAATTTACAAAGTCCTATCTCATACCTACCACTCGTAAGTTAATAGCAGAGACGGAAACCACACACTGACAGGGAACCAGGGTTACCACTAGAAAATGGCACATTATTTTAAAGATTCGAAACTAAGTATTTTATATAGAAAATAATGTTTTCATTTAATCATTTTTCATGCTGAACCCTAGATAGCCTCTGTGTTACCACAGAATAAATGTTGTTTAATGGCAGATGGGCACCGGGCAGGCCCCTATTTCTTATAAAGACAAATTATAAACCTAAATAAACATAGTAAACCTACAATTGTCAGTCAATATGACTGACAATCTTCAGTCACGCTTAGTATTTTTATTATATGATTATGAATCATTCGTAGGTTTATTAACATTTGTCTTTTAATGAAATAGGGACTGTGGGTCACATTGCTCGTAGAGCGCTCAAAATGGCGCTTTGGGGATGTCTATGTTCAGCAGTGAAGGTCTTTAGGTTGATGATGATGACTTAATAATACAGATAGTATTAAAGTTTCAGTTTTCTTTTCAGTTTCAATACACGAAAGGTTGACAGATACTGGTGATCCATGGCCGCTACCCGCAGCGAGCTGGCATTTAGGTACATACCGGCTATAAGGTTTCACTGCCTAATGCGCTGGTTTCCCAACCATAACTATCGTAGACCACGACTTGGTTACTTACAAAATAATGTAACCTATTGTAAGCCCAAAACACTAAGGTAAAATTTCAGTAAGTACATATTGGAATGAATTTTAAAACTACATACCTTTATTTTCTCATTATATTAGATTTGTAGTCTTGCAAATTTAGTGCCTGGTATTTTATTTTATAGATGTATAGTTCATAAATGTTTTGACTTAAACATTAAATATTCGTGTTAAAATAATACTGCCACATTTAATGAGAAACAATAAGTTAAAGTTGAAGTATGCTTATGTCATTTGTAATTTTTTTTTTCTGTTTTATTTCCCAATGTCTAACTAGAAGTTTTTGGCGGGAACGCGGAAGAGTTCATTTCGTTGCGTTGTATTATTTTTCAAAACTTTTGCTTTTTCCTGTGTTTATGTTTAAAATAGGTGGCGTTTTACGCATTAATTGCTGAATTACTAGCATAAGTGAGGGCAAGTGATATAATGTGGTGAAACGTGACTTTTCGTGTTGCTTCCAAAACTCCATAGAAGCTTCTAGTAAAGTTGCCACCACTTTGCTGGAGCATGACTTATACTGGACTATGACTATGACTAGGACATGACTGCGTGAAATATTTTATAACACGATCAAAATATAATACTTGACACTGGCTAAATACACTAAGTGTGAAGCCAAAATATAAATAAAAAAATAAATAAAAAAAAACTAGAAGTTAGGACAGTAAATGTCAGAGTGCAGAGAGAAAAACTGTGGACGTTTCCAATAAAATTATATTAAGTAATTAGAATTTAGTTGGTCAGCATTGGCACCCCTACGGTAACAGATTGTTGTAACAGCAGCGAGCGTTAAGCGCAGCACAAGTAGATACATTCGTTATGCACGCCACGTTATAAAATGGTTTTATTTATTTGCACACTTCAACTACTTTTATAAAAGTGTATCGTAGTGATAACATTGGTATTACGCCACAGAAAATATTTGCATGGATCTTTGATGATAAAAAATTTAAAAAACAACATATTAATTAGTGATATTTACACTTTTAAGTCGTATCATTACTTACATAATTTACAGCAATCTTGTTTTTTTTTTCATTAACAATACTTTAGTATCCTAATTTTTGCGTTATGTTTGTTTTGTTTGTCAATAACACAATGCGCTGGTCTAATTCAAAATTATAATGAAAATTAATGAGGAGTATTTCAAGTAGTTTCTGTTCATTAAAATCTGACACTTGATACTTTGATTACTCATAAGGAAGCTCTACCCTTTCTGGTATGATTGATAGGTACCCGAGCAGACCCTAAATATATTCCTCTTGGTCATATTATCTGCTCCACTAGCATAATTATATACCTAACCATGAAGGATAATTCACACCCACGATTTTTGAAAACGGTCTTAATAACTCAGTGGATACGAAATGGGAAGAAAATTCGATTCAAGGATGGTGGCTGACACTTTTTTATTTTAGTAATAGTTTATTAGTGAGATGAAATAATCTCCTCTCACTTCTCTCCCAACCCCATCATCACCATCCTCATCAGCCTGAAGACGTCCATTGCTGAACATGGGCTTCCCAATAGAGTGCCACTCTGAGTGGCTGTTTGCCTCCTCCATACATCGGCTCCCCGCGGTTTTGACCACGTCGCTGGTCCACCTAGTGAGGGACTGACCATTGCTGCATCTTCAAGCTTGAGGTCACCGAGAACCTTTCTTCCCTGTCGCTTGTCACTTCTACGACCGAGCTACTTACAATTTACTTAGTTTACTGTTTCTCTTTCAATACTAGCAAACTACTACATGAATGAGGACGAAAAAAATGTTTAAGCCATTAGCCAGTGTGCAAATATGTACATACAAGGTTAGTATCTACATAACCAAAGCCACTATTTGAACTAAGTAGCCGTATAAGAAGTACCTTTGGGAGTACCTTACTTAGACGAATGTGTGGAATAAATTCCCTGAGTTCTTTGAAATAATATCTGTAGAAGCAATAAACCAGTAAGTTGGAACATACTCTCGAGAAATAGCAAAGTTTTCAGTGTGTCGTAACTTGCGAATACTTAGCGCAGGTAATAACTCGTGACTTAGTTTTTAGCATAATTTGTTTCTGGTTTATACGTTTATCGGCAGCGAGAGTAAAGTTCGTTCGTGTTATCTATTTTATCTTCTTTGAGTTTGCCTGTTCGAATATATTGTGAGTCGATTTCATAAATAATACATATTCTGGTAAGCGCTGAAATTTATAGGTACTTATAGAATAGGTACCAATGCAAAATAGCTATACATAGACATATCAGTTTAGTCCAATACGTTTACCGAGGCTGGGAAGGGTACTAATTTTAGTTTATTTAATTAATTAAAACAAAAGTTACAAATCTGGATATCCATCAAACTAAAACTAATAATGAGTGGTATTTGGCATAGCGATTTCTGTCATAATCTCGATGAACACCAAGGAGCAAATATAATTTTGCCGGCAAAAAAATTCGCTGCTCCTATAAGATAAGATAATTCTGATACAAAAATATTCATCCCATCCTAAACATTAATTAATCAGAGTTCCATCTACAATTAAGTTGGCGCGTCACGAACAGCACGGCAGTAAACTTACGACGACAACGCCTCTAGGGGTATAAAAGCAGAAACAGCTCCTCATGCAGATCTGGTGCATCAATTTTTCTTCGCTTAATTTGACACATATCTGCTAGATATTGCTTCTCCCGTCTGACTTCCTGCAAGTTACAGCTGTGACAAACTAAAATAAATTTAGTTGTAAATACATTATGTAAATGAACTTCATTTGAATGTAACTTAATCCTCTCCACGACTTAGTTGTCTTCCATGTTTATCGACCAAAACTTAATCAAAATTTATAACTCCGTACATATACATACGGATACATCCGTATTAAACAATGAAATGACCACGTTCCACTTTTGAATAACGCTTATATCATAGTGAGGTTAATCTTAGTGATATCTATGTGACGTCTGTATCAAAGTATAGTAACTACAACAACATCACGACACCTTCGCTTGGAAGACAACGCCTAACAGACGCGGCCGATGCTCAGCAATTCGTTAACGAGCGCTCGACTAACAGCGCTCTGTTGACAAATTGCGACCAGCCCAACTGATATTCTACTCTACACCATAGATTGGTGATAAGCGACCAATTTGAGGAGGCGCCACGACTGGGTACGGAAGTCGTTATTACAGTAGGCGGCGAGACCTAGCAAATTGCTCGCGAACACGCCATCCGAACGTGACAGCGCTGTCGAACACATACCTTATTTGAAACGTCTCAGCTTGACGTTCCAACTGTATGGATATTACAAATATTGAAATCTTTATTAAAGGCGAGACTCGCGTGCGACTGTGCCAAGTTTAGATACTAAATCGACCGTACTGATACGTGTTTTCATTCCTTTGATGCCTATATCAAATAAACTCGGAATTTCGGAGATATTAAATGTCTCGGACGTGGTGACTACTGGTCAATACAAATATTAAGAAACTGCTAACATTTACTGGTTATATTTTTTCTTTACATGTATTCGACTATTGTAATTATTAAAAGTGTATAATGGGATGGTGGTAGTGGTGGTGGATGGTATGGTGTAGTGTGTGTGTGTGTGTGTGTGTGTGTGGTATCTCGTTTTCATCATCATTATCAACAGCCTGTGTAGACGTCCACTGCTGAACATAGGCCTCCCCCAGAGAGTGCCACCTTGGAGCGGCTGCTCGTCTCTTGCATCCTCCCCGCGGTTTTCACCCGATCGTCGGTCCACACCTAGTGAGGGGTCTGCCTACGTGGGCGTATCTCTTATTAAATTCAACATATTTTTTCACCCCCTATATATATATAAATAACCCCTATGACATGATAATATACAACTCCAACCTGTTGTTGCCTGTAATTGTACTACAACTCATGCGTAGCACATGTAGCCATGCTACGTAGCGTAGCTATATGTGCTACGCATGAGTACCAACGTATTCGTCACGTGACGTATATACGTCACTACATGAATACGTTAGTTCTACGCAGCGTAGTTATCTTTACTGAATGCTGATAGAATAGTGTACCAACAGTTTAATTTTCGCTCACTCTTTTTCTCTCTCTCTCTCTCTCTCTAAATGTTTCTTATATTGATTCCAATAGACCAAATCATAAGTTACGTCATTTCCTTCCATTTACGTGCGAGCATAACATTGAAACTAATTTGAGACAACAATTCGGTAATTGTCTAAACAGTGTCTTCCCTATTTGAAAGACGATAATTGAGCCGTGTGTAATATCAATCAAGTAGTTTCAACAATATATCTGTATTGATTTGTGATGTCTCTGACAATATGAACGCCGCAAGTATCTAAAACGCCAATTAGAATAACGGGGTAAAGGGGGGGGGATAAAGTAAAAATTAAAACACGATTACTTACTAATGTTGTATATTTAGGTATTAGAATATGACCTGTGATTATCTGAAAGAACTACATTATTATTTTGAGTTAATAATGAGATCTAAAACCATGGTACTCTTAACGTTCCTACTTTTATATATGCACTTTAATTCATCGGATAACCAGTAAAACAAGACTAACCTGCGAAGCGTTGAAAATTTGCAAGCCGTAGATTTACAATTGAAACGAGTGTACGTCCAACATGTGTTGAAATAATAAGAAATAAAAGAGTAATAAAATGTTCTTAATAACGCACATAAATCTTCATTTGCTTCGAAGGAATATCGAGTAAGAAAGAACTCTTAAGTGGTGGCCATATATTTTAATTAAGGTCAAGCGCATACAGACGCCGAGTAGTTACAACATTTCTTAGGCCACAGTGTGTAAATTGAAGCTCGATTCTGCAAGCTTGCATCAAAAATAGTCAAATGTGAGGACATTCCATACAACGCATTCATCTTACGTTCGACCGCCATTGAGTAACCAGTGTGTAGCGGCTTTCCGCGTACAATTATTCAAAATCGGTGTTAAAAGTAATGATCAAAACTTGTGTTATATATCATTAGAAAGTTTGTTGTGCCATCTTAAGTATGGTGTTTGTTTCAAGAAAATCCATCCAGTGGTCAGTGAATTATAATCAAAAACATATTTAATAACGTGGTGCATTCCTTGTAACCCTGACCTAGGGCAACTCGCTGCACGGTGGCTGTGACGTAACTTGTTTTGCATACCCGCGCGGCATCCGATTGTTACGAGTGATATTATTGATCATTTTTTGTCACCAAAATGGATAAGATTACTTGTGTCGGATGCAACTCAACCATTCCTACGGGTGAATATATATGCTGCCACGGCTGTAAGCAAAATTATGACCTGCAGTGCGCTAATCTCTCGCCGAAACGATTTAAGAAAATGAGCTTCGATGTGAAGCTTAACTGGAGATGTTTTGGGTGTAAAAGTAAGCAGCCCAAGCAGGATAACACCAATACACCGGCACCGGAACTCATGACTCTTGAAAATAGAAGAACTTTGACTTATATGCGGTTTTTACATGGTATTTGTAACAGCTATATAGACTGTTTGGAGTTGTCATCGAGACTGTTAAGTTTTTGTGTGCCTGACCGTAGAACAAGGCATACAGGTTTGTTCGCCGTTAGGCACGCGGATACTACATTGTAGTTATGCTCAAAACTCTTTGGTCAATCGTTTGCACAGGACGTACAATAAAAAATTTACCAATGTTGATGTATTTCACAACAGTAAGCAAATATTTAAACATGAAGTTATAAGATTGCTAAATGAAGCTGGTGGATCTACTAAATAAACACAAATTATTTGAATTTTTTGACTTTTGTATTAGTACCTATTTAGTAAGTATATCCTTTGATTATTTTTTATAAGTAATATGAATATAAGTTACATATATAATAGTTATATAAGTGTTATAATTATATTTACACACTACATTTATATTATTATTATTATAAGATTATTACACATACACACCCTCTTTCTCACAAAAATAATATGTATACCTACGCACTATATTTGACGTTAAATTACCCTACTTGCATTGTATACCTACTTATTCAGTTATAGTCGAACAACACAATCATATGTACCTATTTAAAAAAATGTAAAACCTTATTTGGCTGTAAGTTTTGTTAAAAGATGTATTTGTTTTTAGTTAAGAGCGGTGGTTTTTGTTTAATAAATAAATAAATAAATAAATAAACGCCATCTTGCCGCAAACAAAGCTAGTACATGGGTACCAGATAACTGATAGAATACATAATTAATTTGTAAATAAATATGATATTTTTAGCTGTTACTAATCTATTTAACTAAAAAAAATAAACGTAATTACAATTATAAGAATTTACTTTAACATTAATTTTTAAGAATCAATTGAACAAAAATCACAGCGAGACAATTTCAAAATGACAAGAAAAGAATGACGTAGCTAGGTATAGTTACGACGATGTTCACTCTTCGACGGCTGGAGCAAAAAGAGGGCGCTGCGCCGGTCTTCACGCGTTTATATAGGAGGCGGCCAATGGTGGTCTCAAAATGGCGGCTTTATTCCAACAATATAATATAGTATCTAGACACAGAACAAACATAAATGTTCATCACAGGAAAACATTTTCTGTGATCCTGGGTGGGAATCGAACCCACAAGCCACAGTTCAGAAGGCAGGGCTTTTACCAGCTGAGCTATGAGGCCAGTTGAAAGTTATAAAGGTTCCGTCGTGTCTTTCAGCAATCATGATGAGTGAACGCATCCTTGTATCTTGAAAAGTCGTACATAGTCATGAGAGCGCCCTTATTACGAAATTGTTACATACTGAATAATTTATTACGCCTGATGGGAACTTACCTTAAGCGGGTAATATGATCGTTGCGGCGGGTTGGTCTCTTTGTGGCGCGTTTTATTTCACATAATAACATATTAGGTAGCGCCCGCGGCACTCGCGTATTTTCGTACTTCGTGTAAATAAAACTCACCTAACGACTGCACGGAACGCCACCGCCAACAACCGCGCAGCAGTCGCCGCACATACGGGTATTTGGTCAATCTACGCGGCCATAAGTCAATTTAACAAAATGCAAAGAAGGTCAAAAACAGCAACTACCTGCGCTAGGTGACTAATCAGAGAACAATACCCACCCCAACCCGCCTTTCCCACGCGCACGCAGCGCGTCTGATTTTAGTCGGAATTCGATAGTTCAAGTTAGTGTACGTGTCTATTCTCGGCTTTCGTGTTAAAACATAAACTTTGCAGTTAAATATATAATAATCTACGGTCATCTCAGACTTAATAGTGATGGATCCTGATACTACAGGTAACTATGCAGTGATTAATTAAAAGTCTCATCTTTTTAAATTATTATTAAGTACAGATAATGTATTTTCTAAGTACTTAGATATTATGGAGATTTTTTTTGTCATTATATTTGTTTAATCGTGTATTTGTTATACTATCAAGGTAGATCCTGCTACAATTTCTAATACAATCGAAAGTTTAAGGCTTTGCAGAGTAGATAATCAAAAAATTAGCCGCGGAAGACCGCGGATAGGCTCATAGGCTCAATTTTAGAAAATTGAAATTTTTTCGTCTAAAAGTCAAAATTATTATTATTGAAGTTTGGAGCATTTTACAAGAATGTGTTTTTGTTTTAGGTTCACAAGGCTGTTCGGGAGTAAAAATTGTGACCCGTAAATACTTATTCGAGCGTTTACAAGAGCTTGATTTATCTAGTTTAGAAGATAAATTAAATTTTTTGAAAGACCAACTTTTGGCGTGTGAGGATTACACTGAAGACCAAACTGAGAGCCTGAAACACAATTTTGCACATTTTAAATCACAAATAAAGCAAAGGTGGTTAAAAGCTCATAAGAAGGAAGACGTGTTTTTGAAAACCAACCATTCGTGGCTAGAAGGAACATTTGAAATTCCTGTGATTCCAGCACACAACCGGCCAGGTCGACCATCCATGTTATTTCAAGAGTCGAGTGTTAGAACTAAGAGGAGAAAAACTGAAGAGGTGCGATCTACTACTGAAAAAGATGTAATTATTCATGCTGCTCAGGTTGGGTTGCGGACAGATGGAAAACGAGATGCTTCGGAAATACTAAAAGACATCACTAGTACTCCAACACGTGCTAGAGAATACAAAAAAGCTTTTTCTAAATCAGAGGATGAAAAAAAACTTTCTCTTACACCAACACAAGCATTGTCTATGTTCGTGGAAGCCGATTTAACTCGTCGACAATACGAAATAGTGAGAAATACTAACAAGAAGTTCTTCCCTTGTTATTCTGTGTTACAAAAAGCAAAACAAGAGTGTTACCCACCTTTAGAAACCTGCAGAGTAACCAGTACCTATGCCGAAAGCGATTTACAACCTTTGGTTGATCATACAGTTGGGCGTTTGTCTACTTTCCTAGAAGAAGTGCTAATAACATTGAAAGATCATGAACGAGATAGCCTAAAGCTTATTTGTAAATGGGGTTGTGATGGCTCGCAGCAATCTCAGTTTAAACAAAAATTTGTAAATGATGCAGACTCAGATGCGAACATATTTTAAAGTTGTTTCGTCTCTCTAAGATTAGTCTCTGGTAAAGAAGATGAAAAGCTGCTATGGGAAAAACCAACACCTTCTTCTCCACGGTTTTGTCGTCCCATAAGATTCCGATTTGTAAAAGAAAGTACTGACATAACGGAAGAAGAAATCAATTACGTGAAAAATTCTGCAAAGTCGCTTACTGCCACAGAGGTTAATTTAAATGGAAAAATTTTCCTTGTTAACCATGTATTCATCATGACAATGGTTGATGGTAAGGTTTGTAATGCTGCCACTGGTACAAAATCTACAAGCCGATGCTACATTTGTGGTGCAACTTCCAAAGATTTTAACCAGTTTGACATTCAAAAAGATGTCAATCCTGAAGCTATTGAGTTTGGGCTTTCAATATTACATGCCAGAATTCGCTTTTTTGAAAGCATTCTCCATTTAGCATACAAGTTGCCAGTGAAAAATACAGAGAGAGAAAGACAGAGGAAGAAAAATATATAGAACATGAAACAAAAATGGAAATACAGGCTAGATTTCGTAAAGAAACTGGTTTATTGGTGGATATACCAAAGGCAAACTTCGGAAATACCAATGATGGCAATACGAGTCGAAGATTTTTTGAAGACCCCAAATTGGCTTCGGACATAACAGGCATCAGTTATGACTTAATATACAGATTAAAAGTTATATTGGAAACAATTTCGAGCGGGCATATAATTGACACCGAAAAATATGATAAATATGCATTAGATACAGCTCGCTTATATGTTGAGTTATATCCTTGGCACCCAATGACCCCAACATTGCATAAAATACTGGTTCACGGTGCAGTTATTATAAAAAACGCATTGTTGCCTATTGGGCAGCTCTCAGAAGAGGCTGCGGAAGCGCGAAACAAACATTTTAGATCATACCGCCAAGGTTTCGCACGAAAATTTTCAAGGGAAACTTGTAATCGAGACATTTTTAATCGGCTACTTCTAACTTCGGACCCTCTCATAAGTAGCATGAGAAGCGTAAAAAAAGTAGGTTAAATTGTTTTTTGTCTGAGACAATTGCACTTCTTATGCCTGCGATGCCGAATATTGTAATGCAGAATAATGATGACTCTTCTGAAGATGATGTGAACTGAATTAAGTAAATAAAATAATTTTTATCAATAAATTTTACTTGAAAACTATAAAAAGTGCTTTTTTCATAACGTCATATCCCCTAGGATCGACAAAGAACATAAAATAATTTTGGCCGCGTAGATTGACCAAATACCCGTATGTGCGCCGCCGGCACACACAACTTTCCATTTTACACGAATAAAATGTGATTCTGTGTAATATTTTTAGCATCAACCGACAAGGGAACTCATTTTGAAGCACTGCAAACAAAGTAAATGCGAAATGAGACACAATGTTGTATTTGTTTTGTGATGAATTCGCCAGAATAAAAGGATTTAATTTCAGCATTTGCTTTTATGTTATTTCGCGTGACAGAGTTTTACTATTAAACATAATTTAGATACCTTCAGCTGAGCACGTAATAAAGAAAAGATTCAAACGCTATTGAACTGACTATTCAAAAGTTCCGTTGTAGAAATTATGACTTGCCCGATGAAACTTCCGCTAAAGAGTAAAAGCAAAAAGCAATTAACTTTGGAATGGGGTGAAATTAATTGAAAGATGTTTTTCACCTTTTAAATAGGTACTTAATAAACGGAATTCAAATTTTCTCCTTTGATAAAAAATTGAGTGTCGTTTCTTTAAGTCAAAGAAATATTCATTAGCGAGATATGGAGATTGGTTGACGCTTTGCCGGATCAGTTTGTACTTTGTATTACTGAACCACTTAGTTTGAAAAAATGTGTCCGGACAGACTGGTTAGTTCTGAACCAACACGACTAGAGATATTATCCAAGGTAAACTACAGCCTAACTACCGTAGAGCAGCTAACAAGATTATCGTTCTCTGTCATATAAAGAAGCCAAAAGGAAGCCGTGCAGAGACGCATATGTTGCTTATTGCTGCAAGCACCATGCCGCCACAGATTATGCTTATAGGTGTTAGCAGGTTCAGGCTAGGGTGTGCCTATAGTTTCGACCCCTACCCTCGTGTCATCCACGGATGGGCGGCCGCGGTAACGAGGGCGAGTTGCGTTAACTTGCTGTGCAACTGTTTGAAGTTTTTACGCATGTTTGTTCGCGTATCGTGGTACACAAAGTCGCTCTGTTTCAATACTTCCAAACTTATGAGCTGAAAAGAATCAATTAAGCTAGCCAAACCATAACTTAACTTTATTAACGTTAACTTTATTTTTTTCAACTATTATATATACTTTACCGCTATTTATGCCAGTTATGTGTCCTTTCACTGTGGTCGCGTTACTAATACTAAACGTCAGGTAAATAAGTAAATTCTTGCTAATATTTACTTTAAATAACGTATTAAAGTTATTTATTTACAATTTATTATACTTAACCTTTACTTTTATACAAGCTCGTAGTAGGAGTAATGTAGATTCCGCCGTTGATCTAGGAAATGCATATTCATTAGTGCGACAAATTAATTAGAAGATATGTTTATGAGCTGATGCTCGCAGCTCGAGTGTGCGTGTATGACAGAACCAAGTAGAGTTCGAGCAGGAACTGAGAACCGCGATATTTATAAATATTCATCTAAAAATAGATTGGTATACTTGAGCGAGTGTTCATGTGTTATGAAAAAATAGATGACAACAATGATATTTTGTTTTGATTTTTAAAGATTAATAGGTAGTAGGTAAAAAGCCTCTTCTGATTAGTTCTAAACATATAAGGAACGTGTTAAGAAAATCACTATGACGCTTTGATTTCCTAATACATACAAAAATCTCGGCATCCGCGACTTACAAACCGATAGTTATATTTTATCGGATAGTTCCCTATCTTATCGCCACCCTTCTCATTTGTCAAATCAACAGAAATATATGCGTGAGAACTCACAGATTGATGGGGTGGCCTAGATTGAATTACATCCCGGTAAAACCTGACGAGGGTCTAACGCTTCATGCGGGTATTACGAGCGCAAGAATAACATAAGAATGAGCTCGGGTATCTGATAGTAGCTCGAGGTGCTGGTTCGATTTTGACATTGACTAATAATCATTGCATATACGTCGGTTTTTGGTCTGTTACGTGTGCTATATGTATAATACCTAGTGCACTATTGAAACCGGCATATATGGCTCGACATTTTTCATTGAAAAACAAATATCGTGCTAATATTTTACTGGGTGGTAGGAATTTTCTACAAAGTTCATCTGTAGGTACCACCGCTTTGCCAGTTATTCTGCCGCCAACCAGCAGTGTGCAAGCACTATTATGTTCCGGTTTGAAGGGCATTGTAGCTACTACTGGCCAAATGAGACCCTACGACCTGATCATATGTCTCAGGATGACGTATGCAGTGCAGTGTCACGCAAAACTTTATTTTCTTAAAGTTCCGAGTGACACCGCAACTGTTATGGGCGGCAGTGTCGCTTAACATCAGGTGAACGACTAGCTCGTCCCGTCATTCATTCTCATAAAAAAAATATTATTGGCTACGGCGTTAAAATTCTGGTTGCGGTGTAGATTCTGACTATGACGTAAATATTTTGGCCATGGCGTAAAGATTCCGGCTATGCCTTACAGATTCCAGCTTTTAGAACATTGGACTGCTCCACCTCTACTCGTGGAATAGGCACGTAGAGCGCACTGAAGAGGGTTCTCCGCCAGCCTGATGGCAATTGTAATATGTAAGTATGATTCCCAAAGAGTGCAGAATGGAAGCAAGCAGCCTGTCAAAACTCTTCATCATCATGATTGTAAAGACATTCGTACTTTAAAATCTTCTCCGTGGGTTCCGTAAGAGCTAGTCAAGGGAATATCTAGGCAATGGACAGTAATATTAGGTTTAGGTTTAAAGAAATTTATTTTCAAATAAGACAATGTCACTTCCATGAGAACATATTCTCCTTGTAACATTAAAACCTTTTGCGATCACCAAGCCTCCTGCCAAGCATAGTGGTGGCAAACCCTCTCCCAATGATTAGCATATATAGTCCGCTTAATGATATGATTATGTCATTTCAATAAAATTAGTAATGCTTGTCTTAATTAAGCTCGGTTTCAATATTAAGCAACAAAATGAAAACAATGTATGCTAAACCATAACATATCAATGTACCTAATGTTCAACAGCTAAACGGAGCTTATTCTCAAGTGTGTAGTTTGATAGGATGTTTATCCAACTAATTGGATTTTCTACGTAATCCCGATTCACCCTCCCCCGCCCAAGAAACCTTCGCCCCCATATGAAACTGCACTTACACTGTGCGAGCTCATGCCAACGCAGTCACAGTGAAAGTTCCTACGATATTAATATTGCTTTCGTATTGAAACCCATCTCAACCCTTAATTAAAATACTTATACCTGACAGTTGCTTGAGTAATGAGCGTATATCATTTTTTTAGTGGTCACCCAACTAAAATAAAACGTTATAAGTAATAAACGTAAAGCTTAAAAGCAGTTAGCGCAGCTAACGTGCCTAAACTTTGTCGAGCATCATCTCGAAAATAAATTCCTAAGAATCATAATTGCGTATGGTTGTTTGTTAGTTCATTCATTTATTGAACATTTTTTTGACGCAATCGTGGAACAACGGGGTGACGAGACCAACTAAACCGTGAGGCGTAGCTGATAAGGATTATATTCAACGCTGACTACTGGAGGTTCAAAAGAAAATGTCACCAAAATATTTTCCAGTTAAAGAAGAAAGGAAAAAAAAAGTGTTTTGTATATTATTTAGAGAAAACGCAGGCCATAGTAAACAGGACAACTAAGAGGTCTTGTTAAAAAATTTAATATGTCAATTGAGGGATAAAATACTAAAGTCATTCTTATAGTTTTAGGTTTAGATTTAGATTGTATTCAATTAATTATGAGTTCCTATAGCCTATGGCTATGTGGGGTCCTATATTCAGCAGTGGACGTTTACGGGCTGTTAATGATGTTATGAGTCAAGAAACAATCAAAAGCAAAGGACGATCAGTCGATCAGCGTTATGATTTTAAAATTAGAATGTTCAACAAATATTTGCGGAGAAAATCATATAAATAGGTTGTCATAGCATCCAAAATAATATTCATTAACAATTTTGTATCTATTTATTAATTATAGAATAACACTGTCCTATAATAACTATTTCAATCCAGGAAACTTAACACTGTAAACAAAGGTAGATTATTGTTTACAAGCTTGAGGGAGCAAAATTGAATGATTCTAACCCGATATGCCGCATCTTAACAGTCTAAGCATGTGCTTACTGAGCTTCTAAACTAGGTGTTGCATATTCAATGAGCGATTTGCGTAAGTAAGCAATCATTTATGTATGTACATAACAGGGTGCCAGACTTCCGGCTTCAATATCACAGTTTGTAAAATTAATCTAACTGCTTTTATAGCGTCCATCCTAAAAGTGTTCTAAATATGAATCCATTGAATATTCATGCATGGACCATATTATCCTGTGTATGATTATTATTATTCAGGGCGATTTGTAAACTTTAATAAATAATTGATCGTTTTATTAAATTGACCGTAACACAGGGTAGCATACTGAAGAGTAAAAGCTGAAGGTTGAAGATTTCTATAAAAACTCTTGAGTTTAAAATTTCGTTCACGAGCTTTTGGTTTTTCGATAATTATTTATTGCCTACCTAATTATTATTAAAACTCCGCATAGACATAAAACTCACCATCAGCCTGAAGACGTCCACTGCTGGACATAGGGCAACCCCACAGAGCGTCACTTTGAGCAGCTGCTTGTCTTCTGCGGTCGTTGGTCCACACCAACGACCGCGAGGATCCAAAGAATGAAAAATAGTGGAAAAATACTACGTCAGTGGGTGGGTGGTGGGTGGGGGGTGGGTGGATTTTCTAATTTTTTTAAAATCGTAATCACAAAAGCGACTAATAGCACGAGAGAGCTTCTCTAGCCCCTTTGGTAAATAACTTAACAGTCTATTTAGTTGAGGTGCATGTACACTGGCTGTTATATCAAATTATTTTTTCATGATAAAACCACATGAGCAATCTTAATATACGAAAAAGTATATAACATATAAGTGAGTACCGCCCGTATGGCTTGGTAAATAAAATATAAGGCTAAAAGCCAAGCCTATTGTCCAATCGACTTTGATTCAACATCGTTCTTAGTTTGCTTTCCTAGAAGTAGGTCCATTGTCGTCTCTTATATTAAAATAGGTATAAGTATTATACAGAAAAAATAATAGGAACTTATTTATTTACTTTTCTGCGAGAACTAAATATAGCTGAGGTATTATATCCCTTCGTTTGTAAAGTACCAATATTCTCAAAGATTACTCTTTAAGTGTTCGCTCTTAATTGTGCAATAGTCCCAAAAACGGGCAGCGACGGAAAATGATTAATTTCTCTTTAATTACTTTTCTGGCAACATTGTTCATTATGACGCCGACGCTCAATTGATTGAGTTTAAAAAAAAGAATTGGCGAGCTCTCTGCTGACGTCTATAGGTTTGTCAAGTATTTCAATTAATTTTTCTCACTTGATCGATTGGCTTGGGAGAGAACAAAGCAATTACGACCCAGAAACGTAACCGATAGCAATTAATTTGTTTTCGCATCGCTGAACAACGTCCGGACGTGCTTTTTGTAGCCGTCAATTTGACGCCTTTTATATGAAGCTGTTGTTGCTACATATTGATGACAAACTCTCATAATTATTATTGTATTTTCTCTATGGTTAAGTCATAGGTGCTCGAGTGGCAACCACGAACCGGAAGACGCAGCGTCGGCCGGCTCCTCACTAGGTGGACCGACGACCGACGATAGAAAACCGCGGGGAATCAATGGATGCTGTGCAGGAGGCGAGCAGTCGCACAAGGTGGCGTTTTCAGGCTGTTAGTGATGATGATGTATAAATAATTTCGGAAGAAAATTCAATGAGCCGTTTTGTCGTTCATTTTATTTTATTATATGGGACACTAAAATATATGGATTTTATAATTGAATGAAAATAAATTAAAATAAACATGGTGCGATAACTTGATACTGTGACCAATTAATTAAGCCACGTAAAGTATTCACCAATAGAGAAGATATAATTTCCCTAAAGTAATTCACATTTTAGGTAATGTATGTGTAAGCGGGCTTTAGTAGGGTAAATCGGGACGCAATATTTAAAACAGCTTTCATGCCTGAGCTACGAGGGCTTTCACACACAACATAGAAGGAAATAAAAAGCTCTACTTAGATTTACTTTTCAACATTTATACTCCCGTGCGGTTTTACAAATAAATTACCGCAGATTTCTTCATGTTGAAAAATATTCTTACAGACCTGACTCTTATAGACCTGAAACACAATGTAATTTTATCCACATAGACACCATTTGATACCAACAAAGTTATGTACTCCAAAAAGTACTCGTGTGGTTCAGTAACTACATTACCAGATTGAAAATTCCAAAGTTTGTATCTCAGCGGGTTTGAATTTTACAGTGCATATAATTTTGTAGCAATATGAGGACCACCTAGTTCTCGGAGGCCAGCGACCGAACCGGGGCGACTAGTCAATCCCACACGTATATCGGGACACGGGGTCACGGAAAGCAACCTAACGGACGTGTAATAAACCGAAGACGTGATATCTACCTTTTTCCGGCCGACATCTGGTAAAATGTCTTGTCTGATGGCCAATCCATTTACAAAGAAAAGACTTTTCAAAAAGAAAAAGAAAGCTGCACGGATTTCGTAACGATGTGGACTTCAATCACGATACGTCACCCCAGTATAGCAAATAACAATGATCGCGTTCAAAGTAACGACTTGGATATGAGAGCAGAAAGTGAAAATTGATAACACTACGACATAAAACAATGGATAAAACGTCAACAAAAGAGCGCATCATTTATAAAATGAACACGAATGGTACCATAAAATGGAATCATGAAAGTTTATGCCCTGTTTTAGTTAAGGGCGGACCATTCAATCGTGACGTAAAAAATTTACGATCACACGTCGAGAGAAACACCAATGAGGCAGTAAACAGTCCCCTTCCAATACTTAAGTATGTACTTGTAAAAGTTCATTAGCAATTAACGTTTACCTATTTTGCTTTGTCGGGTGTTGTTACTTCTTTTGTTTTACTATTGCGCTTTTTGTCTCGGAACGTAAATGTTAAGATTAGGCACTACGTGGAACAGTGCGAGCTTTTTTATCGTAGGTAGTGGAGGTCTTACGATTTGAATAAATTTTCTTCATGGCCAGCTTTAGTTTGTTAGTACGTAAATACCATTTTTCCGCAGGTTTAACAACCTGCCGTGCCTTTTTTTTCGGATGAAAACATAAATGACAGCGGTCTAAATGGGCTTCCACTCGAATGCTAAAACATTCCGTTTTATTTCAATTATTTTATATCTAGTTGGCCAGGATTTAAGAGAATCATATTTGCATGTAATGATTTAAAATTTCCGCCGCAACATCATAAGAAAAGCATTCGTTGTACCTTTTTTGTGGATAACGGTAATAACAACTTTACTATCTGGCCAGCAGGTGTCTTGGTTCAGTGAGATCACTTAGACCATGAGCAGAATTTCACGCGCGCGGTAACTAGTACCCCAGATAATATAATACCTACAGTACAGATGCCTCATCCCATACAACGGAATAACGCGGGCTATTTCACGAATTATTTTATTTCTGCAAAGCGCAAGATTATCAGGCGACATTTATTGCGTGTTGGCGAAGTATTGGGCCAAATGAATACACTGGACACTAACTAGTAACTCTCTAGACACGATTTCTAAGTTTTTTTCAAGTTCGGGCTATTTTTCGTTCGTACCTGATGGGACCCCATGCTAGTACCTAGGTAATTGTAGACTTCATCTTCACCACCTCATCTTACTTTTCTGTTATAATAAATACGAATCCATTAACTTCACAGATTTTTATGTTGAATATAGGCTGCGACAGCATCTAACGTAACAAATATTTAGCGAAATACCACCATTAGACATTAAATATTAACCCCGTGGCCCAAACTTTGACACAGAAGTAAGTAGACCGGTAAACCTGGCGAATAGTTTTAATTGTCTTCAAACTCCCAACTGATGGTGAGAACTGACAATAATAATTATAAGTAACAGATCTATCTGTGGATCTACGAGATAATGAATACTAAATACAAATATTATTGAACGTGTCCGATTCGATTAAATGGAATATTTAGGCAAAGTATTTAATTATTCAGTGGAAATGAGATCGGCACCTGCTGTTAAAGCGTCGTGGAAGAAGTCGCAAGTTATTATAATTTTTTAATTTCTTTTTCATTGAACTTTTATTTTATGGTAGACTTACGTCGCAATGCAAAACAGTTTTCTTACATAAATTACTTTTTACCTTCTTGTGTTGTTTAGTTGAAGGTTTTCTAAGTAATGTTTAAAAAGTTATTTAATATTGTTGTTATTATTCTCGAGTATCCTTATACTGAAAAATATCAATTAATCTGAAGCACATAGCATAAAATTAGAGCAACTTTATTGAAAAGAGCAACGGAGGTATTGCATCGTATTTCGTCTGATGCCTTTACCTGAACTAGACCGAATAGTTTTTTGAACCAAAAACTCGTTTAAAAGCGGATATTGCATTCGAGAGCGTTCCAGTTAGATCGATGTTATGTAAACTATTCTTTTGCATATTAATTTTGTTCTTTTCGGCACTCATGTTATCTTTGCTAAATATGACGTTATGCAATACCTACATGAAAAGAATTGCCTATTTTATTAATACAGTTCTTAACCGTATCATACTAATACTATAGGTTTCTAATAAAGCAAAGCTTCCATGACTTTGTTGTGTGGTTATGTGTTTATTTTTGTGTAAGTACCTATATTAGTTTAACATAAAATAGGTACGATGTTTAACGTCTTCTATATAGAGTTTAGATTTGTTTAACCTTTTCTTATTTCCGTTACGTACATAGTGTTCTACCTTAGTTCTATAACTAAAGGTAGAACACTTTAGCAGCGTATAGATAGGTATTCTGTTTCAATGTTCAGACGCAATTTGGTATTCAAATAAAGCTGCATGTGTCGATCTTGTATTGTAAATTGAGCATTTCGTATTGAATCAATTGGTATTTTATATAATACCTACGTGGATATCTATCTAATTATATTTAATTAATGCAGACAAATGAATGCCTCTGTTTAGCTTTAAATATTGTATCTACGACTTCCAAGCCCCGTTTGAATATATTTTTTACTTAATTTAAGTTTTTTTTTTTAGTATATTTTAATATTTATTTATTTATTTAATACATGCTTTCATACAATGTCATTTAGTGTTACTAAAACTAAATACCTAGTCCTAAATATTTCATTGTATGAGCCCTGTGAGGGCGTTGCACTTCTGGGTGGAGCTGGAGCGTACATATCCTTTAAATTGTTACAATTTTTATACCTGTAGTCCTAATAAAAAAAGTAAATGATACATATTTTAATTGAATTTCGTCATCTTATATACAATTTAGGTCAATTTATACAGGATGTAATTTTATTCATTAGCATAAATTGAGCCCATGATAGTACATCATTTATAGATGATTATTAAAGAGTAAAGAGTGTAAATGAAATAAAATAAAAATAAATAAATAAATATGTGTGGACATTTCACACAGCGCCATCTAGACCCAAACTAAGCATAGCTTGTACTATGGGGACCAGCTAGGCGATTATGTAACTTGATTGCAACCAATAGAAACACAAAAATGTATGGATTTGACAGTTTCAATACGCAGTTTATGTGCATAGTTACTGTGAAAATTTTCATATTCGGAATGAAATTTCTCCTGTTGCATTGCTGTCAAAGTTACGTAATCACCCCACAGATAACTGATATAATACTTAGATACTTTTTAGTTTGTAAATACATACATAGTATACAATATAACACCCAGACGCAGAACAAACATCTATGTTCATCACACAAATGTTTGTCCTGGGTAGGGATCGAACCCACAGCCCTCAGTTCAGAAGGCAGGGCTACTACCAACTGAGCTATCGGGCCCGTCAAATAATTTTTATTGAAAATTATGAAGATTGCCGCGGCGCCTAACGCAGTTGGCACAGATGATTTTGATACATTTACACGTTTTTATACCTTGTATGTACTAATTAAAAACAGTAATTCATTATTTTAATTAAATTTTGTATTGTAGCATTTGATAAAGTAAGTTATTCCATTTTTTGGAGTTATTATTATTACCAAACCAATGTGTTAGAATTCATAAATTTTGGTCCACACGTGACCGGTATCAGGAGTAGGTATCTAGTTTCAAAGGATGCTAATGAATTCAATTACACCCAGTATATTATCATTGTCATCATTCTAAGTAAATTTCAAAACGGAATAAATTTTATATTGCAATTGTTAGGTTAATTATTAGTATTACCTACTTTGATATTATTATTTTTAATTTTTATCTTCTTTAAACCTGATAAAAGTGCTTGCAGCACTTTTATCATGTCTCTGTATTATCCCTTTACCATTATAACATATAAATATAATTATGACATCTATTATAGTTTGTGTTAGATATTACTTAGTTATGTGTCTTACTTGTAACTTAAAACTAAAGTAAGTAGTAGAGTTATAAGTGCATCGCAAGGGAGAACCGACCAACCAATATAATCGTATTAAAATTTAAAAAATCTGTTTCCGCATCGGATAAACTTTGAAACGACGAAATATGGGGAATTAAGTGGGGATTAAGGCTTAGGGATGCGGAGGGCGATCCTGCACTCAGGTGAAATATTAAACGTTTGGGCTGATGGTAATTAATAATGTGCCGCCACTGGGTACCGGCCAGCGGCCACCGGATATAACGAAAAATTGCCGGATCAAGCAAGAATTCGCTTAAAATTCTAGAAGCAATATCGAGCGCACTTTAAAAAGTTATCTAGTTTTTGGGACTAACCGGTACGGTACGAGCGGATACACGAAACCACTTTTTTAATTATGGATGCATCGTATGGCTATAAGCTTTTAGCCCTCTATTGGTTAGCCTCTGAAACTTTAGGCATATCCAATAAACCAACAAACCACAAAATAACTAATCAACTAGGTAACCAATTATAGCTTTTATTTTATTTAAGTTCATCGAGATGTTATTAATCGAGTTCGACGAAAATATTTAATTCAAAAATGTTTTTTCTGTAAACTCGAATTTTATTACTGTTACAGTTCTGCATCCATCGGGTCCCCGCGCTACTGCTACCTACTAAGTATACTAAAACACTTAACTACTACTATTTATATATGAAATAAAGTCATGCATGGTTTTATAGTTCCACTGCTGGTGATACATAGAATTGAAAGCCCGGGTCAAAGCAAAGTTAGATTCAAAGATCGATTTAATAAGTCAATAAACCGTCGGCGATTGAGCCAATCTTGCCCTTGGAAAGCAAAATCAGATGCTCAGTAAGAAAAGTTGCGAACGACCAGCCAAGAAAAGCTGTCTGCGGCCCTTATTCCGGTTTTCAAAACATTCAATCTCTTTTGGGGAAGATTTTACAAGTGTAACAAGCAAATGGGTTGAAATAAGTTGCCATACTCGGGCTTGACGATTACATTGCCATTGAAATTTAGAATACGCAGAGTCACTGTGAAATGCGTTAGAGAATATCATAATGTCAGGCTTGCTCGGGCTCGGCCAATTGACGCAGTTCAATATTTTTGGTGGTTACCCACTTGTTTTTATAAAATATGGGTTCAAATACCTCCTATTTGGCTATTTAATCATCGCCCCTGTTGGGCAACCCCCCTGAACGTCACGCACACCGGCCCTATTAAACCTCCGTAAGAAGATTTTAACCAAATTGGCGGGGCGTACTTCTTTCAAATTAAATTTTCTTATCTCTATCACAGGCAACAGTTTGCGTAGACTCTTATGCCGAAAATCTTTGGCGTGTGCTTTTGGTAAATTATTGTATACTTTGATACCTACCTACTTATAAGTACGAGATTATTTAATTTCCAATGTGTTTACTATAACCACAGATATTATAATATAATAGTATACCTATAACTCAGACAGATACAGAGTCAAATACATTTTCCATACCCAAAATATTTTAATGAAATATTGTTCCTAATTCAATTAAGTATTATGATCCAATTAATGGCTGCAAAATGAATAAAAGCGGTATCTAATATTCACGTATAATAAGTAATTCCAACCAACCTATATACAAGGTGCATTACATAATCAATTATGTATTTGTAACTTCAGTAACATAGGTATATAATATTAGAACTGAAAAGTAAATGATACGATGAAGCTTGGTTATCCTAACTACTTACGTAGGTATAATTTGAATGCCAGTTTTGAGAACGAATTGGAAATTATCTCAAAAGGGCACCCGTTTCAAGTCGAAGATTTTGCAAAAGAGAGTGAAAGCGCTCGGGTGGGTGACGGCCACTCGACGACGAGAGGCGACTTCTCGTGAGCATCCCTTTGATCCGCCGCTCACACGCGCCCGCCCTGCCCGCCTGCCTTTAATGAGATTGGTGCCATTTTCAGAAAAAAATGAGAGAGCAGTAAATTATGGTGCAATTAACAATCTGTGCTCTACTAATACAAAATGTTTTCCTACCATTTTATATTTTAACAATAATTAAAGAAATACGTCAAATTAAAAGAAAAAACACTTTGTTACCTACAGAAGTCCCAACAGATGCCAACAAAAAATGCTGCGTAATCAGGTTTATACTTATATAGGTGCTAGTGTTTCCAAGAAAAATTATCATTAGTTACTACATATACCGGTGTGCTATGCCGTTTCGTATTTCACGTAATATTAGTTCACAAGCACACGACGTATATTTGTTTCAGCCACGCGAAACGTACGGAAAGGAATTCTGCTAAAAATGTAGTTGAGAAGTGATTGGTAATGTCAAATATTGCCATGTTTCGTGCAGATATTATAACCGTTTACAGATTTTCTTATCTATGATAATGGTCGCTACTCGATACAATGGCACACTGGTAATTTACATACGAAAAAGACAGAAAGTAGCATGTACCTACAAAATTGAAAATATTCTAGGTCTCAGAATCCAAACCCAAATTTTATTGATGGCTAAGGTAATAAACCAACCATCGATATCCACACTGTTGTCTAACAGGTGAAATGTATAAAATAATTACAATACATTAATATGATGGAAAATATAAAAGCTGAAAGAGAATATTTATCCAATTTCATTTTTCACAAATATATTTTTCAGGAAGGCTCTATCGAAAGTCAAGAAAATCGCTATTATTTGGCTTAACGCATCAGCATTGCAATTCAACGAGGCAATGCTGCCAGCATGTTGGGTACGCTACCTACTGGCAGTGGACTGGAGCATTTGGGCTGTCTATAGGCCATCGCGGTGTATTATACAGTCCATATGTTCTTTGTAGTAGGTATAGTGTAGCTAGTTAGTGTGTAGTGTAGTTAGTTTTGGTTTAGTTTAGTTTTTATTATTGTAGTAGTTAGCTTGAGTAATAAAGGCATATTTCCCGACAAAAAAAAAAAGAAGTAAATCGTCTTCAGTGTGCTGCAGGAAGTACCTGCCTATTATATGCCCATATAGAACTAATGGAGAAGAAAGATTCTCGAGTGGCGACCACAAACCAGAAGTCGCAGCGTAGGCAGGCCCCCCACTAGGTGGACCAACGATCTGGTGAAAACCGCAGGGAATATGGATGCAGGAGGCGAGCAGCAGCTCTGTGGGAGAGGCCTATGTTTAGCAGTGCAAAAATAGACAATAATGAGATAATTCACGACAAGGACTCTAGGTATCTCATGAACGCACACCTCCCATAGCTCTTGAAAAGTTCAGACGAAGACAATAGCGCTCGTCCAAGAAGTTTTCCCGCACAAAAGCATTTTATTCGCGGCCACACGTTTGACCGAGATTAAACTAGCGAAAATACAAATAAAAACTTCTTAAACACAGTTATGAAACTCTTATTTGGATTCATGGCACGAAGTCGTTGCGCTTGATGTTTATTCGTAGAAGTGATATTCATATTGTATGGTACCTACTATATACATATAGATACTTATAATCGATTAGTATCTAAGGTTTTAAGTTAAACCTAATAAGTGTGACGGGACCTTTAGCCTAATAATACCTATAGGTACATATCTATATAAGAATATGGATTTTGTTTGAGCCTACATTGTTTTAGGTAAAGCCGTTACATTCAGCCAAAACCGCCGTTTTACGATAAACTGTGCTGCAGATGCAAATGCATATTTATATACAGGCAAAAAATCTAAGCCGTACCTAAGTAGAGCGTTAGTAAATAAAGTGCTAGGGCATCAGAACCTGTAGTGCATTCTAAAAGCAGTTTTCATTGCTTGCCAGTTAATTATTTCGCTAACAAGCCACTTAGACTCCTCTCTTCTCAGACTAGTACGAAATAGAGCATACTATGTAACGACGGTTTCGTTATAGGGTGAATTTATGCAAAAATCGGAGAATGACGTCTCCTAGGTATTTAGGGTGAAATAAATTGCAGCAGCAGTGCCATAACATATTCATATACTTATATACGTGTTTTATTGTCCAATGTGTGTTGCCAGTGATGGCTTATGGAACTGAGACGTGGTCTCTAACTGTTGGCCTCATTACTAAGCTCAAAGTCGCGCAACGAGCTATGGAGAGAGCAATGCTCGGTGTTTCCCTGCGAGATAAGATCCGAAATGAGGAGATCCGTAGGAGAACTAAAGTGACCGATGTAGCTCTTAGGATTGGCAAGTTGAAATGGCAATGGGCAGGCCACATCGCTCGTAGAACTGACAACCGATGGGGAAGAAAGGTTCTCGAGTGGCGACCACGATCTGGAAGACGCAGCGTAGGCCGGCCCCCACTAGGTGGACCGACGACCTGGTGAAAGCCGCGGGGAGCCGATGGATGCAGGAGGCGAGCAGCCGCTCTACGTGGCGCTCCCTGGGGGAGGCCTATGTTCAGCAGTGGACGTCTTCAGGCTGTTAATGATGAATGATGATTGTCCACATGCATTTGCCTGCACATATGGGTGTGTGATTAACAATCATATTAACATGACCTGCCGTCTCTTTAACGTATAATTAGGCCAACTACAAACAATCTCCCACTTTAACAGTTGTTCGCCCACACTACGCTCAAACCATTAAAAGGAGCGAGGCGTCATTACCAAAACGAAGCATAGAAATGACCTCAGTCGTTTCTCAGGACGGCCGTGAAAACGAAACGCACGAACCACGCGCTTGGTTCTCAAGGCAACCGTAGGAACAAGGCTGTAGAGAAACCAAAATTGCCGGATGCCATCCGGCATAATAACTCAAACATAAAAACTTAAGTATACTAATTATTAAACCGTGGGGAGCCAATGGATGCAAGAGGTAAGCAACCGCTCAAAGTGGCAGTCTTTGGGGGAGGCATATGTTCAGCAGTGGACGTCTTCAGCCTGATGACGATGATACTAATTATTGATCTGCAGTTTTTGTTGATAGAGCAATATGTTTACATGAAATGCTGGAAGTTCCAGGTTTTCCTCACGAATTTCTATCAAATTTTTGTAACTCAGAGTGAAAGCTAAAATCACACCCATTAAAATATCTACAAACAGATTCATTATTACAAAAATATAAAGTAAACTAACATCAAGTAATCCTCTAACTAAACCCCTAAATAAAAATGTATTGGGAGCAAGGATTATAAAAAAAGAACTGACTTAACTAAAAGCAGATATTGTAATGGCAAAAAATTACTTATTGGTCAGGTCATAAACTTCAGTAACATTTAATATTAACGAAGTTTATAATTGAGCTTCTACTTACATCATGCACTTCAACCTAAAAAAACACTTAAAATTATTATATTATTAATAATTATCAAATCTCAAGGTACCTAATATAAAAATAAATAAATATTATTCCCTTTTCCTACTTGTACTTAATAGCAAAGCCTCGCTACGAATGTGCTTTATTCCGGCGTAATCACAGCCTGCCCGCCTCTATTAGGAACAAAACGCATAACTGGCCCGATTAGTTTAACGTGTGGGACATAGTTAATGAGCCGGTGAAATGTTAGCCCCGTAATGGCCACCCAGTGCCCCAACTGTGGGTGTAAATTACCGCCATAATTGGGCAAACCACGGTTTTTAGTGACATTTAAAACAATTCCGAATAATTACCTTATCTGCGGTCGATTTCTATGGACACTAGTTTTTGTTGGGAAACTTCAAAGAAAATATGTTGAAGCGGAAATGGTTTATATATATATATGTATTGCAAGTGCAATTATTTGTTTCAAAATAATAGCTACCTGCTAACTTTAAGTTTTTATTTAGGTATTTATAATATTGCATGATGGAAAAGGCTTTATGGCTATTGTAGCTCAATTATCTAAATAAAATCACGTTTCATTTGTTTTTCCCACAAACCTTCATCGAGACAAAAATTACTTAGGATATACCTCAGAATAAAAGTAAATTCGTAAATGTTTAATATTAATCGCAGCTCGCCCTTTATTTATTTCCCAAGTTACACCTTGTTGACTTTGTAAAAGGTCTCCGGGGAAATATACTATCTTGCTTTGGATTTTTACTTGACCGACCGCGCTAAAGTAATTTCTATATTTCAAAGAGACACTTTGAATCCATATTAGTTTAATATAGATGGGAGATAAAAGAACTTTTTAAATTACAAATCTGCATCAATCTGCATTTTTGTCGGACAACCTTCGCGGTGTATTAACAAGTTTGACTTTTACCATGAAGCCATGAACTCGTTTAGTGACCGATAGAATCACGATCATAATCGGTGTAGGTATAATCAACGACACAATTTGCTAACTGTTTCTAAATTTAGTTTTCTCATACTTAAGATGTCAATCAAGGTGAAATGTATTTTTTTATTAGAATATATACTGACAGATTCATTGCTACAAAAATGAAAACTTATTCATTCTTTTTTTTATATCAATAGGATTCATCTTTAGCTTCCTGAGAGCAGCTGAAATCAACTGACGCCCAACTGTTATTGATGTTCATTAGTCGCCAAACAAAAACCTTCACGCAGGTAAATTGCTAAATATACATAATTAACTATTTCATAGGTATTTACGTGCGTAGATGCAAGAACTTATTACTTTTATTACAATAAAAAATCAAACATGATTTGGTCTGAAGTTTTTATATCTGACTGTACCTAGTTACTCTATGCCACATAACTCCTATTCTCGGTGGCTAGCGGTCATGTGTTCATAGGTATCTTATGCCACAGCCTTTGTTACGGTATAAAATCATATGTAGCCTATGATTTGTAAACCGAGTCGGCTGGCGGAGGTCCAAAAAACGTTATATTCGTAATATTTTCATGAGCTATTTTATGCGACACAAATGTTGATATTATAAATACTAGCTTTTGCCCGCGGCTTTGCACGCTTGTGTTATGTTATTTTTACGTTATAGTCTAATAATAGATAATACATTTCGTACCAAACAAAAAATCAACTAAATCTTTTCGAAGCTGAGCACAGTAACCTGTATGTGGAATGGAAGCTATTTAAGCCATTACCTAAATTTAAATGTGAGTCTAATATAGATTTAATAGCAGTAACAGAAGTTTCAAACAAAAAACTACAATTTTATAAGTACCTCTTCATATTACAACAAAAAGAAATCATCATCACTTCACTCAGGTCTTTAACAGATGTTTCAGTAAATTTTGTTTAGGTAGTAGTTACCTAAGCAGTCAGGTACGGTTTAGAAAAATATGGAAGAATCACACACGATGATTCTTAAGTTTGGCTCCATACGGATTGAGTACCTACCCTTAGCCAGTGTCCATAATAAGTTTATAAATTGCTGGAGATATGCATTTACCTGTACGATGCGTACACAATTAATTTTCTTAATACTAATTAGGAATTACTAATACTAAACCACCACTTCCTAAAGAATCGAAAGTTATAATTATTATTATGTCCACTATTTTCCACGCTGTCTCATTCCCACTGCACTTTCAACGTACCTACCTAGTGATGAAAGTGAGGAAGTAGGTAAAATCGTCATTACAAAGATAGTTACTTACCTACTATAACTATAACCTTCTTGAAATAACTGAGTAATAAATCATTTTTTGCTCCCGTGGTGTATTTAAAAGCCCACAGATCTAAAATATTTTAACTATTAAAAACTTATTTCAACATGCAAGAAGAAGAAGAAGAACGAATTAAAAAAAAACAGTCAAAAACGAACGTTACGCGCCATGTTGTTGTTAATTCGAGGATACAATTGCCATAATGAATACCTACATATTATTATATCTAAATACCTACCCATAAACAATTTTCATAAAATATTTCGTATCATTGGCTAAATACAAATATCGCACTCCGGCTTACTTTAATGCCAAAATAAAAAAGGTTTTAAAATGCGTAGCAATGATAAGGGTCTATAACTTAATTAGCTATAAGTACTACAGGGGGTCTAGCTAAGATACCAACCACTAACGTTAACGCCTAACGCTAACTCCAAAACTGTATTGAAATGACAGTAGCTGTGGAAAAGTAAGCGATTTCCGAAATGTCATCGCAGTACATTTTGGAGTTAGCGTCGGTCCTCCAGTATAAAAAGTTACTCTATGGTTAGCGTTTGGCGTTAACGTTAGTGGTTGGTATCTTTGCTAGACCCCTGGTACCTTAAAACTTCCTTGGGGTCGATCAAGAATATAGCAGTAGCGCAATAATAATTTTATCTACCTAATTAGAATGGTAACGTGTAGTAAGTTTATGTAAATAATACATTTGACCAGATCGCCAATAAAGAACATTGCTCCCGCCAAAACCTTATAAATCGAAAACTTGAATAAAAATATTAATTAAGTAAGCTTCAATATTGGCTAAGTATGATAATTGCGTGAAGCCTAATTAATGATTATAAAAAGTCCAAGAACCTACCCTTTTAAACAGTTTTCATAAAATACTTCCTATTCATACTTCCATTGGCTAAATACAAATTTTGTCTAATGCCAAAATAAAAAAGGTTTTACAATGCGTAGCAAAAGCTAGGTTTCGCGAAATATACGTTTGTTTTTAAAATTACCACCTACCAAAATAAAAGCACACTCTACGAATCCACAAGAATTCGCAAGCGCAAGACACTGCAAGTCATTATAAACTTGAAGATTGAACATGACGTTGGCAAATGCACAAGACGTGCGGCGCCATCCATCCTAAACTGAGGAAAGAAGAAAAAAAAAAGAAAAAAAAAAAGCTAGGGTCAATAAATGAAGAACCTATAGGCACAGATTACTGAATATGTTACTACTATAGGTTAAGGTAAGCTATAGCTACTATACAATACAATTTTAAATACTTATTTCGAATGGTAACGCGTGGTAAATTTTTGAAAACTAATACATAACACCAGAGCGCCAATAAAGAATTTTGCCCTTGCCAAACCCCATTAAATGGAAAACATGAATAATAATTTTAGTTATGTTTCAATATTGGCTAAATATGATATCGCGTGAAGACTTATAACTTATAATAAAAAGTCTAAGAAGTTTTTAGTTTTCGAAATTCCTTGTTCTCTGTGTCGTGCTCATATTTAAGAAGATTCTCATACCTATCCTCTTTTTTAGTTTGGACCACAGATTAACGAAAAAACTTATCTATATGCAATACATATGACTTCCTTGGGTATAGGTACTTACATAATGAACACATTGTTTTTCTCTAATCTGCATTGCATCGAGCGCAGACGAAGTTATCGCGCGATGTATTTTGCCGTAGCCCGAAAAGTGTGATGCACTCATGATACACTGCCGGTAATGCAGGCGCGCCAATTGTTATTTACTGTTTTTTGTTTTTATGTTATAAATACAAACATGCATTACATTACTTCCTTATTGCTTAGTGCAGTGGGGATTGTTCAGAATGAAATAAAAATGATTGGGGTTCCTCAAAGGGCCTTATTACTAAACCTCCGCAGTCCGTCTGTCTGTCTGTCTGTCCATCAGACACCAGGATGTACTCATGAATCGTGATAGTTAGAGAGTTGAATTTTTCACAGATGATATATTTCTGTTGCCACTATAACAACCATGATCCGTATTCAAAGAGACAGATAAACAGACAAATAAAAAAAAATTAGTTTTACTTCATATTGATAAGGAATTATAAATTAAAAACTATTAAAATTTATTTTTGTAATCGCAAATAATATTCTCACAGTTAGTAAAACATATTTATTCGCCGACATGCAATATAACGCTACTGTTTCCTCCATTTTATTTAGCCCACGTCGGTCGCGCAGCAAGCAAACAAATTGACTGTATGTCCAGGTTGGGGCGCTACAAAAACATCGAGGATAGTCAACAAAGCGGTTAATGCGCGCCAACTCAACAGCAAAGGTTCGGGCGTATATGAAGCCGCGCCATAGTAGTAACAGAGTTTTGTTTCTTTAATCTGTGCATCCGGATAAACCCGAGATAAAATTACGGGCAGTAGCACAGAGCACATTTTTTTCTCTCATCTATGATTAGTAGCTAAAATAAAACTTACCTTTTGACACTGGCTAAATACCTACACTATGTGTGGACCAAAATATAAGAAAAAAAACTTACCTTGAAGCCTTGAAGCGGCCATCTTGTTAAAATCCCGTTCCGTTTCATATTGAAATCTTAATCATTTTCACCAAAAAAAAAAGTTTCATTATTTAAAATTTAATATATCCTATGTTGTGCGCCGGGTTTTTCTAAGCTTATTAGTGAAAACCGCATGAAAATCCGTTCAGTATTTTCGGAGTTGTGCCGTAACAAACAAACAAACAAACAAACAAACAAACAAACAAACAAACAAACAGACAAAATGTCTAAAAAATAGCTTAACGTGATCAGCGAAAAATTTCAAGCCAACCTGTGTCATTTTTTTTTCGATATCTTGCATTTACAGATTTTTTTATCTCTACAGTTTTATTATATGTATAGACGAAAAATTTCAAGCCAACCTGTGTCATTTTTTTTTCGATATCTTGCATTTACAGATTTTTTTATCTCTACAGTTTTATTATATGTATAGACAAGCGATGAAATTCTCGGGCTATTATAGTGGAATAAGCTCTTTTAACCGATTTCAAAACGACTCTTTCTCAACTCCACCCTTTGTTTGAAAAACGATTTATTACTTAGAATAGGTTTTTTGATCCATAGTTAAAGTAACTAAAGGTCAAAATTTGTTAGTGATTTTAACCATAACCTTACCTATGGTTACCTTAACTATGGATCAAAAAACCCACCCTAAGAGCATATTTCATGTACACCTAATGGTGAACGTGATTATAGAGTCAAAATATAAGTTAAATTAGGTAGGTACGTATCTCATAATTGGTCCTTGAATTGCTTTGATGAATTGCTCGGTTTTCCAATAAGCATTATTTATCTATATGGGCTTTTAGAACAGGCTATAACCAGTTCAGTTGTTGAGCTAAACTCACCATGTAAAAAACTGTATGCTCTTCATTACGGTTAAGGTTAACAATAATAGTAATAGAAACGTTAGGCAAAGTTTAGTAGTCATAGCGGCGAACTTTGTGATCTTTGCTCAACGTGGGAGCACCCCCGAGGCCAAATTCACGTGATAACAGAAAACGATTACACTTTGAAACTTTAATATCCACAGGGCGTAGAAGCCATAAGTTCGTAACAGATCTACGAACCTCTACGTCATGCTACGATGCTCTACATTGCTACGCATTATGTAGAGACTGCTACAAAGAAGCGTTACGTAGCGATAGTACGTTACGTAGACAGCTCGGTGCGTACTTCGACCGAAGTGGTTTGTTATACAGATACACTATACACTTGCATCTTTTCGTTTAGGTTCCGTATAACAATAAACTATGTTTAACAATGCTTCCGTTTGCCAAAAACCTATATGTACTACATGATAGAGAGTGGGAATTGGGATGCACGCCCGGCGCAACACTGTAAATACTCAAAAAGTCCCTGCCAAACTTCCACTGCACTTGTTTATGAATACAGCCCGTGCCCGGGGACCATGCGAATAAATGATAGGCCCTATGTTATTTTTGCGAGATGCACCTCGTTTTGAAAGTTGATATTTCAGAGGTTATATTATTATTGGTACATCAGTGAATGACCTCTTTTAGTTTGCCTTTTTGTATGTATCTAATGTATTGATGTTTCTATAACCAAGGTGAGTAAAGCAACAGGTATACATATATAACACGTTACCTGCTAATTAAGAGTTTTATATACAAAAACATACCTAATGATTGCAACAATTGATTGAGCGTTGAATAAATTAAAATGTGGTCGCTCACCAAAACAATGTACAAGCCAAACACACGCACCACTACTTATAATTATTATTTTTCTTTGGTTTTTACGAAGTATGTATAACATACATAGTCAGGACTATTTACCGCCCCTTACGAAGGTCTCCTTCACGCCGACCTAATTTATATGACTCACTATTATGCCAATATACTCTCATACTTTTATTTATTTATTTATTTATTTATTTATTAATTACATGCTTTCATACAATGTCATTTAGTGTAACTAAAACTAAATACCTAGTCCTACATATTTCATTGTATGAGCCCTGTGAGGGCGTTGCACTTCTGGGTGGAGCTGGAGAGTACATATCTATATCTAATAAAAATAGCAAATTATACATATATTAATTGAATTTCGTCATCTTATATACAATTTAGGTCAATTTATATATTATTATTGTCATCATTCTAACTAAATTTCAAAACGGGATAAATTTTATATTGCAATTGTTAGATTAATTATTAATATTACCTACTTTGATATTAATACTTTTAATTTTTATCATTTCCTACATCGAGTGTAACAGGACCGAGCGAACTAAAGTTTATCTGCTTTAAATTCTTCGACTGAGTAATAGCCTTTTTTAAGCAAAAATGATTTTAGTCGTCTTGTGAACATCATATCTTCTGATTCGGATTTAATATCTTCCGGCAATTTGTTATAGTTAGAGATCACTCTGCAATAAGGGCTCATGCTTACTTTTCTTAAGGAACAACAAATAAGTTACCAAAATAAACCAGCAGTTCGCTGCTGCGAAAAATAGCCACTAATCCTTAGAATAAAGAAGGCAAGCCTCATAGAGCTAATCGTGAATCAGGCAAAGTCGCCGGATAAATTATTCAAAGAGCGGATTAATGGCGGTTTCTACTCGCATTGACACTTTCTGCCCACTGGAATAGCTCTGGGAACATTTTTGTATACATACTATTCTCTACATAATAAACGATCTTACGAGATATTAAGGCTATGGTACCTATAGCTGCGCTTTTTTTAGTTTTTTAGGATATTGTGTGTGTATTTGGAATAAATGTTTTTTCTTTCTTTCTTTAGCTGTGAATCTAAATAGTCGTATCACAAAATACTTCTACTAATAGTATTGGTTAACAGCCTCTGTGGTGTGGTGGTTGCGCAGGCTGGCTTATAACCCAGAGGCGGTGGGTTCGATTCCTGTGACAGGACAATTATGATAAGCTGAGAAATTAAAATACCTACCTACGGGCCCAATAGCTCAGTTGGTAGTATCCCTGCCTTCTGAACGGATGGCTGTGGGTTCGATTCCTACCGGGGACAAAAATTTGTGTGATGAACATAGATGTTTGTTCTGCGTCTGGGTGTTACATAGTATTCTATGTATGTATTTACAATCAAAATAGTATATAAGTATTGTATCAGTTATCTAGTTCCTATAGTACAAGCTATGCTTAGTTTGGGGCTAGATGGCGCTGTGTGAAATGTCCACACATATTTATTATATTTATTTATTACCTACATGGTTGCAGTTCAGATTTCTGCAGACGGTTAAAACATTTCACCAGCCAGAAGTAGTCCACTGCTGATCAAAAAAATTCAATTTCAGACGCTTATCATAGTTGGTTTTGGCATAATCACCACGCTTTAAAGCCCAAGCAGGCGGGTTGGTGATCGTAGTGTTAAGATTTTAATGTAGCGAAGAAAATGCAGCTGCCCATTTCCTAGATATTCCCTTAGCCAGCTCTTACGGTACCCACGGGTAGAGAAGAGGAGGTCCTAACCACACACAGCAAAAAATATATTCGAGAAAATATTTAGAAAATTTAATTATTTAAGTACACCGTCTTATAGCATTATTACTTCAATCGTACTTTGAAAAATGACATAAAAGTAAGGATATTGTAATGTTATTTTTTTCTTTTTTGGCTCTACACATAGTGTATTTAGCCGGTGTCAAGTATTGTAATTTTTCATCGTTATAGAATGTATCACGTAAATTCACGGTCATAGTCATAGTCCAGTCTAAGTCATGCTCCAGTAAAGTGGTGGCAACTTTTTTGGAAGCAACATGAAAACTCACGTTTCACCACATTATATCACTTGCCCACACTCATGCTCGTAATTCAGCACTTAATGCACAAAATGCCACCAATTTTAAACATTAATAACTGGATAAAGCACAAGTTTTTGAGAAATAATACAATGTGAACATTTCCGCGTTCTCGCCAAAACTTCAATTATTAACTGAAGCACCATTAGGAAGCCGGAACGCTTCGTACGTACGAGCGGGGCACGCACACACTCACATCATATGCAGCCGGTCACCATACTTTCATCTGACACACATATGTAATATGTCCGCCATTTTGGGCTTCAGTTCGATGTCAATCAAAACTCAATCCTTCTTTTTTTTATTCCATCCATGCCTTGAAGCATTACTGTCACGAACATCGAAATAATACCCATGTGTATTATTTCGATGGTCACGAACTATGATGGTTTTGTATTAGTTTGTGGTAGGGTTGCAGTACTTATTTCCATGTAAATTCATTACAAGCTCAGTCTCTAGTTTTTCCAGGTAGTATTGCCTATACCGTGATATTAATTAGGTATTGATTGATTATGTTGACCAAAGTCACAACATTTCGGTAAAAAAATTAAACGTTCACAAATTAACTTTGATGATACCTATAAGAAACAGTTGCGTGGACAAAATACCTTCGTAAACGTAAATCTATCGACAAACCTTGCTTAATTTATAAAGGCGGCCCCAGAAGCATTTTACGACTTTTATAAATCTGTTTATAATATCTAATGACCGTTCAAACATGATTCAAACACAGTAATTTTTATTTCGGTTTCATGTTTTTCTGAAAACATGTCAGTTTTGTTCATGAATAATAAATTAACGATGTAGGCATTGTTTTAAAAGTGATTTGACGTTTGATTTTGTATGTATAAATACAATAACAGATAATAATAGTAACAGTAGAGCTAAATTTGTGTAATAATACTAACTCAACTTTAATAATGTTACTTATAAATAAATAAATAATAAAAAGTATCATAAATACATATATAAAAAATCGACCCACCCCAATACTAACTTTTGTAATAGCTAATACTTAATACCAACGCAAGTCAGGTATCATAGGTAGATAGATAATAAGTACGTACATAATTATAACTAGTATTGCAAGTAGCTCATCATCAACCGACTGAAGACATCCACTACGGAACATGCATGGGCATCCCCCTGCAGAGCACCACTTTGAGCGGCTCCTGCATCCATCGGCTCTCCGCAGTATTAACCAGATGTCAGTCCATCTAGTGGGGGGCTGGCCTACGCTGCGTCTTCCGGTTCGTGGTCACCACTCGAGATCCTTTCTTCCCTATCGGTTATCAGTTTCACGAGCGATGTGGCCTTGCCTATTGCCATTTAAACTTGCTAATTATAAGAGCTATATTGGTCACTTTAGTTCTCCTGTAAGTACAGAAAAAGAGGTCATGTGAACAACAATATTAAATTCTGCAGGCTGCAGTTACACGCCCCGAGGTATAATCACCTGATAGTTACGGACATAAAAACTTTAAATAACTGTATTAAACTAACATTTTAGTGCTGCGCATAAACACATAAAAAACTTTGGTTGATTCGCTCAGCAGCAAGCAGGTACCCAGTTATAACTTATAGTTGCAGTTTAACCGCAACATCAAACATTGCTGCGTGTGAAACAAAGTAAAAATAACCGGCAGTGAAGCAGCGTAATACCCGTTATAATACAATTCTCAATAGGTATAAGTGTTTTGTTTTTTACCTTATTGCGATATCCTAAACAGAAATACGTAGGTATTATGATTGTATTAGGATAAACTACTTAGTTGACTTCTCGGAACTTTTTAATGTCGCGTTGGTCCTGATTCATAACCAGTTATAAAACAGGAATTTTTTCTTCCCACTAGATAACCAGTTATCAAACTTGGTATTCTAACGGGAATAAGCACTTAAGCTTGCGGCATTAGGCAAGCATAAATAACATAATTCCTTATTTTGGTTATTATTTGTACCTACCTAAGTATATGTAGGTATGTTCCTAGTATATAGGTATTATACCTACTCTTTAGTGTGTCTCAACAATTTGGTCCATCTCGCATATACATAAGTATAATAAAGCACATACCTACCTAAAGGTGAGGTAATGGTTCAAACATATCTACTCATCCCCAATGTCACACATCACTTGCTAACGGTAGCCAAGACAACGCGTCATCCATATCCTTGTTCAATCACTCAAATGAAGGATACCTACTTATCTTCTGAGTTCAATCATTCAGACAATTTTTGTGATATAGTCAACACGTCAAACCTTTTCTGCTAACAAAATCATGGAACCTATTTCTAACGGTAATATTTGCTTGAGAATTTGTCGAACTAAGTAGGAGTAGCTTTGTAGTTGCAGCCGACGAGCTTCAAGAAAATCTCTCTGAAGCACTCTTCCCTCGGCAGTACAATGTAACAACGTTACGATCCCATGCCAGCTAAAGCTCACGTGCGGCTGGAGGAAGAAATCGTTCAAAATAACCTTTGTGTTCTGTAAATACAACGGTTACAGGGAGCGAGGCGCTCGGAGGTGCGGTTTGATTTCAGTAAACATTTTCCTGTTTACTTGTTAGCAGATCGCGTATACTTAGCTAGTGCTAGCTGCCACGAGCAATTTGCTCGCTGCTTGTGGGGTGTACTAAGCTAATGCAAATGCAGGCAACGCTGTACCTAAGTAGGTACTTATAACCTAATAGCTTAGGTTATCTCTGATTTTACAAACTGATGCACTGAGTTAAATTGATTAGAATAACAGAAAAATAGCATCATGTTCTGTATCTACCTAAAGTTATTGAAATCTCACTTATCTGTCAATACCATGTTTAGGTGCCTATCGCCTCACTATTATAGATAAATTAAATACCCACACAGAATAAAATAACACCTGGTCTCGTCTATTGGACAATATGAAAGAAAACGCTACAAATACCTACCTATGTACCTACTTAGGCAACGCTATAGAAATAATTATTCCAATTCCTATGACCAACGCCCATACATAATGTCACTTTCACTAATCCTGAAATACATACCCTTAATCCTTGGATTATCTGTATTTATAGGACCCAAGAACTACTTATGAGGACTAATTGCAACAACACCGAGACACAGAACAAAGTATCTACTTCTCTGCTAGTTTTTCTTTACAGAAAATACAAACTTGTCCTGTCGCGGAAGAACCCGCTACCATTAGAATATGAGCAGCCATGGTCATTGGTCACCACACACCATGAGGTGATATAGGTACACAATATAATTAAATTAAGAGATACCTACATAGACACTTAGAGAAACTTTTCATTGAAACACCACATAAATAGGACCAGACTCGCTAAGTACGAGCTACAACGAAACATTAATAACTGAGAGGACTAAATTTCACGACGTCAGTATAGTTAGGTACCTCCTTTATGCTAAGTAGATACACTAAAGCGAAAAAGCCACAGTTCAAATCCAAGTACCTAGATACCTTATAGGTAATAGGTATGGTATTAGGTACATTGTACTGTATTAATTCTGTGGCCCAAGTATATGCCCCTATAACGATGACGTGACAGTCTTCGCCCTCGAGTTTAAATCAGTCCAGTGGTCCGTATCATTACCAGTTTCTACAAAATGCCGATCCCGGATCAAACAACTATCAATCTTCACATTCTTGAGATATTTTTTTCTAGATCCTTCTCCATTCATTATAGTGATGGGTACCTACTTACATCAGCTGCCATGAGCTTGAATGAAGCGAGGGTCTAGAGAAATTGTAGATAACTACATTTTTTTTATTAAGTACGTTACGTTGGTAGGTAGCTTATTACGTAGGTAACGTACCAACGTACCTATACCATAACATACCTTTACTTAATTTTCACTTCATTTTAGTTGGGATTTTTTCGCTAGTTGGGTGCACTAGATGTATCTATTTTAAGGCTGAGTTGCACCATAATCACAGTTAAAGTTACTGTTTCGGTTATTTCCAATAAATAATAACACTAACCGGCAAAGCGTGGGCGGTTACAGTTAGCAGTTAAAGTAAGCTGGTGCAACCCACCCTAAAAGTGTTACCGATTGGGACTCGCATGAGTTTGTAAACCTGACAGAACGGGGCTGTGACCGAATGGTACCGACTAACCTAAAATAATGTAATTAGAAAGTTTTTTAAGTCGTAGTACATATGTACTATAAAATGTTCTACCTACGTAGCTGCAACCTCAGATAGGCCTATTTTTCAGATCTAAATCTAAAGCTAAAAATATTGCCTATACCAACATTTCCACCTTTTATTTAAACATGTCGTCATTACCGTTGTTTTGGTAATTACAAATGAAATTTAGAAATCTTGGCTACTAATCATTATCATCACCAACAGCCTGAAGACGTTCACTGCTGAACAAAGACCCCACAGAACGCCACTTTGAGCGGCTGCTTTTCTCCTGCATCCATCGGCTCCCGAAGTCTCGGATGTTACAAAATGCCACGCAAATGGCCCACTAATAATGTTCTCATCACATGTTCTCATACTTGGGTTTTTGACCAAGAGGCTTGAACCTAGTAGCGACATCTATATAAACGGGATCAAACTAAAAGAATTATATTAGGCATAGGCACCCATCCATTGAGGGGTGGTTTCATATAATACTGTTTTGCTACTTAAGAAAAATAATTAAAGCCATAAATGATAAAAGGTCTGTATTAAAGTTTTTTTCAATTTTTTTTTCTATTCATATGCTCATTCAACTGTGAAATGCTTTGTTCATAATGTTGATTGTATTTATGTTTGAAGCATGCAAATCTTGAATACATCTATTTAATTTACACTAGCCTTGAAAATATGCGGTTTCATTGTTTTGTATTACTAACAAAATACAGACAAACTTTTTTCCAAGTTTTTTCTAAGGTAAGAATATCATAATATTAACTCCCAGCAACCCGATATCGGACATGCATTGTTATTCAATTGTCATCTCAATGCTGGTATTCCAGAGGCTAAGTAATCAGGAGTTGTTACTAAACATACAAATGATAGAAGTTATATTTGAGTCCCAAAATAAATTATAATAATATTACACTAGAGAGAACTTCATGTAATTGTTAAATTTAACACAGAGCCACATCTTTCCTCGAGTTCAGATCAATTTCACTGCGGTCACTCCCTGTGTACTAAAACGTAGATTGCCAGACATGCCAGCACAGCAAACTGAAACAATAAATGACTATTTAAACCAAAGAATGTTATAAAACTACTTTAGCAACTAGTCTACTACATAATACATACAGCATTATCTGCGGTCTTTATTCAATTAAAGTCCATTGTGACTCTTTGATCAAGTTACAGATCCAACCAATATTATAAATAAGTATTCAGTTATAGTGTTTAAGATGTTTGAAAATAATCATAATTAGAATAGTTAATAAAAGTAAATTTATATTGTATTGTATGCTGCTTAAACTGCTAAATTTATAAATTGGTTGAAGATCTGAACTGACTTTTTTGTGTTAAGCATTAAATCTAAATTGTAAATGATTATGATACTGATAGTGTATGTGCAATGAATTACCTTAAACTTAGGATATTCATTCATATAAATTGTGACCATGCCCACATAGGGAAGAAAGCCTCTTGCGCGCCCAACAACATCTTTTTTGGTGAGCCATAACTGTCCCTGAGCATACAACCCTCTATCATCCACACTGTTGTTGTCTCCTTTTGTCAGGAACTTTACTGTGCCATTGTTCCTGAAACATACAAATAGGTGAGACTATCAAGATAAAAAAATTACCTAGCAGCTTCAATCTCAAGGAAGAAGACTTGTATACCTTTAGGTATTATTAGGTGGAATTATTATCAAACAGCTAAGACTTCATTACCAAATCATAGGTAGTGGAGTATTTTTCAATTACCTACCTACATTAGGTCAATAAGACTTACTTTTCGTGGAGCTTCAAAACTCTGTGGACGATAGGAATGTCACGGCCCTCAACTTTGAAGACGACAATTTCCCCGACACGCACTGGCTCCTCTGGATAGTTCGTTAAAAACAGCAAATCACCTCTGTGAAACGCTGGTTCCATACTACCAGATAAAACCACAACAATCGGACTTTCACTGCCAGTAACGACCATAAGGCCTTTCCATATCATCAGAGCTGACGACACTATCATACCAAAGCTTAAAACTTGGTAGATAAACTGAAATTAAGCACAAAATCATCAACTAACAACCGGTGCACAAATTGCTCACGTCATCTCATCAATTTTAAATGAACAGTACCTGCCGTTTATTCATGCGCTTCACATCGTCAAATAATGTATCCAACATGTTTGTTTTATGTTTAATAACTTAAAATTAAAGAGAAAATATATATTTTGTGGTTATCCTTTCCCCTGTTGTCGTTGCTCCACGTCAGATGTAGCCTGTTGTTTGTCAGATATGTCAATGTCAATATCAGTAATTCTGTGGATGTCACAGATCGTGTGTTTAGCCAGTGTCAAGTATTGTAATTTTTCATCATGTTAATAGAATATTTCACGTTAAGTCAAGTCATAGTCATAGTCCAGTCTAAGTCATGCTCCAGTAAAGTGGTAGCAACTTTACTAAAAGCTTCTATGGAATTTTGGAAGCAACACGAAAAATCACGCTTTACCACATTATATCACTTGCCTACACTCATGCTCGTAAAAATGCGTAAAACGCCACCAATTTTAAACATCAACACTGGGAAAAGCACAAGTTTTCAAAAATAATACAATGCAGCGACGTGAACTTTTCCGCGTTCCCGCCAAAACCCGTCACAGATCTTCACTTCAGTCAAGAAGCTAGTGATGTGGTAAAATAATTGTCATCCCGCTGACAATCGTTCGATTCTCCAATAATCCTAGGCATTGAGTGTCACCAGGGGGTCTTGCAAAGATACCAACCACTAACGCTAACGCCTCACGCTAACTCCAAAATGTATTGAAATGACATTCACTGCGGAAAAGATAGCGATTTCCGAAGTGTCATTTCAGTACATTTTGGAGTTAGCGTTTGGCGATAGCGTTAGCTTGAGGGAGCTTTGCTAGACCCCCTGGAGACTCAAGACTGATTAATAAAATAAAATGAACTATATTTTATGGTTCGAGGCATCAACATTAGAATCATAATAGACGGCGGACATTCACAAAATGCCTGTCCATTTTCTGTTGGTGTGAGTATTTAAATATGCATTAGTATGCGTGAGTAGGGAAGTTACCCCAATTACACAATATATCGATATATAATTAACCTAACCAAACAGTGCTGCAGAATTTCGATACTTTTTAGTTTTAATACAATGAAGAAATATTAGATATCCGTAGAAACAGAAGACTCAGCTTAGGCCGGCCCCCACTCGGTGGACCGACGATCTGGTGAAAACCACGGGGAGCTGATGGATGCAGGAGGCGAGTAGCCGCTCAAGGTGGTGCTCTATGGGGAAGGCCTATGTTCAGCAGTGGACGTCTTCAGGCTGTTCAAGTAACATTGTTCCATACTAGTTAGTTTTTATTTTACATTCGCCTTTTCTTATACTATTCATTAAAATGATGGTTAAATTTGTAAAAAGGGTTCCGCACCATTATCTATAAAAACGAGCAAAAATTCACGTTTGTTGTATTGAGGCCCCTATATTTATTTTAGGGAAAAATATAGGGGAAAAGGATGAATGGATGGGACGGCTGCGCCTGCCTCCCTTCGCCGTCCCATCCATTCATCCTTTTCCCCTATATTTTTCACTTTTGCTTCGCTCTTACCCATAAAGGCCGCAGTCTCCGCAGAGTCGTTTGTTCGTCTCATAACGTTTTTTCTTGTTTTTTTTATTTTGTGAATTTCCCGCCTAGTACAATATGAATTATTATATATCTTAATTTCAATTTTTACATGCCTAATTCCTGTATTATTTTGTGTGCCTATAATATGTATTGTATGGTTGATATGTTTATTTACGTATGAAATATAACAAGATATGATAATGTTTGTGTATAGTGTGTAGTGTCTATTTAGTTATATAATTATGTATGTAAGTTTGTTTATATGTAAGTATTCTGGTATTTTCGATTTTTAAGTTTAATCCTTAAGTTTACCTTATTAAGATTCATTATTTTGTTTTTTATTTTTCGGATTGTGCATTGTCTCCACCCCCTCTGGGTCTAGGCTGAAAACCAGCGCTGGTTGTCATTCGACAACCAGCACATGCTGAGCCGACGCCCATTCAATACTTGTTTTGTCTTTGTTTCTTATTTTTAGTTCATATTATGTAACATTAATATAACATGTTCTGTACCATAGTTTAAGCAAGTATTGAATAAATGATATTATATTCTATTCTATTCTATTCATAAACAGGGTAAGGGCATAAAACTAATAAACTCGTGCGAAACCGGGGCGGGTCAGCTAGTTTATTGTAAATTTCATAACTGATATTGAAGCCAGACGACACTGGCCTACCTACTGTATTTTATAAAAGTAGGTTAGGTGCCTATTTTTAAATAGCCAGATTTGCACCTACTTTTTCATTCTGTTTGCACTTTGATCTAAATCCATTCAGCCACTTTTAGGGAAAGAGATTTTCTACATTTTACTCTCCCCGAAACCAAAGTAATTTTGTGCAATGTATGAATATTTAAGAATATCGACAAAATGTAATGGACAGTGTAGGTACATCACTATTCGAGAGGCGTAAAAAAGCCCATCCCAAAAATATCAATTAAAGCATTAAATCTTTCAGTAATTGCAATCGCATGGTATACGATGGAAAAAATGTATATTCTTTATGTGAAATGCATATTTACTTCGAAACTTAGATGTTTAACATAAAAATAACCAGTTAACTTTTACGTTTAAAATGATGATTCTGGTTTTCCTTCGACTACTTCCTCGGGTTACTCTTGATGCACAAAACACAGCACAACACGACACAATTTCACTATTGACACAATATTTAGCCCTAATAACAATATAATTACTATATTTTCACGTTTTATGCTCTCGCATTTAATTTCTTGACACACCAAACTGTCAAGACATGACACGCGGTGGTAGGTAAGGCGAGGTTACCGTTCCTACAGTCACTTTCTCGCATACTCTATGCGACGATTTGTGTATTAGATAGAGATACAAGATAGTATGTTTTCACGAAGGATGCGGAGCGGCAACGCCGCATTGGCAGATTGGCTCTCTCTTTATACCTCCATGGTTCGAGGCATGAACCATGCACTGCACGATCAATCATGTGTTTTATAAAGAGGGTGGCATTCACTTGTTTTTTCTTAAATTAATAATCTGCACCTATTATGAAAACCCAACGTATAACTTCCTCGTGAGAAGCTTAGAGCATTTTATAGAAACATGCCTCTGTTTTATTTAATTTTATCCTAAGATTTTATTCTTATACATTAGGTTATATTCATCATTTTATGTATTTTTTCTTTAGGTTGTCTGTGGGTTTATACCACAGATTTTTTTTTCTCTAATCTGTGGTTTTTACTTACGTTTTCATTTTTTTTCTATGTTTGGACCCAAGCGGCTACAGTATTTAGCCGTGTAATTTTTATCTTGTTTACTATTTTTATCCCAGGTAATATAATACCTTATATATTATGTAATATATTCAGGTGCTTTAACATTCTCTTCCCGTAGCCGTACCTAGTCTAGCAGTCGCCTGGGTCTCCTAGCTCCTTTCCCAACAACGTGCCCAAACAGAGAAGCCTCTGGAGTGCTCGGGCCTTGGGTTGAGGTGCTCAGAGTATCTGTAATATACATTCGTGTTTTTACCCGGAGAGGTGATGCCTTTGCGAGCTAGTTCCCTCCGACTTTTAACGGCCGCTGGCTCGGTATATACAAGGTCATGGCACTGTAATTACTAATAGCTTATCATAATAATATTATATTTAGAAAACACTTGTCTTGTTTGCTAATTATGGTACCTCTTTAATTTATCTTCATGAGTCAATAGCTGAACCAATCTTAATTAAAAGAATTCGTAGTAAAAGAGACTTATCATTGATATAATACAATACTAGTTCCAATAAGGGTTAAATCAACTTAATTAATTCCTATTTAATAAGATCACGGAATAAATAAAATTAGCATTACACCACATTAGCATTAGCGATGCTCTTATTCTACATATCGGGACATATCAACATCCTGAAAATTTTCAGAGAATTTCAACTTAATTGTGATGGTGTTGGGTGTAGTAACATCGGCCACTAAAATATCTGCCCCATTGTAAAGTCCAAGCTCTGTGACTTTCTTCTTTAAATTGTCTCGTGTTCTCTCTTCAATGCTCTTAATAGAGGGCATGTAGAGAGTCTTATTGCGTCCATTGATCACTGTTGTGATACCTGTGAAAAGATTATGTACATAATACTATGATTGTTTTCTTTGAAAATAAAATAAATGCAAAAACCAAAATATGGGGGAGGGAAGTAATATGCTACTACAGAGTACAGATGGTGATGGCAATGGTGGTCTTATCAATATAGAGTTGTGTTTTCCAGACAACATTATTTACACATACTAACATAAATAAATGAATAATAATAATTAATATGTGGACATTGCACACAGCATCAACAAACCTAAAGTAACCATATACTTGAAAACTACTGTTATTAAATGTTTTATAGTATTCTGTTCACAACAAAATAATATTGTTGTAAATATAAACATAAAATTATGTTAAAGGTTTTATGTTGTGAAAAATCCAATCAATCACTCACCAGGGCTCTTCATCAAAAAACTTTGGTCTTCACACAGCTTATTATATATTGATTGCAATGTTGCATCCGGTTCAATCTCCATGGCCCTTGTAGTATTGCTGCATGCAACACAATCAGTCCTTTTCTCAGCACTGAATGTGTATGTGTAGACACCCTCGGCCATATTCATTACCATATAGTTGTTCATATTCACACAGCATGATGATGCCAGTTTGAATACCTGGAAAGGTTGAACACATATGAAAATTATTGGTGATATTAATAATCATGTCTCGAGAGATCTTAGGTGATAATATGCATTATCTATCTGGTATTTACTCACACAGCCTAATTATTGTGTATTTAGACTGAGTAGTGTTTGCACCACATTATAAGTGACAATAATGGTGAAGCTCTGGGCGGTTATTCTCTATGGAAACACAGATTCCACACAATACGAAACCACGTCATTATAGTGTCTTGTTCAAATCGTGTCACAGCGTCAGATATATGTACCTTCACTTTACATTAAAGTTATCTTTATTTTGAATAAAATATATAGATAAGTGGTCATATCTTTGATGTGTTGATGTTTCGGAACGCGTCTCAGTAAACATACGATTTTTGACAGTTCAAATCGCGCCAATTCCAAATTCATTTCGCGCGGTTTTGTTTTCGTTTCATAGAGAATACAGTTTCGCAGATTTCTTATGTAAGACAAGGAATTCGCGTGGTTTCGAAGTAAGGAATCGATACGGAATAATGGCCCTGATGCTGAAGGTGGCCATGGCTGTTATTGCTTGGTATCAAAAATCTCATTAAAATAACTCTTATTGTTATGTGCTTGACAATAAAACCACTTGAATGTGGAAGCAGGCCACACAAGCACGAGAAAATTCCCCACCACCAAGCAATCAAGCAAGCAAGGTTTTCCTTTATAAAAAGCTCAAGCTTATTACAGATTCACGGTATTCACACCCACATCATTACGACCCATGGATCACTAATCGGCTTTGATACCAATGCTTCACATAAATGATACAGACATAATATTACTATACAATACAATATGCATATAAATAAGAATAATTATATCTATACATCTTCTATACATATAATAAAACTGTAGAGATAAAAAAATCTGTAAATGCAAGATATCGAAAAAAAAATGACACAGGTTAGCTTGAAATTTTTTGCTGATCACGTTAAGCTACTTTTTAGACATTTTGTCTGTTTGTTTGTTTGTTTGTTTGTTTGTTACGGCACAACTCCGAAAATACTGAACGAATTTTCATGCGGTTTTCACTAATAAGCTTAGAAAAACTCGGCGCACAACATAGGATATATTAAATTTTAAATATTGTAAATTTTTTTTGGTGAAAATGATTAAGATTTCATTATGAAACGGAACGGGATTTTCACAAGATGGCCGCTTCAAGACTTCAAGGTAAGTTTTTTATTTCTTATATTTTGGTCCACACATAGTGTAGGTATTTAGCCAGTGACAAAAAGTAAGTTTTGTTTTGGCTACTAATCATAGATGAGAGAAAAAAAATGTGCTCTGTGCTACTGACGGTAATATTATCTCGGGTTTATCCGGATGCACAGATTAAATAAAAAAAAACTCTGTTACTATTATGGCGCGGCTTCATATACGCCCGAACCTTCGCTGTTGAGTTGGCGCGCAAAAACATCTCTGTTGACTATCCTCGATGTTTTTGTAGCGCCCCAACCCGGACACATAGTCAATTTGTTTGCCTGCTGCGCGACCGACGTGGGCTAAATAAAATGGAGGAAGCAGTAGCGTTATATTGCATGTCGGCGAATAAATATGTTTTACAAACTGTGAGAGTATTATTTGCGATTACAAAAATAAATTTTAATAGTTTTAATTTATAATTCCTTATCAATATGAAGTAAAACCAATTTTATTTTATTTGTCTGTTTATCTGTCCCTTTGAATACGGATCACGGTTGTTATAGTGGCAACAGAAATATATCACCTGTAAAAAATTCAACTGTCTAACTATCACGATTCATGAGTACATCCTGGTGTCTGATGGACAGACAGACAGACAGACGGAGAGCGGAGGTTTAGTAATAAGGATTTACCCTTTGAGTACGGAACCCCAATCATTTTTATTTCATTCTGAACAATCCCTACTGCACTAAGCAATAAGGAAGTAATTTAATGCATGTTTTTATTTATAACTTAAAAGACAAAAAACAGTAAATAACAATTGGCGCGCCTGTATTACCGGCAGCGTATCACACTTTTCGGGCTACGGCGAAATACATCGCGCGATTACTCGATGCAGTGCAGAATAGAGAAAAACAATCAAGGAAGTCATATGTATTTTTTTCTCTAATCTGTGGTATTACTAAAGATAAGTTTTTTCGTTAATCTGTGGTCAAACTAAAAAAGAGGATATGTATGAGAACCTTCTTGAATATGAGCACGACAAAGAGAACAAGGAATTTCGAAAACCAAGAACTTCTTAGACTTTTTATTATAAGTTTTAAGGCTTCAAGCGATATCATATTTAGCCAATATTGAAACATAACTAAAATTATTATTCATGTTTTCGATTTATTGGGTTCTGGCGAGGCCAAAATTCTTTATTGGCAATCTGGTATTATGTATTAATTTTCAAAAATCTAAGTACTACGCGTTACCATTCAAAATAAGTATTTAAATTGTATTTATAGTGCTTATAGCTTAACCTATCATCATCATCATCATCATCATTAACAGCCTGAAGACGTCCACTGCTGAACATAGGCCTCCCCCAGGGAGCGCCACTTAGAGCTTATTCAGTAATCTGTGCCTATAGGTACTTAATTTATTGACCCTTGCTTTTGCTACGCATTGTATAACCTTTTTTATTTTGGTATTAGACAAAATGTGTATTTAGCCAATGATAGGAAGTAATTTATGAAAACTGTTTAAACGGGTAGGTTCTTAGACTTTAATAATCATTCATAAGGCTTCACGCGATTATCATAATTAGCCAATATTGAAGCTTACTTAATTAACATTTTTATTCAAGTTTTTGATTTATAGGGTTTTGGCGGGAGAAATGTTCTTCATTGGCGATCTGGTCAAATGTATTATTTACATAAACTTACTACACGTTACCATTATAATTAGGTAGATAAAATTATTTTTGCACTACTGCTAAATTCTTGATCAACCCCAAAGAAGTTTTAAGGTACCTGGGGTCTAGCAAAGATACTAACCACTAACGCTAACGCCTTACGCTAACTCCAAAATGTACTAGGATGACATTATGGAAATCGCTTACTTTTCCACAGCTAATGTCATTTCAATACAGTTTTGGAGTTAGCGTTTGGCGTTAGCGTTAGTGGTTGGTGTCTTTGCTAGACCCCCTGTAGTACTTATAGCTACTTAAGTTATAGACCCTTACCATTGCTACGCATTTTAAAACCTTTTTTATTCTGGCATTAAACTAACACGGAGTGCTTGCTATTATTTGTAAGCCAATGATACGAATTATTTTATGAAAAATGTTTAAAAAGGGTAGGTACTTAGATATAATAATATGTAGGTATTCATTATGACAATTATATCCTCGAATTAACAACAACATGGCGCGTAAAGTTCGTTTTGACTGTTTTTGGTTTGTTCTTCTTCTTCTTCTTGCATGTTGATATAAGTTTTTAATAGTTAAAATATTTTAGATCTGTGGGCTTTTAAATAAACCACGGGAGCAAAAAATGATTGATTACTCGGTTATTTCAAGAAGGTTATAGTAGGTAATTAACTATCTTTGGGTGTAAGTAATAATTGTGCCGTGTGGTCCCGGTTACGAATAGGAGCACCCCATCTCTTCCCGTGGGTGCCGTAAAAGTCGGCTAAGGGAACATCCAGGGCTGCAGCATTCTCCTTGGTCTCCACCATCATAATCTACTGCGATCACCAAGCCGCCTGCCAAGCGTGGTGATTATGGCAAACCCCCCCCCCCTAATGACAAGCACAAACAATAACGGCCCCCAGTCCCCGGCGGCTCTGCTATCCCGTGGCTCCGGTAGCGGTCACGGTAACGGCAGGGCAGGGGGTGCGAAGAATCACCGGAAGACGCCCGGCTGCCAACCCCACCAAACACGACCCCTGGCCCTGGCAACTTATAACGTGCGCACGTTGAGGGCTGACGAAAGAATGGTCGAATTGGCGGAGGAGATGAGTAAGTTACGCTGGGATGTAATGGGATTGTCAGAAGTCCGAAGACAGGGACAAGACACGATAATCCTAAATTCCGGTAACTTATTCTTCTACCGGGAGGGAGACCAACTTTCCCAAGGTGGTGTCGGGTTCCTCGTCCGCAAGTCTCTCGTCAACAACGTGATCAAAGTCGACAGTGTGTCGACCAGGGTAGCGTACCTGATACTCAAAATAACCAAACGGTATTCGTTGAAGGTCATCCAGGTATACGCACCGACCTCGGCACACTCCGACGATGAAGTAGAAGCTATGTATGAGGATATATCCGGAGCCATGCATACTTCCGAAACATACTTCACCGTTGTGATGGGAGACTTTAATGCGAAGTTGGGCACAAGGAATGGCGATGAGCTGAGAGTGGGGCCATTTGGATACGGGCAGCGGAACCCTCGGGGACAAAGGCTGGCTGACTTCATGGAGAAGGAGGGCCTCTTTATGATGAACTCCTTCTACAAGAAGCGGCCATCCAGGAAGTGGACGTGGATAAGCCCCGACGGTTCCACGAAAAATGAGATAGATTTCATGATGACGACCAAGAAGCGAATATTCGATGATGTCTCTGTGATCAGCAAGGTGAAAACCGGTAGCGATCACCGTATTGTAAGAGGCACATTGAATATCAATGTCAAGCTTGAAAGGTCGCGTCTGGTGAGGTCTACGCTCCGTCCAAACCCTGTCCAAATCCAAAACCCCGAAGGCTTTCAGCTGGAACTCCAAAATCGCTTCCAGTGCCTTGCCGATTGCAACACAGTGGACGAGTTGAACAACGGGTTGGTGGAAACTGTCCAAGCTGTTGGAGCTGAGTTCTTCAAGACCCAACGCCGAAAGAGGACTCAGAAACTCTCAGGAAACACTCTTAAATTAATGGCAGACCGGAGCGAAATGAAACCACAGTCTTCAGTTGATATGTCAGCCTACGGTGAACTCAATAGACGTATCTGGAGTTCCATGCGACACGACTTGCGTGCTTTTAGTACTTCACGTATTGAGGCCGCAATTGAGCGGAACCAAGGCTCTAAGGTGTTCGCAAAAGATTCGTCTATTGGGCAAAGCCAAATGACAAAACTGAAGACCGAGAATGGTAGTGTCATTTCATCCAAGCCTGAGATCCTGAGAGAGATTGAGAACTTCTATGGACAGTTATACACCTCGACACGTGAGCCCGCTACTAACACAGCTAAGGACACCAGAGCCAAGTTAGTCCGACACTATACCGAAGATATCCCGGACGTCAGCCTGTACGAGATTAGAATGGCCCTCAAACAGCTTAAAAACAACAAGGCGCCAGGTGAGGATGGAATTACGACCGAACTTCTGAGAGCGGGTGGTAGACCGGTACTTATAGTCCTCCAGAAGTTATTCAATTCTGTCATCCTTGAAGGTACAACGCCGGAGGCATGGCACAAGAGCGTGGTGGTGCTCTTCTTCAAAAAAGGTGATAACACCTTATTGAAGAACTATAGGCCCATCTCGCTCTTGAGTCATTTTTCGAGGGTCATTACGAATCGTCTCGCACGCAGGTTTGTTGAATTCCAGCCTCCCGAACAAGCCGGTTTCCGAAAAGGCTTTAGCACCATAGACCACATCCATACGCTACGCCAGATTATACAGAAGACCGAAGAGTATAATCGGCCGCTATGCCTAGCGTTTGTGGACTATGAGAAAGCCTTCGATTCAATCGAGACTTGGGCGGTGCTGCAGTCCTTACAGCGATGCCAAATTGACTATAGGTATATCGAAGTATTGAAGTGTTTGTACAGTAAGGCCACTATGTCAGTCCGACTACAGGACCAGAGTACGGAACAGATCCCATTGCAGAGAGGCGTGAGACAGGGAGACGTTATTTCTCCGAAACTGTTCACAAACGCATTGGAGGATGTTTTCAAGCTCTTGGAGTGGAAAAGATGTGGCATCAACATAAATGGCGATTATATCACTAACCTTCGTTTTGCCGATGATATAGTCATAATGGCGGAGTCGCTCGATGATCTCAGCACCATGCTCAACGACCTCAATAGAGTCTCCCGACAGGTTGGTCTTAAGATGAACATGGACAAGACGAAAATCATGTCAAATGCCCATGTTCCACCTATACCGGTAATTGCTGGGAACGATACTCCGAAATTGTCGACAAATACGTCTATCTAGGGCAGACTGTCCAATTGGGTAGGTCCAACTTCGACAAAGAGATCGCCCGAAGAATCCAACTCGGCTGGGCAGCGTTCGGGAAGCTTCGACCTATCTTTTCGTCCAAATTACAACAAAGCCTGAAAACAAAAGTTTTCAATCAATGTGTGTTGCCAGTGATGACTTATGGAACTGAGACGTGGTCTCTAACTGTTGGCCTCATTATTAAGCTCAAAGTCGCGCAACGAGCTATGGAGAGAGCAATGCTCGGTGTTTCCCTGCGAGATAGGATCCGAAATGAGGAGATCCGCAGGAGAACTAAAGTGACCGATGTAGCTCTTAGGATTGGCAAGTTGAAATGGCAATGGGCAGGCCACATCGCTCGTAGAACTGACAACCGATGGGGAAGAAAGGTTCTCGAGTGGCGACCACGAACTGGAAGACGCAGCGTAGGCCGGCCCCCCACTAGGTGGACCGACGACCTGGTGAAAGCCGCGGGGAGCCGATGGATGCAGGAGGCGAGCAGCCGCTCTAAGTGGCGCTCCCTGGGGGAGGCCTATGTTCAGCAGTGTGTCCCGGAGGTCCCCCCAAAGCTTCTTCCCGGTAGCTCAGATAAGGGAGGACTCTCACGGGAACACGTAGGTACTAGTGGGATATCCGGAACTATTGAAATGAAACTGTAGATCTCGGTGAACTGGGTTTATTGTGTCGTTTAACAATAATTTAAGGTGGTTATGGTCCGAAATGCTGAAAATAAGATCACAACTTGTTCCCGATTGAACTTTTACGGAACAACTAGTAGTAACAATATAACTTGAGGTACAAATAGCACTTTTAACTGTTAGTAACAGATATCTTATGAAAATTGGTTAAGCACAAACGAGGACTGTCCGCCTCGGCGGTTGAATGAAGAAATGACCAAAATGTATGGAAAATGAAAAGAATGCGACTAATGTTCTAATTTAAAATTTAAATCTAGATCTTATGTGAGGCCAATATTTGATGCGAAAACTAAGAAAGCAGGTGAATAGCTGAAATGATGATGAAGGAGGATGACATCGTCACAAGTGGACGTCTTCAGGCTGTTAATGATGATGATGATGATGAATAATTGTGCAATGACGATTTAACCTATTTCCTCATTTTCATCACTAGGTAGGTATGTTGAAAGTGCAGTGGGAATGAGACAGCGTGGAAAATAGTGGACATAAGAATAATTATAACTGTCGATTCTTTAAGGAGTGGTGGTTTAGTATTTGTAATTCCTAATTAGTATTAAGAAAATTAATTATGTACGCATCGTACAGGTAAATGCATATCTCCACCAATTTATAAACTTATTATTGACACTGGCCAAGTGTAGGTACTCAATTCGTATGGAGCCAAACTTAAGATAAAAAAATGTGGTAAATGGTAATATGCAAATTTGTAAAACTGAGCAAAACAGCATCATCGTGTATGATTCTTCCATATTTTCTAAACTGTACCTGCCTGCTTAGGTAACTTCTACCTAAACAAAACTTACTGAAACTTCTGTTAAAGACCTGAGTGAAGTGATGATGATTTCTTTTTGTTGTAATATGAAGAGGTACTTATAAAACTGTAGTTTTTTGTTTGAAACTTCTTTTACTGTTATAAATCTATATTAGACTCAAAACATTTAATTTTAGGTAATGGCTTAAATAGCTTCCACTCACGGCTATACTTGCGTTATACCTATACCTATGCTAACTAATACAGGTTATTGTACTGTGCTCAGCTTCGAAAAGATTTAATGGATTTTGTTGTTTGGTACGAAATGCATGATCTATTATTAGACTATAACGTAAAAATAACATAACAGAAGCGTGCGAAGCCGCGGGCAAAAGCTAGTTAATTATAAATTAATAGTTGGTTATTGACACATACCTCAGTTGCACAAGCTGCTGCAATTGCAGCATTAGTACTAGCTACAGCTGGAATGATATTTTTCAATACACCTTGAGTCAGGCGATATGTAACATTGACAATCCCATGCTTCATAGCTCTCTCTTGTGCTTTCTCGTACACCCATGCAACATGTGCTGGATCATCACCATCTAGTGCTGTTGAGTTACCCCAAGGATTCTCTTTGGCCCATTGGATGACTTTAACATACTCTATACAGTGCTCTGGTAACCTGGAAAAATTCAAATCAACAAAAGAAGAGTAAACTGTCAATCACGTCATTTCAGTAATTCATAGTTGCAATTGGTTGCCTGCCCAGATAACATAATACCTACAGTACAGATGCCTCATCCCATATAACGGAATAGCAACAATATTTTATTTCTGCATAACGCAAGATTATCAAGCGACATTTATTGCGTGTTGGTGAAGTATTGGGCCAAATGAATACACTGGGCACTAACTAGTATTTCTCTAGACACGATTACTACATTTTTCCAAGTTCGGGCTATTTTTTGTTTGTACCTGATGGGACCCCATGGTTGCCAGTAAGTTTCTGATTGAATATGTTAACGCAATGATGATATTGAATGACTAAACTCCAACCAAAAAATTTAATACACACAAGTGTTTTACATGTTTTATTTACACCACTGTGCAGAGACAACAAACATTGTTGATGCATTTTCATCTAACAAAACTCATACTAAGGGCTCTGTAAATAGCAGTAGTGTATGTTACCTGGGAGTGTTAGCTATGGTACACAGAGGGAATGTCCTCTGTGGTGGATACAGATCCAGAGTACATTCAATACATGCACTCATGCCTGGCAGTATGACTCTTGCATTCCCTTTGAAGCCCTCTGTTCCTCCATCTACCAAGGGTATAACACTGCTTTGATCCAGGCTCCCTAAAGTGATAATATCATTTTATCATTACCACTCATTAACAATGCAGTTAATATGTTCATATAAGGCTTTATACTGGTAGCAGTTTACTGGTTCAAAATGAACTTTTCGAAATCTTAAGTCTGCTGCAAAACATGTTAACAAATTAATTTGGTTTATTGTGATACTAAGACATTATATTTTGATATAAACATTGTGTACATACTGTCATCATTATACTGCAGAAGTGACATGAGCATGCCATTCAACCAGCGCCGTGCAATGATGGAGTCAAGGCCACACACAACTATGTGGAACTGGCGATAGAAGCAGTCATCTAAATCCTGGATAGGGCAATGATGTGCCACCGCTTCACAGCCTGGCACTCTGAAACATTGGAACAACAATGCTGGGTGACTTCTTATATAAAAGCTTTAACTTTTTTTTTTAGGTGTTATATAATATTATAGTTTATTCAATAAAAAGCTCCATGATTCCAAAAATGAGTCTACACTTCACCAATTTCAAAATCTAGATTAAGTATAGATTTTATCAAAATCAATTATTAGACTGACAGAGTTAAACATGCCTTTGTCTGTAGACTGCAGCACATAAACCTTCAACATGGTGCTGCCTCCAGAACAAAACGTAAACAATACATTGATATCAATGAATTTTTGCAGCTCTGTAATTAGATGGCTGCTCAGAGTATTTTTATTTGTACTACTGTAAGGAACATGACTGTACATTGTGCAAGCCCAAACTTTAGGGTGGCAGTGGCAGTTTGATTGTTATCAACTTATCACTGTACAACTGTTGCCAACAAACTTAGGGTGTTGTTTGACATTATAATGTACATATGCAAACTAGGTAACTAGATCGACCAGCGGTCTGGTGAAAACCGAAGGGAGCCGATGGATGCAGGAAGCGAGCAACCACTCAATGTAGCGCTTCCTGGGGGAGGCTTATGTTCAGCAGTGGACATCTACAGGCTGCTAATAATGATGATGCAAACTTACACACAATGCAAATTATTTACACACCTTTTGTTAACAAACTCAACAGCACATTTGGCTTTTGACAGACCAATATCATTCCTCCGAAATAGAAACTGTCTGTTTAAATTGGATAGTTCAATTGTATCCATGTCTACAACATGGAGTTTTTTGAACCCCATTAAAGCCAAATCTTTAAGTAATTCACAGCCCAAGCCTCCTGCTCCCACTATGAGGACTTTACAAGAGTCCATGATGAAATCTAATATTTCAGCAGATGGCTCGAAATCAGGGTGACAGAAAGGGCCAGATCTTTCCAGCAGCTTCCTCAAGTTCTGCCATCTTCTGTGCTGATAATCGGGGGTTTGAGCTTCAGCAGACATGGTAAGAAACTGAAAGGAAAATAAAAATAAAAAACTATTTATTTTTAGCAACAAAAACAGATATATGGACTAGGAAAGGTATTTACTTTTACTACACAAATATTATTCCAAACTATGATTACCTACAAAATGTGAAAAACGTTTATTCAAAAATAAATACACCGTGATGACTGATGACTGAGACGAGACTACGATAACGATACGAAACATGAAAACATTATATTAGAATTACAATAAAACCAACAAAATAAAATCTATCGAAGGAAATACGTAAAGAAATATGTATTTTAATTTACAAAGTTATAAATTTTATTTATATTTATACTTTAGGTTATTCTTATTAGCAAAGAGTATATAATCACAGAACACTATACCCACAGAATACTATTACTTCTACCGAGGGACGTTGGTATTAGGGGTATAAGTGAAAGACAGTGAAAGAGGGACTGGGGAGGTTATTATTGATCTATTATTATTTGTAAAAAATCGATTAAATAGATCATATTATTTTGGATTATTGATTTTTTACCCAAAGACTTTTTATCCAGACCACTAATACAAAATTAAAGCAGGGCAAAACCGTACACACCACTTTGGGTGTGATTGAGTCTCAGCTGTCAAAATCAAAATCAGTCGTTACTTGGGTGTGCTTTTGAATACATATCAAAAAAAATGCCGTCTTGCGTAAAACTGTGTCGCAATCACTCGAGGCACGAATCACAGAAGCACACGATCACAATTCACTTGTAAGTGGCCTTAATCATGTATTTTTATAAGATTATTTTAATTATTTCTATTTGACGAAGAGTATTTCACATTTCACAATAAAAAGTTGACATGTCAAAATCAGTATTGCCACACGACATCTGAATAATTACCCGATTTCTTTTGTATAGATTTCCAACAGATCCACCCATGTCTAGCTGGGCCCTTATTCCGTATCGATTCCTTACTTCGAAACCACGCGAATTCCTTGTCTTACAAAAGAAATCTGCAAAACTCTACTCTCTATGAAACGAAAACAAAACCGCGCGAAATGAATTTGGAATTGGCGCGATTAGAACTGTCAAAAATCATATGTTTTACCGAGACGCGTTCCGAAACATCAACACATCAAAAGATTATGACCACTTATGTCAATATATTTTATTCAAAATAAAGATAACTTTAATGTAAAGCGAAGGTACATCTAACGCTGTGACGAGATTTGAACAAGACACGATAACGACGTGGTTTTATATCGTGTGGAATCTATGTTTCCATAGAGAATAACCGCCCTGATCGTTGGATAAAAGTAGTTCGAAAAAGTCGAAATGAAGATTGGTGGAAACCTAATACTCGCTCAATAATATGTTTAGCGCATTTCTATAGTAAAGAACACACAGAACACAGAAGTGCAATTACTGATAAGAGTTTTATTGTCCACTATAGGCGTTCCACGTGCCCACTGTTTTCCCATTTTTCACTTTTGCTTCTCTCTTACCCATAAACAGGGTAAGGGCATAAAACTAATAAACCCGTGCGAAACCGGGGCGGGTCAGCTAGTTTATTATAAATTTCATAACTCATATTGAAGCCAGACGACACTGGCCTACCTACTGTATTTTATAAAAGTAGGTTAGGTGCCTATTTTTAAATTGCCAGATTTGCACCTACTTTTTCATTATGTTTGCACTTTGATCTAAATCCTTTCAGCCACTTTTAGGGAAAGAGATTTTCTACTTTTTAATCTCCCCAAAACCAAAGTAATTTTGTGCAAATGTATGAAGACTTACGAATATCGACAAAATGTAATGGACAGTGTAGGTACATCACTATTCGAGAGGCGTAAAATCGCCCATCCCAAAAATATCAATTAAAGCATTAAATCTTTCAGTAATTGCAATCGCATGGTAATTATACGGTGGAAAAAACGTATATTCTTAATGTGAAATGCATATTTACTTCGAAACTTCGATGTTTAACATAAAAATAGCCAGTAAACTTTAACGTATAAAATGATGATTCTGGTTTTCCTTCGACTCCTCGGGTTACTCTTGATGCACAAAACACAGCACAACACGACACAATTTCACTATTGACACCATATGTAGCCCTAATAACAATATAATCACTAAATTTTCACGTTTTATGCTCTCGCATTTAATTTTTTGACACACCAAACTGTCAGACAATGACACGCGGTGCGAGGTAAGGCGACGTTGCCGTACCGACAGTCGCTTTCTCGCATACTCTATGCGCCGATTCGTGTATTAGACAGAGATACAAGATAGTATGTTTACACGAAGGATGCGGAGCGGCAAGGCCGCATTGGCAGATTTTGGCTCTCTCCATAGACCTCCATGAGCGTATATGCCTTCCATAATAAGGATAGGATACTAAACTCGATACATAATTATCTTAACAATTACAGAACGTAAAACTCCCATTGTAACGCTATCTATCGGCATCTATCTTTATAAAATTAAAGCTTTTTTTTTTAAAAACGTTTCATTGTAAGAGTTTTCGTATGTAGGTTAGAAATAAAGTTTCTATTGTCCGTGATAATTCTCTACGTTGTTATGATTAGCTGTCTAATGTGTCTAGGAAAATATGGCGGACGTGCCGGTCGCAAATAAATTAATTATTGCCTTCTACAAAGTGGTTTACTTCATATTCCCATAAAACCCACTGCGCCAATCTGTTACCAGGGCCCTTAACCTAACACTAATGGAGTAGTATACTATTATAATATATGTGCTAATGGTATTAACAAGGTCGAGGCTTTTTAAATGCCAAAACCCTCCATAACTGTGAAGTGTGGAGTCTCCGGGAATATTTCGTCAACAACGAGTGCGGGATGCATCGCGATGTTGTGGCAGTTGACAAGGGCCTCACGCGGCTCTTCTTGGCAAATAAGAACTGGCGTAAACCAGTGTTCTGAACTGAGGGCTGTGGGTTCGATTCCTATCCAGGACAAACATTTTATTTATATCAATATTGTAAAAAAATGTAAACCTAAGAAACAAGAATAATGCCACACAAACCGCTACTAAATTCCTGTAACGGAGGTTCAGCTCAGACAAAGAAAGATAGAAATAAAATTTGATTTAATGTTATTGTCTAAAAAATTTATTTTTGGGGTAATCGTTTTTTTGTCCAAAATAATAATCGATAATTAAAAAATCGATTTTTCCTCCATTAAGTACATCCCAAAAAAGAGGTCAAGGAGAAGAGGCACACCGGTTTGTTAGATGTCAGTGTCAGTCAATGGTTCACTCCATCAACCTAGAATCATATGGACGGCGGACATTCACAAAATGCCTGTCCATTTTCTGTTGGTGTGAGTATTTAAATATGCATTAGTATGCGTGAGTAGGGAAGTGACCCCTATTACACAATATATCGATATATAATAAACCTAACCAAACAGTGCTGCAGAATTTCGATACTTTTTAGTTTTAATACAATAAAGAAAATAAGATATTCGTAGAACCAGAAGATGCAGCTTAGACCGGCCCCGACGACGATCTGGTGAAAACCACGGGGAGCTGATGGATGCAGGAGGCGAGTGGCCGCTCAAGGTGGCACTCTATGGGGAAGGCCTATGTTCACCATTTGACGTCTTCGGGCTGTTAATGATGATTATGATGATGATGACCCATCCTAGTAAAAGTATATTGAAACACATTATATGAAATAACGTTTGTAAGTAACATTTTTATTTATGTGTGTTGCCAGTAATGACATATGGAACTGAGACGTGGTCTCTAACTGTTGGCCTCATTACTAAGCTCAAAGTCGCGCAACGAGCTATGGAGAGAGCAATGCTCGGTGTTTCCCTGCGAGATAAGATCCGAAATGAGGAGATCCGCAGAAGAACTAAAGTGACCGATGTAGCTCTTAGGATTAACAAGTTGAAATGGCAATGGGCAGGCCACATCGCTTGTAGAACTGACAACCGATGGGGAAGAAAGGTTCTTGAGTGGCGACCATGAACTGCAAGACGCAGCGTAGGCCGGCCCCCACTAGGTGGACCGACGACCTGGTGAAAGCCGCGGGGAGCCGATGGGTGCAGGAGGCGAGCAGCCGCTCTAAGTGGCGCTCCCTGGGGGACGCCTATGATCAGCAGTGGACGTCTTCAGGATGTTCAAATAACATTGTTCCATAATAGTTAGTTTTTATTTTACATTCGCCTTTTCTTATTCTATTCATTAAAACTATGGTCAAATTTGTAAAAAGTGTTCCGTACCTATAAAAACGAGCAAAAAATCACTTTTATTGTATTGAAGCCCCTATATTTATTTTAGGGAAAAATATAGGGGAAAAAGATGAATGGATGGGACGGCTGCGTCTGTCTCCCTTCGCCATCCCATCTATTCATCCTTTTCCCCTATATTTTTCACTTTTGCTTCTCTCTTACCCATAAACAGGGTAAGGGCATAAAACTAATAAACCCGTGTGAAACCGGGGCGGGTCAGCTAGTTTATTATAAATTTCATAACTTATATTGAAGCCAGACGACACTGGCCTACCTATTGTATTTTATAAAAGTAGGTTAGGTGCCTATTTTTAAATTGCCAGATTTGCACCTACTTTTTCATTCTGTTTGCACTTTGATCTAAATCCATTCAGCTACTTTTAGGGAAAGAGATTTTCTACTTTTTAATCTCCTCAAAACCAAAGTAATTTGGTGCAAATGTATGAAGATTTACGAATATCGACAAATTGTAATTGACAGTGTAGGTACATCACTATTCGAGAAGCGTAAAATCGCCCATCCCAAAAATATCAATTAAAGCATTAAATCTTTAAGTAATTGCAATCGCATGGTAATCATACGATAGAAAAAACGTATATTCTTAATATGAAATGCATATTTACTTCGAAACTTCGATGTTTAACATAAAAATAGCCAGTAAACTTTAACGTATAAAATGATGATTCTGGTTTTCCTTCGACTCCTCGGGTTACTCTTGATGCACAAAACACAGCACAACACGACACGATTTCACTATTGACACAATATTTAGCCCTAATAACAATATAATTACTATATTTTCACGTTTTATGCTCTCGCATTTAATTTCTTGACACACCAAACTGTCAAGACATGACACGCGGTGGTAGGTAAGGCGAGGTTGCCGTTCCTACAGTCGCTTTCTCGCATACTCTATGCGACGATTCGTGTATTAGACAGAGATACAAGACAGTATGTTTACACGAAGGATGCGGAGCGGCAACGCCGCATTGGCAGATTTTGGCTCTCTCCTTATACCTCATGGTTCACTCAGTATTCACGTGGTTTTACTACCGTACAAACTTTACTCACTTGACATTGGCAGAATTATTGCAAAAAAGCGATAGAAAGCCATTAAAGAAGAAGAAGGAGATCACTGGCACTGCCACTGTCAACTTTAATTTTTTTGAAATAGTCGTTTTGTCGATTTGCACATTTAGCCAGGATCAAAACATTATCCCTAAAAACTTGTTTGTTTTGTCTGCATTTCAAATCAAAATGCCTGAACCAATTTAAATAATAATATTGCTCTCTGGTAATGCTCATTCGTTTTAGCTTCCAAGACCAATTTATATTATGTAATTACCTACTGCCTAGTCTGGCTATGTAGACTAGACAATACATAATGGCTTTACGCTATTAGAGTCGTAGGTACTTAGCTAGTATTGCTAGTGTTTTGAACTTCATAATTTGAAGCAACAATATTAACATGAAATTCAAAGCTAAAAAAATTTTACTGCAGGACAAAAGTAGTTGATTTTAAACCAGCGACATGATCTCGCTCGTTCGTCACAGCGATGAATAATTTAGGTACTCGACGGAGTTTTGGAAAGCATATAAAATATTTTAAAGCTCTTTTCTGTCTAGTGCCATTGCTATTTGCTTTTCACTTTTGAACTTTCACGTACAGTATACATCTTATGTAGTTTGAGCATGATACAAAGGTTTAGCTATATAATGTATTTAATAAAATCGTTTCACACTTAGGTTTTACATAGCTCGCATTACAAAGTTACGTTCTACAGTTACTCGTTATTCGCGCTTGCTAGAGCGCAGCAGTTACGTACTATGTGTGATATTCATTTGTTGAAAATGGAGGCGTGATGGGTGCATTTGTCGGAAAACTGCGATTTTCAAGTTAGCGGTTGTGAAGATTTCCACGTAAGTTGATAAGAATAATGGTCACTATTGATAACTACCTTATCCACAATATGCAATGCATGCAACTATGTGTTAATTAAACTTATCTTATTGAGTTTATTTAAGGGAGAGACTCCAGCTCCTTGGGTAGGTATATAGATCGCGGTTTTACCATGCTTGCCGCTTTATGTGATCGACTTGTAATATGTATTGATTCGGTTCTATATAAACACTGCAAAAGTAAATATTTTTCTTTGTATGTATAATTATGTTATATAAATATATCAATCGAGTTTTAGCCTGTTGTATTGTAGTCTTGGTTGTTCAGCAATGTACAGATGTGTGTCAACATACCGACTATAGGAATACAGCCGCATGTTATGTCACTCATTATCTGCAGCTAGAACATTTATATGTTTTACTCTGCATTCTCATTATTATGTTCACATTATTTCTAGTCTCACCATGGCTGGCAACAAAGTAAATGCCAAGGCCAAGGGGAAGGATGATAGAGGTAAAGGAAGCAGTAAGTCTATTGTTTCAAACAATGATGAAGCTGAAGATACTGACTTTTCTTTGCTAAGAAAACCAATACAAACTAGTATTACAGGGTTTGCCCAAGCAAGGAAGATATTTGATTTGGCTACTGAAGAAGTGAGTGTAATTGAGACTTAAAAATATATTGATATTTAATATACCTACCTACTTATTTGATTTGGTTGAATTACTTCCAATTAATTTCATCTAAAAATTTAAATTATTTACTTCTGTTTTATTTCTAGCTCAAAACTTTGTTATCAGATGAGTGTGATTTGCTATATGAATGCAAAGTATGCCGTAACCTATTTAGAAGTTTAGCAAATTTCATATCCCATAAAAGGGTTTACTGTCAAAACAAGTTCAATTCCACTGTACATGGTCATTTTATCAAATCTTCATGTACCGTAAGTACCTAATCTTACAATATTATATTTTATTTTACATTTTAGGTAAGTACTAATTGGGAAAAAAATCGTAGGTAGGTACCTACCTACAAGTTTTTTTTCCTAATTTGTAATTTATTGAGATGCAAAGTGCTTATTGTTATACAAACTTGTATGTGAGGTATTTAATGAGTTTTATATATTTTTAGCTAAGTGAGCTGACAAAAATTAAGCGTGTAGAAGAAGGCTACCAAGAATCTTTGAAAGAAATGAATGAATCTGAGGCGATGGACATGGATGAGGTTGATGAACGCATACCATTGACTAAAGATTTGACAGCAATCATTGAGAAGATTGCAAAAAATAAAGGAACATGTGATTATAATGATGAACCTCAAGTCACATTGCAGAAGATACCAAATAGTGCTGCTGCAGTCTTCCAAAATGTTGACATAGGACATGAGAAGGACAGAGAAAATATGAAGACACAAGTATGTTCAAATAATTATAAAGTTTTATTTTACCTTTTTTATTGGGTACCTATAGGAAACTATAGCTACATTGTGTTTGATTAAGACCAACCGGTTTGTAATGCAAGGTCAAAGATATCCATCTTTTTAATGCTCATTGTGTTACATATAATCTGGAGACTTATAGTCTATAGTATAGAATAGAGTAGAAGAATCCTTTATTGCACACCAAATATACATAAAGATACATAACAACACGAAACATTTACAAAAGGGTAGTACAATGGGCGGTCTTATCGCTTAAAGCGATTTCTTCCAGACAACCTTTGGATGGATAGAAACATACTATGAATTAGGGAGGTGGGCGATGTACAGTAAATACAAACATATTAGAACTGAAAACGATAAATCCTAAAATACTAAAATACATAAAATACAGTATATTTACACACATAAGTAGTTCGAATTGTGTAATAGAAATCAACATCTATGTAGAGGTAGGTAAGGAAGGGTTAATAAAGATAAGTCCTGGCAAGGAACCACGTTACCTAAGCTGCAGTAAAAATTATCATTGCGGCTTCGCTGGGACAAAAACGGCACACAGTGGGCAGAACCTAGTCATGCATCGTTGCCACTATCATTATTATCATTATCATTTATTTCTTAATAACAGAGTTATAGGTCAACAGTTTACAAAATTAATACATAGTTAAATTCACACACATTACATTATTATAAAATAACATAGCAGGAACTTAATAACTAGTCAACATTTTTACGAATAAACTATACTGAAAGTATAATTCACGATTAATTTCATCATAATAAAATAAAATAAAAAATTAATAAAAATAAACAATACGTTACAAATTAAAAGACTTATGTCAATTCATCATTTAAGTATTCGTCAACAGAATAATACGCCTTTTTTAAAAGGAATTCTTTTAATTTGCTAATAAATAGATCATATGACTCAATTTCTCTAATGGTTTTGTTTATTTTATTGTACATTTTTGGCCCTATGTTCCAAACTGACTGTGATGACTTTTTTAATCTTTTAAATTCTATTATTAAATTGTTTTTGCTAGGAGTATTTCTATTATGAAAATCTTTAATTGACTTAAATTTGTCCAAATTGGATTTCATAAACTTACTTACTTCCAATACGTACAACGAAGGCATTGTAAGAATACCCTGGTCTATAAAAAGTTGTCGAGCAGGTGTGTCCCAAGGCACACGACACATTATTCGTAAAAAGTCAAAGCACTGGTCAAAGCATGGTCAAAACACGCGTGGGCGTGACTGCGGCGCTGCCACATGGCGTTCTACACAGGACGCTGAAAACAGTGGGCGCAATAAGCCAACAAGACGTTGATAACTTGACACAGACGGCGTCAGCAGAGCAGCGTGTTGATTATACAGAAAGGGCGCGTACGTTCGTATAGGTACTATATACGCGTTCCCGCAACGTAGGTACTATTTGATTTGCGTTACATTCAATACGACACGCTGGTTACTAAGGTCGCTTTTGAGTCTCGATGTTTTGGTATAGTAGCCATACATGACGGTAGTCTCCTGTGGTAATCGAATCACATGAAGTGAGATGCGTAAACTATTGACTAAATGTCTTGAACTTGTTTTTGATTGATGCTGACATCATATAGAATATGCCAGAAGAAATTATAGGTCGAATTAGAAGTTAAGGGCATTATTAGTTTCTATCATAGAATTACTACCTATTCTAAGATTTCTATCTAAATTATCTAATTTAGTTGCCTACCTAGAGTGTTGTGGTATGTTACGTATGGGTGGTTACGACCATTTTATGTAATTATCGGCAGAAACCATTGCCTAGTGACTAGACTAGGCCCTAGTCCCATAGTTTTGCCCATTTCGTGATATTCGAGTACCCACGTAAATAAATTAAGTGAATCTTATCTCGATGATTTCCCGGCTTGCGTGGCCGACCAATCCCCATCCCATCTCTTGCCGTCGGTGCCATATGAGCCGGCTAAGGGAAATCCCAGGGAATGGCCAGCAGCACTCTTGGCAGGTAGGTACATTCAAATCTTCTGCGATCACGAAGCCGCCTGTCAATGGTGATTATGGGAAACGTATATGATAAGCGTCTAAAATAGCGTTTTATGAGGGAGGCCTGTGTTCAGCAGTTAGACGTTTTCCGGCTGAAGATTTAGGTAGCTCGATATGTTTTAAAAATTTCCGACATACTTACATAGGTAAATAAGAAGTAAGACCATCTTATACCACCACATGTTCTCATGTAACTTTTATTATAGGAATACTTACCTATAGAAATAGGGGTCCTCATAAAAATAAAACTAACCCAATCAAGTTGTTGCCTTAGGATTATAAAATCTGTGCCCTGAAGGTAAACAAGTATCTAACCGTTAAAGTAAGTAGGCCGTATTATCCTATACCTAGCTGATAGGGTAAAGTAAAGCATGCGGCATATGGTGGGTGGGATAGACAGGGAAAAGGAAGTTCCTTTTTTCAAAAATCTGTTTTAGCCCGTGTTTATCTTCTATACATACGAAAGATATTATTACCGTGGTTAAAATAACCTCCCGTGTTTAATTGCATCACGGGACCTTCAAAAGCTGCTGTGGTGCAACTATTTTTAAAGTTGGACTGAGCTGGATCATTTCCCCGAAAACGTTTCCGGACCGCAAAGAGGATTTCTGGACTTTTTGTCCAAAATAATCCCCTCCGCAGGGGATTTACGGAATAAGCTTTTTTCTCTTTATCGAAACAAAAGATAACACTCGATTAGCTTTTCCCAAAGATGGCTATGCCGCTGTTACATGTAATGTAGTAAAGGGGCTATGGCCAAAATCAACTCGTCTTTAAAAAAAAAATAATGATGTACCTACCTACTATTAATGCCCTTACTTAGCTTCTCAACTATAAATAATTATGTAGAATTCGCAGGCACCGACAGCAGCTAGTGTGATCATAAACTTACCATATTAAACTACAGAAGGCTTAATACTTAGTACAGGCAGTACAGATGATATAATACCTACAGTACAGATGCCTCATCCTATACAACATACACGGGCTATTTTACGAATTATTTTATTTCTGCATAACGCAAGACTATCAAGCGACATTTATTGCGTGTTGGCGAAGTATTGGGCCAAATGAATACACTGGACACTAACTAGTAACTCTCTAGACACGATTACTACATTTTTTTCACGTTCGGGCTATTTTTCGTTTGTACCTGATGGAACCCCATGGTACAGGTAAAAACCATAATTGTTCTTATATTTTTTAGGTAAACGAGCTCGACAACATTCTATCCCGTAACATAGCAGTGCTGCAGAGTGATGGTAACTTCACAATAGAAAACCGTGCTCCCAATGATAGCCCTGAACCACGCGCAGATGGGGTCATACAGATCAGCGATGACGAGGAGAATGGGAACATTGATGATCTGAAGTGCAAGAAATGTAAGTTACTTCATTCTATTTCAAGTTATTTGCAGATAGGGAGAGTGAAATAGATGGAAACAAAAGAATGAACTTTTTACACTTTTTAGTTCATCGATTGGTTTCAAACTTCACTTCGCTGCCAAAGTCATGTTTGACAGCAATGATTGCGAAATTTACGCCTGTTGCCAATGTTACGTAATAACCCCGCGGGTCAAATTAATAGGACCCTGTACCCTGTACCAGAATGTTCCGTATTATTCCCAACGAGCCCTACTCATACGGTTTGGGTGAAACCGGCTCCATTGCCGGTTGCTACTACATCTTTAATTATTGTGGCGACCAGCCCTACTGGAGCTGATAGGGAATATCGATTATCTTTGCCCATTTCAAACCCAGTAGAGAAAAACATAACAGCAAAAATGTTTGTCGTTTTCAGGTGATTTGCAATTTTCAACCTTGAAGACTCTCAAGTTCCACATGAAATACAAACACGTGGATACCCGCGTCGTTTACCCTTGCCCGGATTGCTTGGAGATATTTTCAACTTCCTGGAGCGTTTACCGGCATCTCTTCAAAGTACATCGGTATGGTATTTTAACTTTACCTACGATACCCAGTTTTTATTTCATAAATTACACTTTCCTCACTGGAAGACGCAGCGTAAGCCGGCCCCCCTCAATAGGTGCATCGACCTGTCAGAACCATGGGAAGCCGACAGATGCAGGAGGCACGCAGCCATTGTGCAGCCAAGTGGAGCTCTTTGGGGGAGCCAGTATGATCAACAGTGGTCTTCAGGCTGATGATGATGACACTTTCTTCAGTGCACAGAGAGTTTCTAAATCGACAAGAAAGAGTAAAAATTAAAGGATACATTTGCTTTCAGCAAAACTGCTGCTCAAATAAGAAGACTGAGAGAGTCCATCCAAGCGAAAGCCTTCAAAATGAATAACCCACCGGCTTTTTACGAGAAGCGAAAGAATAACATGAAAATTACGGCAGCGCCGAAGATTACGGAAGAAGAAAGATTGGATCAGGAAAATCAAGTTAGTTACTAGATAATGTTGCAAAAATAATAAGAAAAGGACAATAAAATTACTTAGGACAACTTGTCCAATTAGGTAGGTCCAACTTCGACAAAGAGGTCCCATGAAGAATCCAACTCGGCTCGTTAGCGTTCGGAAAGTTTCCGACCTATCTTTTCGTCCTATGGGGAGAGTTATGCTTGGTATTCTCCTGCGAGATAAGATCCGCAATGTGGAGATACGCAGAACTAAAGTGACCAATATAGCAAGTTGAAATGGCAATGGGCAGGCCACATCGCCCGTAGAACTGACAACCGATGGGGACGAAAGGTTCTTTCGTAGGTACTCGCGGCCACGAACCGGAAGACGCAGCGTAGGTCGGCTACTAGGTGGACCGACGATATGGTGAAAACTGCGGGAAGCCGATGGATGCAGGAGTCGAGCAGCCGCCCAAAGTGGTGCTCTGTGATGGAGCCGTATGTTCAGCAGTGGACGTCTTCAGAATTTTGATGACGAAGATTATGTGCCTCCTGCAAACGTTTTTACACAAAAACATCCAAAGAATATTGTAACAAATGTGTATGGCCACACCCTTTTGTTGCGATGTTGTGTGTAATGTTTGGTAAAAAAACACGAGCAGGAGACACGCATTTAGTTAGCTCCATTTCTCAACCTCTATTTCTATAATATTTAGAAGAGTGTATGTCACTGTCTTTTTGTAAGATTAATTTGTTTATAAAAAAGCGTGGTTATTTATAAACCGTCGAACTATTGTAAACTGACAATTTGTCTTGCAATAAAAACGGTCGATTTTTCGATTACTTATAATTAGTCCAGCGGTGAGTTTATAAACAAACGGTATTTAGTAGCGTTTCGTTGTGAACAAACCGGCAATTGTATTACGTAAAAATTGCAGCAACAGTCGCAAAGCAACAGCAGTTAGCAATGCGACAGCGAACACTTAGCAATCGGTCGCAAGATGGCCGCCGGTTGCTCGAATACACTTTAGCCTTAGACAGTAGCGCCACTACCAACAGAACGGCAAAAATGGAAACAAAAGAATGAACTTTTTAGTTCATCGATTGCTGTCAAACGTCACTTCGCTGGCAAAGTCATGTTTGACAGCAATGATAACGACATTTACGCCTGTTGCAAAAGTTACGTAATAACCCCGCCGTTGTAATGCACCAATTTTTCCTGTAATTTATTGTTTCGTAGTCACTAGTGGCTAACCAGTAGGTTATGACGACGACCGAAGCGAGGAGTCTTAGGTTGGTTTTGACTACACTAGAAGTACACGATACAATAAAACGAAGTGATACCGATTAATTATAAATAACCGGAAAATCGACCGTTTTACTGTGAGACACATTGCTCGTTTGCAATAAATGAACAGTTTATAAATAACCGTGTTTTTTCATAAACGATCGGATCATTTTTTGGTCATAATAAAAGACGGTGATATAGTAGTATATAAGTGAGATAAGTAATGGTCGTGGCTTGCGGCGTGCCCCAGGCGTGGATGGACAACATGGAGTGCGACGGCGAGGTGCCGCGGTGCGGGGGGTGCGGGCGCACGTTCGAGCGGCGCGCCGCGCTCGCCGCGCACACGCACACCTGCCAGCCGCGCTCGCGCGCGCTGCGCCGCCCGCCCGACGCCAAGCGCATCGAGATACAGATCCGCAAGGACTACAACAAGGGACCCGCGCCTGCGCAACCTCTCGCCGCCGCCGCCGCGCCCGAACACGCCAACGGTGACTATTCTGTACTGTCGGTTGCAAAAACACAGTTTCATTGTTTGGCAGGACCGAAATTAGAAAACCATTTCGAGATAATCGTTTAAATAGCTGATATAAAATATCAGATTTTTATTTTCAGTGTTTCTAAAGTTATCGCTAAAAAACAAAGGGTACTTAAATGATAATTGACGCGTGAAATCTAATTTGTGTCATTTAAAAAAATAATCCGAAATGAAGCTGTGAACGAAGGCATAAATTTTTTTTTTCTGGCTTCTTGCCATCAACATTAAGCCACACTTACTAATATTATGTATGATATTTTAAACCAACTATTAATAACTATCCTCTCTTTTTCGCAGACAAAAAGGCGACGAAAGAAGTCAAGGAACATAAAGAGAACAAAGAAGAAGAGAAGCCCAAGGTCAAGACTAAAAAAGATTCGGATCCCGAGGAGGTCCCTGAACAGCGAAACAAGGCTCCCGAAGATGTTGGTTCCATGTTGCGACCCGCCGACGACCGCTCCTCTAAATCTTGTTCCGAATCTCCAGAAAAAGAGGACGAAGCCTCGTCAAGAACTCAAACTGAAGCCGCCAAACCGACTCGGCTGCCTTTCGCGCAACACTCTGAGAAAAGCAATCTTATGGCCCTCAGACAGCGTATCATTCCGGATATTGAATTAGAAACCTTGCGGTGCAAACGGTGCGGTACGAGATGCGAGCACATCCAGGAGCTCTACGACCACGTCGCGAAACATTACAACTGGATGCGCTACGCTTGTAAACTCTGCAACTTTAAACATTACAACTTCGAAAAGTTGCCAGAACACGTGAAAGTGGTTCACAAGTTAAAGGGCGATAAAGATTTCTATTTCAGTACTGTTAAAGCTATCGATGGCACGGAAGCCTTGGAACTGGCCGCGCCTGTTGAAGAGCCCTCTGAAGCAGATGAAACCAGTCCCAACTCGAGACGGCCGAGTCGTTGTTCCAGTGACTCTAGTAGATTGTCTGACGATAGCTGTTCGAGTAGCACTCGGGTGGAAGGATCGAGAAAGAGAAAAATGTTATATAAAATACCAAGTAAAGGAATAGGAAAACGAAGAAAATCTGTGAAAGGTAACATTTTAAATAAAATCATATGACTTTTTGATCTTATTTATGTTGTGTGTTGTTTTAATAACAGTTTATTTTATTTTAATATTTGGTTGTCTGCAGGTAATAAAGGACCGGATGAAGACGGGCCAGATAAGGAAGAGTCATCATCGAACGTTAAAACTTTTGAAGAAAATTCTTCCGATTTGGATGATGCCTACGAAAAGGTTGGGAGGAAACGAGTTGAAGATAACACATCTGTCGCCTCACGCAGACCAGTTCGGAGAAAGACTAAGCCGCAAAACGAAGACTTTGAATACGATTTATCAAATTTATTAAAAATGGAAGCTCAAGGTTATCGTGACTCCCAAACCGACTCCAAACCCACAACAAAATCTAGTCAAACTAAGAAAAAGAATCAACAAGACAGCTTGAGTAATTATGAAATGTTGAATAAAGAATGTTGTGGAGCTTTAGTTTCACTTTCACGGAAAGCAGTAGAGAACGCCAAAGCACAAATGAAGACTGCGGCCACTCTTTACATCCAAAAAGATAAGATATCTTCGAACATTTTTGTCATGCCAATGCTTCCTAGAGGACTAGCCCGAAGTGAAAAGTTGTCTCCGAAAAAAGATATCGAAGAAAAGAAAGACAGTACTAGTCTGTACGCGGAAACACCTATAGAAGATACTACTACTACATGTCTTGAAAGGGATGGCACAGAAACAATGATTATCAATACCAATAAAGATGATACTACTATAATAAAACTAAGTGATCCATCTGATACAGTTGCTACAAATCCTAAAAGTACCGTAGAAGAAAGTGATGCAATAAATAAAAGTTTAAGTGTTCCTGAAAAGAATAAAAATGAAAGTAACACAAACACGCAAAATGAATCGATTAAATCTAAGAGTATTAACATTCAATCAGTTGTACCGATAAAATTTCGACGACAAAGTTTAGATGTTATGAAAAATCCATTAATAAATAAAAACATAACTGAATTCACAAAAGCTGGAATGAAAACCAAAATACTTGTCATTAAGCCTATAAATCGTAACAAAGATGGAGTTCAGGCGGTAAATGCTCCACTAAAGTTTCAAACTATTAAACTTAAAGATACAGGTAAAATTTCAAGTGACGAAAAGTCTTCCGATCAAATTGTAGTTGTGAAAGTTCCAAAAGTTGATTGTGTTAGTCGACCAGTACCTGAAACAAAGTTTCCCCGAGAAAAAGTATCGGTTACTACAAAAGCCGATAAATCTGCCGCTGATAAATCTCCAGAAACGAATAAAGAATCCCAATCTAACGTTACTCTGGCAAAAACTATTGGAATATCAAATTCAAATAAAAACGGGGATGTTGAACATGACAAATTTGAATCAATAGAAGTTCATTCTACAGAATCCCTAGACGAAAATATGTGTATATCAAATGAAACTGGTTCTGCATCTTTAGTAAACAATAATGATAGTAACAAAATGAAGGCAAATGATAGTACCATAAATGATATTACTATTAATAATGAAGGTTGTAGAGATGATAGATCGTCAGACGTGTTGCGCTGATTGATCCTGAACTGTGTGATAGTGTAGATACGAAATTAGGTTGATATTAGTATTAAGTTTTACAAAAACGTGTATGTACATTGCATCTTATGTTGCTTCAGGAATGTATTTTAGTTATTAAACGTTTTGCGCCTAAGCCTATACACATAATAATAAAATTATGTATGTAGGTGAATACTGACTAGGTTCGCCTATTATTAGTAATTACCTATAAAAAATAAAAAGTACTACAAAATATAATGTTATTTTTTTTTCTTTTTTCTCCTAGATATACTTTTAAGAAAGAAACGAAAAAAAATATTGTCAGTCCACTTCGGTACTCTTTAATAATCATCAATAAATGATGTAATGTACAGAAATAGGGCGAATGTATACACAATTTTCGCTGATGAATTCAATTGCACCCTGTATGACGACAATTTAATAAGACCACTAGCGACATACCAACCGACCAACCATGAACGGACGATCTGGTGAAAGCCGTGGGGAGCCGATGGATGTAAGAGGCAAGCAGCCGCTCAAAGTGGCGCTCTTTGGGGGAGCCCTATGTTCAGCAGTGGACGTCTTCAGGCTGACGATGATGATGACTAGATACACATAGGCAAGTCGAATAACTACAATAGTCCAAACGCTCAACGCTCATTTGAAATGACGCGGGGATTAAGCGCACAAGTTTAGTAATCAGCGAGTAAACGGACATCCTAGCGCTGAGATTGCGTATTTAACATAACAATGAAACCAAGGCGGAATACCGCTACTTATTATAAATGGATTAAATATTCAAATAAAATGTGAATATTTATTGTTGTTTATCAATGTGTACTTATTCCCAACCTAGACGAAAAGTTCCGAATCGATTTCTACACTCTACTTGAGAGATATGGTTAGTTGCGAATCTGGTAAACTGCTAATAAATAATAATAAATGGCTCTACTGGGGGCCGTATTTATACCTACATACTTCTACTAACAGAGTTGTTAGCATAATAATTGAAAATTAGTATCAATGTAGTTACGGAACAGGGGGGGGGCGACCACTGGCGATGTTCCGTAATTATGTTGATACTGATAATTTAATTCTTAATAAATATTACTCCACGTGCATTCTGAGGGGTCACGTTGACAACATTCCCGGATAGTTTTATTATAACTAGCTGACCCGCCCCGGTTTCGCACGAGATAATTAGTTTCAAGTCCTAACCCTGATTATGGTTAAAAAAGAAGCAAATGGGAAAAGGATGAATGGATGTGACGGCTAATAAAGGGCTGCGCCTGCCTTCTTCGTATTTTTCCCTTTCCCTTCTATCTTTCATTCGACAGACAGAATGAGCATAAATTAATAGGTAAGTACTAACCTAAATAAAATATAATATACAAACAAGTCTTGCATAAAAATTACATCCTTATTTCTTCGTGTAACCCGCACTTGGCCGTTTTAGAAAACTAAAAGTATCCTAAATATTATTCTGGAAAATCGGCCATACCAAATTTCAGCAAAATCTGTTCAGTAGTTCCAGCGCCAGCATGGGACAGTAATTGTACAGATTACAGTTTTATTATTATGTATTGATGATGATAAACCCGAGTGAGCAAACTCCCGAGAAATCGGCGATGACTTCGACGTGACGTGCCGTGTGTTCTTCGTCCTGTCTGTCTATCGAAATCGAATCGAAGAGGTGTGCTAGTTAGTATAGTACAGAACATTATCACCCCTTCACCCCTATATGTATAGCACACTAAAGCTGCTAGGCTACTAAAAGTACCTGGATATAATGAAAAAATGAAACAAGGTATTTTACAAACTAATTTAATTACATATAGAACAACGTTCTCATCCATTCACATTTTAAATGACTATATAATTTATGCATTCTTAGCCAAGGTTTCTGCCTTAGCAATGACTTCTTCGATCGGTCCAATCATGTAGAAGGCTACCTCTGGCAGGTGATCATACTCGCCCTGCAGGATCTTGGAGAAGCCCTTGATAGTCTCCTCGAGAGGCACCAGCTTACCAGGATGTCCAGTGAACACCTCAGCCACCTGGAAAGGTTGCGACAGGAACCTCTGGATCTTACGCGCGCGAGCCACCGTCAGTTTGTCCTCTTCAGACAACTCATCCATTCCCAGGATGGCGATGATGTCCTGGAGCGACTTGTAATCCTGCAAGATCTTCTGCACGCCACGTGCAACGTTGTAGTGCTCAGCACCGATGATGTTGGGGTCCATGATGCGCGAGGTGGAATCGAGCGGATCTACAGCTGGGTAGATGCCAAGCTCGGCAATGGCGCGTGACAGCACAGTGGTAGCGTCCAAGTGAGCGAAGGTTGTGGCCGGAGCCGGGTCGGTCAAGTCGTCAGCGGGCACATAAATAGCCTGCACAGAGGTGATAGATCCCTTCTTGGTGGTGGTGATGCGCTCCTGCATGGTACCCATGTCAGTGGCAAGGGTGGGTTGGTAGCCCACGGCGGAGGGGATGCGACCCAGCAGAGCAGACACCTCGGAACCAGCTTGGGTGAAGCGGAAGATGTTGTCGATGAAGAGCAGCACATCCTGCCCCTCCTGGTCGCGGAAGTATTCGGCCACGGTGAGACCGGTGAGAGCAACGCGGGCACGCGCGCCGGGTGGCTCGTTCATCTGGCCATACACGAGCGCGACCTTGGAGGTCTTGTCCTTCAGTGAAATCACTCCAGACTCAATCATCTCATGGTATAAATCGTTCCCTTCGCGCGTGCGTTCGCCCACACCCGCGAACACTGAGTACCCACCGTGCGCCTTAGCGACATTGTTGATCAGCTCCATGATGAGCACAGTCTTGCCCACGCCAGCACCGCCGAAGAGGCCGATTTTGCCTCCCTTGACGTAGGGTGCGAGAAGATCCACGACCTTGATGCCTGTGACCAGGATCTCCTGCTCCACAGACATGTCCACGAACTCTGGCGCTTCGGCGTGGATGGCAGCCGTCTTCTCAGAGGAGATTGGGCCTCGTTCGTCGATGGGCTCACCAATCACGTTCATGATGCGTCCGAGCGTCTCGGCACCGACGGGGATGCGGATTGGTGAGCCAGAGTCGTGCACGGGTTGGCCGCGCACCAAGCCTTCGGTTCCGTCCATGGCGATGGTGCGCACGGTGTTCTCACCCAAGTGTTGCGCCACTTCCAGCACCAGCCGAGGCTGGCGGTTCTGCACCTCTAACGCGTTGAGGATGGGCGGTAGATTGTCCTCGAATTGCACGTCCACGACGGCACCGATAACGGCGACCACCTTACCTTGTCCAAGGGCTGCTTTGGCTGCATAGTCTCTTTTGTTGACAGACACAGCTGCTATTTTCCCGCACTCTGTCAAGGTTTTCTCAGCCAAAGACTTAGCGGCGAGGAAGCCGCTGCCTACTTTACTTACAGCCCCCAACATTTTATGGAACTAGTTTTGGGCGAAAAAATTAAGGTGGCCGCCCGAAATTATGTAATAACCTTAAAAAAGTAAGTAACCACAGAGTCTGGTGGCACAGACAGAGTAGCCCTGTATTCCGATTTACGCTGTAATCGCTTTAACTTTAATCGCTCACGTTGATTATTCGGCGTTCCGTTTCCGACGAACTGCTGCAGTGCAAGCACCGATCAAAGAGTATATAATTTATATATATACTACGTGCACCGACCTTCCGATCGATATATTTAACGAATTTTCGACGAGGGTTTTTTTTACACGAAAGACTACTATGTTGATGCTAGGCGGCAGTGTTGCCAACCCTACTGTTTTAACAGTAGATTTGCTGTTTTTTCATTATCCACCGTTTTCTGTTTTAGGTACAAATTCTACTGTTTTTCTATAATTTTAGAGTCATCTGATACAAATTGCAATAAACATACGACATAGGGCATACAAAAGTTGCTACTACATTATTATTGGGGAAGATCCTGTGATACATTATTTTCATTTCTCTGTTTTCGGCAAGTTGAATCAAGATCAATTATTATTTTGTTTATTACTTGTATTCGAAAGTGGTATTTAAAATAATGAGTACTGATTTATCTTGTGAACAAACTCCCCAAAAAGAAATAAGTAATAATAATTAAATACGAAGAAAAGCCCAAAAATCATAAGATCCAAAACAAATAGCTAAGAAAGTGAAATTAAAATGGCTTGCTTTATAGCTGAGCATAATCTATTTCTTTTTATAACATGGACAGACAAACAAGCAGACGGCCCGCCTGATGGTAAGCAGTTACACCAGGGGCGTTGCCGATGCGTTGCCTGTTTTTGAATATCACGGCTAATTTTTGTTAGAAAATTAAAAATATCTTATTAACTTCTTTGAGCACTTCTTAAATTTTCTTTGGAATATAAATAATGTGTGTACATTAAACACCGTTTCTATAAATTTTAACGTGTTTTATTCAAACAATAGATTTATTGTTTTGAAATGACAAGTTTACTGTTTTTTACGTTTTTTTTTAGGCTGTCGTACTGTTTTTTATGCTGTTGGGGTTGGCAACACTGCTAGGCGGTATGGTCTCACGACTTTAGCCTACCAAAAGAGGGCAAACAAAAAAAAATAAATTAACGAATTTTCATGTCTTTGTTTTGTTTTTAATGTCGGGTTAAATGGTTATTTTATAATAACTAAGTAAACCATGTTGCGCAGTCGAATTTTACCACGTGTATGTGCTAATTTTAATTATTTTCTTGTCATGAAAGCACTTTCGTCATGTACAACATCAAAATGTTATGCAAAACAGTTTTATATTTTCTTTTTGATAAATAAATTCGGCGGATATAAATTACATTGTTTTTAACTGTTCTGTTGTTGATATTTCTGGTTTTAGTTTTTATGGCAACGATGCATAACTACTGACAACTGTGTAAGACCTTGCACCAGTATTTTGGATATCAAATGTACCATTAGAAAACAAAGTACACTAGCAGTTGAAGATGGTTATATCAAGAAGTTCATGAAAGCAGTTGGATGGATGGATCAGTCCAGAACTGTAAGTGATTCTTTACATTATGTCATAGTATGGTGAAGTTACCAAAGTTATAAAATAGCTGTGTCCTATGGTTTTTTCACCTGGGATGACAACAAACTTTCTGTATGTACCCAAACATGGACTAAACCACAGAGCTAGAACTGGTTACTCTTAATAGAGCAACGATCGCGAGAACGCGCAATACAAATCAAGTACACATTACCCGAGAGGAAAATAGAGATAATGGCGGATTGTCACTTTATATTAGCCAAAGACCACCAACTATATCACCACCATCGTTTCACGACAAAGAGCATATTATTGTAATCATCTACCATTACCCATTATCAAAGTGAAAAATACTATTTCTGCAGCTTTTACATCTTATTCCATGAGTGAATGGGATGTTACAAAACATACTAATCCAAAAAAATACAATCAGATCAAAACACAAATTTTATTGTATATTATGTGTATTACTAATCATATTGTGTTGATTTTGGTGTGGTATCTGGCTGTAAAACTTGTTTGTTTTGTAGATTGGGAATGCTCCTTCCAATATATTGCTATATATCAGTGTTTCAGATTTTGTATTTTTTAGCTATTTTACGCCAATGTTTGAAGAATCTCCGTAAATAAAATGACTGCTATTTTATTTAAAAAAAACAAGGGGCATTTATAAATAGTTTCAATATTTAGTAAATACTACAGTTAACTTGTCGCAAATATTCAAGATCATCATCATAGCAGCAGTTTTCCTCGCACACAATATTTTATATTTCTTGACCCATTTTCAAACTGTCTAATGTTCCTCTTTACATTCTATCTCTTATGGACCATGCACAATACCATACAAAGTATCCCTATTTATCTTTATCACCATCACCTAAGAAATTAGCTACACCTCTTCAAAATCTGTTCAGCTGTTCAGCCCTCCGTAACAAACATAATTTAACATTCATGAAACCACAAACATGGCCACTTGTGTTTATTAGTATTAGTATTTGTATGTATATGTTATGTATGTTTGTATGTTACCACACATACAATAATATTTATTTATATAAATACAGTTTTTTTTAACCCTAAATGTAATTTTATTTCAGCGTTTAAAACTAAACGGCTACTTTCTTTATGAAAGCATACATACAAAAGTGCAGTACGCAGATTGGTTTGAACAGCTTGAACTTCCAGACACTTTTGCATCATGGTTTAACATCACAGAACTACATGTCTGGTTATTAATGGTCCGATATATGGCGGAAGATATCACCATATCTGGCAGTGAGAAAAGCAAATATGTGAAGGGTGATGGACATTTTGTAAGGAACTGCATTGTAGAAGCCATGTGGGCAGATGTTGCAAATAAAATTAAACTCTTAGAGGTGAGAAACGTTTAATTGGGTAGTTAAATTATCAAAATAAAAATATAGGTACCTAATTAGTATATTTGATTGAAGTAATTAGCAATCAATCAATTAATTTAAAAGGTTTATTTTAATATTTGTCAAAATTATTTATTTTTAAAATGCTGAAATAGGCAGACATTTGACAATATCTTGCCTGATGGTAGGTGATGAAGTTGTCTAAGGTGGAGCATGTTTACCCATGAGATGCCCATACACTTATGACTTGAAAAGACCCAGGGTTATACCCAGGAAAAAATACTGTTGTTGGAAGATTATTCCATACCTTGGCCATTCAAACTTTGAATGACTCAGCAAAACATAAGTGTTTGCTGTTCAAAGTTGTGTGAATCAGTGGTAAAGCAAACCGAGGTTGTAAATAATGACAAGCCTTGTAGTTCTATGATGGAAAGGGGATGACGAGCTCAGCCTGATGGTCATTGTGCACACTCTAAAATATAACCAATACAAGTGTGCATAACATTAAAGTTACAGCACATGCTTCAGTAGCAAAGTTTTGTTGATATCACAGTAAATAGTGAACAGAGGAGTTCCAACATGGCACATGGTTCCGTGAGTGTGAGCAAGAGAGCACACAATCATGCCCCAGTCATGCATGTAATGTTTTGCCAGAGCCCAATTTACTTGTCCTCATTTTGCTCTAAAGCACCTTACAATGCTCATGATGTACGTAGCAACTCTTTCAATGATTGCTGAATGATAATATGGGATGCATTGCATCTGCTAGTGTTCCTAAATAAATATATACATTTTGTTATATTATGATAATATTTCTAATTATGTGTGTGTTCCGTAGTAATTACTCATTTATTATATGTAGGGACAGTTAATAAAATTACAAGATTGCTTTGCTTCTATTCCAGGGAGCAAATCCTGCAATTGCCCGTAAACAAGTGTCAGAGTTGTCAGAGCAGTTTCAAGCTGCACTTATAGCTTATGATGAGGGCCTCAGTGATGATAAAGTGCTTGCTGCAGCAGTCTGGAGGAGGTTCTACATGCTATCACCAGATGCCAAACCTGAACATGTAGAGAGAATAGTCAAAATGATAAGGCATCAGGTATGAATTAAACTTATTTTTATAAATATTATATTGGTTGGTGCCTGGTGATCATAGCAATTTATAAATTAAGAAAATATTACGAATAAGACAAGTACAAGCTTTTATAATCAGTAGTCTGTTCTGTCTTGCCTTACATCTATGAAATAAACAGCTAGTCTAGCTTTAGTTATTTAATTCATAATAACTATCATTTCTCGCATTTGTAATATTAGAATAGTAGGATAGTTTGAAGTTACTAAAACCCTTGGCTTTTATTTATTTTCAGATATCACTTCTAGACAAAATTGCTAGTGAAGATCTGAAATGGAACACTGACATTACTTGGATAAGTATATTAGAAAAGTAGATCGTGTCCTTAATAAGAAATGTTATTTATTTTAAAATGTATAAGTTTGTATAGTTGTTAGTCACTAACATGTTAAAATAAAACAACATTGTTTAAATAATAATTTATTTCATTCTATCAATGTACTACTTTATTTTTTTCCAAACATAATTCTTTGGCTACTTGTGAATTCTGTCGGTCTGTTTTTTGATTATTAAACAAACACATTTAACGCAGATTAAAAGTTATATCAATAGGAAAATCAGCGGTTCTTCATCAATAATAATCAGATGTTCCAGTAGAACCAGACCGCGTTGAGTAGAAAAGTCTCCTAAGCTGTTCACATTTCTCTCTTTCCCATAAGACAGTAACGACAATTTTGCAGACATTGTCCAGTTTACATTGATCCCCACACCACGACATCCTCGGATCGCTAAGCTTGGAAAAGAATGCCGCGTACACGTCCAGCAGGTCGCGGTCGGTGGTGACCATCCTGTGCACCAGGTCGTCTAGAGACGCGGCGGAGAGGTCGCGCACTCTGAATGTGTTCTTCATGTCGTACAGCTGGAACCAGTGCGGCCTTCGCTGGGGCGTCAGGTTTGCTTCCGTTAGATTGTATACGTAGTTTATTATGTTTTGTGGTTCCTGTTAAATAGACCATAATTTAACTCATTTTTATATCATTTTTAGTGAAGTGCCCAGCCATCGATATATAAAATGAGTATAATTATTAAGTTTTAAGTTGATACCCTCCACAAAGTAAAATAACGAATGTGATCCGATCTGCTTACCCTTATTGCTTTGTGATATACGTACGTGGAATGTGTGTCGGTGTTCCCACTATCTGTTGTCATTGCAATAGTCTCTCTTAGCAGACATTATTCTTTCATACGGCCCCTTTGCTTTTTTGGTGGCTTTATTTACTCTTTTCGTACACATGACATGCTAAATTGTCCATATCATGCTGTCTACTTCGGTACATTTAATCTATATATCTTCTACCAGTAGGAATAACTAAGGTCTCAAGATTGATCCCTGGTGCAAACCTACAGCTACTCTGAACTTGTTGGACTCATAGATATTATGTACTTTACTTGCACCATACATCGACCGAATCATTTCTACATACATTCCTTGCACATTTTTCTTCTTTAAACTCCATCACAGAACTATCTATTCACCCTGTCAAAGGCCTTTTAGAGATCGGTGAACAAATTTTTTACGTATGTCTGTCTACATTATCTTTACCAAAATATCACGCTAATCATTACAAACCTAGTATTTATATCACCCTTCTCCTTAAATATTAACATCGGTCACCTATTTTTCTATTTAACCAGGGTATTTTAGCAATATTATGTCTAAAAATTGAGTCAACTCATACACTGCATCTCTGCATATTTTTTCCTAATGTTTCAACTGATCCAGCAGTGTCTCCATTATTCATACTTACAACTTTAAAACTACTCGATGTCGTAGAAACTCACATAATTAGCGCCATCAAAAGTAGCAATCTTGTAGTTAAGGTTGTAGAATGTGTAACTGGTGACGCTGCCGGCGCCCCATGCTACATTAATGGGTCTGCCGTCCGTCAGGCTGTAGAACAACTTGAACTCATCCGAGTGGGTGTGCCCATTGAACTCAGCCTTGATGGTGGACGAGAATCTGGTGTTAAATAAAGTAAACTAAGTATACTTTTCCACGAGCATAGCTCTGTTATATGATTTACTTTATTTAATTTAACTGGAGTGCAGTTAAAGAGATTATAATCTTTAACTGCACTCCAGTTTTTAGATAAAGCAACACAATAAATGCATGGATCATCTTCATCAGCTCTCATAACAATCTGGTGTAAGTATGTATATAGTCCAGTCAATAAGGAGTTGTAGAGTAAATGAGAGGGATCCTAAGCGGTTTCTTCTGAAACTTGTTAAGGGTGCTCAGGACATAAACATAAAAGTCCTGGCCCCCCAGGGGTGAGCCGAAGGGGCGGGGGGGGGTCCAAAGGTGCCACTTTTGGGTTTTTCGTCAATATCTCGGAAACAGTGCGTCCTAGAACTATTCTCCCTACTATATGAAAGCTCATGAAATTGTCTACAACTTGTTCTAATACACTTTTCCGAAAACCGTTTTTGAGTTACTACCGTACCGTTTGGGTACTCATATTTGAATCCTCTTAGGCCGCGAGGGTCCTGGCAATGTTTCATTTCTCTGGTTGATGACATCCTCATCCTCAGTAGTGGCATTATCATCCTCCGTGATTGGTGATTCAAGCTAATAGAGCCCCACATTAAAAAAAAATTGTCTTCATCATCACCCATATCAACGCACCATTGAAAGCATTTCCCTTGGCAGAGAACTGAAACCTTGCCAAGACCCTCGCGCCTAAGAGGATGCAAATATGAGTGAATATTTAATAAAATTTTTTTTTGAAAATTTTGTCTTTTTCCTGGTAGCTCAAAAACGGTTGAGAATTCGGAAAAGTATATTATAACAAAGTTGTAGAAAATTTTATTAGCTTTCATTTATAGTAGAAGGACTTTTTGTTCTAGGACGCACCGTTTCCGAGATATTGACGAAAAATACAAAAGTGGCACCTTTGGACCCCCTCCCCTCTCCGGCGCCCCTGGGGGGTCAGGACTTTTAGTATGTTTATCTCCTGAGTATACTTAACAAATTTCAGAAGAAATCGCTTAGGACCCCTCTCATTCACTCTACACCCCTCTTTTGGCCATTCGTTGACTGGACTAATAGTACTTATCACAAATAAATACTTTTTGTTGAGTAAGCATTCCAGGATAATGAAATATTAATTGATAATGGGTACCTTTAATCAATACTCTCACACTATTTCACAATAATCGTAACATCACATTTTAGTACTATTAGTCATTTTAGGGTAAAACTAACTTACTAATATAAACTTTGAACATTCACACTAACGACATTTACATCGTTATTTGATTAGCGCACGACTTGACCCACACATATGTTTATTTCATCACTATTAAACAATGCTCATAGGACAGTATTTAAAGTATTTTGGTACTTTACATATCAAAATATTGTATTGTCGGAATCGTAAACCGATTTACCTGTTAACAATCCGGTTGTACTCCCTAGTCCAAGTATAAATCAGATCATGAACGCCTGGCGGTATGTGTGCCAAGATGTGCACATTTTCTCCCGCCAACTCGGCTTTTCTTAATTCTTCTACCAACCAGTCTAGATGTCTCTTGGAGTCCTCGGGATCGTAGGCTATCCACCTAAAATTTTGTCGTTTTCGATATGAATTAACAGGGATTTAAATCTAGGGGATTAAAGTTTTGTTATTTTTGTTGCTCGTAACTTACCAGTTTGACCTATATGGAACGTTATTGTTAAGCACGATGACTCTCAGTCCAGGGCGGACTAGTATAGAGAATTCGCCGCGTTCCTTGAATGACTTTAGTGCATCATCAGGTATACAGTCTCCCCATTTGTTAGCCAGGGCCTCGTATAGCCAAGTCGTGTTGATTTTAGGCCCGCTAACTGAAGAAGGCGCGAACCTACAATAGAAAGTATTTTGTTTAGATAAAACCACTCCTCTGGGAAGTAATTTCAGCGTGAGTTGACTACTTGTTACACCCAATGTATATTTTTTTAATTGGGAATTTATATAGCTTAATATTTTAGCACCAGTGCTTAGATATTTATTATAATTTTGTAAGAATTTATTATATTTACTGTAAAATCAAAATAGGCGTATATAAAAGGCTTACTTGCCTTGAAACTTACTGATTCGTAGGTTGAGATTCATGGTTCCCAATAACGGGGATAATGAGAACATCATCACTAAAGCTCGTCCTCAATTTCTCAATGGCGTATCTGTTCACGTCGTTGATAAGTTCATATGTGGTTTCCCAGACGAAATGGTCAATAGTATCTCCGATGTAATAAACCACGTCGATATCCTGATAATTACGTTGTTATAAGTATATTAGATAACATTTTATGTAAAACATGAGTATGAGGTTTAAGTTAAGTCTACCAGTTATTGAGGTTTTAACAAAGAACACTTCATCATTTCAAGCCAGGGTTTTAAAATATGTTATATTCACCTTATGCGTTTCGACAATCCTGTCAATGGCGTCATCGAAAGCCCAAACCGGTGTGTCACAGTTTCGATAGTCCCCCCAGTATCCTGCTGGCGGCGAATTCCTCGCGTACGTCTTGTGCCTCATATTTCTAATTTGCCTGAAGTTACGAGCCTCGTTTAAATTTAGGTTAATGGATCCGCTATTGTTGACGATGCTTCGAGCAAGGACTGCTTCTTCCACGTCATATTTGTAGTCGTATCTCGTGGCTGGGCGCTGGCCCTTCCGGCAACAAGTTGGTTCATCGCAATCGGCTACTCCGTACGCTTCGTACAGCGGGTCGATGTGAAAGTCGGTCATGACTGCGACTGTGAGAGGCTTGTCATCTACTATTGGGACCTGCAAAAAGACAGTTATATGAGTTGAGAAACATTTTGTAGGCAGAGCAATTATGCCCCTTCATTTTTCATGTGGGTAGCCTTGTAGGTGTTCCTATGATAAAAAACAGGCAGAATATGTTAATTTAATGGAGAAATAACAACCAGAGAAGCACAGTTCTGAATAAGGTGCAAGTAAACTTGCTGGAGGCGCATGCTGAGGATACCATGAGAACGAATGTATCTATTCTTCAAGAGCTCAGCATCACCAAACGACTATACACTGTGTGCCAGGAGCGTCAGGCAAGCTTCTTCGGCCACATTATGCGATTTCAGAGACATGACCTCGAAAAATTACTAGTAGCGGGTCAAATGCAGGGAAAACGCCGCAGGGGCCGCATACCAGTACGATGGTCTGATAGCATTAAGGAGGCAACAGGAGAAACTCTACAGCGGACGATTGCTCTGGCACAAGACCGGACCAATTGGAGGGCCTTCTTTGCACATGGTCACGATCTTCATCAGTGAGGGAACGACAAGAAAGAAACGTATATGAGTGATTATAATCTTTTTTATTATCTTTGGCCGCAAGCAGTCCAACCCGCACTAAACTACTACTTAAATAAACCAGAGGCGATTTATGCAAGGCAGTTCGATTGGTTAATGTTAATTGATCGAGTTACATTACATTAAAATTCTGCTTGTTTTCTGAGTCATAAAATCGTCTGAAATATCTTTAGGGTGTGATTTCGACGTTACTACCTAATAGTACCTAGATCAGTACCATAAACTGGTGAAGTGCATGATAGCTGATGAAGATTTTGTACATTTACCGGTGTCACCGCAGGCGGTGGAGGAAGATCGACTGTCCATTCGAAGCGGCTGTCGGTGAATGGACAGACGTTAGGATCGTGGGCGTTCTGCAACAGCAGTCCGCATATCACGCCAGGGGTTGCTTCGGGAGTGGTTTCGACGATGTAATGAATTATGGGCTGGAAAAACATTGTTACATGATGATTACGGCGGAGACCGGATATAATGCTTCTGCATCTAGTTATAAAAAATATACATATTATAAATAAATATAATGTGAAGATTCGAATGTGCGCTATTTCTTCGCATTATCCAAGTTTATTTTGTAGTTCCTTATTCATTTTGTATAGCATTTATGATAAATAGCATCTCGATAGAAATATTTACCAAGTTTAGCTCGATTGCACCTTTGCAGATGGTGTAACTTTCGATTCCAATGAGAGTGCATAGTGATGCTATAACTTGGGTGAGCTGTTCGTTACCTTGGCCATTGTTCACAGATTCGATGACAGCGGCAAAGGCACTTCGGCATATTATGCAGTCGATGGTCTGGAAATTAAAACTAAATAAAGGAACTTTGTTTTATGAACTATTTGTGCGTTGAGTAAGAATAAAATTAAGAATAATTTCTTAATTTAATAATAGGTAAACTTTTTACCATCCGGCTTTGTCCATAATATTCTAATACCCTGGAGACCCGTTCGGGTCTATGCAGGATTTCAATGACCTCTTGGAACAATACGTCATCGGTTTCTGATAACTCGTTCTTTACATACTTCTTGAACAAATCTTCTATTTGATCTAAAATCAATTAATTGGTAATTTCACTCAGCTTGATTAAAAAGCAAAGGAGTTCTCTTAGGAGCTAATTTTGGTCTTACCAAATATGCTTACCTAAGATCAAAAATAAACAACATCCATATATGGGTTCTATACCTACCTGTAGATATAAGTTGGCTCGCAAAACTCGAGCCTACTAACACCATTACCACTAACAACCGCATCTTAGCACATGAGCTCAAGAACCACTGAACGTTAAAGCAAGTTTCACTTATTATTTATAACGAAGTCTACGATCATCACTCGCGGAAATCCGATACTAACTCGTCGCGGGCTAAAGTACCTAGATGCTATGTCAGATAATTCAATGCAATGCTTATCATTATCGCTCTGTGTATGTACGTACAAAAATTCAAAACAATGCGCGTACATCTGTCCCCTACGTCTGTCTCAACTGCTTTTTACTTCTGCATCACACAAGACAAGTCCCATGCCATCTTTATCAGAACATCGTCGCTTACATTTTTAATCCATTATCGATCACCATTATATTATATCCATTTTGTGCCGAAGCCCCAATCCGATTCCGATTTTATGTAGGTGAGGGTGCTATCCAAACTCAATGGCGGCTGTGAAGTGCGCTGCAAGCCCCGCGCACGCTGCGCACACCGCTTACCTCTGCCCATGCACGCACGTCTAAGTTTTACCACTGCACACCACAGGGTTTCGCGCCGACTTCACAGCCGCCATTGGGTTTGGTTGGATCACACTCTATTTACTGTTTCTTTTTGCTTTATTATAGTGTAACAAAGACTGGGGTAATCTATTATTATTGGAATAGGTTATTGGTATTATCATCTTAAGTAAATACGGGCGTACGTCTTTCTAATGACACATGAGTAATTATTATTGGATTATTGAAGATTATCTAACGATAATGTATTGCTATTACTTGTTCTAATATGTGACTTCGGCAGCGGTGCCTGGTTTTAGATTATTTTTTGATATCAATTATGTTATAATGTGATAACTCTTTATTCAAAAACATAATTTAATCATATCAGTTAATCATAAGATTAAATCAACACGTGCACGATAGATCTGATGACGTCACAAATAACACTGATTTTTGCAAATCAGTGCGCGGAATAGGTATATCTCGCGATAGAAAGGTATTTTATATAAATGATGGAGCAAATTTTAATATTGTCTATTATATAATGTTTCTGCAGAGTAGACCGGCCTCCCACTAGGTGGACCGACGATCTGGTGAAAGCCGCGAGGAGCCGATGGATGCCGCTCCTTGGGGGAGGCCTATGTTCAGCAGTGGACATCATCAGAGTAATTATGATGATGATGAAGATTTAGTACAGCCGTGAATTCATAAGACACAACCATACAAGTAAAAGGTCACTTATATAACACACCCTGGTGGCAAAGGTGCCCAAAAGCCAACCTTTGCACCAGGAACGAGCCGGAACGGGTGTCACCTGAATTCTGCTAGCCAATGCTCTATCTGGGCAACTAAGTTCTTGGCTTCGATTCCCCAACTTCCCATGGCCTCCACAGCAATGGGGAAAAACAATGATGAGCCTCCATCGCTGTGTATTTAAGACGCTTTTTGCACGCACAAGCCCGCCTCTCTCTTCCTTTGCGCAGTTCTAGTAAGTACCTTTTATTTAAATAACGCAATATCACAGTCTAATTATACGTAAAATAAAACACGATAGCTCTTAAACTTTTTCTTTGCATTTTTATTTAGGGATTTTCGTTGTTTACTGTTTGTTCTACAACTTATTTGTTGGGATAGGTGTTACGTTGCCACGTGACGTCAGCCCACAGCACACCGCGGCTGGTGCCATCCAGGCATGCGCCGACGCAGCAGACAGTATCTTATGTCAATTCTCGTGTTTCTGAATGGCATAAGGTACTCCGGTCCCGGCCTTGGGGCCGGAAGCACCACTTTAGATTGTAGGACTATTAGAATACTTACATCGTGTAATATTTGAACGTCAAATATAGATTAATTTACCATAGAAACCATATTAGTTTCTCTTCTGCATCCTCCACCTGCAGCCTCCGTAACTTAGGTTTACAGTAAAATGTTAACATTTATGATTTCATAATTATTAATCGTTGACTTTCTAACGATACGATAACTCATACGCAGGTAATTTCTTTACATGAAGTACTTAGAGATAAGATTATCTATGTTTGCTTTTCATTTCTTAATCTTGATTTGCAGGCTATGCAGGTTCGTTTTTTTGATAGAAAAGTTACAGATAACACGGATAGGTAGACGTAGAACAAAGCAAGTCGTATATTATATGTCCCCATTACTAATAATCATTAAGCAGCGGAATAGTTAAATAGTATTTTGTCTTTCTCTGTTGATGTCGAAATGCGCAATGATGAAACTAGACAAACCACTGAGTAGCTATTCCGGTTGTTGTGTAGAGTTTATTTGCTACAAAATGTGTGTTAGATAAGAGGATTGTACTTGTCTCAAAACAATAGGTAGGTACATTGTTAATCGATCTTCGAAATTAACGCACAAGCACTTAATGCATAATAAGGGTCCGTCACTTTCTCTAATTGGCTATCTACTTTGTTTACTGAACAACTCGCGAATATATCAGTAACAAAGGCAACCTTATTAATATTTTGATCATTATAAAATAATATTCAAAGCTAACATAAAAAAATATAACCAATATCAATGATAGTCACAATGTTCTTCTCTAAAAATTAAGTAGAACCAGACCGCGTTGAGTAGAAAAGTCTCGTAAGCTGTTCACATTTCTCTCTTTCCCATAAGACAGTAACGACAATTTTGCAGACATTATCCAGTTTACATTGATCCCCACACCACGACATCCTCGGGTCGCTAAGCTTGGAGAAGAATGCCGCGTACACGTCCAGCAGGTCGCGGTCGGTGGTGACCATCCTGTGCACCAGGTCGTCTAGAGACGCGGCGGAGAGGTCGCGCACTCGGAATGTGTTCTTCATGTCGTACAGCTGGAACCAGTGCGGCCTTCGCTGGGGCGTTAGGTTTGCTTCCGTTAGATTGTATACGTAGTTTATTATGTTATGTGGCTCCTGTTAAATAGACCAGTTTAGTTGACTTTTACGTGTCTATAATATATCTTTAGCACAATTAATCACGCAAGTTATTACAAGTCTAGCACTTACATCACCCTTTTCCTTAATGTTAACATCCGTCACCTGTTTATTTATTCAACCAGGGTAACATATTTTAGCAATATTATGTTGAAAAATTGAGTATGCTTACTGCACATACTTTTCATACTCTTTCAACTGATCAAGCAGCATCTCTATTATTCATACTTAAAACTTTAAAACTATCGATGTCGTAGAAACTCACATAATGAGCGCCATCGAAAGTAGCAATCTTGTAGTTAAGGTTGTAGAATGTGTAACTGGTGACGCTGCCGGCGCCCCATGCTACATTAATGGGTCTGCCGTCCGTCAGGCTGTAGAACAGCTTGAACTCATCTGTGTGAGTGTGCCCGTTGAACTCAGCCTTGATGGTGGATGAGAATCTGGAAGTACAGCACCATAGGCATCTTAGGAAATTATTATCATTAAGGCGACGTCATAGCACGTACTTATTTTTGAGGGGGTTTCTACAAGGCTTAGTTTAAAGTTAAAAATAGCAGGTAAGGTCTCGTCGCAGTTTGACTTTCTCAAAAATCAAAATGTCCAATTAGCGAAATGTCCACATCGCTGCTAGTCATATCACAAAAAGTACAAGTTATCAGAATTGCTAACACGTAAGATCTTTTGTGTTTTGTGGATTAAGTGAAATAGGCATAACAAATAGATAACCGGCAAATGGCGAGTCGGGCTAGCGCACGAAGGGTTCCGTACCATTATCTTTAAAAAACGAGCAAAAAGTCACGTTGGTTGTATGGGAGCCTCCTTAGATATTTATTTTATTCTATTTTTTAGTATTTGTTGTTATAGCGGCAACAGAAATACATCATCTGTGAAAATTTCAACCAACTATCACGGTTAATGAGATACAGCCTGGTGACAGACAGGCCTTAGTAATAGGGTTCGCTTTACACTTTGAGTACATAACCCTAAAAAAGAACCGGTGTACACCTCACCCAGACCAATCCAGCTATTTATTTGTAAAAAAATATTGTTATCGCTGAAAATCGTGATTGAAATATTTTTTCTACATATGTGGGGATCCAATTAATCTAGTTATGGTTTAACTTGTTACCTGTTAACAATCCGGTTGTACTCCCTAGTCCAAGTGTAAGTTAGATCATGAACGCCTGGCGGTATGTGTGCCAAGATGTGCACATTTTCTCCCGCCAACTCTGCTTTTCTTAATTCTTCTACCAACCAGTCTAGATGTCTCTTCGAGTCCTGAGGATCGTAGACTAACCACCTGAAATTGAGATTTTGCAACCTTATTAACAATTTATGTTACCCTCATATTGTGATGCAGGTTGGTGGTAGATTATGAATTATTAAAACTGACATCCAACGGAAGCGGTAAATAGATTTTCAATACTTACCAGTTATACCTATATGCGACGTTATTGTTAAGCACTATGACTCTTAATCCAGGGCGGACTAGTATAGAGAATTCGCCGCGTTCCTTGAACGAACTCAGTGCATCTTCAGGTAAGCAGTCGCTCCATTTGTTAGCCAGGGCTTCGTATAGCCAAGTCGTGTTGATTTTTGGCCCAGTTACTGAAATAGGAGCGAACCTGTAAATTGGTCAAACCCGAATAAAAGTAGCTGTAATGCTTGTTGCATCTTAATTTCTCTTCTTTTTTTTATGAGAATGAATGACGTGACGAGCTAATCGTTCACCTGATGTTAAGCGACACGGCTGCCCATAACAGTTGCAGTGTGACTCAGAACTTTAAAATAATAAAGTTTCGCATGACAATGCACTTTGCACGTCATCCCGAGACATCACACAGTCTAGATCAGATTACTAGACTGTGTAATCAGGTCATAAAATCTCGTTTGCCCAGTAATTTCACTAGCTACAATGCCCTTCAAACCGGAACACAGAAGTGCTTGCACACTACTGCTTGGCGGCAGAATAACTGGCAAAGCGGTGGTACCTACCTAGACGAACTTTGTAGAAAAGTCCTACCACCTAGTAAATCTTCCGTACTGTATCAATATTTACCTCCGTGTTTTCGGCTATATGTTTGTCTATATTTTGACTGGCTAGAAAGTACATATATGTAGGTAAAAGGCTAAACTTACTGATTCGTAGGTTGGGATTCATGGTTTCCAATAACTGGAATAATCAGAACATCTTTACCAAAGCTCTTCCTTAATTTTTCAATAGCGTATCGATTCACACCGTTGATCAATTCGTAAGTGGTTTCCCAGACGAAATGGTCGATGATGTCACCGATGTAGTATACTACGTCAATATCCTAGAATAATAAATATAAAAGCTCTTACTTTTACGTGAATTTTCAATTATTACGCTTTTTGTTAATTCTCAAATGTTCACCTTATGAGTTTCCGCAATCCTGTCAATAGCGTCGTCGAAAGCCCAAGCCGGTGTATCACAGTTTCTATAGTCCCCCCAGTATCCTGCTGGCGGCGAATTCCTTGGACTCGTGCTTGTCATACTTCTCATTTGCCTCAAGTTACGAGCTTCGTCTAAATCTATATTTATTGAGCCGCTATTATTGACGATGCTTCGAGCAAGGACTGCTTCTTCTACGTCATATTTGTAGTTGTATCTCGTGGCTGGGCGCTGGCCCTTCCGGCAACAAGTTGGTTCATCGCAATCGGCTACTCCGTACGCTTCGTACAGCGGGTCGATGTGAAAGTCGGTCATGACTGCAACTGTGAGAGGCTTTTCGTCCATGATTGGGACCTGTAAGAAGCAAATTACAACACTACCACAAAGCAACTGGATCTTTAAAAAAATTCTAAACATTCTATTTACAGAGAAACTGCATGTGAATTGTTAACAAATAAATAAATAATGCAAATCCTACGTACAAATTATTCAAAGCACGGAGCTCTGGAGAAAGTGATCAATCAATTTCGTAAGCTCGAACTGCAACTTGATTTCTCATTCTAGTACATTTTCTTTGAATAAAAACGTGAAAGGCATCCTTCCTGAGGCGTGCCGAAAACATTGTTAAAAATGCGAGAAAGTATTCGTTGTGGGATTTGATAGGACGGTATCTACCGAGAATGTCTAGAGGGCCTTGTGGTTGATGATGAAATGGTGACATTTGCATTGTAGATTTGTATCAGCCTTCAGCGTCGTCCAGTTTTAAAGTATACTGCAGACCCAACGACATGTACTTTTAAAGCCATTGCTTTCTTAGAATGGTAGTTTTTGGATCTCTAGGTGCCGAGGTAGCTTATAAATCATTAGTATTTGTAGACTTTGCATCTTCTTACCGTTGGCACCGCAGGTGGTGGAGGCAGTTCGACTGTCCATTCGAATCGGCTATCGGTAAACGGGCATACGTTAGGATTTTGGGCATTCTGCAGCAAAAGCCCGCATATCGCGCCAGATGTCGCTTCGGGTGTAGTATCAACAATGTAGTGGATTATGGGCTGGAAAAATCATAGTTTTGTTTATAAAGTGTGTAGGTTCACTTTATAAACAAATTTATTAGAAATTAGAATAGGCATGATGACTAAAATTTTTTTTTGGATAAATTAATTATATTCCTCACAAGATGAACATTTATGAAAACAAAAATTAAATATCTCCAAAAATGACCAAGTTACAAGCATTTTAAAAACAGGAATAGAAAGAAATATCTCAAACGACCTCAGGTACCTCATTACTAAGCTGTGGTAGCTTTTCATACAATATCTTTGGCATGTGACGTCACGAGTAAAATTTTCATAGTAACTACTCCGTGATTTATTTACCGATTTTGCTTATTTTTTCAATTATTGCATTCATTTTTAATCTTCTTTATGAAAGTAATATTTACTTGTTCATTTTTAATAGTAGTCAGCATGCGTATTAGACGTGTACCTACCTATAAAGTATTAGGTAGGTACTCAAAATCGTGGTGTATAAGTATATACCTCGTTTAGTTCGACAGCACCACGGCAGACATCGTAACTCATGATTCCGATGAGGGTACATAGGGTGGTCACAACATGGCCAACCTCTTCGCCAGTTTGGCCATCTTTTATAGATTCAATAGCAGCGGCAAAGGCACTTCGGCATATTATGCAGTCGATGGTCTGCAAGATAGGGTAGGCTTACTCAATAATTTAAATTATATTGTACTGAGTTCCGTTGAAAAAATAGTTGAGGTATTACTGCCGTTAAAAAGATTTCATAATGTTATTAAAAATTCTTAAGTATTTATGATTTTTATAGCAATGTCGCCTGCTCAGCGTAATCTACCTTAGAGCAAATGCTCTAAGTAATCTACAGATTTTGTTTTTAAAATTCAGACATGAGACCACTTGTCACGGTAGCTTAAGTAAAGCATATTCCGGCTTGAGGGATGGATAGATGCGGGTTCAATCCCCGCTCGTGATTCAAATTTTTCCTATACAAATAAATTGTTTAAGTACCTACTCACCATTCTGTTCTGGCCATAGAATTCTATCGCTTTAGATAGATATTCAGGCCTGCGTAGGATTTCTATGACATCTTGAAACAGTACATTATCGGCTTCCGATAACTCGTTCTTGACATATTTTTTTAACAAATCTTCAATTTGATCTTGAAAATGTTAAAATGGTATAATTTAATGATTTATTTAACACAGATCTTAGCAGTGGGTAATTGAGTACTTATGTATTTTTAAATTATAACTTATTAATCACACCTACACGAAGGAACTCATTAGGTAGCTTATTATCTTATATTTTTATGCATAAGTAGCAGGTACACTTATTTACTTACCTATACCTACATCTATGTTTATTACACGCTACAATATCTAGCATAATATTATACAGTAAATACTTAAATAACGCAATTGCAATGCAAATTATACGAAGCACCTAATTAATTAAACATCTCACAAACTCTACAAGTGTATTAATAAAAATCCAGGACCTACCTGTAGAAATAAGTTTGCTTGCATAACCCGAGCTCAATAACACCAATACCACTAACAACCTCATCTTAGCACATGAGCTCGTGAACCAATGCACGATAAAGCAAGTTTCACTTATTTATAGCGGAATCTACGATCAGCACTCGCGGGAATCCAAATTGTTCAAATGTTTGTACGTACGATAGCAGTGTTGCAACAAAACCGATGCGGGTTAAGTAGGTGCTATATCAGACCATTCATGTACAATACATACATATCGTTATAATAATTATCATTATCGCCGAGGGCTTACTATCTACACAAAATATAAGAAAAATAATGTATAAGTAGGTACACTGCCGCCTCTGCAGCCGATGTGTATGTGCCAGTCACGACTACTTCAAACGCTTTTCATTTCCACATCACACTGAAACCATGCTAGCCGTTATCTGATCAAAGTCGTTGCCTTTTAATCCACTATCGATCACCAATTAATCCATTCTTAATCCTTTAATAATGATCAACATTTTAATTTATTCACAAAATCATTTGAAGAATTTAATCAGTTCCTACATAAATGATTTGGACTGTTTTTTATATTGCATTAAAATGATTTCATTGCAGTTTGAAATATATGTGTATGTGGAATGTATAGGATAGGATGAAAATGCGTCGCGCCTCAACTGTTTCCTATTTCTACTTATGTTTATAAATGCTCTAAGACGTATGACAAATTGCGTGCAATACACCTACCTACCTACAAAGGACTACTTTCGATAATCCTGTCTTTCTTCTTTTAGTAACGTCTATAGTTTAAAAATGAGGCATTTTTCAACAATATACATTTTATTACCCTTTACAAATAAATACAACGTATCAAACTTCGCTCATCTCGACATCTTCGATATTCATATCGTCCAACATTTCTGCGAGCGTGATGGTTGGCAGCGATGGATCTATCTCATCTGTGGTCACTGGAATCTTCCTGGAGTCTTTGAATATATTAATGTTCTGCCGGAATGCTGGGTCTTCCTCCAGATCGTCCAAGAAATCGTTGTAATCACTGGAAAAGGGTTCACTGTTAGAATTGTACTTCATAAACTCAAAATCCATATAAGAATTTCTTATACGAATTTATATAGAAGCCATAATAGCGGCAACTGATATGAGCATTCCACCTGCTCGGTTTGCTGTACCTTGTAAGGTGCTCCCATCGAGCGAATGCTCATTGCTCATGTCAGTCGCACGCCGCCAAATGGAAGATCTTTCTGACAATTTGCACATGAGACCAAAAACCACAAAACCCAATCAACAGATAAATTTGTGCAAATCTTTATTTGTGATGTATAAAATCTTATTCAAAAACACACTAGTTTTAGAAAAAGAGTTCCACTCCACCGCTGTTCCCATTCAGAAGTCGAATCTGCTTGGTACTGTGAAGGGATTATAACTATGTAGAGGGCGGTTCAAACTCAATAGCGGCTATGAAGTGCGCCGCAAGCTCCCCGCACATCTAAATTTTGCTACTGTGCAAGTGTGCAGCGTTTCGCGTCGACTTCACAGCTACCATTGAGTTTGAACCACACTCTACCACATATTCCTACTAATACAAATCCCGAAAATTGTCGAGGCCCACATAGCTTCAGTTATAAAAGCAAAATAGCTTACTCATTAGTAGAGCTGAGTCCTTCATGCAACTCCTCAGCCATGTGTCTCAGCTTCCAGGCCCTTGCGCGTCTCCGCACCGACCTCTCTCCATAGTACTTCTTCACGAGATACACATCTGGTATAACGCTGTGGTCCAACTTGTCCAGGTTGTCGTCGTTTACGTTCGACTCGCTCAGATTGTATCTGTTGGGTGGAGTTACGTTAAAAACTTTTTTTAGTATTTGTTGCATTGGCGGATCGAGGGGGGGCATGTGAACAGATTAAAGAAAGAAACTCTGTTACTATTATGGCGCGGCTTCATATACGCCCGAACCTTCGCCTTTGAGTTGGCGCGGAAAAATATCTCTGTTGACTATCCTCGATGTTTTGGTAGCGCTTCAACCTGGACACACAGTCAATTTGTTTGCCCGCTGCGCGACTGACGTGGGCTAAATAAAATGGAGGAAGCAGTAGCGTTATATTGCATGTCGGCGAATAACTATGTTTTACAAACTGTGAGAGTATTATTTGCGATTACAAAAATAAATTTTAATAGGTTTGATTTATAATTTCTTATCAAAATGAAGTAAAACCAATTTTTTTTTTATTTGTCTGTTTATCTGTGGTTTTGAATACGGATCACGGTTGTTATAGTGGCAACAGAAATATATCATCTGTGAAAAATTCAACAGTCTAGCTATCACGATTCATGAGTCCATCCTGGTGACTGATGGACAGACAGACAGACAGACAGACGGACAGCGGAGGTTTAGTAATAAAGATTTATCCTTAGAGTACGGAACCTCAGTCATTTTTATTTCATTCTGAACAATCCCCACTGCACTAAGCAATAAGGAAGTAATTTTATGCATGTTTTTATTTATAACTTAAAAGACAAAAAACAGTAAATAACAATTGGCGCGCCTGCATTACCGACAGTGTATTGCACTTTTCGGGCTACGGCGAAATACATCGCGCGATAACTTCGTCTGCGCTCGATGCAATGCAGATTAGAGAAAAACAATGTGTTTATTATGTAAGTACCTATACCCGAGGAAGTCATATGTATTTACATATATAAGTTTTTTAATTAATCTGTGGTCCAAACTAAAAAAGAGGATAGGTGTGAGAACCTTCTTGAATATGAGCACGACTCGGAGAACAAGAAATTTATTAAACTAAAAACTTCTTAGACTTTTTTTATAAGTTTTAAGGCTTTACGCGATATCATATTTAGCCAATATTGAAACATAACTAAATTATTATTCATGTTTTCGATTTATTGGGTTCTGGCGAGGGCAAAATTCTTTATTGGCGATCTGGTAGTATGTATTAGTTTTCAAAAATCTACTACGCGTTACCATTCGAAATAAGTATTTAAAATTGTATTTATAGTACCTATAGCTCAACGTTTAGTAGTAACATATTCAGTAATCTGTACCTATTGACCTTGCTACGCATTGTAAACCCTTTTTTATTTTGGCATTAGACAAAATTTGTATTTAGCCAATAGGAAGTATTTTATGAAAACTGTTTAAAAGGGTAGGTACTTAGACTTTTTATAATTATTCATAAGGCTTCACGCGATTATCATACTTAGCCAATATTGAAGCTAACATTTTTATTCAAGTGCTCGATTTATAGGGTTTTGGCGGGAGCAATGTTCTTTATTGGCGATCTGGTAAAATGTATTATTTAAATAAACTTCTACACGTTACCATTCTAATTAGGTAGATAAAATTATTTTTGCGCTACTGCTACATTCTTGATCGACCCCAAGGAAGTTTTAAGGTACCTGGGGGTCTAGCAAAGATACCAACCACTAACGCTAACGCCCCACGCTAACTCCAAAAATGTATTGAAATGACATTCGCTGCGGAAAAGTTAGCGATTTCCTAAATGTCATTTCAGTACATTTTGGAGTTAGCGTTTGGCGTTAGCGTGAGTGGTTGGTATCTCTGCTAGACCCCCTGGTGGTCTAGCAAAGATACCAACCACTAACGCTAACGCCAAACGCTAACTTCAAAATGTACTAGGATGAAATTTCGGAAATCGCTTTCTTTTCCACAGCTAATGTCTGTTCAATACAGTTTTGGAGTTAGCGTTTGGCGTTAGCGTTAGTGGTTGGTATCTTTGCTAGACCCCCTGTAGTACTTATAGCTACTTAAGTTATATACCCTTACCATTGCTACGCATTTTAAAACCTTTTTTATTTTGGCATTAAAGTAAGCCGGAGGTGCTATTATTTGTATTTAGCCAATGATACGAAATATTTGATGAAAAATGTTTAAAAAAGGTAGGTACCTACTTAGATACAATAATATGTAGGTATCCTCGAATTAACAACATGGCGCGTAACGTTCGTTTTTGACTGTTTTTGATTTGTTCTTCTTCTTCTTCTTGCATGTTGAAATAAGTTTTTAATAGTTAAAATATTTTAGATATGTGGGCTTTTAAATAAACCACGGGAGCAGAAAATGATTGATTACTCGGTTACTTCAAGAAGGTTATAGTTATAGTAGGTAAGTAACTATCTTATGTGTAGGTAGTTAAGTACTCAATTCGTATGGAACTAAACTTAGAAGATAAAAAAAATGTGGTAAATGGAACAAAAAGCGCGCGGATAATATGTAAAAATGAGCAAGAGTTTTGGCGGGAACGCGGAAAAGTTCACGTCGTTGCATTGTATTATTTTTCAAAACTTTTGCTTTTTCCAGTGTTAATGTTTAAAATTGGTGGCGTTTTACGCATTAAGTGCTGAATTACGAGCATGAGTGAGGGCAAGTGATATAATGTGGTGAAACGTGATTTTTCGTGTTGCTTCCAAAACTCCATAGAAGCTTCTAGTAAAGTTGCCACCACTTTGCTGGAGCATGACTTAAACTGGACTATGACTACCTGACTTATACTGGACTATGACTATGACTAGGACATGACTGCGTGAAATATTTTATAACACGATGAAAATATAATACTTGACACTGACTAAATACACAATGTGTGGAGCCAAAATATAAGAAAAAAAAAACTGAGCAAAACAGGATCATCGTGTGTGATTCTTTCATATTTTCTAAACTGTACCTGCCCTGCCTGCTTAGGTAACTACTACCTAAACAAAATTTACTGAAACTTCTGTTAAAGACCTGAGTGAAGTGATGATGTTTTCTTTTTGTTGTAATATGAAGAGGTACTTATATAATTGTGGTTTTTTGTTTGAAACTTCTTTTACTGTTATAAATCTACACTTGGGTGCAAAAAATTCGCACGTATGCAACATTTTGACTTTCGCTGCATTTTTATTTTTGCGATTTTAACGGTACTGCAATATGTTACTACCATTAAAACAAAATGCACACGTAGGCTTTTGAGTGACACATCGAGTGACCATCAACCTCTATAAACAATACAATAACAACAATACAATAGCATAAACCGAAATCGCTCGTTACAGGTAGAGACGCTCGCACTACTTGTCACAGGTATAAAATGGTGCATTTTAAGGGTAGTGACCTCATTCGCACATCAACCTTTTCTTTGAACAGTCGTCAATTGATAACATCGTAACCCAAAATTAAAAAATTAGTACCACACCAGAAATAGCCGCTCTAGTGGTGGCCCTACTTCAAGCAGGGAAAAACCAAATTGAAGTGGCAAGACAACTGAATCTAAGCCGGTTCTCTGTCCGTCGAGTATGGCAGAGGTATCAAGAGACTGGCGGCTTCAAACGGCGCCAAGGATCTGGCCGACCCCGTGCCACAACAAGGCGTGACGACCGCTTTATTGTGACGACTGCATTGCGCAATCGGCGTTTGAATGCAGTTCAATTGGGACAGCGTCTCCAAGAAACACGGGAAGTCGATGTCAGCCGATGGACAGTTAGAAGACGACTACGGGAAGGGAATCTGACTGCGCACCAGACCAGCAAATGGACCGAAACTGACCCCAGCCCACCGACAAACCCGCCTTCAATTCGCTCGAGAGCATTTGGAATGGACTGAAGACCAATGGAGCGCAGTTCTGTTCTCTGACGAGTGCAGGATGTGCCTACATGGCAACGATGGAAGAGGAAGAGTCTACCGAAGGCCAGGCGAGCGATTTCAACAATGCTGCATCGAAGAACGAGTCTCTTACGGTGGTGGATCATGCATGTTCTGGGGAGGCATATCACTGGAGGCAAAGACTGAACTTATTTTCATCTCCGGAGCGAATCCTGGCCGCCGATCAAGGGGATTCACTTCTCAAAGGTACATTGAGGAAGTACTCCAGGACCACGTTGTACCATTTGCGGGATATATTGGAGAACACTTCATCTTCATGCAAGATAATGCAAGACCGCATACGGCTCGTATTGTGTACCAGTACCTTGAAGAGGTTGCGGTGCCTGTCATGGAGTGGCCAGCTCGCAGCCCGGACCTCAATCCGATTGAACATTTATGGGACGAGCTAAAAAAACGAGTTCAGGCCAGAGACACTGCCCCAACGAGTCTCCAGGAGCTGCAACATGCGATTGAAGAAGAATGGGAGGCCATACCGCAAGATCTTTAGTTCAGTCAATGAAAAAACGCATGGAAGCAGTCATTCGGGCTAGGGGAGGGAACACCCCTTATTAATAAAAAAGTTTTTATGCTGATTTTCATGTTTTTAATTTAATTTCAACCCCTAACTTTTATGTTATAAATACACAAAAAACAGGTACTTCAGACATTTACCCAAAACTCACGAAGTAGACGTGGTATAAGGACAAAAAAGGTACTGCTGGATAGGTTTTGAAATAAACTTTAATATTAGATACCAAAAAAATAAAAACAAACATGTTTTTTTTTTATTTTTGAAAATTTGATGAAAATTTATACATGTGCGAATTTTTTGCACCCAAGTGTATATTAGACTCAAAACATTTAATTTTAGGTAATGGCATAAATAGCTTCCACTCATGGCTATGCTTGCGTTATACCTATACCTATTCTAATACAGGTTACTGTGCGCAGCTTCGAAAAGATTTATTGGATTTTGTTGTTTGGTACGAAATGCATGATCTATTATTAGACTATAACGTAAAAATAACATAACACAAGCGTGCGAAGCCGCGGGCAAAAGCTAGTCATACCAATAAAACTTTATAGTGGTTACTAATTAAATAGTAAATTACCCTAGAACTGTGTCTCCTGGCTTCAAGATGTGCCCAAGATGTGTTTTAGTGTGTACCGGGCTGACATCCATGCCAAGTTCACTGGCCTTCACCACCCACACATCAGCCAGGACGTGTTTGTTCGACACCATGCCTTGGCCTGGGAATGATTTCTTTTCCTGTAACATTTTTCATAGTGAGTTAGTTCTAATCACAGAGCATTGAAAAAAATTGCGCTTCTCGGGGGGGCGAAGCTTATTTTTTTTCGTGCTCTGTTGTTCGAATAGTAAACTCCGGTTAAAAATTATTTGGTTACATAAATAAATTACATTATTTAATTATAGTACTTGCTGTAAGTTATGGAATCCTAAAAATATTATTTGTTTGTAGGATTTTAACAGCAATTAGCATGGATGCTGTAATCTGCTGTAATTTATTATGCTGATAAAATTTCTTAGAGACACATCAGCCAGCAATAACAAAGGCAATATAATATAACTTACATGCTCTTTCAAAATGTCGATATCCATTACAATATATTCTACAAGCTGCTTTGGATTGCATATTGGTGTAAATGGGTGCCTCCAGTAGACAGTTGATGACAGATCACACACTGAAACATAAAATATTACTTCACTTGGGTGGCATTTTTCAATAATCAGATAAACGTTATTCATTGGACAGATCTAGCTCTGTGCAATAGTATTAGCTAATTATAAGATTGACAAAGCCGCTTTACAGCTGCTTCCACATAATAATATTACCTATGTATACAAACTGACAACGCACTATGCAGCTGCTTAAGCTAATTTACTTATGTTGTAATGCAAACTTTTATGCACCTACCTAGTATACAATTTAACAAGGCCCTACAGCTGCAAAAGCTATAAGCAATTTGTAATATTGATCTCATCCAAGTGTCCCTTGTGTGTTGTCTATGGAAATAAATAATTGAATTGAATTGGACAAAACAGCGATAAGAAATGTGAATTTTTTAAACCATATACTAATTAATGTTGTTTGGTTTGGTTAGTCGGTTTATAGTTAATCCAGTCATTGTGTAATCACCCCGTATATAAATAAGTTAACTTAATATTACTAGCAGGAAAAGGGCAGGTTATGTAATTAACAACATAAGTTATAAGCAAGAATGTGTTACTGTCTGTACTTATAACAATAAATGTCGCTAAAACATGGTTATTTTGTGGTTTTGGTTCTGAATTTTTACCATTCAGTCCACCATTATATCCATTCAATAGAACAAGCTTACATCAAAAATATTTGCAAACCCACACATTAGGGCAAACATTTAACACCAACAAATTTGAAAGTCTGTTAGTCACTGTTTAAGTTTTATGGAAAAATATCACAATAAACTATAGTCCTGTGAAGTCACAGGCAGCAGGTAGTATCTATCATTTTACTAGGTGGTAGGACTTTTCTGCAAAGTTCATCTAGGTAGGTACCACCTCTTTGCCAGTTATTTTGCCGCCAAGCAGTAGTGTGCAAGCACTACTGCTTGGCGGCAGAATAACTTGAAGGGCATTGTAGCTAGTGAAATTACTGGGCAAATGAGACTTTATGACCTGATCTCACAGACTAGTAATCTGATTACTAGACTGTGTGATGTCTCAAGATGACGTGCGCAGTGCAGTGTCAAGCAAAACTTTTTTTTTAAAGTTCCTAGTGACGCTGCAACTGTTATGGGCGGCTGTGTCGCTTAACATCAGGTGAACGACTGGCTCGTCACGTCATCTATTCACATAAAAAAAAAACATACCTTGACCGGTGCTTGCATCAATTAGGTGAATGGTACTGGTCACTCGGTTCACTAAGCAAACTGGCGATATACCACCCAATTGGTTGGTCAATTTTTTAGGAAGACAGATAAGACTGTCTTTTGATAACGGCACTATTTCAATGCAGAATGTAAACTTGTAGTTATAGACATTGCTGTGTATATCATGAGATATAAGCTTCTTGGAATGTGAGCATTTAATAGGCAGCACAGATTGGACAAAGTCAACCATTTTTCGAGCATGACTCTCTGTTGCATAAAAGAAGTCCAAGCCATCTGAAAATTTAAAGATGTGGTTGAAGTTCATGTTTTATTTGTTTAGCTGAAATATGTGTCTTTTTTATTTAATGTATAAATATTAACCATGTTTAGGTTTTATCCCCAAAGTATTCTCATGTGCCTTATGCTTTAAAATGAGCTGTTCCAAGTAATAGAAAGTCTTCCTGTTGTTAGCTCTTTGCCTGACTTGCACCAAAGCACGCCAGTAGTCCTGAGCTTCAGAGCGATGGCAGGCATCACACATCTGGTGTTGAATGTTAAATTCCACAATGAAAGATTGCTGCAGTACTGTCCCTCCCATAACTTCACCTTGAATTGTCAATTTGACCTGTAAATAAGCACATTAAAACAATATAATAAATAAATAATTTAAATAATTTTTAATAATAATTTATAACAATTTATTTATTAAAATTGACGCTGATGAATATGTGATAATATGTTATAATTGCAAACGCGTTCATATTAAATAAATAAACTTAAATAATATTAAGTCCTGTTTGAAAAATAAAAAACTATGTGTTCAAATCTCATATAATGTAAAAAATAATATAATATTATTTCTGAAATGAAATTGTACATTAGGCCATCATAGTTTTCAATTAACCATATTCTCTGCTGGTTTTTTAATAACCATACCTAAAAACACCTAGCATGTAAAAATAACAGCAACAAGTGTTAAAGTTTTCATAGCATTACATTTATCATCATCATCAAGAGCCTGAAGACCTCCACTGCTGATCATAGGCCCTCCCCCAGAGAGTGCTTATTTGAGTGGCTGCTCGTCTTCTGAATTCATTAGCTCCCTCCAAATTTCACTAGATTGTCGGTCAATCTAGTGGGAGGCAGCATATTCTGCGTTATATGGTTTGTGGTCACTATTGAGAACCTTTCTTACCCATCAGTTGTCAGTTCTACTAGTGATGAGGCCTGCCCATTGCCATTTCATCTTGCTAATTCTAAGATCTATATTGTTCACATTAGTTCTACTGCAGATCTCCTCATTTCAGACTACATTAAAGGTCATTATAACAACATTACACAGAAAAAACACACCTTTATCCTTTTAGAATGTGGCTCAGTCCAAGCAAAACCAGCATCAACCAATTTAGTGCGGTTCAAACCTTTTAGTCTCTTCAAGCAGAGAGCTAAGAGTTCCCTTGACTCAAGAGCACAGACAATCCATTCTGCAGGTGGTTGAAGATACCTAATGGTTAAAATCCAGTTAATTTGTATCCAACTTCTAAAACCTGTTAGCTTAGTGCTTAGTGAAGACAATAATCAGGATTTATTATTGGGAGTAATGAACCAAAACCTACCTTTCACAACCTCTGCAAAAGAACAATGTTGCTTGCTTTGGGATACCTTCAGATATATCTACGTGAGCTCGCAAGCAAGCTACGCACATATTGGATGGATTTGCCTCGATAGGCACTGCGCATTGGCAGCACAATCTGAAAATATAAAGATCGCAGTACTAAGACCAGTAATTCACATCAGCTGATTTTAATTGGATCTGCTTTGTTTCGCGGTAAGCAATAATATAATTAACTATGTGAAGCTGACAATATTTTTTGAAAACACGAAAGAAACAATGAATACATAACCTTAAAATATTTTACTTACATTCGAGTACTGTTGGGTGCTAAAGCATCGTCAAGAGAAATGTATTCCATGATTATTGAAGTATAAGTGTTATGTTGACTTAGGCCGAGGCAAGGAACTAAATCTAAAATAAAAATAAGACACGAGCGACGGATAAAATTGGAAAACCACGAACAAAACAAAGAGTATATAATTTACTGAACAAAACGAAGTGATTATAGCCCTATTCCGATTCACGCTAAAATCGATAATATCGATATTATCGCGCTAAAAACGCGTACCGAATTGCCGTGAGCGCTACAACGAAATCTCTTGTAAACGTCATGACCGACGCCATCTTGCGATATCGCCGTCCTTGATTGGTTGTTCCGAGTCATTGCCAGCAGTCAAAGTCATTGAGCGCAATATCTGAATCGGAACGCTGAAAAATCAACGTGAGCGCTATGAGCGATTATAGCGTGACTCGGAATACGGGGTATATTATCCTCTTCGACAGCAAAGAGAATATAGCTATATATTGCTATATTATCTTTGCTGTGGAAGATATATAAATAGTATAATACATAGTATATTATACTACGTTCGACAGTTCGACCACGAAAGGAAAAGAAAACCGTGGAGAAGTAATAGTAGTATAGTGTTCTCATATTCTGTGCGTAGAAGCCACCACAGCACAGTGTTGCCAACGACGACGGGACTAATATCGCCATTTTCTCGGCTCAAGTAGCCGAATTTCAGGTTCCGTAGCCTAATAAAGTAGCCCAATCCTCAAATGTCAAAATACCGTTAAATTATATAAAATGTGGATTTTGACGAACTTTATCTAATTTAGCGAAGGGTATAAAAGCCGGTGCGAGCACGCGCCCGGTCTCTCTCTCTCTCCCTCCCGCCCGGTGATGCTGTAAAGGTCGTTAGAGACCAACAGCATTAGCCCGTTCAAAAAAAAAAAGCGCCCGGTCTCTTTTCGCTGCGCACCTCCGTCGAGGAAACATCGTCTGGCTCGTCATTTTTGTTCAAATTTCTTTAATTTGTTCTAAATTGAATCTCTGTCCGTTTGAGTAATTTTCTTTTTAATTTTTTTTGTTTTCAATTTTGTTTAGGTTTTGTCAATTGTAATTTTTTTTAGTAAATTTTTCTGAAATTGCTAAGAATATCTAAGAAGGAACTGCCTGTACCCTCACAGATTTCAAATACTATAGTACGGATCAGTGTAATATTTCGGAATAATGTAGTACTATACATTCAAAATTATAATGTAAAAAAAAACCCTCATTTTCGAAGGAACTCGTAAACCATACCATAGGTCCCATAGGACCAGAGATGTGATCTAAGATACAAGTATCTGAAATACAGATTCAAGATACAAGATACGTATTTTGTATCTTGTATCTAGATACTTTTTTAAAAATGTATTTGGATCTTGTAGTTAGATACTATTTGTCTTGTATCTTGTATTTAGCAAATACTTTTTTTGCCAAGATACTTTTTGTCATAATAAAACTACCTAGGTATGCATTTTTTACATTTACATTCAGTTACACCTGCACAATCTTACACTTACATAAAACTGAACGTCATCTTTAAATTTAAATCAACCTTCACCATTTTACTCACTTCACACTGTAGTGTATTCCGTACAAGGAAGTTCTATAATATAAATACTAATGGTAGGTAAAAGGTTACCTTGATTCCGTATTACGCATAGACTTAGGATGTAAAACAATGACAGTTTGAAATGGGACAAGAAATTTAAGATATTGTGTTTGAAAAAGTGCTGCTTGTTGAATTATGAATATTTGCGATAAGTTAACCTGTAAGTAGTAATTTCTAAATATTAAACCTAGGGCCTAAAGGTATATGGGCAGCCATGGTTTTAAAATAAAATAGCAGTCATTTAAATTACTAAGATCCTGCAAACTCTGGAGTAAAATTGCTAGATAATAGAAAAAACTGAAACACTGAAAATCTACAAAATAAACCCAGCCAGACACCACACGAACATGACTATTAATAATTCAATATTTCTGATAAAGCTGTGATACGTCTTCGGTTTAGTATGTTTTGTAACATCACATTCACTGAATGCCATCAATGTTGACAGCGCTGCCAAAAGACAATGTTTTGTGCTATAACGCTGTGGTTAAGTTGTCGACAATTAATCACACTTATAGCATAATAATATTCTGTTCAAACAAAAGTTTAATAATAATAATAGATATTTTATTTTCGCGTACATAGCTAAGTCTTAACGCTGCTGGGGGTTTTTATTTGTTGTAATTAGAAAAACATTTCGAGGAATGGGCTTACTGACGATCACTCATAAAATCAAAAATAGTTACGGTTCATGTTTAAGTTCCGAGTAACACTGCAACTGTTATGGGAGACCGTGTCGCTTAACATCACGTGAACGACTAGCTCCTCACGTCATTTATTCACATAAAAAAAAATTTAAAAACCTTTATTTGAATTTTTGATGACGTCACTACGGAAGCAAATTATTGGAAGCCAAGTAAGATATCATAAAATGTACTAAACTATAACAAAAAAACATAAATTAGTTTTTTTGACAGTTTCATTTTTAATGAAAAAGTTTGAATCACGATCTGGTGTTGAACCCACATCCATCCATCCCTCAAGCCGAGATATGCTTTGTATGCTTTACTTAAGCTACCGTGACAAGTGCTTTCATGTCCGAATTTTGGACATGTGACCACTTTTTCTTTTCTTTTTTTTTTGAGATGATTCCCCAAGAATCATTCAGTCTAGTGCTACCAAAGCGTTGGTTATAAAAAGTGACAGAAATGACTACGTATCACGGTAGCTTAAGTAAAGCAAAGCTTTAGGGATGGATGGATTCAATTTTAAGCCCAACATCGATTCGTGATTAAAATTTTTTCTTTACAAATTAACCTATAGGAAAAATTACGCTGAGCAGGCGATATTGCTATAAAAATCATAAATATTCGTTTTTTTATTGCTCTCTATAATGCGTATTTAAAACCCAAAATAAAAAAGTAGATCGACAAATTTTGGACATTGTTTATTTCAAAAACTTTTCTTTTTTGCTTAAATAAGAATTTAAAAACTTTGAATTTCCCGCATTACACAATAATGAGTTATAAAAAAAGGGTAAAAGACGAATCTTGTAACATATTATTTTTAGAGAACCCGGATTCCTCTATTACAAGTAGTGAAAACAAGGTGTACTGGCACAGCTGACTTCGAAACCCTACAATATCTAATCTATATAATAACTAGAGATACTCGAAGAAAAGTGATTGATATATGAACTGGTTTTACTTATGCTTCAATTAAACCCCTTAAATACCTAATAAAATACCTTAAAGTATAGGTGATTAATCACATTTACGCGATCTATCCATGATTCATGTAATAAGTTGAAGCTTAATAAAAAACTTTTTTTAAAAGTATCTTGTATCTAGTATTTCAGATACTTTTTTCAAAAGTATCTTGTATCTGGTATCTCAAATACTTTTTTTAAAAGTATGTTGTATTTAGTATTTAAATACTTAGTATAGGGTATCTTGTACATCTCTGCATAGGACCATAGGTCTGATTGGTATACAACCTTCAGGCAAGTTGTAGCACTAACCAGGATCCTTCAAGAAATGTAAAAAAAAACATAGGTCCTATACAAAAATTCAAAATTATTATCATTTTTGCTACCATTTTCATGTTCTTCATCATCGTCACCATCACCAACAAAACTATAGTCGCCATTACATGCTCATCATCATTTTTCATCATCAATATAGTCGTCATTATCATGTTCTTCATCATCATCATCATCATCATCATCATCATCATCATTATCAACCTCTTCTTAGAGACTCTCGGGTCTAGCCCAGACATTTCGAAGGCATTGCTGATTGCGAAGCTAACACCAAGAGGCCCTTTTGAATACAAAATTATTATTACAACATTATTTTTGATTTTTACCTACTGCTCGGAAACTATACCTGGATCATTATACCGTTTTCGAAAAATTATACAACAGATGAGGTAGTACTAAACATTCAAAATTATAATGTAAAAATACCTGTGCCCATACAAAAACCCTCATTTTCAAAGGAACTCGTAAACCATAGGTCTGATTGGTATACAACCTTCAGGCAAGTTGTAGCACTAACCAGGGGATCTAGCAAAGATACACACGCTCGTTTTTCCGCACACGCTACGGAAATAGCCGTAGCGTGACCAAAATGGTAGCAAAATGGCATAGGTCACGCCAGACGTCTAATCCGCAGCACCGTACGGAAAACGCTCGATTGTCTATGGACTGAGCGTGAGCTCTAAGTAAAAAAGTAAAAACTGAACAACAATGGCGGCGATAATTTGAAAATAGGGAGAATTTTACTTAGAGCCCGAGAGAAAGTTGAATGGTATAATAAAAAACTGTTTTCTTATTATTTTCATAATATTGTTCTAAATGCTGATTGCAAGCAAAGTTGTAAAATGGAAATAAGAAGTTTTATATGATATTACGGATATCACACATGGATCGATTAAAAAATTTCATCCATGATATACCTATTTATTTTTACGAAAGTAAAGCAAACTTGGTAGAATAACTTTTATTTTATTGTATTTTAGATGGATAGACCACGTGCACACGTGTCCCACAACAATCTGATGAGAAGGGGATTCTCATTTTTACCACTGATAGAGTGGCAACAGGCCCACAACCAGGGCATAATAACATTAATAACTTAAATAGAAAATAGCCCGAACGTAAAATAAATGTAGTGATCATGTCGTGGGCGTTACTAGTTAGTATCCAGTGTATTTATTTGGCCCAATACTTCGCCAACACGCAATAAATGTCGCTTGATAATCTTGCGTTATGCAGAAATAACACAATTCGTAAAATAGCCCGCGTTATTCCGTTATATGGGATGAGGCATCTGTACTGTAGGTATTATATTATCTGGGGCAATAGCCAGATTTTACCTTATCTCAACAAATTTAACACAAAATTGATGGATTTGCTTCACGAAATCACGAAATCCAACAACAAGTTATCGATCGACAGGTTCAAGTAGCGAACGTTAACATGACATGCATGAGTACGGGCGGACGCGCAGGGAGCGTGAACGACTACGACAAAATTAGCGACAGCGTTTGTCAAAACTTAGGCCTCAACACATCACGCTACCGCCGTGGGCGTTATCCACAATGATGTTTGCGACCGAGTTAGCGTGACCCGATGTCGCTTATCCGCAGGGACTGTCATCTCCATACATTTTGGCGTTAGCGTTAAGCATTAACGCCAATGGAAAGGGATCTTTGCTAGACCCCCTGGATTTTTCAAGAAATGTTAAAAAAAACATAGGTCCTATACAAAAATTTTACCATTTTTACCATTTTCATGTTCGCTTAGTAAAAAGCCAAACAACTGTTAGACCTTACATATAAAACACTTGCGCTATTGAGAGATCGGCCATACAACATGATAAAAAAAATGTTTTTTTACAACTACAATTGCTTTACTAAACATCACATATTTCTCTAGTGATTATCAACTCACAGAAATAAATCAACCAGAACAATGTAATTATAACCAGAAATCTCTTAAAAGGTTGATAGTGATGGTGATGATCTTTTTAATTCTTCATCATCATCATCAACAGCCTGAAGACGTCCACTGCTGAACATAGGCCTCGCCCAGAGAGCTCCACTTTGAGTTTGAGCGGCTGCTGCATCCATCGGTGCATCGCGGTCCCCTCATCGACAACGGGTTTAAGTTTTTACCACCTATAATGAGATAGTTAGATACAATATACCTACAATCCTACGATAACATATTTCAAAAAATCAATATAAAGGAAATGCACATATCGAGTAAAAATAAAATTAAAATAATAATAGGCCCAAATTAGTTTAGTTTACTCAACCTCGCCCGCTGTCATCCCGTCGCTGTTAGCGTAATGCCGTGCGCGTGTAGTAGTGCGGCTAAATACCTACTCATGCGCGTAGTAAACGTCCTTAAAATGTTTTTGTAATAATTACTGTTAAGGATTCTACCTATAGGTATCCTTATTTAAACATAAAATAGTTTATAACTTCAATGGTATAAAATTATTGTCACTTTACTACACTTATCAAACCACTCGCAATAGGACTACAATTTAAAAAAAAATTTAATGGAGCACAATGTGTGTTTTAAGACTTTTACGGAAGGTCGCTAGACTGAGACAGATAGTTTAGTATTGTTGAATACTAAACAATTACAACTAACAAAAAAATCAGCCAAGTGCAAGTCGGATTCACGTACGAGGGGTTTCGTACTATTATCTGTAAAAAAGAGCAAAAAAATCACGTTTGTTGTATGGGAGCTCTCATTACAATTGATTTAATTGTTTTTTAGTACCTGTTAGTTGTTATAGCAGCAACAAAAATACATCATCTGTGAAAATTTCGTCTAACTATCACCGTTCATGAGATACAGCCTGCTGACAGACGGGCAGACAGAGACAGACAGACAGATAGAAATTTTGAATACTTTGAATACAGTTTATGTGAAATAATGTACGATAAACATCGATCGCAGGTTATGTTTACATTTTGTTTTGTTGGTACTCCGCAACTGTATTACGTAAAAATTACAAAGCAGTAGCATAGCAACAGCAGTTCGCAAAGCGACTTAAGCGACAGCGAATACTTAGTAATCGGTCGCAAGATGTCCGCCTGTTGGGTATCCTGCCTTATTCGAAAGAATAAATGAGGGTGGCAAACCTGTACCACGGAATCCATGTCTACCATCACATCCAGCTGCTTCACATTCCATCATTGTTCGACACGTTTTAATTTGTCTGAAAATAACAGCTATAACTTCGCAAACTTTATTTTCACTACGCAGTTTTATTATTCCATTTTGTCGTGCTGATAACGATTTTGTGGTATATTTAAGCTATCTAAAGAGCTAAATAGAGCAAACAACGTGTATCCATACGTAAAGTTTATTTTGAAGTAAAAATATTATGAGTTATGTCATAGAACCCAATATTTAAAATAAAAAGTTGATTAGAGTTTCATTTAAGACAAGACTAAACATGAAGGTTTATTTACAACACCGCCTGTTGCTAGCCTGTTGCTGAATGCACTTTGGCCTTTGATACTGGCGCCACTAGCAACCGAGCACTCGAGCAGCAATAGATGGCAACTAAAGAATAAAGTTTCGTTCATCGATTGCTGTCAAACGTCACTTCTCTGCAAAAGTCATGTTTGAAAACATCATCATCATAATCCCCATCATCACCACCTGAAGACGTCCACTGCTGAACATAGGCCTCCCCCAGGGAGCGCCATTGAGAGCGGCTGCTCGCCTCCTGCATCCACAACAATGATTGCGAAATTTACGCCTGTTGCAAACTTGTTGCGAGTTACATGATGACCCAGCCGGTATAGCGCACTCAGATCAAATTGATACTTTGTAAAGTATGAAAGGGAGAATTCTTTGACAATTTGAAACGGTGTGATGAATGCATTTAATGCATTTTTTCTTTTCATAGGAAACTGCAGCAGTCAAGCGACGTTCAGGCCAAGAATTGATAAAGACGATTGGAATAGTTTAAACAACATGGTAATGCCACCTGGCTGCCATAGCGCCCAAGCATGCAGTACTCAGCTGCTGCTTTACCGCGGCCTATTCTTCACTCTCGTGCGGAACTGAGCTCTGGAAAGGTGCAGCAGACACGAGCACTGATCCTGCAGAAAATGGGCTATCCCTGTTAAACCCTGAGTGATTTGTATACTTAAATATGTGTGTTTGTTCGTAGGCCGTAAACCTGAACGATGCCATACACGTCGCTGAAGATAGGAGGAGTTGGCGTGACATCAAATAAGGTCATGGAAGGTGGAGTTCACGACCCCCGGACGACGACGAATCAAGGAGGAGGGGGGAGAAAAAGAAAGTTAAAAGTTTAAGTTTAAGTGCTTTTGAGCAAAGCCGTCTAATCCAAGATTTTAGCAATGTTAAATTATTTTGTATACTAAGTTTTTACTTTAATTTTATTTTAATACCATTCGACTTCTTATAGTCATCAGTTTATCCATACCTAACACGACCTTAAAGAGAAAGGTTCTCGAATGGCGACCACGAACTGGAAGACGCAGCGTAGACCGGCCCCCTACTAGGTGGACCGACGACCTGCAGCCCTACCGTGTAAGCATTCTGGTAATGAACATCGCCTGCCATCCTGCTTACGCCAATGTACAAGCCCTTGAGTGCGAGCAAGAGAGCACACGATTACGATTGCCACCGGGCTTACGCGGTAAGGCCACTGGTCAGAACCGTGGGGAGCCGATGGATGCAAGAGGCAAGCAGCCAGTGGCGCTTTTTGGGGAGGCCTATGTTCAGCAGTGTCTACGTCTTCAGGCTGATGATGATGATGATGATGAACACGACCTTGACCTGTAACGTAGGAGTTATGAATAAATTATTTGTATTTGAGGAGTTTATAACTTGAACAATAATATTTCATTTATATTATTTACTCCATCATACATTATTTACTGACTTTTGGTATCTATACCATCAACGCTAATGATCATATCAGATAACAATCAGCAAAGTATCAAGACTAGCTGGTATATTGTGTTATGACGGCTTGGTTATTACGTAACTCGCAACAATTTTGCAACAAGCGTATATTTCGTAATAATTGCTGTCTTACTTTGGCAGAGAAGTGATGTTTGACAGCAATCGATTAACTAAAGCTCATTCTTTTATTTCCATCTATTGATGTTCTGTTGCTAGTTGCACTAGTGGGTACTAGTATCAAATAAATAAAAAGGCGAACCGCCTTTCCGAAAATGCATTCAGCGACAGGCGAGCAAAAGGCGGACATCTTGCGATCGATTACTAAGTGTTCGCTTTCGCTATGTTAACTGCTGTTGCTTTGCTACTGCTTAGATTTTACGTAATACAGTTGCAGGTTACCATATGAATGGCACAGTGGCGCCCCCATTTTTTTCTACTCTTTTTTTTTTCTTATATTTTGGCTCCACACATAGTGTATTTAGCCAGTGTCAAGTATTATATTTTCATCGTGTTATAAAATATTTCACGCAAAGTCATGTCCTAGTCATAGTCATAGTCCAGTCTAAGTCAGATAGTCATAGTCCAGTCTAAGTCATGCTCCAGCAAAGTGGTGGCAACTTTACTAGAAGCTTCTATGGAGTTTTGAAAGCAACACGAAAAATCACGTTTCACCACATTATATCACTTGCACACACTCATGCTCGTAATTCAGCACTTAATGCGTAAAACGCCACCAATTTTAAACATTAACACTGGAAAAAGCAAAAGTTTTGTAAAATAATACGATGCAACGACGTGAACTTTTCCGTGTTCCCGCCAAAACTCCCTACTCTTTTTGCCAAGCTATACTAAGAGATCTGCGTCTGGCAACAATGCTAGAACCGGAAGTTCTAGTTTAGGCCGGACCAGAGTATATAATCAAATACGTAGGGGCCGGACGCATAGAATATCAGTTAATATCTATTCTATCTGTGGCCGGACGGACGGGCGGACGACAATCTGCCGGATTGTTACGTAAAAACTTCGTGATTTTTCGTAGCCCTTTTTAGTACGTCTACTTTGGTCTCTTTTAATCGACTTTAAAAAACGAAAATGTTTTCTACCGTCTGCAGAGCTGGCCGTTTGGCCACTAGGGCGGTAGTAAATAACACCGAAAAATCACCTGCAGTTACAGGTGTAATTGTGAACAAACGTGACTATGCAGCTAAGGCTTCAGGGAAAGGGCAAGGTAAGGTGGTCGCCGTTATCGGTGCCGTCGTGGACGTTCAGTTTGAGGACGACCTACCGCCCATCCTCAACGCGTTGGAGGTGCAGAACCGCCAGCCTCGGCTGGTGCTGGAAGTCGCGCAGCACTTGGGTGAGAACACCGTGCGCACCATCGCCATGGACGGAACCGAGGGCTTGGTGCGCGGCCAGCCCGTGCACGATTCGGGCTCACCAATCCGCATCCCCGTCGGTGCCGAGACGCTCGGACGCATCATGAACGTGATCGGCGAGCCCATAGACGAGCGTGGCCCTATTTCCTCCGAGAAGACGGCTGCCATTCATGCTGAGGCGCCTGAGTTCGTGGATATGTCTGTGGAGCAAGAGATCCTTGTCACTGGCATCAAGGTCGTAGACCTGCTCGCACCCTACGTCAAGGGAGGCAAAATCGGCCTCTTCGGCGGTGCTGGTGTGGGCAAGACTGTGCTCATCATGGAGCTGATCAACAATGTCGCTAAGGCGCACGGTGGGTACTCCGTGTTCGCGGGTGTGGGCGAACGCACGCGCGAAGGGAACGATTTATACCATGAGATGATTGAGTCTGGAGTGATTTCGTTGAAGGACAAGACCTCCAAGGTGGCGCTCGTATATGGCCAGATGAACGAGCCACCCGGCGCGCGTGCCCGCGTTGCTCTCACCGGTCTCACCGTGGCCGAATACTTCCGCGACCAGGAGGGGCAGGATGTGCTGCTCTTCATCGACAACATCTTCCGCTTCACCCAAGCTGGTTCCGAGGTGTCTGCTCTGCTGGGTCGCATCCCCTCCGCTGTGGGCTACCAACCAACCCTCGCCACTGACATGGGTACCATGCAGGAGCGCATTACCACCACCAAGAAGGGCTCTATCACCTCCGTGCAGGCTATCTACGTGCCCGCCGACGACTTGACTGACCCCGCCCCGGCCACAACCTTTGCTCACTTGGATGCTACCACCGTGCTGTCTCGCGCCATCGCCGAGCTTGGTATCTACCCAGCTGTAGATCCACTTGATTCCACCTCACGTATCATGGACCCCAACATCATTGGCGCTGAGCACTACAACGTCGCTCGTGGCGTGCAGAAAATCTTGCAGGACTACAAGTCGCTCCAAGACATCATCGCCATCCTGGGTATGGATGAGTTGTCCGAAGAGGACAAACTGACCGTGGCTCGTGCGCGTAAGATCCAGAGGTTCCTGTCGCAACCCTTCCAGGTGGCTGAGGTGTTCACTGGACATCCTGGTAAGCTGGTGCCTCTTGAGGAGACTATCAAGGGCTTCTCCAAGATCCTGCAGGGCGAGTATGATCACCTGCCAGAGGTGGCCTTCTACATGATTGGACCGATCGAAGAAGTTATTGCTAAGGCAGAAACTTTGGCTAAGAATGCGTAAACTATTAATCTTTAAGTAGGTGAACAAATGTTATGTAATTTATTGGTTGGTACAAAATGTCCTCTGTTTGTAATAGTAGATTCATTTGTACAGGTAATGCAGTGAAGTGTTTCACCTGTCATATCTACTAAATAAATAAATCTATGGGGAAGACTGTAATATGGTATTTGTTTATTGAATTTCCAAAAATACCTTGTTCATAATCTCATCTTAATTTTAATCTTACCGTTGAAAAATGAGCTGTTGTATCCAATAAACTAGCCTGCAGAGTATATTTTATAAAACGGTAGGTTAGGAATAAACCGTATATTCTCTAGCCTGCACATTGCAGTAATAGATAAATATGTGTGGACATTTTCATGCAGCGCCATAAGCAAAGCTTGTACTATGGGAACCAGGGGCCGTACTGTGAGCTTTAGTGTGATTCAAACCAGAGCCTGTATTGGATTGCTTCGTTTTTGACAAGCGATCAAATATTGGCTCAATTTTGAATCATGCTAAGAGCTCACAGTACGGCCCCAGATATCTGATACAATACTTAGATATTTTTTGTTTGTAAATACATACATAGAATACAATTTAAAGGGTCACTGGTGGGACAGAGCTGGTGGGGAGAAAAGGAAAATTAACATACAAATGTTTGTCCTGGGTGGGAATCGAACCCACAGCATCAGGCCAGTCGAAAGTAATGAGTGAGGTGTCTCATCTAAACTAAATTAATCTTACACACTCATCCATCAACATTGAATCAGAATATACCTTCATGCACTCATCTTTCCTTTACTTACTACTACTATACCTACATATAATAAAACTGGTACAGGTCCAATTCAGTAATACTAAAAATAATTAATACTGTACATTGAAAATATTTTGATTTTTTTTTTCTGATGCTAAAGGCAAAATCCACATACTGACTTCTGTTACCTCCTTATCTGTGCTGTGGATTGCATAAGTACATCAGGATAAAAGTGTTCTGTGAAGTACATTCTCTGTAAAATGTACAATGTATGATGAATTATGTGTGTGAATGTGCTTTTAGATATTGCTACTAATAACTTACATCGTCTGGGTAGGTCGAACCCGCAAAAAACACAAAATGGTTACCTAAGTTTAACAGCATAACTAAATACATGTAAGGTGATGACTCTTGGAAATAATAAGTATAAACCAGTATAAACATATTGGGAAGAATTAGGAAGAGTAACGAAAAAGCTCCAGGCCTGTGTGGCAGGCCACTGATAAGCGATGGAGAAGAAGCCGGCCTCCTCCAAATGGCCTAGCGGCATAGATTTATATATCAAGATATGCCCGAAAGAACATTTTATTTTGTCAAAATGGCGTGTGAAAAGTCAGCGCCATCTATTAGAAATCGCGTGAATTACGACAAGTTCAGAAAATTAAGTGCCTATCGCTGCCATTATGTCCGTCAATGTTTATGTTTACAATGATTATTCCAAATATAAATTCGATTATTTTGTTACAAAACAGAGTGTAATATTGAAAATATTGAATTACTTTAGGTAAGAAACTTGGTCTTTCTTTTTACTGCACTTTTGAGTATAGATTGTGCAACCCTTCACAATACTACTTAGCATATTTTGTTTGTGACATTCGACCGATGCCTTCTAACTCCCATCACAGACTGAGCGCTAGTGGATGCCAATCTGTGAAATTGGCTCCCACTTTGAAGCGACGTTTTAACCTGTCCTTAATATATATGTCTATGCCTAGCGGGTAATTACTATTGTACCTATCTGAAACTGTTATGGGCGGCCGTATTGCTTAACATCAGGTGAACGACCAGCATGTCGTCATTCATTCACAAAAAAAATATTTCAGCTTTTTAGCTACATTCCTAAGCAAAGCTATGGGAATAATACGTAATCACCAATCAGGAGTAGCAGTGTTGATTCACCCAGGTAGACCACATGCAATACCCGGAAATAATTATCATTGAGGAAGCGGGGCAATGGGCAATATGTTATCTCTATAGATCGCGACGACTGTGAGAAAACTGAGGGGCCCCTGTGGACCTAGCACGAATATTTACGCGCGCGTAAGTGTAACGTTAACGTATGCCAGTTGTATGGCATATAATCTGCCCCCCTATTACGATTGAGCTAGCAGCGCTGCTGACGCGACTGCTGTCAAAATTGTATGAACTTTGACAGCGGTTGAGCGGCAGACGTAATCGTAATAAGTTACACTTACGCGCGCGTAAATATTCGTGCTAGGCTTACTGTATGCAGGATGCAAGCAGCCGCTCAAAGTGGCGCTCTGTAGGCGAGGGCTATGTTCAGCAGTGGAAGTCTTCCTTCAGACTAATGATGATAGCCCTATTTATTCTATGATACTACGACATATTCGAAATAAAAGAAAAATGTGGCTTAAAATCAGTATTTATTAAAGTCCTTATCGCTTTCCTCCTACTCGTGGTGCAGACTTTTGACTGACTTTAGCAGCTTTTGTTTTAGGTTGAGATTTAGCCTTGGTTGTAGGTGCAGTAGCTTTCTTTGCAGCCTTGGTAGATTTTTTCTGTTCCTTGGCAGCCCTGTAGCATATAGACGGAAATGAGTAAGTTGTAATGTATATGAGAAAACTAAAGTGCTATGAATAGCCTATTTGCAGCTCTTTGCCTTTTGACTTTTAAAAAAACAATTTGAAAACTAGTCCAGTCAATAAGGAGTTGTAGAGTGAATGAGAGACCCCCATTTGGCCATTCGTTGACTGGACTAAACTGGTTCTAAACCAATTATTTGATAAGTGAATTCATCACTGTAGATATAGGACACCACAACATGCATCAACACATCAAAGGTCATAATATATATCAATCAATGATACCAATCAGGGGTTACTCTACAAGTTTTGTTACAATAGGAGGTTTTAGTAGGTTTTCCAACAGTTGAGCTGAGGAAATTTAGTTCTATAGCCAAAGATAGATGGTGCTGCCCCCCAGCTGAGCAGCCAGTTGAGCAACGGTGCTAGCTCAATTGTAATAGGGGGGTTGATGACACATGAATCTCTTTCTTTTTAAGAGCAATTTTAGAAAACAAAAATTAAGTATCTCAGAAATTATTATTATTATTATTATTTGATAATAAACGAGCAGCATTCCTGTTGTTTTTTTAATTAAAAAGTAAGAAGCATTTTAATATACAGGAATAGAAAGAGACAGCTCAAACATGCAGTGACAGTTCTTGGTCTTTCATTACGTCATTACTAAGCTGTGGTAGCTTTACATACAATCTGTAAAAAGGACCCTTATACCAAGGCTTTGCTGATCAACTGGCACCAGGCTGTATCTCATGAACCGTGTAGTATAATAGTTAGACAGTTGAAATTTTCACAGATTATGTATCTCTGTTGCCGCTATAACAATAAATACTAATAAACAGAAATAAATATTTAAGGGGCTCCCGTACAAACAACGTTTTTTTGCTTGTTTTTACAGATAATGTTATAGAACCCTACGTGGGTGAGTCCGACTCGCAGGTGGTCTATTTTATTAACATTTCTTAATCCATTCAAATCTTTAGAACCACAGATGTACAGTAGCAATTCTATTCATTCATAATATTCTATAAGTCACTCATTAAATAAAAATATAATTATATTGTTCAAATAAAGTAGCAATTGATAGATATACCCACTTGATAGCCTGCTCTCTCTGAGCTTTGCGCACTTCTGGTTTCATGTTTCTCTTGGCCATGATATCACTGAGTGAGGCACCAACAATAGCACGCTGGTACTTTTGTGTCCTCCTTGTACGCTTTTTGGCCTGTTCTTCTTCCTGGCCCTTTTTGAATTTGCGTCTGAAAAGTTACAAACGCTACTATAAATTAACGACTCATGGAACTAGAAGATGAATAAGAATATTGTAGACCCATCATTTTCAGGTAGCTACATGCACACAAAGAAATTAACTGAAGTAAGTACATGTATATTGCTTTTACTAAACTGGGTGTATTGATATTTTATTACAATAAGTGAAGATTGCACCTAGAACAGCCCCTATTTATTTACCTAAGTATATTTATACGAAATAATAATTGAAAAAAATTGTAGTAATGTTATGTACCTGTAGAGCACGGTCCATGTAACTTTACGAGGATTCCTCCTCATTAGGTGAGCAGCTTCACATTTTGAGTTCAAGAAAGTGAAGGTCTGTAATCAAAGCATCATTTCTATAATTCCATCGATTCTCCCATAAGTAAAGCAACATAGTTTTACATAATTTGGTACAAACGTTACCTTGCCGTCCACCTTAACCATGGTTTTGCCATGGCCAGGATAGATCTTGTATCCACTGTAAGCGCAAAGACCGATCCTGAAAATTATTAACCCATGATCAGAAACTGACACCACACTATGTAGCTGATTCACAATTATATTAAAATATCACAAGATTATTCAGATGAATAGAAATTTAACCAAAAACTTTGAAAACGTACTTCATTTTGACGTCCGGAGAGAAAAGGAAAAAAAAAACACAAGATTTGATAAATATCACCAAAGAGAATATAAATAATTAGATCAATGATTTTCTACTCTAGTATGTTCTATGCTAACTGGAACAAGCACTTCGGACAGACGCGGTAGTCGGTAGACGCGGTACAAAGGAAATAGCGTCATGGAAGTATTTTGTTCCTGTCAGAAGGGTGACAATACAAAGAAATTAAACCTATTCGAGCGGGTTTTTGGCGGGAACGCGAATAAATTTACGTCGTTGCTTTGTATTATTTCTCAAAACTTGTTCTTTTTCCAGTGTCAATGTTTAAAATGGTGGTGGTTTACGTATTAAGTGCTGAATTACGAGCATGACTGTGGTCAAGTGATATAATGTGGTGTAACGTGATTTTTTGTGTTGCTTCCCAAATTCCATAGAAACTTCTAGTAAAGTTGCCACCCCTTTACTAGAGTATGACTTAGACTGGACTATGACTATGACTACGTCAAATATTCTAAAACTCGTTGAAAATATACAAAACTTGACATTGGCTAAAAAGACTATGCGTGGAGCCAAAACATAAGAAAAAAAATGTAATTCGAGACATTTTCATAACTTAATGTCTCAAGGGGGGTTATTCGCTATGACACATGAGATTCCTTGCCAATAACGCGTGACGTGTAACATGCTCCAAACGTGAATGCGGGCTTTAACGCGCCACGACATGGAATTAACATGGAATCAAAAAATTGTATTCTGCATGCCACGCGTTAGATTGTGCCCAGTGTTTTCTGTTTCTTGACGTGCGTGTAACGTGTGTCGTGTTTGTCAAATTTGAAAACGGCATACAGAATAGCATTTTAAACCCAAATATCGTAACGCGCCGCGTTACGTGCGTGAATGGTCATACGACTACGAATAAGGGCCAAGTTGTGATTGAGTTTAGATGTGATTTATAATATAGGAAACTAAAGCTTAGCAAATAAGTCTAGCTGAAATGGAACTAATTTTTTTTATCTTCCGGAAACACTTTTTTATACTTACCACCATGATATTTTATAAGCAGAATTGATTTGCAGATTTTTGATCGACAAACACTGTAACATTAGGTGTAGCTTGGTAAAAATAAGTAAAAAAAGAAAGCAATAAAAAAAGGGGGCCATTTGTATGGTAACTCATAATAGACATCCAAGCATGTCTTGATAGGTACTTTGCAGATTTCTCACGTAATAAATTACAAACTTATTTTCACGCTTACTTAGCTTGAGCTTTTCAAGCTTATACCCCTGTACTCCTATTGCAGTGGCATTTATTTCTACAGTCCTTTCTAAAGCTCTGGTTTTTTCAGCTCACTGCTGTCGCTTTATAAACATGGCCTGTTTTTCTGATTGAGCAAAATTACGATCCATTCCAAGCTTATTATTCTGAAATTTGTCCTGGTATTTACACCAGGGCCCCGTTTTATAAAGCTACAATTGTAGCTTACAAGCTTATCGTAGCAGCTACAAGCTGCAAGCTAGCGTTTTATAAACCTACAAATCATTGATTACAAGTATAATTCACATAACTACGAACGTCATGGCGTGAAACCACAGACCAAGTACAGTATAAAATCTAGATTTTGATGTTACAAGTTGCACACCACTATGAATAAACGTCGAGGTAAATAGCTAATTTTTTAATTTGGCTTGCCTTTATTAGTGAATTTAGCCAGTGTCAAGTTTACATTAAATCCCTACATAAATTAATAAAGCAGTCTATTTTGTTTGTTCTGCCTCTCAATCCATATTAATGTGTAATAATGAATCTATTACCGGGACAGATGCGTTTTATTTCGGAAAATAAAAAGTTCCCGTGGGAAAATAATGAATGTATTATGTATTAATGAATGTTCAATTAGTATGTCACAAAACCAATACAACCCACTTTCAGTAAATTTATGTACACTTGTAGTTCATTTTACCTAGCTCTTTAGTTAGGCAAAAAAATTTACAACTTGTAGTTCCGTATACTTGTAACGACCATAACAATAGTTCAATTATACATTTAAAAAATAAAAAAACACTATGGATTGTCTATGATTTACAAACAAGCGCTTGTAATTCATAGGGCAAAGTAATATATTGGCCATTTTGCTTGTACACTTGTTTACTTGTAACTTTATAAAACGCATTTACCCTATGAATTACAAGCGCTTGTTCTTAAATCATAGACAAACCATAGTGTTTTTTCATTTTTTAAATGTAAAATCGAACAATTGTTATGGTCGTTACAAGTATACGGAACTACAAGTTATAAAAAATTTTACCTAACTAAAGAGCTAGATAAAATGAGCTACAAGTATAGATAAATTTACTGAAAGTGGGTTGTATTGGTTGTGTCACGTAATAATGAATGTTCAATTAGTAATATTAAGTAAATGTGAATTAAATATCTTTACTTAACGATAAATTCAGCTTGATCTTAGCCCATGAATAATGAACGCATATCACAAAACTTTATATGAGGACAGCCATATATAGCCTTGACCCAACTTAATATACTTAAATAGCTTAACATAAAAATAATGACACCCGTGGTGTCACCTACAACTTATTTATTTTCCCGTGGGAGCTTTTCATTATCCAAAATAAAATGCATCTGTCCCGGTAATATAAGTACCCATATTACCTAACTACACTTCATCCAATATGGCTTGAGAGCAAGAACAAACAAAAGAGACTGTTTTAATAATTTATATATTATGTAGGGATTTAATGTAAACTTGACACCGGCTAAATTCACTAATAAAGGGAAGCCGAATTAAAAAATAAGCTATTTACCGTGACGTTTATTCATAGTGATGTGCAACTTGTAACATCATAATCTAGCCCCGTATTCCGAGACACGCTAAAATCGCTCATAGCGCTCCCAGCACTCACGTTGATTTTTCAGCGTTCCGATTCAGATATTGCGCTCAATGACTTTGACCACTGTCAATGACTCGGGACATCCAATCCCGGACGGTGATATCGCAAGATGGCGTCGGTCATGACGTTTACAAGAGATTTCGTTGTCACGCTCACGGCAATTCGGTACGCGTTTTTAGCGCGATAATGTCGATATTATCGATTTTAGCGTGAATCGGAATAGGGCCTAGATTTTATGCTCTACTTGGTCTATTGTTCCACGCCATGACGTTCGTAGTGATGTGAATTATACTTGTAATCGATGATTTGTAGGTTTATAAAACGCTTGCAACTAGTAACTTGTAGTTACTTGTTCTTGTAGCTGCTACAATTGTAGCTTTATAAAACGGAGCCCTGCCTCCTTATTACGAAGGAGTTAGCAGCGCTGCTGACGCGCATCTGCCGCTTAACTGCTGTCAAAATTGTATGAAAATTGACAGCAGTTGAACGGTAGACGCTTGTCAGCAGCGCTGCTAGCTCGTTCGTAATAAATAGGAGGGCTGTTATTTACACTGAATACGCATGAATTTGATAGCGGTGTTTCCTTATAACTATTAATACCATTAGAAAAAAATCGAAACCATAATAATAATAATATCAGTTTGTAAATTATCGATTTTTAGATAAACATTAATAAATCAATAAAAATCGATTTTTTTATAATCGATTGTTTTTTAACATCGCTTCCCTAAATGCGCATGAGTCATCATTTGCTTAATATGACAACGAAAGTATACTTTTACTTAGTCTAAAAAAAATAGAGTTGTAATTCTATCATTACATTACATCCATAGTAAATTAAATACTCTTTGGGAATTACGAAACAAGCAGCTGATTCTACCGGGCTGTTGTTTTTTTATTGGAAACCAGTAGATGGTAGAAGCCAATATGAATATGAATAAACTACTTGTATTTAGAAGATGCGTAAATGCTATAAAACGCAATCTGAACACCGGACCTCCAGCTCCTGAAGTTGAGTCTGGAAAATCAATGTCGGCTCGATTCCGACCAACCGAGTTCCAGAAAACTATTCTAGTGTGGACAAAAAAATATAAAAGCAAAGCCGAAGTTCCCAATTTTGTTTCGTACGTGTCTTTTACATTGTATCGACATAACAACATTTCCATGGTGTGAATAAAATCTGTTTATTTTTTCAGTGCAGAAGTGATAGAACGTGCTCGAAGTGAAGCTAGAATCAAGATCTCAAATGTTCTCATGTTACTTACTGCTTTGGCTAGTTTGGGTGCTATAATTGCAGGAAAAGCTGCAGCCAAAAGAGGTGAATCCGTTCACCAAATGAACCTTGATTGGCATAAACAGTACCAGGAAGAACATAAGGAGAAAGAAGCTACTACAAAGTAAAATTTAGATGTCATGAAAACATACATTGGTTATGTTAGTCATAATGTTAAACTTTGGCTAAGTTTTTGTAGCTAGCACAGTTAGTGTAGTGTAGTTACACAGTTACATAACCGAATAAAGTGTAGTTTACAGAATTTTAAATACTGAATTGATTGTATACCTACCTTATTGTATTTTATTTTACTTTATGTATTTATACAGTTAACTGTTAATAATAGGTACCTAGGTGCTGGATCTGCAATAAAGTAACTCTAGAATTTATCTAACTCCATCTATTTATAGCTATAATATACACCATACTATAAATTCTCACTCATAATCTAAATCTTTTCAGTCTTCATGATGTCTCAGGCTTGTAATATGTCCTGCATTTTTCTGTGAATAGCTTGGTAGTCTTATCCCTTAAAACTTCTTCCACACTCAGCTCTGTTTGTAGAAGGCGCAACTACAAAATGATAGTCATATATTAATGTGGATTCTAGAAACATAAGATCTGACACAATCATGTGGCCTGCTATCCTACCTTTCTTTGTTCTGCCTTAAGATTTTTCAGAACATCAAAATCGTCAGGTCTTTCCAGTTTTGCTGCTTTCAAATCTTTCACTGATTCAGCAGTAGCAACAATGCAATTTTTGATGACATTTTCTCTATCTGAGTTTCCTTTTTGTATTTGGGAGTATAACTCATGGCAGGCAGCTTTTGTATCCACTTTGCCTTTGAAAGATTCTGTAGGCAGTGATGTGTTCAATGCATACACTATTTTATCATCTAAAATCCGCATCTTTTTTAAAATGTCCTAAATAACAAAAAAAAAATAAAAATTTAAGTAGTTTATAAATAGATAAACTCTATAATGAAACACCACATTTACAGAAACACTCAATGTACACACACAAGCTTAAAACTAAAGCGTCACAACGGGCGGTCTTATCGCTTAAAGCGATCTCTTCCAAACAACCCAGTTTATGTTATGTAGAACCTATACAACCAAGATAAAAAGTTATAACCCTGCTTTCAAGTTCAAGTTACCTGAAATTCTAAGTAGTCTGGGCAAAACATCGCGATGTTTGGTTCAACTTATTCACAAAACTACGAATTGATTTGATCGTATTATTTTGTAAATAACATTCGGAATTACAAACTACAATACATAATCAGTGGGTGGAAACTCTGATACAACAAAATAATTGTATGAAACTAGCTAAAAAGTAAAACCAACACTGCAAAAAAAATGAAGAGTTGCAATAATTCATTCTGGCTTATAATTTAGTAGATTTATTTAAATATAATAAATATTTTATCGCATTACATAACTGGTTTTTTGATGAATATTCAGATCTTTTGTTAATAACTTACATTGCTAGATGAGAATTAATGATTATCATGATTTTGATTGGTCATTATTTGCTAAAGGAATAATACTTTAGTAGGATGTAGATTATTTTACATCTTACACACGGCAACACCACAATCAAAATGGCTGTCATTTTGCGTTTGCGCATCGTATGGTTATTTTGGTTGTAATTTTGTGGAAATTTTCTCTTCGCTGAAAATACCATATTTGATATTGATATATACGTTGAGTTGAGCATTTTGTTCCTCCGTATCTATTGAAATACCCAAGTTTGTGTGAGATAGGACTCGATAGTAAGAATTTTTGTGTTAGTGATTTTGTGTTATTTTTGTTGTAAAAACAAAATTAATACCATGGCAGGGGCCGCTGGGGCACATCGAACATGTGAAGTATGTTTCATAAGAGAAAAACAATGTCGTGAAAAGAGGGTTTTTGCGAGATTTCCACTGGAGAAACACCGGTATGTTCTAACCTAAGTTTTAGGGTCTAGTACTAATAGAAACTCTTCAAGCTATTCATCTACCTGAGCCAAATGTTTTAGTCCCGTAAGTCTGCCCTAGGCAGTTACAATTACATATTCCAATTTATTACATAACTCCTTCCATAATCACAAACTGTGATTTATAACTTTCTATCAATACAGCCTCATGTTCAGTATGATGCACCAAACTGCAATCAGTAGTGGGTCTATTTTTAATTATATTGCTCATCCCATTTAAACAACAATTTAATTTTCAGCTGTGTTGAGTGGATAAAGGCTGTTGGGAAAGAAGATCTTGCATATCTTTCCATTGAAAAGCTGCATGGCTTACGACATGTCTGTGAAATACATTTTGCCAAACGTGATTTCACCAAGTCAGGAACTCGCCTGAAAAAAAGAGCTGTTCCCAAACTTCAGTTAACCTCACCACCATTGCCAGATAATATAATAGCTGAATTCCTGCGCATAAATTCAAGTGGTAAGAATTTTGAATTTATTTATTATTTTGTGTGGCTGTTGCCAACCCAACCAACTATTATTGTTATTTAAGCAGCTCTATATAGCAGATATGTGTAGATCATATGTGCACTCATTACTTTAAGCTTTTATCTAGTCTGTTTTTGAAAGTGTTCACGGAGGGAGCACTAATCACTGACTTTGGCAGTATGATCTACACACACACTACACAGTTAGGCAAAAAGTGTTTTTGTACAGACATACCAACAGTACAACACAAATATACTTTATTGAACACCAATAAATAACAATGCATATAAAATTATAACAAGCTAGCTGACCCGCCCCGGCTTCGCATGGTTTAATTAGTTTTAAGTCCTAACTTAGTTCATCGACTATCTCAGAAGCCAGTCTGTCACATATTGTGTCAAATGGTGAGTTACCTTCTTATTTTTATCATCTGGATTGAACATTAAGTTAGGAATAGGAGAATGGACAAAGAGTGATGTGACTTAAATAATTATTGTTTATTTTAATCACAAGCCAAATTTATCTTGAGGGTCTTTTTCATATAATTAACATGTATAAAACCGCTAAAATTTGTCTTTGATTATGTCAGATTGTGACTCCACTCAAGGAATATTATTTCCCTTCTAGACCCCGTTCCTGTGCCTTTGACAAGCATGGGGCTACCATCGACAATCTCAGAAGCCAGTCGATCACATATTATGTCAAATGGTGAGTTACCTTCTTATTTTTATCATCTGGATTGAACATAAAGTTAGAAATAGGAAAATGGACAAAGAGTGATGTGATTTAAATAATTATTGTTTTCTTTAATCACAAGCCAAATTTAACTTGCGGGTCTTTTTCATATAATTAACATGTATAAAAACCGCTAAGATTTGTCTTTTAAACAAGTTATATGAAAAAGACTCTTAAAGTTTAGAGTTTTTTTCATATAACTTGTTTAAAACTACAAATATTTGGTTTTGTTTTATTGCTTGTAATTAAATGTTGTAGTTTATATTATGTGTGAATATAAATATTGGTGGTGCTTGCCTGAAAACGTTCTTTTAAAAGGACATTGACAGGATCAGCAGCCCTACCGTGTAAGCATTCTGGTAATGAACATCGCCTGCCATCCTGCTTACGCCAATGTACAAGCCCTTGAGTGCGAGCAAGAGAGCACACGATTACGATTGCCACCGGGCTTACGCGGTAAGGCCACAGGTCCAAAATTGCCCAGTGATGGGAGTACCTACCTGCATTACGTTCCTTATATCCATTTATGACTACACGCCAAATATTTTCAAAATCTGACCCTGGGTTTTTTTTTAATTAATTTTTTAATATTGAAATTTGTACCTACCTACTATGGGACCTTAGCCGACACAAGCATGGGGATAATATTTAATCTCGTCACTGTCATCATCATCATCATCTTCATCATCATCAGCCTGAAGACGTGTGCTGCTGAACATAGGCCCCTTCCATAGAAGCCACTTTGAGCGGCTGCTTGCGTTCAGCATTCATCGGCTCCTCGCGGTTTTGACCAGGACGTCGGTACACCTAGTAGGGGATGACCACCGATTTAGTTCGATTCGCTCCGATTCGGTTCAATTCGGTGCGATTTGGTTTGGTTCGATTTGGTTCGATGCGATTCCATTCGGTTCGATTCGGTTCGGTTCGATCCGGTGCGATCTGGTTCTATTCAGTTCCATACCATTGCATTCCAGCCTCCGTGGTGTGGTGGTTGACCAAGTCGGCTCATAACCTGGAGGCGGCTGGCTCATTGACTCGTTTTGCTCATTTGACTTGTTTGACTTGTTTGACTTGTTTGACTTGTTTGACTCGTTTGACTCGTTTGACTCATTTGACTCAAGTGACTCATTTGACTCATTTGACTCTTTTGAGTCGTTTGAGTCGTTTGACTCGTTTACTCTTTTGGCTCATTTTGCTCATTTGACTCATTTGACTCATTTGACTCATTTGACTCCTTTGACTCATTTGACTCATTTGACTTATTTGACTCATTTGACTCATTTGACTCCTTTGACTCATTTGACTCATTTGACTCATTTGACTCATTTGACTCTTTGACTCATTTGACTCATTTGACTCATTTGACTCGTTTGACTCGTTTGACTCGATTACTGTTTTGGATCATTTTGCTCATTTGACTCATTTGACTCATTTGACTCATTTGACTCCTTTGACTCATTTGACTCATTTGACTTATTTGACTCATTTGACTCATTTGACTCCTTTGACTCATTTGACTCATTTGACTTATTTGACTCATTTGACTCATTTGACTCATTTGACTCTTTGACTCATTTGACTCATTTGACTCATTTGACTCGTTTGACTCGTTTGACTCGATTACTCTTTTGGCTCATTTTGCTCATTTGACTCATTTGACTCATTTGACTCATTTGACTCATTTGACTCATTTGACTCTTTTGAGTCGTTTGAGTCGTTTGACTCGTTTACTCTTTTGGCTCATTTTGCTCATTTGACTCATTTGACTCATTTGACTCATTTGACTCATTTGACTCCTTTGACTCATTTGACTTATTTGACTCATTTGACTCATTTGACTCATTTGACTCTTTGACTCATTTGACTCGTTTGAGTCGTTTGACTCGTTTGACTCGATTACTCTTTTGGATCATTTTGCTCATTTGACTCATTTGACTCATTTGACTCATTTGACTCTATGACTCTATGACTCTATGACTCAAATGACTCGTTTGAGTCGTTTGACTCGTTTACTCTTTTGGCTCATTTTGCTCATTTGACTCATTTGACACATTTGACTCATTTGACTCATTTGACTCATTTGACTCATTTGACTCATTTGACTCATTTGACTCATTTGACTCCTTTGACTCCTTTGACTCATTTGACTCATTTGACTCTAATGACTCTAATGACTCATTTGACTCATTTGACTCATTGGACTCGTTTGAGTCGTTTGACTCTATGACTCTATGACTCATATGACTTGTTTGAGTCGTTTGACTCGTTTGACTCGTTTACTCTTTTGGCTCATTTTGCTCATTTGACTCATTTGACTCATTTGACACATTTGACTCATTTGACTCATTTGACTCATTCGACTCCTTATTATAACTCCTTATAATTTACAAGGTTTATACCTATTGTCTCGTTTACTCTTTTGGCTCATTTTGCTCATTTGACTCATTTGACACATTTGACTCATTTGACTCATTTGACTCATTCGACTCATTCGACTCCTTATTATAACTCCTTATAATTTATAAGGTTTATACCTATTGTGTCTTACTTGCTGTAATTTCTGAATAAATTTTTATTATTACATTATACAATACAACACCCCTTCATTTGGGCGAAGGTAAAAATGCCATCATAAATAATTAGGTAGTCGGGTATTAGTTTTTGAACTCTATCTTGTTAATTTCTATGGGCAGATTTTGAAAATATTTTGTGAGCAAGTATTTATACATGTGGAGAGTCTAAAAACGGTACTCATTTTTCTGAGCAGTATTTGGACCCATACTAAGACTGTCAATGTCCTTTGAAATGGCACCGAATAGCTATTCCACTGTCATCATCATCATCATTAACAGACGTCCACTGCTGAACATAGTCCTCCTTCATAGACCGCCACCTTGAGCGGCTGCATGCCTCCTGCATCCATCGGCTCCCCGCGGTTTTCACCAGATCGTTGGTCTACCTAGGCCGGCCTACGCTGCTTTTTACTATTATTGAAAAGTATTTATTTCGTTTTTCTAGATCCGCTTCCTACGCCATCAACAACAGCTAAGGGGTTGGCATCCAATGTTGTAGATGTGTCACAAGCATCAAATGGTATGTACTTTTATATTATTTTATTATATTATATACTGCTACATACAATTTAAAATCTTCTGTGATCACTATGTCTGGATTAGTGACAAGAGGTGATTATGGCAACTTTTCCCCTGTGATATGCGCCCAAACTGACGTTTCGTTGTGGCAGTGGAAGGTTTCCGGCTGATGATGTGTATGTGTGTCTGTAATGGCAGCTATTTTATGAACGCGATCTGCTCATCTATATTGCTCGTATTGCAGAACCAAGTTCAAAACGATGCTCAGTCATCGATCCGTGCTCAAGTCCTGATTTTATTCGCGTTCCTGTCTGTCCCATCGAGGGGCAGCACGAGGAGACAGAAAGGAGCAACCCCACGAATTGATCATTTTGTGAATAAAATCTCATCATGAGCAATTCTGTTATACGGCTCTGAGTACATTACTATGTCTTTACATATTATTCATGTTTGGTCTTTACCAACCATGGATAATTGAGGTCTATTTACAATTAAAGCTTTGCCAAAAAGATTTAAGGAGTTAAATTACTATTTTCTAGATCCGATTCCTGTGCCATCTACTAGTTTAAAAGGAATGCATGAAAACCCAACGGAACACGTGAAATGTATGAAGAGGAAGTTAGATGATTGTGAAACAGGTTAGTTAAATAATATAAGTACTTAATGTATTTAATATATTTTATTATCGTTATTTTATTATATTCATAAAAAAATTAAATATCTCTGAAATCTACATTTATAAATTTATTACGATTACCAGAATATTTTGAAGACGAACGTCTTTTGTTCAGTTTTTGCGTGTGACAGTTAACGATTTTTGCCAAAACAATACATAAAACATTTTGTAAGTTAAACATGGTTTTGAAATCAACATTTTCAATACAGATTGTAGAAAACTCTCTCTAATATCCTCTTTCCATACAAAATGATTTAAGTTAAAGTAATTAAAATTAATTTTAATTTACACTGTTTCAGAAATGAGCCCAAGAAAAAAGAAGCTGATTGAGAGGCTTCAAAAAACGAAATGTACTCTTAAATCACTACGGCGAAGTGCAAAACTAGTGAATGATATCAAATCTCCAATTTTGAGGGATATTATTACCTCAGCATTGAAAAATGAACAGCGAAAATCAAAAGGAAGGCGATGGACCACTAAAAATAAGATTTCAGCCCTCGCCATTTACAAAAGGTCTCCGAAAACCTACAGATATTTGGCTAACGTCATGCCTCTTCCAAGTGAGAGGACTCTAAAAAATGTTTTGAGAAAGATGCCAATGGAGACTGGCATAAACAAACAAGCCCTAGATCATCTAAAAAAAATAGCAACAACTCAATCTCCTCAAGGCAAATTGGGCTGTTTGTTATTTGATGAGGTGAAATTAAAACCCTGCTTAATATTAAACGAGACCACTGATGAAGTAGATGGTTTTGTTGATTTTGGGAAGGATGAAGAAAATGTTGAAGACACAAGAAGTGAAACAGTTGCAGATCATGCTCTTGTTTTTATGTTTCAAGGCCTTTATGCAAAATTCAAACAACCAATTGCTTATTATTTTGTAAAGGGCACAGTATCTTCGGCCAGGCTGTCGTCTCTGATCAAGATTGCTATCAAGTCAATCAAAGAAACCGGATTCAGAGTGGTAGCTACTGTTTGCGACCAAGGACCGACAAATGTGGGAGCCCTTAGCTTGCTTAAAAGTTCAACTGGCATGTCTCATGCAGAGACAAATAAGTTTGATTGCTGTGGAGATAAGGTTTATATTATGTTTGATATACCTCATTTGTTCAAATCTATTCGTAATAATTTTTTGAACCAAGGCCACATTGAATTTAATGGAAGAAAGGCCAGGTGGAATGATATCTGCAAAGCAGAAGAGAAAAACTCCAAATTACTTTATTTAAGTAAAATAACTAAAACGCACGTACGACCAAAATACAAAGCAAAAATGCGCGTCAAATATGCAGCTCAAGCATTGAGCTTAACTGTGTCAGCAGTTTTAAAACTGATGTCTGAAGGGGAGACGAATAAAGAAGCTTCAAAAGAACTGATGGACACAGCCCTCATCATACAGGATCTAGATCGACTATTCGACTACACAAATGGGCCCTCCGGACCAGATGACGTAAAAAAAGGACTCCGCCAAAATGTCTCGGATAAAACAGACCATTTGGAGGCATGGACGGATTTTAAAAAGAAGTTATCTACAATGAATTTTATAAATAGATATGGTGAAGCAGCTCGAAACGTAAAGTGCGTTCAGGGGTATATAACTTCCTTAAACAGCCTTCAAGACATATGGCAAGAAGTGCGAACTTTGGGATTTCGCTATCTAAATTTAAGGCAATTAAACCAAGACGCACTTGAAAATTTGTTTGGGCTTATCCGGCAACATAGCCCTACAAATAAATTTCCTACGTGTGCGTCTTTTGTTGCTGCACTAAAAACATCAGTAATTTCGGGACTGACTGCACACAACCGAAACTCTAATTGTCAGGCAGATAACCAAATTTTGCTTACAAACTTCGAAGATATCGTTTTCGGTAAAAGTATTGAAGAAGATATTGAAACAAGAGAAATAACGACAGAAAATATTGCAACAGATGAATGCGTGGAAGATATTCCAACACTTAGCCTGCCGGAGGAATTCATAGGTATAGAAACTGAACTAACTGAAATCGATCAACAGCCTCTTGTATATGTCAGTGGCTACGTGGCAAGTACATTAAAAAAACATGAATGTACTAACTGCCAAAACTTACTGACAATCAGAAATCCAAATGACTCAGATCGGGTTTATGCCTACATAAGCCTCCGGGAATGGTGGAAAGACAAAACATCTTTAACATACCCATCATTGCCTTTGATCAGGATGATTGAAAAATGCATAAATGCCTTTGAATGTGAAATACTGCAGGCAAAAATACTTCACAAACGAAACATTTGCATGATCTGTGTCACGTTGTTCACTTCTCACTGTGAAACTGCTTGGTATACGTGTGAACTCCATAAAAAAGACATGCTGCATACAATTTTTATGCGATTGTCTAGACTGCTCATTCGTAGGCAGTGCTTCAGAATCAACCAAAGATATCGCCAGCAAGAAGACGAAAAAAAGGGAGAACAGTTTTATAAAGATATGGACATATAACTGTTATGTACCTATGAATCCATAACCATATTAATTTTAACAATTCAAATAGAAATAATTGTTTGCAGCATGTCTTTTATAGAGTATACATAATGTATACCATGCAGTTTCACAGTGTGAAGTTAACAACGTGACACAGATCATGCAAATGTATCTTACGGGAAGTATTTTTGCCTGCAGTATTAAACTTTCAAGGGCATTTTTCAATCATTCTGTCTGATCTACACATATACACGTACACACCTTTCATTCAATTTACACTACAAGTTAGTAAACATTCTTTTGTTGTATATTAATAGCAGTTAATTTTTTTGTGTAATCCTGTTTGGCCTTCTTTTAAGTTTGTAAATTAGTTACTGTATATTGTATTATTCACGCTGTTGGATTACCGAGATAAATAAATAAAGGCAATGATGGGTATGTCAACAAGGATGTTCTGTATTGATTCATTGGATGTGATTGAGTTACTGATTGCTATTATAAGGACGTTTACAACCACGAAGAAAACAGGGTGCCTACCTACATACAACTTTATGAAATTGAAAGTGCAATTACTACCTAGATAATTTAAGTTAAGGCGCTAAATGCTCCCAAATCGACTATTTCGAACGTAATTTTCTCAAAGTGTAGTCCATTTATAGGATTAATCATAAATCATAGTGATGAGTTACGTTTCAATGTGTGTTTCTGTAGACTATTTTTTTCATAACAATAAGCGTTCTTTTATGACTAATTAATTGTACCGCAAAATGGAAAAGTCGAAGTGCAACGCAACGTAATCGCCATATATGTACTAAGCGACCCTATTGAATACTCTATACGTTTCATGTTCGACTGCTGTTATAAACGTGCTTGCATTGGGTCCTGTCAGCGTTTTAATGTACATTACGCCAATTTTAACAAATTAAGGGTGGGTTGCACCATCTTACTTTAGCAATAACATTCATGGGCATTTCAGTCAAAGTACCCGTTAGGCAAAAAATTTGATGCACCATCTGAAAATTGTTAAATGACGTCATAACTTTAACTGCTAACTAACCGCCGATGCTTCGCTGGTTAGTGTTACTGTTTATGTTAAATATCTGTCTTACGCATAAAATATAATCGCGGAATCATATCAAGTATTCTGAAGATCTTGCAACTTATGTTAGCTAAACTCTCTGGTTAAGGTCAAAGTTTTAGTTAATTTAAACCGTAAAAGTATCCTTAACTGTGATTATGGTGCAACTCAACAGAAGTATCAATTATGACCCATTTTATGAATGGTAAAAATGTTTAATTATGCTGATGAAATGAAAACGTTGGGTTGTATGAGAAATGAGACAATGTTTGTTTTTTTTAATTATACCATTAAAAGCAGCTCAAAAATACGTATCTGACAGTGTAATTATATAATTCATTTTAGCCAAAAGTCCCTTACGCTGATTACAATTGAAATTTCCAGCGTAGTCGTTGATTGATTATCTAACCAATTTTATTTTTTTACATTAACTATTTGTTTTCCTGTAATCGTGTGAAAAACAAATAAACGTATATTTTGCTAACAAATAGAGTTTTATTGCTTTCTTTAGAAGTATATGAAAAATATTTAGTGGCATTTATTTTTACCCATATTTATTATATTTATCGATATCGATACAATACCGCACAACACTACAGAAGTATCGAGCTCTAGTATCGAACCAGGCAAGCACTAGCTTTGACAGTTGACACATTATTAACGATTCGTTCAATCATTCCGCGTTTGCATGTTGGCCATATGTATTTAGGTTTGCATGGTTGCTAGCTAAAAGTAGCTGAGCCTGAAAAAACATTTGTTCGAAGACCCACCTCTCAAAACGAAGTGATTATATCCTCTTTGTTATATTAATTACCAGATGATTACCAGTATAAAAAATCGAATACAAAATAATAAAATCAATGTTTGATATATAATCGATTATTTTTAACACCCTACTAGGGATATGACCTAAGAAGGAAAAAACGATTTTTAATTAATCGATTATTTTTTGGATCAAATAAATCGATTAATCAAAAACCGTTTTTTATGAATAATAATAGTTTTTTTTAAATCGTATTTGTTGGTATATTAATAATGGAAAAATAACCGAAAACCGATTAAATCAATTTTATTTACAGTAGAGAGCATAATTAACCAAAGATTTCAAAGCTTTCAAATACTCAAAGATTTCCTGTCACGAAAATGTTATTATACAGTGCAGGAATACCTGGAAGACAAAAACGTAACAAACTCACGATGATGTTGATGACACAATTACTATGATTGTAGGTATACCTACATTAAATAAATTGTTTCCTCGTAATTTATTATTCTATTATTTGATTATTGTGTAAAGTCTAGTACTTACTAGCTGTTTGCTATGCCCTAGCAGGGTTATGTTACTTGTATTACCTTATTACATAATGCAATAAATGAATTTAAATCTAACCACTACCCAATGACCAAAGAGTACAGTGCAACTTATTTGTGACCGAATGGCCTATGATTTTTCAAATTTACGCGAGCGTAATTAGCGCACAAATTCACATAATCAGCGCTATATATTATAGGGCTACAAAAATATGTAGAATTGAATGCCATTGCAACACAAGGCAGAAACTTATTTAAAAAGCGCAAGTACAAAAAATTTACAATCATACACCCACGAACAGATTTGGTTAAAATCAATTTAGGAAGAACTCAGATGCTTATAAATCTAGCTATAGCCTCTTAACCCCCTGAAACCACCACTGCTCAGACCTCTAAGCCCTTTTAGTTGTGTGAACGCCTTTGCAATAAACTAAAAATGAAAATGAAATGTCCACACATATTTATTTATTTTATTTTATTATTTAAATTAAAAAGTGCGATACGAAACATACGAAATTAATAACCGGCCAAGTGCAGGTTGGACTCGCGCACGAAGGGTTTCGTACCATTATCTATAAAACCAAGCAAAAACAGTTTTGTTGTATGGGAGTCCCTTACATAAATGTATATTATTCTGACAGACGGACAGACGGACAGTGGAGGTTTAGTAATAGGGCGTATATACAGAGACGGGCTGAGTGTGCCTGCGTGCGTGAGGTTCTTTCTAAAATAAATTTGTCAAAATCTCTCAGGGTGTGGTTGGATAATTTTGGCACTCACTTCGCTTGCGTTTTTTATGGTTCCATACCCAAAGGGTTAAAGCAAACCCTATTACAAAGGCTCTACTGTCCGTCTATCTGTACTGAGCAGTGTTGCTGCTGCGGGCATCAAATTATTGTAATATTGGTTGATTGAAAATAAAGCACATAAAAATTATTACCGCATGCGCAACGAGCGCGAAAATATATTATAATAATAATTATTGCAAAATCACTAGATCTAAATCCACCCCTGAATCCACCCTTGTGATTTACACTGAACACCCGTGTATTTGGTAGGGGTGTTGCCTTATTATTTTGAATACCAGCGGAAAAATCGAAACCCAAATAAAAAAACGATTTAGCTGAAAAAATAATCGATTTTTTAAATAATCGATATTTTTTTAGCATCCCTAATCTCTACAGGTTTTGTGACTGACGACTGTGGTTTTTGATTTTCTTGTCTTGATTTTAAAATATTAATTATATCGGAAGTGGATAGATTTGCGAAATAAGGATTCCAGTATTTCTTGCATCATCTTTCCGAAATATCGTAAGTTTTCCTGTCTCGCCGTAGTCTGTAATATATACAGTGTCTATTTGATAGCAAAAACGCAGGTAAAAGTGCAGTCATTCACTTATTTAGTTAGATATTCTTGTTTTGTTTTTCCAGTTTAAGATAAGTTACGTGAAGAATAAACATACCTGTAATTACATATGCATATTCTTAGAAAACTCTTGACATGCTGTCTATGACGTGCAATGCAACGAGTGTGATCGGTGTGTAATGTGATGGGTCTCAATAATGCACTTATAGACCCACAATACACTTGCAAACTTTCAGCCATTTAATTGGTGCCATTTAATTATGGCACCGTACAAACATTTGGGTGTTCATATCTGTCTGAGGAGCTCCTAGAAAATTATTTGGAATGACAACTGTGCAGTGAAACCGTGCCACAACCCATCAGAAAAACAGCTTACTAAGAGTTCTGGTTTGACATTCATTGCTTATATTGTCTAAAATACCAAAAAGGTAGTCTATGTTTTGAGAAGGCATTGTTTGGAAACATACATTCTATAGGTACTTATTATAATACATATTATAACAAGAACACAAGCATGGGATCATTTGTATTTGGTCTCCAAGCCACCACCTAATGCAACATCACTGGAACAGTTGTGAGGATGGCCCAGAGCCGTGCTCCGATACATAAAGGAGCTGGTCTTGCTTGGGTAAATGCTGGTAGGAGGAAATGCACATTTTACACCCCATGTGGGATGTCAGTGCAAGCCTTACCACCCAAAAAGAAAAAAAAAGAATAAGAAGGTGCATATTCTAAGGGTGGGCTTTCTATACACTAAAAATAATTACCACCTATCTCTGAAAGTTTTCATACTGATGTTGATATATTATCATAGAACATGGAGGAGTATTGTATCTATGTTAGTTATTTTATATGTACTTACAAAAGTATCTGTAATGTTATAGATGTCTGGCGGTCACAAGCATCGTTACAAGAATGCGGGCCTCAGCGCTGATGAGCTTCGCCGCCGTCGGGAGGAAGAAGGGGTCCAACTTAGGAAACAAAAGAGAGAACAGCAACTATTTAAAAGAAGGAATGTTAACCTGCCTGGACCCAATACACCGGAAATTGCTTTTCAAGTAACTATATTGATTTTTGACAAACATACATTCTAATGAAGGATATTGTTGATATGTCCAAGTCCAGATATGGGTTATTGAGCTTATTAATAAATCCATCTTTTTGAATGTCTATGCTTGACATTACTAAATAAAAGAGTTGAAGTATAAATATAAATAAATAAAATAATTAAAACACAATAAATAAAATATTATACACTCTAATAGGCATGATGACTACTATTAAAAATGAACAAGTAAATATTACTTTCATAAAGAAGATTAAAAATGAAAGAAATAAGTAAAATCGGTAAAAAAATCACAAAGTAATAAGTTTCTTCATGCCGAACCAACATCTTTTGTTAGTCAATTGTGTTTGTAAAGTCCAGGTTCGTCTGCATATGAAGTACAGCTTTCATCTCTGGAGTAGGGCACCGAAGTACTTATTGCATCCACTTGACTCCCTACAGCAAAGAGGCGTTAGAATTGTGAACGACCCCAAACTCACCACTCAACAAGCTAGAGCCTTTAAGTTTACGACGAGATATCGGTTCTCTGAGTCTCTTCTACCGTTACTATCATGGGGAATGCTCTGAAGAAATATTTAACCTCATCCCGCCTTCCCGATTTTATCGAACTTCTCGGCAGCGTGAAAAAGCGCATCCACAATTCCACATATTGTAGACACGTGGAAATCTCATACGACGCGATTCTTGCGGTCGTTTCTTCCACGAACCTGCAAGATGTGGAATGATCTTCTTCCTGAGGTTATTCCGCATAACTACAGTATGGGGAGCTTCAAGAAAAGGGTTAAACGAGTCCTCTCTAAGGGTAGGCAACGCACCGGCAATGCCCTTGGTGTTGCAGATGTCCATAGGCGGTGGTGACCACTTACCATCAGGTGGGCCGCCTGCTTGTTTGTCCACTCAGTACATAAAAAATACTTCCTTTCCACAGGATGAGTATATTTTTTTATTGATATTTGTTTTGGGCAACGACCAAGTGCAACCCTTACTTGGCCGTTTTAGAAAACAAAATGTATCCTAAATGTTATGCTGCATAATCAGCTATAGCCATACCAAATTACAGGCCCTCTCGCGACGATGCATGTCTGGCCAAGGGAAACGGCGGGCATTCGTGCAGCGTGCACTCGGCGTGACTCGTATTGACATAATGACTACCACCGTTCGACGGTAGTAGAAAGAAAGATTAATGCAGTTTATTTCCTAAATTCTATTTGTTTGCAAAGATCGAACACTATTTATTATTCCCTCACTCGTAACGTCAGTTTACGGTATGGCTATTCGTCGCTAGATGGCGGTGGTAGGCTTAGCTTGGAAAAGTTAATTAGGAATCGTGCTGAATTTCGGGATAAAAAGTATCCTACAACCTACCTCGAAGTATGAAGTGAAATCATGCAAAGTTTCATTGGAACTCATTCAGTAGTTTCCGCGTGATGCTCCGCCAAGATACAGACAGACAGACATACAAAGCAATGTTTCTGCTAGATGACGGTGACTGCTTAAAACATAATTTAAGAATTTGGTTTTATTAATTTTTATGTATGAACTTGAGACCAAATTGAATATAAAACTCGTGAAACACTAACAAATAAATATAAAGTGCAAAAAGTCCATCATCTTAGGTACTTTTTATTTTATTTATTTTAAATTCTGCATCGCGCATACGCTTTTTTTTCAGCGAGTAGTATGTAAGGAGCATGTCTACAAACAACTGAATAATGGAAGTGTCTCCTACTGGGAAAGTTGCAGATTTATTATAAGTACAGATAAGGTTTAAAGAAACCAGTGCCTAAATTAGTTGTTATAGGTAAAAATGATAACCTAATTTTCAGGAAGACATCAACATAGCTGCATCAGCTGATATCTCCCAAGCAATGGTTGCTGCTCTTTACGGGGACAACCAACAGGAGCAAATCATGGCAACACAAAAGTTTAGAAAATTGCTTAGTCAAGAGCCTAATCCACCAATTGATGAAGTCATAAGGACAGGGATTGTTCCTAAATTTGTTGAATTTCTGACAAACAGTTCGAATCCAACATTACAGGTAAAAATGTATAATATAATTATAATCAAGTACACAATTATTATGTGTTTTTTCCTTATAAATTAAATTATGGAGTTTACAGAGTTTTAGGCACAGACTGTACGGAGGGAGTTACTATTAAGTAACTTTGATGTGACATCAATGATGCTTTTGTGCAGCCTCCTTGTATGCTGTACTCATAAAACTATTATTCATATTAACGGTTTTTAGAGATTTCTCTTTTTTTTACTACTGTGCGTATGTTTTGACCAATACAAAATGATCTATATTGGAAATGTACCGTAGCAACCAATATTTAACATACTTACTTAAAACGTTACTTTGTGCCATGGCACCGCATGTAGTAGTAATATGGGTAATTTTGATACCTTTGTATAACATAATTCATGCATGACATGTAATAATAATGAAGTCGAGTTCCCCACACGGGTGTCGGGCGCGTCGGCAACTTGTCTAGATCACGTTTACAGTAGCATGCCGCGGGGCTCCGTGCTGACCGCACCTGTGGATACCCACCTTAGCGACCACTACGCCGTGCGCGCCGAGCTGCTGTACCGCAAGCGCGTGCCGCCACCGCGCACCCGCCTTGCCAGGGAGTGCACACAGCTCAACCATGTTGCTTTTTGCGATGCGATACTGAGCATCCGACTGGGATAATGTATTGACGATACATAAAGAGTCCGTGGAGAAACTAGCAATATACATAATTAATATTATTTATAATAAATATAACACATGTTACCATATAAGCTTAAGAATAACAGGAAGCAGACTTGGATCACAGATGACGTCATAGATCTAAAAAGTCTGCTTCTTGAGGTGGTATCATTACAAAAGAAATTCGTAGACTTAGACTTAAACCATTGCATAGATATGATATCGTTAAAGTATGACGCGGCCGTTCAAGCTAATAAGTTCAGATACTACGAAAACATAATTGGAAACAGCTCGAATACACATAAGACTATTTGGAATGTCGTTAACAAGGAACGTGGTGCAAACGTTCGTAGTACAGCTAGCTTCACGGATATTGCTAAAGACTCTAGCGGTAGGAAGATTGAGTCGCGGAAAGCGGCCGCCGACGCCATGAATGTTAGGTTTGCTCACGCTGCGGCTGCGTGCGGCGCGCCCCGTGCCGCGCTGCCCCAGGTTCGTGCCGCGCTCGTGTCTGCGAGCGTTCCTGCCGACCGCTCCATGAGATTAACTAAATTCTCAGCCGCAGAAGTGTACACAATAATAACATCACGCATACCACGCAAACCCACTAAAGATATCTACAATATATCTATGGAAATTCTACACACTGCTGCGGCCCCATTAGCGCCAGTCTTGGCTGCGTTATTTAACTGTTGCATCGACAAAGGTAGCTGCCCGGAGAGCTTAAAATTAAGTAAAATCTCACCCCTTTTTAAAGGCAAAGGCAAGCGCGATGACATCGACGGGGTTCGACCGGTGTTGATTATTCCTGCCTTAGCGATGGCAGGAATAATCGGCACCGGTCGATAATCATAGAGAACGGGGTATGTGCTCGTCTGACCAAGTTCCTAGCTGATACTGATGTGCTATCAAATAGACAATATGCATATCGAGCCGGCTGCTCGACGACAGCTTTGACCCGTGAGGTCATTCGAAGAGTGCTTGAGGCTTGTGAGCAGAAGTGTCAAGTCGCAGTTCTTAGCTGCGATCTATCCAAAGCTTTTGACGTCGCAGACCATGGCGTTCTCACTGATAAGCTTCGGCATTACGGCATCGTGGGCCGGGCGCACTCATTGTTAACTGATCTCTTAAGGAACAGATCGCAAATAGTAGTCGGTGATGGTAGTGCGACCAGATTTGATCCCCAAGGAACATCAATGGGTGTGGCGCAGGGCTCATCCGTTTCTAACATTCTATTCTCCTTTGATGAATGATTTGCCGGATTCGATAACTGCAGGGGAAGTGTATATGTACGCAGATGATGTAGCCGTAGTCATAAAAGCCCAGTCGGTAGACCTTCTCGAGCAGCGGTTAAACGAGGCAGCCCACCAGGTAGCGCAGTGGTTCGAGTGGAACGGCCTTGTGCTGAACGCTAAAAAGACCTACTTTATTCATTTTTCAATCTCGGGTAGGAAGGCGAGAAGTTTGACAGTCTCAATTGGTACTACACCGATTGAGCAGGCTGGAATGATCACATTTCTCGGCTTCCAAATAGACCGTAGCCTAACATAGTGCTCCCACATTGACAAACTCTGCTCCAAGCTAGGTAGTGCGTGCTTCGCCCTGAGTAGACTGTCCCGCGTGGTTTCGGCTGACGTAGTCCGCACCTGCTATTTCGCAACTGTGCACTCGCTTCTCCAGTATGGCGTGGAGCTGTGGGGGTGCGCGGTCGACAGGCTGCGCATCTTTAGGATGCAAAAACGTGCTGTGAGAGCGATAGCAAGGGTGTCGCGGATGACGTCGGCGAAACCCTATTTCGTCTCCCTAGGGATACTCACGTTGCCTTCCTTAGTAATCCTGCAGATGGCACTGTTCGTTAGGCAAAACATATCTCAGTTTAAAACCCGAGCGGATGGTCGAGTGTAACACCTAAATACTCGTGGCGCCGGAAAGCTTGCTACTGTGACGCGTAGACTTGCAAAGTCTGACCGACTGAGCACATAACTTCTGCCCCCAGTCTTTTAGGATTTAAGCGAAAACTTAAAACGTGGCTCGTTGGGAAGGCGTTCTACAATGTAGACGAATTTATAAAAATTGTGTGTTGATTTTAATTACCGTACAATCATTTTATACATTTTATAAGTAATATTAATTATCATTTGAATTTTATTTAACTTATTGTGAATTATTAATTATTTTTAATTGACGTCTATTTTAGTTGTTCAATTTTATGTTGTATTATTTTATGTCTAGTTAAAACTGGATCCACATTGACGTGTAATGTATTATTATTAAATAAATGATTATTGATTATTGATTATTAATGTTACAGTTTGAAGCGGCATGGGCCCTAACAAACATAGCGAGTGGTTCGTCGGAGCAGACCAAGGTCGTGGTGGAGAGTGGCGCGGTACAAGTGTTGGTGGGGTTAGTGGGAGGCGGGGGAAGCGACGACGTGCGCGAGCAAGCGGTGTGGGCGTTGGGGAACGTGGCTGGAGACTCGCCGCGCTGCCGGGACGCTGTCATAGCTGCCGGGGTGCTGCCGCCGCTGCTAGAGTGAGATACCTGTCTTACTAGTTCTACTATTAATTACCCATTATCACACTAATATTATAAAGGCGAAAGTTTGTGTGTGTGTGAGTGGGTGTGTGTTGTGTGTGTGTGTGTGTGTGTGTGTGTGTTTGTTCCCTCTTCACGTCGTAACGGCTGGACGGATTTGGATGAAATTTGGAATAGAGATAGCTTATATACTGGATTAACACATAGGATACTTTTTATCCCGGAAAAGTAACCCGTTCCCGCAGGAAAGCTTTACAAACTTAACTTCGTCAATGAATTTTCATTAAATTAATTTAAATATGTCTATAATAATATGTACGGACAGATAAAATTTATCATCCCGGACACTTAAATAGATCCTGTGGGATAGCATTATCACTTAACTATGACATTACGCAAATAAAATGGACGAAAGTTAGTAAAATCAAAAGCAGTGCCTTATACTAAAAATGTTTTTTCCCCATCCCGGACAAAAGTATGGTTCCTGTAGGATAACATTACCTGTCACTCAACTTTCTATTACTAAGCTAATTTGGATGATATTTAATAACAACAATAGCTATCTACTGCAAGCAGCTCGCGAGGGGCAGTTTGTAGTGAAGGCGACCACGGCTAAAAGGTGGCGTTTTTTTTTCGAGGGTGACTTTAAAGCCGAAGGTGACCTATCATAAAAGTTGGCGTTTTTTTTTCGAGGGTGCTCTGTTCACTGGACTGCAAGCGGCCCGCGAGGGTGCCTTTAAAGTTGACGTTTTTTTTTCGAGGGTGCTCTGTTCGTGTCCCGCAAGCGGCCCGCGAGAGTGACTTTGTAGCTGAAGGTGCCCTGTCATAAAAGTTGGCGGTTTTTTTTGAGGGTGCTCTGTTCGTGGCCCGCAGGCGGCCCGCGAGAGTGACTTTGTAGCCGAAGGTGACCTGTCATAAAAGTTGACGTTTTTTTTTTCGAGGGTGCTCTGTTCGCTGGGCTGCAAGCGGCCCGCGAGAGTAACTTTGTAGCCGAAGGTGACCTGTCATAAAAGTTGACATTTATTTTTTTCGAGGGTGCTCTATTCGCTGGGCCGCAAGCGGCCCCCGAGAGTGACTTTGTAGCCGAAGGAGACCTGTCATAAAAGTTGGCGTTTTTTTTCCAACGGTGCTCTGTTGGCTGGGCCGCAAGCGGCCCGCGAGAATGTTTTTGTAGCTGAAGGTGACCTGTCATAAAATATGGCTTTTTTAATTTGAGGTTGCTCTGTTCTGTGAGGGGCAATTTTTTTTAACAAGAATAAAGCAGTTACAGCCACGGGTAATCCTAATTCCTAATTATATATAAATGCGAAAGTTGCGGCGTATATTTGGTCCTACTTAACGGTGCAACGGCTAGACAAAAAAAAATTAAAATTTTAGTTAACACATAGGCTACCTTTACGAGGAAATCCACAAAAGGACTAAAGTGACCATATTGCACTTGAAGTTACCAAGTTGTTCAGGTAAAGGGCGGGCCACATCCCTCGCAGAAGTGACAACCGAGCGCGAAGAAAGGTTCTTGAGTAGCGACCACGAACCGGAAAGCGCAGCGTAGGCATACCCCTCACTAGGTGGACCGACGACCTGGTGAAAACCGCGGGGAGCGGATGGATGCAATACGCGAGCAGCCGCTCAAAGTGGCGCTCTGTGGGAGGCCTATGTTCAGCAGTGGACATCTACGGGCTGATGGTGATGATGATGATAGGCTACTTTTAATCCGCGGGTGAAACCGCGGGCCGCAGCTAGTACTCCATATTTTTGAAATTGGCAATCCACACATAGTAAAAAATTCACCATGTGTGCAAGCAGTGGGGGCGCGTTGTGAACCTGATTGGAGTGCTGGAGTGAGAGACACACATTTTTGAATTCTGCAATTGAGCTTTCAGTATAGGAAAATATCTGAAGTCTAAACCATAGCATAGTGAGACATTCTCTAGTTCTCCCCAAAACTGAAATGGGAGTTCCGGCAGCTTTACTTACTAAGAAAATTCTACGCCACATTGTAGCTTAACATTAGGAGAAATGTGGTTAAATGATCATAAAATTAAAAACTTAAAAATCGTTACCAGTCAGTGTTAAAAATATAAAAGATGTAGGAAATTATAGCCTATTTCCAAAGATAATTTGATGAAAATATTGAGAGCCTTCCCTTTCTGCCTTTCTGTGCATCCTGAAAGCCTAAATATTCTACTCTGTGACGATAGCTACACATACATAACACATAAGCTGCGGGAAAACAAATACTATTTTAATGAGCTGATTCTCTTTTTTAATTTTTATTACAGGATTCTAAACAAATACACCAGACTATCCATGACGAAAAATGCCGTATGGACATTGTCAAATCTCTGTAGAGGTAAAAACCCTCCGACGAACTTCGAAATGGTAGCTCCAGGTATGTTCCCACACCTAATCTCATATTATGGCTATTAAAATAATTTCGTGTTGCTTGGATTGTTATTCTGACTTAACCTTGAAGGAAGAAAAAGTACCGTCTTGGTATAGTCTGGCATTAAACTTATTACTGCAATAGGTAGGTAATGGGTAGGTATTATTGTAACTTAAATACTTTTGATTTTCTTCTTGTTTCATGGTTATAGGAATGTCTATTTAAAAATACAATTTGCTGCTCAACAGTGGCGTTAATTTTATTCTTTTGTCATTGCAGCGATGGAATTAACACAATATGTAAAGCAGTGCTAAAGCTTAGAAAATTTTGTACTATTGACAACAATATAGCTGCATCCTGCGCATACATATTTAGGTTACATCATTCCTACTGCTGCACCCCTAGCGCTGGTGGTGGAGTAGTAGTCTTTCCCCTGTTACACTCGCTACAAAACCTATTGATCTATCTGCAAATGGAGTAAAATAAGGGAAAGACTATTACTCCTCAGCAGTTAGCCCATGCTGTGAAGCTAAGATGCCAACCTTCTCTCTCACACACAGAGAGAGGGAGAGAAAGTAATACCCAAACGATAATTTAATTTAATCAGGTCACACAATTTTACACAACACGTGAAGTTAGTTGGTTCTGGGTTTGTACCGAGTAATACTCTGGAACTACTGAGCTAATACATTACAAACTAACAAACATATTTTGTACCTACTAACCTATCTTATTTGTTACGCGTAAAGCATGACTGCCAGGAAAAGCCAGGATCCAGGACTGTTTCTCTATACCTGGTTTAGGTAACTGGAAAACGAAAGACTTAAAGTTCGTCGTTCTCGTTGGCTCCAATCTCGACAGTTGCCACATTACCAGCTTTAAAAAAACAACGACGTAAAATGGAAATAGTATTTTATATTTATTTTTGTTCGTGATATCCGCAGGTATTCCAGTGTTGGCTCGACTGTTGCATCACACAGATTCAGATGTATTGAGCGATGCGTGTTGGGCGCTATCCTACCTTTCTGATGGACCTAATGAGAAGATACAGGCGGTTATCGACGCCGGAGTGTGCAGGCGGCTTGTGGAACTACTCATGTTAGTATAACATCCAGTAAAGGCTTACGAACGTTTTGCGATGATTTATGCAAACGTGGCGGGCGCGACCCGTGCCTTTTGTGAGGCAAGGATTCAAAACTACACGAACATTTTATATGATGCGGTTCATGCTATACTGGGCGACGCTCGTACTGGGCATGGCTTGCCCGGCACGGTCTAGCCTAAAATTATCCCTTATGCTAGTAGGACCACAAGCCAAGACACAGTCACCAGAGTTTATTTACACCACGTTTTATAACGCTTATACATTTTGCCTAAAGACGTCAACTGATGCACATAGGCTTCCCGCACAGAGCGCCACCTTGAGCGGCTGCTCGTTTCCTGCTTCCTTCGCCTCCCTGTGGCTCCAGAACCAGATCGTTGGGTCATATAGATGATGATGATGATGATGATGATGATGATGATGATGATACATTTCGGGATTTGCATGTTTAGTTTATAGTTCGATTCAAACTCAATGTCGGGTGTGAAGTCGGCGCAAAATGCTGCGCAGTAGCTAAAATAAGGGGGCTTATAAAAGCTGCTTAAAGTTAACCAATGCTAAAAATCTTCTGTCAACTTTTAAATGATTTGAAATGTCACGCGCGAAAACGAGATGGAACATTTTAAACTCTAACATTGATTATTTCATTTTTCGTGTTTAGTTGTTTTTATTATAAAATATGTATGTTAGTCTGTAAGGTAGGGCCGGTAGTTGCCTGAACGAATTTATTATTTATTATTATAAGTAACTACTAGTCGTGCGCGGGCAGAGTTAATAGGTGAGCGCACTTCACAGCCGCCATTGAGTTTGTATCACATTACTATATTATCACATATTAACGTTTTTTTTTTAAATAACGTTCAATGATCACATACATAGATCCTGGACCCTAACTAGGGACCCAGGAACTACGGGGACCATGGTCCCACAACACCCAGACACAGAACAAGTATTTGCGCTTTTTTTTTGCGGGCACAAATACTTGTCCCATTGTGACACTTAGTTATAAGATTTATTACTGTATTTTCTGTAAAATGGTGTTTTCAATAAAGAGTTTATCTATCTATCTATCTATCTTGTCTTGTTGCGGGAATCGAACCCGCTACCTCCGGGTTATGAGCCGACCTGCTCAACCACCACCACGGAGGCTGTCAAAATCACATCCTGTCACCTGTACATTTTTTAAATATATTCTAAATATGATACAATTACCCATTTTGCCATGGACCAATATTATTAGACCGTAAATGGTGAGCGGTGTGCGTGTGCGTGTATGCGTGGTGTCGTCAGGCACAGCAAGTCGACGGTGGTGTCGGCGGCGCTGCGCGCGGTGGGGAACATAGTGACGGGCGACGATGCGCAGACGCAGGCGGTGCTCAACTGCAACCCGCTGCCCAACCTGCACGCGCTGCTGCGCTCCACCACGGAGGCGCTGCGCAAGGAGGCCTGCTGGACGCTCTCCAACGTCACCGCGGGGAACGCGCACCAGATACAGGCCAGTTATATTATATTATAACACTCAACTTTTGCGATTTCAACGCTTGACATTAATAGGTAGGAATATGATGACTAGAAAGAAAAGAAAGAAATAGTACATTACTGCAGCGGCCAGCAACGGAGGCATTGATGGACGAACGTGTAAACACACATACGTAAGTCCATCAATGCCTAGTTGCGGCCAAGGCTTGTAAAGTACTTTTCTCAAATAATGCGTGAAAATTATAACTGTAGGTGCAGTACCTATGCGGAACTCATTTAAAAATATTTTTTCCACACAATGTATGAAGATACAACTAGTCCTTAAAATTTTAATTATCGGCGGGATTAGAACCCACGACCTCCTTATTCACAGGGTTAGATGCTCTATCAACTAGGTTACGGTCACACGAGCACTCTGTGCGAAAATCTTTAGCTTTTTATAATAATTTAAGTACCTAACGACATTTGACTTGTAAAAGTGCTATAAATAGCCTATTTGCGATAAAACACTTTGTTTTTTTTTTTATTTTGAACAAATATAAAATATCTCGACAGAGTTACAAGCATTTTAAAAACATGAATAGAAAAAGAAAGCTTTCAGCTGCAAGCAGTGACGTCAGTCACTGTTAGTATTAGTCCTTCGTAGTACCTCATTGCTAAGCTGTGGTACCTTTACAACAATCTCTGGCAACTGACGTCACAAAACCGTGTTTGCATAGTAACTGTGGAGATGGTCTGTTTAGCGAGAAAGTGACAAGCGATGCCCCCTCCAGAAACTTTAGAAGCTTAAATTTTGCTTATTTTTTAAATTATAGCATCCATTTTTAATCTGCTTTATGAAAATAATATTTACTAGTTCATTTTAAATAGTAGTCATCATGCCTATTGTTTTTGATAAATTTCTGTGTGAAGAGACCTGTTTTAACAGTTATACTATGTCATACGTAATCTCATTTTAAAAGCTCTTTGAGTGTTAATTCACACCTAATGGCAGCGTTTGCGCAGTGTTTCGTGCCGATTTCACAGCCGCCATTAGTTTGAACCCCACTGCACTGTGCTGGCAGCCTGGCAGGTGGTTAGTTATTTATTTATTTATACTATAGCATAAAAACAATGTACAAGGAGGACTTAATTCGTAGAAGCATTATTTACCAGTTAACCTGGAGTTTAATCAATTATTGCATTCATTTTTAATCTAATTTATGAAAATAATATTTATTTGTTCATTTTTTAATAGTATTCATTGTGTCTACTCTCTTATTGTGGCTCGCTCGTCCTCTTTTTCTTCATCGACCTTATTCCTTTTAAATTTAAATGACCTGCAGGGCAGCATGAACTATAAAAACTTCTTGTCAACAGGCAGTCATAGACGCGAGTATTTTCCCGACACTTATTGAAATTTTGAGGCAAGCAGAATTTAAAACTAGGAAAGAAGCAGCGTGGGCAATCACGAACGCAACGAGTGGGGGTACACATGAACAAATAAAGTAAGTCAAATTCAAAGCTAAACTAAAAAATATGAAAAATTAACCGTAGTATTATTTGTATTCAATAATTCATATTATTTTTATAAACGATTGGCTAATTTTTGACACGGCCTCACCTGATGGTAAGTAACGACGTGGTCGAAGATGGAGCATGCTTGGCTAGAAGATACCGGTTCACTCTGGCCTTAAAAACTCCCTGATTATATTCGTCAGGAAACAATGACGCTGGTAAGGTGCTTCATTCCTTTGTTGTCCGAATTATAAAAGAGGAATCAAAACGCTTTGTACATATTGTAGGAATTTCGACCATAATAATTATATGGATGCTGTGTTTCTGTGCGTCTAGCTGTGCGATGGTAAAAAGGGGATGGGGATGGATTTCCCGGTAGCAATCACCCAGAAAACTTATCTAATAATTATTATGATGATGTAATCTAATAACTCAGAAAGCATAGATTTATATATCAGGATATGCCCGAAGGAACATTTTATTTTATCAAAATGGCGTGGGTAAAGTTGCGCCGTCTATTAGATTTCGCGTGAACTACGACAAGTTGAGAAAATTAGGTGCCTATCGCTGCCATTATGTCCGTCAATGTTTATGTTTACAATGATTATTCCAAATATAAATTCGATTATTTTGTTACAAAACAGAGTGTAATATTGAAAATATTGAATTACTTGAGGTAAGAAACTTGGTCTTTTTTTTTACTGCACTTTTGAGTATAGATTGTGCAACCGTTCACAATACAACTTGGCATATTTTGTTTGTGACATTCGACCGATGCCTTCTAACTTCCATCACAGACTGAGCGCTAGTGGATGCCAATCTGTGAAATTGGCTCCCACTTTGAAGCGACGTTTTAACCAGTCATTAGGCCTGTCCTTAATATATATGTCTATGTCAGAAAGTGATTCATTTTACCTGCTATGAAAAAGTTGTGACTCAATTTTTGATAGTATAATAATGTGTTACCTATCATTAAACAGTACAATTATCAACATTACCGGCCTGTTGTATTAGACTGATTTTATCTACAAGCACTTTATAGATGAGGCTACATAAAACGATTGGTTTCAGGTATCTAGTCGGCGAAGGCTGCATACCGCCTCTCTGTGATCTATTGACGCTGACGGACTCAAAAACGGTCCAAGTAGCCCTCAATGGCTTAGAAAATATACTAAAAGCTGGACAAACTGTCAGCGATCATCGAGACAACCCTTACGCGGTACTCATCGAAGAATGCTACGGTAAGCGTCACTCATGACTAAGTATCTTTACGTTGTTTACACTACAATTTTATGGTTTCTATAATGACACAGCATCTTTGACATATGTTTACATCATGGCATATCATGTTGTTTAATAGTAAATGAAATGATTATGCCAATTCACGCAGCAGTTGCCCATTAAAAAACTTGCGTAGTCACTAGCATGGTAACAGCGTTAGCTACGACTGATAATACCACATGGTGAAATATGAATAAAATCGTGCGCAATTTTCGACCGGTTTTCCGAAACACAAGTAAAATTTAAATCGTGATGAGTTCACTTCATAGGTCGTTGCCATGCAAACGGACAATACCGCCACAAAGCTTCGTAATGCTTTGTACGGGACCGATAAATATGGAAGGCGTTTCAAATTCATGTTTCTTATGTTACGTTATGAGTACCAAACAAACGGAATTTACGTAATGGCGAGAGGTCGCTTATAAACACATGATATACGTCGTACCACGCTAGCAGATCATATTATTTTGATATTATTTATGCATAAAAAAATAAAATTATAAAAAAAATGAATTTAAAAAATACTTAAGTGTTTTGATCTGGATTATAATTCATAATTAATAATTATTATGTGCATACAGCTAAATAAAAAGAAGACATAACAAGCAAATGTTGCTCGAAGTTAAACAATGTAAGAAAGTGGCGCACACCTTCACCCAACACTGAAGCACAAATACCTATCTGTTTTGTGACTGAAATGTACCAGCACTGTATAGCATAAATTATGTTTATAGAACGATTACGAATAGGAGAGATCGATCAATACATACGTTGTTCCAGGTCTAGATAAGATAGAGTTCCTGCAGTCCCACGAGAACCTGGATATCTACCAGAAGTCGTTCGAGATGATCGAGAACTACTTCAACTCGGAAGAGGAGGATGGGCGTCTCGCGCCCGCGGTATCCTCCACTACAGACTCGTACCAGTTTAGCGCCGACCAATCCGTGCCTACGGGAGGCTTCCAGTTCTAACCTCCCCACTCTCCCCTCGCGATGCAACCGACGCGGCGCATGACGCTCACTCGCCCGTGAGTACTTTTTATTACGAAATCGATTGTTATTCTAAATAACATTGTATATAAAGCCCGGCATGAATACTAAAGTTGGAATTTTGTCGAAAGGTGATTCTGTTCCGTTTTTAAACGTATTTAGTGAGAAACCGATTCGACGGCTCACACTAAAATGTATCTATGTAATTATATTTTGCACTAATTATTATGTAAGCTTGCTAAGGTGTTGAATTTATATGAGCATAGAAGAAATTCGTCTTTTTATTTTTATATATTGTAGATAACGATTAGCTATAGTTCGTTTATTTTGTAGCAACGATTGTAATTTTCTGGCGTCTTAGACGATATTTATAATTTGTGTAGGTATATACAACAACCTTGTGTACTTGTGTTATGTGATTACGCTTTTTCATAATTTAAATACAAGCTGATACCGTCATATGCTGCGGGTTGATTTACTAATAAACACTGAAAAATAAAATAGCTCGTCACTATTTAATATTATGTATTTTATATGTAGCTCATTTAAAGATTTTACATGTCCACTTATGTATAATTATGTATGTAAATATAAAATAAAACATATTTTATGCTTTTCTTTACGACATTTTTACTTTATATAAAAATCCAAGGTTGTTTCGACAAAATTATTGATTTGAATTTAAGAAAGAATGCATCTCGTTTTTGGTCTAAGCAGCACAAATATTGTTGTCAGAAGCTGTCAGAGACAGCCCAGAAAGCGCAGACCTTTTCGGTGTTGGCTATGGTAAAATTCTATGGCATTAATTTTTTCACTGAAACTTGTGGTATATTTTTATGTAACTGTGTTGTCGTCAAAGATTATAAAGCTCGTTGATAGCTTGTGAACATAATTTCTTCTACAAACACAATTCACTTGCGCGGACACGGGCTAAATTAACAAAACGAGACAAAGTCATACGAAATTACAGACACAAATAAAGACACATTGGGTGTCCCGTTTCCTCACATAGGATTAGCGGTTGAAAACACCACTAATTTTCGTATGAGAGGAAGGTATCATTGGTCAACTGGATTTATAGTCGATCGTTGTTGTATAGGTAAAGAGAAAGGATGACAAACAATTTTGATGCAATACATAAATGGTATCAATACTTGTTCTTTAAATCCAAACGATTCACAGAATCGACATCGATTGAAGTAAATGAAACAAAATGTTAACGCATAACCTACCTATTATACAAAAAATCTGATGTCGCAGCGCTACTGGGATATATTTTGTGGTCCTGAAAATTGCCACCAAACAGGTTTCAATTAGTGTACCCCATTGGCATTGGCTACTCCTGCGGTCAGACTGGCTGGTACATAGATAATAGGAATAGGTATCCACGTGAAAGAAGAGACTTGGTTTTTTTATTTTTTTATGTACGAGTAGGCCAACGTTTGACTGTATCTATGCAGTCGAAAGTGTAGCACGTTGACCTATGAAAGTATGGAAAATTCTTATTTTGATTTGAAAGGATATAGGTACTTTCAGATTGATCGCATAGAAATTTTATCACAATCGGTCCAGTAGATTTGTTTATAAATCAAATTATCTGGGGAAAATAGTTAGATGAAGGCGATTACATTAGAATTAACCTCATGTTATGAAAGGATTTGGTTACGTGTTATGTTAGATGTGGAGGGTACAATTGTTAGTATGTTCGTTTTGGTAGGTTTTTTATGGTGAATGTTTTAAAAATACATGCATAAAATTAGAAATTAATGTATTGTTAATAATGAATGTGACAACAGGTTTTGACAACCAAATGTTTTTGGATAGGTTAAGTCGGTTTATTTGCGAGTTGTTCCTCACATCATCATCACATCAACAAAAAACCATCATTATCATTCAAATTTTCACCAACAAACACCTAAATCAGTGAAATATACTAATGCTCTCAGGAATGTATGTTCTTTGTGGAGCTGATCCCAAAATGTCATTCTTTCCTTGTAAGGGTTTATGCCTTTTGTCAGTTCAGCACCGATGCTGAGGTAGTTTAGTTTATCCTTACTTTCGACCGGATCCCAATTTATATGCAACAACGGATCGTCTTCATCTGGTGTAGGATTCCTGAAATGTATAGATTAATAAATGTGATTTTTCTTTAAATCGAGAGCGAACAGGTATCTTCCGGGCAAGAATGCACTATCGCAGACAACACTGTCGCTTAACATCAGGCGAGATGGTCATGGTCAAGCGCTTTGCCTGTAAACAATATTTAAATGTAAATTATATTTTATGTGAAGTTTAATAAATAGATAGACATCGAAATTACCAACCCATATTTGGCGAAATTGGTCCACATTTTTACAATCCTAGTTCTTGTAGTTACTGAATCTCTGCTTCCTTTGCACACAGGTAATTCTGGTAATTTGAGCCGAAATATGAACGGCACCTCGGCACTGTGTCCCATTGAGTTAAAAAATTTTAAGTCAGTCGGTACTCTCCATTCTCCCGCGTAATTCAGTATGTAGTAGTAGATGGGAACCTCTGGCGCGTACTGCCTGTGTAACCTCAAAGTTTTGTTGACATAGTATAAGAAATAATAATCGGTTATTAACTGTAAATATTGAGCTTTAGTGTCTTCTCTTAGTTCTTCTTCACCACCCAAGTAAAATTTCAGAAGCTGGTGTCCGATCGTTTTTGATACGTTCGGTTCAACGGCTAATGATTTCGGCACAAGAAGATTCTTGTTCATATTGTATTTTTCAAATGATAAGTCATAAAAATCTTGGTCCTTATATTGCAATATTGCGCCTTCGATATTATTACTGCCTATGATTAAAGGGACCTTGTTAAAGTTTCCCGTTTTCAGAATAGATGCTGGATATCTAGTTAAAAAAGTCGGCTGACCTTCGAATTCTTCTTCAACACAAGGCTTAAATATGGCATCAATTATGTTTTTTGAGTCTTCAAGTGCATGTAGGTTTATCATTTCTCTAAATGCTTCCATAATAGTTTCAGCTGGCAAGGATCTTAGTTCATCTACAATTTCTGTTTTGTGAGATGCCTTTACGCCCAGAAGCTTTCCTAATTCCATTACAGGCTGCGTGGGGTTTTTAGTTAGTGACCAGTTGTTTAACGCAGACGCGCTTTGAATAATGGCCTTATGGAACAGCCCAGTTGCCATCGGCGATAGAGTCATCATGTGAACAATCGCTCCTCCGGTACTACTGCCGAATATCGTGACGTTGGATGCGTCTCCTCCAAAATTGCTTATGTTTCTTTGCACCCACTTTAATGCTACTACTATGTCTTTGAGTCCACAGTTCCCAGGAGCTGTAAAGTCATTGACCGAGAGAAATCCAAAGGGCCCTAAACGAAAACTACACCGAACGAAAACAACGTCTTGGGCGGTAAGTAATGTTGGATCTAAAATATCGTCCATAGTAAACGCGAATACATAACATCCAACCCAGAACATAACCGGTAAAGGTCTATCTGGTTTTACAATGGGTGTAGAAATGTCGATATAGAGACAATCTTCGGAACCAAATATTTCTACTTTGTGCTTTCGAAATGTAAGTGGCATGGGCATCTCTTTCGTACAATCTTTAACTTCAGTCCATGCTTTAATTGGTACTGGTGGCTGAAATAAAATAGATTATGTTTATATTGTAATATGTTATAAACTCTCATTTTAATGAGACGGTAAGGGCTAATCTACTTTCATTTTGAATATAAAAAAGCAAATATTAAAAAGTAAAGTTAAGTAAATATTTCAGTAGGTAATAAAATAATCTGTTAAGGTCGAGACCTCCTCAATACTTTACTAATTATTTACCGACGTAAAATTTATGATAAATGTGGTTCTTAATAGATTAGTCATCCGCGTGTAAAGTTTTATTTAAATCGTTTTAGCCGTCTTGGCCTAAAAGTCACACAAGCAAAACAAATAGACAACATTTGTGATAGTGTGAAAATTTAAATTTTTCATCACACTATTAAATGAATTATTGGCAAAACAGCATCTTGTGTTTACCTTATACGGCTTGTCCTTTTGGAATGATAATTAATCTAGTAGGAAAAACAGACAACCAGTCGGACAATTAACTAGTTGCCTGCATATGGGATCCGTCTTCATTTAGAGATACAAATCTTTATAAACAATGCATAATTTGTCATAAATTAAACGCAAAGACGAACTCCGACCAAGATTTCTGATTTCTACTGAAATAAATTTAAAAGCATTGCAAGCTATTTATTTTGGAATACTTACCAAAAAAAATTGCAATGCTCTTAAATTAATGTACTCATGCTTATCTATCTGATGAACTACATAAAATTAAATTTAAAAATACATTTTATAAATATAGTTTTGAATTAGTTACCAAGAATCTAAGGCGTCCTAGTGGAGGGTTAGCGTACGGGATGCCTTTGAACTTATAAAACGCCCCTTCGTCAGTTTCTTCAATGTATCCGCAGACAGGACCATCTTTCGTTTCTATGATGCACTTGGACTCCTCGTCCCTTTTTGCCATTTCTTATACGTCGCTGTAAACACATTAAAACAAAGTATTCGCATCATAAATGTCATATATTACCTACAACAATAAGATCTTCCTTAACTACTAAAACATACTTAAATACTTACTTTATAAACATGTTGAACTACCTATGACTTTCACATAAAAAAGATTACCTACTTATATATACTTATATATATATTATATATATATATTTTGGGATTAGAAATCTGAAGGCAAGAGATAAGATGAAAATAATATGTTAACTTATAGACTGTGTCATATTATGCAGCGTAGTTAGGTACGTGCTATATTGCATAGCTTAATAATATGTATAATGGATGACCGAGTATATATTACTGCTGAGAAGGAAACGTTCTAATGAATATGAGTATATATTTTACCTGCTATGAGTTCATAGAAGACGTAAGACACCAAAATTATGAATTGTAACCAATATTGTAAACCACATAAATTTCAACTCTGTAGGATCTCTGTCTTATATTAATAACTTTCAATAATTTGCTAAATGGAAAATCGTAAGCCGATTCAATGGAAAGTAAAATAATTTCATTCTTCATTCACTACGCTATTTTACACTGTTCGCGAGGCAGCCAGTATGACAACTGCGCTTGTCGAAATATTTTTGTATGCGATGTGTTACAGATTATAAAGGCCATATTATGCACTAGTCTGTGTAAAGCAAAGTTGGAAACAAGTCTGACAGACGTGATAGGCGTAAGCGACAGATTTAGCAAAGGCGCCGTTCGTTGCCCGCCATGATATAACGTAAGTACCTATATGTTTGGTTAATCGCGCAAGCGAGACCGACTCTATCTGATACCAGATAATATCGTTATCGAGCCGTCAGCTGGCCACAAGTTTACAACCGGTGCGCGCGGTAGCTTGTTGAATAGAAATAACCTTGATTCGAATAATTGGTACTAAATATGCTATAGAAAATGTATAGTCGGGTACGAGAATTCATATAATAATAATTATACTTGGAGTCTTCCGCAGCCTTATGCAACTCTAAGCCCAAATAAGTGTTTGTTTATGTCCTTGGGTCCCCTTTTTTTACCCATGTTTATAAAAACTTAGGAAGTATTCATGTAGTCAGTTTAATTTTTTTAGCAGAATAATAGTTTATACACGTTTACGTAACATAACCCGATTTTGTTTTTTGAATATGATATTTTTACCTACCATTTACAAGCCCTAGCAGATTTTCAAGAATTTATTATTATGGTTGGTTGGTTATGGGTGAGTGCATGCATTGCACATTGCGATGACGGCAATATGTTTAAATGAGCACAAATTATTAATTATTAGGACATTTTTCAAATCTCAACTGGCATAAATTCACATCTTAAGCACCTACTATTTCTACTATTTAGCCGTAATAGAAACAACCACGCTTAATTTACTCGTATTCAATAAAATTGTTTTAAAGTATGTTATTTAGCCGCGCACAAAATTATAATTTAGACTGATCGACTTCTCTATCGTAGAAATCTTTGACTGCGTCTTGATTCATAACTACATTATCACAATATTTCATTTTCTTGATGATGTTTTTCCAGATGGTAGTTGTATCTTTCTTCAACATGTCTTTAAAAGCATTGGTAGATAGGACGTTAGCGAAAAACTTTCTATTGCTCGTCAATTTGCGGAAAACACCCACTGTAGTTTTCCCAGGGTAGTTGATAAATCCCTTTAGGTTGTCAATTTTAAATCTGAAATTCAAAATAACTTAAGGGAATATCCACGTAGCGAGCACAGCATTATAATCTTCTGCGATCACCAAGACGGCTGCCTAGCGTGCTGATTATGAACCCCTTCAAATGAAATGAGTTATTACATCTGGGATCACATGGCTTCGTTTTTTAATATATAAAAATTATAAAATGCTAGAAGCCGCTAGGCACGTCTACTACTTATAGGTAGACACGTGCCCAAAATGCTGACAGCATTGTTACGATGACACCTCATTGATGTGTAAAGACCGCGGAATGGTTGAATAAAAATACCAGAACTGCCTAAAAATTATGATTAATATCAACAACGCCTGTTTAGCGTAATAAAAGATTGCACAACTGTCGTGACAAGTGATCTAATGTTCATAATCCGTCACATTTTATAACTAACATACAGGACTAAGTACCAGTTTTTTATAGGATCTGTGTAAGTACCTATCTGTAAAAACCTTAGCAATTTTAATAATTGATTTCTGTTAACTAATGTGCTTACTGTTGGTTTGGCATGCTTATTAAAGTGCACTGCATAAACATTGTGGTAAATGTGTTAAAAGTTACTAAACTGGCAGAATTAGCCTCAGCAAACCTGAAAAGTAGATTATTTTAGTATTACACAAAAATATCATAATATACATGTTTCTCCGTGATGGGCAAATGGTATATCTATATCACTTATTTGAAAATATTAATTGTGCCACACTTCTTTATTGAAATAGAAATGAAAACAATTTATTTTATTTCTTTTTGTCTCTATGTTTTTTCTTTGAAAGCGCATCACGCTGGAACTAATGAACGGATTTCGATGCAACTTACCTACTTAATAAAAGTTTCAGGAAATCTTAAAGATACTTACTTTGTTTTGTAAAACGGCCAAGTGGGTGGGTGGTTGCATAAATGCAATAAAAATGTAATTTTTATACAAGGTTTTTTTTATCAGCATATGTATTATAAAACAGCAAAATATTAATAGACTAATAATGGTGAAAGAAAGTTTTCATAAACACCTTTGTCAAATTTAATTAAGTATTGAAAAGTGTTTTCCTAAGCGGCTTACGTGGTGACGACGACTTCCAATTCCGATGAGCATATTATAAGCAATACCGAAATCGCGGTTGTTATATATTTTTGCAAGCACATTTTTTCTTCGGCACTTTATGGTTTAACATTGGGTGTAGAATCCATAAAATTGTTATTATATTTCATGATAAAAAAAAACATAACAGTATTGTTTTTAAAACTGATGCGTCGCTCGGTTTTACCTGTGTGTTTTTTCATGTCGATGGAATCTCCCAATTTTATTTGCTCATGTAGGATGATTTACCTTACCTACTAGCACAAAAGGGTAAGGTAGCTTTTTGATACCAAAAAAGATAAGTACTGTACAAACATGATGTTTTTTTCTACTCACCAATCACTCAGACAGCGTTAGGTCGTAAACGACTGCCCACCGGCCAAGTGCGAGTTGGACTCTCGCAGCGAGAATCACATAGCACAACTAACAAAAACACACAAACACAAACAAAACAAAGCAATTATGTTTTTTTCTATTAGTAGATTCGGGATCGTTAGCTCATGTTGGCATGCGTTTGGCAGCATTTTAGTGTTTGTTGCAAAAAATACAGAATATTTGATATAAAGAAAGACATTAAATGTTTTAGTGTGATGCCTGGCCTGGTATATACCTAACCTTATTATTTATAGGCATAGCATTCAACCACTGTCTCACCTGAATACCTAATACAGAACACTAATTATAATTACTGACTTGATAAGTTGATACCTACATACCGCTATCTTGATTCCGTGAATCGATACAACTTACAAGTCAGTCAACCATTACCTACAATTGACCGATTGAACGCCCGTGATGTAGGATAAGAGCTTAAGAAGTGCTATGAAACCTTGTCTCTATATACCAACTAGCTTTTACCCGCGGCTTCGCACGCTTGTGTTATGTTATTTTTACGTTATAGTCTAATAATAGATCATGCATTTCGTACCAAACAACAAAATCCACTAAATCTTTTCGAAGCTGAGCACAGTAACCTATTAGTATAGGTATAGGTATAACGCAAGCATAGCTGTGAGTGGAAGCTATTTAAGCCATTAACTAAAATTAAATGTTTTGAGCCTAATATAGATTTATAACAGTAAAAGAAAAGAAGTTTCCAACAAAAAACTACAATTTTATAAGTAGCTCTTCATATTACAACAAAAAGAAATCATCATCACTCCACTTAGGTCTTTAACAGAAGTTTCAGTAAATTTTGTTTAGGTAGTAGTTACCTAAGCAGGCAGGTACAGTTTAGAAAAATATAAAAGAATCATACATGATGATGCTGTTTTGCTCAGTTTTACAAATCCGCGCGCTTTTTGTTCCATTTACCACATTTTTTTTCTCTCATCTATGATTAGTAGCCAAGGAAGTTTTAAGTATACTATACCTCTGGAATGCCTACGGCGGATGGAAACGTGGTCCGATGGAGATAGGGACATGCGAGGCTCTTGTCTTTTTCATTAGGGTGACCATAAAATGTGCCCTGCAGCTTCAGGTGAAGCCGCGAGGCACAGCTAGTTTGAAGAGGTTTTCAATCCCTAGTAATTCAAAATTGTTTAGGCGCTACGCTGAAACATAGGTACATACACCCACGCGCCCGAGGGAGCTGTTGGATGCAAGCAATCAGCCGCTCAAAGTAGTGTTCCTGCGTGTGTGCCTCACGTTCCATTTTTTTAAAACGCTATAAGTACTTGCGTAGAGGGTCGAAAGCGGATGACTTGTACACAGTTGAAACTTGAAATAAAAAAAATTTAGTGGTTAGTTGAAGTTCCTCCTCGCTTCGCTCGTCGTCGCATTTGGTAGATAGAAAAAGTATTGACATCTGTTGAAAAGTTTGGCATTTGTCATTCTGTTAAAAGAAGATTGTCAAACTGACATCTGTCAATATCTTGGCCAGCCCCCGTATTACGAAGGAGCTAGCAGCGCTGCTGACGCGCGTCTGCCGCTCAACTGCTGTCAAAATTGTATGAAAATTGACAGCAGTTGAGCGGCCCCTTCGCTGGTGTGTGTATGGGAATACCATAGGCGATAAACGAAAAAGGTGAGCTATTGTCAAATGTATGCCCATTTAAGCATAAAAAAAGCAATTTCGATAACAGTATGTATGTATGACGGCAAATTGAAATATGACACGGTTTTGACGGAAAATTAACGAAAATACACGTCCGTTTTACTTGTACTAGGCACTTACTCAAAACAATAATAAATATGGCCGACATCCTACTTCTTCCAAAGTTGACACATTTGGCGTAAGCATATTCTACTAATGTTCACATCACAGATAATATAATACCTACAGGTTCCCATAAAAGTATATTCATTAGAAATCATAGTAGTTGAAGGAAGAATTGTGTATTTATATTCAAATAAAATAAAAACTCCAGTACGAAAGCAGCCTATTATCGGCTTTATTGCTTAAAGAGATAAAGGGTAGTATTGTATAATGTTTGATTCCTTGTTAGTCTACGGTAATCATTCCAAAGGTATAGTATACTTCAAACTTCCTGGTTAGTAGACAAAATATAAGAAAAAAAACTTACCTTGAAGCCTTGAAGCGGCCATCTTGTTAAAATCCCGTTTCGTTTCATAATGAAATCTTAATCATTTTCACAAAAAATATATTAACGATATTTAAAATTTAATGTATCCTATGTTTTGCGCCGGGTTTTTCTAAGCTTATTAGTGAAAACCATTGAAATGATGATGAAATCCGTTCAGTATTTTCGGAGTTGTGCCGTAACAAACAAACAAACAAAAAACAAACAAACAGACAAAATGTTTAAAAACTAGTTTGACGTGACCAGCGAAAAATTTCAAGCCAACCTGTGTCATCTTTTTCTCGATATCATGCATTTACAGATTTTTTTATCACTACATTTACAGTAATGTATAGACGCCTAATAGAAACTACAGGTGACCAAAGAGCTGGCTCTTACCTCGGTCAAAGAATAAGTTTGGCCATTCAACGAGGTAAATGTCGCCAGCTTTTTGGGCACCTTACCCGCAAACAGCGAAACGCGGTTTTTTTATCTAAAACTAAAACTATCTAAACTTATATATACAAAGTTTAGATAGTTTTAGTTTTAGATAAGTACTTAGTTTCGATTTAATTTAGTTTTAGTGATTTGCATTGTATTGTTGGAATAATAAAAGTATTAACATTGTTTAGAATACAGAGTAGAATAGATATAGATAGATTAAAATAATATGCACTACCTGTGCCTGTGACCTCTGTGCCGTTTAGGATATTACTCTAAATCGTTAATCGTTGCCATCATAGGCAGGATAAACTTTTATTGAGTTGCGATTTCGGTTTGCTACCGTGTGAATAGGCATGACAAAGTTTATCACATTCTATTATATCGTAGCCATTGCTGTAAAAGAGGAGAAGTCGGGGCGAAAGGGCGGTTGAGGAAATTATCATTTTCTTCGGCGCCCGGGCGCATTTTGAAATGACGTTTGAAATAAATTTCCGGCAGTTAATAGCGGCGTCGCCGCAACCCCGCAGGAGTTCGATTGGAACATTGGCCCGATAATAAGTAATTCCTTCAAACCGCATCCGGTTTACACCATCGCACCCTCATACTGCACCGTCGCGCATCGCGACGCGCCGTGCGCTCCATTTGTTTACAAATTCTGCAACGGTGTTGGATCGCACAGTTTTATAGCCATATTAATAGTTACACCGAAATATAAATTTGAAAGTATTATTGTGACCGTATAAATACAATACAATACAATACAATAATACTTTATTGAACACCAATAAACAAGAATGCACACAGATACAAATTTATAAAAGAATGGTAGAACAACGGGCGGCAAACAACAATAAATGATTCGGGCAAAGCAAAATATGATACATATGGATAGATAGATAACTTTATTATCTCACCAATGAAATACAGGGTGTAATTGAACTCATTAGCATCCTTTGAAACTAGGTACGTACTCCTGATACCGGTCAAGTGTGGACCAAAATTTTTGAATTCTAACACTGGGTTGGTAATTAATAATAACTTCAAAAAATGGAATAACTTACACAAAAAAAAAAAAAAAAATTAAATGCTAGATTTAATTAAAATTATGAAGTACTGTTTTTAAATAGTACATACAAGGTATAAAAACGTTTAGATGTATCAATATCATCCGTGCCAACTGCGTTAGGCGTCGCGGCAATCTTCATAAATTTCAATAAAAATATTTTCATTTTCACTCTTTACTCTAATAATCATCTATAAATGATGTACTATCATGAGCTCAATTTATGCTAATTAATTAAATTACAGCCTGTATATAACACGCAAAAATAGGTATACAGTAAATCTTACTACTAGTGCAACAATGGGGTGTTTTATCGCTGGCAGCGATCTCTTCCAGACAACCTTTAAATTTACCTATATTTTATTTTAAAAAATCTTTGTGTAATTAGGTTCTGTATGTAATCAGCCTGTAAAGACGATTTAAATATCAATTGCTAGATGTATAGGACATATAAGTAATGATTTATTTATACGAACAATTTAATAATGGTGTGCCATGTTTGTTTTGCTGCGCGGGTGGCGCGTGCTATAGATTTATCTCTGCGATAAAAAAGAAATAACACTTACAAATGCCAGAGGAAGAAGAATATAAAAAACTTACGTCTCATCTACCCTTATGGAAGAGACATTATTGGCGTTATTAAATTAACGAGACTAATCTGTCCGATGGGCATGCCTCAAGCTGCCAATCGCACTTGGGGTTGTCCAATGTCCATGCGGCAATTAGTCGCCTCGCAGCGCACGTTCTACGACATCTATACGCCATCGTGTGATGGCTGATGGCTCACGTAAATGCGTGAATAGTTATAATTACATAGTTTAGTGTATATTATAGCAATAGTTTTTACACATTTATGCATAGGTAAATATTGATTAATATAATCACCAACGATGGCGCTGACGCCGCGTCTAATGTCGATCCGTTTTGTTTGATGACATATATGTATCTGATTTAAAACAACATTGTTAAAAAATACGTACGTAACTGGTTCTATTAAACCTATAGGAACAACCCTTCAGTAGCAGGTTCCTATACTGATGGCAAATAAATTGATTTCATAACATTGTGTGTCTATGTTCTAAAATTAGTTTATCTGTGCGAACATAATTATTACCTACTGATATTTACAAAGTAAACGAACGTAATTTGTGATAGCAAGTTTTTATTTCGGAGGAAGCATCTCTATTCTAGTAACGTAATGCTAGAAGTTACATGAATAAGTAGCACCGCTCGCGCCTTGAAATAAAAATACATACTTACGTATCGGTAACAATCTTATGAATCTGTTGATAAATCATAAAGAACGACCTATAAAAAAGGTATAACCCCCGTTTTCTTCTCGTTACTTCAATCGCATACTGACAATTATGATAATAATAATTATAATATATAATGTATTATTATATTAATGTATTATTTTATTTAGTTAATCTTTATACGTGTCCTTAAACGTTTTAGTACGATAAGTATTTTTATTTTTAAAGAGTGTAAATAATACGATGGGTTGTTTTGCGACATAACATTAGAACAACATGATGATATTTTTAACATTGATTATATAAAATACCTACACAAATAATAGTATAGGCAGGTGGGTGCCTACTACTGGGAAAATAGGTCCTATACATGTTGCTTTGAGAGATGGGATAAACAAAATCGTAGGCGCTGAAATGAAAAGGTTTTCGTAACAATGTTTCGTAAACAATGCAAAACAAAGGTCGCCGTGCAAATGATATCAACCGAAACTAACAGTACAACGCGCCCATGCATGCGCTTTGTATCTAACCTATAGTATGGTTTATAGGTAGGTAAGTGTGTTGTCTTTTTGTCCCCATCAGCTTAATTTAACTGCTTTTCCGTATCTACTTCTACGTGTCTCGTTTTAAAGAATAAAGTTGAATTATTTTTTTTGTGGCGACCACGTACCTGAAGACTCAACGTAGGCCGGCCCCCCACTAGGTGGTCCGACGATCTGGTAAAAGCCCTGGGGAGCCGATAGATGCAGGTGTCGAGTAGCCGCTCAAAGTATCGCTCTCTAGGCCTATGTTCAGAAGTGGACGTCTTCAGGCTGATGATGGTTTTTTTTTTATTGTCATTCCTACGATTCTTCAATCCGAGTCGAATTCTGTTACCGCGTAGGTACCCTACGTACATAGATAGGTAGGGTACACGGTAACAGAATTCACCCCTCAATTGTATATTAGCTATCTGATAACAAATTCGTCAGGCGGAGCTTCGATAATGAATATTTCGTCCTACTTCCGACTCTCTTATTGAATTTTAACATCGACGTTGGGGTGCAAAATGAAATAAAGGACAAATATAGGCATGTTTATTGCTTCTGTTTTTGTATTTATATCACATCTTGAAACGAATTCTGCACAATAATCAATGAGTTTATTACATTTGCATATTTTTACGCTTCGTCTATATGATTTACAATTTCTAGGTGTTGATTGAGTCTAAGCAGGAAAACTTTACGTAGGATATTGTATATTCCCAGTTTGGTACATGTAATGTTTTTGTTTGCCTTTTATATTACGCTTGGGACGCCGAATTTCTTCGTACGTTGTATTACGTCCTATGAACGTTTCGATTCGTGTCTTAGTTTATTTCTTACATAATTAAAATATGATCAGCATTATTATAAAATATGATTGGTATTTCTGACCTTATTACGGGAAGGCCCGGAATTTACGAGGGTCAACCGTTCCTCTATATTGAATTCTCCACTTTCATGACATGACAACAAGGCATCAGATAATTATTAAATAATAAAATAAGGTGCCAATAATGTATGTCTTTTAAAAGACCTGCGGAAATCGCTAACGTATTACTTATCTAAGTATCATAAGTGCTTAATTATTTAGGTAGGTATTTAAAAGATTTCTTTCAAGCACTTCTATAGTCATTCTCTATGACGTAGTAGGGGAGACCTAGGAGAGTTGAAACAATTTTCCCGTTTTACCCCATATCTTGTAATCAAAGGACATATTTGCATTAAATGGATATCTCTTTGTAACATTTTTTATCGACTAATGAAATTGTTACTAGGAAGCAATATATTTTATTTGAATAATATAATCAATCACACATTTTATCCAAATCTACTTAAACTTTCTATTGAGTAACTTTGTAGTAAGTACCTATTTGTATTTTCGTAATTAAGTATACAGGTAGACTGTTTGCTTGGGATTCTATTTTGCAGCATTACAGAGAAATATTTATAGGGTTAGCCAAATTACGAATTCGTCCGACAGCTGGGCTCCGATGGAGTTGTATTTCGTAGTCGCTCTAGATTCAAATGAACAGTGGCGTTGCAGATGTGGCGTAAACGACTGCTCTAAGAAGATAGGTAAAAATATGGTTTTAAATATGTTCAAGCCATGCTGTTTGATAGAACTGCGTATTAATTGACAAAGTTTCATTTTTTAGCAGGTAAGTATCGAAATTCGAAAACCATTTCGAGATTATCATCTATAAAAAATTGATGATATTGGCACGGAATACATACATCCACACAGATTCCAAAACAAAGATTCCCTGTAAGATAGTTAGAGAATTGGGAAATAGGTGGTGGTTTAGATAAAATGTTAACAAGGATACCTAAGTATTTATAAATACGCAAATAATGCGCCGTACTCTTAGTACCTACTTTCTTATTTACTATTGATATGGTACTTGTTAGGTATAGTATAGTTACTACCATGTTATGCCCATATCATTGAAATATACTAAAGTCCTTAAATGAGTATATTCTTTGTGAAGATCATCCCAGAACTCCATTCTTTCTTGGAATGGATTTATACCCTTTGTTAGATCAGAACCGATGTTCTCAACATCGGTTCTGATGAAAGGGATTCGGAAACGGGATTCTATTTTGCAGCATTACAGAGAAATATTTATAGGGTTAGCCAAATTACGAATTCGTCCGACAGCTGGGCTCCGATGGAGTTGTATTTCGTAGTCGCTCTAGATTCAAATGAACAGTGGCGTTGCAGATGTGGCGTAAACGACTGCTCTAAGAAGATAGGTAAAAATATGGTTTTAAATATGTTCAAGCCATGCTGTTTGATAGAACTGCGTATTAATTGACAAAGTTTCATTTTTTAGCAGGTAAGTATCGAAATTCGAAAACCATTTCGAGATTATCATCTATAAAAAATTGATGATATTGGCACGGAATACATACATCCACACAGATTCCAAAACAAAGATTCCCTGTAAGATAGTTAGAGAATTGGGAAATAGGTGGTGGTTTAGATAAAATGTTAACAAGGATACCTAAGTATTTATAAATACGCAAATAATGCGCCGTACTCTTAGTACCTACTTTCTTATTTACTATTGATATGGTACTTGTTAGGTATAGTATAGTTACTACCATGTTATGCCCATATCATTGAAATATACTAAAGTCCTTAAATGAGTATATTCTTTGTGAAGATCATCCCAGAACTCCATTCTTTCTTGGAATGGATTTATACCCTTTGTTAGATCAGAACCGATGTTGAGATAGTTCAGTTTGTCGTTGTTTTCAACCGGGTCCCATTTGATTTTCAATACCCGATCGTTTCCGTCCGGAGTAGGATTTCTGAAAATGATAGCGAGGACAATAGTTATGTTATTTCTTCACGATTCTCTCAAAATACCAGTCCATAGTAAAATAAATATTTAGGTAGGTAGGTATTACGAATTATTTACAAATTATTAGCAACAATATACATTTTAGGCAGTAAGTACCTTACCTACAAATGAACTTGACTCACCCATATTTAGCAAAGTTAGTCCACATTTTGATTACTCTTTTTCTCGTCGTTACTGAATCTCGGCTTCCTTTGCATACCGGATTACCATTTATTTTGATTTGAAATAATAGAGCGAGTTCAGCACTGTGGCCCAATGAGTTCAAAAATTTATAGGTAGGAGGAACAGCCCATTCTCCTGCATAGTTAACAATATAATAGTATACGGGGCACTCGGGTGCAAGCTGGACTTGTAGCCTAACTGTTTTGTTTATGTAATATAAGAAATAGTAATCGCTCAGCATTTGAATATACTGTGTTTTTGTGTCTTCTCTAAGATGATCTTCACCGTCCAAGTAGAATTGTAGCAGCCGCTGCCCAATGGTCTTAGTGATATTCAGTTCTCCCGCTAGAGCTTTCGGGACAAGCAGATGTTCATTCTCGTTTAAATTTTCAAAGTCTTCATAAAAACCATTCAGTCAATAACATCACGATCTTTATTTTCCCGAAATAAATCGACCGTTTTTATGAAAACACTCATAATATCAGATGCAGAAATACGTCGCAGTTCTTCGATGATTTCAACTTTATTGGTTTTTTGTATGCCTAACTTTTTAACGAGATCCATTGCGAACTGGCACGGATTTTTCGTTAGGGTCCATGAATTTAATGCACTGACGCTTTGGATAATGGCTTTATGAAATAGTCCAGTCGCCATCGGAGATATCATCAACAAGTGCACAATCGCTCCTCCACTACTACTGCCGAATATTGTGACGTTGCTTGCGTCTCCCCCGAAAACGTTTATGTTTCTTTGTATCCATTTCAAAGCCACTACTATATCTTTCAACCCACAGTTACCTGGGGCCGAAAAATCTTGAGTAGAGAAAAATCCAAAAGGACCCATACGAAAACCACACCTGACGAATACGACATCTTGAGCATTTAGTAAGGTAGAGTCGCAAATTGGGTCTAAGCTACATATAAAGGCGTGACATCCTATCCAGAACATGACTGGAAGCGGATTGTCGGGTTTAATATTCGGCGTTATTACATCAATATAAAGACAATCTTCAGATCCAATGAGATTTTTCTTCATATAATACTGTAATGGTACAGGAGCATCTTGGGTACAGTCTTTAACCTCTTTCCAGGGTGCCGCTTGAGATGGTGGCTGAAATAATAGAAAGAAGTAATTTATATATAGGTCAGGATTCAGAATGGTTGGCCTTATGCATGAGTGTTTATGGTACTTTATTGAGGTATCACCACTTTGCACTATGGTATAAGTATACAGTGCCTACCCGGTGATTCGGATTAAAGATTTTGTAGTTACTGATGAAATCACTGGGCATAATAATTATGAGACTGATCTCATCTCAGAATTACAGTTCTGTTGGTGGGACTCTGGCATTGCATTGCAGCTGTTATATTAGTATTATCGTATGTAGGTACAGGAAATTCACAGCTCTATTGTCCAAATACTTCTCGCGATATTTGGGTTTATTATGCATGCTATTTTTAAAATTTTATGTGTGTAGCTATATGTTTGCTTTTGAACATCCATTCAACCCTTATAGTGAAACCCTGGATAGTCCAACTTATGTTTCGTATTTATGACATAGCAAAAATATAGATACATACTACAACATACTGTGTACTGTATAAACCGAATCAACAAATCAAAACAAACCTGTAACTGTTTTATCAAACCTGTCCGAGCGCAAATACGCCTTGAATAAAGTAATGGATTGAGTGCATTTGACCTTAGTTACCATACTCTTGATAACAAGCCCGCAAAAAGTCAGCCCTGCATGGTACAGTAGAAGTGGTCGTTAAATGAGGTATATGGCATCAAAACATAGGTGGTGATGCAATGTCTTTACTCTTACCAAAAATCTTAAACATTTAAGAGGTGGTTTAGCGTAGGGTATACCCTTGAACTTGTAAAATGTTCCTTCTTCATTCTTTTCAATATATCCGCAGATAGGTCCGTCTTTCGTTTCGATCAAACACTTAAATTCTTCAGGAATCGTAGTCATCTTTCACTATTTATTTGCAAATTTAAATTACACAAAATCTATGCGCTCTACCCTGTAATACACGAACATTCGTAAATTTCAATATCATTGAATGTGAAAATAAATAGAGGTGCTTAGGTAATCTTAACTTGCCATTGCCACATAGCAGAGTAGGAATTTCGAATATTCTAAAACCAATAAATAACTATTTTTGTAAAAGTAGGTATGAATAGTTACCCATACACGATATAGCAAAGATACCACTTCTGCTAATAATGTTATTAATTTTAAAATGCACAACTATAAACGTCAAGGAAACGTGTCAACTACTTATGCGATTGGCTGACAGATGGATAACTGACCTAGATAGGCGATGTTTTAACCGCAGATTACGGGATAAATGGGTATAATTATCGTTTTGTAACGTCATGTGCGGTAGACGATCGCTGCCGGTCGGCGACACTACAAGACTGCGTGCGTCATCGAATGGCGTGCGTACTGTGTGCTAGTGTGTCTGTGTAGCACAGATAGCTAGACGCTACTATTACGTTCGTGGTATTAGTTCCTCTGTGCCGGCACATTTGCATTTGATCACTGTCTCACCTGATGGTATGCGGCCTACGATGGTGCATGCTTGCCTAGAAGACGCTTGAGTAATGGTAACGATATTGAGAGAGACAAAAACTGTAGTATCTGTTATACGAAAGATAGTTGTGCCTACAGCTAGTCTCTGGGCGTAATATCCGAATCTATACCCAACCAAGCTCAACAGTAATTGCAATCAATTAAAATAAAAATAATTTATAGATAGGTAGGTACAAAAAGTTGTAACTTATAGTCGAAAGTTTCAGAAATAGCATGACTATCTAAAGAACAGAAATCGAAGGTGTTTAATCAAACAGTGGTTTGATGACACTTGTGGCCCTGTCTATATTTGGCACTATTTTTTTCAATAAAAAAGCTCAATATGCATCAACCACGATCGGAAGTAAATGGTAGGTACTGATTAGAAGTGATAAGTCTAGTTGAAAAGGCATGCTTTGTGTAATTATTCCTTTAATAAAGTATTTTCGATTACTGTCAGGGCATCTCAGTTCGAACAAACAAAACAATTCAATCTAAATATTTATTATAAGGTGACCTTGAATTGGTATGTTATCCCGAAATGGGGGGACTGGGACCACGATACCCTACAAGTTGTGAGAGCCTTACTTGAATCTGGGTGTTTCCAAACCTCCATGGTAAAAAATATATCCACTCACAAATTTGCACGTGCGATCGCTACGAGAGTTAACAAGATACCATAAATTCATTTCTAAACACAGGTCGTTAAACTCATTTATGTGCACTCGGTCAAGGACGAAGTTCAACCACCTAGCTGCGGTAAGGCTATTTTCGTTAACTTTACATGGCATTTTTTCAATGAAAATCTATTAGTTTAGTAAGGTCGTAGATGAAACATTGTCTACCTTGGGGTGGTGATTGACCCCCTTTCGGGATAACATATCAATTCAAGGTCACCTTGTATATTGCACTCGGCAACCATTCATGCACAGCAAGCAATACAGAGCAAATAATAACTACTTACTTATTAATGACTAGCTTTTGCCCGCGGCTTCGCACGCTTGTGTTATGTTATTGTTACGTTATAGTCTAATAATAGATTATGCATTTAGTACCAAACAACAAAATCCACTAAATCTTTTCGAAGCTGCGCACAGTAACCTGTATTAGCATAGGTATAGGTATAACGCAAGCATAGCCGTGAGTGGAAGCTATTTAAGGCATTATTTAAAATAAATGTTTTGAGTCTAATATAGATTTATAATAGTAAAAGAAGTTTCAAACAAAAAACTACAATTTTATAAGTACCTCTTCATATTACAACAAAAATAAATCATCATCACTTCACTCAGGACTTTAACAGAAGTTTCAGTAAATTTTGTTTAGTAGTTACCTAAGTAGGCAGGTACAGTTTAGAAAAATATGAAAGAATCACACACGATAATGGTGTTTTGCTCAGTTTTACATATGTAAAGATAATATTATCCGCGCGCTTTTTGTTCCATTTACCACATTTTTTTACCTTCTTAAGTTTGGCTCCATACGAATTGAGTTACCTACACTTAGCCAGTGTCAATAATAAGTTAATAAAAATACTAATGCTTTACAGCCAAAGATATGCATTTACCTGTACGACGCGTACATAATTAATTTTCTTAATACTAATTAGGAATTACAAATACTAAACCACCACTCCTCAAAGAATCGACCATTATAATTATTATTATGTCCACTATTTTCCACGCTGTCTCATTCCCACTGCACTTTTAACATACCTACCTAGTGATGAGAGTGAGGAAGTAGGTTAAATCGTCATTACATAATAATTATTACTTACACCCAAAGATGAGTTACTTACCTACTATAACTATAACCTCCTTGGAGTAACCGACTAATCAATCATTTTTTGATCCCGTGGTTTATTTAAAAGCCCACAGATCTAAAATATTTTAACTTATAGAAACTTATTTCAACATGCAAGAAGAAGAAGACGAAAAACAAATCAAAAATAGTCAAAAACATGTTATTGTTAATTCGAGGATACAATTGCCATAATGATTATCTACATATTATTATATATATCTAAGTACCTACCCTTTTTAACATTTTTCATAAAATGTTTCGTATCATTAGCTAAATACAAATAATAAGCACAAACTCCGGCTTACTTTAATGCCAAAATAAAAATGGTTTTAAAATGCGTAGCAATGGTAAAGGTACTTAAGTAGCTATAAGTACTATAGGTACCTTAAAACTTCCTTGGGGTCGATCAAGATTGTAGCAGTAATGTAGCAGTGCAAAAATAATTTTAACTACATAATTTAGAATGATAACGTGTAGTAAGTTTATGTAAATAATACATTTGACCAGATCGCCAATAAAGAACATTGCTCCCGCCAAAACCCTATAAATCGATAACTTGTATAAAAATATTAATTAAGTAAGCTTCAATATTGGCTAAGTATGATAATCGCGTGAAGCCTTATGAATGTTTATAAAAAGTCTAAGAACCTACCCTTTTAAATACTTCACTTCGTATCATTGGCTGAATACAAATTTTGTCTAATGCCAAAATAAAAAAGGTTTTACAATACGTAGCAAAAGCAAGGGTCAATAAATTAAGTATCTATAGGCACAGATTACTGAATATGTTACTACTATAGGTTAAGCTATAGGTACTATAAATACAATTTTAAATAAGTACTTATTACGAATGGTAACGCGTAGTAGATTTTTGAAAACGAATACATAATACCAATTCACCAATAAAGAGTTTTGCCCTCGCCAGAACCCAATAAATCGAAAACATGAATAATAATTTTAGTTATGTTTCAATATTGGCTAAATATGATATCTCGTGAAGCCTTAACTTATAATAAAAAGTCTAAGAAGTTTTTAGTTTTCGAAATTCCTTGTTCTCTGTGTCGTGTTCATATTCAAGAAGGTTCTCATACCTATCCTCTTTTTTAGTTTGGACCACAGATTAACGAAAAAACTTATCTATACGTAATACATATGACTTCCTTGGATATAGGTACTTACATAATGAACACATTGTTTTTCTCTAATCTGCATTGCATCGAGCGCAGACGAAGTTATCGCGTGATGTATTTCGCCGTAGCCCGAAAAGTGTGATACACTGCCGGTTATGCAGGCGCGCCAATTGTTATTTACTGTTTTTTGTTTTTTATGTTATATATAAAGACATGCATAAATAAATTACTTTCGGTAAATCTTTATCACTAAACCTCCGCTGTCCGTCTGTCTGTCTGTGTGTCCATCAGTCACCAGGATGTACTCATGAATCGTGATAGTTAGACCGTTGAATTTTTCACAGATGATATATTTCTGTTGCCACTATAACAACCGTGATCCGTATTCAAAGGGACAGATAAACAGACAAATAAAAAAACATATAACTTGGTTTTACTTCATATTGATAAGGAATTATAAATTAAAACTATTAAAATTAATTTTTGTAATCGCAAATAATACTCTCACAGTTTGTAAAACATATTTATTCGTCAACATGCAATATAACGCTACTGCTTCCTCCATTTTATTTAGCCCACGTCGGTCGCGCAGCAGGCAAACAAATTGACGGTGTGTCTCCAACTCAACAGCATCAGCATTCATTTCATTTCATTTCAAAAACAGCGAAGGTTTGGGCGTATATGAAGCCGCGCCATAATAGTAACAGAGTTTTTTTCTTTAATCTGTGCATCCGGATAAACCAGAGATAAAATTACCGTCAGTAGCACAGAGTAATATTATTTCTCTCATCTATGATTAGTAGCCAAAATAAAACTTACCTTTTGACACTGGCTAAATACCTACAGTATGTGTGGCGCCAAAATATAAGAAAAAAAAACTTACCTTGAAGCCTTGAAGCGGCCATCTTGTTAAAATCCCGTTTCGTTTCATAAAGAAATCTTAATCATTTTCACCAAAAAAAAATTAACGATATTTAAAATTTAATATATCCTATGTTTTGCGCCGGGTTTTTCTAAGCTTATTAGTGAAAACCGCATGAAAATCCGTTCTGTATTTTCGGAGTTGTGCCGTAACAAACAAACAAACAAACAAACAAACAAACAAACAAACAAACAGACAAAATGTCTAAAAAGTATCTTAACGTGATCAGCGAAAAATTTCAAGCCAATCTGTGTAATTTTTTTTTCAATATCTTGCATTTACAGATTTTTTTATCTCTATAGTTTTATTATATGTATAGATAAGCTCTTATTATACGTACCTGTAAAATCTAAAGAAGTAAATATACTACGCATAGGTACGTGTAGGTACTCTTTGGCAGAATCATGAGATAATTTCCATCTAAATTAATTAAAAATCTGAGTTAGTCGAAAAATAATCATTTCATGCATATTTAATTTTAGGCTTTGCTTTAATTTTTCGTATAGTTTTACTTTATTTACCATTGGCCACAAAATTCTATTTTAAAATAAAAGAAGCATTGTAACCGTTATCTTTCTATGCCTAATCATTGTTATACTTAAGGAATTTCATAGTAGACTACCACAGTAACACTTGCTTGTAATACTCAAATGTGAACAAAAATACTTGCTTAATGTAATTAAAAACCAAATGTATTTTGTTTTATTTTTATTAACAATATGCAGTTATTCAAGAAAACCCGTAGATATGATGTGAATGATACGCGTAAGCTTACCATGTTACACGTATATCATTAAAATAAATTTGAGTTCTTAAAAATGTATGCTCCTTATGAAGCTCGTCCCAAAAGGACATCCTTTCTTGGAAGGGGTTTTTCCCTTTGGTCAGTTCTGTTCCGATACTGAGGTAGTTAAGCTTCTCTTGGCTTTCAACTGGGTCCCAAATGATCTGCAATAGCGGATCGTGCTCGTCCGGTGTAGGGTTGCTGCAATGAAAATGAAGATCGGTTGTATAAAACAGATATTAGGAATAGATATTATGTGATAACATAAGAAGGTTCTCAAGGGGCGACCACGAGCTGGGAGACGCAGAGTAGGCCGGCCCTCCACTAGGTGATCTGGTGAAAGTCGTGGGGAGCCGATGGATGCAGGAGGCGGGCAGCCGCTCAAAGTGGCGCTCCCTGGGGGAGACCTATGTTCAGCAGTGGATGTCTTCAGGCTGTTAATTATTATGTTGTTGAATATATGATAGACCACAGAGGCTGTCACTGAATTTGCATTGAAATTGATTAAGTACTTTAAGTAGCACCTACTCTTACCAAAGATTCTGGGAATTTGGGTAATTATACACATACCCATATTTAGCAAAATTGGTCCACATTTTTACAACTCTAGCCTGTGTAGTAAGCGTATCACGACTTCCAGTGCACACGGGTAAATTATCAAGCTTCATACGAAATATTAACGGTAGCTCAGCACTGTGGCCGGCAGAATTAAACCATTTATATGAAACTGGCACTACCCATTCCCCAGCAAAATTAAGTATATAGTAGAAAACAGAAGCATTTGGTGCCATTAGACTATGCAGTCTTACAGTTTTGTTCACATAATATAAGAAATAGTAATCTGAGATCAGTTGTAAATATTGTGATTTAGTATCTTCTCTAAGGTGATCATCACCGCCCAGATAAAACTTTAAAAGTTGCTGTCCAATACTTTTAGATTGATGGGTTTCTCCTGACAGAGCTCGTGGCACAAGAAGATCTAAATTCTTGTTGAATTTTTCAAAATTCTCATAAAAGTCTTCGTATAAGAATTGCAGTAGTGCTGCTTCTATGTTATTGCTTCCGATCATTAAAGGAACTTTATTAAACTTTCCTGATTTCAAAATCGTGAGGGGCAACTTGGTTATAAACGCTGGCTGGCTTTCGAACTCGTCTTCAATGCATGGTTTAAATATTGATTCGAATGTGGTCACCGCTTTGTCTTCACCAACCAGATCATCCACCATTTTTCTAAATGCTGCCATGATATCCATTGCTGATATTGATCGTAATTCTTCAACAATTTCTATTTTACTCGTTTTTTCTATGTCCAGTATTTTGGCTAGTTCTAGCACAGGCTGGGAGGGGTTTCTGGCTAGGGACCAGCTGTTTAGTGCACTCGCGCTTTGAATGATGGCTTTGTGGAATAATCCGGTTGCCATCGGAGATAGCGTCATCAAATGAACTATAGCTCCTCCTGCACTGCTGCCGAATATCGTAACATTAGTCGGATCTCCTCCAAATGCGCTTATATTCCTTTGCACCCATGTTAAAGCCATCACTATATCTTTTAACCCACAGTTACCCGGAGCTGTGAAGTCATTGACAGATAGAAATCCAAAGGGGCCTAAACGAAAACCACATCGTACAAAAATGACATCATGGGCATTTATTAAGCTTGGATCGTACATCTGATCCATGAAAAAGAAAAACCGGTAACAACCAATCCAGAACATGACTGGTAGCGCTTTGTGTGGTCGAAGGCTTGGGGTAGATACTTCAAGGTATAAACAGTCTTCAGAGCCAGTTATTTCACTTATCGTGAAATATTGTATAGGTGGAGGTGCATCTTGTGTGCAATCTTTCAGCTCAGTCCATGGAGTGATAAACGATGGTGGCTGAAAAATACATTTTATTGCATTCACATATTTGACCATTACATGTTTCCTATTCACCTTGAAATGTAACTCGCTTACCAGCTCTACATAAAAATGAAATGTTTTCTGTTTGTTGGTTTTCACGCCAGAATAGTGAACCGATTGTACAATGCAGAATGCAAGGCCCCGTTTTATAAAGCTACAATTGTAGCTTCCAATTGTAGCTGCTACAAGAACAAGTAACTACAAGTTACTAGTTACAAGCGTTTTATAAACCTACAAATCATCGATTACAAGTATAATTCACATCACTACGAACGTCATGGCGTGGAACCACAGACCAAGTAGAGTATAAAATCTAGATTATGATGTTACAAGTTGCACATCACTATAAATAAACGTCACGGTAAATAGCTTTATAAAACGGGGCCCAGGTGGCACTTGCCTTTCTTCGCGGCGTCGCGCCTCGCGCCGTCCCTTCCATTTATTTTTCTCTTTTCTCCCTTCTCTTGAATAGGTATGGTTAGGGCGTAAAATTAATCAACCCGTGTGAAGCCAGAGCGGATCAGGTAGAATGGCAACTTATTATTATAATTATAAACTTACCAAGAATCTGAGACGGCCTAGTGGAGGCTTAGCGTATGGTATGCTTTTAAAATTGTAGAGAGACCCTTTATCAGTATTTTCTGTATACCCACAGATAGGACCGTCTTTCGTTTTTATTATACACTTATATTCTTCAGGTATTTTATCCATTTTTATTCACTTCAGACACCAACAAATATTACTTTTAGTTTTTACTAGGATTGTTCTGAAATTAAATTAAAAGAGTACGCCGTTTTCTTTATAATGTTGTGTTAGGTATACATAAACCAAGCAAAAAAGTTGAATAAACAATATGTTACGTTATTTTAATCAGTCCTTACGCCCCAGTAGCGTTTATATCGCTAGACTGCTATGATAATAATACGCAAGTGTTAAAAGAGCACGTATATTTGATGGTCGTGTTATTTGTTTTTGGATATAGATAGCGTTACATAAAATGCTGTGTCGTATTTTTTTTTGTTATATTTTGGCTCCACACATAGTGTATTTAGCCAGTGTCAAGTATTATAATTTCATCGTGTTATAAAATATTTCACGCATTCATGTCCTAGTCATAGTCATAGTCCAGTCTATGTCAGGTAGTCATATTCCAGTCTAAGTCATGCTCCAGCAAAGTGGTGGGAACTTTACTAGAAGCTTCTATGGAGTTTTGGACAGCAATACGAAAAATCACGTTTCACCCTTAGAGCATTTAGAAATGCTCTAAGCGTTTCACCACATTATATCACTTGTCCTCACTCATGCTCGTAATTCAGCACATAATGCGTAAAACAACACCAATTTTAAACATTAACACTGGAAAAAACACATGTTTTGAAAAATAATACAATGCAACGACGTGAACTTTTCCGCGTTCCCGCCAAATCTCGTGTCGTATTTATTTCTTGTATTTCAGTACGGCTGGGCTAATGACTGATATTTATTTATTTATTTATTAGATATTAATAAGACAAACTTACAAGTCATTGAACATAATTATATGATAAGACAGCTAGTGTAGCCATACTATTACAATGTATGCTAAACATTATTGAATTAAAAATATATTAAGTATAATCATATAGACAAGTATATATCTATAACAAATTTTATATAATAATTAATAACAATATTATATTTTTATTTGCTGAGGTCCACACCCAGCTCATCATTCGCTTCGGTGCGGTGTACCTACAATATACATTCAGAATGAAAATACAGATAAGGATAAACCGTAAGTAGGTGTCTAAAATCTTATCGCGTTGGTTATGAATTGAATGAATCAAGCATAACAGATATAGGTAGACCTATCATTAAAGTTCAACGTGCGCAATTGTATCATCTTCAACTTAATATGTATTGAATCGACTAGTTAATTTTTATGTTTGTTACATTTTCATGTAACATAATACAACAAAGATTAGGTCCTTATTATAAGACCATTAGGGCGAATTCTGTGTCTAAGACGAAGATTATATTATAGTTTCTAAAGAATTTACCTACTATATCTATTTACTTTAAAATCCATCCACGATAACAGAATAGATACGAGAAAATGTGTCCTACCTACTAAAATAACTCAGATTCAAAGTGCCTACCTAGTTAGTTATAATATTTATTAGCAAAAGTTGCCGACGACTCCATGTCGCCAGTGGCATGGGTATATATGAATTTGGGTTTGTTTGCTTGCTCTACTAAGAGGCTCGGGACCAAGATTTGTAGATACAGTCAAGGTTGTCTACGGCCATATATTTCTCCCTTTACAATAATGTTAACAATGCATGAGAAGTCACCATGTTTTAGTTGACTTCACTTAAACTTACGAAACTCTCATATTTTTCTAAGTGAAATAGTGTTTACTAAATTACTGTTTGACTAAAGGACTGACGTGAGTATTTGTTGGATGTGAGCACCAAAGTGTATAATATAACGCTACATTCGTCGTCGAATATACGTCATAAGGGATTCGCCAAAAAACCGTAGACAGCTGCGTAGAGCGCGCTCGCGTGCTCAATCGAGGATCAATTTATTTTCCACTGGACCTCTCTCTTGTCATTAAATAGGTCTTTTAAAATTCAGGTATGGTTTCCCAATTTTTTTACATTTTACATACCCACTACTTGCAAAATATTATTATGGGCCGCCAGTCAGTTCTTTCTTGTATATGTACTTTTACAATAATAAATGTATAACTGAACTTGAAGGCATTATTTTAGTCCCCTTTTATGCAAAGTCAGACAATGATTCGCAAAGGGTATACGGAATAACGGACAAAGCTATCACTTTTCGCACCATTGGTTTTTTACCTTCGACCTTATCATAATTCGTAAAATATGCTTTTTCTCTTTTGATCGTCATTTTATTTCACACTTTTATTCAACTAGTTTTTTATTGTGTGGGTGTGTGTGTGTTCGTGTCCTACGTCCGTCATAGAATATAATATATTAATAAACAAATAATATATTTAAATTCTCATCCCATGGCTTTATATGATTGATATTAGTAATTTGCTTTATTTTATTAATTGAAATTTAATCATAACTTTGAACGTCGTTAAGGAAGAAAGAAACAAATGGAATCTTAGGCTGAGTTGCACCAGCTTACTTTAACTGCTAACTGTACCTAACCGTCGACGCTTCGCCGGGGGGGCTATGTCAAATATCTTTCACGTAACTTTAACTGCGATTATGGTGCAACTCAGCCTTAGATAATTAGAGCAAATGAATAAAAAAGGTTTAATTAAAGCAGATTTCAGTAAATAAATAGTTGGTTAATCGTTATGAAGTAGGTATTAAATTTTACCATGACAGTGATATACAGAATCAATGATCAATAATTTCAATTTCAAGATAGTTGAGTACTTAGGTAATGTTAATTAAAATCTATGTAGAGTAATTATTATAATTTATGAAAAATTATTCAATAAATATTATAGATGTTGTAGGCCAACGCTTAACTTTATAACCATTCGACGGGCCCAATAGCTCAGTTGGTAGTAACCCTGCCTTCTGAACTGAGGGCTATGGGTTCGATTCCTACCCAGGAAAAACATTAGTGAACATAGATGTTGGTTCTGTGTCTGGGTGTTATATTGTATTCTATGTATGTATTTACAAACAAAAAGTATCTAAGTATCATATAGGTCTTTAGTTATCTGGTTCCCATAGTACAAGCTATGCTTAGTTTGGAGCTAGATAGCGCTGTGTGTAATGTCCACACATATTTCATCATCATCACCATCATTAACAGCCTGCAGACGTCCACTGCTGAATATAGGCCTTCCCCAGGGAGCGCCACTTTGAGCGACTGCTCGCTTCCTGCATCCATCGGCTCCCCGCGGCTTTAACCAGGTCGTCGGTCCACCGAGTGGGGGGGTACGGTGCGTCCGCCGCGTAGGCCGCAGGGAGCCGATGGATGCAGGAGGCAAGCAGCCGCTCTAAGTGGCGCTCCCTGAGGGAGGTCTATGTTCAGCAGTGGACGTCTTCAGGCTGTTAATGATGATTGTGCAAGTAAAAATTTTTGAAATGGTATCTATGGATGTAGATGGCCTTTAAAATTTTTTTCAATCTCGTCATCGGTGCGTTGACCCTTTTTATTGAAGCCGCTGAACGTGAAAATGTTATTGATTTCTTCATCTAGACCCTAAAGTTTCAATAGCATCCGCAGCTCTATCAGATTTCGGTTCAATCTCGTAAAGGGAGCAAGCATCCGTTTGGAGACAAAATATTTCATTTTTTATGGTGTAGGTGGCACCCGGAGCGCTATAAAAATATAAAAAGAAAGAAATTGTGGCGGCGGTTTTACGACCTTTAATAGTGTCACTGTGATAGTTGGTAGGGCTTCTTTATAATGAAGCTGTGCGGACTTTTTTATGTTTTCCTTGAATAGCATTTGAGCGTGAGAAAAATCTGCCAAAAGCGTGTTGTACCTAAATTAAACATTTTAACGAGCAATTCTCTACAATATTTCACTCTTATATTACGTAGGTACTTATCTCAACAGAGGCAATTAACGGTAGCAGCCACTAGACAGATTGACCTTGATGTACCACCTATGCGGCCTTAATAATGACAAACAAATAAATCACTTACAAATACATTGAGATAGCTTTAGGGAATGATCGCAAAGAATCAACGATGGTTTTTTCCGTGATGACCGAAGCGAAGTTTCGTTACGGAGAAACAGAGTAGACCTCCGTTCGCTTCCTACGTGGAGTTAAGTTTTTTTAAATCTACAACAATGTAGTATTTCTTGTCACTACTTATCGGTGGCATGGTTCTTATAAGAACACATTTTTGTATCTTTTATGGTTTCAGAGGTCTTCATACCGATCCATCCTGATCTCCATTAGGCTTGGGCAAAATCGTTCACCTTGGTGAACTTGTTCATCAAATCTTATTCAGTAAAAGGAACTAGTTCTTCTAACTCGTTCTCCGGATTTGGTGAACTGCGGAACGATGTTGTTGCAAGGAGTTAGTAGTTCCAGTAACTCCTTTAGTTCCGTAACTCCCTACGAACGTGGCAACGTGCGAGTCTCTGGGACTCGTTCAGATTTGGTGAACTGCGGAACGATGTTGTTGCAATGAGTTAGAAGTTCCAGTAACTCCTTTAGTTCCGTAACTCCCTACGAACGAGGCGATTTAAGAGTCTCTGCAAACTGCGGAACGATATTGTTTGTTGCAAGGAGTTGGCTTAGGATTGGAGTTGATTATAAATTATAATGTACGATTGTACGCGACTTTGCTAATCTGATCTTTTATAGAAAACATGTGTTTGTGTAGTGTAAACAACACGTGATTTACTTTACTTATACTATAGCAATGGAAAAATAAATGTTATATTTCTTATTACAATTAAGTAATAATAGTTTTCATGACGGACGAAATAATAAAACCGATTTCCCTTTATACTTTTTCAGGCTTAGGACTGACAATTAAAGCAATAAAAAGATTATACCTTAAAAGGCGTATTTAAAAATCAATTTTATTTACAGGTAATAATCAGTTCTTTTTTTGTTTTTTTGATTTGTTTTTTTTAAATAATCATATTTTAAATAATTCTTATCGTACTATACTATGTACACCAATTATATTATATACATAATTATATTATCTTTTAAATAAAGTTATCACTTTTTTTGGTTTATAGATATGGTTTCCACATAAATCACATTTTTTAGATTAGTTTTTCTTATAACATAACATTACCTATGTGCTACCCAAATCACCAAAACAAACGAGTTCAAACAATAATAAAACCTGTTTATCTTGCGCCAGTAGAAATGATAAAAGTAGATATTTTATTGTACTATTATTTTCGACTTTAAAACAATGCCTGTGTGAGACATTTAGCAACGTGTAAGTTACTATAGTTTTAAATATTAGATGTAAATGAACTTCGACTTACTCCGTTAAAAGATAAAGTCTGTCATTTAGAGAGTAAGCTATTTATGAACACTACAGCAATACGTGTGTGACTGTGTGTGTATGCAAGTAAGATGCCAAATTCCCCGCCGGCCGGCGGCCGACCGCGCCGGTGAGTTCTCGCTCGATACGAACTGTGAACGAAATCACTCCTGGAACTGGGAGTTACTTGCGGCCGGACGCAACTCCCAGTTTCGCCACTCGCTTGAGTTCACGGAGTTGGAACTGGGAACTGGGAACGACTGAACGATAACAATCCGTGAAGGCGAACGAGTTCCTTTCGTTCACCACAACGGAGCAGTTCCAAGGAACGACTCGTTCCGGAGTTACACAAGTCTAATCTCCATGTTAATGTTACACGCTGGGCCCTTATTCCGTACGACCATTCACGCACGGAACGCGACGCGTTACGATATCTTCGTGAAATGGTTTTGGGTTTAAATGTTATTCTGTTTGCCGTTGTCAAATTTGACAAACACGACAACACACGTTACACGCACGTCAAAAAACAGAAAACACTGGGCACAAACAAAAGACGCGAACGCGTGGCATACAGAATACAATTTTTTGATTCCATGTTAATTCCATGTCGTGGCGCGTTATTGGCAAGGAATCTAATGTGTCATAGCGAATAACCCCCCAGTATGTTAGCGAGGTCGATTTTTAATACATACTTTTTACTTTTTTTTAAATGTTATCTATATTAATAACAACCTAGTCCAAACATATTTTATCACTAGTAGGTACATATTTCACGCAGAGTCCTTTAAAAATATTCCTTTTCCAGAATCGGGAAAAGGACCGGACACAAGGGCTTCGTTAGAAAGGGTAGGAATCTCTTAAAATCAATGTACAGCAGGCTTAACAAGAAAATGCCAGATCGTCAAGGAAATAGGCTGAGAGCACCTTTAACGGTTGTTACTCTCATAATTAAATGTTGTTATTATTTACTGGTTTATCTTTTTATAGAGGTTGGAGTAATACCATGAGAGTGCTAATGCTGTAATTTTTCCTTGTTTTATTTATGCAGGAATTTGTGAGGAATGAACAATTCTATTAATAGCATATTTATCATACATAGATACGTTTTTTGGTCAATTTGTACCTCTACTTCGGACGCACAGTATGGTTATTACGTTTTAAAAAAATTTTACAACCACATGGCCAAACAAAAATCTTCAGTTAATTTAATTTTAAAAATTAATATCCTTCCTGTAAGAAGCCATAGGATGCAATTGCAAGAAGTAGGTCTAATTAGTTAGGTAGCCGTTCAAAATGTTAGCAATAAGTAAGTAGATATGCTATAAAGTTTTAATGCAAATATATTTATTTTCAGTTTATTTATAAAACAAGAATCTAGTGATAACCCATGCACATAATTTTAACGCTAAGTATCAGTTTGAGTAAATAGTAGCCTATATCCACTGTTTATCCAACTCAACAGGATACTAGTAGAAGGCGCAATCTGTCGAGCAATAAGTCATTTCTGTCAATACAGCGACAGAATATAAAACATTAGTTTCCCGGGGCAGACAAGTACTCATATTTCAGGGGCGTGTGCGTGCATTTCGGAGGCACAAGTGATTGATTAAATCTTCGACTTAACAGAATGAAATAATAAATTTAATACAGATGTGATTATGATTAAGTATACCTATCTATATTGAGTTATACAGTTATAGTAATAGTAATGTTTATTAGTAGATGTTCAGAAATATTTTAGGCGTGAGGAAGTTCATGTGGCCAGCTGTCACAACATTTAAGCATTGATAAAGATATTATAGTCCTTATAATTTTAGCAACCAGCGGGATTTGAACCCGCGTCCCGCTAGCGGCCGGGTAACCATAGCTCAGTGGTAGAACATCCAATCCGGTGAGTCCGAGGGTTCAAATCCCGCTGGTTGCTAAAATTTTAAGGACTAATATCTTTATAGATACACCTTAAGTGTGATTTACACTTTAAAATCATTCCCACGATTTAAGCATTGGTTTATTACCATAGATCTACAAATAAGTTTAACTTCAAGAGAAGTTTTGTGACCCAATAATGAGCATAAGTTAATAGGTTGATGAAGAGTTTACCATTGAATATTACATGTATAAAACATATCGGTTCGTCCCACAGACCTACAATTTTTGCATTACACTCAAACATCATAAGAATAAGGACGAACCATAGACCTAAGTCTATGGTTCGTCCTTATTCTTGCATGACTTCACTGATTCATAAGTTTGAATATTAGGTGAAAGTAGTAAAAGACCATTTTGGAGAGCCAACATAGAGACAAATTACGTCAGGATATGACCACATAATGCAGGTTAATAAAAGCTGATGGGTCGTTCATCATAATGCGCATAAAGTGGTCGTAGTGCGGGAAGTAATCTTTGAAGTTATGTGTGTGAGGATGGACGGGAATGCGTTTGCTGGCTAATAATCACGTAATGGTTTTATCATGATATATTTTCAGGATGATTGTAGCCTGTTGTAAAATGCTACGACAGTTCCACGTCACGATCATTCTTAAGCAACAGTTATGGGAATAAAATGTAACACAAACTGTTAAACTACTTATACTAACTATAAGTCTTATCTTACGCACTCATTGTCTCTTTTCTCAGCCTATAATATAGTCTACCAAAAATACACCAGACCTAAAGCATATGGGTATTTATTACACATACGCCTAAAGTGTGCCCGGAGACCTATTTACCTGCAGGATGCTATACTTCAAAGCACACCGAAGATTTAGTAAAGTGGAAACCTATTTCAGCTGAAATATAGGCTATTTGCCCTAATGCTATTAGGTCTTAAGAGCTTGAGGCGTGAAATAAAGACAACGGGTGCTGTGTGCGACGAACACTAATACCCAGGTATTAAACACGTGTTGTCATGTACCTAAGTGTAGGTGATATATTTTATGTTGCTACCTAATTAGTGTGTTACGTCTTGTACACGTTTAAAAGGCTAACGACAATTTCGTAAAGGGGTGGAATATAATATTGCTCTAAAATACCTACATAGATAATAGGTACCTCTATAGAAATTGTATTCTAAAATAAATAATGTTAATTAATAGTAAGGTACACTTTTGCACAACACTTGAATTGTAACAATACTAATTGACAAGTGTTGGTACTACTAAATACCTAGCTACTATATATTTATTATACACTAGCTACTGCCCGCGGCGTTGCCACGCGTGGAATACATTACTTTTCAGGTTTCGGTTTGGGTAATGGATTTATTTTTAAAAACTGATTTTCTATCAGCCACACTAACCCCTGTATTCTAAAACATTTCACCATAAATCCTTCACTCGAATTCCACTTAACTTTGAGGGAAACTCAAAGTACATCGCGACGTACCTTGAGTTGACAGTTGTTTCGCTTCTCTCGTTTATGAAAAATTTACGCAGAAATGTCAAGTTGATTATATATTGTCAATTAAAAATACCAAACACACAAAAATGAGGTTAAGTCGAGATTGAGTTGAGTGGAGTAAACTCGTGGTAACAACTTAGAATATGGGGGTAAGTTTTCTGCTCGTATAATCACTTCCTCGAAGTAAAAATGACATGTCTTAATTATAACATTTTCCAAAACAGCGTAGGTACATGGTAGGTACGCTAATTATTATCCTTGATATTCCTGGACCAATTTTGATGAAATCTCCACTCATGGCTACTTAACTATAGAAAAATATTAGTACCTTGAATACAATCGATTCATACTACTTACTTATTATTTGATGATATATCTATTTTACTCCTAAAACCCCAAACAACCTGTAAGGGCTTAAATAGAAAAACTGGTAATTGTTAATCAAATCTAATATATTGTAAAATGTTAATCTAATAAAAATTGTTTTAAATTGACAGTTTCATTTCGGTGCTTAATGCATATTTAGTACCAAAATTACTCTTTGGTCATCTGTGCCTCTGTGAGATTGACTTTACGTGAAACATGTGAAATATTCAATAACAACACGACGAAAAATTACTATACTTAACACTGGCTAAATACACTATGTGTGGAGCCATAATACAATATAAAAAAACATTACTGTGACATAAACTAACCGTCAGTAGCCAAAAAAAGTTCGCCATTAAGCGGCCATGTTGTATAAAATTGCGTCCGGTTTCGTAATGATATTATAATTTTGACTAAAATTTTTTAATGATATTTAGATTTTAATATATCCTATTTTAAGCGCTGGTTATTTCTAAGCATATTAGTGCAACCCGCATGAAAATCAGTTCAGTATCTAGGGTTTTGTTCAATAACAAACAAACAAACAAACAATCAGCTACAAATTATTGTCCATAGATGGCGTTAGATACGATAAATTAGAAAATGTATGGAAAGGGGCAAAAAGTCTAGCAGTCCTGCATCGCGGTTACGATATTTTTTGAACAATAGAACCTATGAGATTTTGTTTTGACATAATTATGTGTGTGTTCCGTAGCGCGCCAGAATTACACATTTATTATATGTAGGGATTAGGTTATTATGTAGGTATACTTTCAGATTTCGCATTCCACGCCTGCAGTTGAAAGATTCTCCCTGTACAGATTTATAATATAAGCAGGTATTAGGAAACAGAAAAATGCTTAAAGGAGTCTAAACCCGATTTTGATAATAACTAAAACTGTATACTTAGTTTAAAAAAAAAACAAAATTTATATCCAGGGATCGAAGTTGATTTTGACCCCATGGCTTCGCGACCTCGTGACTTCTGTTAGCATTTTTTTCGCTATATTCCCCATACATACTGATTTCTAATAACGCCATCTACGTCCATTTGAAAGCTTCAACCATGTACAGTTTGTACAGTTGTCTAGATATTTATGACGTTTCATTTATTGCTATGTATTGCTATATATAGTACGATGAATGAGGGTTCTCATCTTGGCATCATTTCCTGGCACACATTTATGCAAACGTTACTGAAACAGAAGCGGAAAATAAAAAGCAAACTCGTAACCTTTTCCTCTTGATGAAGCCTTTGGTGAAATGTGAACAAATGGCGAAGTATATCTGTGTGTATCCGGCATTGATATAAAGTAAGGCGGCCGCGGCGAGGTTAATGAGAATGAGAGCCATTTCGCATCCCGCCTCACGGCCCGACGCCGAGCGAGTAATAAAGTTTTACGCCACGACCCTTATTACGCTCCTCGCGATTCACCCTTCTGCTGGACACGCCGATTAACAATGCGTAAACTGATTTACTTACTTTTACAGATTTTAATATTACAAAAGATTTTACTAAAATAGGCTGAATATAAACTTTTGCGCCGCGTTGAAGCAACAAATAATTAGCTTTTATACCTAGTTGTCTTCCAGCAATCAGCGCTAGTCGAGGCCAGGCCCGCTGCCAAGGGGATGCCGGTTCATTAGGTCTGCGATCTAAAGAGTTAGGTCGGACACTCCCGCTGCGTCAGCGACCAGCCCTCGTTACCCTAATGACAGCGATTTTGTTCCAACGGAGGCGCACTTTTAGTTCCCGGGTACCGTTTACTATTACCCGTCGCTAATGACCCAATGCTTTGGCTTGTTCCACATTTATTTTGTTACTTAATCACTTTTGTCTTATGTCGGTAAATACACTATTTAGTTCGTCCGAGGCGTTTAGCTGAGTATTTAATAGTTTTCGCTCTCTCGGCTGTATCTTAATTCTTAATCTGCAGCAAAGTGTTATTTGCTTCAATTTTTTAATAGTTGCGGTAGTTTTAAATGCCGATTTCTTTCCGTGAGTTAAATATATACTTACGGTTGTTTAGAACTCGGTTAAAACGTTAAGGTCTCTGTAGTTCCCTTACAATCATATTCGTCAGGTAGGTATTATGATTCAGGTAACTAATAATCTGTCGAGCAACGGCTAAGTCAATTTTCTTAAAGAGACTACATCGCAGGTGGTTATGCCCCTTCGCATCGTATATGTACGTGTACAAATATGATTAGGTACTTGTGTGAGGGCTTTTCCTTTTTATTCGGTTTACCGCGAATACCCGCCGTTTCCTGACTATGATTTATCTTGCGGTCTCTAAGCTGAGGGTCACTTTAATAAATGTATTCGGGAAAGGTGCTCGCAGAAATGGATGGAGAATGTGCTGGATGCAATAACCTAATATACAGAAGATATATGTCTTACGCTCCGTTATGGAAATATATTATGTATGAACGCACTTGACTTCCGGGATAAAGATGTCCTTAATAAATTTTGGAGAAAAAGTACAGCCAGATTTGTCAAGGGAAAATATCATGCGAAGACGGAAAAATCTTATTTAATACAAGTTGAGATATACCTAGATAACGAACAGTTACAAAGTATACCTGAAGTTTTATGGATATGAAAAACAATAAGTCATTACTTTGGCATTACAAGGTAGAGCTAACAAATTATGGTGATTTAGTCAAAGGTGATTCTTCACAAATCATACCTAAATTGCGGTACATCCGCAGTAAATATTTGTCTAGATATTCAGGCATAAAGTAAAGGCACAAGAAAACTTCAAACAACCCATATTACCTTAAGGACGGCAATAAATAGAGACCTTTCGAAAACCTTGTGTGCTTCATGAATATTCTAGTCGAAGATTCCAATGAAGATGTTCCACACAGTAGGTGAATAGGTACCTATGCCTAAAAGGTTGAACAACAGGAGCCTGACGGAACGACGGACGGAACCCACCCTTTCTCCATACTTGAATTGCTTTTGTGCAACAGACCAACATATGACAGGATGGCCCCGCCCACTTTCCGTTTTCCCCAAAAGAAAAATCTTCTTGAATCTGTATGTATAGTTCCTGCTGATTAATGCCTATTTAACTATGTATTATGTGTGCCTGGTGCTTCTTTAAAGAAAAGCTTAATAAAATTGTTCATAATACACCTATTTATAACTTCTTAAGCGCCTTGGTACCCTGTCTGGGTAAATTGTAATATATCAACAGCAAAATCATAAACACGGCAAAGGTAAGCGCTATTATCTGACAGGTATTTTTCTTGCGAGGATGAACATCATAGCGTGCGGATTATATACATTTTGGTACTAAAGCTATCGAAAGCTAACGTGTGTAACACACAACTATTATATTTATTTTAGCAACACATAAGTAAGTAAATAGGTATTCTTTATAATTATTTATTTTTGGAACACAATTTCATTTCATACAATCCTCTTTTTTATTTGTATCTTGTTCTGAGTAAATTAGTTAGGTGGACAACCCTTTAGATGAGAAGTTGGTAAATAATTTTAATTTTGAAACTTTCATGAATATATTAATTCAATGTGATTGTTTTTTAATTATACTTTGTACTTGTACAAAATGTTACAAACTATACAACACATTTTTCGCCATTTAGGGTTCGCATAACGTACTTAAGCTGCTCCGCAGTAATAAGTTATCGTTTAAATCATGCTCTACCACCGAGAGGGCCCACAGGGGAGCAATCTCTGCTGGAGTAGAGCCACAGAAAAATATAACAACGTACACTTACAAGTAGGTAGGTACTCGCGTCCTCAAAATAACGTATTAGGGAGCGCCGAGTATGACATAAATAGTGGCGGCGTGGAAGTCAGTTGACTATATAAAAATGAGGCTGTCAGGGATGAAACGGCGGCAGAGCGCCGGCGCCGCGGCACGCGCCCTCGCTTCGCACGCTCCGCGGCAGACCCGCTGGCGCCCTCGAGCCGGCACTAGCGCCGACAGCCGCGCCGCGCTCCACACTCGCGATCCGACTCACGTGCCGACTGTTCTCACACTCGCTGCTGACGCCGGTTTCACCCCCTTACTTGAGTTCTAATCGAGCATGAGTGACACTTAACTCTATGTGACTGCACCGACTTGAGTGCCTGTGCACCTTCTAATTACATCATGATGGTTTATTCACGTGGGATACACAGAGACTTTAGTGATGTCGTGAACTGGAACAATATGTATTTATTAATTCGACTGCAGTATCATCTTGTGTTTAACCCGGCTTAAAGAACAAAACGAACTGAGTAACTGTAGCAGATATGGCTTTTCTTTTCCACCAGTGCATAGTTGTTATGATTGTATTAGCTTGTCAAGTAACACGTTTAACCTCGATGTGTCCAGAAGTGTGTGCAACTAGTAACGATGTAGTGTATCAAAAATGTGCGTACAATATCACCTTCAGGGAAGCCACGAATGTTTTTAATCAAGTTACTGTGTGCTGCGACGACGACGTCACATCTTCGACTTGGTCACCGAAGTATGTAAATAAAACTTTTGCGCAAGTGTCTGCTCGTTACAATATGACTTGCAACAACAGCGTTGTCGAGTTAAACATGCCTTTGTTAGATACCTTTTCGCTCTACGTTAGAAATAATAGCATTCTGCAAATAAAGATTAATGTAAAAAGCCAGCATCTACGGGAAATTGATTTATCGTCAAACAGATTGCGATATATAAGGAAAGGACTCTTTAATAATTTTCCAAACCTTCGGAAACTAATTTTGAGCAAAAACGAAATCGTTAACATATTCGAGGAAAGTTTTAATGGATTATCAAAATTAGAAACTCTAGACCTATCGGAAAACAACTTGGCAATTCTGGCAAATGTTTTTACGCCGCTGAAAAATTTACAACATTTGAATTTAAGCAGAAACAAGATAGAGTTCATTCATGAAAACTATTTCAACAATTGGCTGTTACAACATTTAGATGTATCACATAACAATTTAAGAAAGCTGGCTCCCGGGGCTTTGCAATTATTACCGAATTTGGCGCGATTGCTGCTTACTGATAATCCCCATTTAGGAATTACACAGCTGGACACGCAACTTTTGGTAGGCACCGGCCGGAGGTTGCAGCAGATAGACGCTTCAAGGACTGGCCTCTATCAAGTGCCCGAAGCATTCACACATTCTGTTCGTTTCCTATCTTTAGTCGGCAATAAAATATCAGCGGTCCGATGTGGAGACCTCGACAGCTACCCGTTACTACAATCTCTCGATTTCTCCGATAACAAAGTTGTAAGCGTCGAGGACGACTCTCTAGGAAGATTGGAGATGTTACTATTTTTGAATTTGAACATGAATTCGCTAACAATCGCACCAAAATCATTACCGGATGAATTGAAGTACTTGTCGATTAACAACAACATGATCAAAAATCTATCTATACCAGATTTCAAAGGTTTACATAACCTACGTATATTGATGTTGCAGAACAATAATATAAAATACATTCAAGACCACGTTTTTGATGATTTACTATCCCTGGAGATGCTTGATTTGTCGAACAATCCCATACAGATGCTATCGTCGAGCACGTTCGATGGACCTTTGTCACTGCAAGATTTGAGATTGTGTTATATAAAGTTATCTGTGATGGAACAGGACGGGTCGTTTCCGATGTCGTCGCCAGAAAGCGTTCAGATGCTTCACCTCCAGTCGAGCCCGGGATTAGCGCGACAACTTTTAACCGACTCGGCGGCTTTGGCCGCTTTCTCGCACTTGCAGTATTTAGACTTAAGAATGAACAATTTAACTGAAATCAGAAATGATCTTTTATTTTATTTGGGTCAGCTGAAGACGTTACGATTACACGGAAATAAAATAAATTGCAGTGCTGAATTGTGGTTGAAAGATTGGATGAATTTTAATAACAGTTTGTTGAGTGGCGAGACTTGTTATTATTCCACGTCGGAGGCGAAAGCAGAAATAACAAAGTATAACTGCACGTTCCCTGAAACTTTTACTATTAGCGAAAGTCTTCCCCCGGTTAACTTATATAGTACCGAAATGATAAACAAATTACTAAGATATTATGGATACCTCAATAACAAAACAGATAAAAGTTATAAGCGGGGATATAACAAAGTTAAACATGGCTATAAAAACATAGGCAACGATACTGAAGTAAACGGGATAAACACGGTTAATGTAGATAAAACCGCGAGGAATTCATCTAAGACAACAAAGGAGCAAAATTCGTTCTTCTCAAGGAATGTAAATAAAATTTCCACAAATGATTACTTTAACGAAACGGTAATATCAAAAGTAAGAGATACTGCTAGAATTTTAGACCAAAACAAATTGCAAAACGATCAATATAGCATTGACCATAGATTTTTGGATGTAGAGTCGTTATCTCCACAGTCACACGACTTAAAAAAAGATTTTATCGAAATTGCTACAGAAGCTCAGAAAAATAAGTCCGGAAAGCGTCTGAATACGCCTGTAAATATAACGAACAAAGTGAATTCCAGCAAAGTTATGAAAGAGGAGAATGAAAAAGTTTTGACAGGTACAGCTTTGAGTGAAGTAGCTAACGTGACTGGTTCACACGCATTTACTACGAGTGTGGATGATAAAACTGAATATTCCCCATACCATTCCACCGACAAAAGCTACGCCCAGTACGTAGGAACGGTGGCTGTTTCGGCTCTGATAGTGATGTCCTTAATACTTTGGGTGAGTTTCCGCCTGAGGTATCGCAGGCGAGCGCCGGCGGTGGTGACTCCTGCGGAGGATCAGATAGAGGTGTCCAATATATCCGGCGGGGTGCTGTGGTGACATCTGCGGGCAGCCGACCCAACGCCCTTCGAATACGACTCTCTTCTGACGTAGCACTCAAGTAAGTATGAAAACAGTATATTTTTATAACAAAAACTTATTGCTTAATGACGTTACATTTTATCTAGTGACTGTATTAACTCCAATACGTATTATGATGTATCTGTATCTAGAACAAAAGCTGACAAGCTGCAGATCTTATGAATCAAAACGTTTGTGAACCGTGACACTACAATCCATACATTACAAGTTACTAGTATGTTTTGTTAATTAGATACCTACATGTTGAATTTTCGGACAGAACAAAAACGAACGCAATGATGTGCCGTGTGTCAGCAGTTCAGATAGATTGCTCTTTGTTTCAGTTCGAAGCGGTCGGCTGCGCGTGGTCCCTGACGGTGTTTTGTGATATATTTAATAATAATTGGACGTACATATTTTTCTATGAAATAAGTACAAATAGAGTGGTCAACGAGACAGCGCGGCATAACGTTTTTCAAAATGTAAATATAAAATAGCTGTTCCGTTATAATTGTCAAAGCCGATAGATTTATAGATATTTTTGTGTAAAAGAAGTGTAAGTAGAATGGGATCTCATAATAATTGGAATGTTCTAAACGATACAGTCATGTATGTAGTTTCGTATAAAGCATCTATTGCAATCGAGTTCAGCTAGGATAGGCACGGCATATTTGCTGGCTTTATGTGGTTAGATTATGAATTCTGAATAGTCGAATCATTTTTGACCGAACCCCAGTTTGGACAAACGTAATGGTAGGTTTGAATGATGCCAGCGCGGTATCGTGTGGATATGAGTATGATATAACGTGTAGCCCATTAATGTTTTGCGTAAAATAACTGCAGAAACAGACATGTCTTCCCTGTAAACACTTTATTGTAACTATCTATATAAAATAAGCATAAATCATTCCATCAAGTGGCAAAATGTTTGCTCTAGTTGTTTACTGTCTTATTTATTCTGGCTACTATATAGTTACGATTTTTCAATGGCTGGATAAAGGGTAGGTATAAACCATAATAATTATATAGATTAAATTTAAAAATTGTCTTATATATTTTCGATAGATATAGGAACTTTTAGTTTACAAAACACTTTTAATTTTTACTGTTTTATTTTATCTAACGTTTTATAACTTTTGCCTAATTTATTGAAAAACCACGCCTTAATGTACCTACTTTGGTTCAATAAGATTTAGGTGTCGTAATTTGTACCTATCCGTTAGAAATAGATTTTTATTTGTAATTTGTTTTATTTTTAAATGTGTATGATCATTCAAGCATTTACGTTGGGAACGCTTCCTAATTAAAAAGTAAATACTTAAATAAAGGGCTTTTGTTATTATATACTACTTTATGTTATTTTTTAACACTTAATAGTTATGTTTATGCTTATACGTAGGTAAATATCAACTTTGTATCATTTCGTGTTTTAGATTGTATCGAATCTTAGTACTATGCCTTATTAAACCCTGTTTTGTTTTCAATGTTCAATAGTTTGCATACTCATCGGCCTTATTAATAAACGTGTAGTAGCTTTAGATTAGTCACTTCAGCATTTGTTCTTTTTGGACATATGAATATTGAAAACGATCGAAAAAGAAAAAAATGGTGTACCTAACTATTCAAACGCTACGTGTTTATTAATAAGGATTTGTATAAATATAGCGAATCAATACATTTCATTCATCATTCTGAAACCTAAGGTTGTAACTACATATAATAATGTAACATTTTGAAGACAATGATGATTGTGTAGGTATATATGTTTTTACGTGAATTGTAGAAAATGATGTACAAACAGATAGCCAAAGATTTAATAAATAAATAGATTGCATACATTGTTTTTAAATCAAACACACTATACATGCCATACGTAATATTATTATTTATTATTCATACATAGTACCGAATCAATTGACGCAGATGATTTTTTTTCTTTTAAAATCTATTTATTTTTATTTTATTGTTCGTATTAATCCTTCAATATTAAACCAGGGATTACTAGATGATAGTAATGCTCCATCTTTAGCATTAAGTTTACGTATGTTGTTGCATGTACTATTAATATTCAGCAATAAAGCATTTTCCATCTAAGTATATATCTACCTGCCATCACAAAAGTGAAATGTAAGCATATATTAAAAAAAATTACAGAGCTATGAAACAAATGACGCTTCCCTGTAGAGGGGAAGCGTTTTTTTTTGCCCTGTGAAAAAAATATTAGAAACACGCGACAACTCATTCGCATGCCTAATGACGTGTCAAGGCAGAAAAGAAAGCAAATATATTTGAGTTGTCGGAAGTTCGTCCGTATGTTCCAGGCAAAAATGAGAATGTACCGACCGAAGCGAAAATAATTTTCTTTACGACTTATCTGAACAAAAATCGTGTTCACTTGAAAAGAAAAGAAGTGAACGTAGGTAATGATTTTTCAATATTTGTATTGACAGGGAAAATAAGGGGCCGCCTCCACTCGCCTCGCCTACAGGGTGTTTGAATCGGTTTTGTTCCGAATAATACATTTTTCGAACCTGCGCCTTTATTAATTCCTTGAAAATAATAAACCGAGCGTTATATACGCGAGGTCGAAAAGCTTAATGTATACTTCAAGCTAAAGAAATTTTTATCGTCTCTACGCATTGTTACGTAATACCTTTAGGAATGGTGTTATCCTTGAAAGGCTGAAGTGCTGGTTTATAATGTGAGTGAAGGCCGATTCAAGGCAATCTTTAAGCGATTCACTCTCTGATCCCGATGAGATTGCACTTTTCGTACCAGATCAATAGTTCGCCCATATTGTAGGTACCCGTGCTTGCTTCGCCTTTTACCTACCTATAGGCAGAGTTAGGTTATTTCTAGCCTTTTTGCCTTGTAGGTACCTAATACTCTAAATGTCTAGCAGTTATTAACTGTGTTCGGCTGTTTACTGAGTTTTAATCTTTATGTGGATGATCGTTTATTTTGTTATTTAAAGATTAGAAAAGACTTACTGTCTGTGAACTGAATGAACACCTTAATAAATATTCCACTTTGAGTTCTAATATGGTACCTACTTAACTAACGTATAATAAAATTATCAGTACTTCCCCACTGCTCAACTAAATTGCTCAACCAGTTGAGCAGTTGAGCAGTAGGACATAGTTTGTATTACCGACCATTTTATGCCCTATAGCTCAACTGTATTTTGCTCAACTAAGTTGATCAGTAGGTCATCCTGTTATAAAATTGTGCTCCTTCCCCACTGCTCAACTGCATCAAGTTGAGCAGTGGGTAATACCGATGGCTCAACTGGTAATTCTCAGCAGTGGAGGATAATAGGGTTAGGGTCATATCGTATGGGTTGTAAAACGTCTGTGTGTCCAAAATATCGTAGTCGCAGAATCACTGTGTAGCCAAAATGTCTAATTTGTGAAATAACATGCCATTGACAGATGTCACTTTTGACAGGTGTTATTTTTGATAGATGTCGCTTTTGACAGATGTCATTTTTTAGGTTTAATTTTTTTTGCAGATTTCATTTTGATAGATGTCAGTTTTGACCGGTGTCATTATTGATAGATGTCACTTTTGACAGACGTCATTTTTTGACAGCAGATGTCATTTCAGACAATTTTTTAAATTTGATATTTATTGACATATGTCGTATTTTTGACACGTTTCATTATTTAAAAACTTGAATCAACCAAACCACGTCAGGAAAACAATTTCTTTATATTTGATATCTCTTAGAAATTCTATGGTTGAATTGCTTCCGTTAATTACTTTTATTAACTCCGCAAAGCATCTTTAAAAAAATAAGTCTTTTTTTCTGTATCCATATGAAATAAAACTACAAATCTCATAATTACTTATTTACCGTCATTAATATGAATCTCGAATGATCGATGATGTTCATCTCGTTGTCCTCGCTTGGTGCTTAACCGTAATAGATAAGTTAGTACGGTCGCTAATATACTACTATTAAGAGATATTTCAAAATTGAATATATAACTGCACATGACTGCACATAAATACTAAGTACCTATCTAGTTATTTTTCACTTACACGAAGTGGTTGGAGTGCTGTGCCGCAAGAGCAGTTGAGCAGTAGGCTATAAATTCGATTTTATAACAGGATGACCTACTGATCAACTAAGTTGAGCAAAACCAGTTGAGCTATAGAGCGTAAAATGATTGGTAATAAACTATGTCCTATTACTCAAATATCCACTGCTCAACTATGATAGTTGAGCAGTTACCAGTTGAGCTGTCGGTATTACCCACTGCTCAACTTGATGCAGTTGAGCAATTTAGTTGAGCAGTGGGGAAGTAGTGAAAATTATGTGCTAAGTCTTGTTTCTGGTGTGCAAAATCCTAAACTAATTCATAGTTGACAGCAGTACGAAAAATGTATCTCTCCCTTTAATTTATATTGAAATGACAAGGAATCAATCAAAATCAAGGACTGCAACATACTGCAATAGTTTAAAAGCTGTCAAGTTTCGTTATGGATTATCCATAACAGAAATGAATTTCGAAAATTGTTTAAGAAGTAAATTGTAAACAAAAAACATTGAACATTTATTTACCATGTGTACTAATTAGAATGAGTATGCGATCTTGTTCTTGTTTCGGTTGTTGAAATTAACACAAGTAAGTAATTAGGTACGCATGCTTACTGGTCTACCTTTAGATATACTTAGATAAACCTTAGATTAGTCTGACGAGCATCCAATGGAGCAAGAAGGCGTGACATGTTTGTCGAATCGTTCTGGAACTGTTGATAAAGGAGATGAAGGGAGGCCATGAAACTGTTAACAAGGTTATTTGACATTGTATAGCAGAATGTACACAGCCCTACAGCTATTTTGAGTCATGGTGCACAAGACAAATAACCATGAAGCGGGTCCGTGTCTCGCTTAAATATTGATATTGGGGTTCTCCCCTACAGTTATTCGACTTGTCCAGGCCAGTGATTTCAATTAGATCCTTATTTAAATTTCATACCTCATTGTTTATTGTTTGTGACGATGACGACCTTTGAGCAGTTCAATGTTGAGTCTAAAATAGGTAGGTACTTAGGAGTTAGTGAGTATGGTAAATTTTTAGTGACATTCCTAAGTAAGTTGACAGTTCGAAGGGAATCTAATTTAAAAATTAGTTTTGAGACACACAGTAAGTACTACCTATATATGTTATCATCATCATCAACAGCCCGTAGACGTCCACTGCTGAACGTAGGCCTCCCACAGAGAGCGCCACTTTGAGCGGCTGCTCGTCTCCTGCATCCATCGGCTCCCCGCGGTTTTCACCAGGTCGTCGGTCCACCTAGAGACCCTATAAGCTACCTATACCTATATATGTATGGCTTGCTAATTAGTTGACAAATAGTTCGCAATACTTGTTATTAATTATACTTGATATTTAAAATTGCAACGTCTGCGACATAACCAGGACTCTGAGCTGTTCACAGTGTGACTTCATAAATCATAATTTTAGTAGACAAAGGTTGTTAATCCTGGCAGGCTTTAATTACGAACCCTCTTAATCCCGAGCTCTAATAAAAGCATTTAATTAAAATGGTAACAGTATATACTTTAACGTGGATATCGGAATCCAATAGGAAATCCTGTAAGGTGGAATTTAATAAACAAACCAAACAACCCATTAATTTTTATTGTTTGGGATAGCGACCCATTATTAAAAATTCAGCAAAAGGCAAAACCAAATATTTTTTGCAAATAGGCTATTTTTAACATCTTTAGAGGTACTTAATAGGCTATTTTTACATCTTTAGAGTATACTGGTGCAAACAATTCTGCATTACCCCAAATAATATAATACCTACGGTACAGATGCCTCATCCCATACAACGGAATAACGCGGGCTATTTTACAAATTATTTTATTTCTGCATAACGCAAGATTATCAAGCGACATTTATTGCGTGTTGGCGAAGTATTAGGCCAAATGTATACACTGGACACTAAATAGTAATTGTCTAGACACGGTTACTACATTTTTTTCAAGTTCGGGCTATTTTCCGTTTGTACCCCCATGGCATAACCCAGAAATGAAAATTCAGGTTTAGTTAAAACGGTTCTTGGTTCTAGAAAAAAATAATTTAAGTATATACATACGTTTTACAATGATATTATAATCTCACATCCACAACACAATATAATAATATCATGGCTGATGTGTGTATATACACATCAGCTACGATTTACGTACCTATATTCTATATATATCGACTGTGGCACCTTTGGAGTTTCTGACTATACCAGTTTCCTTACGACGTGTTCCTGCCTTCATTGCTTTCAGTGACTGCTTTTATAGGAAGTTAAATAGATCATGCATGAAATGAACTAACTTCCAGTACTTAAAGTTGGAACAGCTCACTCTTTATCGTAGATTTGACGGCGTATCTGCGAGCGGCCGCCGTTGAATTATTTATCAACTCCCTCTGTACAATTCATTGTTTTGTTCTTCAAACTTGATACCACAGGCTTTTTGGTATAAGTCTCGCGATAAGAAAAATATGGCGTGTAAGTAGTAGGTATAGAAGTAATACCTATCATAGCTTTATACGTCTCACATACCTGTAGTTATAAACGTTGAATACAGCGTAGCATTGTATTCGTATGCTTGATTAAAAACAAATTCATGTTTATTGTAAAAATGCTAAGAGCTCTACTCTTCTTCCTCCTCTCTGTTAATATTTGCAACATAGCAAACAACTTTGGTACAACTATAAATACATAGTTATCAATAATTATGCAGAGCTGGTGCGACTGCGCATGGCCTACGCTTCGTAGCGTACCAGCTACGCGTAGCTACGCCGTAGAGTTTGTGCGTTGTTAATTTTACTAATGAAAAATAAAAGTGTATTTATTTTGAAAATGTGACCGATCGGAAGTCGTTGTATGGGTTTGCAAAACTGTGACGGAACGGGCCTGTGACCCACAGATATCTAACTCAAAATATTTGTAGGTACAGGTAAGGAGCCAAAATGTTTTCGTTCAATCTATTAAGTAAGTATTGTTACCGTACTAGAACCTTGAATTTTATTTTGAGTTATGCATTCGGTTTTGAGAAGTTGGAGAATAAAAGTTGTTTGTTACGAAGTAAAGCAAAACGAATGTCTCATGACATACGAGTAAGTACATGGTCAGACAGTTTATTTTCACTAAATATATATCTAATAAGAGTCATCATCATCATCATCATCATCATCATCATCATCATCATTATTATTAAAAGTCTGAAGACGTCCACTGCTGAATATAGGCCTCCCCCAGGGAGCGCCACTTTGAGAGGCGGCATCCATCGGCGAGAACACAGCCATATTTTCTTAAAAGGTGAGTTAAATCCAAATAAAATTAGAGGTAAAGCTGAGCGCAGCAAGCCTCAGCGAAGAAGAATGAACGAAAGAAACCACTCGGCAAACAAAGCTAGTGAAATACTTGCCCACTGAGAGCGTCGAGAACTCCTTTAAACCACGCCGCTCAGTAATTACTGGTTCCACTGAATTGCTCTTTAAAGACATTTGATAAAGATTTTGATATTTCGTGAAACGGAAAACCCATTGTAGTCGTTCATAATTGCGTCTTTGTTGTTTTTCTCTTAATTATTTTGTTTAAGTTATTAGCGAAAATTTCAAGTAAGAATAATGTTGGTATTATTTCTTATTTCGCTATTGCAGCTGTGCAAAATATTGCCATAAATATTCTACATATCTATGTATACATTTTTGGTAGTTTTTAGGTTACTTTTGTGTTACTTTATATGTACTTTCTTTGGTTTAGAGCTATCAAATTAATTATATATGTGATTTTGTATATTTAACAAAGTTGAAAACATCTGTATTAGATTATCTCTCAAAAGTGCACCCCAACTGATGAGCAACTAACTACACAAAGACATAGTTTAATCTCGGCCAGCCATAATGAAAGAAGAATTAATGTGTAATTAAACAGCAGTCCCATTGTAAGGAGGGTGTGGTCAGCCTCAGCGCGTCCGCGTCCGGCTGACTCTGCATTCAACAGCCTTGAATAATTCATACGGGCTAGAGCTGTCACGACCTTACTTTGCTTCGAATAACACCTAGTTTTCCTTTACTACGTACCTACACAACTACTGAACTTCGCTCCTGGTGATATTTCTTAGTTGGAAATATTAAGAGATAAATTTTTAAGCTGAAAAGTGGCTGGTTTTACTTTGCGCTTAATGGACTCAAGTGCACTTGTATCTAGGCAGCTACTTTGCTCGCCGTTGTTGAATTATTTCATGTTATGAATTACTTTTAAGGTGTTAACGTTTGTGCTTTAAATATAAATAAGTTTCTAGTCTAAGGATAGTAACGGACACGCTTCTTTATCCTAAAAAAGGATTAGAAAGGAAGAATTAAGAATTACACAATTTCTATTGGTTTATTTTATAGCATACATTGCGAATTTCTTCCCATACTCTTACCAGAAGTCTACTGGGATGTAAATTTTCTAGGGAATGGCTTTATGAACTTGTTTTAATAACTCGACATGCTTAGCTACTTATTAATGCTGCAATCGATAAGTAAGTTACGTTTTATTTTCTAGGGGTTATGTCGTCATCTTTTTTGAAGACTTATAAAATGTTTTTAATACGTTTGACATTTCACCTGATGGTAAGTCAAAATACAGTCAAAAGTGATGGCGAACTAATGCTACGTTATGATTTAGAACTGGCTCTCTGATGCTTTATGCATGAATACACAGGGCGTTTGCTTGACAAGAACTTGGCTGCAGATTGATACTAAGTACCTACCTACCTATAATCACCATCCTATTAAGATGCTTCTATCATGAAAGCTCAAACTGCAGTATTCAAACCCACAGCCTATGGATTGCAGGTCTACTTATCTAACTATTGATATAAGATTTATATAACTACTTATTGTTTTTTTTTGTAGCAAGCACCATGCCCAGAACTCAGACGAACAGAGATGTCGGATGTCAGATCCGAAATAAGGAGATCCGCAGGAGAACTAAAGTGACCGATGTAGCTCTTAGGATTAGCCAGTCGAAATGGCAATGAGCAGGCCACATCGCTCGTAGAACTGACAACTGATGGGGAAAAAAGGTTCTCGAGTGGCAACCACGAACTGGAAGACGCAGCGTAGGCCGACTAGGTGGACCGACGACCTGGTGAAAGCCGCGGGGAGCCGATGGATGCAGGAGGCGAGCAGCCGCTCTAAGTGGCGCTCCCTGGGGGAGGCCTATGTTCAGCAGTGGACGTCTCCAGGCTGTTAATCATGATGATGATGAAGCACCATGTTCGTCCGTGATCATGGTGCTAGCAACAGCACCGAAATATCGGCAACTGAAAACAAATAAACTACATGGTAAATATCCCGATAATAATCAATATTTTAGTAACTATTCAGCTATTTGACGAAAAGTGCATCGCTAAAATGTTTATGCAAAATGAAATGAAATAAGTAAGACATTTTCGCTAAATTCGCTTCAAAATACCTGCGAAAGCTTAAAAATAGTTTTCACGTCGAGCGGCGCATTTATTTTTTATTTATTCTTCCGCCCGGCTGGCCGGTGTCAGAAATATTTCAAGTGGGCCGCTAGATGCCGACTGGTCGTTCCGCGTTCTAGAGAAGCTAAATTATTCATTAGTTAGCTGCGCTTTCATCCCGTTACTGTCACTATTACACGGCACCAATCACAGCATTTTTAAGAACTTTTACTCGTACTCGTATTATGATTAAGTTGGTTTTTAAATTAAAATGCATTTAATCCCCATGTAAATCATGCAAAGAATACTTCTTCGTCTTCTTCTTATTCAAGAGGCTTGCTCTTGTCGGTGCAGTAATCTCCATCTTTCTCTATCTTCAGCCAATGCTTTGACCTCCCTGTACGACATGACATTTATCTTTTCTTTTATTTGATCTGTGTATACCCTTCTAGGTCTATCTCTTCCTCTCTTTCCTTTTACCTTTCCTTCTATGATGTTTTTAATAAAGTTGTGATGGCGTACAAGGTGGCCAAACATTTTCCCTCTTCTTACATCTATCGTTGCTAGTATTTTACGTTTTTCTTTAGCAATGCAGCCTTAATGACTATTAAAAACGGTAATACTAAAAATAAATAAGTTAAATTATAGTGAAAAATTGAAAACGTGCACAGTTTATTATTAGTTTCATGTCCAGCTTTTTTAATTCACTCTAAACTCAGGCTGTGAAATTTTGTCTGACCGGGCTGAGATATTTTTAGCAGAAAAAAAGGCTTAAAATTCACAGTCGGTTTTAGACGCTAGTTATATTAGATATACTTAAAGTAGGAAGCTATACGGATTAGTGGAGCGGATAGCGCATGCTGGTGATTTCTACATAATATATCATATTTCCAATATGGACATGTATTATCAGATTATCCCAACGAAGTGGAATCTCATATCCGCTCCCAAAAATCTTATTTATTTTCGTAGCCAATTTCCAAGCCATGGCTATCTAATTTTATTGACTATTGTTCCTGTTATTTATGATTCGGTGAATTGTGTTTTGATCAGACAATAGCCATAGCGAGCCCAATCTTCCGTAATTGGGCTAATAAATCACACAGATTTCTTTTGTTGTTTAACTCGTCATTTGTTTGGATGTTACACCATATTGTTAAAAGATTGGAAGAAATGATGAAAAGGAAATTATTTAGTATTGACGTAAACAAAATCATACTATTTTTAATTAGAGAACTTAGCCACTATGTACTGTGTTTATGTGATCGTGGTCAACTAGAACTAGAGCTTTTTAAAATTGAATAACACAGAGTTTTATAATCATAACAACAGACTTAATCAATGACTTTAGAACAGACCAAAGTTTGATAATATCACTGTGGGAGTAACCTGAAATATTTACCTGTCGGATAAAAACAGAATTATTCCAAAGATTTGAGATATATTGCAACAATAAAAGTGGTTTCATAAAAATTGCAGAAACTCGTCGAAGCAAAGAACCTTTTACTTTTGGGAATATTTTAAAATACTTACTTATTAGTTTGACCGATCAGATTTCTAGAATTTTTAAATGGGAACTTTTTCTATGTCTGGACTAGTATGCTACGACTATGAAGTTGCTACGTATATTTAATGGAATGCTACGAGAATTAATGGAATGCTACGAGAAAATTTACAGTTTACTCAGAACTCACAGTCTTCAAAAATATTTAATTTGACTGTGACTGTGATTCTGAAAGTTTTTAAATTAGCGATTGATAATCCGTTTTGATAAAGCCGCGGAGAGCCGATGGATGCAGGAGGCGAGCAGCCGCTCTAAGTGGCGCTCCCTGGGGGAGGCCTATGTTCAGCAGTGGACGTCTTCAGGCTGTTAATGATGATGATGATGAATCCGTTTTGTTTACACACGGATTTGATAATAACTTGCCACATAAATGTCACACGACTAAAACCCCCTTGCCTATCTCGTTAGCTCAAGTTTATGGTAGACCAAGTTGGTTTACTACCGACGTTACTGTCCTCGTAATTTTACATCCCTTTATCTCAATTGACAGAACTTCGTGATGTCTTTGTCCAAATTCCCTAACTTCGACTAGATAACGCCCTGAATACATTTTGTAAGAGTTGTGGGTTGATTTTTGCATAAGAAAATGTTTTGATATGAAAATATTCGGGGCCCAATGAATCCGAACGCTTACGGGATGTAAGCGGCTCCCTTATTGTTTTGGGAAAGTAGCAGCACGGCCTACCTCTACTGTTATGTAGGTACACACCTTTTGGGCTCGTTAAAAGTGTTGTGCGAATAATTTTATTACCTGCTGTTGCCTTTAAATGGCTGTTTGACTAACATTTAAAGGCTTAATCAAGCTTCTACTTTCTATTTGTAAAGGGTTAGTGGTTTCATTTGTGTTTCGTGAATGCAGAATCACAGTCATTCAGTGTTATATACTTCTTATGTATTTTATAGATATACCTACTCACGAAAGAACTCATAGAAATGTTTGACCAAACTAATCCAATTAGAGAACCAGTTTCGGTGGACAAGAGACCCTTCCTCGTGGGACTGCGTCGGCTTGTTCGTGTTGTATGTACCTATGCCTACTTGTTAATTGTATTTTATTCGATAAGTATTTATTTGAGTGTCCGTGCGTTTGGTTTGTGATTTACCTACTATTCAATTAACTCTACCACTATTTTGTTTTCATATTGTGAAGTATATATTTCCCCCATTTATAACAAAATGTAATATGGCTACAAGGCTGAAACAATTTGTTTTAAATTTTGGATATACAATTTCCTGTGGAAAACGGGTCAGTTATGATCGAAAAGTCCTATATAGTTACCTACTATGTATCTATATCGTTTGTTTCTAAACCTTCGCTTGAAATACCTAATCTTATTTCCCGTAGACTCAAACTACAATTCCCCAACAACTACAATTTCGGTGCTGAAGTCCAAACACGTCCGCCACTATTAATTACTGCTGGACTGCACTGGAACTCCACCTTGTTAGTAATTTATTAATTAAAACTTTTATAACTAATGGTTCACGACGTAAAACAATAACAATATAGGTAGATGCTGAGCTGAAGTACCTAAATAGCGATTTTGGTTTACTATGCAGAAGTTCTATTAGTTAGGTACACGATAAATATTTACATCACAACGAGAGCCTTAAAGGTAAGTACCAAAAATAATTATATTGGCTTTAAAATCTTTAAATGATGCCGGCGATAGTGGAATATCAATAAGCGATGAAACTGTGAACTTAAGGAGGTGTAAGAGACAGTAACTCTAGATGACTCCAGTAAGCAGTTAAAGTTTAGTTGTGTTACCACCTCGTTTTTAAATAACAGCAAATGGTTTAGAGATCCATCTCCATCCAGGCTTTAATTTATTAAGTAATTCTTTCTTTCAATTTATACTAACCAAAATAACGAAACCCATGCTTTTGTCAATGCTCTACTATTTGTTCCACAAGAAAATGTAGTAATAAAATATCACGTTGTTTTTCATTATTAGTACAGTGCGGTTCAAACTCAATAGCGACAGTGAAGTCAGCGCAAAACGCTGCGCTGGCAAAAAATAGACGTGCGCGGGCAGATGTAAGCGGTGAGCGCAGCTTGCGTGGGGCTTGCAGCACACTTCACCGCCGCCATTGCGTTTGGATCACACTTAACGTATACTAAGGTAAGGTATAGATAGGAACCCATAATGAGCCGTAAATATACGTACATATAAATCGACCACTTCATTAACCAAAGATCGTCACACAATCAGAGTCTATAATTGGCGTGATACAATATAACTACAAAGGGCGGCGTTTACCAGGGGCTTTGTAAACTAGTTGCAGAAGTTGCAGTAAACCCTGCCGAGGAATGTCTTTACAAAGCTAACTGAGACAGTTGGAAGTGAACTATTTATTCCCTATGGTTTGTATCTACAATAATATTGCTGAACTAGTTTTGATCTAATCATTTAGGATAGTGCTTTTTGATTGTTAGTAAATTTATTATCTCTTTAATTTTCCAATTAACAGGGTAACGTTAAATCATGTAACAATAATTTTATATTAAGGATTTATAATTCCTTGCAACTTATTTTTATGATAACTGTTTATTTTTGTGGCCAAAAAGAAACCAATGATTTTATATAGATGATGCCAGCTAAGTATCTTGTTAAGACTTGAGTAGATGTTTCAAACACAATATAGGTACCTATATATGTATGTAGGAATACTATCTCTGTGATAGGGTTCAATATCCAGACTCTTCTCCTATATTTATGATTTTTATAGCAGTATCGCCTACTCAGCGTAATCTGTAGATTACGCTAAGCAGCCACTTGTCAGTAAAGCATATCCCGGCTTGCGGGATGGATGGATGCGGGTACGATTCCTGCTAATGAGAACAGCATGAATACACCTAATTTTTTAGGGTTCAGTACCCAAAGGGTAAAGCAAACCCTATTACTAAGGCTAAACACATACTAAAAAACAAAATAAAATAAATATAAAAGGGGGCTCCCATACAGCAAACGTGATTTTTTACTCGTTTTATAAATAATGGTACGGAATCTATCGTGCGCGAGTCTGACTCTCACTTGGCCGGTTATCTTGCTGGTTTTGTTTAGCTTTCTTTTAATAGTGCACGATTTATGAACCAGTCGATTACCAACTTCTCTATGTGATTGATTGATTAACGCTGTCAGGTTTCACTTAGTCATTAATTTAAGAAGATAATATATAAATATGTGAATTCTATTCTAGATATTTTGGGAGATGAAAATGCAAAGCCACATGGACTGCCAAGGCAGATGTAACTTCAAACAACGCGCAGTGAAAGTGTTCGAAAAGTTCGCCAGGTGATTGTTGTCTGTTCCGAAGTGGAAGGTGTCAAACGTCGAGCCGATGCTCCCAGGACGCCGACAACTTGGCCAAGTTTGCTTTGTCGGCTCCACGACACCTCAGAATTTTAAGTAGACGCCAGGTGAATGAGTTTATACGAAAATACTTAAATATTTAACGAATAACTCCCAGATTTCTTGTTCAAAAGTTTGTACCGTAGCATTATAAATTAGAACGTGTTGAAATATTCTGGAAAAGTTGCGTAAATATCTTCTAGAGGGTTAATAAGTTGTGAAAACACGATCTGAGATAGCATGCAGCAACTTTAGAGAAATATTTATTTAAAGATTTTTCTAGAGCTATGGACTTGTTTATTTGTCGAGTTCAAAACCAAACTTCAGATTACAGCGGAGTCAGCTTGCAAATACGCAGACCGAAAATTGCAACAGCTTGCAGTACACAGGGTGTTACAAGTATAAGGTGCCGCATGTTTGTAGTTAAAGTTAACGGCTCAATTAACGTGAGAACATAAATGCGAAAGCAATTGTTCTGTTGTCGCAGAACTGGAGCCAAAAAGCGACATTAAATAACGCGGTATCTGTAGGGAAATGCGAGAAATAACATCAGTACGCGCTGCCAAATTACACCCTTGTTGCGTTTTACAATATCAGCATGTGCCGCCCTATGCTTAGATGTGTGTGGAACGTAACCGCCATCGGAAATAACGGATCTTTCATTTTTATCTGTTTTCAATGGCTTTCTATTATTGTAGGTACCCAATAATAATATTGTATCTAAACGTAACGATATAACGATACTGTAAATGGTAACAATGCTGTTACGTTACAGTATAATATAAGTGAACTGAGTGACTTTATCGATGCTAAAACAGTTGGATAACATATTCTATTGCAGAGATGATAAAGTTGAAAACTTTCAAAAATTGTAAGTAGGTATGTATATTGGTTTGAACTTCTTGTAGTATCTTCACTTCTTTTTATGCATACGTTGTAGATTGTACATGGTAAAAAACTTAATAATGAAGACCTGGACACACAGGAACTCAAGTATTAGAATTTCCGGAGAGAATTTACTCATAAAGATAGCATGGTTAAAATAAATCTTCATTACATGAAAGCCAGCGGTTCTCATATTTTCAAACCGGACGGTTTTAACGATCTTACCGCTTGCGGTAAGCGAGTGCAACAAATTTTCCGAATAATAGTGCCGGGAAAAAATATACGAAGTAAAAAGGGTAATATCCGAGAGGGAACGGAGTTACGTAATATATTATGGCTCAGTAAAGCATCTCTAACGGTGGCAGTCTGACGTTTTAATTCATATTGTGTTTTAAAGTTTATCATCATTAAGGTTTTAATACAGCAGTATTAAAGAAAGGAAATTTGAGTTCGAGAGAGTTTTGGTTCTAATGACCACTGACTAAACATATGCTGTTATAAGTTTAATGTGTGTACCTATGTCTCTGCTTATGGAATCGTAATAGGCATGATGACTAAATTATTTATTTTGCATATATTAAAAATATTCCTCAAAAGATAAACATTTGTGAAAATAACCATAAAATATCTCAAAGAACGACAAAGTTACAAGCATTTTAAAAACCGGAATAGAAAGAGATAGCTCAAACTAGTCCTGTGTCGATCGTGATTGACCGAATCAAAATGATCGAATCATGCCTTCTTGTGACTGACCGATTCGTTCAATCATTAAAGACCCGGGTCCTTGGGACCGACCGAGTGAGTGAGACTGACTGCACGGAGACCGATTCGTGACCGACCGAACGACCGGAACAGCCGCGCGGTATCACTTCAAAATGAAACGACGTAAGTTAAATAACAATTATTGTGAAATCAATCTTAAGCGCTGGTAAATAAAGTACTACTCCGCACTGCATTGGTTTTCGAGACCGATGACCGATCGACGTGATTGAATCTTTTGACTCGGTTAAATACCAATTATTCTGAAATCAACCTTAAGTGCTTACTTATAAAGTACTTTTCCGCATTGCATTGGTTCTCGAGACCGATGACCGACTTTTGATCGAATCTTTTGACTCGGTCACTTGGCTAGTCAATCACGAACGACCGAGATCTCCGAAAATGAATGACCGACACAGGACTAGCTCAAACGGCCAGTGACGTCAGAGCAATGTCGTCATAGTGCCTCATTACTAAGCTGTGGTAGCTTTACATACAATATCTTTGGCATGTGATGTCACAGCTGGATTTTTCATATGTGGAGGCACTCTGTTTCGCCAGAAAGGGACAAGAGATGCCTCCTGTAGAAACTTTAAAACCTTATTAATGCCTTATTACTTCGTGATTAATTTACCGATTTTACTTTTTATTTTAATTATTGCATTCATTTTTAATCTTCTTTATGAAATTATTATTTACTTGTTCATTTTTAATAGTAGTCATCATGCCTATTGTATGCTATTGTCACAGAATTCCCCCTATTACATAGGGCTGTTGTATAGCTCCAAAACGGGTAATTAGATTATATTGCTTACATTGATATCACAGAATTCGCCCTATTACATAGATTGATATAGGTATCATTTTTTGTTTTTTAGGTTGCTTGCTCCATTAAAAAGATTTAAGAAAATCTCAGCTGTTAAAAGAATATCCTCCTCACCTCACTTTTTTTAGTTGAAATGAGATAATCTAGCAGTAAAACTGAAGAACATTCATAACCCTTTTAGATACTGAAATGGTACCACAGAATAGAGAAAAAAAAATCTACTATACTACGTTACTCTGTGAATGGTACCTACGCTATCTAAAAGCACAGAGTATTTAAATAATAGTACAAGCATGAATTCTGTGAGTACAAGATAGGTATTATATACTCTTTGAGTACAAGCTAAAAATCATCTAAAAATATTTCGTAATGACAGGAAAATTTAAACTGTTACAGATTTGAAGCTGGCAAATGCACAGAACGTGCGAAGCCAAACTCCCCTCAGAAATGAAATATGACTATGACTAACCCCCGTATTCTAAAAGATTTCACCAAAAATCCTTCACTTGACTTCTACTTAACTTTGAGGGAAACTCAAAATACATCGCGACGTACCTTGAGTTGACAGTTGCTTCGCATCTCTCGTTTAAGAAAAATTGACGCAGAAATGTCAAGTTGATTATATATTGTCAACTAAAAATACCAAAACACAAAAATGAGGTTAATTTGAGGTTGAGTCGAGTGGAGTAATCTCGTGGTAACGACTTAGAATATGGGGGTAAGACTTGACTTTACGTGAAATATTCTATTAACATGATGAAAAATTATAATACTTGACACTGGCTAAATACACTATGCGTGGAGCCAAAATATAAGAAAAATAATATCTAAATCAACGTATAATTAGTTAAACCCATCAGTTTGGACATCATTTATGCCCATCACACCTAACACCTAAATAATATATTCAAACACCAAGAATTCTCGCGCGTAATTATTATTAAAGCGATGCTCCTGACGCCAAGTGGATAATGAGATCGTTCTAATTCGCTCAAATTCGTTACAGCGGCGTATCCTTTTAACTTGATAATCAGCTTATCCAGGACCACGTGGATTTGTGAACGCATTGGACGCAATGGGACTTAGAAAGCTTTCGGATGCCGTGAGACTTGATAAGGCATTTGTATTTCCAGATTGTGATACGAATAAATTAAATGTTATTTCCGACACGGGTATCAAGGAAGGATAACTTTTGTTTCCTTTTATTGCTCTTCAGATAACTTTTCAAATGTAAATCTTGAAAGTTGGCTAGGTGGATTCCTTTTTATGAGTACCTTATTATGATTATTATGTTCATCACCATTATCATAATCATCATCATCATCATCATCAACAGCCTAAAGACGTTCACTGCGGAACATGCTGAATATTTATTTTTAATTAACGTTTGATGAACCTTGTTGTGTTCATCAAACGGTAATTAATAGTGCTGCTTAACCATAACACAAATGGCTAAGAGTGGCATCACAGTTACTAAAAGGGTGCACGTAAACTGCTTATTGAAACTCTCAATTTGCAGATGTTTTGTGACATTCTGTACAAGGTAGGTAAGTAGTAGTCTATTAATTCTACATAAGTATTAGAGTCTCTACAAATACTTATCAGTTACAATGAATTCTTTAAAAATATACTTACGATGTTTAGTGTATTTTATAAACTAAATCTTATCCATATATATATGCATAAACCCTTTACGCTCATAAGACAAAATGCAATAACATAGAGATGAGGCTGAAAAAAAGTAGCAGTAGATAGAGTAGTTTTTCGCGCGAACGGTGCTCAAGAGCCCTTGGTACATAGCGCACTGCTACTTTGGCGTTGAATGCAGTCGAGATATTGAGCTACAAAGTGCTACTACATCACGTAAAAGGCTCGTCAAGCTAAGACTAAAGAATGGATCAAAATGCTCTTATGTAAAGTGTCAAAAGAGTCCTCTCTAAGGGTAGGCAACGCACCGGCAATGCCCTTGGTGTTGCAGATGTGCATAGGCGGCGGTGACCACTTACCATCAGGTGGGCCGCCTACTTGTTTGTCACTCATTACATAAAAAAAATGTAACCAACAATAAAACAAGCGTCTGATAACGTCTGGTGCCACGCGATTATACCTAGGAATTACTAGCCCATAAAATGATTTAATAATAATAAAATAATCAAAATAAAAGTATCCTATTGCAAATAGGCTATTCTTAGCACTTTTAGAAGTCAAATGAGGTTAGGCTACTAATAAATCCTTACGTGAGTTTTAATTCGTAATTTATGTTCCCTCTTCACGCGCACCGTAATAGCTCAACGGATTTTGATGAAATTGGAATAGATACAGCTTATTTATACACTGGATTTCACAGATACTTTTTATACTAAATTAATTAATTATACAGATTTTGCATGGTCAAAAAGTATTGGTAGAAACTTAGAGGTTACTACATATGCAAGGTCTTTAAAATAGCCAATTTATTAAGCTACCAGCCCAATTCATTCGTTAAACTAACTATAGAACCTAAGTGGGCACTTATTTTATTTACAGCTTTTATTCATTGTGTCGAGTCAAAGGCAGTGAGTTGGCTACTCTGCTTTATTGTGTTGTAAGGTTGGCACAGTATCGTCACATCATTGTACTAGAGAAGTATGTAGGTAGTCTTTAAGTTGAGGGATTAAAGTCTACACTCGGATAGTGTCTTGTAAGAGGACATGTGAAAATGGGACACGTCACGTTTCAAGCGCGCCCTGACAACCGTCTGATTAGGATCTCTTGCTGCTGCTCCACACGTGTGCACTGATTGCTTTGTGTTCGAATCTTCTGTACATGAAGTGGAAAATATTGTTACGTCTTCAATGGATTCTGGTTTGTTAGATCTAGGTTTCTGTTGATTCAATATTTTTATCTTCCTTATATACCTACTTAAAGCTATCTTCACTTATTTGCTCAGAAGATAACGAACGTAGGTACCTGCCTACAATGAAAAATATGTTAAACATTCTTAAACAATTGTATAAGAATTATATGTTTATCAGACGCACAAGATCGATTTCTGTGTAGCATACGGTAAAGCTAGATTAAATTAAAGTAACTCTGTCTTTTTGTTCTTATTAATCAGAAAAGTATAGGTACAATAGAACAGTCAAATAATTTGAGAATATCAGAAGACTCGATGTGTGACAATACAACAAAAATAATGGCTAGCATGATTTTCAATCATTTTTGTTACTAGTAATAGAGTCGAACGAATACACATAGAGCAAACCTAATGTATGCGTAGTACCTATTACCCACATGTAAATTCATTCATCTATGAACGTACGCAACATTAACACTGACAGAGCCGGTGCCGGTTTATTTTATCGTTACAGGATCGCATTGCATTTGTATGGGCAATGAGCGTCAATTTGTTTAGCATCGGCCACTCGAATAGCTGTGCGATGGCGAAGCTACAGTTATTGCAACGCGCCGATGAATATTTGAACTCTGCAGTACGGCAGGTTTTAAAATGGCTGTCGCGTTTAAATGTACGTCGCAAATGGTGGACTAAACGAGAAATAAAAAAAGGTTTGATTTTCTTTTTGATTTTAAATTTATAGTCACTTGGTTTGTGAATTAAACATACTTAGTTCATAAGAAAGTTTGGTTTGGTTTGGTGGGCTAATTTACTAATTTTTTTTTCTTTCTATTTGCATGTGAAGTGAATTAAAAGTTCTTCAACAAAAGCTAGTACAATTTTCCACTGAGCATTAAAACAACATTAAAACACGTAACTGCAGTTACAATTTTGGTAAAACTTTGTGAATTTAAACTGAGTCTTTTCCCGTTGCCAATAAATGTAAATCACGTCATTGGGAAGTATATTGGACAGTGCGGCCATTGAATGCAGTCCGGTGCACGGTAAGCACAATGCTTCTCTCGAATTCATTTCGCATTGAATCAGTATTCAATTGTTACCCAAACTTGGGCGTTTTAACATAAATTTTCATGAATTCAGCATCCGTTCGCGAACGTCATTTTATAATATAGGTATCTCTTTTGTGTGAAATTAATTTTACTGTAAAATCAATTGTTAACATAATCGAATATCTACATCATTATTCCGGCCTTTGTCTCTCTGATACCCTATTATACATATTTTATGGGAGATAAGAAAATAATTCAATAATCCCTCACCAACCCAGTTCCTTAAAAATCGCCTGAGCTGGGGAAAAGCAATGAAATGAGAGTGATCTTATTTGAATTGATACGGGAGGTAACAAAGAAGATTACCATCCACGTGGAGGTATAAGATGTTGCGGAGAAGGCACAACAAAACTCACACTAAGACACTACATACTCTCAATTATATACTAAGTATACTTAAAACTTCCTTGGTCAATACTTATGTACTCTTATATCGTAAATGCGAAAGTTTGTGTGAGTCGGGGCGTGTCTCTTTCTGTGTGTGAATCTTTGCCACCATTAATCTCCGTAACTGCTGAACCAATTTTGATGAAATTTGGAATGCAGAGCTTATACGCTGGATTGACATTTTTATCCGAGGGAGAAACCGCGGGGCGCCAAGAAGGAGACATTTTAGAAAGTTATCAATCATAAATCAATCAACTTTTAATATTTTCGGTAATTTACATTTAAAAATAATTTCCTAATTAATAGCAGCTGTTTCTAACAGCCATCAAAACTAATTTTATGAAATAAGTTAGTTTATTCTTGTTTCGAGTATACCTACTTACGAGTAGAAATAATAAACTCCAACGATATTAGTAGCTTGTTTATGGCTTACTCGGTTAATCAAATAACTAATGCCCATCTTACCGAAAGTTTGAGACAGGTATAATACATACATTAAACAGTTATAATTAGATAGGTATCTTTAGGTACGTAAAGCAGCAAATATAAGCGCATAGAAAAGCGGGCAAACCGCATGTGATTTTTTCACATGGCTCGTTGGTAGCGAGTGTCCGTTACACGGTCTCCCAGCGGACTTCCACGGAATATTAACTCAGAATGGAATAAAAATGGCGTCGCCAGCCGTCCCTGGCTCAGGTGACGCAGGAATTTGACGTCGGTAATTTGACGCCTTTATCCGGGTCAGCTTTCAACAAATGCCGGTGGATAGGCAACTGACATGTTTTGCATAAGACTATTGTGTTTCAGCAAGCATTCCTGTGATCTGTTTTATTCACGATTTTCATTTTTTTTTCGGTTCACGCAATGCCAAACATATTCATCAATTAGTATGTGACACTACCATAGTATGCTAATATAATTATTGGCATACTATGGTCATAATTGACCATAAATCGTTTTGTTATCTATAAGTGTTAACTCAATTATGGCCTAATTATTGGCATAATATCACGGTAGTGTGGGTACAGTAACTGGTCGATGCTGACGTAACGGGCTGAAATAATAATTAATCTCCCAAAATTTATACTTTTCATCACTTATTAATTTCTTTTGAACCATTAGGATAGCTCAATTTAAGAATCAATTTAAAGGAAAAAATTAAACAAACATAAAATTTAAATGAGAGGATGGATTATGAATAAATGGGGGAAAGAAAGCAATAAAAGTAATTAGGAAGCAACGAGTGAAACTTGGCCGCAGTTTCGCATTAGGCAGACTTATGCCTGCTGGGAGGCAACTGTACCAATTAATGTAGAGGGTGTGATGGGCGCCGCCGCCGGGTGTTTAATGCATACTGAAAAATATCGAACTGTGTTTTATATTTTAACTTGCTCGCTGCAGACTGTCAGGAAGCACGTAGCATAAAATGCCTTAAAGCTATACATAATACATAGTACTCCTTAAATTGGTTATTCGTTTAGACGTACAATAGAAGGGCATGACAGTGGCACACAGCCATTTTACAACATCACGCAAACGTTTGATATTTTTTCGTGACCTTTTCGTGACAATGGAACAAGTCTAGTGAACAGTAAGGTCATATTTCGTTTTTATTGTAATGATTTATGGATTGTGGTGCGAAACAATAACAAGCCAAAATAAATAATAAATTTTTCTTGACTCTTATTTAGGTATGCTCTGACCTCCTTTCCTTGGGATCGATAGAACGTCGTAACCGAACATTAAAAGTCACGAAAGACAATGTTATCTTTAGTGCTGGAAAGTTATCCAACTACAATTTACTGTCTCTAACTGAACAACTTTTATTAAACCTACTTTGGGAATAGGTTTGAAACTACAAAATATAGGCTTGGCTACGAATGTTTCTGTGTTCAATACTTTTGGCCTGTATACATAATAAAGATAGTTGTTATAGGTTACCTATATACCTACTTATTTAAGGCACCCACATACCCTGACTTCGTCACAAAGTCCAGAAGTCCGCTAAAATGTTCAACAGACCGAAAGTGTCCTGAAAGGTTCACGGAGTAATGTATTTTAGCAAGTAAATCCCGACCTATTCTTTGATAAATTGAATATTCTTAACGATTTGCAAATTTGATATTCCATTAGGTAGGTAGGATCCTACTAGGATGCCCCTCTTAATAGAAGTAAGTATGATAATCTGTAGTCTGGTATGTGTATGTCTATCCCTTTCCTACACACGCCTTTAGTACTTAAAATAAATAAATTAATATGATGGTTAAAAGTCAGTTTGTTGGTATGTTTTATTGTAGTAGTGGCTTTTACGCCTTTTAATACAAATCATTTATTCACAATCACAACACCAGTGACCCCATAACCCTTTTTGAAAGACTTATCAATTGTAATAAATATAGGACTCCCTATTTATTTGTTTGGTTTATAAATATGATTTTTTTCTGACCTGTGATTACCTATAGGTACTACCACCTTACTATAAGTAGCCTAAAAGTTTTCTCAGCAAATTACGAAATTCCAAATGCCGCATCTTTTAGAGAGGTACCTTTTCTTTATAATAAAGAATCTCAGTTTCTGCGAGTACCTAAAGCCATTCATTGCGATTGAATCGGAAGTCACCACTAGTCAATAATATTGTTACTAGGTATATTGGCAGCAAATATAAAAAGTAAATTGAATATTTGATGGCTGTAATACATTGTTTCGGTGCTTTGAATTTATAGGTAGATTACGGTTCTACTTTTATTTAGTCAACCCAATATTATGTGTTATGCGTATAAGAAAAGGTTCTGGTTAGATTAGGTAATTATTCAAAATAATAGGCAAAAAAGATAATAATACATTATTTCGCGTCACCAGAGAGTTTCACGGGAGAATCACATTTTTATTACCCACTGACTGAGAGGCATTCATCGCTACGTATCAACGAGAATCTCATTATACAATTCCAGTTAAGCAATATCAATGCTTTTACCAGCAAATGTTAATAGTTATTGTAAATTTACAGATAAAATGAACTTTGGCATCGTAATTTAAACAATCGAAGGTCGATTAATAAATAGCCAGATATCATTACTATGTAGGTAATAAGTAGGTACTTCTATAGACTATAATGCAATATTATATTGTTTGCACTTTGTATATAAGTACCTACTCAAAAGCATTATAGTAAAAAAATGCTTAAATATGTTCTTAATTATTCAGCGTAGCGGTTATGGGTAAATAATCGCTACGCTGAACAAATAACAAAGGTTACTTTGTTCTTAATCTAAGAATAATTATTTTTCTCCGAGAATAACATACCAAATCTACGTTTTAGCTAAGTTTTAGTTCTATACAAATGGATCTGTAAATCTGTGTTCTTGTCACAACCGCTCAATATAAAGCAAACTTTACTCTTTCATAGGCGTGCACCGACGCTATTGCAAGCTGCTCGAAATATCGGATAAGTACGGCTCGCTGTCCACCTACTGGCTGATTTATAGAGCTTACTAACGGATCTTCCTCCAGCCAGAACTTTTCCAATTTTAAAATGTTCTCATACTAACTATTTATGGTCAGTTAAAACATAGTTACAGCTCTCTTCAGCTTTATTGAGAGGCTTTATCAAGCTTTAAAGAGCAGGTTTTTATTTTGGTATTTTATTCATTCACTTTTTAAGTTTGTTACCTCGTCTCCGTTCTTTATATAAACCGATTTGGATTAAAAATATGTCATTATTTGAAAGGATATACTTTCAGATAGCCATTATGTAAAGTTAAGCATGATGGCACTATCATCATCAGCCCGAAATACGTTTACTACTGGACATAGGCCTCCCTTATAAAATGCCGCTTTGGATGCTTATTAAAGGGAGGATTTCCCATAATCACCTACGCTTGGCAGGCGGCTTGGTGATCGCAGAAGGTTTTAATGTACCTAGGAGAATGCTGCTCTCCATTCCCCCGGTTGTTTCTTTAGCCGGCTCATACGGCAGACGGTGATCTTATTAATAATCCGGTACCACACGGCAAACCATGAAATGAAGTCCCTAAACAAGTTTTGAATAGTAAAAAGATCACGAATCCTGGACTAACAGAATTTTTATCACAGTCGGTTCAGTAGTTTGATATATAATAATAATAATAAGCAGCCCTGACCACCGGTAGCTTGGGGCCTGCCCCACTGCCGGCGGGGCACTAGGTTTAGGTTTTTTATAATATTTTTGTAATTTTATTTTTATAAGAATTATTATAAAAAACATAGATTTAGGAAATATAAATAAATGACTGAATAGTAATAATAAATATGTGTGGACATTTCACAGAGTGCCATCTAGCCCCAAACTAAGCATAGCTTGTACTATGGGAACCAGATAACTGATACAATACAATATTTTATCTCTTCATTAATATAAGATTTCAGTAGAATGAACTTGTTAACTCAAATTCTATTACCTAAATACCTACACTACAACCTATCTTCAACGTTTCACTGAGATAGGTTGCTATCCTACGCTTTACAGTCTGGAAGTCACAAAGCTTCCAAGTCTGTGGGGTCTTTTATCTGGATAGCGGAGTTATCTATTTGCAAAAGTTCAACTGAAAGTGGGTAGGTAGCCTTGGTTTCCCCTACCTTCACATCTCACGTGTATATCTTATCACGTATACCTATATACCTAGGAATAATTAGTGTGTTTTTTATGTTGATTTTATCATCACCACCATCATTAACAGCCCGATGGTAAGCCATCGCTCCCAAAAGGTGTCGAAAAAAGCCACAAAGCCAAATCATAAGAAGCCTTAAAATTCTAAACACTTGCCAACACGGACACGAGGAGGATTCAAATTAGCGTTGCATAGTTACATAGAAAATCCGATAAACAGCTGTGGCGTCGTTAACCGAATAAAATAAATGCCCCACGAGAGAATGTAATTGACTGTAAATAAAGAGTAAATTCATTACGCTAGTCGCGGGTAAAATAAACCAGTGGAATCTTGCCTTGCGATGTTCCCATAAGGAAAATATCCTGACTACGAAAAACTTCATCTGCAACTTTTTCTTTTTCTCCTTATTAGCTTTCCGCTCTTAACTAAAATACTTCTGCTTTTTCTCAAATTTAATTTCGCATTTGTTCCTAGACTCGGCGCTTCTCTCCGTTAAAATGTCCACTAGTTTTACAGCTCTGTTGCATGATATTAGCACTGTTTTATAAGTTTGGAAGTTAACAAAGAAGTAAAGCATTTCTTGAAAGAAACTGAGTAAATACCCACAGATTAGACATAAAAACTGTATAAAACTAATTACCTATGATTCTAATACAATTAAAAAGTACAAAAGTACATGTTTATTTATCTACCATAGCTACTACAACATATTTGCTGAAGGAGAGTGTATCTAAACTTCAAGTAGGTACCTACTCAGAAATAAGATAAATATATAGCATTCTCTCCTCCGACAGTGAAAGTTACGCAATAACCAGTGCGGATTCAAAAGAGGCTTGAAGCGTATAGCAAATGTTGATTGTAACTTCGTACTTTACATAGAAGTAATTAAATGTGAATTGAAAACAAGTCAGTGTGGTGCTCAGCGAGCTCGAGGGTGAATGGTAACTTTGATAACATTGTAACTTCACTGCGGGAAGAATAAAAGCGTAACCGCGGCTCATTTTACCAACTTTGTTGGCTCGGCTTGTGATTGTTGCCGAGGATTGTGAAATTATGTAAATCTCGACGCATTTGCCCTAACTTTGGGATTTTGATTGGTTATTGTACCATTTATTGTCTGGTTTATGCTCTACACTCGTATCTACAATACACTGCTTTAGTCTCATAAAACATGATTTGACTACTTATGTGAGGTTAAAGTCAGATTTGTATGCCAAGCAAGTAAGCGTTTAGCCACATATCCGGTAAAGTGACAATATGACTGGAGTGGCGCCGCGCCACATCTGGATTTGAAATTAGCTCTCAAGTGTGACTGTTAGGATTATTGCTTAGTACTTAGCTACAGATATTTAACTTGATTGCTAAGTTGTAGTTGTGGCTAGCTAGACTAGTTTTATATATGTATATACAAAAGGCCCTAAGTGCTATCGTTATTTCATCACGCCGTTTTGTCTCGCCGAAAGCTCAAGCAAGCTCATAGTAAGATTTGAACCTATCATCCACGGTTCGCATATTAGGTACTGTTCGTTTATAAGGTAACTTGAAAGATATGGTATTTTTTATTGTTAGTTCAGCTTTCGTCAGCTTTAGCTTGCTTTCACAGCCACAAATTTCGAAAAGTTTATTTATATTGAACCATAAACCGTGGTGGTTGCACGTCAGTCTTTCTGAAATAATAAACTGGTGTGGTGTGTGAGATACTTTATACCAAACGTAGAGATAACGAGGACAGCGTATCGTATCGTTATTTTTATTTTATTCTTATGACTCTTGTTAGGTTGACATTTCGCTTGGTTCGTACGTTATGACCTCGAAAGGTTATGATGAATGGCTAAGGTCGAGTACCTATGTGTTTCGCTAAAGCTGATCTGATCCTAACTTATTACCTTATATCTTTGGTTTGTCGGTTTGGTTTTAAAATAGTTAAACCCTGGGGAGCTTGCTTACTACATTACGTGCAATAGCTCTCGTGACGTTAACATAATCGTCGCGTGGCACAATCATCATTAGTGTCGTTTTTATGGTCACAACTTAAATCATTTCTGCACTCGTTTTCTAATTATCTTTTAAACTGGGAATGTTGTTAGTTAATTATAATTTAAAAATGCATGAGGCAGCATGCAGAGCGCTCTGTTACGTTCTATTTGGCTCTCTTGGCGGGTATAGCAGTTCAAATAAAATGAAATGAAATCGCACACGATGCCTTTGCTGCCTAACGTACCTATAGTCATATAAACGGTGCAGCCTTACTCCCTATTGCCACTATTACGAGGCTTCGAAAGCAATACGTGTCGGCCTCTACTTTATTATAAGCTATACGCGATTACTGCGGGACGTCCTCGCTCGGCACAAGAGGATATTATTTTTTCTATAACTTTCAGTTACTTACATTTTTTATCATGTTTGTATCCTTAGGCCTTTGTTACGGTACACAAATTTACACGATTACTTTATGTGATTCAAAGGGCTGATCAAGTACTTATACGAACTTACAGACACTTGAAGGACAATATTATTGATTTATGATTTATACAGGTTGTTAGGTGCTTGCTCATCTAAGATGTGTTTGATCTGATATCAATAGAATAACTTAAATTGAACCAATGAAATAAATATAAACAGGGGCAAAAAAAGATTGCTGTATTTTGTTTGGATTTTATGAACGAAAATATTCGACCTTCGACCGACCGACACTGTTTAGATCTGAAATGGTATAGTTAAATCGGTTTAACTTGAGCCGTTCGAATGTTAAACTCGTTTCGAGTGGATGTTGTGCCCCTGTATGTGTTTAGTTTGAAAGATTGGCGAGAACGGCGTGGCGCTCGGTACGGTGGTAATTAAATGCTGTACTGTTTAATTAGAAAGGGGCTGTTAGGGCTGCATGGGTTACTCTACCAATATCGGTTGTCGGCTTGCCTGCTATTTCGATCTCTGCGCACTGTTTAATGAAATGCCTAGCATGAAATTTATTAATTTCTAGCTAGAAAATGGGATTATTTAATTTGAAATATTTAACAGTAAGGCTACCTAATGTTTGTATTATATATTGTTAATGTATAGGCATTTAATATTAATAAAGACATTCTCTGTGGTCAGTTGCTTAGTATTTTTTTATTCATATAGATGTAGAATATTTTCGCTATTGGCTACATAAAAATATCAGGCTTTGAAATTTCATACCTGTGTCGTGAATTATATGCAGGTATACGTTACAATTTAAGTCTTTATTATAATTTTATCGTCACCTTGGATCTCCAACGGTGCGGATAATGAAGTTTAGAAACTTGAAATTAGTTGGGGTCATAATCTCACATCCCAGGTTGTATGGGAGCTCGCAGGGCACTCGGAGTTTCGATATAGCTCCCTATTGTCAACTAATTGAATGAGTCTATACTTAGTAAAGTAATCAAAACTGTAGATTGTATTTTGAATATTGTTACTAGAATATAATTAATGGAAAATGTTACCAGAAATAGGCAAGTGACTAATCTATGCGCTTACTAACAAAACACATCTTGGCTTAAAAATGGGCTTAAAAAATAGCTTGCCTTTATTTGACTATGCATTTATACCAACAAACCTACTTACTTACCTATACGTTCTAAAACCATGAGACGATAGTTCAGGCACGCTAAGTTTAACGTTAAGATATATTAGCTAAGTTAGGTATAAGATTAAAAATGTCGCTTTAAATATTGTTTCTAGTTTGAAATCCACTTAATTCGTGTGCCAAAAATGCAGACGAAAGGAAAAAGGTGAAGCGAACAGGTCGAGCAGCAAAGAATTCAAGCTCGGACTTTGAAAAATTCAAGACGAATGTCACCGGACCGTGCGCCCGATGTCGCCGCGCCTTGAATAACAAAACGTGGACTGATACAAACAAGACAAACAGACGCCATCGAAACTTTCCCAAATAAATAAATCCTCGTATCGCAGATGAGGCGTACCAATCCTTTTTGACAATTGAGTTTCTGCTCCCCAAAAACTAATTTGCCTTGTATTGTTCCTCCATATTTACGGGGTTATTACATTACATTTGCCTTGTACTGGCATTAAATTGGCTCTTCGAGAGGAACGGCCCTTCTTTATATGATTTACCATCACATGCTCCCTCATTGAAAGGGAATAAGGTTATCTATAAACAATTTCGGTTAACAATGAAGTTATGTCTGCCCCAATTCAGAATCATTAGGGCAGCGCTCCTGCCATTATAATATGCGTGTGTTTACAACATGTAACAACCAATTTAAGAACAAAATACCTTCTTCAAAGATAATAAAGACAAGACTGGTACTATTGTACAAAGTGAATGTTATTTATGTGTATACCCCCCAGCGCTGAAATGGCTAACTAGTCAAAAACAAATACAAAATATGTTTTTCCTTTCCTGGAATGCTTTGTTGGTGCTCTATTTATATTACATTCTAGCCATCTATTTGACTAATGAGTAATATGAATTTAACCTAAACTCTACGATCAAATTATCTATAAGATCAAAATAGTTCATCAAATGTTTATGAAACTTTTCTTTATAAACTTGAAAATATCCTGCAGAAAAACCACATGTGACTTAACTATTGAAGGGGTATTTTCGAGAGTCAACAATTTTTAAATAAAGTTTCACTTACCTAATTAATAAACACCTAACATATGAAATGAGAACCAACAAATAAGCACAAACAACAACAACACACACACACACACACACACACACACACACACACACACACACACACACACACACACACACACACACACACACACACACACACCGATACACAAACAGTCGTTCTAAACAGTTCTTGTAACTATCAATCAAAAATAACAGAACGGAACCGTAACGTAAACGCAAATTGATTAATTACATTAGTACAAATTGTCATTAACTATGCTATTTATACCGTTTAATTTGTCTGAATTCGCGTAAAAGCTTCACTACAGGTCATTAATGTGAACGATGGATTATTATCGGCATTGTGTCAGTCGCGGTCGTAACCAGGGTTAAATAGTGGAGGCATTAACTTTCTACCAGTACCTAGAACAATACAAGTTTATAGCGCTCATAATTATAATGAACGCGAAACATAAAGGTAAATATAAAAAAATATGAAATCGTGAAATCATAACTACTTATTATGAGCTATATACTACATATATTTTCCAGCAGCGATCAGATAATGTTTAATTCGTCTAACATGAGCGCTTTCTGTCTATGGTGTAACGGCAAGATAATGTAGGTACGTATACTCCCAAATTCCCGATCGTATCTTTTTCTATGAGATAAGTGGCAAACAAGCAGGCGGCCCACCTAATGGTAGGTAGGTGGTCACGGCCGCCTATCTAAAATGATCCGGGTGAAAGTGTATGTGTAGTCCCTTCTTATTCTTTTTTTGCTTCAGCTTAGACGTTCTGAGACTGTGATATTGTTCGAGCCTAGTAAGTATGAGATTAACTCTTTTGAAATTCATTGATAGTAAAAAAGTTTGAGTCTTTATGGTAATTTTCTTTTAGGCCTTCGCCAATTAATCAAAACATTTTCTATTTTTTTTAGTAAATATGTTCCCTGTACTCCACTCCAGCCCTCGCTGAGCCCGATGTGTCGTCCTGTTGCAGTTAATTAACGCCATCGACAGCCGAAACATTACTTTAATGAGCACTTAAACAAAATGGTGGATCAGCTGGCTCAGAGCAGATTTTATACACAGATTTTTTATTTAAAATTGAAAATGCAACAATAGTTTTTATTTATACTAATTTAAAATTTTCGACCCAAATCAGTACCTACCTAAACGTAAATCATTATTACCAATCAGTAAATGCTAAATCAGCAGTCGGTAATAAAACAATTCTATTCATAAAGTTCTCCTGCAATTCGTTAATCTAAGATTTAATCTCGCAGAAGAATAACCTGATATAATCTGGTTTCAGTGCCTTGCCTTATTAACGAAGATGAGTACATACGTATAATTGAAATCTCCCTGGAGCCGGGATCCCGCCCGGCGAGCGGCCGTGCCGATAATACTCTGGGATCCTAGATGTTGACGTTATCACGGCTCGCAATAGCTATTATGACGAAGGTGCCTATTGAAATTAGTGAATATTTTACAAAGTTGCTGAATGTTTGAATATATTATGACTTTTGATTTTGAAATACCTACGCACTTTTATAATCACATTCAATTTTTAAATTGTTGGTTGGAAGAAAGACAGATCGAAAAATTGTTGCACTTAACTGGACATTATTTTTTTATTTGATTAATGTTATAATAAAGCTTTAAGTAAAACAGTTAAATATCTTCTTGAAAATAAACGACATAGAAACAAACTCAGTTCGAGAAACAAAACCATTCGCAGTAAATCATGCGATTCGGCGTAGTAGGTAAATGTTCATAAATTACAGTCGAAGCATCGCGCACTCGTGATTGATTTCGTGATAGCGACGGTACAAACTAGTGCATCGAACGCTAATAACTTTTTCGCAATTAACCTGTGACAGTGATGTATTTCCGAGTGGTTGACGGCGCACTTCACTAACGATCATAATTATTATGATGCTTTCGCTCAGCTTCGCTCCGTAGTCGCTCGCGCTGGCGTCGCATCGCTCGCTACGCCTCGTCAAAGGCAAAACTTTACTAATTAGCAAATAAAGCAAATTGAAGTCGCGTTTATAGTAAACGTGAGAGTTCACGTTCATGTGGAATGTGTCTCTCGTGCCGTTTTATTGAAACTAGGGTGTTACTGTGCTCGTTAGTTGTTTTTATATGGCTGGTGTTCGTTTTACTCTTTATGCGTTTGGGCATTTCATGAAAATCTATAGGTATTAAAATCTTCCATTATGTAGTTTCACCATAAATGGTGACCGGCTAAAAGTTTTAAAATACTATGGTACTTCTCGATGAGTCATTCTTTAATTTTTGAAGCTAGATCAAAATATGTTTTAAGAAGTTTAGAAACGTCAAACTAAATTTTTAGTAAAATTATCTTGTAGCATACATTTTTAATAGTAATTAAGGAATCTTTATCGGTGTTGGCTGTCTTGTTTTACAGTAAGCTATGCCAAAACATCGGTAACTTAGAAATAACCCCAATCACGGTTGTTTACTACATTTTTAATGTACCGTGAAAGTTTAAAACAATCTTTTAAGTAGCTAATTTTGGTGATAGTTACGCCCTAACTAGCGACAGCGGTCATTATTATATCGTCTATGTTTACATTTATATCAAACTAGGTATGTATTCAGAAATGTTTAGAAAGCTATAGAAATATGTAGATTCTAAATACCTAACTTGTTAATGCTTAGTGAAGAACGACACCTACATTAGTAAGATGACGTAACTAAGTCTGAGATGTAGTCAGACATTAATAATATTCCAAGAATATTTACTTTGTAATAACGCTAGCGCCTTTAGCATTTAGGTTCGCATTAAATATGAAAGATGAAAGTGGTTTGGTGAATGCTTATCAAACCAAAGCGTAGGTGTTTTGCTAGCGTGAATTGCATTAGGAATAAAATTATTATGAAGATACTTCATCATCATCATCATCATCATCATTAATAGCCTGAAGACGTCCACTGCTAAACATAGCCCTCCCCCAGGGAGCGCCACTTAGAGCGGCTGCTCGCCTCCTGCATCCATCGGCTCCCCGCGGCTTTCACCAGGTCGTCGGTCCACCTAGTGGGGGGCCGGCCTACGCTGCGTCTTCCAGTTCGTGGTCGCCACTCGAGAACCTTTCTTCCCCATCGGTTGTCAGTTCTACGAGCGATGTGGCCTGCCCATTGCCATTTCAACTTGCTAATCCTGAGAGATACATCGGTCACTTTAGTTCTCCTGCGGATCTCCTCATTACGGATCTTATCTCGCAGGGAAACACCGAGCATTGCTATCTCCATAGCCCGTTGTGCGACTCTGAGCTTAGTAATGAGGCCAACAGTTAGAGACCACGTTTTAGTTCCATAAGTCATCACTGGCAACACACGTTGATACTTCATAGTAAACAAATATATATAATTGGTAGCTATTGCACATAGTCGTAATTTCACGCGTGTAGGTATCATAACTCAATGCGTAATTCGCATTACAGCCGCATGACACAGCACGTGCTACGTCGTAGTAGTGTAGCGGCGTAGCGACCGTAGCATTGCCGTAGCACCAGGGGATCACCACAACGTCTTATAGCATTATCACTTCAATCATAATTTGAAAAATGACATAAAAGTAAGAACATTGTAATGTTGTTGACGCGGAGCAGTTTTGATGACGTCACGTTAAATCGTTCACTCAAATACAACTGTCATGTCATATCGTTAATCATGTTGACACCGACGTGCGACAGTGATAATGCGATATAAAATGTAAACGTCTCGATCTCGCGCCGGAATACTATATAAGTCCATGGTACGAATTCGAACAATATTATTGTAACCTTGAAGCATTACTGTCATGAACCATGATGGTTTTGTATTATTGGTGCAGATGCCTCATCCCATACAACCGACTAGGTTTAGGTTTAAAGAAATTTATTCTCAAATAAGACAATGTCACTTCCATGAGAACATAGTTAACTTAAAATTATTATACATACATTCGCCGTCACATAATATAATGTGGGTAGGTAACAATATAAATACGTGCTAAGTAAAATTATATTAGGTACATTTATCGTCGATACTTAATTTAGAATATTTACTTCGGCAGTGGATCCGCCATCATAAGGTATTGAGTCAACTGCCTCTTGAAAACGTTAAATGAACGTAACTTTTTAATATGTGAATATCTCCTTCAACAGTAAGCATTGTTTTGCCATAATTCGTTCGAGGCTTCGGAAGTACAAGAAGGCTACCGCGACGATTGCTGCGTTTGGAAACCTGTTTTACTTTGGTGAACGTTATGTTAGTGTGGATATCCCTGTTGAGTGTTTTGCGAATAAAAATGCAGATGTTATAATTATATAATTTTTTGATGTTCATTATTTTTGGTTCGGTGTAGATTGTGTTTGTTGGTGTTAAATGATGATAGTTAAAAAGCATTTTGACAATTTTGTTTTGCAAGACTTGAAGTTCAGCTAATTTTGTTTTGGTAGCACTTCCCCAAACTTCAATGACGACTAACTCGAGCTATTTTACGAATTACTCTATTTCTGAATAACGCAAGATTATCAAGCGACATTTATTGCGTATTGGCGAAGTATTGGATAAATGAATACACTAGACACTAGGTACCTACTAACGCTCACGACACGATCACTACCTTTTTTCGACGTTCGGGCTATTTTTCGTTTGTACCTGATGAGACCCCATGGCATAACCTAGCGTAGAGAGAGTATTATTGCCACAAAGCAAATGGTACTAAAACGAATTTCCCTGATTTCCTAAACATACAAAACAGCTTAGGAGTGTACGTGTTGAGATAATGGACTCGCATCGCATAATGTGGGTCGAGTTTGACGAGCGGTCGGGACATTACGATCGCGGGTAAGCTTACAAGAGCCCCTGTTAATTGAACGAAAATGCAGGAGGAAGTTTGTTGGAGCGTTTAAGATCGGTAACAGAGTTGTGTCCCGCAGCCGCGTCTGGGTCGGGCCAGACCGCTCATAATCCGTCTTAATGCCGACGCAGACGTGCTTGGACGTACTTTGAGAATGCGATCGATTGTGTACCACGGGAAGAAAAATACTAAAATCCTAGCGCGTACGTTGTGCTTAATATCTGAATCTGGAAGAGATCGCTCTAAGCGATAAAACCACCCATAGCACTACCTTTTTGCCAAATGTTTCGTATTGTTCTGCTTTGTGTGTATTTGGTGTGCAATAAAGTATTCTTCTATTTTATTCTATTCTATATTAGTTAAAACCATCTCTATGTTATAAATTACGCTCCACTTGGTTCACTCTTAATGAACGAAGTGGAAATTAAGGTCTTTATACACCTCCTTGTTAACACGAAATAAAACAAATCATTTCTTGCCCGTATTACTTCTAATCCTATTACTACCGGTAATATGGGTAATTTTATTTAATTGCCTTTGTTACATAGTGCTGTATTAGATGCTTAGCATCTCGATACTCAATTAAATGAAACCACTGTTCTAAATGTTTGGTTGTTATAATTCATCATCGTCATCAGCTTGAAGACATCCACTGCTGAACATGGGCCTCGCCCAGAGAGCGCCACTTTGAGCGGCTACTCGCCTGCATCCATCGGCTCCCCGCAGTTTTCATCAGATCGTCGGTCCGCCTAGTGGGGGTTGGTTATAATTATATTATTATCTTTTACTATATATGAACATCTCTGCTACAGTTCTGCGGAAAGTACCACTTGATCAAATATTATGCTGGCAAACACAGAAATGTGAAAGCACTTAAATGTGTTCGAGCTTTATGAAGTTTGAGGATGACGAGTGCAGTGCAGTGTCGTTCTCGACTAATTTAGAACACTGATGGGTCGTATTGTAACTGTGAATAGGCCGCCTGATGAATGGCAAGCTCCACACGCATTTTGAAATACGTACTCACGTGAAATATGTGTAGATAAAAGTTCTATAAATATTAAGAGCGAATATTATATACATTTTTTATGTTAATGAATACACAACGGAGCAATTCGCATGGGAGATTGAAAGCCATTTCAAGCCACTTTGGTTTGCTGGTGGGACCTATTAACAATACCGCGAATAAAATTGTGTTGTTTGATGGAGACTAAACTCGATTGCAATTCAAGTTATCAATAAACTTAAGTGGCGATCAAGATCAAACATTAAGAAAATAATTTGAAAGTAAATATAAAATACGTGAGCGACTTGAGATGGATGTTATTAAATTTGAATCGAGCCGTCTTCATAAAAACGGCGTAAACAGATCATTCGCAGTCACGTACAGTACTTACACTGATTCACGTCTGCTAAAATTTAAAATGAAAGTGATTTACATAAAATATGTACATTTGTACATCTGTTATCCAGTCTTGGCAGGGAACGGGTGCATTTGACATGCGATTTATGATTTTAATAAAACTCCAACAGCCAAGGCGATAGCGTTCACCAGCATTATTTCATAATACCCTCTTCACTTTGCAACGACTATAATGCTTAAAATCGTGAAGGAGTTAAAAACATCCCGTTTAATTAAAGCCGTTACGTAATGTCAACGTACGTACGGATTAATGCTATAAGTACTTATTTCGCGCTCTATGTAACGCGGAACGTTAATGAAAGAAGCGCTGCGATATTTAGCTTAATTTGTCGGCAGTTAAGTTTCTTCGCTTTATCATTAAATGCAGCCATCATTAAATATTTTACTGAAACTGTACTTATGAAGGCTTAAGCGAGTATTAATGGACAAAACTGAGAAATGTAAGATAGCGTGGGGTAAAAAATATTCCGAATGTAAGGTCTCCTTATCCCAGAAGAGGTCGGAGCGACGACAATGAAACATTAGAATGTAACGTGTGTCGTATATTTACGCGGTGGTGGAGTTAATGTTCTAGAAAGCCTAATGTGCGTTATCCTTTTAATCCTGTTTGACAATAAACATGGAAGCAGTCCTCAACGACGTGATATATACGGATTAGCGACTTACGAACTTCATGAAAAACAACTAGGTATGGTTAGAGTGAGCTTAATAGGGTCGGTGTAATTGCCCATAGGTTTTGTTGTTATCGTCCATAATACGCTTACTTGGGTGATTTATTGAGGAGAAATAATAGCCGGCTGAGTATAAAGAGTTAATATTATTTTTATAGAACCATGTTTATGTAACCTGTGTGAAAAATTAATTGCTTCATTTATCTTTTATGGGTCTAATGACGACATCCATAAACGTAGCTGATTTTTTATTAAATATTTTATAGGAAATTAAATATTACGTAAGTCTAATACGTATTTGAAAAGCACTTTAATGCCACGAATCGTGGTTTAATGTTTTTTCGTTAGGTTTGTAACAATCTCAAACAATAATTAAAAAATCCTATTGGATGTAGTCGGTCTGTGGATATTTCATTATGCGAACATTGTTCGAGCTCCGCGCGAATTACATGGGATATTTTTGCGAGGCGTTATAAAAAGCGACGAGGTTGAAATTAGACCCTCTTAGAGTCGACCTAATTTTATGTAATCAAATTTTCCACCCTCATTTATAACGCGGTAAGATATTGGGGTAAGAAAAAGTAGAAATGCATTTCATTGGATTTGTTTTTAGAAAGTATACCTTCTGGCGATTATTCAATTAACTTTACTTTTTATTACGTTTCCATCTCAGTTTATGAATTGTTGATTTTATTGTAGTAAATTGGCTCTTTGGTCAAGCGGAATAGCAAAACGCAAAACTTTATTTACCGAAGATACAACTCTGCTGCACTAAAGTACCACCCCCACCACCACCGGAACCACGAACCGGAAGGCGAAGCGTAGGCAGACCCCCCACTAGGTGGACCGATGACCTGGTGAAAACCGCGGGAGTCGATGGATGCAGGAGGCGAGCAGCCGCTCAAAGTGGCGCTCTCTAGGGGAGGCCTATGTTTAGCAGTGGACATCCACGGGCTTATGATGATGATGATGATGATACTAAAATACATTTTATAAATAATACCATCATGATTATAGGAGGATTGCAAATACTGCTATGAGTAAAGGCTGCTGTATTAGTTTAAAAGCTGTATTTGCATCAAGGGGTCCAAGCTAGCTCAAGCCCCACTTAGAACGATTAAGAACAAAGTTTGGTTTCTGTGCAAATGCTTTAGGAGCAACATTAAACTGTGTGGGATGGAGGTATAATTACCTAAATTAAGGAATATATTTTGCTTAGAGAATTACTTTCCCTTAGTAACTGAACTCACGTGAAAATGTTCCTGGAGTAACTTTCTAAGGTACTTATATTTAATAATATCTTCTTAGTTTATAGGAGACTTAGATTAGTGATTACCGGCACAGAACAGGTTGTATTTTTTAAGTCACTTCACAAAAGTAGCCTTTCTCGATTCCATCCGAACATTCACGATCCACAATATTTTTTGCTCAACATGTTGATATCAGTGTCCAGTTAGCCGAAAGAAAGACAAGGGCCGTGTGTGTGTACAGTACACATTAAGGGTTCCACAAATGTTTATCGTCTCGATAGGTTCAGTGCGCAGTAATGTTGGTTTCGTTCGAGCGCTTGGTGGAGACTTAAACAAGATTTAAACGGCGTTATTTATAGCCATGTGTAAAGCAGCGATTTGTGGTTAATCACATGACGGTGCAGCAGCTGATTCTAATAAACATAGCACAGCGAAAACTATCAGAGTTATTTGAGAGTTTTCTCTCAAGTATCAGATATCATATAGGACAACGTGAACGTAAATTGCACTTAAAAGGTGTTTGTTTAGGTCCAGCACACAGTATATGTACTCAGGATCGCGAGAAACTTGAAATGCAGGTGTGTTTGCTTGTTTGTGTAAATAGCAAATCTGTGATGTTTATTTGTGTAAGCCTTTATGTTCAAAATAAACTAGAAGTACAGACCCAGAGTCAGAAAAGTGACTTTGAAAAGAAGCAGCAATTTAATAACAAATATTTACTGTATTCTAATCTTTATTCGTATCTCCGAAGTTCCCCTCAATAAAATTTTAATATTACAAACCCTTCCCCCGTCGAAGACCATTCAGAGGCATGAGTTTTAATTTTTCATGTTGAGGTAAACCGTGGTCCGAATTCTCCCCTTGCAAACAATAAAGCCTGCGGACGCTGCAAGCGACCAACAATGCGCAGCGGTCGGCATACAAAGCCCTGCCAAGATAATGGATATTGCTTTTCTTGTGAGTTTCAAAGCAGCCTACTTCGGAACCTCTCATAATCCGCTTACGGCTCCTCGCAAGTACGTTATTGTGCTTTAGTAAACATTTCTCGGGTGTACGCTGAGTTCACACTACCCCTGTTACAGCGTCAGCTGCTAAACTCTTGCATTTACCCAAATAATAGTTATGCCAGGTAGGTATGCACTTTATGGTGGCATATGTACGCTCAGCGTGTTTACATAGCGTAGGTTGATTTGCTGTTCATGGCCGATCGGTAATGCTGCAGTAGGTACAATGGTAGAGTAGCCACTATAATATGATATTATACAATAAGGCGTTATCGTACTTTGAAAGGGATGTGAACCCATCGATCGTGGTTGTTGTTGCAATGACAATCATCAGTATTAGGTAAATCATGTAAGATGCCTTCAGTTTAGATGGATTGAAAGTTCTACCAATGGGGCTAGTTACACGGTTTTACGAAAGAGAAAGGTGAAATATGCGTAAATAAACGTCGGAAGTTATTTACCACTTACAAAAATAACTCACACGTTCACTGAGTACAGAGTAAATAAAACAAGGTGTCAGCTCTTGCGGTAGCGTGACATTTGCGGTTAAGGTCAACCACAACACCCACGACTTTGTCGTTTATTATTTCATAGTACCTATGTAAAGTTTTTATAAATATAAAATGAAGGCCGTTTCTCTAGCTGGTCTTTTTAACAGTTTAACGTAACAAACAATAAACACGCAATAGTGTGTGTGAGCAGAAAAGTTGCTTCAAGCTTTCTCTCTGTCTCCCCTCATTTTTATGCTATTACTTACTTACGAGAGACGTGATACGGCTTTCCCAATTGAGAGGTAAACGCCGTTATACCGTGCGCAGGCTTAGGTGGATCAGAATTATGATTGGCAGAATTGAGCAGATCACTCGAGCTGCATGCGGAATAGGTTAGATAAGAACGTTCTAATTGAATCAATGTCATCCTTCATTGATTGTTCATTTGGGTATTCGGACATTCAAGACGTGAGCGTACGTAAGACCACTTTTCCCAAGGTATTTTAGTTAACATACTGTCGTTTGCCTAACAATAGTTTTCCGTGAAGAACTTTTCTACTTCAGCTGTCATAGACTTTTTAGACAAGATAGAGTCCAAAAACTAAAACCCGACTACCTAATTATTTATGATGGCATTTTTTCCCTCGCCTAAATGAAGGGGTGTTTTATAGTATAACTAATGCTTACACTTACCTATGTGCAAAAATGTGTGTTTAGTGATTTTATTTTTTGTTAATTATACTTTTAAGTAGGTACCTACTTCTATCATCTATCATCTATGCTACAACTTTACAAGCGCTATGCAGTTGGGCGTTAAACAGAGGTGGGAGGAAGCTATTTTCTTCAAATTACAACATCGTTTAATTCCTAAAGTATTGATCCTACAGTAAAAATGGATAGAATATTTTTATGGCGAATGTAATATAGTTTAATTTCACAGAAGTACTTGTAATGCTAATCCTAAAGGTTTGTGAGATATAAGCAAATATCCGAAAAAAGTGATATTCAAATCTTTCCCCCTCCCCCTACTTACCCCCCACCCTCGGTCATTTTTAGTATATTCATCAGTACATTTCAAAGTACAACTGTGCCAATTTTTAAGACTACACGAATGATTTCGGCTGTTTGTCTAATGTTTAGCGATTTTTTTTTACTATGAGGTGGAATGGATAGGTCATAAAATCCGCCATATTGGGTTTAGTAAAATTCAATGTACCCTATGTCACCCAGATACGCATCGATTGGTATCTAACTTGATAAAATATGAGGAGTAGTTTAGGCACAACCAGGGAACAACAAAACCAGAAAATTCGCGCCTATTTTCATACGTAGGCTATACATAGTTATACATAGATATAAAAATTATACATATTCGAAACGTACTCATAAAGACCTTTCATTTGATTCCAAATATGACATGTTTATCGAAAAAATATTTTTTTTCGTCTGCGAATTTTTTTAATATAATCCGCCATATTGTATTTATTGTAACTTTATATAGCCTATGACACGCAGAGTGTTAAGATCTATCGATTGACACCTTGTTGTTTGAAATAAGATAAGTAATTTAGGAGATACGAGGGAACATATGAACATACATACATACATACATACATACATACATACATACATACATACATACATAGACAGTCAAACTCATAACCCTCCTTTTTGGTAGTCGGGTAAAAAGTAATCAACAGTCACGTTCATTCAATTGTTTTTCTTTTCGTTGTTGATTTGAGTCATTGGCATTCGAGTCGCACCATTCTTTTTTAGTAAATTATATACTCTTTGGTTATATTATTGAGCTGCTCTTTTACTAGCGCTGTGCTGGACTTTTTCTAATTGGTTAGTCTTGTAATCTCTTCTCCCACATCCATTTTTCTTTTTTAATGTTTTTATTTAGGTACTTTCTGCCAACATTTCCTCCCTCTTTCGTGTACCAGAGCGATGATGATTAACTTCATGGTAACTATTTTAATTAGGTATAGCTTCCTCGGTATGTGTGCATTTTTACAGGTGCCAGAGGAGTAACCATGCCTTCAACTCAATTATCCGAGTGAACGCCGTAAATTCGGTGTCCGCACGCCGACACGGCAATTACTGTCCGCACTCATCCGTAAAACGATGTTAATAGTCCTCTGATTCCTACATTTATCATTGTTACGCTGTGCCTATATTTTGATTGTTATATTAGGTGATGTTGGAATTACCTTATATTTTACCTATTGTGTTACCTAAAGTGGATTAATTGCCTAATTTCCACGAAATGAAGGAGGTTGATAGATTTTCGGAATGTCTCGAGACTTCTTAGTTTATCCTCCGTCTAACCATGATTCCTTGTATTATATATTCAAACATTACAATTTCCCTTAAGTGGGGGTGCTATGATGCTATCTCGTTAACGTTTCAGTAAAACATTATACCGTCGAGAACGTTTCAGGCCGGTGGGAATTAACGCAACCGCTTACGTAGTGGGTGTTCGTAGGTACTCTAATTTACGGCATCCGAGATTACATTTAGAATTTTATCTCATTCCATTTGATTTCAAGGCGTTATTCTTTATTAGTCGTTATTTAAACACCTAATAGGTGGTAGGACTTTTCTGCAAAGTTCATTTAGGTAGGTACCACCGCTTTGCCAGTTATTCTGTCGCCAAACAGTAGTGTGCAAGTACTGTGTTCCGGTTTGAAGGGCATTGTAGCTAGTGAAATTACTGGGCAAATGAGACTTTATGACCTGATCACACAGTCCATTAATCTGATTTCTAGACTGTGTGTTGTCTCAGGATGACGTGCGCAGTGGAGTGTCACATGAAACTTTATTATATTAAAGTTCCGAGTGACACTGCAACTGTTATGGGCGGCCGTGTCGCTTAACATCAGGTGAACGACTAGCTCGTCACGTCATTCATTCTCATAAAAAAAACCCAGGTAATATGAACAGCGGTTGGTAATCATAAAAAAATAGGTACGTCACTATGTATTTAAAGGTCAATAACCATATGCGGTGAATTCACTCGTATACGAATTAATATATACCAAAAAACATGAAAAAAATAAACAGACAAAAATTAACCAGCTATTACTCTGAGACATACCGCAGTCTCAAACAAATTTTGTGCAAACTGATTACCATACAGCCATACACGTAGGTATAAGGCACACAACTAGGCGTGAGGCGTATTTATCGTCACAGGTAAAAGTCCCTGATAAAAGAAAGTCACAATCAGTCACAGCGACAAAATACCTCCGGGAGCGACACTGTGACTTGTGCGCGAGTCTATGAGAGCGTGCTAAAGTAATAGGTGTATCCTTTTCTCACGAAGGCGTCTGTAGCGTGCCAGAGAGGGACAAACCTAGTATTTTTTTCACAGGAGCTGTGACAGCGACATGTTTTGCCAGCCGTCAATTCAAAAGTAATAGGTGCATCCTTTTTCCACATAGGCGTCAGAGAAAGACACACCTATTATATATCTACGTCCTGTAAACGTGACTTGTGTCGCGAGTAAAAAATACTCGCTAGTATTTATTCACAGCTATTTGTCACAGGTATGGCTGAGTCACAGTCACAGAGTCACCTAGTATCTCGATTTACCTAGTACGACCTACCTCTACACACAACTTTTACTCGACGCAGTAGCGTGACGGTCATCATTCACGTATCCTAAAAGGTTAAAAAAATCCGGTTACGACATCCGGCTGGAAAGGCGCATGGCCTATGTTCCGCAGTGAAGCGGTAATCCTCATTCGTTCCCTCTCAAGGGACGCTACAGTGGGCAGCCAGCCGTGCGAAGCCATCATGCTATCATTGCCCGCAATATGCCTTTATTTATCCAACATTGTTACGGTATTCCCCGACCCGATGCTCCGATAACTTTCGATACAGCTCTCGGCGTCTATTCCGCACGCAGCTGATGGTCGTAGTTACGTCGGCGATTTCATTTCTAGGAACGTGTAACGGAAATAAAAGCCCAGTTCTATTAGTAAAGCTGAGAAGCTCTGATATAGCTTTTGGTTAGGCAATTTCCTCTTATTAGCTGCGGTGAGAAAGTTTGACTTGGATGAAACGTATACTGTTAGGTACTGGAGTTAAAAGGATACGTAAATAGGCATTAGCATTGGCATTTCAACACTTTCATACAATAGGCATGATGACAAATTTTTTTTTTTTGGATAAATTAATTATATTCCTCAAAAGATAAACATTTGTGAAAACAAAAATTAAATATCTCTAAAAATGACCTAGTTACAAGCATTTAAAAAACCGGAAGAGAAAGAGATAGCTCAAACGGCCAGTGACGTCAGAGGAAGGTCGTTATAGTACCTTATTACTAATCTGTGGTAGCTTTTCATACAATCTCTTTGGCATGTGACATCACGAGTAGATTTTTCATAGTACATTTATTTATTTATTTAGCTTAATTTATTTATTTACTAACCAAATTTTTAGTTATGTTTCGTATTTGCTGCTTGTTTACTTCATTTTACTTTATTTATTTATTTATCAATCAAATGTAATTTTTTTTGCTCTTTTACTGCCTGGGGGGTTATTCGCTATGACACAGTCATGAGATGCCTTGCCAATAACGCGTCACGTGTATCATGCTCCAAACGTAAACGCGGGCTTTAAAGCGCCACGACATGGAATTAACATGGAATCAAAAAATTGTATTCTGTATGCCACGCGTTAGATTGTTTGTGCCCAGTGTTTTCTGTTTTTTGACGTGCGTGTAACGTGTGTTGTCGTGTTTGTGAAGTTTGACAACGGCATACAAAATAGCTATTTAAACCCAAAACCATTCCACAAAGATATCGATAACGCGCCGCGTTACGATGTCTTCCGTTCCGTTCCGTTCCGTTCCGTTCCGTTCCGTTCCGTTCCGTTCCGTTCCGTTTCATTGCATTCCATTCCATTCCATTCCATTCCATTCCATTCCGTTCCGTTCCGTTCCGTTCCGTTCCGTTCCGTTCCGCTCCGCTCCGCTCCGCTCCGCTCCGCTCTGCTCTGCTCTGCTCTGCTCTGCTCTGCTCTGCTCTGCTCTGCTCTGCTCTGCTCTGCTCTGCTCTGCTCTGCTCTGCTCTGCTCTGCTCTATTCTATTCTAACTGTGGGGCCCCACAGTTTTTTTTTCTAATCTGTGGGGGGCGCTCTGTTTCGCGAGAAAGGGACAGGAGATGGCTCCTGTAGAAAATTTTAAAAGCTTATTACGCCGTGATTTATACTACTTTTATTACTGACTAGCTTTTGCCCGCGGCTTCGCACGCTTGTGTTATGTTATTTTTACGTTATAGTCTAATAATAGATCATGCATTTCGTACCAAACAACAAAATCCACTAAATCTTTTCGAAGCTGAGCACAGTAACATGTATTAGCATAGGTATAGGTATAACGCAAGCATAGCCGTGAGTGGAAGCTATTTAAGCCATTACCTAAAATTAAATGTTTTGAGTCTAATATAGATTTATAACAGTAAAAGAAGTTTCAAACAAAAAACTACAATTTTATAAGTACCTCTTCATATTAGGTACAAAAAAAAGAAATCATCATCACTTCACTCAGGTCTTTAACAGAAGTTTCAGTAAGTTTTGTTTAGGTAGTAGTTACCTAAGCAGGCAGGTACAGTTTAGAAAAATATGGAAGAATCATACACGATGATCCTGTTTTGCTCAGTTTTACATAATTATTATCCGCGCGCTTTTTGTTCCATTTACCACATTTTTTTTACCTTCTTAAGTTTGGTTCCATACGAATTGAGTACCTAACTACCTACACACAGCCAGTGTCAATAATAAGTTTATAAATTGCTGGAGATATGCATTTACCTGTACGACGCGTACATAATTAATTTTCTTAATACTAATTAGGAATTACTAATACTAAACGACCACTCCTTAAAGAAACGACAGTTATAATTATTATTATGTCCACTATTTTCCACGCTGTCTCATTCCCAACATACCTACCTAGTGATGAAAGTGAGGAAGTAGGTTAAATCGTCATTACATAATTATTACTAACACCCAAAGTTACTAACCTACTATAACTATAACCTTCTTGAAGTAACCGAGTAATCAATCATTTTCTGCTCCCGTGGCTTATCTAAAAGCCCACAGATCTAAAATATTTTAACTATTAAAAACTTATTTCAACATGCAAGAAGAAGAAGAAGAACAAATCAAAAACGAACGAACGTTACGCGCCATGTTGTTAATTCGAGGATACAATTTTATTGCCATAATGAATACCTACACATTAATTATTATATCTAAGTACCTACCCTTTTTAAACATTTTTCATCAAATATTTCTAATCATTGGCTAAATACAAATAATAGCACCTCCGGCTTACTTTAATGCCAAAATAAAAAAGGTTTAAAATGCGTAGCAATGATAAGGGTATATAACTTAAGTAGCTATAAGTACTACAGGGGGAAAGATACCAACCGCTAACGCTAACGCCAAACGCTAACTCCGAAACTGTATTGAAATGACATTAGCTGTGGAAAAGTTAGCGATTTCCGAAATGTCATCCTAGTACATTTTGGAGTTAGCGTTAGTGGTTGGTTTCTTTGCTAGACCCCCAGGTACCTTAAAACTTCCTTGGGGTTGATCAAGAATGTAGCAACAGCGCAAAAATAATTTTATCTACCTAATTAGAATGGTAACGTGTAGTAAGTTCATGTAAATAATACATTTAACCAGATCGCCAATAAAGAACATTATTTCCGCCAAAACCCCATACATCGAAAACTTGAATAAAAATGTTTGCTTCAATATTGGCTAAGTATGATAATCGTGTGAAGCCTTATGAATAATTATAAAAAGTCTAAGTACCTACCCTTTTAAACAGTTTTTATAAAATACTTCCTATCATTGGCTAAATACAAATTTTATCTAATGCCAAAATAAAAAAGGGTTTACAATGCGTAGCAAAAGCAAGGGTCAATGGGCACAGATTACTGAATATGTTACTACTAAAGGTTAAGCTATAGGTACTATAAATACAATTTTAAATACTTATTTCGAATGGTAAAGCGTAGTAGATTTTTGAAAACTAATACATAATACCAGATCGCCAATAAAGAATTTTGCCCTCTCCAGAACCCAATAAATAGAAAACATGAGTAATAATTTAGTTGTGTTTCAATATTGGCTAAATATGATATCGCGTGAAGCCTTAAAACTTATAAAAATAGTCTAAGAAATTTTTAGTTTTCTAACCTCCTTGTTCTCTGTGTCGTGCTCATATTCAAGAAGGTTCTCATACCTATCCTCTTTTTTTAGTTCAGACCACAGATTAACGAAAAAACTTATCTATATGTAAATACATATGATTTTTCTGGGTATAGGTACTTACATAATGAACACATTGTTTTTCTCTAATCTGTATTGCATCGAAGATTGCAAGAAGTTATCGCGCGTTGTATTTCGCCGTAGCCCGAAATGTGTGATACACTACCGGTAATGCAGGCGCACCAATTGTTATTTACTGTTGTAAAACATGCAGTAAATTACTTCCTTATTGCTTAGTGCAGTGGGGATTGTTCAGAATGAAATATAAAAATATAAGAGTTCCGTACTCAAAGAGTAAATCCTTATTACCTATCCTTAAACCTCCGCTGTCCGTCTGTCTGTCGGTCTGTCCACCAGGATGTACTCATAAATCGTGATAGTTGACTGTTGAATTTTTCACAGATGATATATTTCTGTTGCCACTATAATAACCGTGGTCCGTATTCAAAGGGACAGATAAACAGACAAATAAAAAAAAATTGGTTTTACTTCATATTAATAAGGAATTATAAATTAAATCTATTACAATTTATTTTTGTAATCACAAATAATACTCTCACAGTTTGTAAAACATATTTATTCGCCGACATGTAATATAACGCTACTGCTTCCTCCATTTTATTTAGCCCACGTCGGTCGCGCAGCAGGCAAAAAAATTGACTGTGTGTCCAGGTTGGGGCGCTACAAAAACATCGAGGATAGTCAACAGAGATGTTTTTGCGCGACAACTCAACAGCGAAGGTTCGGGCGTATATGAAGCCGTGCCATAATAGTAACAGAGTTTTTTTTGTTTAATCTGTGCAACCGGATAAACCCGAGATAAAATTACCGTCAGTAGCAGTGTAGCAGAGTAACATTTTTTTTCTTTCATCTATGGTTAGTAGCCAAAATATAACTTACCTTTTGACACTGGCTAAATACCTACACTATGTGTGGAGCCAAAATATAAGACAAAAAACTTACCTTGAGGCCTTGAAGCGGCCATCTTGTTAAAATCCCGTTCCGTTTCATAATGAAATCTTAATCATTTTCACAAAAAAAAATTAACGATATATAAAATTTAATATATCCTATGTTTTGCGCCGGGTTTTTCTAAGCTTATTAGTGAAAACCGCATGAAAATCCGTTCAGTATTTTCGGACTTGTGCCGTAACAAACAAACAAACAAACAAACAGACAAAATGTCTAAAAAGTAGCTTAACGTGATCAGCGAAAAATTTCAAGCCAACCTGTGTCATTTTTTTTTCGATATCTTGCATTTACAGATTTTTTTATCTCTACAGTTTTATTATATGTATAGAATAGATTTTGCTTATTTTTTCAATTATTGCATTCATCTTTAATCTAGTCATCATGCCTATTCAAGCGTGTCAAGTTTTTGAATAAAACCTTTATTATTTATCTATGAGGATGACATAATTATTGTATTACCATGGGGTCCTATCAGGTACAAACCTGTGGTACAAACGAAAAATAGCCTGAACTTGAAAAAAAAAATGTAGATAACGTGTCTAGAGAGTTACTAGTTAGTGTCCAGTGTATATTTAATACTTCGCCAACACGCAATAGATGTCGCTTGATAATCTTGCTTTATGCAGAAATAAAATAATTCGTAAAATAGCCCGCGTTATTCCGTTGTATGGGATGAGGCATCTGTACTGTAGGTATTATATTATCTGGGGTATTGCCTTGGCTCAAGTGTATGCGTTCGGCGCTTAGTATTTTCGGTGCAAAATTCGACATGAAATTCATCTCTATCGCAATCGTAATTTTTTCTCTCTCTCTCTCTCTATGGCGTTTAGTCTAGTCATCTGATGATGATGATTCATAGCCGTTATCGGCTACGGTGACTTTTTCTGTTTTTCAGCTACAGGTTTGATGAGTCCTGACAGTGTCTAGTCTTCTATGTGTATAACGTTACGTCGACATATAGTTTATTAAAGCGTTTGCTAACTTTAACGAATAAATTATAGCTATAATTACACTCTCCTTATCTGACAACTATTTTACAACCAAAGAATCTTCTAACAAACGAGTGAACTCGGGAAACGCTGAGATAAGTCGTGGGCAAAGTTGGAAGCCGGCAGCTGGACTATCTCCCATCTTATCGAACTCGCTTCCTGACCTCTCAGAGACATGTTACTAACAGACTCAGCTAAGAACGATTTCCTTTAAGAAAATCTCTTTTGTTAAAAGTATTTCTTTGTAAAAGAATACGTACTTTGCTAAGTATGTTGAAATTTAACGTTGATGCTCTTCTATACGTTTTTGTGGAACATAATAAATTGGCTGACCGGAAAGTCAAAGAAAGTCAATGGTTTTTCATGAAAGGTTTTTAAATCCAGCTTTGGTTTAGATAACATTGTTATTGTTGTCTAAGAAACTTTTTATTCAAAGCTCGCTTCAATAATTTTCTTAAAAATTGCAAAGTACAATTTATTCTTACAAAAAACTTGCTTATAATTACAGGTGTATTTATTCTCAGATGATCGTGAATTTGTACATTAACGACTGGAGACAGACCACGGTTTCGCCCATGTTAGTTATACAATCTTTAACATCATTTGACTAAAGTGGTTGAACTTTCAAAAACTGATTCGTTTATACTTGTGTATTTTTTTGGTGGGACAATAAAGATTGCTCTATCTATCTTAGTATACTCCTAGGCCATATAAGGAAGACGCCCTCCAAATACTACGTATTAGTCTATAAGTGCAATGGTTGAAGGTTATTTATGCTAGACCGTGGTGGCCGCGAGCCGCACCCCGTCCGAGGCACGGACGAGGTACTGATTCAAAACTTCAGCATTTTATATGATGCGGTTCATGCTATACCGGGCGGCGTCCGCGTCCGTTCGCGTCCCGACTGTCCTTTAGGCTGTACGTTGTCAGTCAGTCACTCACTCAGAACAAAGCTTTTTATTAATATAGATATATACCTATGCATTTGATCAACGTCCGACACAATCCCTGGCCATGGAATTGGCAATACGTAGCAGATAGATTGCCTAGAGCCTAGAGAGTAGGCACTGTCAATACGCAGATAAGGAACGCTCGTTCGTTCGAGATACTCGATTCACCATAACAGTGCAAATTGGAACATATACGACCTATATGAGAATACGGATGGTATTCAAAGGAGTTTGCAGTACGTACTATTATATAGATTCAAATAATGTAGGAGCTCAATAGAACAACTTGAAACCAACGAATTCATAAATCAGTTTGATTTGAACCATTCGACGATAGTACGAAACTAAATAATTGCACCCAGTTATTAAGGTAAGCCGAAATAAGGAGATCCGCAAGATAACTAAGTCACCGATATAGCTTTCAAAGTTAGCAAGTAGAAGTGGCAGTGGGCAGGACATCGCTCGTAGAACTGACAACCGTAGACGAAGTAAGACGAAGACGAAGCGTAGGCCGGCCCCCCACTAGGTGGACCGACGACCTAGTCAGAACCGTGGGGAGCCGATGGATGTAGGAGGCGAGTAGCCGCTCAAAGTGGCGCTCTTTGGGGGCGGCATATGTTCAGCAGTGGACGTCTTTAGGCTGATGATGATGATGATGATGATTAAGGTAAGCTACAGGATTTGATTTTCAACATTTTGGCGCTGACTGCTAAAAGTGACATGGTGAGCGTCCTAGGAATAAATGAAAGCAAACAAACAACGCGATGGATTTTCAAATCATAGTTCTCTGTACACTCAGTAGCACTTAAATTCGCAAAAGAAATTCTCAAATTTTTGACAATATTGTCTGTCAAGAGAGATTTAAGCACACTACGAATCCTCGAAATCCGTGCGCTTACTCATTGTGTAAGTTATACTAAACCTGGCAAGTTTTGTGTATCTGATGCATTATGGAAACATGGTTGCGAGGGAGAAACTTTTAAAAGATGGCTCGTTGAAATATTTCGAGCGATTGACGTTCAACCGATGAGTTACACAACTTATAACTTGAGTTTTCGAAGTTACTCTGTATCTGGTTAAAAGGATGAACGGAATATAGAAGATAAGACGTACGTCAAGCAAGAATGTCTAAGCGAGCGCGTTGAGTAATGGCACACGGCTCCAACCATTCGCAGTTGATTAAACGACCCTTTGAAGTTATACGGGCGACACGATGATTAATAACTGCTTATGACAACCATCTGAAACGTGGGCTTTGAGACGATACAAATACAAAACATCATTTCAAAGAATGAGGTGGTTCCGTATTTTTTTGTTCTTTTTTGCTCGACATAATCCGTAAAATCCGATGGTGACAGTAAATAAGAAGGTAGTAAGAATTTTCACTTTGTAATATCATTTGGCAACCTAATTTTCGTTGCTTATTATTTTGGACTTTTCTTCAAATGAGACGCAGTTTTCGTGGAGCGAAATAAATTGTATTACGTTCGTTATACAAACAACAAATGTTTCTGTAGCACATTCGTAGCGGTTCGTAGAGCTGCTACAGCTACGCCACTATAGTTATTTGTCATAAACACTGACCGGTTTAGATAGGTACTTTACTTATAAGTATTGCATGCAGCCACTATGAAGGTACTATTGCTTATCTGTGACACAACGCACAAGCAACTCTGGTGGCTCACCCTAGGTTCGTTCGAACCTAATCTCAAAACTACCTAATACGACTAAATCTCTATTTGTCTTATGCGGAAAATCATTGAAATTTAACGTAGGTAGGATTAATACGGTGGTAGGAAATGGGATCGTATGGTATAAAGAATCTTTCAGCAGCAGGTCAGTTTTAACAAAACGTACTTGATCGCCATAGTAAATATAATGCTGCCATAGTATAAGAACCAATTTTCGGTGAACGCTATCTTAGTTTGCGTCAGATATAACGTAGACAGTTGGGTGGTCCCGTTTCATTTGCAATGCATAACCACCGCGCTGCACTGTGTCAACTAAGTACCCAGCAAGCGACATATTATCTACATTCACAAGACGTATGTAACTACCGCACTCGCATCGTATAAAATATTAAGAATAATAATTCACGGATGTTGCGGACAGAATACAAGGTAATTCTGTGGCGCGTGACGAAATGGCGGTCTTATGTGGACGGACGTATTCTTCAATAAGGTTCTGAGAGGTTCGATCCGGGTGCGGCGCGATTGCGATGCGGATCACGTGCGTATTATTGGCAGCCGGAATCAGAGGCTGGCGTCAACGTGCCTCGTACGCCCACTGAACCTAGCGCTCTACTGATAGACATGTAATAAGATTTCTGTCCAGGAACCGATTACAGCATCTCTGTAGTTTTTGCAAGATAATGCTAATTTGACAGCTTCTGTGGTGCGGTGGTTGAGCAGGTCTGCTCATAACCTGGAGGCGGCGGGTTTGATTCCCGTGACAAGTATTTATGCACAGAAAAGAAGAGCAATTACTTGTTCCGAGTCCGGATGTTGTGGTTTTCGTAGTATCTGGGTCCCTAGATATACAGGGAATCCTAGTTAGAGTCCAGGAACAATGAATGTGATTGTTGGGCGTTATTATTATTTATCAAGTAAGCAAAATAAACTTAGCACGAGGATACATGCGTATGATATATATATCTTATGGAAAAAAGTAATTTTTATTCAAGTCGCAAACAAAATCGATCATAATAATAAAGCTGAAATTGTTACTAAATACCGCATTGGGTAAGAAAACAAAAGCCTGAACATTTTCAATTGAACAGAAAGCCAAAACATATCTCTAATCACCAAGCGTAGTGATCCGTGCGGCCACGGCCACGGCTCGTATCTACAGGCTGTTCACAAAGGCGCACGCACGCTGGGATGTCATTATCGGCTCTCCGATAGGGATTATTGCGCGCTAGTGTATTTAGGGGGTACAAAAACGTGCACGCTGTATATCCTGAACAGATGGAGTGGGTTGTGTTCAGATTTTTTTTATTTGCCGTTGAGTAACTTTCCTAGATTGTTTAGTGCCTTGTTGGCCAAAATTCTTCTTTCGAATACATTTTGGTATTTTTATGAAATTCCGAAGTAAAAACCACAAATCCTCTGTATAATTTTCTCTGTTAATTAATATAAGTACTATTGATTATTATTATTAAAAATTCTGTGGTTCTAATTTTTCCCTTACATTGAAAATGTATCTGTAAAATTAGTTTTGTATTTAAAATATTAAGTAAGTAGGTAATCGAGATTGAAACTAGTTGAGTTAATAGTGATTTTAGCAGCCATGTAACACTACACAGGTACGACCATAAGAAAACCAATTTTGTATTTGTTTTCTGGAGACTATTCTACGCCAGTACAAACTGTATAAAAAGCCTATTTTGTTGCACAACATTTTCAGTTTAATTGTTTGATTGGCACGCAGCCCCCGTAACAATATGAATGAATTTATTATTATTCAAAACTTCAGTCTGAACTAATATAATCTGGCCTATCCATCTCAGAGCAGCTACGTATTTCTAATTACTCTCTACGTTCTCAGCTGTTATGAAATAACTTCTTGTTCTGCTTCAAGTTTGTTCTAACAAGGAGCGGGATGCCATAACCTCGTGAGTTTGGACGGAAAATTAGTGAGATCTCATTTCGTGGAATCAGTACGGCAGAGTCCGTCCATCACTGTAATGTTCTGCGCTGCAGAGGCAAGAGTAAATTGCAAATGAACTCGCAAATACCCGCTTAACTAACTACATACCTTTCTACATGTACTGATGTTTCGGAGTAATAGAACGAACGCATTTTTTCCTGTTACTTTGTAATGGTATTATACGTAACGTTATTATATATACGTAAAATTTTGATGCGCTAGTCCTCGAAGTTACGCAAAATTTTAACGCGTTCCCCATTATCAGACAAGACGTAGATATCATAGGTACATAGCTGCATAATCTACATAATTACTTGTTTTTGCAGTAAACGAACACAAAATAATTGACGTCTTTGAAGAAAATAGCGCATCAATGTATAACTTCTTCTTCTTCTCGTGTAGGCAAGTGGTCAGCCCTGGTGTCAGAATTTTTAGGCCGCCCAAATGCTTCTGACTTGGCTTAACGACTATTGTCTTACGACAACATCTGGGACCGACGGCTTAACGTGCCTTCCGAAACACAGTAGCGCTCAGTTGTAAATACCAACTTTTTGCTGTAGTGGTCACCCATCATAGTAGTGACCGCAGCGAACGTTGCTTAACTTTACCGATCGTTTAGGAACGGCTAGTCGTGCTTCGCTATGAGCGCTACGCTATGTATAACTAGTAAGTATTGTAATTTGGATTTATAAATCAATCTAGTAGTCTAATGCTATTATAGCATTATTAAGCTAATTAGAACACTAATCTACAGCTGTCATATAGAAATATGAAAGATTATTTGTATTTGTGCTAGTCATGATACATCATTATCTCAGAGTAATTACTTACAGATCTCTGAGATCATGCTAAAATAATATTTAAGCTGTGAAATGTTTGTAATTCAAATTGCGCCACAAATTGTCAAATTATACAACATTTATGCGTTTCAATAAATATGACATTTCCTCTAAAGGCACACAACGCTATGATCAAAAGCCAGCGCCCCCTTGCTAAATTATAAACGTCATGCAAACACGAGATCAATTCACATAAATGTACCTAAGAGAAGACGCGTAGGTACCCCATCCGCCGTAATCGCATGCTTATCATTATCCCTCATAAGATATTAGGTAAGTGGTTATGTGTGGGTTAATAGTAGATAATTATAGCGACGAACAAGTTAAACTGCGCCGGGTTGCGGATAACTCAGCCTTTGCGATAAGGAACTTGTCGAGAGCCGCATCCGTTCTTGTTCTTGGAACAATACTAAAGACCGTTATCTAACGAATACGCTTTGTTGGCTTAATTAACTTCACAAATTGTTGTTACTTCGTCGATAACATCGCGACGAGAGCTTAAAATCTCCAAAAGCAATCTACGTCGAACCAAAACCTACTGGGAACTTTTATTAAAGCAGCGCAGGGAGGAAAATGATTGAACATTGGATGTAATCAAAGGGATATAATCCTCGACAGCGAGAGGCGTAGGTAAAATTTAATGTATGAATAATTGAAAACAGAGGTAAAAGGTACAAGTAGGGTCGTTATCGCTGTCCCTGCGGGAAATGATGCTGCGGCGGATTTTGTTCGACCGGAAAAAGTTTCCTGTTCTCTTGCCAACTCTGTTAATAAATTGCCACACCGGTCTATTGAGCTAGTATATATATTACACTTATTTGAATAGAGAAAACATATCATGACGTTGCTACATTCAGAAAAAGTTGATAATTAGTCATTTTATAATTATTACCCTTGACAAAAAACTCAAATGTTAGGTACGTGTTAGCTCAACCATCGAAATAAAAGCTACAATTGTTTCCACTACTGTTGCAATTACGCAACGAACCTCCTCTGAAAAATAGCGTTCTGATTGTAGCGAAACGTTGCGCTTTCTCTGCGACAATGCACCTCTTCCAGTCCAATCAATGCAGTATACATACCCCAGTGGAGTAAATACAGTGCCATTATTATGTTAAAAGATTAGTCGTTGAGCGCTGACGCGGCGAACGTCCCAACCGAGCTCTACAAACGTTTGCTCTCATACTATTACCCACAACTGTTCGCTCATTTGCATTTCGCAGTCTGTTACGTAAGCCTCACCACCGAATTTACTTACGTCGGTATCGGAAGATGCTTGGGATTTTAGTATCTTTCAAGTTTATTGAGCTTTTAGTTTCCTCTGCGTTTACTGCTGTTTCGCTTCCGATCTTCAGTTGCGTCAGATTTTATAAACCATTGAAATCAACAACAGTGAATAAATACGGGTTACAAAACGAGCAGCACAAATTTACCCACAGCAATAGGTGTCCATACGAAACGTTGAAATCCGCAGCCGGACCCAGTTCCTATTGTTTCGGCACAGACAGATGAAATTAAGGCAGAACGTTTTATATTTTCGTTTTTAATCCAGGCAGTTGAATGCCAAGTTTAAAAAGCAGAACCTTTAGCCAGAACACAACTGCGGGTGGTTAAATACCATAAAACGCGATTTTTTATTGCTGCTTTAATTACATTCTTCGCGCTTGTGCCGCTTCCTTTATTTTGTCCATTTATAATTTCAAATTCATAAAATCATTGTGTCTTTTCAAAATATTTCGTTTCTGTTTCAGTTGAATAAACTTGAAGAACAGTACACTAAACTTGGAATCCAATTTGTGTAAGCATTAACATTTACCTAAGCGAATTTGTAGTTACCTATTATGCAAGTTAATACTAATTAACTCTATATGTTTCATCACATGCTATGGAATAACCACTTCAATCATAGCTAACACGTATAATCTGTTTAGCAATCAGTTAATAGTTTTTCTAAGCTGATAAATAAATAACAAAGTTTTTCGTATACTTATCCCGTCTTCCGAGCACAAATATTGATATAATTAATAGGAACAGAGCACGTTCGCTCAATACTTTCCTTGAATTATAAGTATAGGAAATATTTCACCACTTTCCCCATGTTTCTTTCATACATTATGATTTTATGAGGTTAACCCTAACCGTAAATGGTATAACAGTAGAGGATAATTTAACATTCTTGTTTTATTATCTTACTGTAAAAGCAAATAAAATAATCTTTTCTTACCATTTAAGAAAAACGCTACATATAAATAGGCTTTTTGTAGGCTGAACTATTAGCTATTCATTAGGTATCAACAAAGGTAACGCACACGAAACAGGTTGAAATAACAAACAGAGGGTCACATAAACACGTTTCGTTTTAGAGCTCACAAAAGCTGTACAGTTGCTTTCAAATGAAGCAAAAATAGGAGAACTAAACCGCGGCGTAAAAAGGCGAAAAATCATCAAAGCATGTCACTAAAAGGGGGAGACGTCGCTCTATAAGCGATGGGAAAAATGTATCTCGGTTTTTGTGTAACGACTTTCGATTTACTGTGTACGAGTGCTCTCGCGAAGGGTTGCAGAGAGGGTGGTATCACTCCACATCGAGTCAAGTACATTCGTCTGCCAAATAAGGCGTAACTTACTCGCGCCGCGAATTTACGGCGTAGAGACGATATATACGTTTCCCGACGCTTTATATCTCAAAAATTTCAATTTCACACTGTCATGCTCCTTTGTCTCGAATATGGAATCGTAAAATGAATCGTTAGAAATTTGTTTCTAAATTCTATAACAGCTCATTGAAAATCAATGGCCTTCAATTCGATAGCATCGCCTCGGTGCGCGGATTGCAAATGCAAGAGAAATTCACTGACTCCAAATATATGATAGGTTCAATTACGATGAAATAGGGTGGAATTTATGTGCTGTTAATAAAGTCTGGCACTGTCATAATTTGTTCGATCTGCATTCCGTTTCGATGACTTTACAGGCAGTATACAGCTGTACCAATATAATATATGTCTTATCAATTTTTATTCTCTACTCATACAATACCTTACGCAAAAAGGTTATAGGTACGATCATATCGTCTGGGTTATAAATGTCTGTGTATCAAAAATATCTCAGTTGCAAAATCATTAAGTGTGTGCCATAACGTAAAAAGGGTAAAACATTACTTTTTTTTTTTTTTTTTTTTTATATTTATTCTTTACACATTACACTACATTATCAAAAACTTCGCACCAAAAAACCACGGTAGGTTTGACATGGTGCTTGCATTCATTACGCCCGCTATGATTTAAAGTAATTAACTAAGAAATGAACTAGGTATACTTAGATTAACAATATTAATTAGGTCATACTTCGAATTTCATTTTACAGACGTGAGAGGGTACGTACGGTTTGAGAGCAATCATAATCATAACATGACAAAACCTAAAAATAAAATAAGTGCGAATTCGCGTACAAAGCGCGCGCGAGCCTCCGCTTGGACGCTCCCTCTCTAACTTAGTTGCGTAATGTCTGGATAGCCAAAACCTTTTAGTTGCATAAAACCTTGATTGCAGAATAACTATTATGAATGTATGTTAAACAAAATTATGTAATCGTAGGTGATATATTATGTCACCCGTCGAGTCGCATCAACAATTTTATAGCTTTCGCCACTTTGGGCATAAAAGAATAGTTTCAACAAAGATATTAAAATGCAATAAAAGAGTAGAGTTCCATCTTATAAATTAACATATTTCATTTGGAATGGCTGAAAGTACACTTTAATGCCAAATTAATATATTATTCAAGTTCTGTGACGAATAGAAAAAGAGATAACGAGACACCGTAGCCTGTTTCCGTGATCACCCCCGCGAATTATGTGCTCCGAGTCTTGAATATTAAACGAAGGCGGCAAAAGTAGCGCCCTGTGAACTTGGCCAGAATTACGGTTATCGAGCCAATCGGTTTTCTGACGGGGACTCTAAATATTACCAACGGCCCCGCGGGTGCCGCGAGCGACGAATTTTATTAAAGATATCTAAAAAGTCATCCACTTTTTCAATAAGGCGAGAGAATTTGTAAATTGATGACTTAAAGAGCGCTCTTGTGGATCTCGAACCTGATGAATCTCGTGAAATTGAGTGGTAAGGATTACCTAACGTTTTTAACACTGACGAGGGATCGTACCTATATGAATATCCGTACACATCACTTATAGGCCATGGTAATAGCAGAGCAGGGGGTGCGAAGAATCACCGGATGGGATTCGGCTACCAACCCCCTAGGTGGACCGACGACCTGGTCAGAACCGTGGGGAGCCGATGGATGCAAGAGGCAAGCAGTTGCTCTAAGTGGCGCTTTTTGGGGGAGGTCTTTGTTCAGCAGTGGTCGTCTTCAGGCTGATGATGATGATGATGATGATAACACCATTATACGCTTTTGAATTTCAGGCTTTTATAGACTTTGTTTTCAGAGATTTTGGTATTAATTCATTTGGGGTTTCCAATGTTATGATTTCAGTCATTAGGGCTTAAAAACGTGGGGGTATATTTTCATAAACAAATGAGCCCTAGCGTTATGTGTATTGTAGAATTTATAGAGTAACATCTCATATCATATCTATATAGGTATATAACAGTACGTATTTTCTATCAGACAGAATGATATGTCTATTTTATCCCGTGAATGTCTTATAGACGCCAATAAATCGATGCCGCTCCGGCCGCAACATAAATCGCCGAACCAGTTTAATTAAAAGACCTTCTACAGGTATACAAACACTTGCAATGTGCCTTTATTTACCGACTCCTTTCTAAGTTATTTACATTTAAATAGGAACCAAATGTGTAGAAGCTTTACAGAGTAAACAGAGTCCTAAATGTTTTATTGATGACTTAAAAGATATCAAACGGCAATGATATGAGGCGCTGCGATATTATGATGATCTTTACTCAAATTATCATTATTTAAATATCTTCCTGCTGAAACAATATAAAGGGAACATCGCTTTTATCATCTAAACCGGCTGCAAAACGTAATCCATAACGCCAGAGCCCGGAGATGCTATTTAAGTAACACCAAATACATTTGCTCCATCCATCTCCCGGGCGGAAGTGATAATGTGACAGGAAATAGCAGCCAGATGTCTACTCACTGTAATGTTAACTTGGATGGAATTAGGGACTTAACACACGTATCGACGAGTACTCAATTTGTTGCTGGGTGCTTGAAGCTTATATGACTAGTTTCCTTATAGTGTATCCACTGAAAATAAAATGCGATACCTTCGTAAATCATCAGCTGCGCTGCGTACGTTTGGACAAAAAAAAAATACCACTCATAAGGAACAAAGAACCCAGTTTCTTCGCTGATTCTTGAGTTAGTAAGAAAGAAAGAAGACCAAGGATATTCAACATCAGCCCGTAGATATTCACTGCTGAACATAGGCCTCCCCCAGAGAGCTCCACTTTGAGCGGCTGCTCGCCTCCTGCATCCATCGGCTCCCCGCGGATTTCACCAGGTCGTCAGTCCACCTAGTGGGGGGTCTGTCTACGCTGCGCCAAGGATATTATATGGAAGAAATGCAACGACTAAAATGATTCTGTTTTAATTTTCCGGGATGTGAAAGTATCCTTGGTTGATCTCTATTAAATAACAAATGACAAGATGTAAAATTACTTGCGTCGCAAACTACGGGAAGCTTCAGTTTTATATGATTTTGCTTGCGACATAAATGAACAAAGTATACTCATAAATATAAAAATAATTGTCTCTTTATAACCAGAATAAGTATTTATCTTTTTCAGCTTTGATCAGTGAGTGCTTAAATCTATTTAAGTTGAAAAGCAATAAGTATAATATATATTTTAAACAGCAAGAAAAAAGCAACGTGCGACCTTAATAACAAAATTAACAAAACGTGTGTCCAGGCTTTTAACTTCATCAACTCTAGCGAATCTGAGTTCTTGTGGGTGGGATACAGTGCCAGTGGTAAGTTCATTTATATCAGCAGATTAGACGTGGGAGACGCTCGCACTCGTTTATCACATTTTGTAAATCGCTTGTAAGCTGCCGACAGTTATGAATTGTAGGGCCTGAGGGATCTGTGGTTGTGTAAAAACGTTCGCTGTGGTTTAAATCGAGTCTCTTTTATGTCAATCCAGTCGGAGATTACCTATAATGCCGATGTTATACTGCTGTTTTGTATCTTCTTCTTCTTCGTTAATGATTTTCTATCGCTTTTTAGCAATAATTCTGCCAATGTCAAGTGAGTACAGATTTGTACGGTTATGTCAAGTCAAAGTCATATTTTGTCAGGTCAAAACGCCATCAGTAAAATGGTGGATATTTAACTGAAGGCTCTAAAAGCCGTTGAAGAGAAAACGGCAATGCATGGTCTTATAAACTTGGAACCATTTGCCAACACTCGTGCACGTCTATGAACACTTAACGAATAGTAATCCACCCTTATTACACATTAAAATTCAAAAATTCACTAGTTTTGGTAAAAAATTCAAAATTTACAACCGCCATTGTCGGATTTTCTTCAAAGACCCCTGCTGATTTGTGAAATGTTTCACGACTTTCTATTGTCATATTCTTATCTTATCTATGCTCATAGAGTTAGTAACGAAATTCCAGCTCAGTGGTTTTACTACTTTCTGAACTCCATGTGTGACTTTCACTCTTTTGGGTAGTTCTCATCGATGCTCAAATTTGATGGTCACGAGGTTATATTTCCTAAATGGCTTAAGATACAAACAGAATTTGTGAATTAAATGATGAAACATCTATTAGGCTACAACAGAAATAAAGCTTGTCAAAATAAAAGCAAAAATAATACCTTAAATTAACACGAAATGGTCAAAAACGGGGTAATTTTTCGTGTTCTCATCGTGTCACACTCTCCGATGCAGTAAAACATTTGCTTACCACTTCACCAAATTTTACTGTATTTGTATGTAACATATACTAAAATTATCGTAATTAAATAAACTTTACACTAAATAGTTTAAAACAAATCTTTTCATCATTATTTTCAATTTAAAACAACATACGCGTCGGTCACGCGGATATGGATTCTTTAAATTCGCGTGATATAACGGCTGCCTGTTAAACAAAACATCAGCAATCAAACACTGAGTGTGGTCCGGTCGAACGTCAGTCGTGTACTGGCATCGCAGACGTAAGACGTGTGGCTCAACGTGCCGGAAAAAAAAATATCGGTAAGCTTGTATTTGTTCATAGATTTACCGATCACACGTGCACTACATTTTTTGGGCATTGTATTTCAGCAATTGAAATCAAAGTTAGCTCATCGAAACCCTAAAATGTGCGAGATATTTATGTAGTATTTGATTTAAATCGATACACTTAACTTTGCAGCAATTTTACAAAAAAGGGATAATTTCGTCAGTTTCGTTTCATAAACTTAGTGGCATTTTAGTCATGAAACTGATTTTGGTACATGAAACTGATTTTATGCATTCTTTTATTTAGAAATGTAGCGACTAGTGTGAGTTTATTGAAACAATTCTAGTTATTGTAGTGTGACAGATGTAAGATAGTGTTTTGAATAATTATGTAAACGTGTTTTTATCGAGAAAAGATGGGTCGATTCGAGCTCACTCATCATTCATTGTGATTAATAATCATAGCCTAAAAATGGATGAGTTCGAATTGGTAGGTATGTCATGTTATCGCGAAAAGGGGTGATCTGGACCGTGGTAGCCTAGTAACTCTCAAGTTGGGAGAACCTTCCTTCGAAACTAGCATTGTATTATTTTTAATAATAGGTACCTAAAGGGGAAGAGCTAGTAACAGTACCTACGTTTGGTAGGTAGTAGATTAAAAGATTATGGTTACATACCATTTTTCTGGTTTCCGGGAGAAGCATCCTATTGCGAAGATTCCGGTAGGTAGCTAGGTAAAAGGTACCTACCTAGCCCAAGTTCACATTCTATGAACACTTTTCTCCACACACGTTTACCGTTGGATATTATGTACCTAAAGTATGTAGGTATTAGGAACTATCACCAAAAGGTTCTGAAATTATTAATAACGTCACGTCATATCACAATACTACCTATTCTTGACGTAAGTACGTATATAGGTACTAGGTAGGGAGGTAGGTACCTACTAGGTACATTTTGGTCCCCGCCTGCCAACATTTCAATCATACTTTAATTATTTTGCTCGTAGGCTCAACTCCGAACACGTAAAGCTCATATTTAAAAGTTTATGGAAAAATCACGAAATCAGGAGTTTCTAATCCAAAAGAGTACCTAAAGATGTGCCAGATATTGTCTTTTGTAGTGAGATTTGTTTTTATAGATAAATCGTTATAATATAAGTATAGATTATTTCTATTGTAGTGAAGGTTGTTGTTCTATTGAAAAAGTAACACAACTCATAAATAAATACACTTTTTAAATACTCATGATGCTTCTTAATTAATAAAGCTATTAATACGATAACTATCTGTTTTTTTTGTCAGCGAGGCTTATTACCTATAATATGTAGTTAAGTGGATTAGTATTCGTATTTCGTAGGATGAACAAACTCAGGACCGAACTGATAATAATAATATACATAGTTTTGGTTATTAATACCATTTGTTTGCCAGTTTAATTATGAAAACAAGATTACGATGTTATTTTATGAACATTTAGTCTTATAAACAGTGGCAAAACGTGAGAAAATGATAGCTGTAAAGTTACTGAGTCATTTTCGTGGCCTCTAAAACTTCAAAACCATTTATCACCCAAACAAGACTTTCTATTTGATTAACTTATATATTAATTTACTCGTCTTATAAAGCGCTATAATTTATTGTACAAAAATATTTGAAATAAGAACAATATAAAATTGTACATGAAACTGACGATGAGAATCGTAAAAATGAGAACGAGCCTTTTACTACATTAACGTCTCTTACGTTTACAACATAGAATAGTATTGTATAATGTAAAGAGTTGGCACTTTATGCGCTGTTGGCATGGAGAAATGGACAGCAATACTTTACAAGCATTGTTTGTCATCGGGGTAACGCAGACAATAACGGCAAAACTCACACTAAGTTTTGTAGATTTGCTTTAATTCAATTGTATTATTGGCGCAATTGGGGGACGAAGCTCAAACCGGTTACGCTTCAAAAAATTTAGGTACTGACATTATCAGTACCTACTTACTTCGACATTGTAAAAATATTGACAGCGTGTAAATAGAGCCCTGTTCAGTTTAAAAATCTGACCTGAACTTTACACTGATAATACCTAGGTGTAAATATGAACGTCGTAGGATAAGTAATCCCGGCAGCGGGATTGTATCTGGGATCCCGGGATTAGTCCTACGCGATGCGCCCGGCCAGGCTGCCGGATAATCTAAGCAGTTAGCTGACTCACGTGATATTTTTCTTCCCAATGTATAGAGCGATTTTTTTATATTCTATACGTGTTCAATGGTTTCAGTTTTGTAGTACTTATACCTATTATTTATTCTGCGACTCTGCAAGAATTATAATTAAAATTGTCGCAATGGTTATAATATCATATTTAACCGCATCTTTGCAGTGAATATCTAATGGTGAATTTCGGCTCTTAAACAATTTTAAGGTTTTTTATAAAAGTCTTCTAATCCTAGGTGAACTTTTCTATGTTCAACACAAGAATAACTTATTTACATGTTAGGTATGTTACCATTACCATTATTATTATTAGGTACATTATCTGTGGCTGATTATACGTAGACGCTTATATATTTTGCAGTTTAAATATTTTATTTTTATTCATGTAGGTACGAGTAGATACCTACATGAATAAAAATGTCTTCTGTTTTTACGCACACATATTCTTTTTCACTTTGCAGAAATATTAATTCTTGTTATGTCCTGTGAATGTGTTAGGATGGCTTCGCAGAGACACAAGTAATCCCCGGTAGTGGGATTGCGCCCGGGCTTCCGGGATTAAGAGGCGGGAAGACCGCCCCGCCAGATAACTTAGGCACATCGGCATTAATAACTTACACACACCGTCTTTAACTAAATGTGGTAGATCGTTTTATGTTTAACATGTAAGTACCTTTTTTAACGGGCAGTGCTTTTATTCTTTAAATTTCTACTACAATAATAAAAGCTATACTACTCTATAATAAAAAAAAAGCTACTTAGCTACACTACCTACTATACAAACTTATACTGTATACTCGCCACGATGGCCTATATAGACATCCAGTCCAGCCCACTACCAGTAGGTAGCGTACCCGATATGCTGGCAGAAAGTACGTTAGTTAGTAAGTACTGTAACTATCCCTTAATAATTATAACAATTATTATGCAGATTAATTTGTAAAGGATGAATTTGAATCACGAGCGGGACTTGAACCTGCATCTATCCATCTGACTGAGCATCTTTACTTAAGCTAACTATATAATATATTTTATGCTGCATGGTCTTATATATACAATGTGTCATGAAGACAGAATGAAACCTGATCCAATTTGTTTGGGATATAAAAATAGCTTTTAGTCAATATTCTCGCATCAAGTTCATTCCTTGGGGATGAGAGTGTTGCCGAAAAAACGTAATTATTCGAATTGAAGTTCCTAAAGGCGGAGAAATTTCTCCACGGGGGCAAACGTTGTCCAATTTCAAGTTTTTAACTAAGCTCTCAAGTATCAAGGGTAGATTGAAGAGGAATATTCAATTTAGTTTTTGCAAGAGGGTGCAGGCGCGGCGGGATATCAGCCTCTGGCATCGGCTTAGATAGATTGGAGGCCTTCTACCATTGGCTTTATCAATAAGTTGTAAAGACGGCCTATATCGAAACTTTGAAAGAAATTAATTAATCAATCAATCTGTTACTAGATGGCGCAGTAACAACATATTTCAAACATGGTCGTAGCTTCAAACCACGGTGGTCACGTACGTTGTCAATTTGTCGATAGAGAGCCGTTAGAGTATCATGCCTTCCATAAAATAAGGGTAGAATACTAAACTCGATACATAATTATCTTAACAATGACGGAACGTAAAACCCCCATTTTAACGCCATCTATCGGGTCTTTATAAAATTCCAAGCTTTTTTTAACAAGACGCCTCATTGACCTAAATAGATTTAGGTACCTATTGAAATAATTACCTACCAAATAACGTACATTGCAAAAAAGCCTTTTGAGTGATGTAGGTATTGTTTTCTACCTCTGCATTATTATCTGCCGTTTTTATTTTCAGCCAAAGCCAGTCTCTAATTCCGAGAACGTGGTATTTTTTCGCGCATTTATTTCACTTTACTGATTCCACACTTCACAGTCAGGGGAAAACATGTCACTTCGATCTGACAGTGAAAAACAACCCTCGTGTCATTTGTCAACGTCAGCCTCTCAACGCGAGAGCAAAACATAATTTCATAAAGACATCCTTGTTCTCGTTACGGCGATGATCCGAGGCGCTGGCGTCATCGTGAGCTATTTATTTAATATCTTTTCTATCCTCGTTATCCCACGTAAGATACGTAGGTTGCGTAATAGTAGATGTTCCCTGAAAATTTAAAAGCTATCGCTAAAGCTTGGAAAGACGGCTTACCTCGGTTTGTGGTGTCAAACGAAGCACTTTTGAAAAATAAGTATTTGACTAGGTTTTCTATTTCAAATAAATACAAACAGCATAGTAATTTATTTTGTGTTCAGTGATTCAATTTATTTAAATCGGACATCGTATACGATTGATAATTATTTTATTATTTATTTATATTATAATTATTATATTACTTATTATATTACCGGCACTGTCAGAAGCTTAAAGAGAAATCTTGAGAGAAGAATTCTTGATAATTACCCGCACCCGTGGTCGCGCTAAATTGTGCTCTGGGTTTTTTATTAATTTTGTACTTCAAAATGTCCCAAAAAGTGCAGGAAAGTTTAATACGCGAGTTAATAAAAACTGTGGAAGGACTGGTGAATAAAATGGACACGATGCAGGCGACAATTGCAGCGCAATCGGCTGAGATAGCAAAGTTATCAAAGCCGCATCAAGAACCAACTACCCGCAAAAATTTGGTAAATCCGCCAGCGGTAGTGGCTAGTACCGAGCCAGCGCTGCAGCGCCCAATACGGAATGCTCGTCTAAATGCAGCGGCTGCTATTACGAATATGTCCAGTGCCGCCTCGAAGAGAGCCGTTAGAGCGAGAACACCTAGTGGATCGGCAGGTAGCGTGAGCGAGACACTTAATCGTACGTTGATGCCGTCATCGATTACTATGCCCGTCACATAGTCACATCCCCAAGCGATTGAAACGGTTAATATGACATCACAACGGGCCGAGAATGAAACGGAAGACCAAACTGTTGAGGAAAAGACATCAACAGCGGTAAACAATGGCAGGTAGTATCGCGACGTCGCCGCCCCATTAGACAAGAACGACCAGTCGTTGTAGGAATTGGTAAGGACGACCACGGACTAGAAGCAGTGGAAAAATTAGCCTACATACAAGCGTGGCAATTCCGACCTGAAACGACTACGGAGGAAGTTAAAAATTTTCTTAATAAAATCGTGAAGTCGGATTTTACTGTGGAGAAGCGGCAGATCAAATCCGATAGACATGCGTCGTTCGTAATAGGTATGCGAGAGAGTGTTTACAGTCCAGTTACGACCCCAACTGCTTGGCCTCAGGGGATTCGATTTACTAAATGGTTTTCTCGTGCTCGCTCGCTTCCGCAACCTGTGGGAAAGTAAGAGTGAGCCTGCGGCCACCAGCGCAAGCGCATAACTCAGCCCATCATACAACTAGTTATACGCAGCATAATATGAAAAACACAGCACCGCCGGCAGACATGGGCAGTAGTTATATAAGAATAAGCCACCAAAATATTGCATCTTTAAAAAATAAGACTAGACATATAGAGGTATTGTTACAATCCAATTTAAAATGTGACATATTATGTTTGACTGAACATTGGCTAATTTATAACCATATTAAGTGTGTACAGATAAACAATTTTATACTAGCGTCCCGCTTTTGTAGATTGACGGTGGCCTACGGCGCGGGTCATGTATTTACATCAAAAACAGCATTAAATATAAAACCTTAGATTGTTACGAAAAGCTTTCTATTGAACAAGTATGTGAGATATCTGCAATAGAGCTTATAGATAAGAAACTTACTGTGATATGTGTATATAGGTCAAATGTGACAAGTACCTTGCAATATTTTCCTGTATTGGAATGTCTGCTCAACATGCTAAATGATGCCAAGAACGAGTTTGTAGTTGTGGACGATTTTAACATTGACAGTAATAGTAAAATTAATAGCGATTTAAAAAAAATGAATGACATATTATCGTTCAACAACATCAACATAGTATTATATGGACGGCGGACATTCACCAAACGCCTGTCCATTTTCTGTTGTTGTGAGTATTTAAATATGCATTAGTATGCGTGAGTAGGGAAGTGACCCCTATTACACAATATATCGATATATAATAAACCTAACCAAACAGTGCTGCAGAATTTCGATACTTTTTAGTTTTAATACAATAAAGAAAATTAGATATTCGTAGAACCAGAAGACGCAGCTTAGGCCGGCCCCCACTTGGTGGACCGACGATCTGGTGAAAACTACGGGGAGCTGATTGATGCAGGAGGCGAGTGGCCGCTCAAGGTGGCACTCTATGGGGAAGGCCTATGTTCAGCAGTTGACGTCTTCGGGCTGTTAATGATGATAATGATGATGATGACCCTAGTAAAAGTATATTGAAACATTATATGAAATAACGTTTGTAAGTAACATTTTTATATGTGTGTTGCCAGTGATGACTTATGAAACTGAGACGTGGTCTCTAACTGTTGGCCTCATTACTAAGCTCAAAGTCGCGCAACGAGCTATGGAGAGAGCAATGCTCGGTGTTTCCCTGCGAGATAAGATCCGAAATGAGGAGATCCGCAGAAGAACTAAAGTGACCGATGTGGCTCTTAGGATTAACAAGTTGAAATGGCAATGGGCAGGCCACATCGCTCGTAGAGCTGACAACCGATGGGAAGAAAGGTTTTCGAGTGGCGACCACGAACTGAAAGACGCAGCGTAGGCCGGCCCTCCACTAGGTGGACCGACGACCTGGTGAAAGCCGCGGGGAGCCGATGGATGCAGGAGGCGAGCAGCCGCTCTAAGTGGCGCTCCCTGGGGGAGGCTATGATCAGCAGTGGACATCTTCAGGCTGTTCAAATAACATTGTTCCATAATAGTTAGTTTTTATTTTACATTCGCGTTTTCTTATTCTATTCATTAAAATGATGGTTAAATTTGTAAAAAGGGTTCCGTACCATTATCTATAAAAACGAGCAGAAAATCACGTTTGTTGTATTGAAGCCCCTATATTTATTTTAAGGAAAAATATAGGGGAAAAGGTTGAATGGATGGGACGGGTGCGCCTGTCTCCCTTCGCCGTCCCATCTATTCATCCTTTTCCCCTATATTTTTCACTTTTTCTTCTCTCTTACCCATAAACAGGGTAAGGCATAAAACTAATAAACCCGTGCGAAACCGGGGCGGGTCAGCTAGTTTATTATTAATTTCATAACTCATATTGAAGCCAGACGACACTGGCCTACCTATTGTATTTTATAAAAGTAGGTTAGGTGCCTATTTTTAAATTGCCAGATTTACACCTACTTTTTCACTTTGATCTAAATCCATTCAGCCACTTTTAAGGAAAGAGATTTTCTACTTTTTAATCTCCCCAAAACCAAAGTAATTTTGTGCAAATGTATGAAGATTTACGAATATCGACAAAATGTAATGGACAGTGTAGGTACATCACTATTCGAGAGGCGTAAAATCGCCCATCCCTAAAATATCAATTAAAGCATTAAATATTTCAGTAATTACAATCGCATGGTAATTATACGGTGGAAAAAACGTATATTTTTAATATGAAATGCATATTTACTACGAAACTTCGATGTTTAACATAAAAATAGCCAGTAAACTTTAACGTATAAAATGATGATTCTGGTTTTCCTTCGACTCCTCGGGTTACTCTTGATGCACAAAACACAGCACAACACGACACAATTTCACTATTGATACAATATTTAGCCCTAATAACAATATAATCACTAAATTTTCACGTTTTATGCTCTCGCATTTAATTTCATGACACACCAAACTGTCAGAACATGACACGCGGTGTCGGTAAGGCGACGTTGCCGTACCGACATTCGCTTTCTCGCATACTTTATGCGACGATTCGTGTATTAGACAGAGATACAAGACAGTATGTTTACACGAAGGATGCGGAGCGGCAACGCCGCATTGCCAGATTTTGGCTCTCTCCATAGACCTCCATGTTCAACAATTTAGTGAATATTGTAGACTTTCCCACTAGAGTGACGGATTCTACAAGTACCAGCATTGATCACGTCTACGTCAGCCGTGAATTGATGGGAAATGCGCGCGCGTCGCCAGTGCACACTCACTTGAGCGACCACTACGCGGTGCGCGCCCTCATCCCGTGCGGCCCGGGGCCGGGACCCGCGCCCTCGCGCCTCGCCAGGTCCTACAGCCACGCGAACAGGTACAACTTCGCAATAGCTATGGAAAGTGTTGATTGAACGGGACTAACAGAGACATTCGCTATGTCCTGATGATTTAGCTAAAGCTATAGTTAATCTAGTTTGTATTAAAATTGAATCATGTTTCCCACTAAAACGATCATCAGTGACTACGAAGAATGTATCGTGGATGACTGATGAGATATTGAATTTAAATTATTTTATAACTGACATGCAAGATTTGACATTAAAATTTCCTTATAACCACAGAGCTATGAAACAAATGACACTTCGCCTATAGGAAGCGTTTTTTTATTTGCTCTGTGCTTATAACACTCAACTGATATTCCCGCCCAACCATCTTTTATTTCTTATGTACCAACGGTTTGGGCGGCTCGCCAATAACGCAAATAAATATTATAAATACTTAGCAGTCTTCAGGCTATGCTTACTATGATATTGCATAACGTATTAAATTAGTTGATGAGCATAATATTGTTTTTGTTTATAGTCATGTCAAAATGTCATTTAAATACCAAAGGTACATTTTTATGATAATTATATTAGTCATGCATTTCACTGTAGCGTCGCATATGTTTCAATAAGAAAAAGTTTACATAAAAGAGATCTTTTTCCGATTCGAAGATAGTAAGAAAAACAAATTTGCAATTGTATAGAAACAGATAGCCCGATGGAGTTCCCAATAACATTTCCACAATACTAAGGTACCGCGTAGCACCGGCTATATACGTTCATTTGAAAACATTCCGCTTTTCTGTTATTTGTGTTCCATTTCCCACTGGAGTTGGAAAAATATTTAATACAAGACCGATCATACGGGTTCGGTATGACAAGTACCTACACGCCTTGTTTCGTACAACGGGAGATATTTAGTTGGTTAGAACTTAAAGCGCAAATGATAAATGGTGCGCAGGGAATGTGTGAACGGAAACTTCGGTTGATTTTGGCACAAAGCGTGATTAAATTATGTCAATCTCAGACACCCTCGTTGAATTGTTTAGTGAGACAATAAAACAGACGGCGTCACTCGGGTATCGCCTCTAAAATAGTCGGTTTTGGAAGTTCAGAAAGGATGCTGATAAATAATTCAAGCGCTGCAATGCGGAGTTCAAGAGATTGACAGGAATGTAACAGGAAGGTACTGGTATGAACTAACAGGTTGCTATGATGCTCTCAATTTGATTACGTCATGTTTGTTAGAACCTATGAATATAATTATGTACTACTTATACATCCTAATCACAGAGTTCGCCCTATGTACACTAGATCCTAATATATCTATCACTATTGCTTAAAAAAGGTGAAGCGTGTGGCTTTTTGACTATTATTTCTTCTTATACCGATTATTTATTCAATGAAAAATAATGATATTTAATATGCGTATTTATAATTAGCGCTTTTCTTTATTGTCATGATGGCAAGAAGTTAGGGAATTTCGGCGGATGCGGCAAACAAAAAGTTAGGTAATTAGCGCTCCTGCAGCCTGAAGTTTCAGCAAATCATGCGTGAGCGGAATGGAACGTGAACAAAATTCCTTATTTATAATCTAACCAGTTTCGCGCATGGTTGGGTTCTATATACGAAATATAGGTAATATAGTTTTTTTTTGTGAAATATGCTGATAGCTGATATTATTTTGCTTTTGTGTCTTTAGCTTGGATTAGGTCAGCATTTACGCACGAAAACTTAAACTTAACCAAATTGCGTGTTTAACCACTAATATCATGTTGACTAATCGGCCTTGACTAAGTATTTATTAAATAAGTGGTTAAACCTAATGGGCCTGAATAATGTTGATACTAATGCTCATTTCGCAGTTGACAATGAATTTATACCAACGATTCATCATCACCAACAGCCGGAAGACATCTACAGCTGAACTGAAGCCTCTCCCATAAAACGACAATTTGGATTGGCTGGTGTTGCGGATGTTAGTTTGCGATGATTGGTGGTTGATAAGTTTTGGCTTCGTTTGCTCACACATAGCATACCATTTTTAATTTGTAGTTCTGTTCTATGGCTAAGGTTAACTGGAAGAAAATGCTACTTAGCATTAAGTTCGCCTATGTACTTGATTTACTCTTGTGCAATAAAGCATTTTCTATCTATCTATCTACCTATGGCTCATCATCATCATCATCATCATTAACAGCCTGAAGACGTCCACTGGTGAACATAGGCCTCCCCCCGGGAGCGCCACTCAGAGCGGCTGCTCGCCTCCTGCATCCATCGGCTCCCCGCGGCTTTCACCAGGCTATGGCTGCGAGGTGAAAAATCACGTGCTCCAGGCTCGTTATTCTGCAGGCATCCCTGACTCTCTGTAGCTCCAATTTTAATGGGTAGATGATGGTTTATAATTTTGTAAGGCTGAGTTGCACCAGCTTACTTTAACGCTAACTTTAACTGCTAACCGTTCACGCTTCTCCGGGCGGGCTAATGTAAATAAATAAATAAATAAATAAATAAATAAATAAATAAAATCTGACAGTAATTTTAACCGTGATTATGGTACAACTTAGCCTTAGTAATAATTTCTAAATAAATAATTATGGAAAATAATGAACTAGACTAGGTTGACTGACGTCCGACGATCTGGTGAATGCCGCGGGAAGCCGATGGAGGCAGGAGGCTAGCAGCCGCTCAAGGTGGTGCTCTATGGGGGAGGCTTATGTTCAGTAGTGGAAGTCTTCGGGCTGTTGATGATGATATAATTATGATACCTAAAACTGTGTCAAGTAACCCAAATCTTCTAACTATAGGTCTATATTCTCCTTCATTGAATATTTAACTGCGGCACAACACAACTGATCAGTATTCTGGTCAGAGCCAGTTAGTTTGGTTAGGGAGCCCTCAAGAGTCTCAGGCGATTCCCTAAACAGGTTACCTAACCACATTTATATCGACAGAACACAAATATTAGCATAATTAGTTCGTCTCGTCTCGTACGCTCCTATAATATAAACAAGCAAGCAACCTACAATCAATTGCTTCAACTTGAAATATTGCTTTTGTAGCTATCTGAAATGAAAATCTGGCAGACTGCCTACATTACGTACGCTTACAAATTGCTAAGTTTTCTACCCAAATTAATTGAATTTTATTTGAAAAACAAAGGATAACATTTTTTAATTCCAACCACTTCGACCAACAGTAGGTAATTGGCGCTTAATTACACCGCTTTGTTTATTATTTTGATAACCCATGCTTTTTTTTATCGTCAAGTGAAATATTGCATTAAATTGCAATTCAAAGTGGCGATATGGGAGAGGCATATGTATGGGTCAGCAGTGGACGTCTTCTGCCTGATGATGATGATGATGATGATGATGATGATGATGATGATGATGATGATGATGATGATGATGATGATGATGACAATAAGCTTGTAGAGGCTTAGTGTTAACGGCAGGCGGCGACTTTCAATTCGGCGCACTGGTTTGAATCCTGCATAGGCATTACCATCATCATCATCATCATCATCAACAGCCTGAAGACGTCCACTGCTGAACATAGGCCTCCCCCACAGAGCGCCACCTTGAGCGACTGCTCGCCTCCTGCATCCATCGGCTCCCCAGGTTTCACCCGATCGTTGGTCCACCTAGTCGGCCTACGCTGTGTCCTCCAGTTCGTGGTCGCCACTCGAGAACATCAGTTGTCTCGGTTGTCAGTTTTACGAGCGATGTCAAAAATAAAATCATTAGACCAACGACTTTTTCCACTTGTTCGGAATTTGCACTATCTTTTACAAGGCTAAATATAAACTTAGCCATATTATTCATTCAAAATATATATTTTGGAACAAACACTATCCACACCCGCAATAAAAATTAGTCAGCATGGAGGCAGGTTATTTCCTGTAAGGGATTACAGGGACCTCGGTTTGATTGAATGAGATATCAAGATTATCAAGTTATCATCAATAAGTACCTATCGAAGTTACAATTTGAAAATAATATTTCGGTCCATTTAGAAATTATTTGGTAAATTGGAGCGAGGAAAGCTTTTACATTGTTATAAAAGTAAAGAGCAAGGAGTAGATCCATTATTCTCAATATTAATCAATTAAAGAGCTATTTTGTTGACAGCGAAAGATTATAACAATATTGTATGTACAACATTTATCTATAAGGGCATCGTAAAATGTACCTAAGCTACCACAGGCAACACGTGTCACAAATATTATAAATGCGTCAACTTTTAGCGGGTATTTGGCGGGCTAATAAACTGCCAGTTTTCATAATAAAAGACCAATGGAGCTGCGAACATAGCTGTATAAATTGCATAGGTCGGAAGCGTGGCCGCTGGCATTGCATCGCGATAGGGGTGCAACATGCCACGCTAATGAGCCGACGGCTCAGATAAACCTTAATTTATAGCCGCTCCCAGTGCGGTGATACAGTTATGGTCGAATATAGGTGGTTATGGGCAGAACACGAGCGCCACGAATCGGTTCGATCGCTTTCAAAACGTGCCATCGATAATAGTGAATGGACATGATTTTGAATAGATGCGTGAATGAATACCCCATTCTATTTTACTGTGGTATTGGCAACGTTAACCTTATTGAAAATGATTTCTGGGAAACCTTGAAACTTCTTGAAAGTACCCGCGCTCAAAAGCCTTTGACTCAGTAATTATTTCCAGACAACCAGTTAGCTATAAATTTAACTAGAAGCTTTTATGGGCCAGCTTTGAAAACATTAATCACCTAAAATTACTAAACCAAAAAAAGATTTACAAAAGGAAATGATTAGAAACAAGAGAGATCTATGCTATGTACCTACATCTAAAGTATGTTTTGCTTAAGTTAATTCAATAAAGCTTTCTCAGAAATAAAAGGTTGAAGAAAAGTAAATTCGCAAACAGTTCCAGCTTGTAGATCCCCTTTGCGATTGATTTTTGTTTTCAATTAGAGGCTTCAACTTCGTTATTGTACAAAGTATATACTGATCGATGTAGTGGCGAGGGATTCAGGCCACAGGGCTGTGAGTCGATGATAAATAGTGCTTTCTGTTAGTTATTGCTTATCCGTTCCTCTCATGCGGCTGAAGTTATAAAGCTTAAAACCCAAGCGACTCGTTCATTGTTGAGAAATTTCGTGGTACACGTATCATAAATTTTGCACTCCAGGCAAAGTTAGTGAATAATTTTCCGTGTCTCTGTTTATTATAAGCCGAGTAAGTTGGTCGCGACTAGGCCCGTGATGAACTTGCGAGTGTTAGTACACAGTTCACTGGTTGTCGCAATTTCTACGCAATACACGCTGCCTATTTTGAATTGCGTAATAATATGCTTTCCTTTTTGTATGGCTTATTTAAGTAGGTAGGCATAAGTTTTGTTATAATACTGCTCAAGTTTAAAACTTTCCATATGTAATTCAATTAGTCTAAAAATAAGTTTTTACTTGTCAAAATGTCCCTATATGTACCTAATAAACAATGGAAGTAGATATATGTTATTTACGTAATCGCTAGAAAAAAAAATGACGTAACTTGTAGGTACTAAGAGTTGACTAACCGTAACCTAGTCTAATAATGTAAGTTTTATATAATTACATTCTATAAAAAGAAAGAAGCGGTGAAACTGTTCAGAAAGAATAAATAAGGTGCACATGCAATAAAGCTAACTTTCTTAGGATGGGTAATTGAGACGGTTTTCAAATCCTTTGCCGTTGCGTAACTGAGTTTCAAAGCTGCTCGATTTAAGTTTTTATATTATTTTTTTACTTCTTCTAAGTTATTACGATTTTTATGAGAGCTGTAATTTTGCGGTGAAGTGTGAATTGGACGAAGGACGAAGGACGTCTGGCCTATTGTCAGACTCGTTATCGGGTTTCGGTATTAGAACTACTCACGCTGACGTATATGTAGAGCTTTTCTGGACAGAATGAACGATTGTGGTTTTAAAAGGCTTGTTCCTTCGGCGAATTGGCGGCCTTACTCTCCGTAGAATTCCAAAATAAAATAAAATACCAGTGGAATTATTGTTATTTGTGGCTACTTTTATTACACAAACAAATATATTACAAAGAGAAACGGCCACACCGGTCTCGCGCGGGTGGACCGAGTGCATTGGTGCATGTCCTGACCTAGTTGATACCGCCGCCCATGCTGCGCAGCCTATAGTGTACTAGGGAAGTTAAAAATATTCCAGTACTATTGATTGATACCCTGCGGCCATAATATTGTATTTGTGTACCAACAGGTTTCACGTTGACACCAGAATATAAATATGATAGGTAGGAGGTAGGTTACTCGTAACGTAACTGAGTTGTATGTATAGTTTATTAGTAAGTAATTTAGTTTTGACTAAAGCCAAAGCTTGAAGAAAGTCACAAAGATTTGAAAAATATGACGCTATCGCAAGGCAAGACTTTTTTGCTCTGTTAAGAAAGTGCAGAAAGCTCTTACTGCAAAAAGTTGATCCAGAACTCCAGATTAGCTATACACGCTACAAATTAGGTAATCCATGAAAAGCAAACCTGATGGGTACTCCCTCTCCCACTGCATAAATAAATACAACATAAATAATAAAAATGCATTAAATTCAAAATTGCATTGTTTCGCGCGGGTGTGGTCGCACGAGTGAGCGCAGCGGTGTGTCGGCACACACCGCTGCACCGACCCAGGTGATACCATGCAGCCCGTTACAAGCTTACTGCACATAATGCCCAATATTGCTTTTTACAGTGAATGCAGCCTATATATGTTCATGTTTTCAGTAAAACCAGAGTTCTGACAATGTATATACTTACACAATAAACATACCTAAGTGTCGAGAAAATTTTGTCGTCGTTCGCATGCTAGCCGTGCAAAACATAATAATTATGTAATTTACATTAGCACAAAGCGATCAAAGAGAATTATAATGTTAATTTTGATGCCAGTTCCTAACTAAATAATAACCTCAACTAAATAAATTAGTTCACAAAATATAAACCTTTGAAGCTCGAATTCCTGGTGATAAGTTTCTAGACAGAGACGTTAATAATTCACGGGCAGGATCCAGGCGTTTGTCCGCAGAGATTATGGGGATTGACAGGAGGGTGGAATGACTGCCGGCTAATTGAAATTGCAAGGTCTCTGACCCATGATCATTTATAATTTCAGCCACACCGAGCCGAACAGGTCAACCAAATAAATGGAAATCTTTAACAGTCGTTTGGATTAGAACAAAAATGATAAGAATAGGAAATCATTAGATCGAATAGTACTTAATTTGATTCTTTTGTTTCTTAATTCGGTCCCTTATAATTATAACGTTTGCGATACTCTAATTGCATGTAAAATATAGAAAAAGCGATGATATACACGGTAACGGCATATACGAGAACACTACAACTAAAAAACGTAAGTGCATTCCTTAGGAGGGGCTTGTCTAACTTCTACTTTATTTGAGCTAATGATAATAATGATGATCATGGCATATTAAAAAAATGTAAACAACGCATGTAATGCAAAAAGTGACGGGAATGTATTACAATGCCTTGAATTTCACCTCGACAACTTTAAAAAAGGTACTTGAGGTTATAACGAGTAATGACTAATATAAATAATAATAAATATATAAATATGTGTGGAAATTCACACTGCGCCATCTAGCCCCAAACTAAGCATAGTTTGTACTATGGGAACCAGATAACTGATACAATACTTAGATACTTTTTTATACATATATAGAATACAATATAACACCCAGACGGAGAACAAACAATGGTTGTCCTGGGTAGGAATCAAACCCACAGCCCTCAGTTCAGAAGGCAGGGCTACTACCAACTGAGCTATCGGGCGCGTCAAACATATGGAAGTAGACAACAAGTGAGTTAAAGGTATGTAATCTACTTTTCTTCTTTGGTGTGTCTATCACGGTAAGTATAGGTACAACATATAGCGCAGCAATAGAGCTATATGCAAAAAAGAGCATCCTCATCCATTTAAACGAGGTATTTTGTCATGCTTGAAGGTTTTGTTAGTTTGTCTTATATATTCTATCTTTAATAACGGGCGCGGGAATCGTCAAACAGTTAACTGCGCACGTAGCATATGATTAGCATGATTCACCATAGGGATGAGCAAATCCAAACTTATACACACCAGTTGCTCTCGAGTCATTATTACAGAGTATCTACACTACAGTCAACGCATCCATGTTGAGTCACCCACCCCGCACCCTCGCGTGTTACACCACTTACACCCTTTGTTATTTTACTTATACGGGCTTATACCTAAATCAACATTACTAATATCCCAGATAATAATTTAATACATACAGTAAAATAAATATGAATATGCATCACCTGTGTTCTGCTTCTTATAATAAAGAATAAATTGCTGCTGCTTATTTATTATTTGGTTAATTCATTATGATCATCCATCAGTGAGCAGCCGCTCAAAGTGGCGCTCTCTGGGGGAGGCCTATGTTCAGCAGGTCTGTTAGTTACATAGTTGTATAGTTGTAGTGGACGTCTTTGGAATGATGATGATGATGATTATGGTCAACGATTACTATTAATCCCCATTTCATATTTGATTGTTTTTAGTTTGCAGCATATTACTTATTACTTACTAATTTTTATCTTGACAGATCGTCAAGTGATTCTGGCTTACTTATAGATAAAGAAATATAATCCTCATTAAGATATTATCTATTACTTATATGCTAATAAAATCTTATTTCTTGTTTCTCTTTGTCTTTGTCTTTCTACTGTTAATCCTATCTTTTATTTTAAGGGCGTTCCTCAGTTCGCTAAGAAACGCGCGTCATTAGATGGTGTTGATGTTCTAATTAAACGTATTTTATTTTTTAATTTTATGTTTAACGGTAACATTTGTAATGACGGCCCGATAGCTCAGTTGGTAGTAGCCCTGCCTTCTGAACTGAGGGCTGTGGGTTCGATTCCCACCCAGGACAAACATTTGTGCGATGAACATAGATGTTTGTTCTGTGTCTGGGTGTTATAATGTATTCTATGTATGTATTTACAAACAAAAAGTATCTAAGTATTATATCAGTTATCTGGTTCGCATAGTACAAGCTATGCTTAGTTTGGGGCTAGATGGCGATGTGTGAAATGTCCACACACATATTTAAAAAAAAATGTGTCCAACCACATTTTATGTGTTTTTGGTTTCATAAATACTTTTATTTTTGTTGTATCATTATCGCAAAAGGCCGGTCTGGCAGTAGAACTATACACTCACACATACATAGATTTTAATTTTAAAGCTTGTCACTATTAATAAAAATAAAATACTTGCTAACTGTAATGTATCATAGTTTTTTAGGATAGGTAGTCGCTATAAGCAAAGCAATTAAGCAAAAAATTCTCTTCGCCATAAATATTGTGGCATCTCACGTGAAAGAATCCCAAATAGAGAGTTCAAATACCCGCCTAACACCTAATAGGTAGCAGGATATTTATTATTCACACGGCACACGTACGCTGCGTGTCAAACGGAAAAATCCAATTAACTTCATACGAAGAGTTCCATCCAACAAAACTTGACGCCCTTTCCACCGCACGAGCGAGTCGGCCGCCGCCGCCGCACCCACTCACACTAACGACTATTTTTCAATAACATTAATGGAATAACCTCTACTATCCCATTACGTCTACGGTTATATTTACCCGTCTAAAGAACGTTCCATTGCAAACAGCTACTTTATAGTTGAATATTTCATTTACAAGAGGAAGAATAGCTATGAAATATTTTAGCAGACGTTATCTCAGTAATTTTTATTTACTTTAGAGTGCCTTTTCCCTTTTGTTTTATAAAACGCTATGATTGATAAAAGTTACTTTTTAGCTTTTATAGCAGTCTGAGAGTAGAACACAGATTCGACAAACGACAATTGATGAGTAGAACTTGTTTGTTCGGTGTATGTGAGCAGAGCTTCAAGCAAAATACATCTGCATGCAAGTGTAAAGCTTACAGTTCACAAAGAAGGGTTTAAAATACAAATAAGCCAGAATTGTTCTACAATATTGTTCATATGGGAATTCGGGTCCGAAGGTTACGAGATGGTTCTGAATAGAAAATAAACAGTTTTCTAAAACGGAATCATGAGTTGGTTGAAGTTCGTGTTTTCACAAGGCTGGACCAAATTGACTATTTAACGAAACTAAGCAGAAATGTTGAGTAAAGCTTGCACTTAGTTCTTGCTCTTTTCGCCATTAGTATAACACAATTAGATACCGACCTAGCTGACAAAGGTCGGTACCCTCCGTGGGTAAGCTAAAACGACTACACTCTACAACTTTTCCAGAGGACGTAGACTTGTCGACCTTCTTCCCACCTTCTTCACACCCCTGATGGCCTAGCTTGTGATGGAGAAAACTTGTCGTCATCGTTAGAGATATACACACTTAGGCGCTACCATAAACTTGTCACGGTCTATCACGAGAAAAAGTGACAAGAAACAACTGTCGCGCTACTCATGCTAGCTATGGGCTGAGCCCTTACGAAGCCAATGTGTTGCCTTTCATTTTGACAGATGGGTGTCTCACGCGGCTAGCCTGGTGACGCAATAAAGGTCCGTATAGAGACCTACAAAATTAGACGTCCAAATCCAAAAGCAGTAACCCATAAAACCAGGTATATAGTCATAGTACTAGCTCAATCCTATCACGTTGATCTCTAATTGAAAGAGCATGTTTGAATTCGCGTGCACCTGCAAACAAAATAAAACAGTACCGTGTTAAAGTGAAAAGAGAGAAATGAGGCAGATAGATATAGGTAGGTAGTATTGTACAAAAACTTGTCGGACTTTCCATCGATAGTTGGGGAAGGTACATAATTATGTAGTATATAATATATTTATAGTTACATTCGTACCACACCTTCGAGCATTGAACCAAGCATTTGTAAATTCTCGAAGACTAACATGTACGGTACCTGTTTAAATACTTATATTAGGTATCCTATTAAGCCATCTTCACTCTGGTTTATCAGAAAATGCTCCATGTACTTCTAAAGACGAACATAATAGTAACACAACGCTGGCTAGTGAAGTGGCGTCAAATAGGGCTCAGCTCAGGCATTGTCAATGTCATGCCGTAAGCCATATCAACATTTTATAAGTTACCTGGTAATTACCTATTTGCTTTTGATTAACACAAGTAATTAGTAACAGAGTTTAAATAAAAAGACGTCTATTTTGTTTTATTTGCCATAGGGAACAGGGATAGAGGAAGCAAGGCACAATAAAACGACCGTATTTGTAGGTACAGACTGACGTTTATTATAAATGTGAAACTAACCGCTTTATACAATATATAGGAAAGGTAGGTTGACATGAAATATTAATACATAACATATTTATGTCATTTTATTAATGAGACGTTTTATTTAAAAATTAAAACTAGTTCCGTTTCTGTTACTAGATGGCGTAGTAACGACGTATTTCAAACATGGTCGTAATTTCAAACCACAGAGTACAAGGAAATGTCAAATTCAGTTGAGTGGATTATAGAGTACTTTGTCAATTTGCCCATAGAAAGCCATCAGAGCATTAGTCCTTCCATAAAATAAGGATAGGATACTAAACTCGATACATAATTATCTTAACAATGACAGACAAATTTAACGCTATCTATCGGGACTTTATAAAATTACACCTTTTTTTTATAAAACTCCTCATTTTCTATGTATTATTAGCAACAGCATAACAAATTCTATAACTGGATCTTTTGATAGAACTGTGTTACGTGATGTTACAAACATTTGGTAGGTAATATACTAACAATAAACAACAGTATTCCTAAACGCTCTCAATATGAAAATAGATTCAGATTTCTATTTACCCATATCTAAATGGTTTGCGCGAATATTTCGTATCAGCAGACAATCAACACGTCCCAAGATATTTGCTTGTAATTTAGTTACTGATATAGACAATGCTCTATTAAAGCCCACGATGGTGACTATTTTAGACATGGTGTATGTATAGGTATAGTACACCTACATTGTATTATGGTGATTGGTTCGAAGATCGTATAACTTACCTTTTTAACGTATGAAACAGGTCTTAAGCTATCTCTTAATTAATTTATTAGTTAATTTTTGGGCTTTCAATCACTGGTTTCTGTACTACTCAACAAAACTACTCAACAAAAGTTACAAAAAATCTTTGAAAATTTTGACCTTACAAAAATTTCATTTGTCTCAAAAAGTTGGCTGGAGTTTGCTGTAAAATGTTTTGAAAGCATGTACTTTTCAACAGTTTCCTAATGAGATACCATTATCTTAAAAGAAAATAACGTTTCAGTAAAATTACAAAAATGTACCTAACTACCTACGCAACAAAAACAATATAACCCTAACAATAATGTTATAGTTAATTGAACATTTGTAAATATATTATCGGAAAATCAAGCAACGTTCGCTGCGGTCACTACTATGATGGGTGGTAAAGTGGTATTTACAACTGAGGGCTACCGTTCTTCGGAGGGCACGTTAAGCCGTTGGTCCCGGCTGCTGTCGTAAGACAATAGTCGTTAAGTTATTGAAGGAAAACAGGTAAATTTTAGGTAAAAATGCGGGCACTTCTAGTAAATAGTAACAGTGAGCTGAGCGCCTTTGCCCTTCCAGTGCAATTATTGATCGGAAAAAAAGCGGTGAGATTCGTATTCAGCCAGCGATGGGGTCACGCGACCTGTCATTTGCAAAGAGATTTGCACCCTTTTAACGTTTCACCTATCAAATTTATTGGGTTCAATGACCTTCCGGGTTCGGAGTAAAAAAACAAATGTTAGTTTTTCTCTCGGTCGCTAACTTTCACAGTAGGATACATCTATCTCTAGATTGCCATAAGTCTCAGTGGTGGGAAGTGTGATAAAAATAAAATTATTCACCTAAGTAGGAACTAATATTAATTCAGTGCCAGAACTTATAAAATGGTCCGAGTGAGGGAAAGTATGACACAACAAAGAGCATTGATTTACCTATTCAGAACAAATCGTTATTCGCGAGGGAGAACGAAATAGTGAGATGAAATCGCGAATGAATATTTGAGGCGATATTGCCATCACCCTGGACTTATCTGGAATTTCCAGTCACTGAAGCAGAGCGCAATGACGCAACAAAACGTAAGCGATACTTTCATTGTCATTGTCCTACCCTCACCATGACCTCACTATCTACATTTCTAATCTGAAAGTCTAGCTGATCATCATCATAAACAATAGCCTGAAGACGTCCACTGCTGAACATAGGCCTCCCTTAGAGTGTCACTTTGAGTGGCTGCTCGCCTCCTGCATCTATCGACTCCCAGCGGCTTTCCCCAGATTGTCAGTCCGCCTAGTGGGGGCTGGTCTACGCTCTGTCTTCCGGTTGGTGGTCATCACTCGAGAACCTTTCTTCCCCATCGGTTGTCAGTAAAAATCCAAGTACGAGTAGAGCTTATATAAGTAATGGTAGGAATTTTCTAGTGTTGTTTAAGTAGGTACCACCACTTTGCTATTTATTCTGACGCCAAGCAGTAGTTAGTGTGCAAGAACTACTGTGTTCCAGTTTAAGGGACCAGTACATCAATAAAATTACTGGGCTAAAGCTAAGCTAGTGAGATCTATAATAGCAATCTTACTACTAAACTCTGCTGATGTCTCAGGACGGCGTTCGTGTATGTAGTGTCACATGAAACATTATATTTTAGTGTAAGTACTAAGTGGCAGTGTTATGGGCAACAGTGAGGCTTAGCACCAGGCGATAGACTCGCCACGTCATTAATTCACATAAAATAACAAGAACTGGAACTGACGACATCCATCATCCAATTTAAAATAGACACTCAAAATGTCTAATCCTGATTTGGCTCTACGTTTTAATTATGAACGAGGTTGATCACGATTCGGCATTTTGACAAAATGCCAGCGATCATGAATTTATAGCACAAAAGGGGATCGTGCGTTTTGAGCGATTAGCGCGCGTGTGCTCTCGTGATGGCTCGCCTGAGCAAACCGAGAACTGTGAGCCGACCTGCAAGCCAGTTATCTCTCTCGTCCAGCGGCAGCCAGTGAAAATGTTATCGCACTCCCAAATTAAATCAGAAATCGACGCCTTTTCAACGAACGATCATCCCATTACGGCGGCTCAGGCGAGCGACGCGAATCATTCCCTCTCTGTATTTCGACGGTAGATACTTAATACGTGTCTGCGCCGGTTGGGGCTTGTTAGGTTCTGTACAAATACGGTGAATAGGTGAACGCTATTGAATTTTGTCTGTGCCAGCATTTGTACATCACATGAATACCAAATATTTATTCGAAAAACAAAAGAAAATCCATTGAAAATGGAATGAAATCACTTTTCTTTCACATCTAGTTTAAACATTAGAAATGGAAAAAACGCTCACTATTTTAATTTATAATTAAGGGAACAAAAGAACTTGCGTTGAATAAACGCTTGAGGATAGGGTACTGCAGTAGAATAGGTACTTTTACTGACTTTATCGGTATTCAAGAGCTTGTTTCATTAAAATAAACTACCTATTTAGTTCCCAGTGGATAATAAAAATAAAATAGTCCCACGACGTCGTGGGTATTTCTTAATACACTTGGCTGCCAATGAAAGAATCCAGTGAACCATTTCAAGCATTATTGCGTTTTCTCGCCCCTCCCACTTGCGGCTCGCTGGATCTTGTTATAACTAACACTTATATACTGAACCTTTTAAGCGATCCTCTGAGATTTTTTTATGAGAAGCTACGTTTTCAAGACTCTCGCTTTTATTACTCTCAAAACATAATTTTCATAAGGCTTTAACAGTAAAATAAAATTTCAAGACGCATTATCGCACCTGTTAGTAAAAACGTGCGTAATATTTATAAGAATTTGGTAAGAATATAAAGGGTTTTTATTAACTTTAGAACCAGTTTGAATAATATAATTTAAGGATCAATTTTGGGAATTTGCATTATTAAAATTATACTTTTTATTGAATTTGTACATTGACATTAAAAAAGGTGCGGGGAATAATAAAGTCCACTTTTGCTTGTCTAGTGTCAGTCTGCGTAAAGTATTAGATATACGTTAAACCTAAACACTTTTAAAAACTTTGTTAATGAAGGGCTGTGGATTTAGAAAAATAAATAAAATAAACTTCTTTGGAGTCTGCGTTACTGACTCCATCGAGTCAAATCAACATCAATCAACGAAAACAATAACACAATTACCTGATCAAATAGCGCAAAGGCGGAGTGTCCACGTGCAACATCTTTAAATTAACAATCAATATAATATTTGTCATTTCAACTGTCATGAAAGCTAGTCTCTAAAATTCTGAGAAAAATTATTTAATTTATTTATACTTGATAGATGGCACTGGCACTGCCCTAACTTGGATAATTATGCGAATTATGCACATGATTCAATAAAAAAAGCTGTGTATCGAGAAAACTATCCATATTTCCTATTTGACACGTCGCCATCGTCCTGCCTGCCACATTTTGACCGACGGAAAATGACAAATAACATTTTATTTCCTTTCTGACCTTTCTCTCTACTCTACATAATAGAAGCTGACCAAAATATACATCAGAAAAGTACTACCTTAGAGAATATTGCCCTGGGACTACTATTTTCATTCCTGATTTTGTATTTCAAACCCATTCAAACTGTAAAAGGTCAACAAGTCTTTGTGGAGAAGCTATAATTATACAAAACCTCAATGGCGCAGAGCCGCGGCGCGCCTGCGAGCCGCGGCGGCGCTGTCTCTGGTGTCATAACAGAAAACGTGTCAAAAAGTGATATGAAAATGCTATGAATTTTGCTAATAGTGGTTTTTTATGTTCCTGTTTGTGCTTATACTGTTTTTGCTATGTTGTTCTTATGAGTTACTTAAAAAAACCATTTCGATGTCCCAGTCGCATTCTGCGGGGACTTCCAATATTGGGCAAAGGAGCAACAATGAGGTTGAGTATGTACAATGCCCACACTGTTCCCAGCCACGTTATTTCAAAGGCCAACGTGGGTTAAATGTTCACTTTGGTAAGACACATAAAAACCTATCACAGAATGTCCCTACGAATAACTTCCAGGTAAGGCCATCTTCGGATTCGCCGCTACTTTCTCTGTCACAAACACCCCAACAACAACCCTTTTGGCTCACTTTATCTAATTTGAAATCATCGGTTCCACTAGTCAAACGCATTCCCCGCGGTGCACGCATTGCTGTCGCACTAAATTTATCAGCCAAAATTCCAAAGTCTTAAGTGAAAACTCCGAACGTGCTTGGGAACAACTGTTGACATTCACTTTTCAGGTCCTTTATGCCAAAAACACAAAAAAATCACTCACTTCAACAATTAAAAGTAACTGTATCAACTCATCTAGCCATTCCAATATAAATAATATAGTTGATGATGGCTTAGTCTCATCAAGGAGTTACCAACCATCTACACACAGTATTTATCAAAAAGTTGAATATAAGGTGAGTGACGGCGACCTGAAGGGAGCTGCTCAACTTCTGTTTACGAGTGATGTTATCGCTCCTGATACGCCGGTAACCTTAGCTGCCCTCGTTGACAAACATCCTCCTTCTGCAGCACCTGTCCCGATTTCATCTTCTTCATCTGAACCACCTATTGACCCTCTACAGGTCACAGAGAAAGGGGTCAAAGCAGCAGTGATGTCTTTCAAAAATGGTTCTGCTGGTGGTCTCGATGGCCTCACCCCACAACATATCAAAGACCTAATCTTCGGTGCTACTGGAGACGCCGGCCGAGTGCTTTTGCAAGACATCACTGCACTCATCAACCTGATGCTTTCAGGTAAAGTAAATTCTGCCATCGCTCCCTTTCTGTATGGTGCTAATTTATGTGCACTCAAAAAGAAAGACGGTGGTATTAGGCCCATTGCCATAGGTTGCACATATAGAAGGATAGCATCTAAGGTATGCTGCAGCCATATCTTCCCCAAACTTACCGATACCTTCCAGCCTTTACAACTGGGGTTTGGAAGTAAAGGAGGGTGTGAAGCAGCTGTACATTCCCTAAGAACCTTTATTACTCATAATGGGGGGGAGGTGCTTCTGAAAGTAGATGTCAAAAATGCTTTCAACTCTGTCGATAGAACAACACTTTTGGCTGAAATTCAAAAAAATGTACCTGAAATTTACAATTATCTTTGGCAGTGTTATGGTTTTCATTCAAAATTATTGTATAGAAACCATTTGATTGATTCATGCACCGGTTGTCAACAAGGGGACCCACTAGGACCGGCCATTTTCAGTCTTGCCATACAGCCTATAATTTCGTCGCTAAATTCAAAATTCAATTTATGGTATCTGGATGACGGGTCCTTAGGAGGTGATGCAAATACTGTGATCCAGGATCTGGAAATTTTGGTTGACAAGTTTCGGTCTATTGGTTTGGAATTAAATTTTTCAAAATGCGAACTTTTTGTTACTGATTTGGTCGATAACGATAAACGTGCCGAAATCATTCAAAAGTTCAATAGTCTGGCCCCCAATATAAAAATTCTAAATAATCAGTCATTGCGCCTCCTTGGTGCCCCCATTCTTAAAGATTCCTTCCCCGCCTATATAAATGAGCAACGTACAAAATTCGAAGAAACACGTGATCGGCTATTAAAAATACGTTCACATGTAGCTTTCCACATCATTCGGTTTTACCTTTTCGTTCCAAAATTAACGTATGTGCTTAGGTGCTGTCCTCTATGGGATCAGAGCGACCTAATAACTTTGGACGAAACCATTAGAAATATCTTAACACAAATTCTAAATTGTTCTCTTTCGGACCAATCATGGTGCCAAGCCTCTCTTCCGATTCGTTTTGGAGGCATCGGTATCCGCAAAATTTCTAGTGTCGCTTTACCAGCGTTCTTGTCCTCCGTGCATAGTACTGCTGCGCTCTTTGCCAAAATAGTTGAGCCTTCCATAGGCAAAGTGCCGGTGCTATGCCTTGATGAGGCTAGTAACGCTTGGAAAATGGCCTGTCCAGGTGAAGAAACTCCCAAAAGCCCCCGTTCGCAGAGACAATGGGACGAGCCCTTGTGTAAGATCATACAAGCGTCTCTATTACGTAACAGTAACATCCCTGATAGGGCTCGTCTCCTTGCCACTAGCGAACGTGAGTCAGGTTACTGGCTACATGCTGTTCCTTCGCCCAATATTGGAACCCTTCTAGATAATTCTAGCTTTTCTATTGCAGTGGGCCTACGTCTGGGCATCTCCAGGACAGAACCGCATCTCTGTCACTGTGGGGGCGAGGTGGACCGATTGGGTCACCATGGCTTATCTTGCCGCCGCAGCGCCGGACGGCTGTCGCGCCATGCCGCCTTAAATGACGTCATCCGTCGGGCCCTTGCCACCGTCAACGTGCCGGCTATCTTAGAGCCGAACGGTATTTCACGTGACGATGGTAAGAGGCCTGATGGTATGACGTTAATCCCGTGGAGCCGTGGAAGGCCGCTGGTGTGGGATGCTACCTGCGTTGACACGCTAGCGCCTTCCCACGTTAACAACTCAGCTCGGGCGGCATGTGCAGCGGCTGAAGCTGCAGAAGACCTCAAACGGAGGAAGTATGAATCCTTAGGCGATGGATACATATTTGCTCCGTTTGGGGTTGAAACAATGGGTCCCTGGGGCCCACAGGCGCGGCTTCTTGTTAGGGAGCTGTCCAGACGGTTGGTCGACCTAACACGTGACCAAAGGGCTGGCGCATACCTCGGCCAACGAATCAGCTTGGCAATACAACGAGGGAATGTCGCCAGCTTTTTGGGCACGCTCCCCGCAGAAAGCAACCTAAATTCTGTGTTTTATTTATAGTTTTTTTTTTTTTTTTTGCGGCATAGCTTTTTTTTCATAGGGTTTTTGTTTTTAGTTAGGTGTATATATTTATTAAGATAGGTTTATATTTAAGTTGTTTAGTTTAGTGTATATATATTGTTATTTAAGTTTTTGTACTAATAAATTATCCAGGATGTTCTTAAAAAAAAAAAAATATAATATTTTTTGCAACGATATAAACAAAGAACTTTAATTGGAGATAGTGTAACAGTAAATGTATTACCTACATAGGTACGCATAATTTTCTACGTGCATATTATAAATACCTACATAATGTTTTGGTTCATAGTGTAAAAAATGTATATTAGAAGAATAATATTAACACCACTAAAGTTATACGACAATTATATATAATGGATTAATTGAAGTCGACAACGAAAATTAAATTAATAGCAATGCGCAGATTAAAAGAAAAACAATAGGTATAAATGTTATAGACTACCATAGAATAATGTATGTACCATAGAATTGACTGATGTATAATGATATTGCTTTTGGTCTGACTCACACATACTTACTTGCAAACGCCCTTCCAGGGCTCATGTCAACCTACCAACCTAATTATTTAAGATCTTGTGTATTATATAATACTTGTTATTGTATATTACCTATTTTAATCATGTACATGAATGCAGTAATAATAAATAAATAAAATAAATAAAAAGGTCACATTGTACTCGAAAATTATTCGCAAAATGCAATCTTTGCAATTATGTAGGTACACGCAGCGTCGCGTCGTTTTAGTGTCATCACTACGGCGCGCGCCGCACGCTGCTTACGTCGGCAGTTCGGTAGGGATTCCGTAATAAAAAACGAAATGAGAATGAAAAAGATTTTAAAAGTCCTCATAAAGATATTATAGGATGAGCAAAAAACTCTTCAATAAAACACAGGTTATTTGAATGTGCTAGTCGTAAAATATGTCGTAAATTTTCTTTTATACGTACCTACCGTGTAGGTAAGTAATACTTTAAAATCTTGTCAATAGGGTGCTTTTCATTTTCATTTCATTTCCATACATTAATTTTGATGCCACAATTTAAACCATTCGTTAGGTATTTGACTAGTTATGTATAAAATAAACATTGAACTATAATAATTAAAGTACTTAACAATAAACTAAACAGATGTCACCTGAGGTCACCAAGCTCACTTATCTTAAACAATATAGGAATTTGAAAAGTCTTCAATGTAGAGTGCTCTGTTTAGCTCTAAGTTTTAGTTAAACTCAACAGCTTGAGTGAATTACCGCTAATAGGAACATTGTCCCTGTAAATATCCGAGGAATGAGCGGCTCCACCTTGGAATCCGGCATTCGGTTTGCATGCAATTAAAACTTGCACAATTAAACACAGTGAAGAAGGAAAACACGAGAAAATTGAGATAAGATTAATTTTCTGACTAGTTCCCCGAGAACTTTGCAAGCTTACTTCGAAAGATAGCCGCACCAGTGGTCTGTAGGTGTCTAGGTATAGGTAAGTACCTACGTAAAAAGTTACCAACCAAGAAATCCTTACTATACTTTTTCAGAAATAATGTAAAGTTCTGTGTATCTGTCACCGTCTTATTGCAAAAACCGTTTGTTTATAAAAAAAACGCGGTTATTTATAAACTGTCGGTTTATCGCAAACAGGCAATGTGTCTCACAATAAAATGGTCGATATTTAGATTAATTATAATTAACCGGCATCATTTCGTTTTTCGTAATTGCGTACTTCTAGCAAAAATTGTTACATTATTCACAATTAAACGCTACTAATTAAACTCACAGCTGGGCACCGAGTGTTTATAAATAATCGAAATATCATCTGTTTTATTGTAAGACAAAGTGTCAATTTGCATTAAATCAACAGTTTATAAATAACCGGTTTTAAATTCGTTTTTATAAACAAACGGTTTTTACAATAAGAGGGTGACATATCCGTCTCAATATAGCGTTCTTTATAATTATGCTGTTCAGAGAAAACTCGGCACGCTTTTTTGTAAAGTTAAGAAGCGCTTGATGGTTCACGTTTATTGTCAAACGCTTATTTGCGTTTCAAATTTTTTACACATGTATGTAGTTAATAGTTATGCATGCCGTGAGCGAATAATTAAGAAGTAGAATCACGTTCGCATCGTGTGTAATTACAGGGACAGGTCGCGAGCGAAATAATTAGAGCCACCATCGAATGCCTCGTTAGTCTTCTATGGAATGAGGTCAAGGCGTGGTGTGCTCTACTACACGAGCGAATAGCGGAGACGATAAATTCTATTAAAACTTCCAATTTGCTCTTTACGTACCTGGGTTATTAGGCCCTGGAACTTGATAACGATTAATGAGACAAAATCCAGGTTAAATTCACCAACAAACGCGTCGTTCGTTAAACCTAAGATTAGTAATCTTTCTAGAAATAGGAGCTCTTGTATTTTAATCATGCTATGCTTATTTGTTGGTACTATATTTTGCCTAATTTAATAATGTATTGAAAAGTCTAGTTTGTGTAGGTACTACTTAAATAAATAAATAAATAAATAAATGTATTGAAGTTGCGTTCTGAAATATACTTATTACCTTCTAGTCAATGTGCCTATAGTTAAATACCAAATAATGGGTAGTTCAGCAAAATATGCACCGGCTAATAAACTGAGTGACAACGGATCAGGGCGGCTCAACTCGCGGGCCGCAGGCACCCGGCGTCAACCTACTTGTTTATTTATTACTTTATTACCCCACTCAACGTGGAGTGGCGGGAAAGAGCCACAATGCGACCTCGCACTGATTGAATATTAAAACATCCAGCGCCCGCCATTAAAACTTGAACATTTTCTTTTGTACTGTTTGTTTCCGTGGATAGCTTAAGGAGCTCTAACCGCGACCCGTTGAGTAACAAGCGTTACTAATATTGTAGACACAGGCAACGAGTTTCAGCTTTCGTTTCACACAACTCGAAAATTGTAAACAGTGATGCAACATCAATAATTTAATTTATTTAATTTTGTAATAACTAATTAATAATTATAATTCATTCAAGGTGAGTAAACAAATAAATTTCGTTTTTGTGTAGGTACTTTATTAATAGTTTTGATTAAGCGTGTATACCAGCTCTCCAGACTCCAGCACTTTTCATTGCGGACTTGGATAAAAAGACTTTATTTAAGCGGGTAATAAGAAGGTACCTAAGTAGAACAAGTTTGTGCCGAGAGTACTTCTTTGAAAGTTTTTAATATGAAACCTTAATTATCTTTTTATGGCCCCACTTAGTTTAGTGTAACTTGATCTTACCACAGTTTAAAAAGTATTTGGGCTTAATGTTTTACACAAAATTAAACCGTACGTAGGTCTCTACTTAGAACTTACCTGCTACTTAGAAGATTTTGTAATCCAGCGTATAAACTCTAATACACTATCCTTTTCTAATTAATAGGTAGGTACCTACAGCAAAAATTTTTGTGAACTAGTACCAACGAACACCTTTTAGATATGAAGCGGCTGTAAAACTTATTACATGAAATGAAAATATAAGTATACAGCCAAAATTTTACATGAATATTTATTTTTCACATTTTTAGGAGCTTCACATTTATAAAAACGCAACTCTTTACAGCGAGCTATGGAAAGAGCTAGGCTTGGTGTTTCCTTGCGAGACAAGATCCGAAATGAAGAAATCCGCAAGAGAATTAAAGTCACCGATATAGCTTTCAGAATGAGCAAGTAGAAGTGGCAGTGTGCGGGCCACATCGCTCGTAGAACTAACAACTGATGGGGAAGAAAGGTTCTCGAGTGGTGACGACGAACTGGAAGATGCAGCGTAGTCCGGCCCCCCACGATGTGGACCGACGACCTGTTCAGAACCGCGGGAGCCGAAGGATGCAAGAGGCAAGCAGCCGCTCAAAGTGGCGCTTTTAGGGAGAGGCCTATGTTCAACAGTGGACGTCTTCAGGCTGATGATGATGATGAACCATTTAATCTGTGGGATATACTGGGTACATATTATACTTAATTACTTAATTATAAATAAGTTGATCAGGCATAGGTATATAGGTGCATAAAGAGGAGGTAAGTTAGTAAATAGAAATCACCGGCAAAATAGTAAAAATTTCGTTTACACAGCATACCTTAATAGCCTGATTACACCTACCGAGTAAACGGACGAGTCAGTGCTTTCAGCCGAGCACTCGACCTAGCAACAGGCCGAGAGAGCTACTCGGACCCTGTTCCATTTCCTAGGCCGAGTAGGTACTCCCCACTTCTCCGTACCGTCTCGCTCGCTCATTCGGTGGGTCTGAACACGCGCACTCGGCGACCACTCGATGTGTGTGTACACGTCACTTTTTCCCGCGAATTTTCACTCGCACGAAATGTAAAACAATGACTGTCTCGCCACAATTTTAAAAATGTGTGTAAACACATAACATACAACTCAGCCATATCAATGTCTCGGCCCACTGACATTTTGATGTCTCGCCGTTCGAGTAGAACTTAGAAGGTAGGTGTAATCAGGCTATTAGCGTCGACCTTATAAAGGTTAATACTTACCTACTACCTATTATCGATTCTGTGGTGCAGCGAAGTAGGTACAATGTTTGGGTAATATTTGGCTATCTCTATTATGCTTGGAAACATCTAAATTATAATCGGCTTTATAGGGATCAGCAAATCTCTTTTAATGAGCAGAGAATATCAAGTGATACCCGGCGTTGCTCGGTCTAATCACACAAATAACGAGTCGATGTCGAACAACCAAAACAAAATTTAATCTGGATTTATTTAGGATTATACGAGTCCACGGTTTTCACGGCTCCGTTGAATATATTTTTATGCTCACTGTGATTAATGGGTTTTGAGTTTACATGAATAATAAGGTCAAAGGTTAATGTTATTTGTGTAGGTATTAACCTACGGTCATTAATTATGACTACAGAAATGTTTCTATAGGTACGTATATTTATACATCAGTCATCATCATCATCTTCAGCTTATATTTGTACCACTGAAGCTTCTCCCAAAGGCTCGCCACAGAGCGCCATCTTCGGCTCTTTTTTTCCTTGCGAGCTGTATACCTTGGTATATCATCGTTCCATTTTACAACAGCGCATTCATTTAGTACTTAGATAGGTAGTTGGTATTAGTTGTACAGACCAATACACATAATTACTCATAATCACTTCTCTAAAATAAATAATCGATGTATATTCCGCTTATGCTTATAACTATTGTACGAATATTCAAAGTAAAAGAAAATATTTGTTTGAAATAGTTTAAAAGATAAGACTGTGAAACCTATTCGTATATAGCATTTCCTAAGAAACCCTAGCAAAAACCACCAAAAATACATTTAGCTAAAATAAGTTAAGGTGCAATTCACATGCATATGATGGATAAATTCAAGCCCAGAATTCTGACAGGAGGGCTGACCACTTGCCCACAAGAGAAGAAGAAGAATACCTATAAGATAATGTTCATAAAATGCTGGCCTACTTGGAAACAAAACGGTGATTAATGCAAGAGCACTCCCAGCAATAGGTAAGGAGCGCGACGGAACAATTGTCAAAGCAATATCTTGGAACAACGAACGTTTTGTTCGTGATTACTCTGCGATCTTACAAACGCTTGTGAAGATTGAAAATCTGCATTAGACCAATAATAGCTGTAATTTTGTCCTTAATTAGGTACCTACTAGTTTATCTATTTACATTTATGGGTATAGGTACTTGTAATACCTAAAGAAACAAAAAGTATGCAAGTTTAAGTACCTACCGAACAAAGGTACTCTACGCACTATTGAATCCGTCACGCGATTTGCTGACTCAATCTGCTAGATGAGAGTCGCAAGTCGCAACACGCTTCCACACGATGCAATTGGTTAGATGGTCGAGCAGAACATGCCTCCGAAAAATGCAATTTGAATGATTGGCGTGACAGATTGAATGGTGCGTAGACTATTATATTCTTTACACACAATATAAATACGCGATGTGACGAGCAGGGCCAGATAGAGACATGCCAATCAACGAGCATTTACAAAAAAATGTGTCTAAAGTATTCTACCTATCAATAAATGGTTAGAAGTTGAACTCTATATTCGTTTATGGATCGAATGTGGTTTGGGAATAGCTTTTACAGCAGATTGGATTCCACTCCGTACCTAATCAATAGATTTCCAGAGGAGAGCAGATAGGTTTCTTTCTTTACAGCGAGCGTATCTACTATCATGAAACCGGAAGACACAACGTAGGCTAAGATAATATAATACCTACAGGCCCCTCATAATACCAATTAAAAAATCTTAAGAGGGGAATACCCCTCGGTTAACTTTACCAAATGGTTATAATTTCTTTTTCAGCTTTAAAACATACCTCTACAATAATAGTTTGAAACGGATTTTATTAAGTCGCCTTCTTGAGTTTAATTCGGAACTTTTTCAAAAGGCAAAGTTAGCAAGTTACAAAGGCTGTGGGGAATGGTTTTCGCGCCGGAGCGGATTAGAAAGGCTGGAAAGACGCCATGAAGGAATAATGGAAATGAAAGTTCTAACAGGCTCAGCTTACTTAGATTGTGTGGCTTCCAGGAATCTCGCCTTGGATTAAACCAGACACGTTCGAACCACAACATAAATTTCCTCTTAACTCCCCATGTTTTGTATGTGTTTGTGTAGCGGAAGGTTGCATACATAAAGTGCTCGTTAAATTATTGAGAATAGCTCTCATGGGAGGTCGTTTAGATCTGCTTCTTTTATTTGCATCCAAAAATTAATTCGTTACTGGCCATGCTCCCCTTTTAAATGGTTGCAAAACGTACCTACCAACTTAAAAATATAAAAATACAAATCATGTAAGAAATTCAGTCACGCGCTATGGAACTATACCTAACTGCCAAAATTTTCAGTTCAAAATATTAACCATAACTACACTACGTTTAATGAATGAATGCGAATTTATAAAGTGGCAATTGGGGTCTGTTTCTGAACAAATTGTACATTCAGAGCTTCACTAATGAGATAGAGCGTGAGGGAGGGACGGCAAGACTATCGGGGAGAGACAGCATGGCGGAGGGTGTCTCCGTAGACCATATTTTACGTTTAATTGACGCACAGCTGTCAGCTAATGAGTCTTGGATTTTTATAAATTCAAATAGATTTTTGTTTGAGAAAACCCGTCAGTAATTAGAGCTCGCCAGTTGTCGCAGTTTTTAACATTGATTTTAGTGACGGTAGCTCGGGTGCCGCGTTCACTTGCTAGTGCTGAATGGTTTAAATAGACAGCACGTTTATTTTTATAGCTTTAATTAAATCAACAGTTCCGCTGGTTGGTTGCGATTCAGATATACGTTCTACCTACACAAACAAAGCAATGCCTTACTTATATACGCACGTAGGTACCTCAACAAAATAGTTCACGTTACCGTTTTCGAATATTAATATTTTTGGAAATGTTTAAAACACACACAGTTACACACGTAACTTACACTATTTTTCTAGCATATACAAACGTACTTACACTGTTTTTCTATGCATCAATCACAGCTTTTTGCCATTTACAAAGAATGGATTTAATTTCGGCTTATAATAAGTATTATTTTTAAATCAATTATTTATTGATCGTTGATTGGTCGATTTCGATTACCTATTCTTCGAAAGATTGCTTTTTTGAGAGTTAATCAATGAGATAAATTAAATAAGTAATTTCTGCCATATTTAAATAATTAACGGAGATCAAAGGCAACGACATTAATAAATACAGCTGAACTGAGAACTCTTCCTTATTTCGAGTCGGTTAAAAATCTATGCCTTAATTATGTTTTTTAGATAAACATAAAACATATATTCTTATATTCTTATAGTTTTTTGTCGCTTTAAATATCTTGAGTTATCTACTAGGTATGTATAGGTATATCTAATTCTAATTTCCAAGGCATCTCTTTTGCTGACAACGACAGTGATACTCTGAAAGCTAATTTTCCTCTCCAATACATGAATTTATAATAATTAGGTGCCTTCTGAGAAAAGTTTATTTAGGATATGTTAACGTTTTTTTACAACGTCCTTTGCGTAGTTTCTGTAGGTTTCGAGCATGGTAATATAATAAGCATGCTAATTTTTTTGTATAAAAATATACTTATTCGTATTATATATTCATAATAAATACTTGTAAATTTATCTTGGCCGCGGTACATATATCTTTATGGTTTATGGTATCCATCGACTACGACGCAGTGTTGTGTAAGCAAGCATACAAGTCGGAGACGTAATAAGTTTTATTTTTGCTTTGTTGTTACTGTTTGTTATAATATTATTCAAAGAGGAAGTCTGAGGAGGTTGCCAAGCAATTTGGCAGGCGCACAGCGGCGGCGGCGCTTCGCAGATAGGGCGTTATTTACAGCGACCATTCGGGCGGGGGCGAACCGTAACTTCTGCTTAAATACCTTGTTAAAGCCACGCTGGCCCTATCCACACATTCCGTCTCTCCACCGCTGATACCGAGAAAAACTCGTAAACGTAGTCTTTGCATATGAGTTGATGGTACAGAGATATGATTTCACGAAATGGAACACGGAATACATCTATACGTTTCAGTAGCATTGACATGCCAAATTGTTGGATGACAAGGAATCACGTTCTGTATTTTATTTACAGGTTTATTTTCCAGTTTGAAGTGGCTCAATGCGCTAAAAAAGCCGGCGCGGGTGCGTAGTCGTGTGCGCCGCATCGCCAGCAGTTTTGCTTTTTGAAGTGCTATAGCCATAGTAGCCATAGATATACAAACACGACGACTATGACGATGATTAGGACGTTACATTTAACGATGTTAGCCATCATATAACTGTATTTTGTATATTTGTAACACTTCAATAATTTTGAAAAAAAGAAAGAATTTGAGCTTTTCTCTGAATTAATTTTTTTTATACTTTACATTTAAGATTCATTTAAACATTATAAATCCTTTACACATTGCTCTACGCACCTATCAGCATTCAAGGTAGAGCGGAGCGAATCAGATAAAGGATGTTATTTATAAGATACGTTCTAGTAAATAGAAACCCGTATAATTTGTCGTCACAAAAGGCCCCCTCCGTATTTCGCGTACATATTTTATTCACTTTGACATTCAATTCTATTCGCCTATTGTTGTTTACTATTGTCTGTATTACTATTGACATAAATCTTGGAGTAGTTTGTGTTTGGGATTTTTTTAGCAGGTAAGTACCGATGTTTTTGTTAGAGTTGATATATTGGGTGCTTATAAATTCTACCTAAAACTTGTTATTAAATGATTGAGGTAGATTTCTAGATTCCCGGAAAATAATAACAACATCTCTACATTTTAAATCTCTTTATACACTAAACCAACTTATTACCATTTGCATATACTTACCTACACAAAGACATAAACAAGGATAAGGTAAGTTTTTATGTGTGGTGTGACAACGGCTTGCTTGAGTTTTTGTAGCAAAACTACTTAGTATCATTTATTATTATGCACCTTATAAAAGTTTTGTACACCTTACCTATCATATCCCTATAATAGATTTTTTTTAATTAACATCGTCTAGTAATAATTAAATAATAAAACAACGCTTACGATAAAATAATTGCCACTAAACATAATAAGCCTCTTAGAGTTAATTTAATTGGATTTGTAAGTATTCAGGTTTACAGGGCGATCACTTTAACAGCAGTTAAGTTCGTTGAAGAGAAGGAACGGAACACCCTATCGGCATCACAGTGTGGGTAAGCTAGTAACACTGTTGGCTCCTTTGACAGTCAAAGGTTGGCTCTAATAAAAGAGATAGAAGATACCTATGAATTTAAGCGGACCATTATTTTTAAAGAGTCTCCTCTTAATGAAAAATTGAAACGCTGATGTCTTTGTGTTTGTTTGTATATAGCTTTCACATTGAACAGGTGGGAGTGGAATTTTGCATATAGATTATTTAGTATTCTATGTATGTATTTACAAACAAAAAAGTATATAAGTATTGTATCAGTTATCTGGTTCCCATAGTACAAGCTATGCTTAGTTTGGGGCTAGATGGCGCTGTGTGAAATGTCCACACATATTTATTTATTTTAGTTATTATTTATTTATTTACATTGAAATTATTTGAAATTGCGGAACGTTTCAAGTAAGAAATGTGTATGTATGTAAGTACCGTGTGCAACACGTCGTCGTATAACAAGCAAGCCAATAAGCACGGCTTATCTAGCGGCAAAAAGACGCAAGTATAATAACTTTAAGTTTTTAGAATTTTGGACCATAACACGATAAAAATAAGCTTGCCATTTTATACACAGCGTTTAAGTATAATACTGAGTTAATTGTGCTGTGGCCCTCTAGGGACAGTGTTACAGTTTATGTTTGAATTCAGCGGTGATATAATATTTGTGTAGCTAATAAACGTTCCAGCATATGCGGGCTAATGTCTCGTTATGTATTCATAACACAGCCATTGTGTCGAGTAGCACACACAATGTTGATTCTATTAGGTTGCGGAACTTGCGGAAACGAAAGCTTGTCTGACAAGCGGTGTTGTTTTATGCCACCGCGCTGTGGGAACGAACCGCGAATATATTATTGTCTACTACAGTTCAGGAGAGCCGAATCATAAAACTCAAACGTAGCTTCGGAATAAGTGGCGTGGCGAATATTGAATCAATTCTTTTTTATGTTTTTCAATTACAATAAAGTTTATATAGGTACGAGAGATGGATTACGATATCGTATTACGGAAAAGCAATTATGTCATACACATCCTAGCATAATACTAAAGATATTTATTTCTAAACAGTTAGCACTCCTATCACTTTAGGCACCAAAGTGCCTGATTAAAATTGTTATGTAGATTTTACAAGGTAAAGCGCTTCAAATACAAAAATCATTATGTTTATTATTATAATAATAAGTACTATGTGTGTAAAAGGCACGCAGGATACCAAATGTCTGAAAATGGCATTTGTAAATTTAATTTTACAATGATCAAAGAACGAAGTAAAATCTCGCTCATACGTCCGCGTCCGACGGATCTAAGCGGCAAAGCGTACGCATGTCTGCAAATCTCATTACATTTTGAGGATAAGAAAATTCAATATCCATCGTTCTTTGTCTGTTTATACTCTTGCAAATTTTATTTGGACCCCGTTTAAATCGAAATGGAAGAAAGTTTCTTACACGCAAACTTCAACGGATATCAATTTTAATTGAATTTACGAAGTTTTAAACTGGTTAATAACACAATAAAATATAATACGTGCCTACTGTTATTTATTTTCCTAAAAGCTTTTCCTTATTTTTGCTTATATGTATATTGTACCTACATATTTATATAGGAGCACTTAAGTTGTCGAGAGTTAAAGTGCCTTGTCAAAAAAAAAATAGACACACCTAGAACTTTAAGTAGCTATAATAAAGATCATCGCACTTACGTATTACATAGGTAAATTAGGTAGATGTATATACCTATAAGAATATCTTAAGTATTTTTATCCTCTCATCTTTACAACACCTTAACCGGCTCTTCTTAAAATTTATATAAACATAAAAAAATCAGTCATATTCGGCAGCCGAAGAGATTTTACGAGTCGTTTTCGGAAAATATACGTTAAACAAGGACCCTGTTATTGCTTAGGACTCGTGTAAATTAGCCAGTGGGCGGGCTGGTTAAGGAAATCTATTAATTATTCCAGAGAACTTCGGCATTGATGTTTATCTTAGCAAACAAAGCCACTCACTATATAGATACCTACGTGTTAAAAGATATGAGGTACCTTCTACGTATAATGAACTCGATAGAATGTGATTTCGTGAAACGATGTGTAATAAACTTCATATTTTCATAGATCTCTCTGACTTGGTGGCTAAAAAATATTCCTTTAGATTTCGCCGGACTTCTAAATGAAAGGAAGTTAGCTCATGTAGCGGAGTTAAGGTATTATATTTGAAATTACAGGCTGTAACTAGTATCTACCTATTATAAAATCTGTGGTAGTACCTAGGTACTTGTTATTGTATATAACATCTGCAACGTAAGTATTCCCTTTTTAAAAAGGGTACTATTTCGGTCCTTCTCTACCTTTTTTAGCATCGCCATTCCTTGTCTGTTGATACAAAACTTTGGTATCGTAATATCGCTGGAGTCTCCAGTGATATAACTCCTCCAGTGAGTCCACATAAGTGATACATTCATTTATGCACCTGCGGTAATTTGAGTATAGAGAGTAAAGTTATACATACATTTACATTTCTGATAAGCTGAAAATCTTGCTGATGTTGAAAACCAAACAATTCTTACGAATAAGCAAATACCTTTCGTTCGTTCAAGTTTCGTTGCTAAGAAGATTAAACTTGAATGCGGATCAAAGTACAAAGCGCTTAATGCTACTAGGTATAGGTAGCTACCTACCTATACCTCTACATGTACAATTATATAATTAGTAGTAATAATTTAGTACATATACCTACATTTCATTATTTAGGCCAACGTGATACCTACATAGTTTTACGTTTCACACAGGACTAAGCTCAATCGCACTAAACCGTTCTTCATTTACCTCGACGTATCTACTCAACGTTTAACTTGGTCGAAACGTGCACCAGACAAATCTTCATTTAATAATAGTTGGTTAATTCACATATACAAACTGAAAATATGTATGTTGGAACTTGAATGTTTAAAATATGAACAGTATTTACAACAGAGCGCGTTCATAATCAAATTATTATCTACCAATGGGGTCGTGGCAGCAGAACTCAGCGTTAAATTAGTAACTGCCAGCTGCGCTACAAAAACAGGATGATGTGTTTCAGCTCAGTCGCCTCTAGCATGCGCAATGCGTGCATTAATTAGCCCTTATTATACGCGCCTCGTATTCTGGCTCCTGCTTTACACTAAATTAGTTCGCTTTATGCACTCATTACAGTACCTATGGCTTGAAGTAAACAAATTTTTTAATTAATTCTATTTATATTAGGTCTGTTTACTACCTACTTCGTTTAAGACACTGAGGTATGTCGTATGAACAGTATAAATTATGCATGTATGATTTTTTAGTACTGACGTTGGCGTAATTCTACTCTTTCTTTCTTAAGTACACTGTATTCAACAGGCAAAGTTTCAACGACAGCTATTGAAGAAAAACTCGGTGTGGAGTGAATCCTTGCGTGAATCAGGAATGCGAGTATCCATCAAAAAAAAGTTCAGTATTACCAATTTACTTTGCAGCTCCCTTTGAAGATTTTGCCTGAGAATGTTCGGTATTCTTAAAGAATAAAGCTCAAAATTGCTTTAAGAATTTATTTACATTCGGTGCAAAATAAAGATGTTCGATACATGATCTCAGTCGAAAGTTTTATTTCAAAGATAGCGTTGAAGGCATCGTCTGGAGTCAGGTGGCTACCAAATGCCATTCCCGTTTGTAAAGTGTCGTCTCTATTACTGTTTGATCTCTGTTGGAGACTATCATATAAATGTAACTTCGGAGGTGGAAGAAGGATTATGTTTTATTCAACTGAAAGTGGTTTCTAGAGAAAAATCAGATATGCCATAATTTTCAAGATAATTAGGTATATTTATTCGTGGGTTAGAATTACATTTTAACACAAATTTAGAGTGGGGAAAATGTGTTAGACATTTACACTTGTAGGTGTAGGGTCTTTGGTTAAATTCGTCATCATCATCATTAACAGCCTGAAGACGTCCACTGCTGAACATAGGACTCCCCCAGGGAGCGCCACTTAGAGCGGCTGCTCGCTTCCTGCATCCATCGGCTCCCCGCGGCTTTCACCAGGTCGTCGGTCCACCTAGTGGGGAGCCGGCCTACGCTGCGTCTTCCAGTTCGTGGTCGCCACTCGAGAACCTTTATTCCCCATCGGTTGTCAGTTCTACGAGCGATGTGGCCTGGCCATGGCCATTTCAACTTGCCAATCCTAAGAGCTACATCGGTCTCTTTAGGTCTCCTGCGGATCTCCTCATTTCGGATCTTATCTCGCAGGGAAACACCGAGCATTGCTTTCTCCATAGCTCGCTGCGCGACTTTCAGCTTAGTAATGTTTGGTTAAATTGTTCCACTCGAAAAGTACGAAAATTGAGGTCGGAGACATGTAGCTAACGGTAATTGCAGAAAGGAAATGGAGTTAGGCCCGCCATATAGCCCGAATGCATCGAAATCGCTACACAAAATGGGACCGAAGCGAATTTAAGGTCATGAGGGTGCCCAGTGAAACCATGGGTCGGGAATAGCTGAATAGATAGTCAGAAAACATCGTAAAAGGGGATCGTTCAGAATTAGAAGTATCCTTAAAAGAAAAATTTGGTTGGTATCGAAATTAAGAGCTCATAGCTTTCATACTTGGGCGACAACCATCTTATAGGTATAATATTTTTAAATATTGAATGTAAGTAACTATGTAGGAAAGATAAAATTATGAGAGTCGGAAAAGTATCTGCACAATACTTCCGGATAAATAGAATGAATATCAATAACCAATTTGAAGAAATTTGAAGAAACTGTGAAACAAAGTGTCTGCTCTGCAATCAAGTGAACATTAATAATAATTAATAGCGGTAGGTACCATGAATTGTCATGACGCATAAATTTAATTAGCGACATAATAATCGCGTTCGCTGTCTCCTGGGATATCACGCGTGGCCACGTCGCAGGCACAATCCAGTTACCTCCGGTGATTGGGACACAACGACGCGACGCGCGATGCGATTAGACGGGATCAATAGCGGCGTTAGTGCGAGTCAGTGGGGGCGTGTGATCTCTATTGCATTGATTTGAGATGCAATCATCTTCATATTTTCTGTAGATATCTCGCTGTGGTGTAGCTAGAAAAATTACAAAGAAGCCTCTTCATTATGACCAGGTACGAAACAAATGTATGTTGAAATAGTACTAATATTACATTTATGTTTCACTGTGTCTATCATTTAAAGAATTGTTGGTAGATTGTTTTGCAAAATCTCTGCAAAACTTTCTCTGCAAAAGTTTTTCTACAGTTACAGTGATTTGTAAGAAGAAAGGCGTTTTAATGAATGTCTACGTGTACGTATGCCAACGTATAAATATTACAATACTGTAGACGCAAACGAACACTTTACAATCTCTTCAACGCATTATTTAATATTTTTACCAATGTTTAGGTGTACGCTTCACTAGTGTAGTGTATGGGACCAATGATAGAGACTACAGTATAATGAGTGTATTGCTTGGGAAGAGATATAAGCGGAATCGTCTTAAGCGTGTGATATGACGTCGACTGGGGTGGACGTGCCCGCGTCTCTGAGCCGGTGTCGAAGAGACACTCTACAAACAAACACACAACTAGTGTTCAGTTCTTTAAAGTAAAAAGAAACTTTGTTAAAGTTTCAACGTACTGACTAATAAAAGTCATAGTCAGCAGTTTCTGCCCTTACATAATAATTAAAACTTGGCTGTAACTATTTTAAATATTTATGGATTGCAGGTTTACCGCATAGTGTAACTACACAATCGAACTTTTTATCTAATATGATGTTTAGACATACTACTGGAATTTCACATTAGGACAATTTTCACACCGGAAAATTGTGTCCACGTGGATTATACTGTGGCTGCACAGTGAAGATAGCTTAAATACATATTATATAAAAAAAAATTTGAATCAAAATAACTCATAAACCAGTTATTTGTACTTAGAAAATCATCCTTACGTATAGCAGAATATTTTCCTTAAATTATGAAGCGCTTCTCTTTGACAAGGCAATTTACGTTTGTCTCCTATCTTAGACTACCTTAGAATTCACAACACTGTAACGTGATAACATTGCTTTAGGTGTTTTGTATCTAAATGTACCTGGTCCGGCGCTGGCGATACGACAGTCTCGTCTGCGACAATTAGGTAAGCTATATAGTAGGTACGAAATGCGGCCAAGCGTGTCGCGGCGCGACGCGCTCTCGCACGCGTGGTTACACGTTGCTGCCAATTTGTGCCGCATTGTTGCCACCAACATGCTGTACACATCTTCAGATCTATTTGGTATAAGTAAGAAGTTTTGAAGGCGTCCACTGCTGAACATAGGCCTACCCCAGACGGCTGCTCACCTCCTGCATCCATCGACTACCCCTGGTTCTCTAAGTATATTGTTTTTTAGTCTAAGGTTTTTTTGTAATATGCCATGTAATTATACGAACTGTCGATGTAGATATAGCCATGTAAATAATTCAATAGTAACCGCATACCACACTGAATACATAATACCTCTCGTGACAGTCGCGTCTACAGTAATTACACGGGTTACGTGCAAGCCACGCTTGGTTACACTCTCCTGCCAATTTGTAGCGTATTGTTCTCTAAAACGTCGTACGCCTATACTAATTAATGTCACATATTTTTGTACGAAACTGTTGCGAAAATCAAAGCGTGCGGTGGTTTTAAAGAATAAACGTCAAGGGGAAGAGTATATTACAACCACAAATAACACTAACAAGCATAATAACAAACCAAAAACCACAGCGAAAACCCATTAAAAATAGTTAGCATTTCATAGCTACAGATTTTTTATAGTACCAATACCACAGAGCTATGAAACAAATGACACTTCGCCTGAAGCGTTTTTTTTTTCTCTGTGACCAATCTTCAACAAATCAAAACATTATAAGCTCAATGCTGCTACACATAGCGTAGTAACTTCGTAGCACGTAGCATGCACCTACGAACTAACAAAGAACAATCATTACATAGCATTATTATACATAGCATTTTAAAAATTCTTGCGTCACATTTATTGAATCATGTGATGGTGCTTTATCATCATAAGCCGACATAAAAAGAAAATTATGGCCTTATTTCCGATAGAGTACAGTAAAATGTAAAGTATGATTGATAGCGCAGTAAAGATGATTGAGTATTGAATGAGTCGGTTTAAATCCGGGATCATACTGATCAAATGGTATTATTGTATGTAAGGCAAATAATATTGTTCCGTGAAATAAAATTTCGCTTTTTGCCTTTCCATCAGATGCCAAAAAAAACATAAACGATAGCATCAGAGTTGGTCTAAACTAATATTGACTCTAGTTCAGTACAAAATGAACAAAATTGTTCAATTTATTATTTATCATTTTTCAAATATTTACACTATTTATTTATTTACAATATTTTTTTTTGACAGTTACTAATGTACCTACATCTCACAATAATATAAATACCAACACATGTTGTACGTCCACCGCTGAACATACAGGTATCTCTCCTATTAGCGGGCCATAATATGTATACCTACGTTTGGCAGACGTCTTGGTGATCGCAGTAAATTACAATGCAAACAAAAAAGAATGTTGCTGCTCATCACCTATAAGCTGGAAATTCCCTGATATAAAACAACATCAACATAGCATTCGCAAAAATCCTAACAACATACACAAATATATCTGCCGCTGTATATTTTAATTCCCCTGCACTCAAATAACTGAAACTTCCCCTCGTCGGAAACTTTGCGTTCCGATTTCTTTGTGTTTTTTAATATCGACTTTTTTGCGCTCGAGCGGCGGTTGCTAATGGATTTTCAATATTTGTGTTGACAGACAAACAAGAGTGAATGGAGTGGGTTCTAGCATTTCGTCTGGGATACTACTACGAAATCTACGAAACAGTTTTGAATAAAACAAATGTTTCAACGGAATTTCGCATATTTGGAGACTCTTCTATAAATACTAATTGCGTTTGCTCAATATGAAAAAAAAAAACAAATGAAGGTAGAACAAATGAATCAAAGATGTGTAATAGTTACTTAATAATATCTTTTATTGGGAAAGTTATTATAGTGCTGAGGATGAAAACCAATGTGTAATCAATGGAGGTATTTATTACAAGTTACTTGACTTTAAAAATGCAAATCAATTAACTTGATAATTCTCTGAAGCAAGTAGTTGACACTGAACTAAGTTAGCAATATAATATAGCGTAAATATTTAAAAAGTTTTATTATACCAAATACAGTTTTTTTTAAGTTTGAGATAACCATAGTAGAATCCGCCGCCCCTGACTGTGTATCAATAAGAACCCGATTGGCGACGCTTAGACCAATGTTTATTTTTGTTTTCTCTAGGTTTACACTTTAGATTAGTAGTTAATCTACTGCAGTAAACAAGTTCGTTGCAATTTCTGTGATTTAGTATCAAACTTTAACGAACTAGGCTTCATTTTATTAATGCAATGGTGCGTTTATGGTTATTCATTGTTCCTATCAGGCTTTTCCCCTGTGTATAATTTTCACATTAAATGCGTATCGCCAAACAAAATGACGCAGCACGCCGTAAAGTAGAAACAGAATCCTGACCGAGACGAAACCGTTATTGCACATTTAGTAAACCAAATGTCTGAAGGGAACAGCCAGCTATAATAAATTCCGATTGCCATGAAATATTTATGTGGTGGCACCTACATAACGCTATGTCCGCGGAAGGCAACTAGCCTCTTACTTCAGTCGGCTCCGCAACTCACGGCCGTCAAACTCTATTACCATAAATAGGTACAGATTCCGGCCGCTCTGACCCTACCCATTATCTTATATTGGTGCGAGGAGATGAGTTCGCAACATTTTTATAGACCCCAAAAATACATCGTATTTTATTTATCAGTTCCTACTTTCGCGTTTATTACGAAAATATTGCTACAAAAAAGGTAAATTAAGAAGCGTGCCAGGAAAGTTTAGGAGGACGGCGAATAAATAATGAAATACTTTTGAATCAATTTGCTGTGACGCCCGCCTTCCCATCAAATAAAGCCTATTCAAATAGGCCTACTGTAGCTGTTTATTAAGTTGCCTCATTTATTTTTATCTTTTAATATATGGTTATTTCTAATGTTTTGATACGAATGCGCTTTTGAAGCGAAGCCGTCTAGACTTAATTTTAAGTCTATGGAAATTAAATTATAATTATGTTGAACGTTTCTACACTAACCAGATTAGCATGTGAGTGACGTGTCGCGGTTGCGGCGGGTGCAGTGCAGCGATGCGAGGGGTTGTGTTCCCGTGATCACTGGGGGTGGGCTGCTCTGGTTTAATCTGTCAAGGCCTAAGCACCACCACAGATATTAAAATAGTAGTACCTACGAACCATGGACTAAGTTAACGTATAACTATAACTAAATACTACAGTTTTCGTTATTTGGTTTATCTTACACGTAGATGGGTATAAACATAATAACTCAGATATTTAACTAACTAACAACATTTTAAGCTGGAAGTCCCATGAAGTTGCAATAATACCAACAATAAAATCTAAAATGAACAAAGAGTACCTAGTAGCTCTAGTAGGTACATAATCGTAAGGATACTTATGCTATGGCAGTGGGCTGGAGCATTTGTACCTGTCTATATTAAATCAACGCGGCTAGTATTCAGTCCAAATGTTTTTTTTGAGTAGGGTAGTATTATATCTAGTAGCATTTAGTAGTAGTTGGTATTATTGTAGTAGTTAGTTTAAATAATAAAGCCATTTGCCTGTTGACTATAATGGGATGGGTCATAAGTCACGAAACCATTCTCTGATCTCTCATACAATTTTAACTTGCTATTTGAACTTCTGATGAATGGCACGTCGCGGTTGCGGTGTGCCAGCGAGCGATGCAACGCGACACGGCTTGTAGTCTTCTGATGGCCACTCAAGTATAATTTAGCTCAACTATTTTGGAATAATGTCTGCTAGTATCACCTACACATTGTAGATAAAATTCAAAATAACTAAATTACGAAAGACGACGCACGCAGTTAATATCGGGGGTATTGACTACCCCCCGATATTAAGTACATCAAAAAAGCTGGTAGTAAGCGTAGGTAAAATAAAATAAATTGTTGTATACGACTTCAATAAATAAAACTATCTAGATAGTGCTTTATATGTTCCAAATTCATAATAGTGACGCCGGCGATTTAAAGTTATTAATTTGTGATTGAGAACAATCGCATTATCGTTATTCGCAGTAACGTATCATTCCTTCACAACATTTTCGGGACAGCTGTCATAGCGTACCTAATGCATAGACAGTAGACACTCCACATGTTGCTTAGTAAGTGAATAATAACAAACGGCAACTGAGAACCACTTTGTTCTACGAAGACGATGAAATTTACATGGGTCTGAGCGACCGACGGCTTTTCCCAGACCGATTTCTCTGGAAAAGTGAAATTTGATAGGAATATTGTCTTAAATTATACTTAAAGAAATATGGTCTACTCTCTACGACTTCGGCTGCGAAAGCACTCTGGCTGTAACTTTATTATTACACCAGTGGATAGTGAAATGGGGTCTTTCTTTACAACCTAACACATGTTTGGCGCATATCAAAAAATAGCACGTAGCTCTTCCTGATTTTAGTTATAAGCAGTAACCTAAATGTACAAACTTCCTGGCAATCGTAGATTAATGGATTAGGTATAATGACACTATTTAAAAAATTAAATTACTTTTATAGTATGTAACAGTCATTATAAGAATCCATCAAACCGTTTCCAGTAGGCAGTGTCAAAAGTGCTGGCATAATTGCCACCTGTCGTTTCTACTCAGTGAGTTGATCTAAAACTGTTTCTACTTATAGCTATTATCAGGTAGAGCTATGTACTCTTGAAATTGTCATCAAATGAGAGTTCATTATTAATAGTTGGCAAAAAAAAGGATCCTGAATAGTGGTGCTAATTTAGCAAAGCCAAAAATATAATTGCAAACCAAAATTAGCCCGCCTCAGGTCTAGTAGGAGGCTACTTCCGAAACATGGTATTCCCATTAGCCACTGCACAGACAAACGGTGCATAATTGATATAGCCGCAGGTCATCTAGATTTAGACTACACTTAATAAAACCAATCAAGCTCAATTTTAAAATCAGCCATATGTGATATTGATCGCACGGGGCATAGCTTTAAAATAGCATTTTAGTATTTGTTGGCTAAACTTTTATCGCACGTGACCTTACAAATGACGACAGTATTAAAAATAAGACTGTCATGCCTAAGTTACTTTATTTACTTACTGCTACAATATTCACAACATATAAGAGACAAAAAAGTAACAATCCATTTCATCCAAACTCTATGCTGAAGTAGGTTAACTTATTACATTTCTCCAGAGTACAAAGTAAATTGAAGGAATGTAGTTTAGGCAAGGGAAAGAAAAAGGCTGCAGCGCGAGTCCTGCGAGAACAATTTTTCAAACTACGTCGGTTTGTTGGTTTACTTCTTACGTCTGTGATTTACCTACACAACAAACGGAGCTTTCCAACTTACATACAAAATACGTTTCGAGGAACTTTAACGAAGTTGTTTTTTCTCGAAAGCTTTCCTTGGCGAAGAGGGTCTTTAACTAGACAATAAGTTAGTTGGTTATTTTTGGCTATATGTAAGTGAATGGGAAGTTGTTAAATACTTATTTGTAGCTTACAAATATTTTTAAAATAAATAAATAAATAAATAAATATGGGTGGACATTTCACAGGATTGCCTTTGTATTGTATGGTAAAACTAACGTTAGGTGCGTTATGTACATCATCATCTGCCTGAAGACATCCACTGCTGAACATAGGCCTCCCCAAAAAATATTAGGTGTTGGGTACATAGATTTGGGCAAAATCTGACATATTCCAAGAAAATAGGTAACCAGTCGTTTCATAATTATAATACATATATAAGACACATTTTTTTTATAGGTATCGTCATAAATTCGTCAATAAATTGTCAAATAAGTAAAAAGAGAAACGTTCGCTAGATGTAATCAACTGAATAAATCTAACCCGTATCTCAAAAGACTGCATTCCACGCAGTTCCCTCTACTACGATTTAAATTTAAAATAGAAAAGTAAACAGTCCAAATATACTGGATTTCAAGAAAGTCCACTGAAGAAGCAAACGAAATCCGTGTGTTAGGATTGAAAAGTAATCAGTGGCGTATCTCGGATAACGAATCGCGGCGCGGATTCGATGATTAGTTCCCGGTTCCTCGCAAGCAACCTGATCCGCACGGGGGATCATCTCTGGCTATAAAAGTAAATTGAATTGTTCTCCAGGCTGCTGTTCCATGCTGGGCCAATAGCCGCTCCTTGCTGTGTACGTTTTTAACTTTATGGCTTCGTAGCCAACTTGCCGGCTATTACCCCCATGTGATGAGCTACAAGAAAATTAATCAACAACGTAAAATATGGCAGTACATTTTTATGCGTGGGGGAAATTTGGGATAGCAGCTTTACGGTAGGTATGGAGCACAAAATCTGTGTTAATAGAGATTTACGTGCGGTAGTAACCTTTTCAACTGGCATAGTTTCTGGGATAATTATTTTGTAGGAAAGATCTTCGTTCATAGTTTTCTTTTCGATCTGAAATAAGTTCATTGTTTTCATCGCTGCACATGTGGAGCAAGATATTTGGCACGTGTTCCTATCGGGCGATAACTGCAGAGAGCGTTTCCGACTACGCTTACATAAGCAGAATACTCTATTATCTCTATTCTCATCTGTTCATGAAGAGCTCGTAGAGTCAGTATCTGTAATGTTATTCAAAGCTCTGGTATCAGTTCTTTGCCTCCAATATTGCTATTAGGGTGGCTACAATAAAACTTGGACAATTAAATGTAAGTCAACGTCGTCGGAAGCGCCGAGATAAGACCTAGCGGCGCCCCTTAGCAATGTACTTTCGCTATTAACAGGGTGGCCGCGCACCCCTAGTTTCGTGAACTGTCTCCTTGATAGGATTAGGAATGCCTATTAAATTCAAACGTTGGTTTCTCTCTACTTGACGTATTTATTACAGAATTTTCTTTGGCAATTGGCGGCTTTCGGGTTTTCGAAAATGTAGAGTGTATACACTGTTTTTTTTATTATGTAAGATAAGTAGGAAGATAAAGTAAAACCATTTCTTATCTATCTAATAATGTAAACTCTGACGCCTATTTTACACATAGGTAGGTACTGAATCGATAGAAGTACCTACTTCTATCGATTCAGTATGCTATAATAATTATTATTTTAAACGAGATATTAGGTATATAATATATACAATTATAAATCGATCATTATGACACACTTCTGATATAATATTTATTTTTATGTTAGATATTGGGTTAAATAAAAATTATTCATTAACTAAAGGTGTAAGATAACTAGGATGAATTTTAATTGCATTAACAAAAAATAATTTGTCAAACACATATTATAACCCATCAAAATATATTTAAATAATTAATAACATTGCACTATCTTAGAAAATAATAAAAATGCCCCAAGATATTACAAATCTGATTTATCTCGTAAGCATGGTCACCTCGTGTATAATTGGCTCAAGTTTTGCTAGTCCAGAGCGACGGCGACGGCTGCGGAACTGTGGCCAACTTTTACTTATTCCTCTATAATTACTTTTATTGCTTTCCCACAACCATTACAATCTTTTTTGTGGAAAACTTTATTGAGCGCTACTTGAAAGTTATCGTACTTAATAATATTTATCGTAATAAATATTTATACAAACTTACTATTTATTTTTAACGGGCAATATGCTCTTATTACTCAAGCTAACTACTAAAATAATAAAAACTAAAGTAAACTATCTACACTACCTACTACAAAGAACATATGGACTGTATGTATAATAGCCGCATGGCCTATACACAGTCCAAATGCTCCAGCCCACTGCCGGTAGGTGCGTATCCAACAAGCTTACTTAATTAATTAATTACTTAATAATCTAAGCACATCCAAAGTATGGGCAAATGTACCATGTTCAAAATAGTGATTATCGAACACTAATTATCTTTGTAAAAAGGAAACCCCTATAAGTAAAAAAGGCGATCATATAAATCACACATAAAGTCGATAGCTTTTTTCCATAATTACAGATTTAGTTATCATCCACGAGATTGTCGAGGAAAGATTGATGATTCCCGTGTCTCCATTTTATTTCCCCGCGGATAATCTCGTTGTCTCCGGCTTAAGGGCATGTGAGCCGGAAATACGATGGCAATTTTCCTCCAACTATAGAAAAATGAGCAGCATTTAACGTCGTGCATCCCACCCATGGGTAGACTAGATTGCGCGGTATGTAACCACCAGTCCACCGCTACCCCGGGATGACGCAACCAACCGTTCTAATATAAAATATCCATTTTACGGTAAGACTGTATTAAGTCTGTAGTGGACTACTTCGTGTCACTTTATTCTTTTGTTTATTTTAGTAATGGCAGTGGTAAGTACTAAGATAGAATCATGATCATAAATATAGAGTTATTTTGCTTACGAACACAGCAAGTTACTTAAGGTTTTGATACGCTTGAATAAATAATAATTTGTGAACGTGAATATCATCTTATGTGCATTGAAATGTATTTGTGCTGAAATAAAATCGTACAATGAGTTCATGGAGCTAATAAAAAAAATAAGTTATTCACCAATCGTCATTGGATCAATTCTCCGCAATAAATTGTGTTTTATCAAAACAATGTTTGCACTTGAGCAATGCAATGAATTTCCAAACCAACTATGTGAAATACCTAAGGGACAAACGATCCTTAAACGACCTTATCAATCAATTGTAAAAACGTAATCATTCTTTCACGGTGCCCTACCACGGTTTTCAGTGAGTTCGCTTGACGAATCCCTTGATTACATTCCTGTGACTGGAGGGCTCGCCTGACGAATGACCACGCTTCTTTTACTGGTCGCTAAATCCAGCGGCAATAAACCAAACATTATTACATCTTGACAAAACAACCACATTATTTGTGTTATCTTATAAAATAAAAATCTGGCCAGTAGGGACCACAGTTACTAAAAATGCCAGATATTTGTTGTGATTGTGTGCTATCCCAGAAAACATAGCAAGCATAGTAAGTAGGTAATAATAAATAATAAATTTTGGCCCTATCAGATAGAGTTTTGAGAACTTTTTAGGCGAAAAAATCCTTTTATTATGTAGTTTATTCACACTAATTCATAATTTTATTCACGCAATAGTGGTTTCACTCGTAAGACAAGGGAAAAAGCGGATGAACTGCAAGGTGCCTCTAAAGACAAAATGCGATTATAATTAAGTATTTATTTCAAAACTGCAAACTGGTATACCTACCACTTACCTATCTTCTTTCAGATAGAAAACCCACAACTATTCAAACTGAAATTAGACTCCACCAGACTGGAAGCATTCATCGTCAAATGACTGTAAATGGAAGCTGAATGGAATGAAAGTGTGGAAAAAGCGCAGCTTTTAGACTTTATAGTACAATTTAATATTTACTTAGATGATTTAGTGGAAGGAAACTCATACAAGTTATCGAAAAAGAAGAGCTTCAAAGTTTTTCATCATCATCATCGTCATCATCATCACCATCATCAACAACAACCCGAAGACGTCCACTGCTGAACATAGACCTCCCCAGAGAGCGCCACTTTGAGCGGCTGCTCGCTACCTGCATGTTTCGGCTCCCGGTGGTTTTCATCACCTTACAAATAAATATAGGGAGGTTTTTCTTTCCGCTATAATTATTCCATTCACAAATAGCCTACTTACAATAAGATATTTTAATGAATAATAAATCTCCTTCAAACAATTCCAAATTACATTATAATAGGTGGGTCGGTAGCTGAAGTAGCTTCGGCGAGTAATAAATGATAGAACCGCTTTGGGTACAGTTTCATTATGCTGCGCTCATTGTGGCTGGTCCCTGAAGACAAAGTATAAACAGAAGCTCAGTGTCAAAGCTCTACTCAAAATCAAGCCCGCACACTAAACTAAAACCTCAATATTGTCCACATTAACGCCCAGAGTATTCCGGCCCATTATGCAGATATGCTGGCAACATTCGAACAGCAAAAAAATATTCATGCTATATTAGTCTCCGAGTCTTGGCTCAAACCAACCCTACCTTCTATCTGTTATCCTTTGCCTGGTTTTCACTTAATACGGAATGATCGCACTGGTGGTGGTGGTGGCGGTGTGGCTATATATCTTCGCGCCCACATTCCTTTTTCAATTGTCCATATGTCTGCACAGCCACCGCCGCCTCATGCTGGCGAGCATTTATTTATAGAAGTTCTTCTTTCACACACAAAAGTACTACTCGGAGTCTATTATAGCCCTTCCTTACGTATTAACTTCTTTTCTTCTTTCGAAAAAATCCTTGAAGATTTAATTCCTTCTTATAGTCATTCCATTATAATGGGTGATTTTAATACTTGTCTCCACAAAAAAGATTTTCGGTCCTCTAAATTAGAATCTGTCTTACAGTGTAGCAACATGCACATTCTTCCCACTAATGCAACGCATCATTTTCCAAATTCTACGCCTTCACTTCTTGATTTGATTATAGTTTCTTCTCCGAATCATGTTGCGCTGCACGGTCAATATACGGCTGATGCTTTTTCATACCTTATTTTCTTGTCCTACAAAGTTCGACCTCCAAAAACAAAGCCTAAAATTATTCTGCAGCGTAACTTTGGTAGTATGAATCTTGACAACCTGCGTAATGATGCCGAAAACCTGGATTGGGCTTCATTATACAACTCAGACTCGATTGATGACAAAGTCTGTATCTTTAATTCCGTGTTGTTGCAACTCTACGATGTTCATGCTCCCATGAAACCAATAAAGTTGAAGCATCTGCCAGCTCCTTGGTTAACACCAGAAATTAAGTCCTTGATGCACAAAAAAGATACTGCAAAGGCAAAATACAAACATCGCCCTACTGATTATAATAAAAATAAATATTACTCATCCCGCAATCGCTGCAATAGAGTGTGTAGGGATGCACAACGTCGCCATATTCACGAATCCGTTGATAAGGAGGATCCAGCCAAAGTCTGGAAATTCCTTAGGTCACTAGGAGTTGGTAAAACACGACAAAACTCGATTCCCAACGATTTAGATATCGATTCCCTTAATAAACACTTCCTGTCATTGTCAGGCATTGATGGATCTGATAAAAATAAAACACTTAGACTGCTTTCCAATGCACCAACTCCTGACTATCCTTCTTTTACATTTACTCAATTTTCGGATTGTGATGTTAAAAAGAGCGTACTGTCTATTGTGTCTAACGCTGTCGGCATAGATGGTATAAGCCGCAACATGATAATTCCTATCCTTGACATTATCCTTCCCGTCATCTCCTATATCCTACTAACCTAACTACTCCATAATTAGTGTTTCTTTTCCATTATCATGGAAAGACGCTCAAATCATTTCTTCACCCAAAAAACAGAATCCCAAGTCCTTCTCTGAATATCGTCCCATATCCATTCTACCATTCCTTTCAAAAGTACTTGAACGCCTTATTCACAATCAGTTGAGCAGGTTTATCACCAGATACGATCTCTTTAATCCATACCAATCAAGTTTTCGCCCAGCGCATAGCACAGTAACAGCCCTACTTAAGATTACGGAGGACATTCGATCTGGTATGGAAGAACGTCAGTTAACGGTACTTACGCTTCTTGACTTCAGTAACGCATTCAATACCGTTGATTTTGATATTCTTTTAGGACTGTTACGCTCTATTAACATATCTCCAACCGTGATTGATTGGTTTCGGAGCTACTTGCTCGGGCGCCGGCAGAGAGTTCGCCTCGATGATTCGCATTCTTCGTGGTGTGGCACAGTTGCCGGCTTTCCACAAGGCGGCGTTCTATCTCCTTTACTTTTCGCTATATTTATTAACTCCATCTCCAATAAAATGTCTTCTTCCTACCACCTCTATGCAGACGACCTTCAAATTTATTCACAAGCTCCTTTTGAGAAACTGCATGCCTGTGTTGAGGCTGCCAATAAAGATTTGGAACACATATTACAGTGGAGCAAGGCATTTGGACTGAGCGTCAATCCGATCAAAACGCAAGTGATCATAGTAGGTAGTTCTCGCATGATATCTAAGATAGATTGGCTCAGTTTACCACCGATTGTCTTCGATGGTACTATAATACCTTATAGCAAAGAGGTTAAAAATCTTGGATTGGTTCTTGATCAATCTTTGTCATGGGGTCCTCAACTCCAGGCCGTGAGTCGAAAATTGTTTGCTTCTGCTGGCTCCATTAAACGACTTCGGAACTTCCTGCCAACAGCTACCAAGGTTACACTTGCACAGTCTCTTTTACTCCCTATCTTAGATTATGCCGATGCCTGCTATCTCGATCTTACGGAGGACCAGCTAAATAAGCTTGAGCGCCTTCAAAACTTCTGCATACGGTTCATATTTGGCTTACGCAAATATGACCACGTCTCCAATTTTCGTCACAAGCTCAAGTGGCTTCCTATACGCCTTCGCCGGAATACTCATATTCTCTCCCTGCTGTACAGTATTCTGTTTAATCCTTCGTTCCCACGTTATCTCAAAGAACGCTTTGAGTTTGCTCACTCTCAGCAGCAGTCCCGTTCGTTGAGGTCGACACATACACTGCAGTTGAAAATGCCTATTCATACAACTTCTTTTTACGACAAATCTTTTACCGTTGAAGCCATTCGCCTCTGGAATAGTTTACCTTTGTCAATACGTCAGTCGACGTCACTACCTATATTTAAAGATAAAGTGAAGAATTTGTTCTTGTCACAGATCGGAGTATAGTAAAAATTATGACATTTACTTAATCAACAAGTCCATACCTATTATAATTGTTTAAATATATATATGTATATATTTATGATAGATATATTATATGTATTGAATTAGTTGTAGGTATATAATATATATTATATAGTATGTATAATTATTATTGAAATATTATAACATGTAGATTGTTATTATTACTGATTATAATTTACATTTAGATCTAATATGAGTGTGATATCACTGCTAAGTTTAGCTGTAGGTACACCATAGTCCCAAATTAATTTTTCAGTGTCCTCTCCATCCCAAGGTTGTCTGGAAGAAATCGCTTTAAGCGATAAGACCGCCCATTGTACTAGCATTATAAGTCAATTAAGTTTTGTTTCTTTTATTTTGTATATGTTTGTTTATTTGGTGTACAATAAAGAGTTAATCTATCTATCTATCTATCTAAACTTGTGAAACATTTCTTTTATATACCTACATCAGGACGCTGACCTCTATTGTACTAAAGATCAGGAGATACACAGCAGGCTCAGAATACTCAGACTCATAGCAGTTTATTGTTTTTAGCGTATACTATCCCACTGCCACTGCTGGGCCTTCATATAACTCAAGTTGTAGTTGTACTGGATAGTGGATACCTCCTAAAGTATGTAAAGTAAACATCGTAAATTTCGTATCATACACCGGATGGGGATTGTAATACGTGTACGATGCTGATCTTTAATGTAGATCAGCAGCTGCTCGGGTGGAAGTCATGGTGACGATACTGCAGTGTATGGTAAGTATTACTTCGAATCCAAACGTACGTTTTTTTTCATACTTTCTCCTGACATCTAAAATATTAATTTTTCTTCATTATTTAATGATTGAAATATTTTACCGTAGTCCTTGTTTCCAGCTAACTATAAAACCAGGGTTTCTTCAAGTCAAGAATGAACAGCAGGTATCTTCTAGGTAAGCATGCACCACCATAGGCCACGTAAAAACACTAATGATGTGGATAGGAACATACAGCAGGCAGCTGTTACTTTTATAAGTTCCTACAAGTAAGTTATGTTAATTTCAAAACGCATGTTTTCATTGATTGTACATGGACTTGACTAATAGCGTATTTCACAAATTTCATAATTGGAGAAAAAGACGATTTGACGAACTACCGATTTGACCAATTTCTAATTTGACGAATTACCGATTTGACGAATATCTAACTTGACCAATGTCGTTCAACCAATTTAATTTAATCGTATAAGTATACTTCATACTTAAACATGAACACTTATAAACTTCGGTAGGTACCTACTTATTATTAGTTATTATTAGCACGGTCTACACTTCTTCACTGTATGAATTTTCGAAATCCTACGAGTTTGAGCACTGACTCATGTGTACATGTGCCAAAGAGAACCAGTGCCATCCTCTCGGTTAGGGTACGTAAACCCTTTATTGTCCTCGCAAAAAGTCCTGCCACAGCAAATAATAAAATAGGGGTGAAAAATGGCGAGCAAATGGATTTGGCGTTCTGTTGAACTTGAATTAACAGCATCATTATTACTTAAGTTCACTTTTCTTGATAAATCGATAATACAGCTGGCTTACGCATAGGTAGTGTGCATATACTTAGGTAGGTAAGTACTTACTTACGAGACGTGATCCATACGCTACGATAGGACATATTCGGCAACGAGATAGAGGCAACTCTTATATATTCTGTAGTATAGGAAAGAAAGAAGGAAGAAGGAAAAAGATAAGGGGAAAGGATGGATGAGACGGTGAATAAAATGGAATCGGGGGAAAGTGCCATATTGGAACCTGCCTCCATTTTGATGGCACCTGCCTCCGTTGAACCTTTCCCTTAAATTTTTCCCTCTTGACCCTCTGCCTTTGAGCTGAATGGGATAAGTAAGAATAATTAACCCTTGTAGGTCAGCTAGTGTAAAAAAGTGCAAATTTATAGAGTCAAGTTCTGCCTTCTCTCCATCTCCCTCTCTCTTTCTTCATCATCCCACCTTCTTATTTTGATAAGTATTCCCACATTAATTTCAAAAGTAAATAATGTAACAGGCAAGTGACGTTGAAAATAAAAAAAGAATAAAATAAAAGGGTTCCTTGAAAGCGGAGGGAGGTGTTTATTTTTTATTCACAGGGGGTAACTTCTACGTGCCCAATGGCCAGTTGCCTATATAAACAGCGCTATTTTATATTCAGGAAATTAACTCGAAACAAAATATCAATTAAAAGGATCAAAGACTACCTATTTGCATAGCGGCCAAAGGGTCGAAATATTTACATTGGGAGAAACAAAATTCTCGCATAAATATAAAAAGCTTCAACTTTTCTTTGGGTGCCACAAAAGATAATTGGAATTTATTTTTGGAAGGCAAAGGTTTACGTTGAATATTAATAAAGGAGGAAGTTATAGGTATAGGTCCAGTCATAAGCATTGACTATAATTTAATCTTTGGTTATAAGCTATAACTGTAAAACTGTGTGTTTAACTTCCTTAACTTACCATGTCCGACTTGGTTCATGGCTTATGCATAGGTATAAGGGTATAACCACAGACCTAGAATTCTGAAGGGTAGATGGGGCCAACGCTGGAACACGGTTACTCAGAAGATACTTATTCACTCTTCTATTGAAAACGCATAAGATTAGATTATAATTGTGGAATAAAATACCGTTACTTCCATTCCTTAGATGAGCTAATTATGAAAGAAAACAATTCGTGCAAACTTGGGTTGGGGTAACCACTTAGAGACTGGTCCTGTATTTATGGCAAACGAATAGCCATAAAGTAATACAGTACTCCTTTGATTAACTATTTATTGACCTGGGTAAATCTCCTAATGTTAATAATGGGTAGATAGGTGTAAGCAATTTTTGTTGACTGCATGACAAGTAGGTAGGTATAGGTACAAATCTACTTGGGACCCATTATCCTGGCCCGTGGCCAACGCATCGGCAACTGTCAGGATCGATGCAGTGAGAGCCAAAGAACAGTGCCTAGCTATTTAATTTTAAACTATGGAATCACAATTTTTGATAGAGTCAAACGGTGCCTTGAGCTCGGCCACCCCTAAAAGACACTGCTATTCTGCTGCCTAAGGAAGGACTACACGTAAAACATAAGACTAGGTATAATACTATAGTGAAATGTTCAGATAATGATTTTTGAGCTGTTCATTTTATTTGATTTTATTTTATTTGATTTTATTTTATTTTATTTTATTTTATTTTATTTTATTTTATTTTATTTTATTTTATTTTATTTTATTTTATTTTATTTTATTTTATTTTATTTTATTTTATTTTATTTTATTTTATTTTATTTTATTTTATTTTATTTTATTTTATTTTATTTTATTTTATTTTATTTTATTTTATTTTATTTTATTTTATTTTATTTTATTTTATTTTATTTTATTTCATAGGTCTGCCAACAATTGTAACACTAAAACTATAACTTACAAAACATGACCATAATAAAGCTAAATGAACAATTAATTACAGGCAAACACTGCATGCTAAAACACATTAAAAAAACAACGCTTAAATAAAAAAGTGAATAATAATAATTATAAGGGTACGGTACTTCTCGTCAAGGAGAAGTCAGTAACTAAATTAAAAGAAAAAAAAAAACAAATTAACAGGAGTATAATTATGATGATTTTGAAGATTTTAATTTGGAATTTTCTTGAGCAAATGCTCACGAAAACGGTGTTATTTAATTGTAAATATATCTTTTGGTCCGCTGTTAAACCATTCATTTAATAATCTGCATAGCCTAGGGATTGGTGAGTTACTGCCATACAGTGTAGTGCGACTCGGCGGGACAAGCAATGAGACAACGCGACGAGGTTTTCCGCGGGGTACCCGAAATCTAAATTGTTTAACTAACTGGGGACAATCTATATGGTTATTTAAAACTTTGTACAAAAATATTAGGTCTAGTAATTCGCTTTTCCAGAGATGATATTTTGAAGCAATCCGGTTCCTCGCCATACGACATCTTACGCTTGTGTAGTTTGCTAACATAACATAAATGACGCATAAATCTTTTCTGGATACGTTCAATTCTAAGCGTGTGCGTAGCGTAGTGAGGTCTCCAGACAACCGGACAATACTCTAACACACTACGTACCAGAGTATTGTACAGAAGAATTTTAGTGTGCTTATTTTTAAAGATTTTACTACTCCGTATAATAAACCCTAGCATGTTAGACGCACGTTTTACAATATTTTCTATATGAGGAATAAAAGTTAATTTTTTATCTAATATAACACCCAAATCTCGGATTGTATCAACTTCATGTAGTCGCGTTCCTCCAATACTGTATACAGATCTGACTATATTATATTTCCGAGTAAACTTGATATAAAAACATTTATCTGAATTTAGGTCCATACCATTTACACAACACCATCGATATAATCTATCCAAATCCCATTGCAACATCGAAACATCTAGCTCAGAACTAACTTCTCGAGAGATTTTCAAATCGTCCGCAAATAGAAATGGTGTGGATGCAAGGAAGCAATTAGGCAAATCATTTATAAATATATTAAAAAGTGTGGGTCCCAAATGAGAACCTTGCGGTACGCCTGATGTAATTCCGTGTAGCCTGGATTGGTAACCTTTAACTACTACATAATAAAAACGATCCGATAGATACGACTTCATCCAGTCAATTACATTCCCCGTGAAACCGTAAACTGACAGTTTATTTATAAGTATAGAATGTGAGACTTTGTCGAAAGCCTTGCTGAAATCTGTATAAATGACGTCTACTTCTTTATGCTTATCCATAGATTCCGCAAGTCCTTCGACAAAAGTGACTAAGTTTGTGTAGGTTGATCTAGCTTTTACAAAACCATGCTGATGATCGGTAATATACAACTGAAAATGGTTTTGAATAAATGGACATACAATGGCTTCAAAAACCTTTGCCATTGTCGATAGTATGGAGATTGGCCTATAGTTTTGTACAAAAATCTTATCACCGGATTTATGAATGGGGACTACTTTTGCCAATTTCCATTCGTTCGGGAAAATTCCGGAGCTTAAAGATTTGTTCATTATATGGTAAAGAGGTAATACTAAGGAATCCGCACATCTTTTAACGAAAATTGGTGGTATACCATCCGGTCCTGCACCCTTATTTGCATCAAGGCTTTTAAGTTTTTTTTGGATTAATTCAGGAGTTATGGTCAATTTTCCAAAACAGAAGCTATATTGTGTTAGGTTACGTAAATAATCGTTTGCTAAGGTATTATATTGACTACTGGGTGTAACATCGCTATAAGATTTTGAGAATGTACCTGCAAAGAGGTCGCAAATATCTGATCCATCAGCCTTGTCAGTTTCTCCGTCAGTCATGATGGGAGGATACGAACTGCTTTCATCTCTTTTTGACTTAATGTACGACCAAAAGTATTTAGGGTTCTTACCAATCTTTTGCTCAATCGATTCAACATAGCTTGTATAAAGTTTCTCAGCAAATTTTTCGCAGTGAGTACTAAGCAACCTAAATTACGCAAATTATTTTTCTCACGTAGTAATTTTATGAGCGGTTTATTAAACCATGGTGGATATTTGCCCTTCCTAAAGTTAGTAAATGGTATGTATTGACTTATAAGGTCCCTAAGTATATCATAGAATTTATTTATCATTTCATTTACGTCCGTACATTCTGAGAATATTTGGTCCCAGTTTATTTCAGAGAGCTATTTTTGCTACCAGGTAGTGTACGGTTTGGCAAAGCACCAATAACTAGGATTATCTTGTCCTACTGGCAGAGTGAGTACCACGCAGAGTTCGAGATTTATCACGGTTTGTATTCAGTGTGGACGCATTCGTAACTTGTGTTGTGTGGGTGTGCTGCAGCTAAACTTAAGTTATGCTATTCAACTGCCTTTCGGAAGCCGACTTCGTGGTTACGATGGGACCTTGTCGAACAGTGGTAGAAGCATCACTCAATATTAGGTTAAGATTTTTTTTTTATTATACGTAGGTAGGGAGAATAGTATAGAATAGAAGAATACTTTATTGCACACCAAAATAAACACATAAGATACTACATAAGTATATAACGAACAATATTTACTACTATATATACAAGGTGACCTTGAATTGGTATGTTATCCCGAAATGGGGGGACTGGGACCATGATACCCTACAAGTTGTGAGAGCCTTACTTGAAACTGGGTGTTTCAAAACCTCCATGGTAAAAATTAAATCCACTCGCAAAATTGCACGTGCGATCGCTACGAGGGTTAACAAGATATTAAAAATTCATTTCTAAACACAGGTCGTTAAACTCATTTATGTGAACTCGGTCAAGGACGAAGTTCAACCACCCAACTGTGCTAAGGCTATTTTCAAACGTAAACTTCACATGGCATCTCTTTAATGAAAAACTATTAATTTAGTAAAGTCGTAGAAGAAACATTGTCTACCTTGGGGTGTAGATTAACTTCCTTTCGGGATAACATACTAATTTAAGGTCACCTTGTATAATTATATTACTTAGGTACTACTTATATGTATATTAAAATAGTAGTTACCTGTATTACTTTACTTACTACTGATCTGTACCGTAACTAAGTATTTATTAGGTCGGTGCTTAGAATTCGGTACTTAAGTAAGTACCTCTTGCACGCGCTAATACACATAAAATGTAAGTATTGTTTTGAATGTAACTCCCCAAACGATGATAAATTAGGTTAGTTAAGTAAGTAGTACGTGAAGTGGTGGGGTGGACACATAGGTACAACTAAAGCTACTAGCGAATACTATTCCTACCTAAAATACCTACCATTGCAGTGTATAAATATTTGACAGCCTTCGTGGTGTGGTGGTTGATGGGCAGAGGCGGCACATAGCCCGAAGGTTTGATTCTCGCAACAGGACAACTTGTCCTGAATTTTTTCCTGTTCACAAGAAAAAATCGCAAAAATACATGTTCTGTGTCGGGGACTCTGGGTGTTGTGGGAATGGGACCATGGTCGTCGTAGTTCCTGTGGGCCCCAAGATACAGGGATTAATCTTAGTTCGGGTCCAGGATCTATGTATATTTGTCATCATTGGACGTTATTATTAGGAAGGTACCTAATAATAAACACAGATGCCACTTAATTAACTTAAAAGTAAGTACACAGCCTGAACCATCCTAACTTTCCTTACAACCAACGATATTTTGACCTTTGTCTTAAATCCTTTTGGTTCTTTAATCGCACACTTATTCATTAGAATTGCCCTCAGAGTCACAAGAATAAACAAACTTCTGAAACAAAGCGTTTCGGCGCAAGGAAAGAAAGCCCCGCAAACTTGCCGAAGAGCCGGAGTAGGTACCTACACCCACCCACCTACTTGGCAGCGTTAACAAAAGAAATTTTAATGGGTCAACTGTGTACCCTAGCCGCACAATAAGGTGTGCTTTCATCCATTTTCATTTCTCTGTCTGCTGATTGTATATCGCTCGTTTACAATACAAGAAAAAAATCTTCAGGAAATGATGTAGTAGGTATGTTTGAAGTTGTTCAAGATTTTTTAGTGATATAATAGGTGCAGTTTGCAGTGAGAACCAAGTAGCATAATTATTCTGTTAAGGTGAAGGGTAGGGCCAGATAAGCAGGTCGAAATTCATTCAAAATAATATCGACCTTAACATCTTAGACTTAAATATCAATTCAGTCTGAACTTCCGCGTAGCACTTACGACCAAGCCAACGTGCGAAATGACTGATGTGGGAGGTTTTTAGTCATTTATGTTTAAGTATAAAGTATTTTTCAAAATTATGAAGTCATCACATTATGTGAATATTTGTTGGGCATATAGTATTATTTATTTTGTAAAAATATATTCGATAGATACTGTATAAAATGGGTATAGGTACCACCAAATTTTTTGAGGTATTTTTGCGCTTTTTTAGCTGAATTTATTTTCATGTTATTGCGGTCATCACAAACAAGTTAATGAAACGAATTAAGTACATGATAAGTATATTAATTTCATAGCTCCACAGTCATGCTATGATGCATCTAATTTCGTCATGAAACGTACCAAAAAACACCTTTTATAGTGGTTTGCCCTTCGCCTTAATGTAGAATAGGTACCTTATGTACTATGTAATTGTGTAGGTATGTTGTACAACTTCAAATTCCAAATCTCAAGAAATTACAATGTTATAACATTAAAGTACAAGAATAGAAAGAGACAAACATGCAGTGACGCGATGTCAGAAATGGTATCTCATTACCTTTACCTACTTGGAACCTCTATAATATCGTAGGTTGTAGGTATCGTGCTTGGTGAAATAAAATCTTTGCTAGATAGAAGTATTTTAATAGTGTTCGTTCTGTAGTAAAATTGATTCTGACTAAATAGGCTAATTGTTTATAGCCAAATAAAAAAAATGATTTTTTTTGGTTATATTTTGGCTCCACACATTGTGTATTTAGCCAGTGTCAAGTATTGTAATTTTCCATCATGTTATTAGAATATTTCACGTAAAGTCTTAGTCATAGTCCAGTCTAAGTCAGGTCATAATCCAGTCTAAGTCATGCTCCAGTAAAGTGATGGCAACTTTACTAGAAGCTTCTATGGAATTTTGGAAGCAACACGAAAAACCACGTTTCACCACATTATATCACTTGCCCACACTCATGCTCATAATTCAGCACTTAATGCGTAAAACGCCACCAATTTTTAAACATTAACTCTGGAAAAAGCACAAGTTTTGAGAAATAATACAATGCAACGACGTGAACTTTTCCGCGTTCCCACCCAAAACCCAAAAAAATGGTTATATTTCGCGGGCTTTTTAATGTCAAATGTAAGTCATGTGATTGTCATTCATTGTCACTCTCTTATGTCATCTTTACCAATGTACTCTGTGGTCATAACAAAACTTTTTTGATGTCGATTGTTTTGTTTGTTGTTGAAACCGCGGTTAAATAAAATAAAACTGTATAAAATCCATTCCATCCTTTAAAATTGCTAAATGATTTATCAAATCAATGGATATATAGATCAATAAAGAAAGTGCAGTTTATTGTTCTAACTATGAGTTCTCTCTTGTCTGCCGAACTTTCTGCAACTTGCAATGCACTAGGCACTTTCGATAAAAAGTCTGGTAAATACTTGATAGACGAGTTTACGCTCAACACAGTTAAAGATTTAATCAGATATTTGCGTCGTGATGGAGAGGAACATGAGATCCGGCGGCACTTTGGCCAGACAAAAGTGTTGCAAACTGACTTGTTGCCGATGTTGGTAGACCATTGGGAAAATGCTGAGCTCTTTGATGTTACTCTCAGGTAAGACTAAAACTTTTCAATAATATGCATTCAACTTGTAGGTACAGGTACATAATAAGCTTGTGTTTTGTTTTATAGGCTGCTAGTTAACCTCACAAATCCAGCATTGCTGCTGTACAGAGAAGAAGTGCCAGTAGAACGCACAGCCAGGCACAACTACTTGCAAATTCTGTCTCATCTTCAGTCTTACAAGGAAGAAGCATTCACGAAAGTTGAAACATGGAATGTATTTGCTAAAAAGCTAGCAAAAGTACTTGAAATTGTGAGTTAGATAGATAGATAGATAGATAGATTAACTCTTTATTGTACACCAAATTAACATACAAAAAGAAACAAAACTTAATTTACTTATAATGCTAGTACAATGGGCGGTCTTATCGCTTAAAGCGATTAGTATATAATTATTTATCCTATTCTATATAATACTAACTTATTCTTCCTTTTCTACTAATATTATACATATATGTTTGTTTCTACACAAGTACACAGTCAATGATGATAACACACACATATTGATGAATAAAAAATTGTATTTTAGGGTTGAGTTGCACCATAATCACAGTTAAAGTTATGTGACAGATATTTGACATAGCCTACCCGGCAAAGCGTTGACGGTTATAGTTAGCAGTTAAAGTAACCTGGTACAACCCACCCTAAGTATGGACAATCATTTTTGATGTGGGCGTGACCACCGCGCAGCCTAAATAAGTTGTAACTAATAAACGCCTCATTTATTTTATTTATAGCCAGTCTGAGATTTTTCTTTTATATTGTTTCCTTTTCCTAGGAAAGGAAACCTCTTCCATTGCATCTCTTCCTGTGTAATTGTGGTCCAGGTTCAAACTTGTTGTAATACTTTATACTTACATGTTTATATTTATTATCATCTCAACTTTGTTATTTTGTGGCTGTAATTTCAGAGTGGTGGTACAAATTCATTAATAATAAAAATACACCTAATTTGCTCTTTAAAAGATTTTACACATTTTTATTTTTAGGACTGGTCAGAAAGAGATGAAGACACTGGACTTATAATAGAGAGAATATTAATTCTAATCAGGAATGTGTTGCACGTGCCAGCTGATTTAGATAAGGAGAAGCGACCAGAGAATGATGCCAGTGTACATGACCAAGTTAGTTAAATCTTTAGTACTATAATTACCCCCTTACTTATAAACACTACATAAATATAGAATAGGGAGCAGAATAGGTACCCTTCTGCTGTTGTCTGATTCTTTTATATGGAGAGAAACAAAATACAGAATAAGGGTCTTTTTTTTTGAACGGGCTAATGCTGTTGGTCTCTAACGACCTTTACAGCGTCACCGGGCGGGAGAGCAGAATAAGGGTCACAGCTGATTACAACCACCCGGTACCCACTCCGCACGGGTGGACGCTGCGTTACCAATAAACGTCGCGCGGTCAACCAGTGGACCCCGCGCGGTCAACGAGTGAACGCCGCGTGGTCAACGAGTGGATGTTGCTTGGTCCATGAATTTTCGAGTAGTCTGTTACCAATTGGCACTAGGTCTAGGACGTGTATTTCGTAATGTAATCGAAAGAAAGGCTGGGAATGAAGGAAGGGTGGGGAGCGGTGCATCACCAAGCATCGTCCTCGCGTGAATCATTCGCGGGCAGCGCGCGGATTCCGAGCGGACCGCGCGCTGCCACTCGGAACCCGCGCGTTGTTAACGCAAGGCAAGCATGCGAGCAGCGAGTTGTCACCGAGTGGTCCACCCGCTGTCCGCGCGTGGAGGGCTTACGACTGAGGCGATCCGGTGACGCTACGGAGTTGATGTAGTGAGTGCATAGCCATACTAGTCCATATAAAGAATACTAGCCGCAGGAGGCGAGGCGGTGTCGAGTGGTTGCCGGGTGGTTCTAATGAGCTATGAGCTTAACTATTCTTCAGCTACCCGGTGTTTAATAAAGGGTTTAAAGATGAGAAACATTAGTGAATTAATATGACATTTCTAAAACTTGTGCAGTTCAGTTTGCATCCACCAATATGAGAGACTGTAACATTTTCATAGTGTAAAATTAATTTTAGTTTTCACAGTGGTTCATTGTCTGTTTGTGTGACTTTCATATTCATATTGGAAGCAACAAAGGAAAGCAACAAAGGACATGCTTGTTGTTTACACAGTGCATATAATAATATTATGGAGGCTCGCATTTATTATAACACTTTTTATTTCAGGATAGTAGGATTTGTTTGATAAAATGGGTTAACTGACACTGATGTTGGTCACCTCACATGTTTAATAAAATGTAAAGCTTTGTGTTACCTACAATATCAACCTGATTATTCAACTCCTATTTTGCTTAAACCAAAAAAAATTGTATGAAAATAGGCCCTAAATTCTAATAACTAGTACATATTATAGTATAAATAGTTCATTAAAACTTTATTTCAGGTACTTTGGGGTTTGAACCAATCAGGAATATTGGATGTACTTCTTTACATGTCCTCGGAAAATGAAAAGCAGTACTTTATGCATATTATTGAAATTATTTCTCACTTGTTGAGAGAACAGAACCCTAGTAGCCTAGCCGATGCCGCCTTGCAAAGGAGTGTCGATGAAAAATTAAGAGATGAACAAGAATTATTGTCAATAAGAATGTCTGAAAATAAACAAAGGATTAATAAAGTAAAACAGTATTCTGGCTCAAGGTATTCACACTAAATAATTACAATTATTATAGATTGTTCAATTTTTATTCACCATTTAATGTTGATACCAATTATTACAAGTGTTAAATAAGCTACGTCGTACAGTCGTCATGTGATTGAATTACCGAGATTTACCATAATTTATTGCTCTCATGATGGATAATTTTATTGAATATGTATAATCGTTTTCGATGAGTTACCTACAGATATTCATCGGTACTTTTTGAAAACCGCTGATGGAGTACTTCTGTCATTTATTCAGTTGTAGAATGTAACAGCTATAGTCGGTGTATTAAGAATGTGTTCTCAAGGTATCAAAAACTGCCCACAAATAGTCCGACGATCGAGCTGTTTGGATGAAAACATTCCTATTTGTTAGACCACCTATCAGATAAGAATTTTCTAAAGTTGATATGAACGACTGCAATTCAGGAAAAAGGCTATTGAACTTGAACTTTACCAAGCAAAAGCCAAAAAAATTATAATTAATTCCACAAAAATAACAATCCACTTAAAAATAATACATCAATCAGCTTATCTGTAGAAATGTATGTTATACACAATAGGCTTGTTTCCTGCTATTAACAATTATCAACTTAATATTCTATACATATATTAAAGTAGGTTAAATATTAATGCAATAATTGAAAGAATTAGTAAAATCGGTAAATAAATCACGGAGTAATAAGCTTTTCGTCACAGTAAATTGGCTCTTATCCTACCGCTTTTAGAATCATAACCCAAGAAATTTCAAAAGTGTGCTTTTTACTTTTCATTACACCACTAGTAGTTTATGATGATAACACGATTCAGTTAAGTGTGTATATCTCGCTTCATGTAATACCTATTCAGAAGAAGAATTTTTAATTTACCCGACTTATACAGATTCAGTACCTATCACCCACAGGCACAGATTAGAGAGAAAAAAAAAATACCCACAGACCCCTATTCTCAATCCATCAACAACGTTTCGATTCAAAACTTACGTATCGCCTGTCCCTTTCTCGCAGAACAGAGCATCCCGCACCATACCACAGCTTAGTAATGAGGTACTATGAAGGTGGAAGAACTGACGTCACTGCGTGTTTGAACTGTCTCTTTCTATTCCTGTATTTTAAAATACTTGTATCCTTGTCATTTTTTGAGATATTTAATTTTTGTTTTCACGACTGTACATTTTTTGATTTTTGAGGTATATTATAAATTTAATATACAATAACAAAATTGCACGATACAAGCCTATTATATCGAGTTTGAGCTTGAGAAAAGCTTTCCAAATAACATTTCTTGTAGGCATTCTCGCTTTGGTGGTACTTACGTAGTACAAAATATGAAATCCATATCAGATAATGAGATAATCTGCCTGAAGCCTCTGAACAAAATATCCAATTTAGACTTTAGTGGTGGCAAAAAGTCGAAGCTAGTGAAGCCAAAGAATAGGAGGCCGATGGAAAGTGGGATGATGGAAAGGCGGTCTGCATTTGCTATCAGGTATGTTTACTACTATTCTAACTTATTGTAAGTAATTTTATGTTTTGGGTAATTATATTATTATTGTGAAACATTTTGGAAGTTGGTTTTAGAAGGTCTAAATTATATTTAACTATTTGAAGAAAATATGGCTGGTACCTAATTTTTTTTTTTGTGAAAGAATGACGTGACGAGCTAGTCGTTCACCTGATGTTAAGCGACACGGCTGCCCATAACAGTTGCAGTGTCACTCGGAACTTTAAAATAATAAAGTTTTGCGTGACACTGCACTGCGTACGTCATTCTGAGACATCACACAGTCTAATCAGGTCATAAAGTCTTATTTACCCAGTAATTTCACTAGCTACAATGCCCTTCAAACCGGAACACAGTAGTGTATGCACACTACTGCTTGGCGGCAGAATAACTGGCAGAGCGGTGGCACCTACCTAGACGAACTTTGCAGAAAAGTCCTACCACCTAGTTAAAAATTGCTATATCCCATAAGAGCTTTTGAGTATAACATGCGTTTAGTGCTCATGCGCTGTCATGCGGTGACATTTCACACAGCGCCATCTACCCCAAACTAAGCATAGCTTGTACTATGGGAACCAGATAACTGATACAATACTTATATACTTTTTTGTTTGTAAATACATACATAGAATACAATATAACACCCAGACGCAGGACAAACATCTATTTTCATCACACTAATGTTTGTCCTGGGTAGGAATCGAACCCACAGCCCTCAGTTCAGAAGGCAGGGATACTACCAACTGAGCTATCGGGCCCGTCAAAAGGATGGCTTTTGGATAGTATTATTAGTAGTATACTATTATAATATCTGTGGTATTATGCTGATGTTAGGTCAGACGTCTGGTTTACTATTTCGTCGGAGCCATACCATTATATCATTTATAAATTTTCAGGTTGTTCCTCAAAGAGTTTTGTATAGAGTTTCTAAACAGCTCATACAATCCCCTTATGCATTACGTAAAGGACGTGCTAGTGAGGGCAAAGGCGCAGCAAAACGACGAGTCCTATTACTTATGGGCGGTCAAATTCTTTATGGAGTTCAATAGAGGGCACAATTTTCAGGTCGGATTAGTCAGGTAGTTATGTTAAAGTAGTATTAATACTATTATAATATCTGTGGTTAAAGTAATAAATATGGTCATATAAAAAAATTTTTAGGGATTTTTGTGATTTCGTTTATTTCTATTCAGCTAATATGTACAATACAGGTCCGCAGCATTGGTTGAAATGAAGTAGTTTCAGCCATACAGAATGGTTTATTGAGACGTATTTGAGTTATAGAGAAAAATTGGGAATACATTCACCTAGGTATTCGTTTGTCAAATTTTGCATATAATGTTGCGTTCAAAATTAATTATATTGGAGCACATTTCATCATTCATCTTTTTTATTTTTCGAAGTATACATCTCGTCTCATAGTTCTACTGGCTGTAGATTTAGTTATCTAGCTCAACAATGTTTGTAAGTCGTAAGATATGCAGAAACTACCACACCGTACCCTAATATTTTATTGTTACCCTTTATGGCTGAAATTGCTTCTATCAGTCTCGAACGTGTTCTATTCTGGTGCAAAAAATAGATTACATTCTTTAAGTTAAGGAATATTTTGTTAGACCCATGTTATTGATATTGACTTACGAAATACCTGACACAGACAGTCCCTTTCAAGAACCCGTGTAAGGTAAAACTGGATACCTTTGTTTCATACGATATTATTTATTTCAGCGAAACTATGTCTGTACCAATGTTTCATTATGTCCAACAACAAATGGAGAAGTACTTCGATACGCTTCAAGTTGAGAAGAAGAAATTCGGGCCTTGGGTTAGAAGATTGCATTTAGCGCTTAGGGCTTACAAGGAACTTCTCAATACATTGCTGGCCATGGAGAAAAGTAATGACCCCACCGTGAAAGAATCGGCCAAGGTGTTGAAAAGCAACATTTTTTACGTGTTAGAGTATAGAGAATTTATACTTAGTACATTTCTTAGTTACGATGACACGAAAATGCCGAGGTAAGTACAGTTAGTGCTAAAGATACTTGTGTTTGTCATACTTTGAATATCGGCTTTTTATATCAAGATTTTATACATTTTATGTCAACGCAATTAAGTACATAATTGCAATTAACCATTAAATTTTGTCTTTAGGTCCTACTTGGTAGATTTAGTAGAAACAGTTCATCTGTTCTTAAAAATGTTGGAGCACTTTTGTAAGAAGACAGGTCTGGTCGTACAAAAGAAAGTTCGCAAGAAAGCTAAATCTAAGAGTAAGTTTGTTCAGCACAATTCGTTATCTTCATTACTTTCTCCCATAGAGCCTCTTGAGAGCAACAAATTACTTGACATTACTTTTTGATTGGGTGCCTCTCTTTATTAAGAACTCGGAAAATTAAGTACTTACGTAACTTTTACTAACTATTCAAAAATAAAGGGTTTCTTTAATGTTTTAAAGCAACTTTTGTTAATTATTAACTTAAACTACAATGTATTATAAGTACTGAAAATAAAGCGAGGTAGTCGCCGTGTTTCATTTACAGTTTAATACATTGTACAAGCATCCGTCGCCACAATGAAACGATATCTCCAACGCTAAACTCCTAACACAAAGAATGCTGTTAGAGATAAACTTAACTGTAAAACAAGATAGCCAAGTTAATCCTTCTTTTTCTTAACTCTTTAGTTAATGTTCAATTTGTGACCGGTCATGTACTATGAAACGCATTAGTTCGCACGTTTTTAAACTTTGTTAAGTAAAGAACAAGCTTAGTTCTTGCTGGCTTGCTTAGCTTGGGATCGGGATTCAAGCTAGTTTGAATTATAGAGAGGTTACACTCTAGCTACACACTAGATAAAATAGTTATTAACTTATTACACTGTTCACAGTTGGCCGACTGTAATGTCAAATATTCGAAATACATCGTTTAGGTATGAAAGTAGTTTACATAGTATAGGTTTGCGTTTTATCCACGTTTTGTCTGATTATTTAGGTTTGATATTGATATCATCCAAATACCTATTTCTCTGTAAGACACGGCGATTGAACTCGGCTTAGCATCTTTTTGCAGGATATTATCACAAAGTAATACAAACGTTAAAACCACAGAGCTATGAAACAAATGACGCTTCGCCTATAGATAGAGACGAAATTAATCATATTATTGCTGCCGAACTTCGGTACGGGGTACTCCACTGTGTCAGTTTGATATTATAGGGTAATTTCGCTAGTTTCCGACCACTTAGTGGAGTTGTCAAGTTTAGGTTGCATAATAAAATGCTACGTTTCAAATATTATACTCTATATTTTTATCAGATTATCAATCATCTTTTACAATAACTGACCCTTTTATAAATATCTAAACCAAAGGCTAATAGTAACTATTTTGCTAGTTTTCGATCACTAAATTATGTTTACGACCACTTTTTCGCTAGTTTCCTACCACTATAAATTGAAAGACGTTTGCCTGTGGCAAATAAATGATAGAAACAATGATCAGAAAGGCTTCTTTAGATCCTCTGTCTTGTATTTTCATGATTTCTCCAGCTTTGAGGCACTTACTCATATAAAAAAGCATGATCTTTTTTCTTACTGAGATCGCCAAAAATTATTTAAGGATATGGCTAAAATATCAGCTATAACAAAAAAAAAATTGGCTAACGTAGTTTATAAACATAGTTATGTTTACAAACTAAATACGCTACTTTTTTTGTAATATAGCCAGCCCACATTAGACCCTGGGCGAGAAATATTCAATGATGGTTCGATCAGTTGGTCACGCCTATTTTGCGACCACCAGCATTAATCGTTTTTTTTTAATCGTGTCTGGTCTAATTAGTTAAACTTACAAAGTAATCGACTATTTATGTACTTTTATATGTAAATAAATACGTATTTATAATGTTTTTGATATAGTTTGCTTTTGCGGTCGAATAGCATTTTTCTGCAGCTGGAATAGTTTTCGACCACGAGCGATTTTGGGTATCTGTAGTTTTTATACCAGATGGTAGATAAACAAACAAAACTGAAACTGGCAGTTAAAATGAATGTGCTTTTAAGTTTCAAAGCTTTAAATAGAATTGGGGATTTCTCGTATAATATTTGTTACAAAACTGAACCTATTTGGACATAATATGTGTTCACCGCAAGCTTTTTATTTTTTGTATTTTTTCATCAAATGTACATTAAACGGTCGGATATAGGAAGTGGTCGCAAAACCGGCGAACTTACCCTATGGCAGAAGTACCGATAGTGATGTAATGCGTTGGTTAACCTTATAATTATCGACACATCGATAGTTTCTATTATGCCATCCGGAAATTTGTTACAATAAGTTTTAAATGTTTTCAATTTATTTTGTGGTTAGATTGACTTCTACTAATTAAACTTTTAATATCTTTTATGTTTATTAGGTTTCCTACAGATCCTAATATAAAAGATAAATAGATATTCGCAACTGGACAGTGCAATTGGTTTCCTCAAAAACATGATACGGTTTGCTCTCAGCATTTTGAAGCTGAATGTTTTATGAAAATGTCTAACCATATACGTTTATATTTGACGCTATTCCCACATTGAAACTCTATCCTATTTTTAACGAGGTACTCTAATTTCTCCCCACTAGGTGGACCGATGACCTGGTGAAAACCGCGGGGAGCCGATGGATGTAGGAGGCGAGCAGCCGTTCAAAGTGGCGCTTTCTGGGGGAGGCTTATGTTCAGCTGTGGACATCTACGGGCTGATGATGATGACTATAATTTCTCTTATCCGCATTTATTATTTGATGAGGACATTATAATGATGTGGCGTGCTCGCCCATGAAAGAGTTTTCATGTAGCCTCCATGGAGCTATTAAAAAAAGAAGGAGGGAATCCCGTCTGATCCGAAACTGAAGCTCCCTTAGGAAGCCGGTCGCCCTACTTTCAGCTGACACACATATGTAATATGTCCGCCATTTTGGGCTTCAGTTCGATGTCAATCAAAACTCAATCCTTCTTTTTTTTATTTCATCCATGGTAGCCTCATAGAAAACCATTGCTCTTGGTTGCTAAAGATCTCGTTGATTCTACGTAAGAATCTACGTCTTAGTCGATATTGAATGAAAAAATTCACTTGCTTTTTATTTGGTAAACAGCTGTAAATTAAAATATACATCGCATGGTGAGCTGAAAAATCACCTTTATTTACTGCCAAACTAAGGACCTCCTTCTATTAAATAAGTGTTTACCTACAACACCTCAATGATACTCAATATTATTATTATTTTTCCTAAAAATTCATCTGAAAATTGTATTTTCAGATGAATTCTATCAAAAAGAAACATGACGCAACAATACTGATGAATCAGCAAAACGTGTTACCTATGTATTTGGAGTTTATATATATTTTTTCGTTTTATAACTTGTTATGTTTCTTCTATTTCAAACTTTAGTTTATAGATATAATAATACTATCACACATCATCAGCCGGCAGACGTCTACTGCTAAACACTGCCTCCCCCATAAAACCTCACTTTGTACGCCTATCGGATTTGCTTATAAACTTAATCTTTATAACCATAAACTGACGATAAACTACCTCTATACTTACACACATTACATTAGCCATAAAATAGGTGAGGTGGACTGTATATCCGTGACGCGAACATGACGTACCTACCAATACCAATACATTCAATTTTATTTATTTTAGATTTATACCGGTATGTTTATCGACTGGCCATTGTCGACCCAGAATAGAGTATAATAGAATAAAATAACACTATTACACATAGAAATACGCACAAAAGGCACTAAAGATATAGGTAGGTACTAAAGTGTACCTAATGATACAATCAGGTAATAGGTACCTTACCGCGTACTTAACTCATATCAAACTATCGATAAAAATATATCGACTCAACCCACAGCACGTTTTGCTGACAGCAGTGGCACTAATGACAAGACAATTGCTATATATGTCATCTGCGCAGGTAAACCATAGAGGTTTCATTGTAATACCTGACACGCTTGAATTGTATGAGAAGTGTCGAAAAGGCGCCTCTATGTAGAGGGAAGCGTTTTTTTTTTTTGCTCTGTGGTTAAAACGTTTACGATTTATCTGCGAATCTACAACAAATAAAAAATGTTAAAATAATCTAGTTTTAAAAGACGGATCATATTATTCTCTTATACAAAACTGGACACAGATTACTACATAAGTTAAAATAAATAAATATGTGTGGACGAATCACACAGCGCCATCTAGCCCCAAACTAAGCATAGCTTGCACTATGTTTAGTTACTTAGTACGTTAGTTAGTACTTGTTACTACGTAAACAATAAACAAGGGTATTTTTTAGGTAAAACTTTGTAAAAATGACGCGTATGGGTAATTGGGTAAGTATACGCGTAGTTTTTACAAAGTTTTACCTAGTTATTGTTGTCGCGTAGAACAGAAGCGTCCAGTCCCGAAGCCCCGGGCCGCCCCGGCCGAGGCTCCCCCGTGGGAGGAGGTGCGGGCGCAGCTCGCCGCCGTCCTATCCTCCGGGGTCGACGAACATCCACCGCCTTTCGATGCTGCCTCTGACGTACCCATTGATCAGCAAAAGTGAGTTATACTTGTATCGTTTTCTGTTTATAGTTTATTCAACATCGTCATCAGCCTGAAGACGTTCACTGCTGAGCGTTGGCCGCCATTTTGAGCGGTTTGCCTCCTGCATCCAAAGGCTCCGCGGTTCTGACCCTGTATTCTTTTAATTCTGTCTACTACCTACGTGTGAAACTTTTCGTGTGTAAACTGCCTTAACATGTAACCATTTCCAATAGCCCTGTGTTTTTAAGTATACATCGTCATGATCGAAACAATAATGTTGCCAAAAATGAAAATTTTAGTCCAAGATTTTAATATAGCAAAGTTTTCATTGTTCACTTTATTTCCATGGTAATATTATATGAGAAAGCTTCCAAGAGTGAGTTCGATATGTATTTAAAGATCTGCAGTCGAACTTTTAATAACATTGGCAGACTTTTACGGTCGCATACTTTTGTAGAGTATTTTTCAGGAATTTTTCAGATAACCTAGTATACTACTGTTTTGTACTATCTGCTTTATGTGGGCGTGGTAAAATTGTGTTCTATAAATACAAATACTTATAATATTATATCAAATATAATTATTACAACAAATTACTACACAGACATGAACGAACATATCACGACATCTCATGAATAATAAATAGTCTCATCAAAAGAAGAACTAAAGTAAAGACCTTTCAACGTAATCTCCTATTGAACGTCTGAGTGAATCTCGGCTAGGCTTTGAAATGTGGCTAGACTAGACTAATAAGTAATAACATGAATTTGTAGTCCGAATAGGTTGAGAAATCAAACTTTGCGACCTCCAATAATTATAACTTTGCCAATCTTATGTATTACTTGTATATTAAGGTAAATTTAACTGGCTGCTCGCCACAGCCAGCGTTTAATCGATATCAAACCGAGGAGCTCAGATATGATCAACATACTTTGGTCTGCGCTGTAGCTATAGAATACAATATAAACCATGTAACAACGATAAAAATTACATAATTCTACTCTTATGATTTAGTTATTGTATACATCGGAAGAGACTGAATCCCACGACACAGGTTATCCTAGTGTGGGATCCAGGGATCAACCCACTTATTATCTTCTATTGTGCAAATCATCGATGTACCTATTTGTTGTTAAGCTCAGTTACTGTTCTAAATAAATTACTATTACTATAATTATGTCGTGACAGAAGATGTATATAGAATGGGCGTTCGGTTCGCTATGTTAGCAATGAGTTCGCTTATGTACTTGTTTTATTATTGTTCAAAATGTAATAAAGTATTTCCTATCTATCTCTCTTATTACTGGATGTCAAAAACATTCAGTCTACTTGACACCTAGAAGATGGTTGGTAGCAGGGCGAATGTAGATATACAATTACTCTAGGAAGAAAATTAGCTAATTACAAGAAAATGAAATGAAATAAGACTAAGTACCTAGTAGATATTAATAAAGATCTGAGTATGTACTTATCTATAATGAATGTTTGCACAGGGAAACTTGCATGAAGAATATCCAGAAGTTAATGCGAGATCACAAGTTCGAAGACGCCGTGGGAATGTTCAGAGCGGCGAGGTTTGTTACCTTTTAAACTCAATTACGAGATTAAGTTAACTTGAATAACAGTCTTCCTTAAAAATACTAAGCTGTGTTGGAAATTGCAAATTCGTCTCAAAATATAAGATTGAAATATGAATTTTCTTCACTAATGCTACATATTTTAAATGTTTTTACGAATTTGACCAATAATTGAGTTTGCCACAAATGTACGTTAAAAACCTCTGTATCAATATAATATTCATTATTATTACCCATTCTTGTAAGAGAACCTTTGCTCTGACAAAAATAAATCAAAAAATATTTGAGCAACGGCATTTTAACCTTCCAATGTTTCTATCAGACGCAAAATAATGTGAACAATTTTCACAAATACTCTAGAAACAAAATACATACAAACCTTCGTTTCCATCAGAGAAGTGTGGCCCGAAGAAGGCATTTTCGGTGTAAGCGGCATTCCGGAGGACGAAGAGCTCAGTATGTTGGAAACGGTTTACAATGCTGATCTGGGAGTTGAAGTTTCTGGTACGTACATTTTCTTAGTCTGTAAATGAAGCAAACTTAAATTTCACAGAAAAAACGGAAATAATATATTGAACTTCGATACTGAGTATGATTAAAGCATATTCTTGCATTGCCTTAGAGCATCTAACTCTTAAAGAGTAGGTGTAAATATTTTAAAAGAGTAACTCTTCAAATATGCTAAAACCTTGTGCTTACGCGGTGAATATGAAAACCATCCTTTACGTTAAACTGAAAACTCTATAAAGCAAAACCACCCCAAAACAGTATGAAAACTTGAGAACTATTTGATTTTCCAATCAGATATTGAAGAGTGGCAAACAAATATAAACAAAGCAAACGCACAATTAACAGTGACAACCTTGCCGTGTGTTTTATTCATGTTTACTACTTATCGATTCGTGTTTTAGCCATACTGTTTTTACGTAATATTGATTTCGGTCTGTTTTAAAACGTTGCCTTGAAGATGTTATTTCTTGCGTGACTTGCATCAAGAATACTCAATAAGCTTGAAGTGGTCCGTACTTGGATTTGTGACATCTGGTACCTACATCTACTCAGTGTTGCATGAGAAAACTTCATTTTGTTTTAAATAAGTTTGAAAGTAAATGCAGCTTGAAAATTTGAGTTGGGTTTTTGGTTTTTGAAATGTATATTGACGTTGCAGATATCGTGAACGAGGAAGATGAAACGCAGGAAAACGACGAATACGACGATGAAGAAGGCAAGTAATAAGTATGTGGTACAGAATAATTTGGGGAGTTGATAATTATATATTGTTAGGATATTGAAATAGCAAACAGTATGACAGGTTATAAAATTGGTAATTCTATTCTTCCTTTAGTGTTTAAATATCAACTAAATTTCAATAATATAAAGTTTTTCCTGTGACTAGCTGACAGTTGTGAAAATTCTAACTGCCTCTAAGGGGGTCAAACAAGGTGTTATAGACTGAAACATGGGTGAGACCGTGGGCGGTTTTTAGTCATAGCAATCAAATATTGATCCAAAAAGATACTTTATTCCTTAAATAAAAGTATCTATTTAAATTACACCAATTTGTTATTAAAACAAGTTATAAAGATAAGAGCCTCTCTGAAATCAGAGACTGTCGTAAAAGACAAATATTTGCAGTGTCCGCTTGCGGAAATCGGGGCTGAAGTATCAAAATGGGGTGTGTTTTAAACGGGCAGTGGAGCGACACTGTTGCCTCGGCGGTCAGTCCAGCTGCGTTTCCGTTCTCGAAATATTTCATCCAAAATATATACGCATTTGGGAATATCTGGCGGATTTTTCCTGGCAAAATTTTAACGGATATTTCAAGCATATATGGACAAAATATAAAAATACGTTTGCGTAATCGTATCTCAGGCCACTCCCGCAAATGGAATGGAAAGTCAAAACTTATAGTTTTACAAATAATTTTACTTTTTGATTTCATTTCAGACGAAGAAGAGGAAAGAACTACTACAATAGTGGAATCTGACTTTGACTTCCAAGACTTCGCTCAAAGGTAAGCAACAATATCCAGGAAACAAATCCTATTATCCTCATTGCTTATTGTGTTCATTCTCCGCTAAACATTAAATCTTTTGTGGGCGGGAAACAATTTAATAGGATAATTTAATTTTGCCATCTTATTATGCGTGGAGTTGTATAAAGTTCGAGAAAACAAACGATTTGCATGTCTAATTAAAAGTATAATTTTATACAGCTTTGACTTTTTGAACCCACAAAAGGCAGATCTGAGAATATTATGTAACAGTTACGTAAATTGGAAACAAAATTATTACCGGTACATTTTGAAAAATAAGGTCTGAAATGACGAATTTGAAAATGATTAGGTTTCTGGGGCATGGAGGGCCAAATCCCAAAGTACGGGTACGGGGAATAGCAAAAAATGATCAAAGGAATCCCGAGGCCGATTTTGTCAACACCTGGAATCAATCGAGTGAAATAGATAAAATTGTTGAAAATAGAGATTAAAAAGGCCATCCGTTACTGCTGTTATTTGATTATTGTTCAGAGATGCCAATGTATGTTTTTAAAAAGCTTCGCCAAGTCACTTTTTCATTTATTGAATTCGTTTTTAATACCTTTAAAACAAAAGTAACGCTTTTAAGTAAAGTATTTTTCTCACAGATTTTGCCATCCGCGAGTGGTTAGCGCCTGCGTTTCCTTACTAGAGACTTACGACAAGAATTTACCGTACACCAACCATTGCATCATCAAGATGCTGCACAGGATAGCGTGGGATTGTAAGCGGCCTACTATGATGTTCCAAGCGTCTTTATTTCTTATATTCCAGAGGCTGATGGATAATCCTGTTCCGCAATTCAAGGTATACCTTATTAGTGTTAATATATTTATGTGATGTATATGTCATCGTCTTTTCCTGAGAACTGATTGGTTATAAAAAACGCGGTTATTTATAAACCGTCAAATTGTTGTGAACGGAGAATTTGTCTTGCAATAAATGGACGATTTTTTGATTATTATAATTGTATTAAACATATGACGCACAATATCAACCAATACTCACACATATTAAGACATGATCTTATGAATAGGTATGTGTAATGTGCTTGGTAATACCATTTTTAAATCTATGCCGCGTTTAGTTTCGACTTAAAGATCATAAAAAGATGGTCTTGGCTATATAGTTATACCAATACATTTGTGCAGTGGAATAATCCGCCTTCTTGTTGTAATGAGGCCAATCTTGTCATTATTAGAAACAGACCAAAAAATCTAAATAAACATTGTAAATTCGCGGCACTCTGTACTTGGACTTATTTATACTGTGTCGGTAGTATCGATTTTTCTGCGGTTTACCCAAACCCGTCATGGTAAACCAAAACTACCAAAAGTCATCACATCTCAACTTTATACATCCGTTGAACCAAAAACATATTACAGAGACGTATCATTTCTCATCTCGGTAAACATCTCGGTGACATATAGATAGTTGCGTAAATTCTGTAAGTTCTCGTATGGCTTTTCCCTATATACAGCATGTGTCACCGAAACGTACGTTTTTTATACCCAGATCATACATCGCGCCGCGTATAGATGGGAAGCCGGGGGTAGATTTTATCGCCTCGCGACGTTTTGGGGTGTTTTTAGATGCCCTCCGAATGTATCGGGAATCTAAACTAACCTTGCGCAAAATTTGATTTCTATCTGTACGTAATAGAAATGTTTTTTTCAGCGTTTGTACACGAACGCGCGTCGTTTTGAAGATTAAAGATACGTATCGTATCGACTTGTTTCGCTTGCGTACGCAATTTGTGAAACATCGAGCCGAAATGATTTTTTCTTAACACTAGATTATTTTGTTCTATCTAAACGAAGACAAAGTATTCTTCAAATAACCATAAATTTTCTTGTTGATAGGAGATAGAAAAGTTTGGGATATTCGTTTTTAGAAAATTTACTGAAATAGCAGCGAAAAATCCGAAAGCTTTCATCGAACTGTTGTTCTGGACAAATTCAAAAGACGCCATTGACATCGAACACGGATACGACCTATACACCGATAGCCGGTAAGTTTCAACATAAGAATAGACAAGTAAACATGTATTATTTTATTTTCAATATTTTTTCTTTCCCATAACAGCTACAAACCTTTCTTCCTCATTACGTACTGAAAAAGGAAACTTCTAGCAGAATGAAATCCAAAGCCTCTACCCAATAGCTTTAACTTTCAAACTTTAACCTATTTGTAGTTTCATTGGCATTTTTTCCCAAAGGGACAAGCCTGGTAAAGGAAGTTGGACTGAGGAACAAGAAGAGGAACTTAGCAAATTGTACATGGAAAACCAAACCAATCCGCAGAATGATCAAGGTCAGTTGGCAGTGGCACACGTTTTTCCAAACGGTTAATTATATTGTTGGCACATATTTTAGATAGCACAATTGATATATTGTACCTACTTATCTCATTACACAGAACTTTTAGCCAAGAAAAATAATACATAATTAAATTATGGGATTAGCTATAGTCAAATCTTCAGTCAATTCATTAGCAATATCAATCCTTTTCTTTGTGTTAATCACTACATCTGCACTTCTTGTTTTGGTTTTTGCTTATAGTTGATAAAAAAAATATGGAATTGATCGCTCATGCCTTGCGATTATATTTTTTAAATACACGTTGAACTAAATACCTCCTTTGAGAAGTCAGTCCTCAATTATGTGAAAAACAAACTTAATTGAAAATATTTCTAACTGATACTAAAAATACTATAATAGTAAATTCGACTTCAGGCTATTACGGCTCCGTGTTACATAGATGCGCTTAGAATATCAAGAAGTTAGTCTGCGTAGTAACGTGTCCCTTACAAGTATGTAATGACACCACCCGCTAGTTACCCCTGCAGGTTTAATATACCACGCAACGTATTAAATGCATTTACATATACCAGGGGTGGCCAAACTTTTTATTTATGCGGTCTACTTTTTGATTCAAAATAGCCCAGCGGTCCGCCGATACCCGGTACCCTCCAAGAATTGTTTTTTTTTATATAGATTTAAAATCGGTACTGTTTCTGTAAAACAAATTTTCACTTATGTCTTGGCAGATTCCAGATAAATAAGTTCATAATGGGTAGTAATTTATCTCAATCAGAAAAATAGGGAAAGATCGTATAACCTCAGCGCGAGAGCAGAGAGTGCGAAAAATCAGGGCGTTTGGACTGTAGAAAAGGACGCCACTGTAATAGGAGGAGTACACTAATAAGAACAGCGCGAGCGAAAAGCGTGAAAAGTAAGTTTGTAATGGGGAGTAATTTTGCCTTTACACAAAAACAGAGGAGTAAAGCTACCGCGTAAAATTATCCTTGAATCATCGATTTGTAATAATTCAATAAGGATCGATAGCAATTAAATCCACTGTAATATAATGGATAATAGGTACCTACTAGTTTAAAAATTTTGTGGCTGCATCGCGAATGTGTGGTGGTTTAGCACCTCTGCTGTGTAAAAGTGCACCTGATTTGACCCCAAAGTACGGAATTCTAGTTCTGGCCGGGCGGGCTACAACTAATGCCTCCGCGGTCGACGCCTTGGCCACCCCTGACATATACCTAGTAACCTGATTTAATTTAAAACTACTTTATACCCTTTGTCTTAAAAGCAGTATGCCTAAAAATCAAAAACCTTAACAGCTTTATGACAAAAAATCAAGCCTTAAATTAATGCCTAATAAATATATAATACGTAAATCCTACTATCTAATTATAAAAATGACGTCACAAGGCACAGGGCGTGTTATTTTCTTTTGTTACACAACTTAGATTATACTCTTTTTTTTGTAATTGATACGCGAAAATTTTCAAAGTACTGCTAAAATAAGAAGCCAGCCAAGAAAAGTCATCTTTATATCATGATCAAATTATAATAATTTCAGTAAATAATTAATTTTATCTTTCCCTATCTAAACTTTGCCCTAATTGACGTCATTAGAGTTGCAACAGGTAATATTTTAGCCGGATAATTCTAAAACAGAAAATATTATTGAAATAGTAGGTATCGATGACCACTATGTAATATTTTAGCACTATCCCATAGCCATGACGTTTAGCGGGTGTTGTATGGCGTAGAATTTTCCGAAACCCTATCTTATATTTGTACAACACTATTATAAGATTTTTGAAAATCCTGTCCCTTTCCTTTCCTCTTTTTTCCTTTTCCTTTCTCCTGGTCAACGAAAGATTGTATTAAACTAATAAAGAATAACTGTGGGTGAAGCCGTGGACTGTCTCTAGTATTAAATAGGATTTTGATGAAACTAACCTAACCTTCCTCCCATGCTAATAAAGATCAAAAACAGGTGTTGAAGAAGAAGGAGACCTGGACATAAAAATATCATGTTAACACCAAAAATCAAATAATTTATGTATTATAAGTTAGTGGTACTTACCGATCTCTCTCTCTCTACATATATGCACAGGGCATGTTATAAGTAATCAATTTTATCGGAAATAACCTATACAGTATTCAGCCGGAAAACGTAAAAGTAGCCGGATGTCTATATTCAGCTTTAACGGTAATTATAATTGAAACGTAACACTCGTCTATTCTTCCTAAAAAGTTGAAGACTCTTGGGATTTCAACTGCTTCGCAATTATAACAGAGTTGAAGAGAAAAGCTCGTGGTTCCAATAATGACGTGTCAATTTCGGTGACACTTCCAGGCCAGGAACCTTGGTTAGGACGTGTTTTGATTCTTTATAAAATTTTACTGAAAAATGAACGTTCACGTACGTGTTAATTCTAGGTACTTAGGTACACACGTAGGTCTACGTACCTTTCAACCGAACATCTCATTTACATTAGCAGTTATTGAAGCAGCAGGAGATAAACCGATAATAGAATAGTTATCCCATTAAGTAGTCATTTCATGAGTAGGTATGAAATGTTGTGTTTATCTCAATGAAATATTTTGGATAAGCGTTTTCTTATTTTCTTTCCCACACACACACATATGAGCATGCAATCAGAGTGCCGTACACATGTTACAAACCTTTTATATTACCGGGACACACCGAAAACTCGTCATAAAAATGCAAATGTCTTTCCCAACAGATGTTATAGACTGGATACTGGAAAACCTAATAGATCAGACGCGCACCCGGCGCTCGGTTATAAAGAAACTTAAAGAACTGGGACTGATATTCCGCGCTCCGACTAAAAGAAGCAATAAGGAGCGAGCGAGAGAGAAGGTTCCCAAGGAGTTCAGCGAAGAGGAAGACCAAATGTTAAGGGACTTGTGGGAGCAGTTTGGAGACTCTAGCGGTAAGTGTTTTTACTTCAATGTGTGTCGTCTCTTTCTATTTTGCTATGTAAGGTCGCCCATTTTAATTAGTGGTTATAATGCTTGGTATATTCTGGCTCATTATAATTTGAAATTTCATCAAGAAATAAAATATTAAATTTCTCATACGCTACGTAGCTCGTAATAGTCTACGTAGTACGTATAGTTCTATTATACGTATATTTTGTGTAAGTCTAGCTGGCTGGAGCAAAGTGTCCAAGGAGTTAACTTGCGACCCGATCATTATTGATTGATTGCCCACGTTTATATCTACCGTATTTATATCTGCCTACTTACTTCAAAATAGCAGTTGTGACAAATTTTAATAAAAGCATAGAGGAAATCATGTATAATTAGGTAACATTGTAATATGCTGTAGTTGGCTAATCAATATTTATGTATCGTCCTCTCTTCTAATTTTTGCGTGCCCGACAGGGTCCATGATGTACTGGTATATCTAAACTAAAATCTTAAAACAACATTGTGGAATGCAAATAAATAATTGAATTGAATTGAATTGTTTTGTTTTGCTGAACCAACTGTTGCCAGCATTTGGGCTCTCCCCTTTTACACATAGTCACAGAATAACTTATAGTAAGTACCTAATTTGTGCGATAACCGCTGACAAGTTAGAAAGGTCGCACTATATCAGCATTGTGCTAGTTTCAAGGTTGTGTTGGACCCGGCTTTGCGTAACTTGTGATGCTCACTGAGCCGAAAGCCTTACCTATCCAGGGATTCACTGATCCCTTAATAGTTTAGGTTGAAACTTTGGAGACTTTGGGATCGCCCTACATGTTCCATCATCATTATACGTTGATTCTAGTAACTATCTATGTTAGAATGGTACAATTTCTTTTAACTCATAAATACGAGGATATTGTGTCTGGTAATGCTCACCGTAGCTTGTTTGTGTGTGTACGCAATGAAAAACAGAATCTTCGTATTACGCAGCCGGCGAGCGTTACTCCCCTTTGTCATTCACATAATAAACGTAGCAGCGAAACAATATTAAAGGCAGCAAAAACAATATTTTCGAATTTTTTATGAGCTTCGCAATAAAAGGTAACCCAAATAAATTGTCTGAATTTAAGAGCATATTTGCTGCTGATAGCGGTAATTAAAGGCGGGGCATCTAATCATTATTTTTAATTAATGCCAGAATAGCGAGTAAAGGCTGTACAGGATTTCCGCTTACTGTGCTAGGGATGCCACGCTCAGTATAAGTATATTTGCGGGTCATTATTTGGACATAAATGTGCTTGCGGGGGGATTTTACGGCTTTTTAACGTCTCAAATATTGGTTTTATAGAGTTGTGGGTGTATTTATTATTCTGTTTGCCGTAAACCGACAACGCGATAACATTTTTTATTTGAAAATGAGCGGCATGATGGAAGTTTATTCTCAGGGAATCTACTATACAAATAGTATCCCAAAGTTTTTATGAATAATTTTAATGTAGTTTTTTACTTAACAATGAAACACACGCAAGAAGAATTCGTTTCTTTTTGCGTGTTCGTAAATGTGGCGTGTTCTTGATAGGTATGTTATTTATTATGTACAATAAGTCAAAAGGTTAATAATAAGCTGGTCCACCGTAATAAATTGATCGGTTACATAACGTTGCTTGGGCTATTTGGTTTTTTTTTTGGGCACAGCATAGTAAAAAGTATGGCCATAAACACAATAAGAAAATGTTTTGAAATTCTCAAAAGAAAAGGTGTTTGTTCCTTAATTATACACTACGTTTTTAGTTAGTGTAGTAATACCACCACCATGTTGAAATGTTTTGGATCTAATGGGCGCCATCTCAAATATATAGACGGATTCCCACTAAATCTCTAGATGCCATAATCCCCAAAAGCCTTGGAATAATGTAACATGTTTTAGATCCAATAGGCGCCATAATCCCCTGAACGCGTCTCCACAGATTGCTTCAGTTAGACATAAAACTGGCAAAAACAATATCATAAAAATAAGTAAACTCCGAAACAAACGAAATCGTCGCTTTCCCGACTACTGTAAAATCATAAAGTGTATAAATGTATTTTAGATCCGATGGGCGCAAAAATCCCGACGCTGCCGCACGTACCAAAAGCGCAGCTACAAAAACAACGCCGTAAAAGGCGACATAAAGTCCATGAAACAAAACGTGTCGACTTTTCCTTATGTACGCAATCATACGTGTGCTTTGGAATCTACACAGTGTTAGATATTGTTATGTCGTAGATCCGATGGGCGCAATAATTCCCCGGATGGTGCGGAAACGTCAGAAGCGCAGCTACATCGACAGATTGCTCGAGTTGGGCATCATTACAGACAGAAAGCAGTGCCGTAAACGGAGACAAAAGAAGTCGAACGGTAAAAGCACCGGCGCGGATGACAATAAATCGAACGGTAAGTTGCTAAACAACTTCGCTTAGCTTTATTCCCTGTGACGCATATATCTCCCCCTGTACAGTTTGACTACGTTAAAATGTCGCAGGGGTATAGTTCCATCTTTTAATTTAAAAAAGGTGTTTGGCGTTAAGGACTTGGCTATTTCAGTATCTAAAATCGATGTAGCAGTTAAGCAACTCTTTCCTTATTTTGTTGTGTAAGACAAAGATGAACAGCTTATGTAGTCAGTATTAAGCAAGTTTACAAATCTGGAAAAGGTCAAATAAATGGACTTCCTAATTCTAATTTTTAATTATTTTATTTATTCACGCGTTTGAAATATTTAAGTAAAGTACAAATATTACGTTAAGGAGCTATAGAGTAGTGTAGTAAGAACTAGCCAAACTTTTGATTTATATTTAAGTCGCTCATAAAACTGCCATACCAGTATTTCCAGGGATCTTATTGCATATAGAAGATCTTATCACATAAAAACAGTTTTACGACTAAAGTTTCTTAACGCAATCAAACTGTCCGGCTCCCGCCCCACGTCATTAGAAGAGGCGAGATAACTTTTTCTTAGGTTCCAATAAGTTCAAATAGGCTATTGGTAAGATAAATCCAGCTTAAAATGTGTTTCGTTATTCTGCTATCACGAAAAAGAGATGTGATTCTCCATGTAAGCTTGATCTATAATTATAACAATCTTCCGGACTTTGATTATAAACGAGCCCTAGTACATCTGCGGGTAGAAAACATAGAGCCCGTACTCTTTTAAATAAAAAATAAGAAATAGTAAATTTATTCCTGGTTTTTTCAACCATGAGACTTATATTTAGTCCCATGGGCACTCGTATAATAAATAACTCTCCAATACGAATCCGACCGAGAGAGCTGTATCAAATTTTGTGCCGCCGACGCGCCAAATCCTAAATTGCTTATAATAAATAAAATATTTCTGAAGGATCTATAATAGATATTGATAAAGTGCTTACGGCACATCAGGCATCAATTCAACGCCCACGCGTTAAGGATATTGAATCCAACCATCAGATTCCTAGGACAATTTTATAGATACATTTGGACCTGATATTGATATCTCGGTGTGAATTTGATTTTTATTATACTTAGCGCTTCGTTCTCTATATTCGATTAAAGTTACGATTACCTTAGCCAGTGAGTAATACTGATCGGGACGTAAAGGCGGTGAGTAGTTCTTCCCAGTTTCATAAACGAAAACAGAGTTTCAATCAGCTACTCAGTGGGTAAAAATTTAGGGTGATCTGTAGCAACGTCAACTGTTCATTTCATTCGTTCAATAGTCACCCTGACTGCTGTCAGTGACGCCATTTTGGGTTTGTTTTTTATTTTTTTTTACATTTTTATGTGCCAGCTATATGCTGCGGCGCGGTAGGTGCCCTTCAAAGAGTATTTATTCCCTACCTAAAAAAGTAAAAAGTAGGATAAGGATTTACCTTTACAAAATAGGGTATCACCTAATTAAATTATTGTAATGAGGAATGTAATACGAATTTAGGTTACATACCTGAAATATGGTCTTGACGCAATAATAAAAATTAAAACAACACAAAACAAAAATATCATAATATTATATAAGTATTTAAACATATTATAATTGAACAAAAACCTTTTTAGTAGTCATCATCATCATCATAATCATCAGCCTGAAGAAGCCGTGTGAACTTGGCACCCGACTTTGGAAAAACCATTTTTTTTTTTGTGTTTTATTACAGATTTCGGTAGGTAGTGGATAGTAGTAAAACTATTTTCGTTTGTAGTAATTCCAAAAAAAAAATAAAAATAAAATAAAAAATAGTGTCCCCCGACTTTGGAAAAACTATTTCATTTTCTGTTTAACGACAGATTTCGGTAGGTAGTGGATAGTAGTAAAACTATTTTCGTTTGTAGTAATTCCAAAAAAAAAATAATAAAAAAAAATAAAAAAAGTGACCCCCGAATTTGGAAAAACTATTCAATTTTCTGTTTAACGACAGATTTCGGTAGGTAGTGGATAGTACTAAAATTGTTTTCATTTGTAGTAGTTCCAAAAAAATAAATAAAAAATAATATAAAAAATATGTCCCCGACTTTGAAAAAACTATTTAATTTTCTGTTTTCCGACAGATTTCGGTAGGTAAACGATTAACGATTACTACAAACGCTGAAATTGGCTGAGATATGTTAGTAGAGGTTTGTAGTGGAAGAATTATTGATTGTAGTTAACAAATTATTATCAAAATAAGAAAACTTTGTTCAGTCGTCATTTTTACTGAATATCTCTCGTTTAAGAAGATCGATGATTACTACAAACGCTGAAATTGACGAAGAAATGTTAGTAGAGGTTTGTAGTGGACGAAGTTTTGATTGTAGTAAAAAAAATTAGATTAAAATCTAATTAGTTAAAAAATAAACATGTTCAAAACGATTTACGATTACTACAAACGCTGAAATTAACGGGGAATTGTTAGTAGAGGTTTGTAGTGGACGAATTATTGATTGTAGTAAACAAATTATTATTAAAACCTATCAAAATAAGAAAACTTTCATCAGTAGTCATTTTTACTGAATATCTCTCGTATAAGAAGATCTATGTTTACTACAAACGCTGAAATTGACGAAGAAATGTTAGTAGAGGTTTGTAGTGGACGAAGTTTTGATTGTAGTAAAAAAAAATTAGATTAAAATCTATTAAGTTAAAAAATAAACATGTTCAAAACGATTTACGATTACTACAAACGCTGAAATTAACGAAGAAATGTTAGTAGAGGTTTGTAGTGGAAGAATTCTTGATTGTAGTTAACAAATTATTATCAAAATCTATCAAAATAAGAAAACTTTCTTCAGTCGTCATTTTTACTGAATATCTCTCGTTTAAGAAGATCTATGATTACTACAAACGCTGAAATTGACGAAGAAATATTAGTAGAGGTTTGTAGTGGACGAAGTTTTGATTGTAGTAAAAAAAATTATATTAAAATCTATTAAGTTAAAAAATAAAAATGTTCAAAATGATTTACGATTACTACAAACGCTAAAATTAACTGGGAAATGTTAGTAAAGGTTTGTAGTGGAAGAATTATTGATTGTAGTTAACAAATTATTATCAAAATAAGAAAACTTTGTTCAGTCGTCATTTTTAGTGAATATCTCTCGTTTAAGAAGATCTATGCTTACTACAAACGCTGAAATTGACGGGGAAATGTTCGGAGAGGTTTGTAGTGGACGAATTATTGAATGTAGTAAAAAAAATTAGATTAAAATCTATGAAGTTAAAAAATAAACATGTTCAAAACGTTTTACGATTACTACAAACGCTGAAATTAACGGGGAAATGTTAGTAGAGGTTCGTAGTGGACGAATTATTGATTGTAGTTAACAAATTATTATCAAAACCTATCAAAATAAGAAAACTTTCTTCAGTCGTCATTTTTACCGAATATCTCTCGTTTAAGAAGATCGATGATTACTACAAACGCTGAAATTGACGAAGAAATGTTAGTAGAGGTTTGTAGTGGACGAAGTTTTGATTGTAGTAAAAAAAATTAGATTAAAATCTATTAAGTTAAAAAATAAACATGTTCAAAACGATTTACGATTACTACAAACGCTGAAATTAACGGGAAATTGTTAGTAGAGGTTTTTAGTGGACAAATTATTGATTGTAGTAAACAAATTATTATTAAAACCCATCAAAATAAGAAAACTTTCTTCAGTCGTCATTTTTACTGAATATCTCTCGTATAAGAAGATCTATGATTACTACAAACGCTGAAATTGACGAAGAAATGTTAGTAGAGGTTTGTAGTGGACGAAGTTTTGATTGTAGTAAAAAAAAATTAGATTAAAATCTATTAAGTTAAAAAATAAACATGTTCAAAACGATTTACGATTACTACAAACGCTGAAATTAACGAAGAAATGTTAGTAGAGGTTTGTAGTGGAAGAATTCTTGATTGTAGTTAACAAATTATTATCAAATCTATCAAAATAAGAAAACTTTGTTCAGTCGTCATTTTTAGTGAATATCTCTCGTTTAAGAAGATCAATGATTACTACAAACGCTGAAATTGGCGGGGAAATGTTCGTAGAGGTTTGTAGTGGACGAATTATTGATTGTAGTAAAAAAAAATTAGATTAAAATATATTAAGTTAAAAAATAAACATGTTCAAAACTATTTACGATTACTACAAACGCTGATATTAACGGGGAAATGTTAGTAGAGGTTTGTAGTGGAAGAATTATTGATTGTAGTTAACAAATTATTATCAAAACCTATCAAAATAAGATAACTTTGTTCAGTCGTCATTTTTAGTGAATATCTCTCGTTTAAGAAGATCTATGATTACTACAAACGCTGAAATTGGCGGGGAAATGTTCGTAGAGGTTTGTAGTGGACGAATTATTGATTGTAGTAAAAAAAAATTAGATTAAAATATATTAAGTTAAAAAATAAACATGTTCAAAACTATTTACGATTACTACAAACGCTGATATTAACGGGGAAATGTTAGTAGAGGTTTGTAGTGGAAGAATTATTGATTGTAGTTAACAAATTATTATCAAAACCTATCAAAATAAGATAACTTTGTTCAGTCGTCATTTTTAGTGAATATCTCTCGTTTAAGAAGATCTATGATTACTACAAACGCTGAAATTGGCGGGGAAATGTTCGTAGAGGTTTGTAGTGGACGAATTATTGATTGTAGTAAAAAAAAATTAGATTAAAATATATTAAGTTAAAAAATAAACATGTTCAAAACTATTTACGATTACTACAAACGCTGATATTTACGGGGAAATGTTAGTAGAGGTTTGTAGTGGAAGAATTATTGATTGTAGTTAACAAATTATTATCAAAACCTATCAAAATAAGAAAATTTTGTTCAGTCGTCATTTTTAGTGAATATCTCTCGTTTAAGAAGATCTATGATTACTACAAACGCTGAAATTGGCGGGGAAATGTTCGTAGAGGATTGTAGTGGACGAAGTTTTGATTGTAGTAAAAAAAATTAGATTAAAATCTATTAAGTTAAAAAATAAACATGTTCAAAACGATTTACGATTACTACAAACGCTGAAATTAACGGGGAAATGTTATTAGAGGTTTGTAGTGGAAGAATTATTGATTGTAGTTAATAAATTATTATCAAAACCTATCAAAATAAGAAAACTTTGTTCAGTCGTCATTTTTAGTGAATATCTCTCGTTTAAGAAGATCTATGATTACTACAAACGCTGAAATTGGCGGGGAAATGTTCGTAGAGGTTTGTAGTGGACGAATTATTGATTGTAGTAAAAAAAAATTAGATTAAAATCTATTAAGTTAAAAAATAAACATGTTCAAAACGATTTACGATTACTACAAACGCTGATATTAACGGGGAAATGTTAGTAGAGGTTTGTAGTGGAAGAATTATTGATTGTAGTTAACAAATTATTATCAAAACCTATCAAAATAAGAAAACTTTCATCAGTAGTCATTTTTACTGAATATCTCTCGTTTAAGAAGATCTATGATTACTACAAACGCTGAAATTGGCGGGGAAATGTTCGTAGAGGTTTGTAGTGGACGAATTATTGATTGTAGTAAAAAAATAATTAGATTAAAATATATTAAGTTAAAAAATAAACATGTTCAAAACTATTTACGATTACTACAAACGCTGATATTAACGGGGAAATGTTAGTAGAGGTTTGTAGTGGAAGAATTATTGATTGTAGTTAACAAATTATTATCAAAACCTATCAAAATAAGAAAACTTTGTTCAGTCGTCATTTTTAGTGAATATCTCTCGTTTAAGAAGATCTATGATTACTACAAACGCTGAAATTGACGGGGAAATGTTCGTAGAGGTTTGTAGTGGACAAATTTATGATTGTAGTTAACAAATTATTATCAAAACCTATCAAAATAAGAAAACTTTGTTCAGTCGTCATTTTTAGTGAATATCTCTCGTTTAAGAAGATCGATGATTACTACAAACGCTGAAATTGACAAAGAAATGTTAGTAGAGGTTTGTAGTGGACGAATTATTGATTGTAGTAAAAAAAATTAGATTAAAATCTATTAAGTTAAAAAATAAACATGTTCAAAACGATTTACGATTACTACAAACGCTGAAATTAACGGGGAAATGTTATTAGAGGTTTGTAGTGGAAGAATTATTGATTGTAGTTAATAAATTATTATCAAAACCTATCAAAATAAGAAAACTTTGTTCAGTCGTCATTTTTAGTGAATATCTCTCGTTTAAGAAGATCTTTGATTACTACAAACGCTGAAATTGGCGGGGAAATGTTCATAGAGGTTTGTAGTGGACGAATTATTGATTGTAGTAAAAAAAAATTAGATTAAAATATATTAAGTTAAAAAATAAACATGTTCAAAACTATTTACGATTACTACAAACGCTGATATTAACGGGGAAATGTTAGTAGAGGTTTGTAGTGGAAGAATTATTGATTGTAGTTAACAAATTATTATCAAAACCTATCAAAATAAGATAACTTTGTTCAGTCGTCATTTTTAGTGAATATCTCTCGTTTAAGAAGATCTATGATTACTACAAACGCTGAAATTGGCGGGGAAATGTTCGTAGAGGTTTGTAGTGGACGAATTATTGATTGTAGTAAAAAAAAATTAGATTAAAATATATTAAGTTAAAAAATAAACATGTTCAAAACTATTTACGATTACTACAAACGCTGATATTTACGGGGAAATGTTAGTAGAGGTTTGTAGTGGAAGAATTATTGATTGTAGTTAACAAATTATTATCAAAACCTATCAAAATAAGAAAATTTTGTTCAGTCGTCATTTTTAGTGAATATCTCTCGTTTAAGAAGATCTATGATTACTACAAACGCTGAAATTGGCGGGGAAATGTTCGTAGAGGATTGTAGTGGACGAAGTTTTGATTGTAGTAAAAAAAATTAGATTAAAATCTATTAAGTTAAAAAATAAACATGTTCAAAACGATTTACGATTACTACAAACGCTGAAATTAACGGGGAAATGTTATTAGAGGTTTGTAGTGGAAGAATTATTGATTGTAGTTAATAAATTATTATCAAAACCTATCAAAATAAGAAAACTTTGTTCAGTCGTCATTTTTAGTGAATATCTCTCGTTTAAGAAGATCTATGATTACTACAAACGCTGAAATTGGCGGGGAAATGTTCGTAGAGGTTTGTAGTGGACGAATTATTGATTGTAGTAAAAAAAAATTAGATTAAAATATATTAAGTTAAAAAATAAACATGTTCAAAACGATTTACGATTACTACAAACGCTGATATTAACGGGGAAATGTTAGTAGAGGTTTGTAGTGGAAGAATTATTGATTGTAGTTAACAAATTATTATCAAAACCTATCAAAATAAGAAAACTTTGTTCAGTCGTCATTTTTAGTGAATATCTCTCGTTTAAGAAGATCGATGATTACTACAAACGCTGAAATTGACGAAGAAATGTTAGTAGGGGTTTGTAGTGGACGAATTATTGATTGTAGTAAAAAAAATTAGATTAAAATCTATTAAGTTAAAAAATAAACATGTTCAAAACGATTTACGATTACTACAAACGCTGATATTAACGGGGAAATGTTAGTAGAGGTTTGTAGTGGAAGAATTATTGATTGTAGTTAACAAATTATTATCAAAACCTATCAAAATAAGAAAACTTTCATCAGTAGTCATTTTTACTGAATATCTCTCGTTTAAGAAGATCTATGATTACTACAAACGCTGAAATTGGCGGGGAAATGTTCGTAGAGGTTTGTAGTGGACGAATTATTGATTGTAGTAAAAAAATAATTAGATTAAAATATATTAAGTTAAAAAATAAACATGTTCAAAACTATTTACGATTACTACAAACGCTGATATTAACGGGGAAATGTTAGTAGAGGTTTGTAGTGGAAGAATTATTGATTGTAGTTAACAAATTATTATCAAAACCTATCAAAATAAGAAAACTTTGTTCAGTCGTCATTTTTAGTGAATATCTCTCGTTTAAGAAGATCTATGATTACTACAAACGCTGAAATTGACGGGGAAATGTTCGTAGAGGTTTGTAGTGGACAAATTTATGATTGTAGTTAACAAATTATTATCAAAACCTATCAAAATAAGAAAACTTTGTTCAGTCGTCATTTTTAGTGAATATCTCTCGTTTAAGAAGATCGATGATTACTACAAACGCTGAAATTGACAAAGAAATGTTAGTAGAGGTTTGTAGTGGACGAATTATTGATTGTAGTAAAAAAAATTAGATTAAAATCTATTAAGTTAAAAAATAAACATGTTCAAAACGATTTACGATTACTACAAACGCTGAAATTAACGGGGAAATGTTATTAGAGGTTTGTAGTGGAAGAATTATTGATTGTAGTTAATAAATTATTATCAAAACCTATCAAAATAAGAAAACTTTGTTCAGTCGTAATTTTTAGTGAATATCTCTCGTTTAAGAAGATCTATGATTACTACAAACGCTGAAATTGGCGGGGAAATGTTCGTAGAGGTTTGTAGTGGACGAATTATTGATTGTAGTAAAAAAAAATTAGATTAAAATATATTAAGTTAAAAAATAAACATGTTCAAAACGATTTACGATTACTACAAACGCTGATATTAACGGGGAAATGTTAGTAGAGGTTTGTAGTGGAAGAATTATTGATTGTAGTTAACAAATTATTATCAAAACCTATCAAAATAAGAAAACTTTGTTCAGTCGTCATTTTTAGTGAATATCTCTCGTTTAAGAAGATCGATGATTACTACAAACGCTGAAATTGACGAAGAAATGTTAGTAGGGGTTTGTAGTGGACGAATTATTGATTGTAGTAAAAAAAATTAGATTAAAATCTATTAAGTTAAAAAATAAACATGTTCAAAACTATTTACGATTACTACAAACGCTGATATTAACGGGGAAATGTTAGTAGAGGTTTGTAGTGGAAGAATTATTGATTGTAGTTAACAAATTATTATCAAAACCTATCAAAATAAGATAACTTTGTTCAGTCGTCATTTTTAGTGAATATCTCTCGTTTAAGAAGATCTATGATTACTACAAACGCTGAAATTGGCGGGGAAATGTTCGTAGAGGTTTGTAGTGGACGAATTATTGATTGTAGTAAAAAAAAATTAGATTAAAATATATTAAGTTAAAAAATAAACATGTTCAAAACTATTTACGATTACTACAAACGCTGATATTTACGGGGAAATGTTAGTAGAGGTTTGTAGTGGAAGAATTATTGATTGTAGTTAACAAATTATTATCAAAACCTATCAAAATAAGAAAATTTTGTTCAGTCGTCATTTTTAGTGAATATCTCTCGTTTAAGAAGATCTATGATTACTACAAACGCTGAAATTGGCGGGGAAATGTTCGTAGAGGATTGTAGTGGACGAAGTTTTGATTGTAGTAAAAAAAATTAGATTAAAATCTATTAAGTTAAAAAATAAACATGTTCAAAACGATTTACGATTACTACAAACGCTGAAATTAACGGGGAAATGTTATTAGAGGTTTGTAGTGGAAGAATTATTGATTGTAGTTAATAAATTATTATCAAAACCTATCAAAATAAGAAAACTTTGTTCAGTCGTCATTTTTAGTGAATATCTCTCGTTTAAGAAGATCTATGATTACTACAAACGCTGAAATTGGCGGGGAAATGTTCGTAGAGGTTTGTAGTGGACGAATTATTGATTGTAGTAAAAAAAAATTAGATTAAAATCTATTAAGTTAAAAAATAAACATGTTCAAAACGATTTACGATTACTACAAACGCTGATATTAACGGGGAAATGTTAGTAGAGGTTTGTAGTGGAAGAATTATTGATTGTAGTTAACAAATTATTATCAAAACCTATCAAAATAAGAAAACTTTCATCAGTAGTCATTTTTACTGAATATCTCTCGTTTAAGAAGATCTATGATTACTACAAACGCTGAAATTGGCGGGGAAATGTTCGTAGAGGTTTGTAGTGGACGAATTATTGATTGTAGTAAAAAAATAATTAGATTAAAATATATTAAGTTAAAAAATAAACATGTTCAAAACTATTTACGATTACTACAAACGCTGATATTAACGGGGAAATGTTAGTAGAGGTTTGTAGTGGAAGAATTATTGATTGTAGTTAACAAATTATTATCAAAACCTATCAAAATAAGAAAACTTTGTTCAGTCGTCATTTTTAGTGAATATCTCTCGTTTAAGAAGATCTATGATTACTACAAACGCTGAAATTGACGGGGAAATGTTCGTAGAGGTTTGTAGTGGACAAATTTATGATTGTAGTTAACAAATTATTATCAAAACCTATCAAAATAAGAAAACTTTGTTCAGTCGTCATTTTTAGTGAATATCTCTCGTTTAAGAAGATCGATGATTACTACAAACGCTGAAATTGACAAAGAAATGTTAGTAGAGGTTTGTAGTGGACGAATTATTGATTGTAGTAAAAAAAATTAGATTAAAATCTATTAAGTTAAAAAATAAACATGTTCAAAACGATTTACGATTACTACAAACGCTGAAATTAACGGGGAAATGTTATTAGAGGTTTGTAGTGGAAGAATTATTGATTGTAGTTAATAAATTATTATCAAAACCTATCAAAATAAGAAAACTTTGTTCAGTCGTCATTTTTAGTGAATATCTCTCGTTTAAGAAGATCTATGATTACTACAAACGCTGAAATTGGCGGGGAAATGTTCATAGAGGTTTGTAGTGGACGAATTATTGATTGTAGTAAAAAAAAATTAGATTAAAATATATTAAGTTAAAAAATAAACATGTTCAAAACTATTTACGATTACTACAAACGCTGATATTAACGGGGAAATGTTAGTAGAGGTTTGTAGTGGAAGAATTATTGATTGTAGTTAACAAATTATTATCAAAACCTATCAAAATAAGATAACTTTGTTCAGTCGTCATTTTTAGTGAATATCTCTCGTTTAAGAAGATCTATGATTACTACAAACGCTGAAATTGGCGGGGAAATGTTCGTAGAGGTTTGTAGTGGACGAATTATTGATTGTAGTAAAAAAAAATTAGATTAAAATATATTAAGTTAAAAAATAAACATGTTCAAAACTATTTACGATTACTACAAACGCTGATATTTACGGGGAAATGTTAGTAGAGGTTTGTAGTGGAAGAATTATTGATTGTAGTTAACAAATTATTATCAAAACCTATCAAAATAAGAAAATTTTGTTCAGTCGTCATTTTTAGTGAATATCTCTCGTTTAAGAAGATCTATGATTACTACAAACGCTGAAATTGGCGGGGAAATGTTCGTAGAGGATTGTAGTGGACGAAGTTTTGATTGTAGTAAAAAAAATTAGATTAAAATCTATTAAGTTAAAAAATAAACATGTTCAAAACGATTTACGATTACTACAAACGCTGAAATTAACGGGGAAATGTTATTAGAGGTTTGTAGTGGAAGAATTATTGATTGTAGTTAATAAATTATTATCAAAACCTATCAAAATAAGAAAACTTTGTTCAGTCGTCATTTTTAGTGAATATCTCTCGTTTAAGAAGATCTATGATTACTACAAACGCTGAAATTGGCGGGGAAATGTTCGTAGAGGTTTGTAGTGGACGAATTATTGATTGTAGTAAAAAAAAATTAGATTAAAATATATTAAGTTAAAAAATAAACATGTTCAAAACGATTTACGATTACTACAAACGCTGATATTAACGGGGAAATGTTAGTAGAGGTTTGTAGTGGAAGAATTATTGATTGTAGTTAACAAATTATTATCAAAACCTATCAAAATAAGAAAACTTTGTTCAGTCGTCATTTTTAGTGAATATCTCTCGTTTAAGAAGATCGATGATTACTACAAACGCTGAAATTGACGAAGAAATGTTAGTAGGGGTTTGTAGTGGACGAATTATTGATTGTAGTAAAAAAAATTAGATTAAAATCTATTAAGTTAAAAAATAAACATGTTCAAAACGATTTACGATTACTACAAACGCTGATATTAACGGGGAAATGTTAGTAGAGGTTTGTAGTGGAAGAATTATTGATTGTAGTTAACAAATTATTATCAAAACCTATCAAAATAAGAAAACTTTCATCAGTAGTCATTTTTACTGAATATCTCTCGTTTAAGAAGATCTATGATTACTACAAACGCTGAAATTGGCGGGGAAATGTTCGTAGAGGTTTGTAGTGGACGAATTATTGATTGTAGTAAAAAAATAATTAGATTAAAATATATTAAGTTAAAAAATAAACATGTTCAAAACTATTTACGATTACTACAAACGCTGATATTAACGGGGAAATGTTAGTAGAGGTTTGTAGTGGAAGAATTATTGATTGTAGTTAACAAATTATTATCAAAACCTATCAAAATAAGAAAACTTTGTTCAGTCGTCATTTTTAGTGAATATCTCTCGTTTAAGAAGATCTATGATTACTACAAACGCTGAAATTGACGGGGAAATGTTCGTAGAGGTTTGTAGTGGACAAATTTATGATTGTAGTTAACAAATTATTATCAAAACCTATCAAAATAAGAAAACTTTGTTCAGTCGTCATTTTTAGTGAATATCTCTCGTTTAAGAAGATCGATGATTACTACAAACGCTGAAATTGACAAAGAAATGTTAGTAGAGGTTTGTAGTGGACGAATTATTGATTGTAGTAAAAAAAATTAGATTAAAATCTATTAAGTTAAAAAATAAACATGTTCAAAACGATTTACGATTACTACAAACGCTGAAATTAACGGGGAAATGTTATTAGAGGTTTGTAGTGGAAGAATTATTGATTGTAGTTAATAAATTATTATCAAAACCTATCAAAATAAGAAAACTTTGTTCAGTCGTAATTTTTAGTGAATATCTCTCGTTTAAGAAGATCTATGATTACTACAAACGCTGAAATTGGCGGGGAAATGTTCGTAGAGGTTTGTAGTGGACGAATTATTGATTGTAGTAAAAAAAAATTAGATTAAAATATATTAAGTTAAAAAATAAACATGTTCAAAACGATTTACGATTACTACAAACGCTGATATTAACGGGGAAATGTTAGTAGAGGTTTGTAGTGGAAGAATTATTGATTGTAGTTAACAAATTATTATCAAAACCTATCAAAATAAGAAAACTTTGTTCAGTCGTCATTTTTAGTGAATATCTCTCGTTTAAGAAGATCGATGATTACTACAAACGCTGAAATTGACGAAGAAATGTTAGTAGGGGTTTGTAGTGGACGAATTATTGATTGTAGTAAAAAAAATTAGATTAAAATCTATTAAGTTAAAAAATAAACATGTTCAAAACTATTTACGATTACTACAAACGCTGATATTAACGGGGAAATGTTAGTAGAGGTTTGTAGTGGAAGAATTATTGATTGTAGTTAACAAATTATTATCAAAACCTATCAAAATAAGATAACTTTGTTCAGTCGTCATTTTTAGTGAATATCTCTCGTTTAAGAAGATCTATGATTACTACAAACGCTGAAATTGGCGGGGAAATGTTCGTAGAGGTTTGTAGTGGACGAATTATTGATTGTAGTAAAAAAAAATTAGATTAAAATATATTAAGTTAAAAAATAAACATGTTCAAAACTATTTACGATTACTACAAACGCTGATATTTACGGGGAAATGTTAGTAGAGGTTTGTAGTGGAAGAATTATTGATTGTAGTTAACAAATTATTATCAAAACCTATCAAAATAAGAAAATTTTGTTCAGTCGTCATTTTTAGTGAATATCTCTCGTTTAAGAAGATCTATGATTACTACAAACGCTGAAATTGGCGGGGAAATGTTCGTAGAGGATTGTAGTGGACGAAGTTTTGATTGTAGTAAAAAAAATTAGATTAAAATCTATTAAGTTAAAAAATAAACATGTTCAAAACGATTTACGATTACTACAAACGCTGAAATTAACGGGGAAATGTTATTAGAGGTTTGTAGTGGAAGAATTATTGATTGTAGTTAATAAATTATTATCAAAACCTATCAAAATAAGAAAACTTTGTTCAGTCGTCATTTTTAGTGAATATCTCTCGTTTAAGAAGATCTATGATTACTACAAACGCTGAAATTGGCGGGGAAATGTTCGTAGAGGTTTGTAGTGGACGAATTATTGATTGTAGTAAAAAAAAATTAGATTAAAATATATTAAGTTAAAAAATAAACATGTTCAAAACGATTTACGATTACTACAAACGCTGATATTAACGGGGAAATGTTAGTAGAGGTTTGTAGTGGAAGAATTATTGATTGTAGTTAACAAATTATTATCAAAACCTATCAAAATAAGAAAACTTTGTTCAGTCGTCATTTTTAGTGAATATCTCTCGTTTAAGAAGATCGATGATTACTACAAACGCTGAAATTGACGAAGAAATGTTAGTAGGGGTTTGTAGTGGACGAATTATTGATTGTAGTAAAAAAAATTAGATTAAAATCTATTAAGTTAAAAAATAAACATGTTCAAAACGATTTACGATTACTACAAACGCTGATATTAACGGGGAAATGTTAGTAGAGGTTTGTAGTGGAAGAATTATTGATTGTAGTTAACAAATTATTATCAAAACCTATCAAAATAAGAAAACTTTCATCAGTAGTCATTTTTACTGAATATCTCTCGTTTAAGAAGATCTATGATTACTACAAACGCTGAAATTGGCGGGGAAATGTTCGTAGAGGTTTGTAGTGGACGAATTATTGATTGTAGTAAAAAAATAATTAGATTAAAATATATTAAGTTAAAAAATAAACATGTTCAAAACTATTTACGATTACTACAAACGCTGATATTAACGGGGAAATGTTAGTAGAGGTTTGTAGTGGAAGAATTATTGATTGTAGTTAACAAATTATTATCAAAACCTATCAAAATAAGAAAACTTTGTTCAGTCGTCATTTTTAGTGAATATCTCTCGTTTAAGAAGATCTATGATTACTACAAACGCTGAAATTGACGGGGAAATGTTCGTAGAGGTTTGTAGTGGACAAATTTATGATTGTAGTTAACAAATTATTATCAAAACCTATCAAAATAAGAAAACTTTGTTCAGTCGTCATTTTTAGTGAATATCTCTCGTTTAAGAAGATCGATGATTACTACAAACGCTGAAATTGACAAAGAAATGTTAGTAGAGGTTTGTAGTGGACGAATTATTGATTGTAGTAAAAAAAATTAGATTAAAATCTATTAAGTTAAAAAATAAACATGTTCAAAACGATTTACGATTACTACAAACGCTGAAATTAACGGGGAAATGTTATTAGAGGTTTGTAGTGGAAGAATTATTGATTGTAGTTAATAAATTATTATCAAAACCTATCAAAATAAGAAAACTTTGTTCAGTCGTAATTTTTAGTGAATATCTCTCGTTTAAGAAGATCTATGATTACTACAAACGCTGAAATTGGCGGGGAAATGTTCATAGAGGTTTGTAGTGGACGAATTATTGATTGTAGTAAAAAAAAATTAGATTAAAATATATTAAGTTAAAAAATAAACATGTTCAAAACGATTTACGATTACTACAAACGCTGAAATTGACGGGGAAATGTTCGTAGAGGTTTGTAGTGGACAAATTTATGATTGTAGTTAACAAATTATTATCAAAACCTATCAAAATAAGAAAACTTTGTTCAATCGTCATTTTTAGTGAATATCTCTCGTTTAAGAAGATCGATGATTACTACAAACGCTGAAATTAACGGGGAAATGTTAGTAGAGGTTTGTAGTGGACGAATTATTGATTGTAGTAAAAAAAATTAGATTAAAATCTATTAAGTTAAAAAATAAACATGTTCAAAACGATTTACGATTACTACAAACGCTGAAATTAACGGGGAAATGTTAGTAGAGGTTTGTAGTGGACGAATTATTGATTGTAGTAAAAACAATTAGATTAAAATCTATTAAGTTAAAAAATAAACATTTTCAAAACGATTTACGATTACTAGAAACGCTGAAATTAACGGGGAAATGTTAGTAGAGGTTTGTAGTGGAAGAATTATTGATTGTAGTTAACAAATTATTATCAAAACCTATCAAAATAAGAAAACTTTGTTCAGTCGTCATTTTTAGTGAATATCTCTCGTTTAAGAAGTACCAAAACCAGATGGCTCTAAGCGCGTTATTTACCTCTACCAAGCTGTTTGTGGATATCATCAAAAAATCTTGCCATTATTTCAATTGATATCCGAGAAGCACGACACCAATACCTTGACGTATTGGATCCGAGAGTGGTTGCGATCTGGCGGGTCGTGTCCGAAACAAGTAGTTACAGACTACTCACTGGCACTCCTCAACGCAACATGTCTCGCGTTTAACAACACCGACCTAAAAACATACATTGACACATGCATTGTCTTTGACACGAACGGTTCGTCTCTGCGAATAAACCCACCACGTTGTAAAATTCGACTCGACATTTCGCATTTCATAAACATGGTGGCGCGTTGGAGCTGCTTCAATCACGAGACTCCCGAAAAGAAGGACTTCTATCTCCGATGCGTGGGTCTGCTAACCACGTGTACGGAAATAAACGATTATATTCGGTTGTGTACCGATGTACTGACGATTGCTTTTGCGACGCACGAAGACATTGAAGACAAACAGAGCCATTGTTTTGCAGCACAGAACCGAGTTTTAGAGCGCTTGAAATCGTACAGCCTTCCCGACAACGGTGCTGACAAACTCGATCAGGACGAAGAAGAAAGTTTGCTGAAACGATTTAACGACATTGATGGAGAGACCGAACTAGATTCGAGTGCTGCAATCGAAGCTATTTTGAAAAAAATCGAGTCAGATAGTAGAAGTCACCTTAAAAACGGGCGATTGAATCCTTATCAGTGCTCTGCGTTCGGTTCTCGACTGTTAAAATTGGCAACACAGTTTGTTTTATGGACTGCTGTTTTGGTTGTCGACGGTCCGAATAGTTCAACTCTGTTATCGAATGAGAATGACTTACGACTTGTTTCCAGCTCAGCTCGCAGCGAAGAATATTTTCGAGAATTGAAACATCTGGTCTTCAAAAAAGAAAAATCGATTAGGATGGACAAGTTCCTCGCTATCCACTTAAAGCACCTGGCAGGCACTACTATTTTGTTGAATGCCGACACAAAGAAAAACAGACAAACACAGCCTAAAGCAACACATTTGAGGCCCCGAGTAGCTGAACCGGTAGAGGAAAAATGTACCTTCCTGGTCACGCAGTCTGTAACTTCGCCAATCGAAAACGTATTTCACGAGCTCAACCCCAGTCTTTCAATTGCAGACGAATTGAAACAAGAGCGAAGATGTGAACGTCATCTGGAACGTAAATTTCAACACGGAAATGTTAGTGAAGGTAAATGTGAATTAGTTCGTAAACATGTATGTGAATATGACGGTCATGTGAAAAATCTAACTTTTTTTTACTACAATCAATAATTCGTCCACTACAAACCTGTACGAACATTTCTTTGTCAATTTCAGCGTTTGTAGTAATCATCGATCTTCTTAAACGAGAGATATTCAGTAAAAATGACGACTGAAGAAAGTTTCCTTATTTTGATAGGTTCTGATAATAATTTGTTAACTACAATCATAAATTCGTCCACTACAAACCTCTACGAACATTTCCCCGTCAATTTCAGCGTTTGTAGTAATCATAGATCTTCTTAAACGAGAGATATTTACTAAAAATGACGACTGAAGAAAGTTTTCTTATTTTGATAGGTTTTAATAATAATTTGTTAACTACAATCAATAATTCGTCCACTACAAACCTCTACTAACATTTCCCCGTTAATTTCAGCGTTTGTAGTAATCGTAAATCGTTTTGAACATGTTTATTTTTTAACTTAATAGATTTTAATCTAATTTTTTTTACTACAATCAATAATTCGTCGACTACAAACCTCTACTAACATTTCTTTGTCAATTTCAGCGTTTGTAGTAATCATCGATCTTCTTAAACGAGAGATATTCAGTAAAAATGACGACTGAAGAAAGTTTTCTTATTTTGATAGGTTTTGATAATAATTTGTTAACTACAATCAATAATTCGTCCACTACAAACCTCTACTAACATTTCCCCGTTAATTTCAGCGTTTGTAGTAATCATAGATCTTCTTAAACGAGAGATATTCACTAAAAATGACGACTGAACAAAGTTTTCTTATTTTGATAGGTTTTGATAATAATTTGTTAACTACAATCAATAATTCTTCCACTACAAACCTCTACTAACATTTCCCCGTTAATATCAGCGTTTGTAGTAATCGTAAATCGTTTTAAACATGTCTATTTTTTAACTTAATAGATTTTAATCTAATTTTTTTTACTAAAATCAATAGTTCGTCCACTACAAACCTCTACTAACATTTCCCCGTTAATTTCAGCGTTTGTAGTAATCGTAAATCGTTTTGAACATGTTTATTTTTTAAATTAATATATTTTAATCTAATTTTTTTTTACTACAATCAATAATTCGTCTACTACAAACCTCTACGAACATTTCCCCGTCAATTTCAGCGTTTGTAGTAATCATAGATCTTCTTAAACGAGAGATATTCACTAAAAATGACGACTGAACAAAGTTTTCTTATTTTGATAGGTTTTGATAATAATTTTTTAACTACAATCATAAATTCGTCCACTACAAACCTCTACGAACATTTCCCCGTCAATTTCAGCGTTTGTAGTAATCATAGATCTTCTTAAACGAGAGATTTTCACTAAAAATGACGACTGAACAAAGTTTTCTTATTTTGATAGGTTTTGATAATAATTTGTTAACTACAATCAATAATTCGTCTACTACAAACCTCTACGAACATTTCCCCGTCAATTTCAGCGTTTGTAGTAATCATAGATCTTCTTAAACGAGAGATATTCACTAAAAATGACGACTGAACAAAGTTTTCTTATTTTGATAGGTTTTGATAATAATTTTTTAACTACAATCATAAATTCGTCCACTACAAACCTCTACGAACATTTCCCCGTCAATTTCAGCGTTTGTAGTAATCATAGATCTTCTTAAACGAGAGATTTTCACTAAAAATGACGACTGAACAAAGTTTTCTTATTTTGATAGGTTTTGATAATAATTTGTTAACTACAATCAAGATATATGGCGTATCGCTAAAGGTCTGCGTTCCAAACGTCAAATAATCCCACCATTACTTAAATCCGACAACACTGAAACCGAAAATGATAAAGAACAATGCGAGTTATTAGCAGACTCGTTTCTTAGTAATATGACACTGACTAAGGACTGGGTCAGTACCCCAGACATTGAGGCGAAGGTAAAATCATCAAATGAAATTATAAATAGTTACGTACCTGGTGAACAAAACTTTTTTGCTAAGCCAAGAGATATCTCGTCACTCTTAGATAAACTAAAGAAACGCAAAGCACCTGGCGAAGATAATATACAGAACGAGCTTTTAAAAAATGTATCCCGTAAAGCACTAGTGTACCTAACACGGTTGATCAATGCTTGTATTAGGTTATCATACTTCCCAAAAACTTTAAAGACTGCTAAAATTGTTGCCATATTGAAACCAGGTAAGAAGAGTACACTTCCCAACAGCTATAGACCCATTAGTTTGCTTCCCTCTTTAGGTAAGCTATTCGAATCGGTTGTATACTCATATCTACTAGCGGAGTCGAAGCACACACTTATTAATGAGCAATTTGGTTTTCGGGAACAGCACTCCACTGTACAACAACTAGTGAGGGTGACTGAACACATTGCACATCACATAAATTTAAACGAATCTACAGGTATGTTTTTGCTTGACATTGAAAAAGCATTCGACACTGTCTGGCACGCAGGCCTCTTGCACAAGCTTTTCGTTAATGGAGTAAACCTTGCGTTAATTAAACTTATATCGTCTTACTTATGTGATCGTCAGTTTACTGTGAATGTTAAAAACACTTCATCTGAGCCTCGTTGTATCCCAGCAGGGGTACCACAAGGATCGGTACTGGATCCTTACCTTTTCTTAATTTATCTAAATGATATTCCTGTTCAACCACGCACTAAGCTAGCATGTTTTGCAGACGATACCGCCTCATTTACGTCCTCAAAAGATGTTGACCTTGTTGTTGGTAGGCTGCAATTGTCACTATCTAATTTGAATGCTTTCTTCGCTGATTGGAAACTTAAACTAAACGAAACCAAAACAGAAGCCATATTTTTTACAAGATCTAGAAAAGTGCCAAAAAGACGTTTAAAAATATGTAATCACGAAATCAATTGGAACCCTAATGCAAAGTATCTAGGCGTGATATTGGATAATAAAATAAATTGGACACAGCATATTAACCACACAAAAACTAAGGCTGTTAGAGCCATGGGCGCACTGAATGCTATTTTCAATAGAAAGAGTAATCTCAGCTCAATATCAAAGCTACGTATTTATACAACACTAATTAGACCATGTCTCACATATGCTGCGCCTGTTTGGAGCAGCACCTGTCAGACTAATTACAATAAAATCCAAGTTATACAGAATAAGGCACTTAAAATATGTTATAACACTCCATTTCGTACTAACTTACAAAAATTACACCAATCAATTGAATTACCTACTCTAAAACAGTTTATATTAAAGTTAACCAAACAATTTTACTTGAAAATACATTTAAAACACCCTAACAAACTAGTTTACTCACTTGGACAAACTCGTAGTCATGATCTTCCTTATATCGATAAGTATAAAACTTATAGATTGCCCCATCACTTGCTCTTGTACGAGTGAAACAGTTGGCCGCCGATATTCGTCCCGTACGGTAGGGTCCAAACTCTCAACGTACGATTGAGTTTATGATTGAGTTTACATTGCAGAAATACCCACCGTGTTTATAAATAAATATTATCTATGTAGTATATCTACATATAATTATAATAAAACATACAAATACAATCTTAATAATATGTACTAACCCACATGACAAATTCTGAATACCTATTTATTACCTAGCATCATTTTGTTGTTCATATCTTGTTATTTATTAACAAAATACAGTCGAAAATGGAGCATTTCGCAAAATTTCCTTTCTGTAACTAAGTAAGTAGGTAAGCAATAATATCTTCTTGTTTTATTTCTATAACTACAAGCTTAGGATGAGAACGTAATCTTGTCAAGCGACATATAAGTGGTATGTTTGTAATAGCCCGCTTTTTGACTTACCTATTGATGAACCCAATAATATTATTATGATGGTGAGGCAAATAGCTAATAAGGCAAATACCTATAAGCACGTACTAACCTACATTCCAAGATGGATTACCTACATACCTGTTTTGCTAGTATTTATACCTTCTAACATGCCTATTTTAACCTACCTATTTACCAGTTCTTATTGTTATATTGGTTCGTTCGGGTTGCGAAGTATCAGGTATAATAATTATTATGGATAGACGACTAGAATTAGATGTTTTACTAGATTAAAATTAATTCAATAAAATTGAAATTGGGTGCCTACCTACATTACATAAGTATGTAATTTAGATAAGTATCTCAAAACTTGCTTTTGCAGAATATTAACTGTGTAAGTAAACCTACCTGATAGTTATACCTACTATTAGGTATGTATGCACTTCAACTGTGTAAATAACATATTTTTACTAATACCCAACCATTTCTCCGCGATATAAACGTATGAAGTAGCTTAAGTAGTACGTAAAAAGAATATTTATGTTAAAACTAAATGTAACTACCCTCGATTATGATTTAATGAGAACTTTTGAATTATTAACATTTTGTATTAAAAGTTTAAAAAGGCGTTTTAGCCTGTCAAACGTATTAATTTTTAAGATAGATATAGCTTAGATTCTAGCGCTGAGGTGTACGTACTATTATGTAATATTTATTTTAATAAAGAATTTTTGAAATGAAATGACTAAAAATGACGACTGAACAAAGTTTTCTTATTTTGATAGGTTTTGATAATAATTTTTTAACTACAATCATAAATTCGTCCACTACAAACCTCTACGAACATTTCCCCGTCAATTTCAGCGTTTGTAGTAATCATAGATCTTCTTAAACGAGAGATTTTCACTAAAAATGACGACTGAACAAAGTTTTCTTATTTTGATAGGTTTTGATAATAATTTGTTAACTACAATCAATAATTCGTCTACTACAAACCTCTACGAACATTTCCCCGTCAATTTCAGCGTTTGTAGTAATCATAGATCTTCTTAAACGAGAGATATTCACTAAAAATGACGACTGAACAAAGTTTTCTTATTTTGATAGGTTTTGATAATAATTTTTTAACTACAATCATAAATTCGTCCACTACAAACCTCTACGAACATTTCCCCGTCAATTTCAGCGTTTGTAGTAATCATAGATCTTCTTAAACGAGAGATTTTTACTAAAAATGACGACTGAACAAAGTTTTCTTATTTCGATAGGTTTTGATAATAATTTGTTAACTACAATCAATAATTCTTCCACTACAAACCTCTACTAACATTTCCCCGTTAATATCAGCATTTGTAGTAATCGTAAATCGTTTTGAACATGTTTATTTTTTAACTTAATAGATTTTAATCTAATTTTTTTTACTAAAATCAATAATTCGTCCACTACAAACCTCTACTAACATTTCCCCGTTAATTACAGCGTTTGTAGTAATCGTAAATCGTTTTGAACATGTTTATTTTTTAAATTAATATATTTTAATCTAATTTTTTTTTACTACAATCAATAATTCGTCTACTACAAACCTCTACGAACATTTCCCCGTCAATTTCAGCGTTTGTAGTAATCATAGATCTTCTTAAACGAGAGATATTCACTAAAAATGACGACTGAACAAAGTTTTCTTATTTTGATAGGTTTTGATAATAATTTGTTAACTACAATCAATAATTCTTCCACTACAAAACTCTACTAACATTTCCCCGTTAATATCAGCGTTTGTAGTAATCGTAAATCGTTTTGAACATGTCTATTTTTTAACTTAATAGATTTTAATCTAATTTTTTTTACTAAAATCAATAGTTCGTCCACTACAAACCTCTACTAACATTTCCCCGTTAATTTCAGCGTTTGTAGTAATCGTAAATCGTTTTGAACATGTTTATTTTTTAAATTAATATATTTTAATCTAATTTTTTTTTACTACAATCAATAATTCGTCTACTACAAACCTCTACGAACATTTCCCCGTCAATTTCAGCGTTTGTAGTAATCATAGATCTTCTTAAACGAGAGATATTCACTAAAAATGACGACTGAACAAAGTTTTCTTATTTTGATAGGTTTTGATAATAATTTTTTAACTACAATCATAAATTCGTCCACTACAAACCTCTACGAACATTTCCCCGTCAATTTCAGCGTTTGTAGTAATCATAGATCTTCTTAAACGAGAGATTTTCACTAAAAATGACGACTGAACAAAGTTTTCTTATTTTGATAGGTTTTGATAATAATTTGTTAACTACAATCAATAATTCTTCCACTACAAACCTCTACTAACATTTCCCCGTTAATATCAGCGTTTGTAGTAATCGTAAATCGTTTTGAACATGTCTATTTTTTAACTTAATAGATTTTAATCTAATTTTTTTTACTAAAATCAATAGTTCGTCCACTACAAACCTCTACTAACATTTCCCCGTTAATTTCAGCGTTTGTAGTAATCGTAAATCGTTTTGAACATGTTTATTTTTTAAATTAATATATTTTAATCTAATTTTTTTTTACTACAATCAATAATTCGTCTACTACAAACCTCTACGAACATTTCCCCGTCAATTTCAGCGTTTGTAGTAATCATAGATCTTCTTAAACGAGAGATATTCACTAAAAATGACGACTGAACAAAGTTTTCTTATTTTGATAGGTTTTGATAATAATTTTTTAACTACAATCATAAATTCGTCCACTACAAACCTCTACGAACATTTCCCCGTCAATTTCAGCGTTTGTAGTAATCATAGATCTTCTTAAACGAGAGATTTTCACTAAAAATGACGACTGAACAAAGTTTTCTTATTTTGATAGGTTTTGATAATAATTTGTTAACTACAATCAATAATTCTTCCACTACAAACCTCTACTAACATTTCCCCGTTAATATCAGCGTTTGTAGTAATCGTAAATCGTTTTGAACATGTCTATTTTTTAACTTAATAGATTTTAATCTAATTTTTTTTACTAAAATCAATAGTTCGTCCACTACAAACCTCTACTAACATTTTTTACTACAATCAATAATTCGTCTACTACAAACCTCTACGAACATTTCCCCGTCAATTTCAGCGTTTGTAGTAATCATAGATCTTCTTAAACGAGAGATATTCACTAAAAATGACGACTGAACAAAGTTTTCTTATTTTGATAGGTTTTGATAATAATTTTTTAACTACAATCATAAATTCGTCCACTACAAACCTCTACGAACATTTCCCCGTCAATTTCAGCGTTTGTAGTAATCATAGATCTTCTTAAACGAGAGATATTTACTAAAAATGACGACTGAACAAAGTTTTCTTATTTTGATAGGTTTTGATAATAATTTGTTAACTACAATCAATAATTCTTCCACAACAAACCTCTACTAACATTTCCCCGTTAATTTCAGCGTTTGTAGTAATCGTAAATCGTTTTGAAAATGTTTATTTTTTAACTTAATAGATTTTAATCTAATTTTTTTTACTACAATCAATAATTCGTCCACTACAAACCTCTACTAACATTTCTTCGTCAATTTCAGCGTTTGTAGTAATCGTAAATCAATTTGAACAGATTTTTTTTTTACTTGTTAGATTTTAGTTTAATTTTTTTTTTCTACATAAATAATTCGTCCACTACAAACCTCTACGCACATTTCTCTGTCAATTTCAGCGTTTGTAGTAATCATAGATCTTCTTAAACGAGAGATATTCACTAAAAATTAAGACTGAACAAAGTTTTCTTATTTTGATAGGTTTTGATAATAATTTGTTAACTACAATCAATAATTCTTCCACTACAAACCTCTACTAACATTTTCCCGTTAATTTCAGCGTTTGTAGTAATCGTAAATCGTTTTGAACATGTTTATTTTTTAACTTAATAGATTTTAATCTAATTTTTTTTACTACAATCATAACTTCGTCCACTACAAACCTCTACTAACATTTCTTCGTCAATTTCAGCGTTTGTAGTAATCATCGATCTTCTTAAACGAGAGATATTCAGTAAAAATGACGACTGAAGAAAGTTTTCTTATTTTGATAGGTTTTGATAATAATTTGTTAACTACAATCAATAATTCATCCACTACAAACCTCTACTAACATTTCCCCGTTAATTTCAGCGTTTGTAGTAATCGTAAATCGTTTTGAAAATGTTTATTTTTTAACTTAATAGATTTTAATCTAATTTTTTTTACTACAATCAATAATTCGTCCACTACAAACCTCTACTAACATTTCTTTGTCAATTTCAGCGTTTGTAGTAATCGTAAATCGTTTTGAAAATGTTTATTTTTTAACTTAATAGATTTTAATCTAATTTTTTTTACTACAATCAATAATTCGTCCACTACAAACCTCTACTAACATTTCCCCGCCAATTTCAGCGTTTGTAGTAATCATCGATCTTCTTAAACGAGAGATATTCAGTAAAAATGACGACTGAAGAAAGTTTTCTTATTTTGATAGGTTTTGATAATAATTTGTTAACTACAATCAATAATTCATCCACTACAAACCTCTACTAACATTTCCCCGTTAATTTCAGAGTTTGTAGTAATCGTAAATCGTTTTGAACATGTTTATTTTTTAACTTAATAGACTTTAATCTAATTTTTTTTTACTACAATCAATAATTCGTCCACTACAAACCTCTACGAACATTTCCCTGTCAATTTCAGCGTTTGTAGTAATCATAGGTCTTCTTAAACGAGAGATATTCACTAAAAATGACGACTGAACAAAGTTTTCTTATTTTGATAGGTTTTAATAATAATTTGTTCACTACAATCAATAATTCGTCAACTACAAACCTCTACTAACATTTCCCCGTTAATTTTAGCGTTTGTAATAATCGTAAATCGTTTTGAACATGTTTATTTTTTAAATTAATATATTTAAATCTATTTTTTTTTACTACAATCAATAATTCGTCCACTACAAACCTCTACGAACATTTCCCCGTCAATTTCAGCGTTTGTAGTAATCATAGATCTTCTTAAACGAGAGATATTCACTAAAAATGACGACTGAACAAAGTTTTCTTATTTTGATAATAATTTGTTAACTACAATCAATAATTCTTCCACTACAAACCTCTACTAACATATCTCAGCCAATTTCAGCGTTTGTAGTAATCGTAAATCGTTTACCTACCGAAATCTGTCGGAAAACAGAAAATTAAATAGTTTTTTCAAAGTCGGGGACATATTTTTTATATTATTTTTTATTTATTTTTTGGAATTACTACAAACAAAAACAATTTTAGTACTATCCACTACCTACCGAAATCTGTCGTTAAACAGAAAATTGAATAGTTTTTCCAAAGTCGGGGGTCACTTTTTTATTTTTTTTATTATTTTTTTTTGGAATTACTACAAACGAAAATAGTTTTACTACTATCCACTACCTACCGAAATCTGTCGTTAAACAGAAAATTGAATAGTTTTTCCAAAGTCGGGGGACACTATTTTTTATTTTTTTTTTATTTTTTTTTTGGAATTACTACAAACGAAAATAGTTTTACTACTATCCACTACCTACCGAAATCTGTATTAAAACACAAAAAAAAAATTGTTTTTCCAAAGTCGGGTGCCAAGTTCACACAGCCGCCTGAAGACGTCTACTGCTGAACATAGGCCTCCTCCAAATAGCACCACTTTGAGCGGCTGCTAGCTTCCAGTATCCATCGGCTTCCCACGGTTCTGAGCGGGCTGTTTTAGTAATTAAATACAATGATTTCTATATTCATAAGTATCTGATCTCGAAATAGAAACGAATAGTCGATGTTTTTATAGCAGTAGCGTAATTAACAGGGTTGGTACTTTTTAGTTCCGTAGATCACAGTATTTGTGGCATGCAAACTATAATAATAAATTACAAACACATGCGAGCTTGCAACAAGTTTTGCTATAGCCGTCTGTACTAATCGGCAGCTGATGTGTCCTGTAAGTAGCAGCCTGGTTTACGGGTCGGCTAGCGCTACTCGGACATTCTGAATCGTTACTGCAGTTAAAAGTGACATTACGTGGTGGCTAGCCAACTCGGAACTTTACTCGAATATAGAGAACGAAGGCCTAAGTCTTACAAAACATTTTAATTTGTTCTAAGAACGTTGGGATTTGAAGAGATTAGTCTAGCATAGTATGTAATTGCTTTTTGCTAAGGTTGTCTGTAAATTCTTAATTGTAATCAGACCATCTCATACGTGCACTAATGAATAGTCTGGCATCTTAAATGGGTCATACATCTAATCTGATATATCAAAGATCCCTATTTTATATGGCCCGTGCCAGTTATTATGAAAGCAAATAACCGCCTCGGGCGTCAAGGCGCTTTATTACGTTACACTTTTATAAACCCTAAGTGAGTCCCGCTATTACCCAGAACGACAAATTGTTTGTGTCTAGGGTCTAGGTTGACCAACGGTGGTCAAGCTTTTGTGTTACACGGGTCGCAGTGAAATGAATAGGTTATTATTTTCTTCATTTTAGTTTACTAAGAAAATTACTTACTAGCTGTTCTTTAGCGTTGATAGCGATTGTTGACTTTCCGTGCATATAAAGTTAAACAACGTTCCCTGCGTATACTTTTTGGATGGATGACCGCTAAAAAAGTGGTACTTACATCTGAGCGCTACCGTGCTGCAGGAAGCACGTTAAACCGTCGGTCCCGGCCTTAATACAACAGTAGTTAAGCTAAGAAGCATTCGGGTGGCTTTCAAATTCTGACATAGGGGTTCAATGTTGTTTATTATCATAGCCATTTCAAATCTGATAAAACAAATTCTTTGTTTGAATGTATTCTAAAAGGTATTGGGGGAAATAAGAATTTAATTTCTTTTATTCCGTACCGCGCGGGTGCGGGGGGCTGATCTTAGTATCCTTATTCTTTTAATGGTGTGCGGGTGACAGAGGTAATGCGAGAAATTCCTGCTAGGCCTGACGAGAGATTAGCTTTAAGTAACACAAGAACTGTGAAATCTTACATACCAATCCAGCGTCATCCAACAGAGATTCCAGGGTGTCTTTCCGTTGCAAGGCAGACTATGTCCAAATATATTCGCCTGGGCGGTATGTGCGGGGGATGCAGTCTGTTTTCACTATCACTGCACTATTTCTCACTTGATTGTGTCTGTTTATCTCCGAAGAGAAAGCGGGTGTCGCGGTGCGGGTGGAGGGCTATATCAACCCTTAAATCACTGGGATTGGAGTAACTTCTCCAAAAGTCCAATAAGCGATGCGGGCGCGGTCAAATGTCAAAGAGACATTTGCGAAGAGCGATGCAAGCGCATCTCGTGTAGACCGATGCGTGACCGGTGCACGACTGACGTAAATTAGCATGTTTTAAATTACACAGTCTATGCGTATACAAAAAAGAACCATCCCCCCGGCCTTCAGGAGATAAAGATGTCTCCTGAACCAACAAGAGACAAGGGAGAACAAGAAGTTCCTAATTGATAAGCGGCGCGGCGCGGCGCGGTGCGGTGCGGTGAGAGCGCATCGTGTATAACACAGATGCGTCAAAACATAATAAAAATAAGGAAAATTAAACTAGTACTTATGACTAAGAAAAAACACTCTTAAAGGGGTGTGCGAAACTATAAAGTAAATTGCAATTTATTGCGAAGGTAAAACACAGAGTTTTACCACAGGTCTGACATAGAGGCCAGTTTTGGTGCGTACCGTTACAACTCGAACTATACCATCTGAAGAAGGATGTATATTCTCAATGATGCCTAAAGGCCATTGTAACGGCGGAGAGTTTTCAGTTTTAATTAGAACTACAGTTCCTTTCGTTACCGGATTCGAAGGAGTATTCCATTTAGCGCGGGTCTGCAACGTATTAAGATACTCACGTCGCCAGCGGTTCCAATATCTCTGAACGATTTGATCGATCATATGTTTATTACGAACTAAATCTACCGACATTGGTCTAACGTGCGAATCCGTATGAAAGGAGTTTACCGGACCGAAGGTCAAGAAATGCGCGGGAGTTAGAGCTACGGGCTCTGCGGGATCGGAACTCAACACGGTTAACGGTCGAGAGTTGAGCACTGCCTCAACCTGAGTCAGAACGGTAAGAAGTTCTTCATAAGTGAGTAAGACTTCACCTATGACGCGACGGAGGTGATTTTTCACAAGGTTAACTTTCGTTTCCCAAATTCCACCGAAGTGTGGAGCGCTAGGCGGGTTTAAATGCCAGGTTATACCTTGAGCGAGAGATTCCTCAGCGAAAGAATCGCAAAAGGATTTGGATTTTAGAAATCCATTCAACTCATCGAGTTGAGCTTTCGCTCCTATAAAATTAGTCCCGTTATCTGAAAATAACGAACTACAATTTCCTCTTCGGGATATGAAGCGGCGAAAAGCGCGAAGAAACGAATCCGTACTTAGGTCGACGGCCAACTCTAAGTGAACGGCGCGGGTCACAAGACATGTAAATAAGCAAATGTAAGCTTTTTCTCTTCGGGCACCGCGGTACCTACTTATTAATATGTGTAAGGGACCGGCGTAGTCCACACCCGAGAACAAGAAAGGCTTAGCTTCATTAACGCGGGGAGCGGGCAGTGCAGCCATGAAAGGCGCTTGAGTACGCGGATGTGCTTTAAAGCAGCTATTACAAAGGTGAAAGCGTCGCTTCACGGTACTGCGACCGGAAATTATCCAGAACTTTTGTCTTATCAGCGACAATAATAATTGCGGACCACAATGTAAATATTTGCGGTGATAATAATCGATAATGAGGTCTACAATATGATCCTTTTTGGGGAGCAGTATCGGATGCTTACTGTCGAAGTCGAGTGACGATTTGTCTAATCTGCCACCGACGCGGAGTAAATCGTTTTCCAAAAATGGAGAAAGCGGAATGAGTGGTTTAGAAGCGTTGCGGTTTTTCGATAGGGCGTTTATATCGTCCTTGAAATAATGTTGTTGCAAAGCTTTCACTATAGCAGTTTCAGCAAATTGCAGGTGCGAAAGTTCCATTTTATCAGAACGCGGAATTTTTCCTAAGAAGCGGTATAAATAAACTACGATGCGGAGTAGCTTGGACCAAGAAGATACATTCTCTACCAGCGTGCAAAGAAAAGGTCGCGGTGAGTCATCAGTGCAGACGAAAACTTGCGTTTTGGTTTTAACCTCTAACAATTTTTCATCTTGTTTCGAGTCAAAAATGAATCTATTGATTGGCCAAGTATGTACTTTGTCACGAGCCCATGATGGACCGTGGAGCCAAAGCGGGTGGTTTAGTAACTGGGCGGGGCTAAGTCCTCTGCTCAAGCAGTCACTAGGATTTAATGCGGTTTCTACGTGGTAGAAATGTTTAGGATCGAGATTGTCCTGTATTTGAGCGATGCGGTTTGCTACGAACGTGTCGAAGCGATGCGGAGACGAATGAACCCAATGGAGGGCCACTGTCGAATCGGTAAACGCGAAAATGTCATTTATGTGACAGCGGGGTGAAACGGTTTCGATAACGAATCGAAAGAGCTTCGTCAATAACAACAGAGCGCAGAGCTCCAAGCGGGCTAAGGATACAACTTTAAGAGGAGCTACCTTACTTTTCGCTCCAATTAAATTAACCTGATTAGGTTGCGAAGCGGTTTGTATACAAATGTATATCGCGGCGCCCATTGCCTTCTCACTGGCATCGGCGAATCCTAATAAAAGGACGCGGGAGTTGGGAATAATCCCTAGAAAACGCGGTATTTTCAAGTTTTGTAATGCGGGTAGTTCGCTAAGAAAGCGGTTCCATGCGACACAAATATCGTGGGGCGGCTGATCGTCCCAATCGATCTTGGCTATCCATAATGCTTTTATCAAAAGTTTCGCGTGTAATATTACAGGTGCGCAGAACCCGTTAATATCCCATAACTTAGCGATCGTCGAAAGCATTAGGCGCTTAGTGCATTTAGTTTGCGGATTGAATTTAATCGCGATGGAAAATTCATCTTCAGCTGGTGACCAGACTAAGCCTAACAGCTTTAAATGATCCTCATTATCAAATTCTACATTTGAGGACAGACGGTTGTCTGGCGGAATTGACTTCAATACTTCAGAAGAATTGCTCATGAACTTAACTAAGTCAAAGCTTCCTCGCTTGAATAAATCAATTAAGTCGCGGGCGAGCTGAATTCCTTCCTCGGTCGTACGTACTGATGATCCTAGGTCATCCATGTACAAATCTTCAGACGCGACTTTGGATGCGGAGGGGAGACCGACTTCATCTTGCGCGAGCTGTTTGACCGTTCGCATTGCGAGATACGGCGAACAGCGAAGTCCGAAGCAGACGCGGTTAAATCGGTACATCTTAACGGAATCGTCATCGTCAAATTTATATAAAATATTTAAGAAGCGGCGGTCTTCTTCTCGAATTTCAATATGTAAAAACATTTGCTTAATGTCAGCGGTTAAAGCGATAGGAAAAGGTCGAAATTTTAAAATAATTGCGGTTAAATCGGCCTGTAAATTGGGCCCCGAATGTAAACAATCATTCAAAGAAATGCCTGTGTCACTCGACTCGCTGGCGTTCAAAACAATGCGTACCGGTTTGTCCGAGCGACAGACACCATGGGGTGCGATTACGTAATAATCGTTCTCAATAGTTAAAGCGGGCGCGGGCGAAATAATATTATTTTTAAGATAATCTCTCATTACGTTGTCGTATTCGATTTTTAATAAATTATTTATCTGGAATCTACGCTCCAGACAAGCGAAGCGGCGGGATGCGGTAGTTAAAGAATTTCCTAACATAGACGTAGATTTTGAAAAAGGTAATGCGGTGACGTAACGTCCAGAATCATTATCGCGGTGTGTATTAGACACATAAAATCGCTCACATTCCTGGTCAGCTTTAGACGCGTGCTTTTGAGTAGGTATCGACTCGAGCTGCCAGAATTTAGAGACCAAAGATTCAATCGATTCATCTCCAGAGGAGAAAAAGGCGCGGTTGCAATTATTATCTTGCGAGTTATCAGTGTGGCACGGTAGCGAGGTTATTGACCCCATAACTACGTGGCCGAATGCGGTTTCTAAGACATCAGGTTGTCCTGGAGGTCCTAGTAGTTTACCAGATCGTAGGATTTCCGTAAACACTTCGGAACCTAACAAAATATCGACAGATCCGGGGGCATTAAAATACGGATCGGCGAGCGGAATATCGTGTAAGTAGGTCAAAGACCCGGTATCAATTGTGCAACTGGGTAAGTCACTTGAAATCGTTTTCAAAACGAGCGGTTGAATATGTAAACAAAAGTTTGTATCGTATCTCGAGAACAATGTTAAGTCTGTTATACCGGAAATAGTTTGGGAGCTGTTGCCAATTCCCATTACGGAACGTTCGGAACAATCATTAAAGATACGAATACCTAAGCGTTTGCAAGTCTGTCGAGTTATGAAATGGTTTTGAGATCCGTTATCTATTAAAATCCTAACGGGCACGACAGAACCATCTTTGCATTTAACATTAGCTAGGGCTGTACCTAGTAAAACCTTTTGGGTTTTTTGCGGGCGGTCAGAGTTCGCGGTCATACTACAAAGTGAGACTACATTGTCGCGGGGCTTATACGAAGCCGAGTCGGAAGTCACGGAAATATTATTGCCAGGGGCTCCCGGACTATTTGTGCGGTGGTCGTCATTATTACGTAAGGTAGGCTTACTAGCGGCGGATTGATAAGAAGATTCTTTCTTCGTATCAGAGGGTGACGAAAAATGCAACATACTGTGATGTTTGTTGTTACATTGTTTACATGTAGTCAGTGACTTGCATAAGTGTGCGGAATGCTTCGTGCTAAGACAATTAATGCAACCGTTTAAATCTTTAATCGACTTATAACGTTCGCGCGGGGACAGCGATTGAAAGTGTGCACACGAGTACAAGTGGTCATGATCTGACTTATCGCACAGTAAACAATTGGCGCGGTTGTTGTTGTTTACAACAAATGAACGTACATTGTTCTTCGTAGCGGTATTATATGACGTTTTAGGTTTAGTATGATTATAACCTGGGGAGTAATTATCCCCGGTGCGGGTGAGTACTTTAATGCGGTCGCGGATAAAACAAATCAAACTATTCAAGGTAGGTATTTCGGCGGATCTATTTTCCATTTCGAATAGTCGAGCGGTATCTTTATCAATGCGTTGTAACGCGATGTAAGAAAGAATAAAGTCACATAAATTAGGCAACTTTAAGTTATTTAATGCTAAATATGCGTTTGTGAACTGATCTATAAAAGACTCGAGGTTATTAGCGGTAGCGGAAGTTATAGGCTTTAGCGAAAACATTTGATCTAGATACGAGACGGCTATGCTGCGTTTATCTTCGTATTTTTCAATTAGCGCGTCGTAGATAGCACAATAGTTTTCACCACAAGGAACTATACCTATGCAAATCGACCTTGCCTTACCGGTCAATTTACCTAACAGATAGTACATTCTTTCTGTGTCAGTTAATGATGCGTTTAAATGAACTGCATTATGAAATGTTGCATAAAATAGCGGCCAATCCCTTGGATTACCGGTAAATTCGGGTATCTCGATAGGTGCGAGTTTTATGCCGTGTTTTGAATGAGACGGCGCGGGTTGTGACTGATTACCACTACGCGGTTTATCAGTAAACAAAGAATGTTTGCGTTTAATGCGGCAATAAAGATCTTCGAAAGCTAGCCATGTTTGAAAATCAGGCTTCGCTTCCTCATTTATCCTGACGCTAATTGTGTTAATTTCTTTGACACATTGTTGAAAGTTTTCTCTAATATCTTCTAACGTTTCAACAGAGCAGAGAAACTCTTCTAACAAATCAGGATCGTTGAGATCGCAGCGCGAATTATCATAAATTATTTGTAATCGTTCATAATATATCTCACGTTGACTTTCTAAAATTATTAATTTTTGTTCGTTTGCGGAAGGAGCCATTGTGAGGTTAGGTATGAACCTATATTACGAGTTATCGTTACGAGATATGGAATGCGATGGAAAGCGGTATTATTTATAAAAAATGCGGAATAAAAATAAATGCGGATGATACTTAAATCAAAGCGGTTAACGAAAGGAACGTTGAGATATGCGAAAATTATAATTATCAACAACTGCAACGATTGCAACGGTAAACACCAAGATGGCGGGGCGGGTCAATGCGGTGCGTAGAAAACGCACGTGCATGAGAATTAAAACACCGAATAAGGATACGAAATCCGGCTCGAAGGACCATAAATGGGGGAAATAAGAATTTAATTTCTTTTATTCCGTACCGCGCGGGTGCGGGGGGCTGATCTTAGTATCCTTATTCTTTTAATGGTGTGCGGGTGACAGAGGTAATGCGAGAAATTCCTGCTAGGCCTGACGAGAGATTAGCTTTAAGTAACACAAGAACTGTGAAATCTTACATACCAATCCAGCGTCATCCAACAGAGATTCCAGGGTGTCTTTCCGTTGCAAGGCAGACTATGTCCAAATATATTCGCCTGGGCGGTATGTGCGGGGGATGCAGTCTGTTTTCACTATCACTGCACTATTTCTCACTTGATTGTGTCTGTTTATCTCCGAAGAGAAAGCGGGTGTCGCGGTGCGGGTGGAGGGCTATATCAACCCTTAAATCACTGGGATTGGAGTAACTTCTCCAAAAGTCCAATAAGCGATGCGGGCGCGGTCAAATGTCAAAGAGACATTTGCGAAGAGCGATGCAAGCGCATCTCGTGTAGACCGATGCGTGACCGGTGCACGACTGACGTAAATTAGCATGTTTTAAATTACACAGTCTATGCGTATACAAAAAAGAACCAGGTATAATTTGATTTTTAAGGTTTGCGAGCCGCTGTTTGAGTACGGCTGTTTTTATAATAAGACGGGGCTACATACGATTTTCCATTCTGCACTAGAAAATTGTGAATTGAGACACGATGCGCTTAAAGGTGTATGTAGTGGGTAATGGACTGAAAATGGTATCTACAAGGATATAACTGTCTGCAAAAGATAATACGCAAACAAAATAGTATGTTCGCATAAACTTTTCATAACATTTTATATTCATTGTACATTATACCTATAGCATACAGATTATCTCCACTGCAGAATAATGTAAACCAGGATTCATATTAGGCAAAAATACCAAAATTTTAAAAAAATTATTACACAAAGAAATCTTTAGAAAATGGTATTCGGATCGGTTAGGTATGTATTTAGAATTTAAATTCTCAGTTATTAAAGTATTTTTACGTGTTATGTTCATGGTTTTAGGTAGATTCTCTGTGTTGGTGGTAACACAACACACGTGAACTACAGAAAACAAGCATTGCTTTTCTTCCTTAGGCGCGATCATAAGCTTTTTAAAACTTATAACTGTTATAAAAATAGAAACCTCTTTTTCTTATATTTCATACAGATAGCGCGTCTGATTCGGATTCAGATCAATCAGATTCCGATAATAGTTCAAGATCATCATCGCCCGTCCGGATAGCTAAGAAGAAAACTGCACCCGCCAAAGAAAAAAAACCCAAAAAGCCCGACCGTGTCGAGCTTAGCGCGAACCAAATTGCTAGGCTATTAGTTGACGCAGTTGATAACGGTAAGTTGTACACAGAACTTTATTATTATCCTCGCGTAATTACCAGATTCTTTTACCTAGTTCCACATACATCATACATTACTTAATATGAACGAGCAGTAACATATGTATTCGGTAATCTGTGCCTCGAGTTATGGTAGTAGCACTGACCTTGTATTGGGATTAATAGAAATCTTTTTTGTTTTATGGCTAAAGCTTCGAAACAGTGTTTAAACCAGTCTTTTTGGAATACTTAACATAATACTTTTTATGCCAATTCGGAGTTATTCTCCCCTCATATGGGTCCCGTAGTTTCTCTTATATTTTTATCTCAGCAAGATTTGTTTACACCATACTTCCTACACCGAATTGATAAGGGTGTGGTATACAAAGATGAAAGGGGCGAAATCTATTAGATCGTCCACATTTAATTATACTTCCTAATTAATTACAAAGTTACGTTGAGCGCGCCACCATTGTCAATTAGTGGTGTGGTTCTAGCAAACAACAAAACAGGTTTCATTTCCTTAGGAAATTATATTTAATGGTTTCATTATCGCGGTTTATGTTTACAGTAGGCCCAATTTTGAAGGCTTTAGTTAACAGTCCTTTACTAAAAATATATCCGTCCCTTACATTGCCGCCTATTTGACAAGAACAGCAACAGTTTTAGGAGTTTTAGATCTGTCACCTAAAGTCTTTAAAATTGGCCCCAGAATGTAGTCATGTTTCAACGTATGCATACTGTATATAAATTGCTTAGAAAGAACGATTCTATTCTAGGCGATTAATATGTTAACGGGAACCATTTAAATCGCTTAGAATGAAGCCTTACACAATATTATGTTCAAACAATACTGTAAGTGTAAGTTCGTTCGGTCAAAGAATATTTTCCTAACAGGTTTATCAGATGGTCTAAAGTGGTTGGCAGAGAATCTAGAAGAAGTAGCCTTAGACCAAGAAGCGGAAGGATTCGATCCAACCGCAGAGGGAACCCCATTGGTGACGATATCCAAGGACTCTGTGAACGCAATAGAAAACGACTTGTTCAAGAAGGTTCTAGAAGGAGTCGGACTCACGCCACCTTTTGACGAACAGGTAATTATCACAGCAATGGTACATAGAGACTTTCCGCCTTACTTTAAACACATGCATAATAGTGTAATAGCAGCGGAGACTTTTTTTTGTTTTTGGTTTAAGGTACTTAACTCCATTTAGCTTTTATCTTTGCCTATTTCAAACTCAACAAACGGACACAAGAACGAAATCCTTTATATCTAGACTTTCAGCGCACAACTTAGTTCTTCTTTTGAATTGAAACAGTACTTGGATTGAAACTTATTGATGTGTATAAAACGACCTTTTAGTAGGCGAAATTAAGAGCCTTAATAAAATGAGCACAGTTAGACTTTATGATGCTTATTTAACTGCTGCCTCTGTACAGTTATGCTCGTTTGTTTTATTTCTGGTATAAACTGTAGTTGAGGTTCGAATGATAAATACTTTACTGATATTTGATCTGTTTAAACGTGTATCATGACATCAATGCTAAGAACAGAAAATACCTGAATTAAACACATAATAGAGCAATAATAAAATTTTAGGAGAAATATTGGCGAATACCGAGCAGCCTGCATTTCGACACGATTCGCAAACGGCGCGAAATTATACTCAAGGCAGTAAACAAAGAGCTGATTGTTGACACGAACGAACCTGAGACTGGAAACACGGACAATACGAGTAGAAAGGATCAAGCGAACAATGAATCAGATAAATCTAACGCAGAATCAAGCGATGATGACGATTTATTTGACAATCTGAGGAGAATGCGTGATAGCAATACTGAAATCGTCAATAAAAGCGCTTTAATTGAAAAAGGCTCGTTTAGCGGATCGCGCAATAAAAAGCGAAGCCGCAGCGTTGATTCCGATGATGGAAAAGGCAGAGAGAAAATGCAAAAAATCGACGAGACTGATGAAAATGACGACGGAGATGACATCTTGTCGTTTGCAAAGAAAACGCTGGAACAAGACGATCTGCCTGATACTGAAGATATTTTAAGCAATATTCCCAGAGACGAAAGCGGTAAGTTAATCGGCGGTATACATATTTTACTGATTGTGAAAAGGCTCGCAAAATGCAGTACCTACATTTTGAAAATGTTAAAATTAAATTCATTTCTTGGCTAGTTACACAAATTATCAAGGTCTGTTTTGCCTTAAATAATAAATAAATAAATAACGCCCAACGATCACATACATAGATCTAACTAGGATTCCCTGTATCTAGGGACCCAGGAACTACAAGGACCATGGTCTCACAACACCCAGACACAGAACAAGTATTTGCGCTTTTTTTTTCGGGCACAAATTCTTGTACTGTCTCGGGAATCGAACCCGCTATCTCCGGGTTATGAGCCGACCTGCTCAACCACCACACCACGGAGGCTGTCGAACACAAACTATTAAACAGTTTTTCATATAATTTATGCTAACAAAAAAAATTATTAATAGCAAATTAAAATATCTGAGTACCCAAAAACTTTGATATGAAAAAAATAGGTGGCTCAAACTTTATATACGGGTAGATTAAACACACAAAGTAAGAAAACATCTGCCTTTGACAGTATTCATTAAATTCCAATTAAAAAGCTCAGCGGGCAGGCAATCTTTACCTAGATAACTTAACCTTGTTCGAATGTAGGTCGCGATGGGAAATAATATGCTTCCAAAATAATTCCATCAGAGTGATTGTGCAAATATTTGTTTGCAGAGAGCAGCGAAAGCGAAGTGGAACAAATAGTCGCGGGGCGACGTGACGCCAGAAAACGTAGGGCCGTTATTGACGATGACTCTGATTGAGAATAGTTTGTGTTAAGTGTAAGTGTTATATTTGTCTGAAAATGTGATGTTACATCTGTATGCTACGGTGAAATTGTGAATGCAGTTAGATTTATAAACAAACCTGTGTAATATGTTATGGAAAATACATTCTTTAGATTTACGTTGATTCACTTGGTCAATATCATTTTTCTATGATATCAATGAAAACTAATATAGACTCCCGAGAAATTGTACATCTTATTGTTTTCTAATTGAAACTATTCATTTTTGCAAACTAAATTAAGGTGTACGTTGTAGATAAAAAGTACCTACCTACATGTATTACCTAAAGAAGAAAATATTTTTATAATAAAAAATATTAAGTGGATTACATGGAAAGTTTCAATTAACAATACTGGTTTTTTTTTATAAATTTATGTGTATTGTATGTGTATGTATTAGGGGTTATTCGTGTAAAAAAGATTTCTTATAAAAGATGACTACCCAATAAAACTAATTTATATTTACACATGTGGGTTTTACTTATTCCATAATTTGCTGCGAAGAAAAATTCAATTTATAAAAAGCGGGTCCTTAAAACAGTTTGTTTAAGAAGATTGTGGAAATAAAGTAGGTATAAATACTTTTTAGTAATACACACAGCAACTCAAATCTACACACACAGTACAGACATAATATTAACAATTCGATGAAAAACAAAGGTGTATTTGTTTTACATTACCAGTGAATCGTACTTACAATGCGTGAACAAATATTTGTGTACGTTTCACTTATTCCTTCTATCAGTTGTATAAACAAGTTGTATTGCTCGTATGTTTATTATCCCACACAGGAATTCCAATATCCAGATATCGGATAGCAATACACTCATAGCGAGCTCGGGTATTTTCTTCCCATTGCATTTGCACCAGCGTACATATTGCGAATATCGTGTGATAAAGGAAATTTGTAAAGTGTGCTGTTTATTAAACTTTAAATGTAAGTAGATTTCGCGATTCGGTGGGTCTACATGCAGAATGTTCTTTAATCTTGGTAGACCCCGGCACAAACAGAGGTATTATAAGTTTAATGTTTAAGGTGTCTGTGGCATCTATGACTGTGACATGTTCCTGGAGGTGTGAAAATAGGACCACCCCCATCACTTTCCATATGGATGCTGTGAAAGGCGGCTAAGGGCTGTATTCAGAGGGAATGGACAGTAGCATTCTATTCGGTACATTAAACTCTTCTGCGATACCAAGCTGCCTGCCATGCGTGGTGGTAATGACAAATTCAAGATTCATAATAAAAGTAGGTAGGGTAAATCAAAAGCTACCTCTCCGTCATAAACATGCCTTTTTAATATAGCTCGGAAAGCGTAATCTAAATGTTAAAACATTATTCTGCATTGAGAAAAATACGGCCATTTCCCTTGTCCGCGACTCCGTAATCGATTTCTAATGAAATGGTTGAGGTTTGTTTTCTTTTTGCCATTCGAGGAAGGTCTCATCTTTTCTTATTGAGTTTTATGATGACTATCGTGGAATTTTATAGTTTCGCTCCTTGACATTTCGTATTAACGACTTTGTTTAGGCCGACTGAATGAGAATCCAAATGTCTATCTTATTTAGTGGACTCTAAATATGAATTCTGTAGAGACGTCTTTCATAATAATTTTGGAAACAGAATGAGTAGTTTAGTATTATGTATTACGGGCCCGATAGCTCAGTTGGTAGTATCCCTGCCTTCTGAACTGAGGGCTCTGGGTTCGATTCCTACCCAGGACAAACATTTGTGTGATGAACATAGATGTTTGTTCTGCGGCTGGGTTTTATATTGTATTCTATTTATATATTTACAAACCAAAAAGTATATATAACTATTGTATCAGTTATCTGGTTCCCATAGTACAAACTATGCTTAGATTGGGGCTAGATGGCGCTGTGTGAAATGTCCACACATATTTATTATTTATTAAAAAGCCGTTTAAATTAATTTAAAATGTCACCACCAGCGGCCTGTTTAAAATTTCATTTAAAATCTAACATATTTTACAATTTCCTTTGAACCTTCTCTTTCACCAAAACTCCATTTTTAGTTACTCTGATGAGTATACTCGTATCTTGTTTTTCGACGTAAAACAGATTAAAACAAAATTTAATTAACTTTTTGAATACCCAAATACATTTCGGTCGGAAACCATTTGTACCGCTGTTATTCAGGAGAGATTACAAATGTACTTGGTATAGGCAACCCTCAAGATTAATATCGTGGGGTGAGCACTAAATCTTTTCACTCAGCATCAGATTAGCGCCCTCGACCCACCCCTGAACGTATCGTTGTTTTTCTAATATTATCTTAACGTTGTGAACAAGCAACCCTCGCCCGAGGCGGAAATACTACCTGAAACAACATTTAAATTTACGTGTAAATCTCCCCACATAATATAATATTAATTTATACACGCGACCCGCCCACACTTGTTTGCCGGTGCAAGGGGACCAATGGTTCGCGCAAAATATCGACGGCTATTTGAACTTTATTTGTCTTATCATTAATTTATTTAATAGGGTGAATTTACCTTTCAGTTCCCTTCAGATTGTTTCTATTAGTAATGCTGACTTTTATTTCGTATTCGACGCCTAAAATATTAGGTACCTAAACTATATCGGCTGCCTATAACATTTGCGGCGTAGTTGGTAAATAAAATATTATTCGACTTCGATATCGAAATGCTTATTTGAATATCACAGAAAAGTGGGCTCGCCGCGATCCTTTAAATATATTTTGGAGTATTCGCCCAAAATGCCAAAAATACAAACGATCGTTCCATCGCGTAATCCCGCGGGCGATCAAGTGCGAGTATTTCTTATTCAAATGTTTCGCGAGCTATTTTAATGTTTTAACATAGAGCGCAATCAATCTCTGCCGAGGCCGAACGTGGCCATTACTGCCGCCCCTTGCAATTATCCACTCGAATAAAAACGCTTTAAGTGTTAAATTAACGATATCTCTGCGAGAAGAGAGCTTGTCTTACTAAGTGATTAATTTCAAGCCAGAAGGGGATAGTAATAGTGAAGCTGTGTCTGCAGTAGATTGGACAGTAATCTTGAGAAAGCTCGTTTATCCTACTTTACAGATGGTTTCGGATATGCAGATCTTTAAAGAGATTAGGTACCTACACAGATTACTTCTAGATACCTATATACACAAAACCACTACTAGGTTGAGTACCTACCGTGAACCGTTCTATAGCATTGCAATTCCAAAAAGTTCTAAATCTATCGACCGAAACACTGACGATACATAAAAAAATATGCTATATTGTGTACAGGTAGCACCTGAAAAGATCACAGGTTGTGGGAGGTATATAAGTTCTAAACATCGTCTTGCAAATCTCGTTGCCGCGAATGTTTCTTATTTCTGCCCCAGTCACTTAGCTGCGTAAATATAAACAACCGTCATTCTTCTTCTTTACGCGCCTCGGGTGGAGAGAAAAGAATGACAAACGAGTTAAAGAATAATGGAAAGTAAATGAAAACAGCAAAATCGCTTTTGTCAACTGTTTTTCTTTCTCCATTGTCGACATTCAGAGGAATGCTAAGGGACGCCTTAAATATACAAAGAGTCGAAGCTACGGCACGTTACGTATTCAGAAGATGAATTTATAACCGCTATTTTTAAGAAGGACGTTCGCAAAGGAAGGGCTGTTCATATTTTCCCGAAATGTCTACGATTTATGCTGAGATTTTTCTTGTGGCGGAAAACGTTCTATGAAACGGCCCGTTTCATTAAATTATTTTATTAATGCGAGCAGTGAGTAGTGGGCTTTTCATTCAAGCGAACGTTTTGCCTTACTGCGGCTTGTATGCGCTGTATTTACAATACTGTGTGTGTAGATCGTTTCTCACTTGTGACGGACGCTTACGGAGCGCTGCTGTGGCTGCTAGCAATGTGTGGTTAGAAGCTGTTGTGAGGAGCTAACCTATCGCTGCTGTTACCCCGTTGTTCAGACGTAATTTATTTAACCCTGAAGATCGGATAATCAGTAATCATCCTCCACTTATGCTCGATCTGTGGTATTCAATGGTTATATGATAGAGCGAGAAACTACTTATACGACCACAATACTGTTTGCTATATCGCGTCCAAAACAAAAATAATGCTTGATTCTTAAAAAACGCAAGAATTATTTAATCTCAAATTGGTTTCATCATAGGATGTAAAACTTGTAATATGCAGTAAAATACCGCATTAAGTTTTCTTACGAAGAATCCATAACATTAAAAGAGTGTGCGAGGGATCGCACGAGGCACCCTCAGGTAAAAACCAAATTGAATTTTCTTTCGGCCAAATAGAACGGTATCGCGTAGATAAATCTCCAGTCTACCTCATCCCGTATCTACAGAAAACAAACTTTAATAGAAAAGTAAATAGAAAAGTGAAAACACTGAATGTAGGAACTTTAATTTGTACAGGATAAACTTAGTTGAATTTTTACTCTTGTTTTACTAAATAAAACATTAGTGAAATACCAATAAGTATACTTACAAATTTTAAGGTTTCAGATGGATGTTTTACGTCTCAAATTGATAAATTTTATCTATTCATGAAAGGCTTTCTGCTTAGTGACTGACTGCCCGCCGAAACCGCTGGACGTATAGAGACGATATTTGGATTTTTTTTTTTCCTTTTATATCGCAGTTTTACGAAGAAGCTGTTGTATAATTATTGCATTAATGATAAATAAATAACCTAGGTTAGAGATAAAACCCTTTCATACTACCATCGGACCTCATACCTTTATTCAGTTCAGCACTCAAGTCATTTACCGATTTTAAGCCTAATGAGCTCACGTACGTGGCTTTACGCTGCAGAATAATTATCTCTATATGGCCCCTTTAATCGCGTGTTCCTTACCAGCACGCTATTATCAGAGTAATGTAATTTTATAACAGGTCGTAGGCGTGCGCTTGAAATAAACAAGAAAATATTTGCTCATGGAAGGGTCATGTTTCGGAGATTCCGTCTCATGTGTCCTGTTACAGCAAAAAAGTGAGCAGCTTTCCTCCGAGTAAACTGTAATACATTTATCTTAATTGTGAATATTTCCTACGCCGGCACGACGTACTTACGTATAAAGCTGCCGCCCTGCGCTCAGCGTAGCAGAATCAGTGCGGACTCAGCGGTTCATTGCTAATCATTCGAGAAACTCACGTAAGACCCACACATCCTGTGCACTGTGATTAAAAACATCTTTCACCCCACGTTTAATAATGCTCACACACCTAAATATAAATTCAGCCTTGTCACAATGTGAAATACGAAACTATATTTTTTTTTCTTGTAAAGCCTTCCTGGGAGCCCTAGTGCTTATGAAACGATTTGCCACGACGTGTATCTTGAAATATAGTGTCGTTTAGAATCACAATTCAGGGCTGGGAAGGAAAGGAAGATATTTCAAACACCATTCATAATTTATGAACGATATAATTTGCAACGCGTGTAATTAGCGAGCGCGACTGTTTGTTTAGAGTTTAGGCGCACGGATCCTCGCCTCCGGTGACATATTTGGGCCATTGTCGCAGCAAATAATTAAAAGTTTAGATTCATTTCAGCGGTGTCAGGAGGTCGAAGCGCTCCGGCGACCGCGCCTGTCACAAACTTGTGCATTAACTTTTCATTTGCAAGTTTGGAACGATGCTGAAGCTATCGCAACTTCGCCATTCCCACTTACGATATGTAGAATGGAAGCAAGCGGGTGCCGTCGCGTGTTAGTTTAGTGCCTCGCCTCGCGTGGGAACGATGTTGCTTAAATCTTCTCAATGGCTTTACCTTATGAATCCTTTATAATATTGAACGTTTTCTAACCCGCTTAAACTGATTTTAATTGGTTCTACATAAAGTCTGATTTACTTTGCATAATCTAGTCTATTATTTACCATAGATCTTTATCACTACTGGTATATGACCATCAGGTTTTATTTTATAATCATCAAGTTACTGTTAAAGAACTTTTACTATTTTATTTATGATGTTAGGAACTGTTGATCCCGCGATAGATAATGAGACTACTTTAATTAGTTATCATTTGACGTCATCGTCCCGACGTATAAATAACTTCATTTAACTTTCTAAAATTAATTTTCATTTGATCATTTCATCGGGGGATGAGTTATAATTGAAGGGGCGCGTCGCAATCGTTCGGGATCCACAAACGGAATAATGTCAAATCAATTAAAAGTTGAATTCGGCGGGCAGAGCGCCAGAGCCCCAGTAAAGTTGATTCATTAGAGCTGGGTGCCACCGCAGACTGGTTCAACGAGCCAGCCTTCGTCTCCGAATATCAGTTATCTGCGCCGCGCAGCCCGACCGCGATTCGCATACGTTCATGACAAAGAATATACTTTATGTCTTTAATCGAAACTTGTAGGGCTAGAAAGAATTGCCAAGTCTAGCGACATTGCCGTTGCCTGCCAGTTTTTTTCATCGCCTACGAAAAAATATTTTCTGTTTGACTGTATAATTTTTTTATGTAGGCAAGTGTAATTGTTCACCGATTTCTCCCAAGGACCTTTTTGGGCCATTTTTTTTTTCGGTAAAGATAGGTAGGTATTTGCGTGGTTGTCCCGTGTATATTTGGTGACGATCTGATGGAGATTTGCGAAGACAATCGAACTATTCTGTGGATGTCGCTGTTTCTATCGATATCCGTTCTATACATTCATGTCCTTAACGCTTTACCTTTAATAAAATTTAATGTAAAGCTATTCATCTTTTTAGCCCTCGTTCCTAAAAAGGCGAATAGAAGAAAATGTAAAATACTACTCAACTAGCTAAAACTAAGACGCTATCTCCGCAACGATGGTAAATATTTATCTAGCCAAAGACCCTGTCTCGTCTCGTATTCGTATGATCTTAGCGAAGCATTCATGCGTTCGCCGCATTTTTGCAGTCTCTGAAGCAGACTGGGGAATCGGTTAAACGCAAATATTGACTACTTAGGGATTACACTTAAGGATTATTTTCTTACCAAATCCATTAAGGAGCGGTAAGTTTAAGAACACTTTTAGTAAAACAAATCTTGAGATAGAATTTCTAATCCTAAATATACCGTCGAGACCAATTTGCCTAATGGACGATGAATTTTAACATCGGAGTCTCGTCACCTTTTTGGCAAACAATGTCGGTGAAATCAACATCATCGATTTCGTTTCATCCCTTGTCAATTAACAGTCGAGAATTTAGAACCATCGACGATTCCTCGCCAACATCAACAAATATATAAAATTAAACGGTTGAATTTGTCACAGCTACCACGGTCAATTTAACTGACAAATCGGTAGATTGCATGGTGTAGACATATCTGTGTTTATGAAATTCGTTGCCTACAAAGTCTGTGCGGTGTTTCCTTAACGCAATAACATTTGCATAGGTCGCGTCAACTGCTGGCGTACTCATAAAAGTAATACGAAAGGGATCACACTTGTGCTACGTAATAGTAGAATTTTTCCGAGGTTTGGGAAAGTAATTCCCCCACTGAGTTCGCTAAACACGGGATATTTACAATAGCACTCGCGCTAGCCCGCGAGGAGGGCAACACCTGCTTCTGACGTCATTAAATTTTACGAAGTTATCTAAAAACCGTTGTTCGACAGTTTGATAGGATTGTAATATGAGTTTCGGTCGTATTTACCTGCTGTTAAACCTTCACTTAAGAGCGGTTAAGTTACTTGAAGAGAAGCTCAGTCACTAGAGTAGCTTAGAAGTGGAATTCATCGCGTGAATCCATTTCCGCTATAAAAGTAAACGTCGAAAAGGACTGAATATCTCTGTCTCTAGGAATTCGTGGTATATACTCACACAATGTAAATAATGTAAGTAATAAATATAGTAAAGTACTCTACTAAAACTTCTTAAATGCAATAAATAACGGCTTTGACCATTTTAATTTTTACATTCATAACATCAATAGACATCAAAACGCTGGCAAATTGAAATCTCATGTGTTGTCAATGGATTCGCAGAAATGGATTTGATTGCGCGCTGAAAGCCGTTCAAAGAGGAAACCAAAAATTAGCGGAAGGAAAAATGAATATAATACAAGTGAAAGGCTTATCCGCTGCGGGCGATTTATTCAAACGACCAATAAATATTCAAGAGTAATTAACCGCCGCGCCGCGTCGATACAGACCAGAATATTTTTCGCTGCCGTCGATTTTACGTTAATCCCCGCAAAGGTAGATTACGAAGTGTTGCCAACTTCGTAAAAAGCCGCTGAAAAATACATATTTTACTGAAAATGAAGGCAAAAACGGGATTCGAAATTAATTACTTTCTTTTTTTGGTCGCTGCTGTGTAACAAATTAACAACACGAGGGCATATTTTTCAAGCATCATATTTAGGTGCGCGGTGGGGTGTTTTATATTATTTTGGGGAAATAAATCACTTGTTTGTTCGGAAATACATTTAAATTCATAACTTTTCGCATGAACCTTTATCTCAAAAGCTACTGCGTAATTTAACGTGTTCTAAATGTATCTCTACGATATGTTACTCGTATTGAAATTGAAGCCTTCTTAAACGCAACAAGGCAAGATTGCGCTAAGCCTCGTCTCTTCCATGTGGCGGAAGCTCAAAAGATTCCAGCTACGTTGGTGTGCTCGGTTGCGTTTACTTTGCGACTCTATTGTCCGTAGACATGAACTTGTCTTCGTAGATTCGTAGCGCTACGAATGCTACGGTAACTCTACAATGTGCTATGAGGAACGGAATAAAATCACACTTAATATAATTTATGTTGTTGTTATGTTGTTGATTGTTATGGTATTTTAAACTATGACTAACAAAGATGGGCACACATCAAAACCTTAATTTTATATGCCTGTTAAGGCTTGCTTTTCTTGCGTCATTAAAGTCCTGTATGATATTGATATTCTGTGCATACAGATTCATTTTGTACACGTGTAAATAACGTGGAATGGATTTAAAATTAAGCACACTTAAGGCCTACATAGAAATCATAAGTAGCGCATGCAACGATAGCTTAGTTGGAAGAGCATCTAATCCAGTAAGTTGAAAGACGCGGCAAATTTTAGTGAGTAAAATAATTAGACTACTTATATCTTTTACGTGTAAATAAAATTTAAGTATAATAGGCATGATGACTACTATTAAAAATGAACAAGCAAATAATACTTTCATAAAGAAGATTAAAAATGAATGCAATAATTGAAAAGCAAGTAAAATCGGTAAATAAATCACGGAGTAATAAGCTTTTAAAGTTTCTATAGGAGGCATCTCCTGTCCATTTCTCGCGAAACAGAGCGCCTCCACAGTTACTATGAAAAATCCACCTGTGACGTCACATGCCAAATATATTGTATGTAATGCTACCACAGCTTAGTAATGAGGTACTATGATGACATTCCTCTGACGTCATTGGCGGTTTGAGCTATCTTTATCTATTCCGGTTTTTAAAATGCTTTTAACTTTGTCGTTTTTTGAGATATTTTATTTTTGTTTTCACAAATGTTTTTCTTTTGAGGAATATTTTTATTTTATGCAAAAAAAAATGTAGTCATCATGCCTATTATGAATACAAGCAGGATGCCTCGATAGTAAGCAGACGTTTGATTAACCAATTAGAATATTTCAATGCCTAAATCCTACTTTGGTTCTGCACGGTACGTTTGTGCCCATTACTTATTAATTCACATAATATTTATTCCAGTAACTTAGCAAATTAGTTTATGGTTCAGAAACTAACATCGGAAAACATTTAACCATGCATAACACTGGCTACATTTCCATGGAGTCCCCTGGGGCGGTTATCCGGAAATCAAGCTATCACGAAAAACATTTCACTATTTCCGCTGCTTTCAGTATTGTTTGGCATTTTCAAACTATTCATTCGGTCCCAACGGAACGGTGAGCTTAGTATGTCGCTATTAAGGCCTCAAATGTTATTATTTTTTTACCTGTGATAGATGACCTTTAGTCATTTTAAGCTCCTATACGTAGAAATATGTTCTATGTATATTCTAAGGTAGCAATCGTTACCTACAAACTCTTCCCACGTAAGTGTATTTATGATTACTTTGGGTAAGTTTGCCAGGTGCACGTACCAATTCCAAAACTTTAAATGCCAGTAATTTGCCGGCCGGGTAGATTTTAATATTTAAAAGGTATTTATTTGCCTTCTAAACGTATTTCTACGAAGATAAGTTATTAGAATAACACGTATGTGTATGTGATAGACTTAGAGCATTTGTAGTAGTAGAATGTACACGGCTCTCCTAATAATCTGACCATACTACTATGTAAACCTACGTTCTTCCAAATAAGATATTTTACTCTTAAAAAAAAATTTCTATAGACATCTTCTATAAATTCTATATCTATCTATAGCCTCAATAAGTTAACCAACTAAGTATAGCTATATTTAGTCGAAGCCTTTACCTCGAGGGCTTTTGTCTTCCCCTGGCTTATTTCGCAATCAAAACGTCCCGAGTGATTTTAACTGGAATAAATTCAACTCCTATTTATATTCAAGTTTTAATATTTTATTTATTGCGAGTTTGGAATAGAATTTGTCACAGCGCTTTCAATTAGGTTTCTTTGTTCCAAAGCCCGTTGTCAAAGTTTTTGAGGTCAAATGACTTTAATTCTTCATAATGTCTAGTTCAGTTTCTTTTGTTCTTCTTTGACTTGTATTCTGCTGATAAAGTAACTGAGATTATTAATTCTATAGTACATTTCATTTGATTTTGGATTGTCTTTTAAAATTCTTGAAATATTTTTATTATTTACTTAATTTTTTACTTAAATTTATTAGTTAAATAAGTAACAAACAGAATTTGTTTTTTTTTTTTGTTTCTACAAATTACATTAAAGGTGAGTTACTGTCCTATCATTCTATTTCCATCAACCAAATACTGAATGTACCTACTTTCACCATAAATCTATGAATTATGTAACCCAGTTTTGGGTGTGGGTGGGTAAAGAAAGACCCTAATAAGTCCCCGTGAGATTCAATGGCACGGAAAATTGGGATATTAGGTTAACTACTTACAACTTTTGTAGACAATTTCGGACCGTAATATGTACTCCTAAATTATTATATCCTTTGAAACTTCGCCGATTTTATGAAATAGCCATTTTGTCCGCTTTACAAAGTTGTTCCAATGTGCGTAGGATCACAAAATGTTTAATGATTAAAATTATTACAGTTGGCTGAAAATCAAACGTTTTAATTAATTGTAGTTCAACCCGACTTGCTAGAATTCTATTTGGCTGTATCGTCGTTCATTATTTTTATAAAAAATAGACTAACTGCCGGGTCAAAAATCGCTGCAGGTTCCCACTATACTAGAGAATAGAACCTCAATGCAAATACTGTATCCACGTTCGTGTTGCTTCATATACAGTTTTCGTCGGATTTCTGCCAATCAGTTCTCGTGAAAGAATCATATTTTTTCACCAATTCACATTCTATTATCTAGAATTGTAAGGACTCGTGGAACCAATCAGGCTAATAGTAACACGGACAGGACGAGTCAAGCAGACATGGAGTAAGGACTAAAAGGGGTAGACCCTTTTAGGCCCTCATATAGCTAGCTATATAACCAATAAAATTTTCTTGTACGATTTATTACATTCTATTGTGTTTTTGTTTGAAGCAAATCTTTATCATTTTAACGACATTCTTTTTAATGCTTAAATGGGCATTACATTTGACAATAACTCACTTGATGGTAAGTGACATACACCCAGTTGCAGAAACGATCATTAACTTTTAAAGTCGACTTTAAGCCTTAATCTTCCATTAAACTGTTGTCATCCCTACAGTTTAAGAACTAAATTATCGTTAATGCCGCCATTAAGATTAATGATCGTTTCTGCAACTGGGTGATAGTAATCTAATCTAAGGTGAAGCATGTTTGCCCATGAGATGCCCACTTCTGGACTTGAAAAGACCCAGGCTAATTCATTCAAGAGAAAGATATTAGGTATACGCAATCGCAAGCTTAGTCTACATAAAAAAATGTATTAAGTAAGTTACTAACCGTTTGGTTTAATTTGCCCACCAATTTATAAAATAGCCCATTTAAAAAGAAATCCAAAGTTGTAAGCCTATATTGACATACTTATTCAACTACCTATCTAGTCGCATCGCTATCTAAGTATCTAATACATATATCTCTTATGACCCGTTATGTTGAACGAGGATGGGCCATTCGACCTTCGTACCAATGCGAAATGAGCCACGTCTGGCCCCACAAAACTCCTGCTTACAACCCTGGCCTGGAGCACATCAGATAGGCCGTGGTCCTATTCATAATGCCACTTTTATTAGTGTGTACGACCGACGGCGACACTAATGGACAAGCCTAATTAAATGGACGTCAAAGGGTCGCCGACAATACCGGTAGTGCGGGAGCCTGTGCCCTACTTATTTGAGAGATAAGGTTGTCAATCGCGTCTGACAAAAGCTTTTTATGTTCAGGGCTCGGTGATTCGTTGACCGTAAGGTTAAATCATGCAAAAACATCCAAAAATCACAAAGCAGCAGGTGCCCGGGTGCCTAATGATGTGTTAGTAACAAATACTGTATAGGTACCTACGTAGGGTAGGGTGTCGTAATGAGAGTTTGCATATAGGGTTCTCAATCAATACAAAGCTATGAAGATAGGTGATTAAAAAGTAGTTTTAGAGTAAACGGTGCGTGCTTGCCATGAAAACGAACAGATTGTTGGTTGCGTAGGTATGTGGCAAAAATGCCTTAAAACCGAGGCTTTTTAAGTTTGTTGGTAAAATAGGGCATAACTCCCGTACTATGGAACCAACGAGCCACGGTGTGCTTACATATTCATCGATTGCGCATCTAGTCCTGATTAACATTTACGCATTGACACACACCCCTTTTAATTGATACGAATCCCGTATTTACATATCGAATACCTTCTTATTATCTGTGAATCAATTTACCAAGACTAGGTAAGTACATCTTATGACAACATGTCTTAAGAGATGTCTAATAATTGTAAGAAAATAACAAGCATTTTACCCTCGGAAAAGTCATAAGGAAATCCAGATCAATTTGTGGTATATTATAGAATGGTTTGAACAAAATTTAAACAGAACGCATCAAAGTATACTTGTATTTATACCTAGTCAAAGTTTAGACAGAGATCGTCCTCGAAGAGATAGTAAGCTATCTTGCCGAGGCTAAAATGCTTTCTTATTTTCTTGCAATTATTTAGGCACTTACCCATGTTTGCTGGTTGAAACTCCGGATTTTATTTACGTAATTAGTTTAAAAGGAATTGTTTTTCCTATTTTCTTTTAAGCATAAAATCCCATTTTGCGTAGTTTTAATTTCGAGACTGGAATATTTATCCTCCTGACAGTTAGCTCCGTATCTTATTCTTAGCTTTCTAGCAGATACAGTAGACATTCATGTAGTAAAAGAAAAGCGTTTTAATAACAGAAACTAAAAAAACTGCTACGTAGGTAGGTAAAAGCAGAGGTCTTACTTATGAATGCCGCTTAAAGTTAGCCAATGTTTAAAACCTTCTGTCAACTTTTAACTGATTTGAAGTCTCACGTGGGAATACGAGACGGAACATTTAAAACACTGACTAACTTTAAGCGGAGTTTATAAGCCCCTACATTGTAAAATCTTTCAGAAACAGTAAAAAATTAAAGTGTCTAATTCTATTAGGTACGAGCTCAGAGTATACATTAAGTGATGTACACTCTAAGGGCACGGTTTGTCTTGAAAACAACCTAAAATTAACATAAACTGTAACACTTTGTGTCACTATACTTACAAGTACATAAGCTGTAACTAATTAGAAATTCAGAATTGATAATATTATGATATACACTAGGTACCATGAAGTACCTACCGTCCCAAAACGCCTACGAATCAGTCATCAGACCCAAATATTATAGAGACTAGTAGGTATTTATTTTATCATTTATAAATGGTATTCGCTGCATTTACCATTGGGAGCTTATTGCCCAGCAGTAGCTCTGCTCGTGCGGCTTTCAAACTCTGGGTCGAGCTTACCCGCCCAATGATCGAATGAACGTCCAGATCCTTCCAGGAATGGCTACCGAAACAGGCACGCCACACACGAGGTACTGGTGTCCGGAGACTTCAAACACCATTAGATACGTAACCGTATCCGATTGCACTTACAAGACGCGGCTATACAAGGTGACCTTGATATGGTATGTTATCCCGAAAGGGGGTAAATCTACACCCCTAGGTAGACAATGTTTCTTCTACGACTTTACTAAATTAATAGTTTTTTATTGAAGAAATACCATGTAAAGTTTACGTTCGAAAATAGCCTTACCGCAGCTGGGTGGTTGAACTTCGTCCTTGACCGAGTGCACATAAATGAGTTTAACGACCTGTGTTTAGAAATGAATTTATAGTATCTTGTTAACTCTCGCAGCGATCGCACGTGCAATTTTGCGAGTGGATTTATTTTTTACCATGGAGGTTTGGAAACACCCAGTTTCAAGTAAGGCTCTCACAACTTGTAGGGTACCATGGTCCCAGTTCCCCCCTTTCCGGATAACATACCAATTCAAGGTCACCTTGTATAGTGTAAAAATTACAAAAGCACAATGCTTGACTGCGGGACAGTGGATGACGCCACTATACCTGCATCCTCTATGAGAGAAGACCAGGGGCCGTACTGTGAAATCTAAGCGTGACTCAAAACACACCCTAAGTTTATTGGATCGCTTGTCAAAATCCTCATACGAAAAAACAAAGCGATCCAATATAGGGTCTGTTTAGAGACGCACTTAGTTTACAGTACGCCCTTTGTAGCCGCAATAGGAACGTATGAGTTGATGTATTTTAGCAGTATTCGCTTGTCACTTAGGCCACAGTGTTACTAAACGGTAGGTCCGGAGGTCGATGTAGAGATCCTTCATTCGGTTCGCAGACGTGACGCGGGTACCTCTTGCGTAGTGCTGCGCCTGAATCGCAACTATCGATCACGTGTAAACAGACATCAGTAATTCCGGTAAAAGCCAGCTTTGCCGCCTATCTTGAAACGGACAATTTGTTCTGGTAACTGATACAGAGTGTGAGCGATTGCTTTACATATAGCTTGATTGAATCAAGTTGGATCTTATGGGTTTAATGTCAACGGAATTTTACATGGAACTTACTTACAAAACCGTGGTTCTACTAGCTTAGTCATGTTAATAATAGTATTATATTATCTGTGGTATTAGTTATATATCGATACAAAACAGAAAAATATCGATAAAATTCAATAACAAGTTGATGCACGAATCACATGTAAATCCTTAAACTATTTATTACAAACACAAACGGATGTCCTATTAAAATCATTTCCATGCCGTATTCGCTGAGTAGCGCACAACACTATAGGTAGAACCGCTCGAGTGAAACGGAACACCAAATGGATTTTTATTCCGTTGAAGTTACGCCAGCCAATTAGTTTTGTGCAAGTGCATCGAGAATGCTCAAAACCTCATTACTCTTCTACTCTTCAGTAAATTCAAACCTCAAGCTCTATTTAAAGAGACCAAATTCCCACGGGAATAAACTTGCAATATCTTCTTTAAAAAGTTTACTTTGTAGAGCTGTAAAATAAATTTCATGTAGCTGAAAACTAAACACAAGGTACCTAAGACCTCCATTCACTAAACCTAATGAAGCAATATTTTATTCACAAATGGATATCAATTTACAGCGTGGTTTGCGCTAGGTGGGCTAGGTAAGCTTTACATACATATATGTATAGTGACTAGGTACACTACATCTATCTGGATGAAAGAAGTTGCAATGGTATCTTTCCGGTACCTTATTGAATGGAATATCTAACAGTAAGACAGCTTTCCTAAAATCATCCAGATCTCCAGATCTGAAACTTGTCTTGAGTGGTGCCCGCGAAGTGATTCAAATATTTGATTATAGCGGTAACAGATTGGTCTAGACTAGAACTAACTAGACAGGTCTTAAAAAAATTATTTCCATGGCATTTGTTTGTTGGCCAATAATGTATCAATCAATCACTTTCATTGAATTTAAATAAAAGTTTTGATTGAAACTGATGAGTATACCAAGGCGGATTTTGGTTATTACTAAACTATATTTTAAAAAACAAGCGCTATTTATATGGCTTACTTATCTGTAAAACCCATGTAGACGAAAAATATTTTAAAGCAGGTAAGTAGGTACCTAAAGTTGCCGTCGGTTCTAGACGTTGTAGGCAGTACCTACATAAATTGTTTTAGCTACAGGCAGGCTCTTAAAATTCTAACATCGCCTGTTGTTGTTTGTACTCCATAAAAGACGTGTTTGCGGAGAAATTGCGTTAGTGTGAAAATATACCTATAGGTACAAACACAAAGGTCCAAGTTCTTATGATGCTGAAAGCGTGTATCTTATCATCATCATCATCATCATTAACAGCCTGAAGACGTCCACTGCTGAACATAGGCCTCCCCCAGGGAGCGCCACTTAGAGCGGCTGCTCGCCTCCTGCATCCATCGGCTCCCCGCGGCTTTCACCAGGTCGTCGGTCCACCTAGTGGGGGGCACTGGGCAATGGCAATGGGCAGGCCACATCGCTCGTAGAACTGACAACCGATGGGGAAGAAAGGTTCTCGAGTGGCGACCACGAACTGGAAGACGCAGCGTGTATCTTATACCCATTTATAATACTATATATTCTATGCAGATGAATTTGTCCAATACCATTCAAATGCTCTAAGCCTCAATATCTTCTGGCAACATGAAAAATCTTGGCAGTATATAATGAGTTGTGGAAGTCAAGTAAAACTAAGACAAAGAAATAGAGACCGATCCATCTACATAATTATACATTATACATTATAGGTCCAAATAAAGCTCATTGTTGTGTAGTGGGCACATTTCGTTAGGAGAGGCTCTGCCGCCGACGATTCAGCTCGTTTGTAGCGTTTCGTTTGCGCCTTTTACGTACGTGACAGGAAAGGCCGCTCCCTCACTCCACACCCTCAAACAATACACGTGCACAATACCGGCCAGCTCACCACACATTATAAAAACATCCCAATATTTACCCGTCTCAAATCAAACAGCTTTGTATTACTAAATCCAACAGACTCCGTTATTTCCACGTTGTTAGCCTCGGATCAACACGAAAGCCAACTCGTATAGCATTTTTGTTTACCTGTTCGCTTGATCTCCCAATTCCACGCGCGAGGGATTGATTTGTTCCTTCAGGATTTCATCCTTGTCTCGTGGTTGCAAGACGAACTTATCTGTCGACTTAGCCCTGACTACCTGAGGGGTGAATTTTTATCCGTCCCTCTTAGTATTCAGGGGCTGTAGGCTTATAATTCGCCCGAGGGTAGGTACCGGCACGAGGGAACGGCGGCTGGTGACGCGCCCACACGTCTTAAAGGGCTTCCAAGGCTAGTCCTGTCATTCCTTGTAAGATACTCAAGGTGGGTTTAGCAAAACGCCGCTCCCGAGATATTAAATCAGCAGATATAAGCACAATAACCCGCAGTACCACCGCGTCTACGTGAATTTATCATTGGGAACACTTTGCTTTATTGCTTCAATTTTATAAAGTACCTGCCTATTTTCTCCGTCTCCGGCGATATCTATCGGAACGAGTTTTATCCAACTTTTCATTTTTATCGGCCTCGATAGCATGATGCTGTGTCATTGTCAGAAGCTAGTTGAGTTTCCGATAAATGTGTTACGAGAAAAATTTAACTTGCAACATTAGCACCCTCTGCTTCGACAGAACGATTACACAGCGAGTGCAATTTTTCATTGGTGCCCACCCCTGCCGGCACGGTACAATTTATGATGCGAAGAATGATTTTTCAACATCCATAAGTTAGATTTATATTTAACAGCCGAAAAGAACCAGAGCTAAATCACCAGTTGGGGAAAATCTTATATAAAAAAGACGCTGAGTCACAGTCTCGGCACGCCAAGATTTTAGTCTTAGAATTGCGCGTAGGGGAAAACGAATCGGAAGACTTACTGCGGCTGCTACGTTTTACTGGCGCCGAAATGAATGTGCCTATAGGTATAATTTTAAGAAGATGAGCGGCCGACCTTATTTAATATTTAATACTTTTTACCCAAATGATACATTTTTAATACAGTGCATTGTAGAGTTTGCCGTCCACACACGGCCAATTAATTGGCCCGACACGAGATAAATGTGCCGTAATTTATTACAATTCGCACTGAACGGCGGCCCCATTACATTTAAAATATAGCACATTCACGCCTCTAGAAAATTATTGTTCATATTTGTGTTGTTAGTCTGAATCTATTCAGACTATTACATTAAATTAAAAGATCGAAACAAAGTTTAGTATATAAATAACATGGTTTCATGCCGATCGTAATTTCATTTATTTAGGACGGCAAATTTATAGGATGTAACTTTCTTTGTTACGAAAGGATCTACTCCTACTCAACCCCTCTGGATCACTCATAAAATATTTCGCACACCGCGGTCTTCAATCGCATTACGTATGCGCGCTATCATACAATACATTTGGAATTTTAGGCCTAAGTAAACTATGTTTTGTCTATCTATATGTAACATAACATATGCGGACAAGCATGGGACACCGGCGGTGACCAAATTGAGGACATGCGGGAGACAGTATATCCAGACCAGCGTTTAGCGTGATTTATGATGGTATATCGCTAGATGATGGGCCAGCAGGACTAGGGCACCCAGAATGACTAATATGAAAAATGAAAATATGGCGAAAAGTTAAAGTTATTTTACAGAGAATTAAGGTCGTGGTCAGTAAGTAGGTTACAGATTATGAAAGTGCATTCTAAATCTGCCTATACATGTTGCAGCTATTGGTATAGGTACCTATGGTACCACCTACTGCCTACCTCATATTATTCCTATATAACTACACCATAATTCCCAGTTATCACTAGAGGTAACCATGGCGCTGGTAACAAATGGGAGTAAGGCGGTTTTGTTGTCATAAAAAAATCTCCCAAAAGCGGTGTGTTTCAAAGTGGCCCAAACTTTGTACCAGAAAAGAAACAACATAAAATCTGTTAATATAAATTTACGGCCGGCAATTAAATAACTTTATAAATCTTGCAAAGGGCAACAAATAAGTACCTACTACAGGCCTATATACCGCAGAATGAATATAATAATATAATACCTACCACTACTGCTTTGCCAGTTATTCTGATCCCGCCAAGCTGTAGTGTGCATGCACTACTGTTTCCGGTTTGAAGGGCATTGTAATTACTGGGTAAATGTGGCTTAATCTGCTCTCACGGTCTATAGTAATATTGTTACTCGACTGCGTGATGTCTCAAGATGACGTGCGCAGTGCAGTGTCGCGCGAAACTTTTAAGTACTAGAGTTATCACTTTTTATGAAAGTATTGATGCTGATTTGTTGTTGCATGATAATTATCTAATTTATAATTTCCTTGTGCTTTCTTACCTAAGAAAATGTTACAAATAAATGATTTGAATTTGAATTTGAATTTGAGAGTTCCTATTAGTGATACCGTAATCTGTTATGAGCAGTTGTGACTCTCAACATCAGGTAAACTATCTCGTCACGTTTCCAAAAAAAATACAGTGTATGTCTAAAGTAGGGACAACATAACAAATCCACTTGGTTTTTAAAGCCGTCTGTTTATTGCTCTCTAGAATAGCATAGACCTGTATATATCTCTTGAGTTGAGTAACTAAGTATAATAATGTAAGTTTCGGTCAATTAAACAAACTAATTTCGAAGTTCATTGCAAATAAAACCTTACAAAAGGCTACAACAAGCAATAACGGCGGGCGCTTCTGCATTGCAATATTATTCACGGAAACACTAATTAGAGCTGTTCTTAGTACAATGCAGTGCAGTTTGAGGCTTTGAGGTCAGGGGCGCGTCGTTAGGGCTCGCCGCAGGATCGACGTGGGGACACTTCTACACACGGGTTCGCATGAAGCTGGTGTTTCGGATCTCATTTGCGAAGTAAGACATGCTTTTATAATATCCGTTTATATAGTAACTTTCGTCGACTGAACACATTATTATACTTAGGTAACCGTTTCGACTTGAACAATAGGCAGAGCAGAATACGGACAAGATTACTTACTATCGAATTTATAAATTAGTAGGCAGTATTGAAGGATGAATTTTACATGGCAAATGAAAATCATATAGGTACCTAGGTACTCTGTCAGACTATACTTACCTACTAGGTTCTTACTAGACTAGTTTCCAACAATGCTTTTGGTCTATTGATCGGTGTGCAATTGCACCGTGTGGCATCAGGCATGGTATTATGGGGCTGTGCACACATGTGCTGCCTTGAATGCCGTGGTTAATATCCTGATATATTGGCGCATACAATACATGTAACTATTATTCTACGTCTATTGACTGAACGTAGGTAGGTGGCTTATGTTTGTATGGTTGACATTTTTACTTTCTTTTTTCTTCCTTCCTTCTTCCTCTTTCAATTTCGTGAATTTTTCGGGGTAAAGTATATATTATTTTCGGTATGAGGCACCTAATGTAGGTATAGGCAATCAGTGTACTTAAAATTACATTTGAAGGTGAATTAGCACGAATTCCACACAAAAAATACAATCAATTATAATGTAAATGTGTAGGGTTTAATATAATATCTATTAAAAATACCGATATTATGTTCACGTACAAAATATTGCTGCTACGCGCCATTAATAAAATGTCGAAAAGAGTGATCATTGGTTGTTTCACTCCCACCGGATTTTCGACGTAATATTTACAATGAGAAAACAGTTTATTCTGTCTACAGAATTTAGCTCTTACAATATTCTGTGTACATTGCAGCAGTCGCATTTCAGCAGTTGACATAAACTCTACAGTAGTCTGGGATGTTAGCTGTAGGTGCTTATTAGGTACTTAGTAGGTAGGTTATGTACTAATTCTACGTATATATAGTTATACGTAGAATTAGGTGGGATCAAAGGCGACTCAAAGCATAATGGATAAACCATTAAAATCCGAAAACGCATCTTAATTACTTCGTTAATACTGGAAGCTTGTAGCCGGGCTTTCGTGTTGGCGGGCGCGTAGATTTTTGAAATGCAGCCGTAGAGCCGGCACGTTCATGCTTCAAAGGTGGATGTACACTTGTACAGTTAAATATTAAGCCTTATTTACCTACTATCCGACGTTATAGAATGGAAATCGAGTTTCCGATAACGATGGTCTCGCAACTATACTTTAGTGCTTTGCCAATCGTTTTCATTATTTGGTTAGGTGTGTATTACCATAATTATGCTCTTTGGGTAAGTATTACCCTACCTTTGAATTTTAGATAGGTAATAAATAATTGTGTTTTCAGTTGTCATAACAAACTTTTACCTTACTTTAACCTGTGGAACCTATTATTTATACAATACTAGTAGTCTACTAAAAACTAACTATCTCGAGCGAACCCGGGTCTACTAGTAGTAAACCCGGGTTCGCACGAGTTAATTCGTTTTTATGGGTTTAGGTACCTTATTTCTTTTTTCTAATTAACCCATCCCTGTATATTATTATATTGGAGCAACAAAACAATAAATCAAATTATTCAAGCCGTTTTTGATTTTTAGCGAGACAGATAAATATATAATTGTAAAATATAGTTATTCGTACCTAAGTAACCTAATAATAAATAGTTTATATACCTATAGTTTCATTCAGTGCGGCCCCTAAACATTTGTGGTTGGAAAAACTGACGAGTTTAAGATTCTCTACTTGGTACCAACCTAATTATAGAAGTACGAGGACCCACCTTTTTTGCCTATTGATAAATATAGGTATCCCAAATATCTATGTAAGTAAGCAGGAAACTAAAAGCTATTTTATTGTTTATGTCGTGTACCGAGAAACTCCCTAAATGTTAACACGTAACCTGTCACTTCACACAGGTACTTGCATATAATTTTAACACCTCCCATAAAACCGAATAGAAAGGTGAACGAAGAGGCAGTGAAGAGTGGAAGCAGGAATCGTAAAATTTTGCATGTTCCGCAGATCGCGCGGCTGCTCAAGTAGAAAATTTCGCTCCTACAAGTCAGTACGCAACATTTACGACTTTTTCATGACCTCATGCCAGACCGGCTGCTTACAGACATAAACCTGTCTCTCACAACTCTCTAAATTCTCAAATAGGCAACATGCGCGCTAAAAAGTTCAAAGAGAAGATGTCATGAAACATTTCCCTTTGGTAGCATTAATATTGCAACGGCCAGGCCGCTCGACACTTTGAAGCCGTAATGAAAAATGGAGAGCATTTTATTTTTAAATTTAATTGTACTTAACAACATTTTATTTAAGTTTATTCCATCAACTGAACTAACAACGGACGACGAGCCTACTTCTACTTTACAGTAGTGTGGGCATTCAGCCGTCCATTAGGTTCCGTCACGAGACAAAAATAAAAATGAAACTCTACCGTCGTTCTTGAAATGAAGCCGAGCATTGCGTCGCGCGTCCGGGGCGGAGTTGGGGCAATAAATCTGTGAAACATCGACGTCTCCGCGCGCCGCCGCCGCCGACGCACAACCAGCCGCACAGCCACATTAGGGGCCCGGGCTAATGTCCCTGATATAACAACCGACTCTGGGAGTAATGACGAGCATGAACATCATTTATAAACTCTATTTTACGTCGAGAAACGGTAATGTTTCAAGGCGCGGAAATGTATCGTAAACTCCGCCCAGCCAGCTCCGCGCCCCGTGCGCAGTGAAACATTGTCAATGGCAGCGGGAACAGAATATATGCACTTTCAGCACTTTGTGTTAACGTCACTCTAGGTCGAACTAAAATTCTAAACTGTTCTCTATAGTAGGTACCTATTTAGTAAAATCGTGAGCGTGAGGACTCTAATTAAAAATATCAAACAGATTTTTTAAAATTTATATCTTGTACCAATTAGGCTATTACCTTTTCTATAAAAAATAGAGCCAACCATTCCGTATAAGGTCAGTAGATTCAGCATTATCGAGTATCGATCGTCGGCCCACGACTTCACCCCATATTTTACAGTAAATAGTTGTCCTGTAAACGCTCGTTTGAGCATCGCCTCCATTTATCGTGGAGTCGGTCTGCGGCAAGCACTCTGCCATCCCTTACCGACCTAACATACTGGATAACGTGACATGACAGCGCATTGGCAACCACTTCAAATAGGCCCAGCCGGGCCCCCCGCGTGCCCCCATCTTCCACTATTGCCCCATTGAAGGATTGACTGTGTAGAGTTCATGAAAGATAGATGAGTGATTAGGGAAATGGAGTTTCGGAATCGTGTCCTTTTGAATTGCTATACCAAGCTTTACGAGAATTGTTGCTATTAATATCCGATGGATATCTCCCGGAGCCCCGAACCTTACTTAGCATGCTTAGCTGAGGATAATCTTACCTCCCTATATACCTGTGCCACTGCGCCTAAACATACCTCTATCATATAGAATTATTAATAAGTATGAAATAAATATCATTGTTTGACACCTACGCTACGTTGAAGTCTAGATACTTTCCTACCTGTAACCTTATATCTAAAATTAAGAATGTAGAACCTATTATGTAAAATTAAGCTGGTTCATTTACTAGGTAAAAAATAAAAATTTAAGCGTAATACCGAATTACTAATTTGTTCAACACGAGTCATTTCTTTAGAATTAACTAAATTGTAGGGAAGTAAATTTAATTTTTTCTTATAGGGCTTATGGGAAAGTACTTATCTTTTACCTACTATTTACGTCATCGCCCTATTAGAAACTTTTAGTCTCTAAAACGGGAACGACCTGCTAATTTATCCTGCTACGAGCGGAAACTTTCGGGAATAGGTAGGTATGCGCTTCCCGGGAGCTGCACCACCCAGGCATCCATTTAACCTAATTAAGGTGAAGGAAAAATGTTTGGAATAGAAAACTTTAGTATTGGTATAAGTCTCGCGGGTAGTTTAACGTGAAAACAGACTTTTTGAAACAGTTCCGGGCAGGTTTCAGCGGGCAAATGAAATACAATGTCCACGTGATATGTTTGCTCCATACGTCTTCATTTCAATGACCATTCATTTGGGATCGGCGCGGCCGGTCCGTCCAACCAACAGATTAATGGCGATTCGATTTTCTGCTTACAGGAAGGCCTACGTAATATATATCAATGGACAACATATATTTTCCTATAGAAACAACCTACCTAAATAATTGAGAAATTGATGTGCCTGTCACATACTTACCTACCTACATCGTTTTTGACAGGCCTGATAGCTGTTGGTAATAGCCCTGCCTTCTGAACTATAGGTTGTGGGTTCGATTCCTACCCAGATCAAACATTTGTGTTATGAACATAGGTGTTTGTTCTGTGTCTGGTTGTCATATTGTATTCTATGTAGGTATGTCACCAACGAAAAAGTATCTATCGGTAATCTATACTTAGTTTGGGGCTAGATGGCGCTGTGTAAAATGTCGACACCACACATTATTTTAACGATAATAGGATCTTGTACCTAATAGTAGGTCGAGTGAGCTAAGTATTTAAACCTTCTAATCTACCTACTTACCATTGAAAAAAAGGTAACTACCTAGGTAACTTGAAAACGCTGTTCTCTCCCTTTTGACACTTCAGCGTAGGATTGGAAATAAATAAATAAATAAATAAATAAATAACTTATAGTAGGTACCTACTAGGTATGTATCATCATCATCATCATCATCATCATTAACAGGCTGTAGACATCCACTGCTGAACATAGGCCTTCCCCACAGAGCGTCACTTTAAACGGCTGCTCGCCTTCTGCATCCATCGGCTCCACCTAGTGGGGGGCCGGCCTATGCTGCGTCTTCCGGCTCGTGGTCGACACCTACCTACGTATAGACACCTTCAATGTTTCCTGCATAAATCAATCGTCCGTGGGTAAATTTTGTAATACTTAATTTTTTTTTTTCATATAAGTAAGTAGGTAAGTAGCACTGAGTAATTTATTCCTATATTTTGCAAATCCGACCAAATTGCGAAACGCCAACGAAAATATGCCTATTTCGGTATCCCGAGGCAAACAAGCGCGATATTATTTTTTAATCCGAACATATTGCAAGCGACAAGTTTCCAGGACATCCCTGGCCTGGCAGCCTGACACATTTGGTAGGTATTTGTTTGTTTGTCGTCTCGTGTGTACATTCGGCTAGATGACTGAAAGCGTTCCAAAGCGTGGTGTTGTGCAAACTGCAATCACCATACGGGCATCGTCTACTTAGTTTTGCTGATGAGTTTTTATAGACTAGCCGTCCGTCCGTCGCGCATGGTGGGCATGATTTAATATGAGCTTGAGAAGTTTTTAAGTGTGAACACAAGCGGGAGCTCATTTAGCATCGTGTAGAAACATGTAGGTATTAGGTAGGTGGTACATACCTACTTCTTACCTACCTATCTTGGAACCATGATTAAACACGCTGCAATTTTGCGGTGTTCCACTTGTAGGTACCTACCGCATATTAGTGCATATACCTATTACCTATGTGGCATTCCCAATAAGCATCAACAACTCCCAGTTTAGGTGGGGTCGTTAGGAACAATCCTTTCCAACAGACGTAGGCAGCAAGCACGATAATAACAGAAAATTGAAGTAGCTAAATGGAATGAAAATAGGATAGGCGATAATTAACAAAAACCTGATTAAGTAGGTATTGTCTGTTGTCATTATTACAATGACATTGACACAAAAACTATAAAAATATGAATCTCCATCCACAAACTAAGTAGAGGATACAATTTCCATCCCAATGATGTAACAACCAAACGGTATCGTGAAGCGCTTGCCAAACTTGCTACTTTGAAACAAAACAGCAATTTCCTGCGTAAATACGATCGGAAAAAGCCAATACATTTTTAACAAACGGTTCAGTGCCAGCGAAACTTTCAGTGCGTCAATAAGTCGTGAAGGCAATAACTTCACGGACCATAGGGCACGCCGCTCGCGAGTAACAGTCTGAGGAAATGTTTAAACTTGCCAACCGGAATTTGTTTACTATAAGTACGCCCACCCCGCCAAGATACCTCATACAGATAATGTCATTCAATATTTGGTAGAAAATGGAGCTCTCTCTATTTTGGCTAGAAGTAATTTATAGGTCGTTTCTCCATTATACATACTTTTTCAAAAGCCAAGGCAGTATAGGAGCTTCAAAACAAGCACATTAACGTTTATTATTGATAAGGTACCTACCATACCTACTTAGGAGTTTCTCATATTATGGACCGTGTAGCTGCCTACCGTGTTGTGCTGTATGTTCGGCTCAAAGCTGCATATACCATATACTACCCAACAGGAATATTTATTTCTGTTGGCTCCACGTGGGGGCCAAGATGAAAAAAAATCCTGTTATCCACCCATGGGGCCGAAAACGTGGGGGACAACAGGAACAACCCGCATATACGCTTTACGTACCTAAAGTATATAGGTACTAACTAACTAAGTACTCTTAAAGACTCGTAGGTACCTACAGCCATAGAGTCGGCTACGTTAATAGGCTACGTTAGACAATTGGGACAGTCCGCGCGGTTTTAGAATGGTTTCATTATTATCCTTTTTTTTAAAATACTTATAATAAAGGCTGCTAGCCTGGAATGGAACGCTAACGCCTCACGCTAACTCCAAAATGTATTGAAATGAAATTTCGGAAATCGCTAACTTTTCCGCAGCGAATGTCATGTTAGGGATTTTTAAACCCTTTCCATTGGCGTTAACGCCAAACGCTAACTCCAAAATGTATTGAAATGACATTGCGGAAAAGTTAGCGATTTCCGAAATGTCATTTCAATGGATTTTTGGAGTTAGCGTTTGGCGTTAGCTTTAGCGTTTCGGATCTTTGCTAGACCCCCTGGGGGAGATAGCAGAGATACCAGCCACTCACGCTAACGCCAAACGCTAACTCCTAAATGTACTGAAATGACATTTCTGAAATCGCTTACTTTTCCGCAGCGAATGTCATTTCAATACAGTTTTAGCGTTAGTGGTTGGTATCTCTGCTAGACCCCCTGGGCCGGCCACATCTGCCGCATGCAGTGCTGCCAATTGCGGGGAAAATCCCCGATTTGCGGGGAATTAAGGGTTGCAGCGGGGAGAGCGCGGGGAATGACAAAAATCGGGGAATTTTGGGGAATTCAGACCTTGTTTTCGGTGGGTAATATATATAATAATATTTTTTTTTTGTTGGTCATCCGCATATAAAAAAGTGTTTCGCGCTCGCTTTGCGCTTTTATTGTTTCTGTACATACATTATTTTAATCTGAAACCAGCGCGCTTGTACTGACATAATAATTCTGTAAAATTGTTTATAATACTGGTTTGGTGCCAGCAGCGCAGCACTGTTCAGCCTAAATGCCAGTATAAATTAAATTCCTTAACTATTGAATTTTATTTATATTATTCGAGAATTGGTAATTATTATTGATTTACCCAAAATTTAAATACAAATTACTTAAGGCGTTTTATTGCACATGGGCACTGTGGAATCAATTGCTCAAATGGCCATACTTATTTTCTGGATTATAAAATGTGGCAAATACAGAAATTTTTCGCGCTCGCTACGCTCGCGTTTTCATGTCGCACTATCATTGCTGCTTACAAAACACCGCTGCGCCACCGAAAAGTTGCCTTAAGTTAGGACTTGGCTCTAAGTCGCGTCGTGTAGTTGTAGGGAAAAATAATCAGATGGATCCGGCATGGGAAATTCCGGATTTGGCCCAGGGAGGGCAAAGAGTGTGTAAACTAACTAACAAACGAACAAACAATAAACAAAAACAACAAAAAAACAATTGCAATTAATTAATTGAAATTGAAACTATAATGCAGGGGGGCAAATCTGTGAATAGTAAGACTACGGATTTAGTCTAGATGTAAGTTGTATATAGTAGTATATTAAACAAATCATGTATAAAACGTAAAGTAAAACGTAAAGTGTTTTTATTCCAAAAATGTCGTTTCGGTAAATTAATCATAAAGATGCGGGGAATTTCGGGGAATTGGCGAAACTGACGCGGGGAATGGATTTTTTTTATTGGCAGCACTGGCCGCATGTCAGATGACTTGTGGGTTAAGACGACAACGATGTGGTCACCACAGAACATCAGGGCCCGAAGTCTACTATTACAATTGTGTCATAATGGCTCATGAATGGTGCCGTGGTGGTGGTGGTGGTGTATTTATGGACACAATTACACATGAACAAAATAGCAGACTTCAGGTCTTGAAGGCGCCGCGATAGACCCAGAAAAAGGTGGCGGGATGAGCTTGATGCCTTTGCAGTGGGTCGATAACGGCTAATAATAAAACAATAAAAAAAAACACAGAATAAGTATACTTACCTATAGAATCCCAATACATTCGCGAAATTAAGCCGTTATATCCAGTGTGAAATGGACAAAAAAGACCAGAGAAAACATTGAGTAAGTATTTAACTATTCCACTGTTATGCAGCGTTTTATAGTATAGGGGGCAAGTGTATAAATACGTCCGTTCCCAGTAGTTCTAATATTAACTGTACTACTAAATACTGGGAATTTTCGGCGAGATGCTTGTTACTTTAGCTTAGCAAATAACAAAAAGGCATTAAATAAAACAGGTACATTTTATTGAAAAAAAAAATATGTACACAGCAAAACAAATAAATAATCTTATGTTGTATATTAGTCTATAAAACATTAATTTCATTGAAATAAAATACTATACATAACTACAGTAAGATTATGTACATAATACCATCTCTCGAGGAGTGCTATGCTGTCTATTAATATAACTATAACAATATCCATTTAACATTAAATACTATGTCGACATGTCGTGTCACAATTACTATTTAGGAAAGTTTAATGGAATCTCTAAGGTTAAAATACGATAATATAAAAACAGTAAGATATCGTACTGCCATGATATTATATTACCGGACATCCAAATATCAACGAACATCGATAAGTGTAATCTAGCGACAACCGTCGAAAACCAATCATCTATGTACTTGCGGAACCTACATACGACTATAAAAAGAACATTTATTACCTAAGCATTAATTGAATAAGAATTGTGAGAAACTAAGCATTTTAGAAATGATTTAAAATAATCTCCCATGTACCAAACACTTATCCAATAAGCGACACTTAGAGTGAAAACATTAATTTTATAAATTAGAAAGTAATTATGACAAGGTTAGTGATGTTATGATAAAAATAATCTCGAATGCCCGCACCTATTTTATATAACATGTAAAATTGTAGGCCTATATAAACTTGTAATTTAATTCTTTGTAAGTATAGTGTAAGATATTGTATAAAACTTTTGTAGAAAATGTAGAAATATGGCTGCTGTATTTAGTACTCGTTCCGTAAATTGAATAGCTACTACTTACATTGAAACTATTTTATGAGTCAGGGTTGTCCCCATCCCCCTTAGACCGAGAGGACAGGTGTAGACGGTAACCCTAGGTACCTGATAGAATACTGACAGAATACAACAATATTCTGTTGCAAGTCCTGGCACGGCGAAACCTGGCGGGTAAATCAATATTATGAAAAAATTTGTCAGATTTTTTAAGCGACTTCCTATGCCCTCTCGGTCTAATTTTTTGCATAACATCTCAATTATTTCATCTATCAATAATATCTATAATACTATTATTAACAAAAATATAAAATTATGAACGCAAACAAATACATAGCGCATTGTTGAAAATAATAATGTATTGTACTTATCCATTAAACAACGGGCGCCCGACGATCCCCGGGCTCAGGCCAGTGTTATTGTCAATTACATCGTCTATAATATCTACAATTTAATATGCTCAATATTTTGACTAGAAATCATGTTATACTTATTAACTTTCTAACAAAAGAAATAAAAATTTACAAGATTTATATAGCATAATTTCTTATCAATGTACAGTTTACTATAATTGTACAATACATCGATGACAAAGTATTGATTAGTTCAATCATTAAATAGTTATTTATTAATTTGATATTGAGAAAACTATGCTGACATAAATGTCACTTATATCACTAACACGTACAGACGCAACAACGAAGATTTAAAATCATACGCGTCACATTTCTCTAGTACAATATCTACTCCATAAATCGCCAAACGCGGCACACGAATAGGTGACAATCATAATTATAATTTTGTACAAAATATTTTAGGAACCTCCGACGGCGACTTTGAGAAAAAATTTCGAATCAATAACGACACAAGTAGAACACATTCAACATCGATAATTTCAATATGTACAGTGATCAAATTAATATACTTAATACGGAATGGTAAATAATCACTGACAGGTATTAAATACATTAGGCATTTATATTGATTTAATACATTGAATCTCATCTTAATTGTTCTAACTACATTCTATTCGCGATATTCGTTCCGTAAATTTCTAAACATACAGATAAACATTTATAAAGGATGTGATGCATTTATACAAAGTTTAATGATAAACATCGAATCTAATGATATAACAAAGCTGTGATGTCCCGTGTTTCAACAAACAGTCTCAAAATAAAAGATGCATGATTTAGCTTTTTATTAGTTAAAAATACAACTACATTGACGAGGCGGATCGTGATCCTACATATTACTCGGTACTTACATTAAACTTGTTCTTGCGCGCCATCTATGTAGCACATGGAGAAAGTAATGAGAGAGGCGACCGGTCCCGCGGCGCCGTCATCGAGAGCTGCGCAATCTGGCTCCGTCCCCCGTTTTACTCGGGTTCGGTGCTATTTTCACCGGATTCTTCTTCTGATGTTTGTCTTTCTTTAGTTTTTCTAGTTTCTTGGCTCGCCGCGGGGGGTCGCTGGCCGCTGGTTGGGGATCGCTGGTCCCCTCGGTCCCCACACCGCCCTCCGGTTCACTTTTTTTATCCAACTCCGACATGGCTTCTTGAATCGCATTCTCCAGAAGCGTGTTCAGTTTTCTACTCCTGTTTTGACGAATAAAAGTGTTATTAAAAGTATGTGATGATCTACATTTTTGTGGATACTTTCAGCTCATCGTGATGTTTTGAGAACAAACTCAGATTATTCAGTTAAATTAAACTTTGGGTTGGGTTAATACGGTACAGTTACGAAATACATAGAAAACGTAACAAGATTATATTAGAAAAATTATTATGACAAACATAATCAAAAAGCTGCATAGTCTTCAACAGCGCGACTACACAGGAGAATGTATTTTTAATGAAAAAAAAAAAAACTTAAAATTTTAGTAAATAAAAATGTGGATATTTGCTGTCTTCGTCTGTGACGTGAATTCAGAAAATATTTTTGTTCTTATGAAGTGGCATCGTTTGGGTGGCCGCGCGTCGCCACCCAAACGTATCTCATAGTTAAGCGCGGGGCCCAATGAAGTCAATATAGCAATTGAATCCTTTGAATACTAAAAAAACCACAAAACGATCACTCTCCTAGTTAGGCTTCAACACGCCCGAGACGACAGGGTCATTCATAAGAAACAAAACAAAAAAAATCGCGTTCGTATTATTTATAGAGTAAAAATCAAGCAGGCGTCTACTGAAATGGGGATATAATATGTTATTTCAAGTGCTCCTTTGTAGTCGTCCTGGCAACAAATTCGTGACTCCCCAACTCACTTCCTGTGCTTGGTCCTGGCGGCGTGGTGGGCCTCGAGTCCCTCCGACAGCGTGAGCAGTTTGTCGTGTGGCACGAGGCTGGGAGGCTTGTCTCCGCCGAACCAGCGCACGGTCCACCGGCTCCCGTCCCGAGCCTGCAGCGCCCCCGGCCACGAGGGGTACCCCTTCACGGGTCCCCACACGAGGTCCCCAACCTCGAACCGCCTGCCCGGCTTCTCCCCACCCTCTTCTGCTGTCTCCTCGGTCTCGTCTGCACTCTTCGCATCTATCGGGCGAGTTATCCGTTAACCTCCGTCCTTGCACGCCCCTCCACCGTGATTCCGTCACCGTTGATATATGAACCGTATTTTGTGTGATGTTATAAATATTTTTGTGGCGCACTTTTAACAAGCTTTAGACAATTTCCGCCTTGCTAATAAAGGGTGCATAACAGTGGAATAGCTACAAAATTGTTTTCTCTTGTATATTTGGCAATTTTAAACTCAATAGAGAGAAACAAAACACGGAAATAACTATTCCACCGTTACAGGTATTCTTTATTAATAAGGGGGTATATTATTATGTTACAAATAATCAAGTGAATTGCTTATAATAAAAATTAGGTAATTAGAGGTGAGATAGGAAAGCAAATTCAGCAGTGCTATTCCATCGCCGAATATGTAGCGTAGATAAGACTTGTGAGGTCCATTATTTCGTTGAACATACTTTCTCATCTTGGAAGAACTTTACAATGGTAGTGGTACAAGTATAATGAGTAAGGTGCTTTACTTACAAACGATGGACAGATGGATGATGATGGCATTACAATGATGCGTTAGTAATGTTTTCCCAATTCGTGAGCCAATTTGTTTGTTACTTCGAGTGGTGCAATGGAAAGCGACAGAAAGCCGGGTGAGAACTTTTCAACGCTGCACATCTGTTTTCATATTGATTAGTTTCCAGTACACCCTTTCATAAACAGCTGTATCTTGTATTAACCCAACCAAAAGAAAACCAATGACCAATATTATCTATTATGTAGAAGCTGAAATATACCACAATACAGTATCATTATGACGCAATCGTGATATAGTAATGTAATCATAATTAATTTTGTCCGCCTGCCGCCGAAAAGGTATACAATCCGGCAAAGCTGTAGTTAGAAGCAAGACAGGCGATGGTTATCAGAATCGGTTGTAAGGCAACATGGAAGACCGACTTCTTTAATTAAGTTGTGATGCTAAAACTTAAAAGTTACCGTCTAATGGGAAGGATAGAAAAAGTTTTCCATTTTGCCAGGTACACATATTCATGAGTGACAAGGAACAAAGATCGCATAATTGTATACTTTTCCCGCGCCTCTGCCTGGTACGGAATCAATCCAAAACCAATACAAGACACAACATAATGATAAATTTGGAATTTTGTTAGCTGTGGCTGAAGCGTGAGATGGCCCTGGATATTAGTAGGTACTGGCAATACGAGTAGATTCACCGATGGCAGTCAATCTGATATCGTTTTGAAGAAATTGTGAGTTAGGTCAAAAGCTTTGTACATGAAAGATAGGACATTGAAATTTTGCGCAAAAATGGAAAAAATATGGTTTTAGTGCCGGAAATGCTTTGATTAACACTTTTTCGTCTGATAGAAAGACAAAAGAAAATATTTGAAGTTTACTTAGGCCACTTTCGTATGCATTGAACAAATTTACCTATTTGCAATCTTTATATTTCAAAGCATAAATCAGTGTAGGATAAAAATTGAAAGTACTTACCGTCAGTAGAACCTAAGTTATGTCTGTCAAATACTTTTGGCAGCAACGATGTATCCGAATTTGATCCGGATGGTTGGTAGTGCCTCTGTTGGCTTTTGTCCGAAGCCATTTCCATATCATATTCATTGTCCTTGGGCACATGGACCACATTATAACTGTTTGTTCGCATGATCTTGTCTGACCTGTAAGTGGATCCATCACCAAAGTCATTCTTTCGTTTGTAGCCCTGAGTTCGATCGTAGTAGTTAGTGGGCATGGGCATAAGATTATGGTTTTGAGGAACACCCATTGGTTGGTTGTAATGTAGTTCGGAGGACTCGACAGGGTTGTGCGGCCTTTGGCGCATCATTGGCATGTTGTTCATCATATTATCTGAAAAAAGTAAAACACTTAACTGAGTATTTGTGGCATGTCACTTGGTATAATGTAAATATTGATGATTTTATTCAGTTTCGAGTGATAGACCATACTCGATGTATAGGTATTGAAGCGATAGTAGTAATAGCATAGATTACTGAATGTTACTACTGTAATGGTAGTAGAGGCGACGTGGTGATAGCTCAGGGGCCGTACTGTGAGCTTTAGTGCGATTCAAAACAGAGCCTGTATTGGATTGCTTCGTTTTTTTTTGTATGAGGATTATTGGCTCAATTTTGAATGGCGATAAGAGCTCACAGTACGGCCCCAGATAGTAGTAACTTAATGCGATCCGTGAATTCTAATTCTGCAATGAACCTAAGCTTTTGGTGAAGGAAAATGGCGTGATTAAACAACGGTAGCATCATCACCAGCCTGAAGACGTTCACTGCAGCTTCGTTCACGTAGCACCCCTTTGAGCGTCTGCTTGCCTCTTGCACTTTAGGCCATTGGTCCAGTTAGTGGAGTGCCGACCTACACTGCGTTAAGTACATTTATATGCGAGCGATGTGGGTCGCAAAACCTACAACATATTTTAACATGCTATTTCTAAGAGCCGTGTCAATAATTTTTAGTTATTGGGTAGCGGTAGGGTCTCTATTTCTTATGCTCGCCTGATAGCTATAAACTCCCAGCGACTCGATTTCGAACCAGCATGCATTGTTATTCTATTGTTATCTCAAACACTAGTATTCATAACATAAGATATATTATGTTGGTTTGTTCAAGCCGGCTCAAGCCAGTTCCTATTCCAGCACATGCTGAGCTATAGAAATAGACATATCTCTTGTCTCGAAAAAGCACTTGATCAATCAATCACGTGGATCACGTCATACACCTTTTGTTGCGTTCCATTCAGCCATATTGTTAATATAACATCAGGTGCAATGTGGTCAAAGGCTAACATGTCTGACATTAAGGTTGTAGAAGTCGTTGAGCTCTTTTATCAGTCGTCATTGATAAAAGAGCTCAGTCAAAGATTCTGAATGTGTTTCGACAATGAATAGATTTAGCCGTTGAGTTTAACCAACTTACTCGTACATGATAGTTTTAGGTAATTATTAAGGAAGTAAACCGAAAAAATCTCAAAGATGTGGCCCCGACTCGGTCTCAATGATGTGTGGGTGAGCTTTAAGAGGTAGGCAATAACGAGATAGCAATATTATTTTGTCGAGTTCGTCAGAGCATTCCCCTATTTTGGAGGCGGTAGAAGATAAATTTACTTATAACTTTCTAGACTTACTTTGTCCATCATTATCAGCGTGGAAATCGTGTCTCGGCGCAGGCCAAACGTGTTCGCGTGACTCCGCCATGTCTTGTTCGCTGCTTGACACGCATTGGACCATTGCCTATAAATCGCAAAACAATAAAAAATTGAGTTTCTAATATTGTTGTTAATATTAGAGAAATAACTTGTCAGCATTCCTTTTTCCTACAATAATGAAGTATATTTTATCTATATGACTCTCATTTATCTTGTTTTTTTATGCTAGAATGGACTCACGATTGACAACATCTTACCTGATTGAAAGTGATGATGCGGTTTGAGACCTAGATTGTAACCATATTCATCATCATTAACAGCCTGAAGACGTCCACTGCCGAACGTAGGCCTCCTTCAGAGAGCGCTCCCTTGAGAGGATGGTCGCCTCCTGCATAGGCTCCCCGCGGGTTTCACCGGTACCCCTAGTACGAATTTCGATAGTTTACTAAAACTTGATTCGTTTACGTTTTCTCCCTTTACTCCCATACATGTCTGTACGCGCCCCTAGCGGACACGTTGATGAACTAAAAATGGCAGTACAAATTGATTCACGCATATTCACGTATTGGAAAACTCGTACTAGGGGTACCGATCGTCGTTACCAGATTTTTGTGAGTTATGTATTGTGTTGACTTACGGAAGAGTTAGCGTCGGCAGGTTCCGGCGATTTGGTGGTGGTATCCGCGTAGGTTCTCGCGGGGAGGTGCGCGCGCGGCTCGGGCGTGCGCGGCGCGGCGGGCGGGGAGTGCGTGGTGGTGTCGGGCCCGCGCGCCGGCGACCGCCGCCCCGCGCCCGCGCCCGCGCCCGCGCCCGCGCCCCCGCCCGCGCCCGCGCCCGCGCCCGCCGTCTGCGTCGACACCGAGTGCCGCACGCCCCCACTCTCCTCACCGCCCTCCCGCGAGTTCGACACTACCGTCGTCTGCTGCTGCACTATCGTCGTGTTCTGCACGAACGTGTTCGTTCTACTCCGCTTCGGCGACGGCACCATCAACGCTTGACCCATTTGATTCGTCTGAATGAACTCCTGCGTTTGAACGTTACCGCGGTTGAACGTCACGTTCGTGGGACTCAGGTTGAGGAGCGGACTCAGCTGACCGTTGAAACCGGGGCTGTTCAACATGACCTGTCCGCTGGGCGAGAGGAATTGGGCGCCGGGACTGTGTTGCGATTGGATGATCTTTCCCTGGTTTCCCTGACGGAGTACCACGCCTCCGCTTGAACCCGTTGTGAATACCCCCTGGTTTTGGACCGGGGTTAGTACGTTCTGACCGTTAACCGTTTGCAACTGAAGCTGCATCGGCATCCCGGTAGAGTTATCCTGGATGATCGCCGCGCCGTCCGCTGTCATCACCATCCCGCCCAAGTTCGGAACTATGAACTGTTGGAACGCGGGGAAGTTGGACATAACTCCGCTCGCGTTGTTTATTAGGTTCACCGGCTGGAGTAGGTTGATCTGCTGCGATGGAGACGTGTTCGTGATTATCTGCTGCGATCCGAAGTTGTTCGTGTTCCCCTGTCCGTTCATAACGATGTGCGCCGGCGCACCGGACTTGCCCGGAACTATGGTCAACGCTTGTAACATCGGCGTTGGCGAGATGTTATTATTCGGGGACAGTTGGAACCCGCGCGGGGAAAACTGCGGACTCGTGTGTTGCGGAGACGAATGCACCATCAAGTTGCTTGCGTTCTGTTGCGGCGCTGTTATTTGCAGCACGCTCGTGATGTTCGCAGGTTGACTTTTCTTTTTCTTGGTCCGCTTTTTCAAGCTTTCCGGGGAGAGCATGGCGACTCCCTGCATGTATGTCTGGTGAGTCTTGATGTCGATCTGTCGCGGCGGGTCGGCCGGCTGGCCGGGGACAATGCCGCCGACCAGTTGCGGCAACACCGCGTTCTGTTGCACGACTTGTCCGTCGACCGCCATCATCGGCGGCTGGAGGACGAATGGCGCTGGTAGCGTGTTCACAACAACGGTGGGTTGGTTCACCATCTGCTGCGACAGTTGCGACGCCGAAACGCTAACGTTAGTGGCGGTACTCTGTCCCTGACTCGCTACGGTTGTGGTCACCTTTGGCGGTGGTGGCGGCATCTGGTTGCTCGACACGATAATCTGTCCCGTTGACGATATCAAAATCTGTCCCGGCGTTGTCCTCTTGCCCACCTGATGCGCCGCTTGCGCGATACTCGGTTCCGATTTCGAGGGTATACTGCCGATGACATTTTGCACCATTTCCAGCGGCGACTTTGATATCATATTTTGGGCGGTGGTTCCGGCGATGTGCAGAGGATAGCTGGTGGGGAGGTTGACGGAGTTCAAGAATGGATCGGGTTGGTTGTTCGGAATGGCGTAAGTCGTTGCTAAGTTCACGCTAGGCGGCGGCGGCGGTCGCACGAAGTTCACCTGGGAAGCGTTGATGGATGTTGTAGCTGTGTTCGCTTTACCCGCCAGAACGGACGTTACCGTATCTCTGGTGACTGAGAAACCACTCGCCATTGTTGTTACAAACGTTTGAATGTAGCACGCCTGTATCAATGAATGCGCGGGCCCACCGCCCATGTGAGGCGGCGGGCAGTAACCCGGCATTGAGTTCTCAACCCTCCGTCTCGGCTCCACTCTATACATCTCCTGCGATTTCATCCCGGGCTTCACCCCAACCATTGATATGTTATCGACCTCCATCAAATTCTTGTTCACGTTATGGTTGGATATGAAATGCATCATTTGCGTTCCGGTAATCGAGTGCGTGGTGGGCGGCCCCGGAGAGTTGTAATACACTTGGCTGCCAGGTGTGGAAGGGTTGAAGTTATCGCGGCAATTCATGTAAGCTGGACTCAGGTACGCGTTCGGTTGGATCTGCGAACTGTTGCTGCCGCTACTATGTGGGGTGTCCGTGTTTCTGGAACTGTTTGACAAAGTCGGCGACGGTTCCGGGGGTTGTAGATTCTCCGTGTGAGACACGTTGCTAGTGCTAACGGTCCCCGCTTGTATCGGGCTACAGCTATCGTTGCCTGCTTGGTTTCTCTCGGTGTATGTGGTCGTGACCGGGCTATCGTCGAACCCGTGTTTTGGACTAGACGTAGATCCATCCATCTCCATTTTGTACATGTTGTGTTTCATGTATTTGAGGCGCATTTGATTCTCGTACTCTGGACTGCTGCCTTTCGATAAGTTGCATCCCTTACAGCATTGTGAAATGGAGTTTTCTGCTCCCTTGTCTGAGAGAACGCTGCTATCTGGGGTGGTGGTGGGTGACGGCGAAGTGTTCGCAAGACTGTTTCTGAAAACGTTCGGGAGATCAGCCGGTTTCGGCAATGATCTTTGGTGTTGTTGGACGTAACTCGAGTTGTTAGACCCATCGAACTGGCTTCCATCGTAGCACGAACTCATTCCGACTTGCCGTGATATCGTGTTGTTCAGTAGGACGGTCTGCTGAGCCAAGTACCCGCTCGGGTCGTCCATGAACGATGGAACATTATTAGACATCATTTCATCCGAATTGTTTCGCTTCGGTTCTTGAAGCAGCCGCATGCCGTTGTTTCCGAATGTGATGATTTTATTTTCCGTGGGACTATTTTTCTTTTTACCTCCCTTGTTTGGTTTGCCCTTTTTCTTGGTGGTCTCTATGGCTGGCCACTGCTGGCCTAGCATGTTGTAATGTTGCGGTAGAGGCGGCACTCTCGAGCACATGCCTTGACTAACGCCTTGTTCGTTGCTCGAGAAAGAACTAAACGAACTAGACGAATCCTCCGACATAGTCGCGTTTGACTCTTCATAATCAGCATTCTCAAGTTTTTGTAGCTTGGGGTTCGGACTAGACATTGCTGTGGAGCTACTACTGTCGTTTCGTTTAACTTGCCACGGCGGAGTTTTTGCAGGATTCGTTTTAACAACGGCACCGTTCTGTATTACCAGCTGACCTTGCGGCATATACTGGCTCTGACCTTGAGGTTTTGCCGGACTTACATTCTCTGTCAATTGGCTTCTGTACCCCTTCATCGCCATTTCGATTTGTTTCTGGTTTTGCTGAATAAAAATCTGCTGCTGCTCGTTTATCTTTTGCATGACCTCGGGTGTCAGCGGTTGGTTCAGGCCACAGAATATTTGAGACTCGTCCTCCTTGCCACATTGTACTTGTTTTCCGTGAACGTTTTGCTGGGTCAGCGCGTCTTTTCTCTCCTCCTTCTCTGGTTCTGCACTCGGTGGCAAAGGACCCCTGTAGTTGTACTTGTAACATGTGTTGACGCCAATGATTTGACCGTTCGCGCCTCGCACGGGCACTCCCACGGGTGGTTGCGAGTTGTTCGCGGGAGGCGTTACGTTTTGGGCCGGCTTCTGTCCCTCTGAGATTTGTTGTGTTATCCAGCCGTTGTTGACAGTGAGGTAGTGTGAGCTCCTCTGCATGTGTGTGTCCTGTTTAGTGTCTGGCTCCGGAGCGGGCGGCAAGCTGTGGTTATGGAACGCCGGTAGAGGCTGCCCATTATTGGCTCGTTGCTGATTCATCACTGGTGGTAACTCACGACCAAAGTCGGTGTCCTGATTCTGAAATGGTAAAAATGACCATTATTTATCTATGTAGAGTCGTTAGAAACCGTTACTAAAATACAGCTAATAGTTTGTCGCATTGCGGTGATATCGGCCTTTTTGTGTAGGTAGTTTATTGTTGGTTCCAACTTATGCAAAAACTTTGTCTTACTTTACCTAAAAATAGTTTCAATATATTTTATGTCGATTGTTATATATGAATATTAACACATTCAATCAATCAGATTATTTACGTTACGTAATGTGTCTAATGTTTTGTAAATAAAAACTTTCATTATTAAATACTGACACAATGTTGTAACTCAACATTTCTTAGAAATAAATTCTTTCACTTCATTTTAATTAATGCTTCATCAATATTTTCTATCTTGTTTTCACTCGTGACACATCACATCAGTGGAAAATTGAACTAACGTTAAAACGTGATTAGGTAACGAAAAATCGAATAGTAATGTTTATCAAACTAAAAACTAAAAATAGAAGACTTCATAGTATCGCAATACACTGTTAAGTAACAAACGATTCCATTGGCATAATTATCAGCTATTCATAGTATGGCATATTAGATTAATCGTCTGAGTGCATCATCCCGTCCGCCAATTTCCCAATGATGCATTCAGCGTGCCAAGCGCACTCCGCACAACAAATAAAAGGAGGCCCGCAGGCATCGCCGCTGGCAACGGTTCAGCTCTTATCACGGCTATGAATACTTAATAACACACACAAACGTACCTTGAACTCGGCGTGAGGTCGTTCCCTTTGCACCATCAGTTGGGACACGCTCATGTTTGCCGGGAAACCGGGCCGCTTCTTCATTTTTTTCTTTAGCACTGCCACTTCAGTGCCCATCGCTGAAAAGGTAAACGTTACTTTGTTGAGCTCTTTTAACAGCCTCTCGTAAACAGTGCATTCACGTGAACACGGGTTATAAAATTATAAAACATATCAAACATAACTATAAAACCGTTCAAAGAAAACAGTTCAAGAACTAATTTAATCAGACGGGTTCTTATTGTGATATCTCAAGGCAAGATCAGAATAAAATCAACTGTACTGCAATGACGCAAACGGCCACCAAACCCCAGAACGCCCCAGATTACTTTAATCTACGTTGTTTATAGAGCGTACTCGCTGGACTAAGCCCATTTAGAGGTCAAATCCCTAAAGTAATTGAAGTTAGCGATACAATAAACTAATGTACGCAATGTCATTGAGCGTGATGCTGGGAGATCGACCGGGTGACTTTGCTTGTTCTCCAGACGACCTAATAATATGAAAGAACATAAAGGTGTACTTATGTAACGTATTTAATCGTAAAATTTTCAAAATAATTCTATGAAGAACTCGTTATTTTGAAATGTTACTTCATTAATTTTGTAAAGGGTAATAAACCACTTTAAAGGTTTCGAGTTTAGCTATCTGATATTATGACATTCGAATAAGTACAATTTATCAAATACTTCGTCACAAGATATAAAATAGCGCAATCATTCAAATTAAACAATACGCCCTATCAATAGCGATTTCCAATGGATACTGATCGACCGAGATTGTGGACGAGGGAGGGAAATGGAAAATAAGCGATCCCAAGAGGAGCGAGAGCGAATCGTCGACCTATTTGTATGTAAAACGATACAAAAGATTACAATCACCGCCTTAGTTGCCTACGGGAAACCGAGAGCCGTGTCCGACCTAAATTAATTCTAAACAGATTAAAACGCGCTAATTAAGTCTTCAACAAAACGATTTATGTCCTACAAAACTAATTTGGATATCGAAGACTTAAAACGAAAATGGTCAGATGTAAAAGTTTTATTGTGAACAAAGTATGCGCCATTCCTTCGTCGCAGCGCAAGCGATTCGATAGCGCTTCATAATTAGTTAGCGAGCCGAGTATAATACTGTTATCTATTTGCACATTATCTGGCAGATTTGCAATTAAAATACGGGTTGTATGCCGAGGCGAGGGTGGCCTCCGAGGCGGGCGGGCGGCTAGGCTGGGCGGCGGTCGGGGTGGCGCGACTCGTCAGATCAATAGTCGTCGGGGCGCGCGCCCACGCCGCCACCGGCCGCTCTGCACCACCGCCGATTGTTTCAAATTACACCCGCCTTTGTTCCCGCCACTGATCGACTCGCCTCAGTTTTTGTTTGCTCCGAACGGCCGACTTCCTTTACGGTAATTACGCAATTCTGCGGCTCGCCGTACACACTTCCCGATTTAACGCTCGCCGTCCCGCTCCCGACGCTTAATCTTGTTTACGAGCGTTATCTCTATCTGAATGGTTATCGGTGTATTTTTATTACGACAACAATGAATGTAATAGCCGCATATAAAGACTATGACTTTGTAAGGCTTCCTGCACATAACGAAACATAATGTCTTAATCATACCTTAATAATAACAACACTACGAAAACAGATTCATGAATACGAATGTGTTTCTTATACTGAACAGATAAGTGGCGCCCAAACGGGGACAGAAACACCCACTTGATTACTATATTGGGATTTGACCTTATAAACGATATTGTCGATATCTATCATCTTTATAATATTTGATTTATTTTCCTAAGAAAATATGTGAAAATAGAATAAAGTGGGATGAAACGAACCATTCGTCGTTTCACAAACACACAGGTGGAGACGAAGCTGAGAGCGGGAGCAAGGATTGCAAAGGGGTGTAATGCAGGTTGTTACTCCCAGACGGACGACTGACGAAGTGCAGTTACCCGCTATTCATGCCGCACTAAATGCACCCCCTTACCCCACCGCCTCTCGCGCTAGCTGCCACTTAACAACAAAGAGACCGCTCTACCCTCTTTGTTACAAGAAACAACTCAGTTCTACGAACAACCACTTTTCAGTGTTGCCTTGCTCCCCCAGAAATAGATAGTGGCAACTTATCTAGCTTTGAGCTCTCCAACGATACCTGTTTACAGAGATATTTGCCATTATGCATAGCATAGCATGCGTAGATCTATTTTAAACGTCATATTGTCAATATAGCATTATTAGCATCATGAATTGGGTTAAACATAAAGTTTAATAAAGACTTCATATATAAAAACCTTGTGAATACTTCGATGCAGGTACAGACTCCTATTAATAATAGTAGAAGTACTATTATTTATTCTGAGTTAATGGGTATCATGATAAAAAGGCGTACCTACTATCAAAACAGCAACCATCGTCACGAGAGAAATCTAGTTAGTGTCAACGGCCCGGGCCGGTAACGTGCGGGCCTGGCTCCCGGTCCCGGCTCCCCGGACTAATCCCGTTCGGTTCACACTCGTGTAATTGGATGAAGTAGGCCCGGGCGAGATTGCGCCCGGAACGCCCGCGCGCTAATCGGATAATAATGCTCTCGATGAACCCACTGTGAGATAGACCCGTGCTGTTTAACTTCAGTCTTTATGAATTTTAAACTTATTTCTAGGCATAATAACTACACGTTAGCTTGCAAAATTGAAATTCAGGGAGAGGGCTTGATTATTGTACTACATAATAGGCATGATGACGAAATTTTTTTTTCGGGTAAATTAATTATATTCCTCAAAATATAAATATTTGTGAAAACAAAAATTAAAAATCTCTAAAAATGACCACGTTACAAGCATTTTAAAAACCGGAATAGAATTAGATAGCTCAAACGGCCAGTGACGTCAGAGGAAAAGGTCGTTAAAGTACCTCATTACTAAGATGTGGTAGATTTTCATACAATCTCTGGCATGTGACGTCACGAGTAGATTTTTCATAGTAACTGTGGGGGCGTGTAACGTTTCGTGAGAAAGGGACAGGAGATGCCTACTGTAGAAACTTTTAAAACTTATTACTCCGTGATTTATTTACCGATTTTGCTTATTTTTTCAATTATTGCATTCATTTTCAACCTTTTCTATGAAAGTAATATTTAATTGTTCATTTTTAATAGTAGTCATCATGCCTATTTACGTACCAAAGACATTTTAGAATATTCCGGTCAGAGTAGTTTTTAAATGTTTTTGATCATTTCTCTATCGATCATCTCACAACACCCAAAATGTTATATCAATGCGACTATGATGGTATATAAACTGTAGAAGCACTGACCTGCGTCATATAAATTAAAAAATATAAACCTACAAAGCAGAAGCGAGCAGCGGCGGCGCGGTGGTACGTTCATTATTTACGTAATGGTTATGGATTCACGTTTTACGTCAGCGACCGCGCCGCGAACAAAAGGAAATAAACCTAATCCGATTTGCTGAACAATGTATTAAAGGTAAGGAATGTAAGTACAAATATTTCTTTTTAAAACAGGAGTCTTTGAAGTCACTATTGCTAAAAATTGTATTCGTACCTAACAATGACATGACTAATACGTCAAAATAAATTCTGAAATATACAACATCACGGAAATAAACTTATTAAAAAAAATCTACAAACGTCTTCACAACGGGAAAACCAGCAACGTTGCCCTACTAAAAACAGTTTACGCGCTGATATTTTCGGGCAAATCTCTTCTCGTCGCCTGAACCTCTCCCCTTTCTTTATGGCAGGAATAATAATTTGTTTATTGTTATCTCATTTCTTGCTGTTTACTCATCAAATTGAAGATTGAGTTGCGCCGAGTAATTTATTTACCGCCCTTGATGACGCGCTCAGATTCGTCGGAAATTGGAAGATCAATATTGAGAAATTAACAAATACTCGTTGCAGTGATTAAAGTTTAACTTTTCAATGAAATACTTGAAGTGTGTTTACCTTTTTTCAGTTCCACGGTCTGCGGAGGTGGCGTCGCTGGCGACTGCCCACGAGCGTGTAGCGTCGCCAATAGTTTTCTCTTGTGGTTGCAGAGCTTGGTCAGCTCAGCGCCCGACGCCACTTGGTATGGCTTGCTCACCACCTGAAGGCATCATAAAATAAAAATAGTTGTATATAGGTACCCGTTAGCTCAAACTATAGCCGATTTTAGATTAATTATGTAAATTCTTCACTTCAATATTCAATTGCAAATCAAATACATAATGAAAATACTGCGTCGCCGATGAAATACACTGCGATAAAACTCCAAAGTAATAAAACCGTGGTACATATCATAATTTTTATTTTCATAACGAACCGCAAACAGGCTGCTATCGATTTAAAAGCGGCTACTTCAGCGTTACTGGTTTAACCAATCATCAAGCGTTGCATTTCCTGATTTCACGCCAACAAACCACCGGTTACGATCTACTTTACAGATCTAAAATGATTCATGAGCAGGTTGATGGTTTAATTATACAACTTTGCTAAACGTGTGTTCTTCGGTAATTAAAAACGTTATGATGATACCTGTGGTTTACGGACTGTAGGTATTATAATATCATCTATGTCCTGTCTACGGAGCATGTATCATAGGTACTTAGTAATTGTGGGTATTGTATGTGAAACAATGATTCATCATCATTCTATCATTGGTTTCGATTTGAATGTAAGGCATCGTGAATTCATAAATTTGTTTATTGTGCTCGCATTTGCAAATCAGTCTAACGGTAGGTGGTCGAACTATCGAAGTTCGTTGAAGCTGAGTGTGCATGTTGGAAGATGCTTCTTTCTCATCAACTGCGATAGGATTGTGCTCGATCTGTGAACACGTCTGCCATTCATTATGCGCGGACGCCCACTGTGCACCGCTGCACACGCAAATTGCTCTACGGTCGCCCGCTGACACAGCTGCATTGCATACTACTTGTATGCCACAGAATCTTACCATAGAATACCTACTCGCCTAGTCAGGGACAGAATCCGTTGGAGTTTTTTTTAGTCATTGAACAATATGCAATTTTTTTAAATTCCAACAGCCTTAGCACTTTCTAAAGTGATAATTGATTAGTTCAAGATGAAACCACGCTCATTACAAATTGTAATATGTATAATTTGAGAAGAAAACAGATTAGTTGCCCCTATACAAGAACAAAATCATCCTTTACTTTTAGCCTTTGGATCGATTAGATTAAACTTTTCTTCTTTCGATTCTTAGTTTTTGTTGCTTGGTTGAGTTTAGCACTTAGTTGCTTCTCTGGAGCTTTTAACAGTTCACCAGTCACACTGACTGCATTACACTGTTTAGGTTGTGTACGTTGTTTGTACAAACGAGGAAATTGCTCTTCCCATCATCCTTCTAAGTAACTGGTGCCACAGAATAAATATATCTGGTGCGTTATCTCGACTACGCTAATAGCGTACCTACAATATTAAAGATGTTAGAACGCTCGATGTCGATAAATTTAAATTCTAACATAATAAATATTAAATACGGAACGTTTTAAATGCGAAAAAAAAATCCCAGTAATTTTTTTTATGTGAATGAATGACGTGACGAGCTTGTCGTTCACCTGATGTTAAGCGACACGGCCGCTTATAACAGTTGCAGTGTCACTCGGAACTTGAAAATAATAAAGTTTTGCGTGACACTGCACTGCGTACGTCATCCTGAGACATCACACAGTCTAGTAATCATATTACTACACTGTAATCAGGTCATAAAGTCTCATTTACCCAGTAATTTTACTAGCTACAATGCCCTTCAAACCGGAACACAGTAGTGCTTGCACACTACTGCTTGGCGGCAGAATAACTGGCAGAGCGGTGGTACCTACCTAGACGAACTTTGCAGAAAAGTCCTACCACCTAGTAAATAATAAAAACACATAATTTTGTTGGATTATTCCCAATTCTACAGATTTTCATTACAGATTCCCAATTCAACAGATCCCAATTCTACAGTTTTCCAGTTTTACAGATTCCTCTTTCTACATATTCTTAATTTTACAGATCCTTAAGTGAACGGATTCCCAACTTTATAGAAACCCAATTGTACATTCTTGTTGTATTGTATTGTTTGTTCTATTACAGTTACCCAATTCAAAATGTTTACAACTTAACGTTTACCACAACTAAAATTACAATTTTGACAGATGTCATATTTGACAGATGTCATTTTTTGACAGATGTCTAGTGTTCGAGAACGTGCACGAGTGTTCGCAAATAGTATCAAGATTATAGAAACATGCATTTCCGTTTTTGCTTCAACGGCCTTTTTTAGAGCCTTCAGTAAAATATCCACCATTTTACTGTTGGCGTTTTGAATGACAAAATATGATTTTGACTTGACATAACCGTACAAATTTTACTCACTTGACACTGGCAGAATTATTGCAATATCGCGATAGAAATCCATTAAAGAAGAAGAAGAAGACAGATGTCTAATTTTTTAATTCGAAAAGTTGGCTTTGTTGAATTAAAAATCAGTAAACATAAGATTTCTGTCAAAATGAAAATCTGTATAAATTGGGACTCAAGAAATGGGAGTCCGTATTATATTTCTACCTTAAATAAAAAAAATAGAAAAAAAAACAGACTCATTTAATTACGACCATCATTTTAATAACCATTTAATAAGTCGATAATAAGAATAACATACTAGGTACTAGGTATATAAAGACACCATAAAGCATCATCATGATTTGATATTTGTTTACGTTTAATTAACTATGCACGCTAGCAATTGTAGCGCTTCCAACTCGATAGTAAACTGGGGAGAATTAATACCTTCATGCGGCAAACAGAAGGTCGTGTCCGTCCTTGTGCCAGTTAGCGGGCAATCACATTAGGTACTGGCTAAACGTCAAATTATGACCTAAAGGATAAGGCTTGATTAATTATGTGATAGTGTCCATTGGGCTCGTTTTACTGGGAATTACATTGTTATTTCTAATCAATAAATAGTTTTAACTCCCTATAATAAAGCGAAGAGCGAGGTTATGCCGGTGTAAAAACGATGGTCAAAGACGTAGAGAGACTAGACTATTTCATAAAGAGATGGAGATAAGGTAAGGACTAAGGAAAGAAGGTTTTGCTATTCTTGGAGACGGCTTGTTTCACTAAGCTCCAAGCAGAAAACAAACAGCGCTCATAAGGCAGACGCTTGAACTCCTGGAATCCAGGGAAGGTTAAACGGTTAATTAATTAAGTCAGTAACGAACAAGCCTGTCATAAATTGTAGTCTTTGTACAGCGTATGTTGTTCGACACCGCATTTGACATTCAAATGTTATGGATTTGAATTCTAATGAGCAACACTTATATGCGCTTGGCCTAGTTGGTACACGAGGTACATTTTGCACTGTTGTCATGATTGTAACAAACAGATATAATTACACCGACACTGTCAGGCTTACTCTTTTGAAAAACCTAAAGCAAAGTGCACTGTTCGCAGAGTTTACCGACTTTACATATTATTATGAGTTTAGTCAATTGATGATCACGGCGGATGCTAAGTATTGATTCATATTTTATAATGAGTTACAGCTTGTTTTGTTTACCTTACCTACTAATCGATATTTGGAAGGTTTCCTGCCCTTGAATCTAGAAACGCATAAACCGGCGCACGGAAAGTATCACCATATGAATAGTTAACGCCACCAAGGAATTCGGAATAATGTGGTTACCACACTTGGATTGGGGAGTTTGGTCCTAAGTCCTAACCAATAAGACATTTTGTTACTAGCATATCTAGTTTAAGCCAACTAGAAGCTCTCTAGCTAGAAGTTCTCTTCGAATAAATTAGAAATTTAGAACAACTAAACGATATAGAAGCACAATACGGCTGATAATGTGACATCTAAATAGGCCTAAATAGGCCCCAATATGAGCCAGAGTGTTGGCCATCAATCTGTGGGAAAGACTGAATTTTAACAGTGGGACTATAGGGAACCGTCTGATGATAATAACGGGGAAAAATTCACAGCCGATTGGTATACTGACTGACAATGGATCACAATTCAGAATAAAGTACGGACCATAATGGGATGTCTGATCATGTCTGTCTAGATAGATAAGTTCGCGGGGCGCAATGGGACAGGTCATTTCAATATGAATCCAATCAGCGTGACGGACGCGGGTACTCGGGTAGTCCGAATAGGTAGAACCATCGGGTAGAACCGACGCAACGCGGCGCACACGTGTCACGCCGAACGTGTCGCTCAATTAATTGCTCTGAACTAATTCATATGTTTTGTCTAGAGCCCTTGATGAGTCGGATCCAATATCGGGTTTCTACAACATAGCAATGACAATGTTTTGAAAAACGTAAACGATAAAACAGGCTATATCATTTTTAATACATCCAACACAACGCATCGCAGTTATTTTCATAAAGAACTTAACATGTTCCAGTTTCTGCATTTGTCAGTTGCTTGATAATTTATGAAAGACTCGATAAATTCTCAGAAGGTAAAACAAACAGAGAAGCAATTTCGGGTTGTTTTATTTGCGTGCGACAGCTGAATGTCGAGTAATTTGTCCGCGTATCGTCGGGGCTCGCCACTAATTAACGGGGACATTTACGGCTGCCAAACTTGCCTGTATCCAGCCTTAACCCTCCTCTCCTCATTCCACCAGTCGAGCACCCCTGGTTGCGGGAACGGTGCATTCTCTACTAAAGTTGCTGTGTACGCGTCAACCGGTAGCTCTGTTTAATTACATTCCCAGACTTATATTTGACTATATTTTCCAACTGGAAAAACAAATGGTATCATGCTTAAAAAAACGATCCTTTGGTACGACGTGAAATAAAAGGAGGTAAACTGCCAACTGTTAGTTATGCATAAAGCTATAAACGTGTAATTATTATGTCGTTGCGAGTCAAGCGGGCGTAAAAGTAAATAGCGTTCCCCATCTAGCCCTCAGCTTGAATCTAGAGCGCTCATGAAAAGGCTCTTTTATGTCAAGATAATAACGTTCCATGTGAATTGCTAAGCAGCATGAACTCAACTACACACTTAGCTTTGTATTGATACAATTACTGTTCACAACTGGTTCCATAGGCAGGGCGAGGGTCGTGAGTCGTCGTTCTGTATTATTGAATATCGACGGCCTTGACCTCAATAGCTTGCCCGTGAAGGGGGATGATTATACACCGCAGGCGAGGGCCCGCCATGATACTTTTATGAGGTATATTGCAGTGGTTTTCCGAGCTTCATCATTTTAATCACGTTGTTTAGTGTTCAACAATATAAACGACGCTATTTCAATGGAAATATTTCAAGGAACATAAACCATGAGAACTGTTTCCATTTAAAAAGAAAGAAACATACTCGCTTAGTTTATGGATAACAAAACTGAACAAAGAATGAAAATAAACACAGTGGAGAGTAAAAACAATATACACGTCAAGCGACAATTCCTAAGACTTCCAACACCTCTATAAGCCTGTCGTTGTATATGGCTCCATTCCGCATCGGGAGCTGATCTCGCAGCTCACAATGGTCAATAAACAAGGCTTGTAGATGGTAGAGTAGACAATGCCGGAGTCGGCGCTAGCTGACCGTATCTCACCATCACGGGCGGCGGAGCGTGTCGCTTACGGCTGTCGGTAAACACATTTTATTGTGCCATATGCATACACGCATGTTAACTCAACGTTCGTTATTAGCTGACCGGTATTGTATTATAACTGCCGTTGCAGAGCGCCAGGAATGTTAGACCACTCGTTAGTTGGCCAACAATGTGGTGAAATGCAATCTGCATTAGCCAGCGCAGCCCGAGCGCATAACTCATTTCTCTCTTGCGTAAGCATTACAGAATATACATTCGAGTGCCGTTACAAGGAAGATTCAGTAAATTAATAAATGGTTACCTATAATTTTATACCAGTAGGTAATTAATTATACCTATACCTACCGTTATGTAAATTAATAAAATGGCTGGTCTTGTCAAATTACGAGGTAGTTAATTGAAGGTGTGATATGACTGTAACCAAAATATAATCATGCTGTCATGCATGATTGGACTTTGATTACGTATCCGAAATAATAGTCGGGATAATCACTTTACCTGTAATGTTTTTCTATGCAAAGAGTGCAAAGAGTGCCGCAACCATAGACATATATATATAAGGACAGGCCTAATGACAGATTAAAACGTCGCTTCAAAGAGGGTGTCAATTTCACAGATTGACATCCACTAGCGCCCAGTCTGTTTTGGAAGTGAGAAGATATCGGTCGTGTGTCTCAAAGAAAATATGCCAAGTTGTGTTGTGAAGGGTTGCACAAACTACACTCTAAAGTGCAATAAAAAGAAATACAAAGTTTCTTACCACAAGTAAGTCAATATTTTCAATATTACACTCCGTTTTGTACGAAAATAATCGAATTTATATTTGGGATAATCATTGTAAACAACTGTGGTCTCTAACTGTTGGCCTCATTACTAAGCTCAAAGTCGCGCAACGAGCTATGGAGAGAGCAATGCTCGGTGTTACCCTGCGAGATAGGATCCGAAATGAGGAGATCCGCAGGAGAACTAAAGTGACCGATGTAGCTCTTAGGATTGGCAAGTTGAAATGGCAATGGGCAGGCCACATCGCTCGTAGAACTGACAACCGATGGGGAAGAAAGGTTCTCGAGTGGCGACCACGAACTGGAAGACGCAGCGTAGGCCGGCCCCCCACTAGGTGGACCGACGACCTGGTGAAAGCCGCGGGGAGCCGATGGATGCAGGAGGCGAGCAGCCGCTCTAAGTGGCGCTCCCTGGGGGAGGCCTATGTTCAGCAGTGGACGTCTTCAGGCTGTTAATGATGATGATGATGATTGTAAACATAAACATTGACGGGCATAATGGCAGCGATGGGGCCGTTCTCATCGTAGTTCCTGAGTAATCTAAGAGATGGCGCTGACTTTTCCCCCACACCATTTTGAGTAAATAAAATGTTCCTTCGGGCATATCCTGATATATAGATCTATGGCCGCAACCAACCAATCACCCGTGCAACTAAGCTAAATAAGGATGACACGACATGGAAAGTAACAACACAGGCTATTTGAGAAAAGATTGTTAAATAAATACTATACAAACTAATCATGATCGAGGAAATATATTGCCCCGAACTTTTAGGTAACTTAATTTAGTTGCTAGGTAAATCATAAATTCGACATTTAATTTCCTTCAAGTGCACCGGTAGCTAAACTATAGATAAAACTTGTATATTTGTACTTATTGGTACTTCATGCGACTTGCACAAGTAAAAGAAATCCCTAAACCCATAGACAGTTTTTCTATAAGGGTTGCGCTCCCAACGAATCATACAATAGAGCTACAATGCCATAAATAAGTCATAAACATAACATCCAGCATGTATCCAGCCTATACCCGAGGTCGCGTATTACTGAAAGTAAAGCAGCCCCAACCCAACGATAATAATTATTTCTAAACCCAGATCTTAGTGATGGTTGTAACCGTTTAATTCCTATAAGGAAGATATCGGCTTCTACAAGTAGGTGAATGATCTGAAAAATTTATGAGTCCTACTTCTAATGGTGATAGGTTTAGATTTAGACCAACATCTTTTGATACGTTTGCCCATAAGTTATTATTTTTAATTTAACCGTGCCTTCTACTTCTGAAATGTCATCATGATACAAATTTCTAATTTCTAAACAGAACAAATTCCCTATCGGTTCAGAATGTTACGTACTGCCCCGAGCGGTCGCTACTTTCACCTCACTCTGTGAGAAAGTTGCCAGCGTTTAGAAACCGACTCGTTTATTTAAACTATAAACTCGGCAACAGACTGATTCGGTTTATCTTTCTTGTGTATTTCTTATTCAGCCATTTAAATGTCAACTCGTCGATTCAGATCAGCAATAATGCATAACAAGAGACTTTACCTGCTCGAAGAACAATAAATATTTAGCGGTCGTTCAATAAGTTGAAAGTTTTGATTGAAATCGTCGGTAAGTATCATGAATACAAGGATCGCGACCTCCATCGATCGTTTAAATGTCACTTGCCGGGTTGCGTTGCGTTGCGACGCGGAAGAACCACGTTTTCTTTGTTTTCCGAGAAAGACAACACAATGAGATTCCGCAGTAACAGTGCGAACTTTCCGATAAATGGAAATCGTTTAAACTGAGACGCCCGAGGAGACCGTATGATTTAAATGCCACGGCCCTCGACTTACAATTTGCATCACAATTTTAAAACAATTTTATATAGAGGCATAATTGATTTTGATTTCACAAAGATTGCATCTATTAGCATGTTCTTCATTGCCGAAAGGTTAGCCTGAATAGCTCGATTTCGCTGATTTGAATAGAAAGGGGATTTTCCTGTTATGACTAGCGTAATAATAGTAACGGAGCCTTTAATGCCCCACGTGTGTGCTCTGATACTTAACCCTCCTTAAGCACACTTACCGAAAGGGCCAATTACACGTTCTGAAGTTCCCTTTACGACGACAATCCCTTAAATGTGGCACATGCTATTGAATTTGAAAGCAGGTTGGTTGTCTTTTGGCATTCCTCATTCTACATATTATACTTAGGTAGAAAATTTTAAGACACTGGGGCGTTTTGTTTTGGTTTTTAATGTAATGCTTAAGTGATTCCTCTAAGGCTCAAAGAATGAAAATAATAACAAAGCTGTCATCGTCCCATGAAATGTTGTGGCCTATTTAATGTCCACAAAAACCAGTATCGTCTCCATTTTCATTTTATAGCGATAAATCGCGAATTTATGCCTAGTACCGTCTAAGCCATAAATAGCGGAGTAATGGTCTATAAACGTCCCGGCAACAGCTGAAGTGTGGCTGCGATGGTATCAGCCAGTCAGCGCCTGGGGGTCAGCCACTGCTGCGCCAGTATGCCGCACGACTCATATCGTAAGCCAAGCCACGTCGAAAGTAAGCAAGTATTACCGCTTCAGGGAATATCGGCGCTAAGAGACAGGGACCTATACCAGTTATACCTATGGATCGCCCTGTGAATAGGAAGATAGATATTATGAAATAGCAGATGTGTTTAAAGCATTTTGTAAAGTTCTTTAAGAGTTCCATTCCATAGTATACCTACTACGTCTACAAGGCATCCCTCTATAAGGTCTTTCTGTCCATCCGAAACTGAATCCTTTACAGCCCTTCTTGGTCCACTTGCTTACCATTATCTGACATTCCGAAATGGATGGCTTCTACCTACGTACTTACGTAGATCAGCATTGCATCTCCTATTGCGTGATAAACCCTTGTAAAATCTATTTCAAATGCAGTCTCTGTTATTGAGTTCAATTTTATTGTAACACAAGTCAACATCATTTAATATCCATGAATATTTAAACACTCCGATAAAAATTCTCGAAACGACTTGTGTCATAGCAAAAAAAGATCTCAACATACATAAATATAGTAACAACAACACGTTTACTTCAAGGATACCCACGTACGCTCTAGCGACGTGTACCTACCACCTATCAAAATCGCCGACCTTGACGTTACGAAAACTTGTTTAAATACTTCACACAGCAACTTAGTAAAAGAGTTTAGATTGAAACATAATGAGCATGACCATTTAAAGTGTGCTATAATCATTTCAGATAAAACAGCGGTTGAACCAAAATGTTTAAATGTTATAATTATGCAGATTGACACATTAAACAATTTATGAAATAGAATGGACATATTTATGTAGATAGCACAGTTTCTTTTTACATTAATACCTAGTTAGAATGATACGACTTGATATGAGTCCCTTTAAAAGCGCTTGGATTTGTTGTTTAAGTAAGAAAATTGAGTTTGATTATAGCTACATTTTGTAGCATGTTTCTATTAAAGCTAATGTTGTTAAATTATACGGTTGTCCAAAGTACATTGGTCTCGAAACGAGTGTGCTTAGGAGCGAACAAACGTAACAAATAGCTGTCATGTAAAGAGAACGCATTGCGACTAGATTGCAACGAGATAATCGGAATGATCCAGCGAACAATGCGCAGGGTGGGCGCAACCGCCTGACACACCCGATCATACTTTGGCAGATATAATGCAACAATAACTTCCAATTATAGCGCTATTATGAATAGAAAGGCTGTGCAATCTAGAGAAACCGTGCTGGCCTGCTATGCGTACTTGCTACACATGTAAGATTCTGTATAGAGAATGGTACTGTAATTATTTATGTCCTACTATGTAGTGTGTACCCTCTAAAAAGGTGTGTTGTTTCTTTGGTTACAACAACATTATCATCACTTAGCCGGTCTTTACAGTCGTTGTAGTATTTTTATTAGTATAAATATCCAGGTATATCTGAGAAAACAGGCATTTTTAGAATGAAGACTACGCTGGCCTTTTTGAAGTTGAAGTTTTGAAATTATAGGCAAGGCATTTGATCACATTTGCTGTATCATGCGATTAGCTGAAGACATAGACGACGCTACGGTAAGATGTTTTACTCATTAGCTGTTCACAACTTCACATTATAAACGATTGCATTATAATTACACTAACTCTATAAAGTATTTTGTTGTGCTTTCTGAAAGCCAGTAGTCTGGACGTCCTTCTAATATTATACACATTTTAGATTATGATTATTTACAACAAAACCAGTAGCAGTAGCAGTCACACCAACGTTCATAACAGTTTATTTACGGCACAAGTAATGTTTGTTTATACCCTCTCGCCCGAGTCGCCCCGTCACAGCAAATAACAGCAAAGTAGCATTGTAGTGATGAGTAACGATGACCATGTTGGTAAAGATAAATAATTGTCTAGGTTTCAATTAGAACAAAGATTAATTTATCTTTTTGCCATGGGAAATCAGTCCATTGCCTAAAACAAATGCTATTGCATCAAATACAACAACGTTTATAACTATATCAGGTGAGAAACGAATCCAGTTCCTATAGCTCTACTTGAAAAAATATTGAAAGACCATTACCGCCCCCAGAATCTCCCCATCTTTCTAACCATTGACTAGTGTATGTAGAGATTGTAGAGATACGAGTAGATCATTTCACTGCTTCGACTGAATGTGAAATCGAGATCTCGACGAGTGCATCTCAAGACGAATGCTCTGAACAAAGAGGAATCGATGAGATTGCCGGAGTGTGGGTACGGGAGACGAGTGCAGCGACCTCTCCCACCCCCACGGAACGCGGTGCAATTTGTACATTTCAAGTGCACACAAAGGCGAGGCGAGGAGGTCGCAGCAAGCTTTGACAGAATTAACTTGTCTGTCGCACAACTGCGAAAGCTCACCTTTATTGGATCGCTCGACAGCGCAGCCCGTACGACAAACACGGAATTCTAAATTCATACATCGCTTGATTCTTTTTGAATTTACTTCACCTTTGCTCAGCAAATGTAATATGTTTATTGTCATGCAGTTTGATATGATATTTTAAGAACAATACTATGTAAATAGCACTAATAATAAACTTACATATCAACATAATAATAATACATTATATGTCAATATTTTAAAGTTTAATTTAACTCTCCACGTTCAATAAATCGTAATGATAAAACTAGCGTATGGCATCTGGTGCAAATAAACCAAACGGCATAGAGAAACGATTGTAAACAAAGTAGGACAAGCTCTGGTAAAATAACGAGTCACTTGTGAAGCAATGTAGTGTGCTCTGAATAAATAATAGTATACTGTCGCTCGACACTGTATAATGGTTTTCTTGTTATCACTGACACACGGGTCGAGGGCTTCGTGTCTAGTGCTGAACTACTGAAGGCCTGAGCCTGACGCATTCATTCCACTTCTGCAAATATTGATCATATCAGAACCGCAGGGAGCCGATGGATACTAAAAGCGAGCAGTCGCTCAAAGTGGCGCTCTTTGAAGGAGGCCTATGTTCGGCAGTGGACGTCTTCGGGCTGATGATGATGATGATTATGATGATGACTAACAAAGTTTTTGATCAATAATATGTTAATTACTTATATTATTATATTTTAAAATTCAGATTCAGGTTCAGATTTTTATTGCTTCCATAGTACATACAATAGGTGGAATATAAAATTGAAATGGAAATAAAATGGAAATTAAATTGCTTTTTTTTTGTTTTGTGTTGTTTTCATTTTGATTATTGTTTATTTTATTTTGTTTTATATTTTATTAGCTTACAGCGATCATTACAAATTAAACGACAAAACAAACATAAAGAGCCATTTAAAAACCTCCACAGCTAGTAACATAAAGCTTCCACAGCTAGTAGTATTGTGTCAAGATAAAACCATATTTAAGGTACTTATAGGTATTAGGTACTTATTAAATTTCCCGTTGAACTAAACAATGTAATATAAATTCGTATTATATTCCTTATTACATTAATTTATTTAGTTGATACCCCTTTTTGTAGGGCACCTACCGCACCGCAGCATATAGCTGGCACGTAGAAATGTCAAAAAAAATAAAAAACGAACCTAAAATGACGTCAGACAGCAGTCAGAGTGACTATTGAATGAACATAATGAACCATTGACGTTGCTACAGATCATCCTAAATTTTTACTCACTGAGTAGTTGATCGAAACTCTGTTTCCGTTCGTGAAACTGGGAAGAACTACTAGACGGCTTTACGTCCCGATCCGTATTACTCACTGGCTAGGTAATCCTAACTTTAATCGCATATAGAGAACGAAGCCCTAAGGTTAATATTTTATTATGATATCTGTTTTTGTATAACCACAAGTATTTTTTATAAATAAGACACAAGAAACAGTGCTACTTTTTTTCTTCTTAACACCCCCCATTTAGGGTGATATTTCTTAGGAGGTTTGTGAATACAGTAGAAAAGTAGGAGCAGGGGGTCTACCAAAAATAGTAAAACTTTAAAGGTGGTCCACGAGAAAATAAGGTTTGGGAACCTCTGATTTAGACGCTTATGGGGTTCAATAGTGTCGACTGTCGACCGATACTTGTACCACCACAGGTCCCTCTTAGTTTAAGAGTCGTTTTCTCATAAGTTTAATTTTGAAATCGACATGAAAAACAAAGTAAAATACCATAATACCTTTTGATTATATATCGTCCGCGCGATGTGCCAAGGTGACAATGGCAGCAATGGTAATTGCCTTAATTTATTGGGCGGTAGACTGAGTAGTCTTCTTATAGCCGACCGGTCACAACATTTAACAAATAAAATATATTACACCTACCGTGGTCCACTTTAAAATCTTGTTGAACAGCACTAGTTTTGTATGACAGGCCAAAGCGCCAGAGTGCCAGACTAATGATCACAGACAACTTAAATTAAAATATCTCGCTTATATTATAACACAGTGTTTTCAAATAAAAATGACCATCATCATCGTTATCTTCCCGTCTAACAGAAATCTCATAGTCTTAAATGCAAATAAACGTGAATAAATTTTAATATATAGATAATATCTTGCCCGCAATGGTTTCTCGTTGGTGTCGCGTCATAAACATACATAAATGGAATAAATAACAGATTTGCAATCGGAGAGAGCGTCAACCGGCTGTAAAAGTTAAGGCAAGGCTTCAACCGTCCACGATTGAATCTTTCGAAGAGTAACAAAAAATAGAACGACTCGACAAACATTCAATATGGCGATGAATTGCTTCATGGAATATAGCATTATGCCGCGCCCAGATATACTTATACCTTACACGTAAGTATGCCTTGCTTGTAATGATCTTATTCAAGATCGTAAATCGTAACGTAAGATTTTATTTTGAAATCGTGATCATAAAAATGTAAATACTTTGTTAACATTTTGTTCTACTTAACCCTATTTTAAGATGGTTATTTATGTTAAGATTTATTTCTATTGATATTTTCCTATTATAAGCATTGGATCCATGTTAAGCTAAAACAATTTAATTGTTTAGCGTTTAGAGATATGTACAACAACCTTTATCAAAAGGAAAGTAAATAAACGCAAGTTAATAACAAAAATTGTAGAGTATATACACACATACATATATATTTATGTATATATATATATATATATATATATATATATATATAAACGAACGACAGATCGTCACGTCATTCATTCCCATAAAAAAATATAAGTAATAAACATAAGAATCTAAAAAAATCACCCTAATGTATGTCGACACAATAAAAAAAATTACGATCAAATGCTATGCAGAACGTCGGCTGTTTATTCATGTAATGATTGTACATGAGCCCCTGCAAGAATCCAAATCACCACGATGACACTAACCTTATAATCAAAATTAAAAGCTGTCTCAGGTCGCAGTGGGCAAGGTAGCCCACATTTACAAGTCCCTGTCGTCTGAAGATATTCCCGCAGCTGCGGTAATGTGCTCAACGGCGTACCGCTGGGACTGAAACAAAAGTAATTAAAATTAAATAAAACAACGTAATGCAGCCATAAACGATTCATATCTTAAGCACCGAAGAGTAGACTTTAAACGCAACACATGTCACAAATTAGGCAAAGTTATAAATAGTGGCGATATTATGTGTCTGTTCTGTAGACAAAGCCATTATAAACTTGACCAGATGGCGATGGGAGTCAATTCTAGAAAATAAAATTCGATGTGCACATTTATACAGTAACAGTTTTAATCAATCATTGTCTACACTCTAGCTAGAATATAGCTAGACTATAGGTTTACTATAACCTTTCGTTTGAAAAGACCTTAATAATTTATCCCAATGATTTTGCAATTAACCGGTGTTCATTGCAACAGGGGTGCAGGGCAGTGACTCGATATAAACGACTGAGAGGATATTTTCTGAAAGTCAGCGATGCAAAAGCGTCTAGTCGACCGTACTGGCAGTTACACCAGCTAATAAAGCGGCCAACTGAATACGCGCCGGCTAATCGATGTTTAACTTCTACTAGACCCTTTTATGCCGCATCGTTTCATTTCAAAAGGATACTGTAAGTAAGAAAGGATCAACTTCATTCTGGGCCGATTGGAACAAAACAATATACTCTATTGAAAAAAACATCATTAATCAAAGGACCAATTTTATTGTTACTTCCTAGTTACTTCATAATTCAAAATTATCAACTAGGTAACTAGGTCTTCAGGCTGTTAATGATGATGATGATGAACTAGGTATGTAGTCTTATCCTCAGAACTTTGCAAATTAATTGGCAAAAAGTAGTTTTCGTCGGTTATATCATAAAATTTTGAATAATTTACTGAAAAATAATGTTAAAGTGCAAAGTGCTTAGTGATCGTCAATTAAAGGCAGATAAAGGTTTAGTATGGAATGTGAATCCCTCTTGCTGAAATCGCAGTTTGTATTCGTGCGGGCAATTGCTAGGTAGTACGTAGTACTATATCTAGTCTGTGCTAGTGGTTTCTCGCATTCCCACTTTTCAGTAATCAATTTCTTTAGCTCTCTGGATCGTTTGCGGAGCCGGTTGTACTGGTCTCAGTCATCGCTTCAGGACATCCCAGACATGCTCTTTTCTATGGAATTGAGGTAAGTATTAGGACTTAGCCCAATCCATTTCCTCACAGAAAAAAGGTAGACCCATGGTGGACCGTACACGTCACGCTCACTATAATACCTATATTATAGATGCATACTCTTTGTTGGAGGAAACAAGACGTCATCTCCACGGAAATACTTAATTATTGCATAATCTCAGCTACTCACGAGAATCATATCAGTCAAAGTATAAGATAGCATCCATGCAAAACACCCCTAAGGACTACTACTATTAGGAATAATAAAATTTGCAAACAACGCAATCCGTTAACGACGACAGCGCGGAGCATTCCGTGCCTGCATTATTTACACCTCTATTCGCTATACAAATAGGCTCTTTCATAAACGCTCCACATGATAATTCATGCCGATTGTTCACGGTCTGGTACACTTGGTAAAGGTAAACCGCGACCGCAAAAAAGATTTTCGTTTACCCGCTTTTTAGTTCATACGCAGTCTGCAGCTTTGACCACTATACATAGTGTTCGCGGTCGGATAGCTGGTAATCGCGAGGAAATTCCCTTTTTGCAATCGCGTGTAGTGTTTGGGGGAGCGTTCACTTATGTAGACAGCTGCCGATAATAATTACTCAACACGCTAACCCTTTCGCACCTTGCATACGTTGAAATTGTGAATTGGAAACTGCTAAGTTTGTAGATGGTAGAAATATTAGGCAAGTATTCAATGATACTGGTTATTTATTTAAACAGACTAAGATTCAAATTGAGATTTTTTATTGCTTCCAGTTTCCAGTGTTTACATATTGTATAGTAGGTATTTAAATAAATATAAGACTTGGAGTATTAGTCTAAAAATTTTAATGTTCTACCGACACATGCAAGTTTATTAAATTCAATGGGGATGGGGACATAAATGCTAGGTATAATACTTTAGGACACAAAAACCCGCCGTCTAAGAGTTAGAAAAAAGTAAGTAGTTACATACGTTTTATTTTTTCCTTATCCAACTCTCTGTATGGCAAATCGCAGTTTCTTGTATTTTGATTAGACTTGAGAGCTTAAGTGTTTTAATTCTTAATTTTTTTAGCTTAGCTAGTTTTGCGAAGATTAGAATGATACCTACACACTACCAGGATTTACTACATTCAGTATCAAAATAGTCTGAATTAAGATTTTTCCAATGACTAAAGGTGAATGTAGCGCAAACCTATCAAACCATAAAAAAGTAACATAATAATTTGATAAATCAGAACTGCCTGATATTTGTTCGCTGATTATTTGGACACAATATTCATAGCTCTGCAATATTTACTAAGCCAATTTAAGACGCTAGTCAGACTTCCAAGAAAATAAACGACACAAGACAATTTATTATGCAGACGCTCTATCGTCCGTACTCCGTATCCTTGAAATATCGCTTATATGACTAATCGTCTTTGCTATGAATTATCCTCATCGACCGTGTTAAATATTATATTTATTTATTGTACATAGATTTAAGTATATGATTAATACAGTACAGCAATGAAGCCACACTGATTGAACATATTTACTATTTTAAGTATATAGTAATCCCAAAAACCAAACTTACAACTAAGAGGTAATCAAGCCTATGCAATATCGAAGTACTAGTTACAAAGTATAATAATATCGATTTCATTTAGAATAATCACCGGCGAAATGGTTTCAAATAATAACCGAAATAATCTGGCCCTCAGCCAATGTATGCTGTAACATTAATACCAAGTGGACACAGCCAGTCAGCTATCAAGAAAGCTTCTTTAAATGCTACTATTGTATTCCTATAGATATTTGTAAAGCCAATAATATAATATAATACTCAATACTCATAGTGTGCTTACAGCATCAGCACAAAACAAATTAATATAGTTTGAGCCATCTACTGAGAAGTTTTAGGGTTCTGTACTCAAATGATAAAAACAGATCCCTATCGCTAAGCTTCCGATGTCTGTCTGTCTGTCTGGCTTACAAATGGTTGTACTTCTTTATCTCTTAAATCGTAATAAGTAGCCAGCTGAAATATATATATTTTGCAAACATTTATGCATTAAGTATTAAGACCATCACAAATTAGAATTAGAAATATCAGAAGAAGATTTTAACTTCATAAAACGAAGTCCAAAAATAGTCAATAATAGTCCTAAATATTTAAAACATTTTAAATTCTCTGCTCACGAGACATAAAAATTCTTATTCAGTAGTTTATCTATTTGTGGATTAGGCGCAGTAAAGATTACACAAACGACCATTGCCTACTTAAAATAGGTTCATCTAAAAACAGCGTTAAACGCTCACACGTCCCTCAGTGTTTGTTGATGTTATGTTAGTCTCACACTGACCTGGACAAAAATGGAGCGTAAATATTGAATATTGACATACGTTCACTAACTCGTTGCTAACATCTATTTGATGTCAAATCCTAATCATGTTAATATTTTGGACATTTTGGTATCTTCTGTAAAAATTAGTTCATCGTGATTGTTGACTGACGTAACTGTATCTATGGAGTATGCAATTAATAAACATGTTTTACCTCAATAATAATATATTATTAGAATTATTAAAAACCCAGCGGCATTACCATAACAGTGCGTGACGTTACGGTCGCGCCGACCAAACAGCAAATATTGTCGTCAACAACATTATCAATACCCACAGCAGGGTGAGACGATGCCCACGCACCGATAACGTGAGTCACGGAAGGGTTTCCCTCAATGACTCACAAGTACTACCTCGCAAAGCAATTCTCAAACCACAGCTTTTGCTGAAAGCGGTCAATGCGTATAATTTGAAAGCCCTAAAGCAACCATTAAGCTTTTATGAAACATGTTATTACGGACATTTTATCCTTTCTTTGCGTTTTCCCTGCTTGACTTTATGAGCCTATCATCATTCTGTAGCGATATTTCTTTTATTTGTATTAATTTTTGGTGGAAAACTGACAGCATTAGGATAGGTAGTCGCTGCAATGCAAAGTTAATGTAAAAAATGAGGCGGTGAAGCAATAAGGGTTTTTCTTTACTCAAAACAACTCCTCACATTTTCAATCATCGGGAATATCGAGATATACTAATTTGACTTATGACGTCAAATACACCTACTCAATTCTGAAGTGTGTAGACAATGTAGGTAAGTACCCAATTGTGTACCCTAAACTAAAATAGACAGGTCGCGTCAACATCGATCCCCTTCACAAAATGAGCCTGGTGGAGTAAACACAGTAATTGGATATTGCGCCGAGCGCTTCCCTTGCGAAGCCGAGGGCTCTGTATGAATGAAACAAATATGTTTAGCCCTGTTTTCATAACAACATAAATAGGTGGTAGAGCTTTCGTAACAATAAATGAACTTGTCCGACAATGTAGACGTCAATGAACTGTCTTAGGATAGAAGTTAAGTAGATCTTTCTCCCATGTGCTGGCAAATGTTGCTCTTTCGAACAAGTAAAAGTAGCAAAAGCAAGTTATCGTCGAAATAATATGTTTTGTTCTGATAAAATATACTTGGGCTTATTCTAGTTACCAGGAAAAATGCAAATCAGGCCTAGCATATTTTACTGCATCTACTCTATTGCTTAAATAATATACCATGGCCTAAACACAGAACAAGTAAGCTTAATTGCGATTTTTTTTTGTGCACAAATATACTTGTCCTGTCGCTGGAATCGAACCCGGGTAAAGAGCCAACCGGCTCAACCACCACACTACAAAGGCTGTCTACTTAAACCTGGCTGTCACATTAGATTATTGTAAGTAATATATTAATTACTTATGCAATTATTAGCAAGAGAAACCTTCACTTGCAAGCGCGCGACCTCATGAATTTTAATGATCAAATGAATGAAAGACCCTGCGCTACGCTATTGCATTCCATAATAACAATACGCACCATTTATTATTAACCAACGATCCAATAAAAATCTAAACAAGGGCGGCCAGCTTAAGCGAGCTATTGGTTTAACATAACCTGTCGTTGAGCGTCCAGCCAGTAGGACCTCCAGCCAACTTCTAGAATTCCATCAATATTCCGTTTAGATCTCGTGAAAAGGCAACGGGGGAGTTCATTTTAAACCAGAAACGTTTTATCGATGCGCCGGTTAAGCGCGCGAGCTACAAATTGAGCTTTTATTTATTCATGTTGGGGGAACGAGGTTGATATGGGTCGGGGTCAAAAGGACTCTCTTAGCTCACAACTGGCAAAGGGATTCCGACCTGCTTCATTGTTTTACTGATACGCCAATCGACACATCAGACCGGCTACTACGATAGAAAAACGAATTAAGTAACTGACTGTTTTCCTTAGGCTCTCACCATTTGAATACCGTAGTCTGGATGGAGCATTTTGAGAGGCTTACGACGCGTGTGACCCTGAACATTCAGAGGCAGAAATACTGCATGTTCTGGACTACTTCATTTAGAACTGTCTATGTGTGTGTTGAGTCTGTTATTATTACCCGACTGTCCAAGTTGGCAAAACATTTGAGAACACCGAAATCAAATCAAACTCAATTGCCAGCGGGAGAATATATCGATTCATTAAATCTGCGATCACTAAGTATTTGCTCCAGTAAATCATAACTCCACATCCACAACCCTGAAACTTCTCTATAGAACGATACTGCTACTCTATGATAGTAGGCACGTAAAGCGTTTAAAAATAAAAAAACGTGAAAATTTAAACCGGGGTTCTTTGTCGTGGAACCCAATGCGGCAAGTGTTCGCATCAATTAAGTGCGGCAAGTTTTGGAAATCTAATCGAGACCAAGCCACGACCAACAAGGTCGAAACTCGAAACGATGGGGTAAATTAAAATATGTTTTAGCGCGGTGTAATGGACTATTGAATACTGCTGGTGGAAGCTCTCGTTCTGTATCTGTACCAATGAAATGAATAGACCTGTGAACTGACCGTATCACGTCACGTATCAGTTTATTAATTGCTTTTGCTATTATAAAAACCTTCACGGTCTGCAAATCTGTAAATTGGCGCAAGCCATGTTTTTTCGATATCGCCGCGCGGCGCCATGGGTCTGGTATAACTTTGTATTTTGTGCAATGTAATTGTTCGCCTTTTGATAAAGTAGCTTGGTGGGAAATTTTCGGTTCAGTAATTGGACGTTTACCAGCTTGTATTTCAAATAAATGGTATTCTGTAAAAGTAGATAAGGAGAGTAATCGGAAGCTTTTTGAATTGAAATTCAATAACCTTGGAATTTGTAGTATTTTCTTGGCAATTTTAATTGGAACAAAATGATCATAAATTTGTATTTAATTAATATCTTAATTAGAAATAAAATCAACATTTAGTTATACAAAAATATGACACATCTAAAGCTTTTAGGATCTCACTCAACGGGGAGATGATGATAATTTTTGTTTCCTTGGAGTACGGACTAAAGTTAGCTACTATCAATTCTCTGCTTTCAATGAGACCCACGGCCCACGGGTGACCAATGCTTTCAATGTCACCCAACCCCTACAAATACTGTATTGATTGACAAAATCCCAACACTCAACCCTGTCATATCCATGACACAGAAGCAGGTGAATGGCCGAGCGCAGTGGCACCGGCACGCGAAGCACGCGTTACCTTCACCGATTGCGGCCATTCTGCTCGCATATCTCTATACTGAAGCCATTCAATTACTAGCAACTAACTAACCTAGCAAATAAACACTACCTTACATTTTCAATAACTATTTTATTTATATTAGTGATAAAGTAACACAAATTAACCAAACTGTTGCGACAACGACCAGGCCAGGTTAAACCAGTCACCAATAAAATAATTAATATCAAGCTTAAACACAAATTAACAAGCTGAAGCATTTATAATATATCAAGTTTAGAGAATAATGAAATGTTGTCCAGTCAAGTTCAAGTCGGCGAGTAGCACCTGCCACATACCAACCGAAGCCGGGCGCCACGTATCGCAAAGCAAATAAATTCACTTTAATACTGCAGGTATTGTAACAGCGCCCACTTTTTGTGATGGATTTCAAAGAGTTTTTTGTTATATTCGCATGGCAACCTTGACTCGATCCCCACGAGTGTGCTTCTGTGGGAACGACGAGAGCACACGTTTCGCTTTACCGTCTGGATCCCATGTGAGCAGCGCATCCGGCGGATTGTGCGCAAGGGCTGTGTTGTGTTGTGTGTGTTGTTTACTTGTTTGTACGCCACTATATCATGTTTACCATTAGTTTCAGGCGTGTTAAAAGATTAATCACCAACCCAGACGAGCAGACATCCAACGTCACGTATCAAAACAAATCCAATATGACAACGCTCGCTCGACACAATACTCTCTAATGAACATCATTAGCTTCAATAAGTATATGTGGCGTCACTAAGCTCGGTATCATTAGTCATTTTTTATTTCATTTTAATGGTGTTGCGAATCTCTGAATAATTGGCCAGTTGTCACGTAGTTCAAACAATCCGGGTTTAACGCCGCAATTAAGAGTAGGGCAGACTAATCGCTATATCATGGATATTAAATTCATTTATTTGTTGGCGAGACGCTCTCCACCCAGCGTGGACGGTGTGCCTCATTTAATGGAGCAATAAAAAACGTTCGACTCGGCTTACGTAATCCGTATTATTTCCGCGTCAAAGCTGCTGTGGAGGTTAACGCGTATGATCTTGCCTTTCGGTGCCATTGTAGCTATTATTTTCTAAGACACTTACAAGGTCCACTATTGTTGAGATTTCAATGGCAGCTCATGAGCGACGCTAATCTTTATGTATTTATTACATGTATTCTAAAAATATAATACCACAAAAATTAAATCCTTTTCTTTGTGATATTTCTGTATCAAACAATTTAGGAGTGAAAGTCCCTTCATAAACTAGGCGTTGCGTTTTGCGTTGCATGTTCTCTACAATAATTGATTCTAAGGCTGCTGTCTATCCTAGAGCCCCACCAAACCAAGTTGACGACTTTTTTGCCTATATTTTATTACAGAATCTTTAATTACAACATTATTTTATAAAATAGTGCGTCCAATGTGCATTACAATAAAATAAATGTAATGAAGTAAATTATAAATACCGGGGAAAATATTATATTATTTTATGCCCGTTTTTTTCTAATCATTAAATATTTAAAGGGCTATTAAAATACCCCACCGGAGTCCTTCCTTTTGTTTTATCAAGGGCTCAATGTATAGTATTGTATTTCACAATAGCCATTCATCACCAAATGGTGCCATAAATCTCAAATTAGGGACATTGTTGTAAAGTTTTACTGACTCCTTGCTGCTGTAATGTAGATTATAGAGTTCATATTTTTCTTAGATAGAGCAATAAAATTATTTAAAAAAAATTTTGAAATTGTCTTTACGTTACAGACTTACAGTGGCATAAATTAGATGTTGGTTTATTAAACGCCGCCATAATAAATACAATTTTAGTTAAGCTGGTTTTTTTTAAGAAATTAGATAATAACGGTGTAAGTAGTTTTATTTAATTGTTCGGCTTTTATTAACAAGAAAGTATAGAACATAAACCAATATACCATAAACCGACATGGTATAAAAGTATAAAAAAATAATTAGTAAGTAGGTAAAACACCTATTGATCTAAAAAAAAAAGAATTGGGTAGGTCGTAGGTATTATACCACTCTCCTGATAAATTTACAGTATTCTAGAGAGCATTGATCAGACTCAAAAACAAAATTATGGGGCGCGTGAAATTTCTATAAAACAGCCAACCACTCATATTATCATCATAATTTTATGTTTTACAAAGGATTTAAATTATTTATGATTTTTATAGCAGTATCGCCTGCTCAGCGTAATTTACAGATTAATTTGTATAGGAAAAATTAGAATCACGAGCGGGGATTGAACCCGCATCCATCCATCCCTCAAGCCGGGATATGCTTTACTTAAGCTACCTTGACCGAGTTTTTTTCCTTTACAAATTAATCTGTAGGTTTCACATTATTTACTCAAGTTACGCTATGCCCCACGATTTAATATTTTTGAGTCTTATCATTGCTAAGGAATAATACTAATTTACGCTTTGGGTGGCACTGGCGTGGCAGATAGAAGAATTCTTTCTTCTAACCACGCATTAAATGCTATTGTTAACATAGTAAAGTCGGACACGGAACGAATTTGTAAATCGGATCGCCGTCGGGTGACGCCCATCAAATCCGTCGAAACAATCGAGACGCTCCGTATGGGCATTGAAGACGGGCGAACATTGTGCAACACAGCTCACAAAGGAGGCCAGAGAAATCCCAAGTATTAACAACGCAACTTTCGAAAAACTCGACTGTTTGCTTTATCTTGCCCTGTCGCCTCCGACGGTGCACGGTGGTCGTAAATCAGTTAAGCAACAGTTATCCTGCCGGCTACAATAAGCGGAAGAACGATAGAGTTCTTTATTTCTCGGTCAGCTGTGCTGCACAAAGCTACCTTCTTGGAATATTGTTCCGAGATCCATAATTTACGACCTAAGAACATCTGTTTTGTGTTGTCGCCTTCGATCTCTCGAAAAATGATGACGAATGTGAGAAGGAGGAAAATTGTAAATCAAGGCGTCGCAGAGCATTTTATCGATGATAGAATTATTTCGACTCAAAATTGTTTGAATTTAAGCCTTTCAAGAGAGGTTTTATTATGCGAATCAGAAACATAAAACTAAGACACTTTAGCGGAGATCAGACCATAACTCCAACAAATACGGATGCAGCGTTTAACCAAGCTTTTTATCACGCAAGGTGTGTAATGTAATGTAGAGGAGTATTGTTCAATTTCCTCAAGGCATTGTGCTGCCAATGACAGATAAGAGCCGCGTAATGAGCACAAGCATCCTACAATGAAATATCTTGGGCTCAACGCCCACCGCTCTATTCCTTATTCTTTCAAGAAACCATTGATCAAATTGTGAATTATGGCGTCGATTGTCGCCTCTACTGTAATATCCTGGTGATCTGCCGTTTTTACTCCGTTTCGTTTTGAATATCATGCATATTTAACAATGTACTAAGTATTATTTTATGACTCTGACAAGGATGCTTTTGTTTTGTTTTAATGTTGTTGTGGTGGCTGATGCTTATAAAATAAAGTATATGGTTAAGAATATAGGTAAATTTTCGTTTTAAGACAATTTTTTATTTTTCCAGGTTCTTCGTAAGGTTCTCTCCGCGCACATTTCACAACGTCACATTGCAAGAGACACACCTCGGGTCATCGAAGTACGCAAGCGACGTTTTTTTTCTGATTTACGCTTAAGAGACAGGAGCTAGCGATATCTTTATTGTAATTTCAATTAATTTTAGTAATTAATTGGTAAATCTATTGATTTCAGCGATACAAATCGATGGTATCACTACTAAGTTCAATTCATCATCATCATCCACAGCCTTTTACATCCCACTGCTGCCTCTCTTGTATTAAGCCATTCGCTTCGGTCCTGTGCCAATCTAGTCCAGTTTCCACCCGCGACTTTGACTATGTCGTCGGCCCATCTTGCTGCGAGACGACCGACACTGCCGCTTGCCTTATGCGGTCTATGTTCGAGCACGTTTGCCCATGAGGTGCCTATTCACTCTTGATTTGAAGAGTGTTTCGATTTCGTATGTCTGTCCGGCGGAAGTCGGACTCTCTCTACAGGTCATTTCTCAACCAATTCTCGTGAAATTTTATACGCAAAGGCCTTATCATGTGTCTGGTAGAGAGATGGTGATCGTGTACTTTCGTGCTCGCACTCACGGACTTATATAAACTAGCGCGTACAGGACAGGTGGAGTTCATATCCAGAACAGTTACATACATAAGGGTGCCGGTTAAATAATAAAAAAATGTTTTTTGGCGAATTACATTTGTTTGCGAAGTCATGGTGTTTGAAAACGTATAATGAATAGTTCTTCAGTTTTATGCTATGCTAAGACCGAGTGGCGAGGCCTATAGTCTATGGCTCACAGAGCCACTGTTAGGTATAGGTGGTAGGACTTTTCTGCAAAGTTAAGTAGGTACCACCGCTTTGCCAGTTATTCTGCCGCCAAGCAGTAGTGTGCAAGCACTACTGTGTTCCGGTTTGAAGGGCATTGTAGCTAGTGAAATTACTGGGCAAATCAGACTATATGACCTGATTACACAGTCTAGTAATCTGATTGCTAGACTGGGTGATGTCTCTGGATGGCGTGCGCAGTACAGTGTCACGCGAAACTTTAGTTTTTTTTTAAACTTTTTCGAAAGTTTCGAGTGACACTGCAACTGTTATGGGCGGCCGTGTCGCTTAACATCAGGTGAACGACTAGCTCGTCACGTCATTCATTCCGATAAAAAAAATAGGTAATTTCTGGTGCATTGCTCCATGAACGTTCAAGTCTGCTGTGAGTATGATACGGCCAAGTCTTTCTTCACTTGCACCGAGAGATACGTCCGCACAGCTGCCGGACTGGTTTGTCCACTTGCGGCGGATTGATTTAACGTGAACATACGATCTGCGCTCGCTGCGAGCCGTGTTGCCGCGATGCTTCATTAACGCTTAACTATCTTGAGCATTGATTGTTCAAATATCGCGTTTAATAGTCATAATTACTTTATAAAACAATTTTTATAAAGTTATATCTCGGGCTTCTTTACCAGTAATAATTATGTTGATTATTATAGCTAGCGCCATTACAGACTCTATTTTGAAATAATAAGAGGAACATCCTCAATTCCTCACGTACCTTAGTCAAAAACGTTAAATGAAACACTTACGAGAAGACATGGCCTTATCTTCCCTCTTCTATCAAAATATTTTAATCTATGAAATACACAGCCAATGCAGGAAGAATCTTTAATCTTAGCCCTTACAAGTGGTCTCATGTCTGAATTTTTCCTTCACCTTTACAACCAAATTACCCCCCGCTTCTGATTCTACTATTTCCTTTACAAATGAATCTGTAGTTTCTGTTAGTTTAGTCATTGTAATATGAATGACTTTTGTCATGTCCTTCATAGTCATGAAAATGTTGGGTACGCAAGATATGCTTTGCCTAGTTTGGGGCCTGTTATAAATGTTTCTCTCTTTTACTAAGTTAATGTGATACATGACATGTTCTACTGTACTGTAATTAACTGTTTAGGAAATAAACTTATTCTTAAGAAAATACATGCAAAACAGGTGTAGGTATAAAATGTAGAATAATAAAAATCTTACCTAATGTAAAGCACAGATGTACCAGTTACAACTCTTCTCCAACCTAAAGGCACTGTTATTGTCTGTGAGGAATCACTTATTGCAGTCTGACAATTGTCCACAGTGTCTGGTGGTGTTCCCACCACTGGAGCAGGCACCACAGCTAGCACCACACCATCTGCAGTTCTAACCAGCTGCGGCGGGTGCCCACTGTCACTATCACTTACAATCCCACGACTCACACCCACTTGCTGGTTCAGTATACTTATACTCTGATTCACAATTGACTGATGAGATACACTCTGTTCTAAAAATTGATAGTTTACATAGCTTTTGCCTAACAACTCTCTCTCACCATTAGATATGTCTGCACTATGCACTGTCACACTCTCACTATACTGATTTTGCCCACGAAGTGCGATTTGCTGCATGGGCATACTATCAGCCAGAGCTCCCGCGCATCTTGCTTGATATGTTGATAGCTCCCCCGATTCACCTACCGGAAGTCTACCTTGAAATGTTTCTGCATTAGAAAACTCTGTTCCAATTTTATTAACACAATGTTGTATAACATTAGCCCCCGAGATCCTTTCAGCTCTCAAATCTTCAACTTTCAAACCAGTTTCTTTCAAATACTGCTGAGAAATAGGATAAAATTCTGTTCTTTGGGTTGCATTTTCAGGTGATCCATAAACAGCAAGCTTGTTGTCATTATCAGTAACAGGTTTGTAAAAGAGAGTATTGGGCAGGGTGTTGGTCCTGGGATCTGGGTGGCGATAGAGCGCGGGCCGCGGCTGCAGGTGGTCGGGCAGGCAGAGGCGAGGCGGGAGCGCGTGCGGCGGCGCGGCGCCGGGCTCTACCTGGCGCGGCTCCACGTACACCAGCACGCGCGGCGCGCCCGGCACGCCCGCTCGCACGGCGCCCACACTGGCGGGCTTGCCGGACATCGTGCACACACATCACACGCCGCGGGGCCCCATTGCTCACTAGCTAAACGCGCCGCGACGCAATCCTCCGGCGGACCCGACGACGTTGTCTCTGGCATTGCTCCCGACCCTACTGGCATCGCTTGTGGGCCTCTTTGGACGGAATCGTTGCACCATCGTCTACTGTTACCTTTTTACGTACCGAAGTCATCAATCGTAATGGTTTTATGATGCACGTAAATTACCGACTAATAACTTTATGGCGGAGCCCTTAAAGGCCCCATTGTAAAACTTATGACATCTCACAAAGAAACAGGTAGCGCCTGAGTTTTTTATCGCTCTTTTTTCACTGCCTCTAGTAACACATATTGACACACTTCAGAAGATGTAAAAAGGTCACCGAATGAGAATTGTTCGCGTCATATTTTGTGGATAAGTAATTTAACAAGTTTCGAACAATCACTGTTTTTTATCAATTTAACAACACTGAATAATTTGGTTATCCTTATATTTGTTTTTTAATTTAACAACACAATACGAATTTCTATTTTCTTTCACAATCAAATAATGCTTGACAAAAGGTGAAACTGCGAAACGAAACGAAACCATAAACTAGGGATGTTAAAATAAATCGATTTTTTTTCAGATAAATCGATTTTTGTTAATCGATTTTTATATACCTAAAATCGATTATTTAAAAATAGTTTTTTTTTTATTTTGGATTCAATTTTTTTCCTCTTGTGATCTTCTTCTTCTTTATAATTATTGTTATTATTTCTATCGCTTATTTGCAATAATTCTGCCAATGTTAAGTGAGTAAAATTTGTACGGGTATGTCAAGTCAAAGTCATCTTTTGTCAGTCAGTCAAAACGCCTACAGTAAAACGGTGGATATTCTACAGGGCCCCGTTTTATAAAGCTACAAGTCTTGTACTTGTAGCAAAAACCTAGCAACACAGCCAAAATATAATAAGCGTACAAGCAAATCGGCTGATATATACTTTATTCTATTTATTTTACAAGTGCTTGTTTGTAGATCATAGACAAAACATAGTGTTTTTTCATTTTTTAAATGCAAAATCGAACAATTGTTATGGTCGTTACTAATGTACGGAGCTACAAGTTGTAAAAAATTTTACCTAACTAAAGAGTTAGGTAAAATGAATTACAAGTGTGGATAAATTTATGAAAGTGGGTTGTATTGGTTGTATCACGTATTAATGAATGTTCATTTAGTAAAGCTAAGTAAATATGAATTAAATATCTTTTTAAAATGAGAAATTCAGCTTGAGCGTAGCCCATGAGTAGTGAACGTAAATCACAAAACCTATTGTGAGAAAAGCCATAATATATAGATAACTGTGAAAATAATGACGCCCGTGGTTTCACTCACAACTTATTTATTTTCCCGTGGGAACTTATATTTTCCGAAATAAAACTCGTCTGTCCCGATAATCTAAGTACCCATATTACCTTATGTGTGTCAAACTTCATCCAAATAGATTCATCCAATATGGCTTATAAGCCAGAACAAACAAATAGACTGTTTTATTAATTAATATATTATGTAGGGATTTAAGTATAGTTGACACCGGCTAAATTGAATAATAAAGGCAAGCCAAATTAATAGATATGCTATTGACCGTGACGTCTATTCATAGTGATGTGCAACTTGGAACATCATAATCTAGATTTTATACTCTACTTGGTCTGTGGTTCCACGCCGTCAGGTTCGTAGTGATGTGAATTATACTTGTAATTACAGAGTATATCGGTATAAACTGCTTGTAATCAGTGATTTGTAGGTTTATAAAACGCTTGTTACTAGTAACTTGTAGTTACTTGTTCTTGTAGCTGCTACAATTGTAAGCTACAATTGTAGCTTTATAAAACGGAGTCCAGGAGGCTCTAAAAGCGGCCGTTGAAGCAAAATCAAAAAAATGCATGTTTCTATAATCTTGAAATCATCGTTCACGTTCCCTTATTACACATTAAAATTCAGATTACACAGATTTTAAAAAATTAATTCAAAATTAGCAACCGCCATTGTCAGACTTTCTTCAAAGACCCCTTTTGCTCTTGCCTATAAAGTTATAAAGCTACATTGAGGCGTTTTATTAAAAAAAAGCTGTAATTTTATAAATACCCGATAGATGGCGTTAAAATGTGCGTTTTATATTCTGTCATTGTTAATATAATTATATATCGAATTTAGTATCCTATCCTTTTTTTATGGAAGGCATATACTCTAACGGCTTTCTATAGACAAATCGACAACGTACTCTGTGATCCCTCAACTTAATTTGACATTTCCTTTGACTCTGTAGTTTGAAACTACGGTCATGTTTGAAATAAGTCGTTACTACGCGATCTAGTAACAGAAGCGGAACTAGTTTTGTTTTTAAATAAAACCTTTCATTGTAGCTTACAATTGAAGCAGCTACAAAAACTAGTAACTACAAGTTACTAGTAACAAGCGTTTTATAAACGTACAAATGATCGATTACAAGTATAATTCAGATTACTACGAACGTCATGGCGTGGAACTACAGACTAAGTACATTATAAAATCTAGATTATGATGTTACAAGTTGCACACCACTATGAATAAACATCACGGTATATAGCTTATTTTTAACTTGGCTTCCCTTTATTAGTGAATTTAGACGGTGTCAAGTTTACATTAAATCCCTACATAATAACATAAATTAATGAAACAGTCTATTTTGTTTGTTCTGGCTCTCAAGCCATATTAATGTGTAATAATGAATCTATTTGGATGAAGTTTAGTTAGGTAATATGGTTACTTATATTACCGGGACAGATGCGTTTTATTTCGGAAAATGAAAAGTTCCCGCGGGGAAACAAATAAGTTGTGGGTGAAATCAAGGGCGTCATTATTTTTATGCTTAGCTATTTAAGTATATTAAGTTGGGTCAAGGTTTTAAATGGATGTTCTCATATTAGGTTTTGCGATATGCGTTCATTATTCATGAGATAAGATCAAGCTGAATTTGTCGCTAAATAATGATATTTAAGTCACATTTACTTAATTTTACTAATTGAACATTCATTAATACGTGACACATCCAATACAACCCACTTTCAGTAAATTTATCTACACTTGTAGTTTATTTTGCCTAGCTCTTTAATTAGGTAAAAATTTTTACAACTTGTAGTTCTGTACACTTGTAACGACCATAACAATTGTTCGATTTTACATTTAAAAAATGAAAAAACTCTATGGCTTGTCTATGATCTACGAACAAATACCTTGTGTTGCTGTGGCCTTTGTAATAGGGGGAATTATGTGCCTTCAATTTAACATATTTTTTTATAATATATAATATATAGCAATGATTATGTGAAATTGGGTGCTCAATACGATCGCGCAAATTTGAAAAAATCACAGGCTTGGGCTCCATTCAGTCACAAATAAGTTGCACTGGTCTTTGGTCTTTGGTCTTTGGCGTAGTGATTAATTATGCTCTGTACTGTAAATAAAATTGATTTAATCGGTTTTTGGTTATTTTCCTATTAAGATTGACGGGGCCGATACGGCTCAGTGGGTAGTATCCCTGCCTTCTGAACTGAGGGCTGTGGGTTCGATTCCTACCCAGGACAAAAATTTGTGTGAAGAACATAGATGTTTGCTCTGCGTCTGGGTGTAATATTGTAATCTATGTATATATTTACAAACAAAAAAGTATATAAGTATTGTATCAGCTATCTGGTTCCCATAATACAAGCTATGCTTAGTTTGGGGCTAGATGGCGCTGTGTGAAATGTCCACACATATTATAAAAAAAAAAGATACAAAAAAATCGTTCTTTAAAAAATCTTTTATTTTTCGTAATTAAATCGATTTTTAAATAATCGATTTAATTTCGTCCAAAAAATAATCGATTATTAGCTAATCGATTTTCCCTCGTTAGGTCGCATCCCTACCATAAACTATGAATTTAGTGCTGCCATGTGCACCGTAATTACGGTAAATCCACCGTAATCTATGCTGTTTTTTTTTCGTTTTTCTTTGGCTTCTTACATAGTGTATTTAGCCAGTGTCAAGTATTATATTTTCATCGTGTTATAAAATATTTCACGCAAAGTCATGTCCTAGTCATAGTCATAGTCCAGTCTAAGTCATACTCCAGCAAAGTGGTGGCAACTTTACTAGAAGCTTCTACGGAATTCTGGAAGCAATACAAAAATCACGTTTCCCCACATTATATCACTTGTCCTCACTCATGCTCGTAACTCAGCTCTTAATGCGTAAAACGCCACAAATTATAAACATTAACACTGGAAAAAGCAAACGTTTTGAAAAAATAATACAATGCAACGACGTGAACATTTCCGCGTTCCCTCCAAAAGTCCCTGCGCTGATTTATCACCTACCGTTGAAGCTTGCCAAATATCAACGGTGACAAAAAATAACCGTAATTTGCAAAGTTACCAATATTTTTAGAAAATAACATAGAGTTCCGTACCATTTGCTGCCCAGCCGAGTTGGATACTTCGTGCGACGTGAAAAATAACAATACTTGACACTGGCTAAATACACTATGTGTGGAGCCAAAATATAAAAAAAAACATACGTAGTATCACTACCCCTATTCCGATCCACGCTGTAATCGCTATCAACGCTGACAACGCTCATATGAATATTCAGCGTTCCGATTCAGATATTGCGCTCACGACTTTGAGCGGTGTTGTCAATGACTCTGAACAACCAATCACGGACGGCGATAACGCAAGATCGCGTCGATCTTGACGTTTACAAGAGATTTCGTTGTCGCGCTTACGGCCATTCGGTACGCGTTTTAGCGCGATAATATCGATTTTAGCGTGTCTCGGAATACGGCCCTAATCTGTGAAATAACCTAAAAATCGAAAATAAGCTCGCCCATAAAATACGACGGAAAAAGAAAATAAATCACATTTCTGAAAATGAAGAGAAGAGCTACAAAATCAACAAATAAATTATACGATGAAGAATCTAGGTGAGTGACATTTGACGTTGTTCAAATATCCATTTATCCCATCCCATTCCGTGATTTAGGGAATCTCTGATCCACAGAATTCGCCTTAGTTACAGTTTGATCGTGTAATCAGTTTAATGCTTATAAATTACTAGGGTATAATGCAGTAGGTATAATTATTATGTAGATGACAATAGAAATATTATATCCTTTCAGATTCTCAAAGCTGTTGTTTGACAAATCGGATAAACTAGTACAAAACTTAAAACCATATGAAAACAATGATCTTGAGGATGAATATGGTCAAAAACCAGCATGGGTTGATGAAGATGATGCTAAGTTTGAAGCAAACATCATACCTAATGTCAAAAGTAAAGATTTGTATGTGGAAAAACTTAAGCAAAAATATGTAACATTGATGGGCACACCCGGTTGGGCCAAATTGCCAAAAACTGCTAAAAATGTACGTAGTGGGGATGATGCATTTTTACGCAAGGTTGGACATTTGCATAAAGGTAAAAATAGTAAGGGAATCCCTTCTGGCTACTTACAAATGAGAAAGTTCTCTAAAATAAATTATACCACAAATAGTGAAGGGCCTATCATTAATTGTATTGAGTTTCACCCTAAATCTCCTATTGCCCTAGTAGCTGGGGAATCTGGAATAGTTTCTCTGTTTACAATTGATGCTCATAGACATGAAAAAATACACAGTTTCAAAATAAAAAAATGGAATGTATCAACAGCACATTTTGCACCAAGTGGCAATGAAGCATATCTTTCTACATCACTATTAAATCGTCAATACTACTGTGTTTATGATCTTGTCAAAGCTGAACCACAGCTCGTGAAACTCCCAAAAAACATTAGACGAGCAGCAAAGTTTACATTATCACCTGATGGCAAGTATATTGCAATATGCGATAGCTACGATGAAGCTTTCATAATGTCTGCTGGATCAAGAGAACTGTTGAAGATTTTAAAACACAATAGTGAAATAGTATCCATGACATTCAGTCATGATAGCAAACATTTGTATTCCTTTGGAGTGCATGGAGAAGTCACAATCTGGGACCTGTCTACGTATAAAGCAGTAAAAAAATTCTATGACAATGGCTGTGTAAGTGCTTCACTCATAACAATGAGCCAATGTGGTAGATTATTAGCCACAGGGAGCGGAGAAGGCATTGTCAATATTTATGAAACTGCTAGTTTGAACATTGCAGAACCATTGCCATACAAAATCATCTCTCATTTGAAGACAAAGATTACACACCTTAAGTTCAATCCAACAACAGAAATTCTGGGGATAGCTTCAAATGTTCTTTCAAATGCAGCCAGAATTATCCATATTCCATCATTCCATGCTTTTACGAACTTCCCCAAACAGGATTCTCCATTAGGTCAAGTTACCACAATTACCTATTCACCAAATGGTGGATTTATGGGCCTTGGCAACAGGCAGACTGATGCTATTTTATACAGGCTCCATCAATATAAGAACTATTAGTTTTATTTGTTTCATTATTGCCAATGTTACTTTCTTTTTGGTGTATAAGTTATACGTAATGTAAGTTAAATAAAACATGATGATTAAGACCAAACAGAGTTTATTTAAGAATATCAAGATTAATTTTATTACAATCTATTACTGTTTACATGAAGTAAGCAGCATACTCACCACCACACAAACAATCCAAAACAACTAAAAGGTAATTTAGATAACAGTAGGCCCTGAAATAAGGGAAAAACGGATTTGTGTCATTTACCTCTTTAACTCCCCATCAACCCGATATCATACACATATGCATTGTTATCAGGATAAAAGTGTTCTGTGATTGTTATTCAATTGTCATCTCAATGCTGGGTTTCAGAAATTAAATAAGCAATTTATATTATGCTTAAGAATAAATATGGTCCATTATACATTGACTGCATTATTATCATTATCAGACTAGCCTAGCAAAAATGGTGATAAAATCAAAGTAGAAATTAATTGGAATAAACTATAAGTACCATTCACCTTAATCCAATCTGTGAACTTACAATAAATAAATCTAAAAGGTGTAGAAAGTCAAAAATCACAGTAATGGATAATAGATAATTATAATCCTAAACAATGGGTAATAAATAACCTACTACATATTTTATAGAAATTACGAGAATATTGGGTTAGAAAGATCACATCACAGACCAAGTAGAGGGGATACTACAGATGACTACAGCCAAATAAATAGGAATGGGTTATTTCCAACATGTAAAAAACTTGGCAATAGAAAGTATTACAATATAATGAGGATGTTTGAATCGTTTGAATCTACACATAAACAGCAGTGTGAACTATTGTGTTGTGTGTGGCATTGAGAAAATAGATTGTCGATCCTATAGTTGTCTAAATTCGAAAATTGGAAATTAAGAACGCAGTTCATGAATTAACACTAGGTGAATTAAAAATATGCAAAAAGGGCCTTTATTATAAAATTAGGTATAATGCATAAATAATTAAATAATTTTGAGTGTGTAGTTATATTTATTCAACAGCCAAATATAATACAGCCATGTAACAATACATCATGTGTTGTTTTAGAACTATGAAAGCTAGCTAAAAACTATGTTGAGATTATCTGCATTTTGCATCCAAATAATAGACAAAACTAGTTAGGCAAGCAAACATACTGTCATAACCAATACATAAAAATATAGTATTACATATTGTATTATAGGGCTCAATCACGGCTCAATTCACTTTGCCATGAAAGGGAATGGAGGCGAACGTATTGTTTGCTATAAAGTTATTGATGCTATTTCCTGCATTCCAATTCTAAAGTAATGATATTGAGCCTAAAGTACCAATCATAACCAGTTCTCTTTCGAGAACAAAGTATTGCAATAAGGTGACATTGATATTACCAATAGTTTTACCTGATAATGCAACAATATCAGGAATATTATTCCAACATTGTGAGTTTAGAACATCTGTTTCACATAAGTAAATCTGTTCCAAATAAATAATTATTGCAACTGATTCACAAGGTTATCTATCTAGTCTAAACACAGCACTTGGCACTAATTAAGATGCTAAAGAAAGAACTATCACTGGATTCTACAAATATGTAAGTCATTTCACAGTTAGAATATTACAATGGTTTACAAAAAAAAACAATACATAGTATAACGCATTTCAATAAAAATAAATTCTAATAAAGCTGACATTTCTATTGCTGTTTTATATCTCTCTCTGCACATAAATAGACATGGTGGAAGTGATGGGTAAATCGAAAATCCATACGTAGAATTTTTCCGATTCGATTTTTACTTATTCTGTTGCTTTTATTTATTTATTTATTTAGAAATCATTTTTTAATAAAACGCGTTATAGGAACTCTGGACATTACAAGCAAACAAGTTTGCAGCAACACCCATAATTTTGTATGTGAGCGGTATAGTTATAATAGTTCTACTATTAACGAGTCCACACTGTCTTCATAACAAGCACATTTTTTGTCATACATCTTTAATAAGTTATCACATTCAAATCATTATTATTATTGAATTTATAGTTCACTACATCATTTTCTACAACTGAGCCAACTAAATAAAAATGCTATAAATCACTACCGAATTATAATATAAACATATACAATATAATTGATGTACATTGCACAGTAATTTAATTAAGTTGACAGAATAACTATTACAGTGTATGTTATACGACCAATTAGTGATTATAGCTGTGAAAGGGGTAGGGTACTAACCACATCTCCACATTGCGTTATAATAATTATATACCATTAATAAGTATACTAAAAAAGTTTTACTATTCATTTCTAAATTAAAACCAGCACCCAACAAAACACTAAACAGTTGGAATAATTATTAAATATACATTTTAAACTATTTCATCAAAGTATCCAGTCTCCAACATAATATTTATGGTAGATCATGTACAAGTGAAGCAGTCAAATAAATATAAAATAAGCAAGGAGCAGTCCATCAAATTAACAAATACCTAGCTATAATTGTATATTCTGTTTCACTTTGGAAATTAAAATACTCCCTTTTTCATTTCCACTCTGCCAGAAGAGCCAACATACTGTAAGAGGCTGGGGATCCACCTGCAATACGATCTCTGCAAGTGTCTGACGTCAGACAATAGGCATGATGACTACTATTAAAAATCAACAAGTAAATAATATTTTCATAAAGAAGATTAAAAATGAATGCAATAATTGAAAAAATAAGTAAAATCGGTAAATAAATCACGGAGTAATAAGCTTTTAAAGTTTCTTTAGAAGGCATCTCCTGTCCCTTTCTAGCGAAACAGAGCGCCTCCACAGTTACTATGAAAAATCCACCTGTGACATCACATGCCAAATATATTGTATGTAAAGCTACCACAGCTTAGTAATGAGGTACTATGACGACATTGCTCTGACGTCACTGGCCGTTTGAGCTATCTCTTTCTATTCCGGTTTTTAAAATGCTTGTAACTTTGTCGTTTTTTGAGATATTTTATTTTTGTTTTCACAAATGTTTATCTGTTGAGGAAATTTTTAATTTAGGAAAAAAAAAATTTGTCATCATGCCTATTCAGACAGCAGCTAGCAAAATATATAAACTATTGTTACAGAAAAGCAGGTGGAATCCTGGTGTAAGTTTGGTTTAGCTACTAGTATTATAGTATAGCTACTGCTCAACTATACATAGTTGAGCAATTACCAGTTGAGCTGTCGGTATTACCCACGGCTCAACTTGATGCAGTTGAGCAATTTAGTTGAGCAGTGGGGAAGTAGTGATTATATAATCTGTGGTTTAACTTTAGAGAATCAACACCATACATAGAAGGCATGCAAAGAAACAGAGCATAATCATTATTCACTACAGGGAATAATCTACCTATTCTCAATCCAAATTGGATCAAATGCGTTCTAAAGAGGTCCTAGAGGTCCAGTGCACATTGTTCACAGTCACCTGGGAGAGTGCTATCCAACTCACTGGTGGCGCTTACCTCTGCCCGCGCACATAATCTTTGCTACTGCGTGCCTTCACAGCCGCCATTGAGTTTGATCGCACTCTTCTTGTACCCTATTTATTGCTTGGTAATCACTTCAACAGTGATAAAACTCCATTTTTCCAGATGAGTCAGGTAACAAACAGGGTTGACACTTAATTGCCTGCTTTAATTAATTTGCTACTTTTGTTACTCAACACTTGTCTTCCCCAATAAAGCCAATAAAGTGAATGAGTTATGTATTTTAGTGGGATTACCTCACAGATCCTATCAATACATATAATAAATCTGTAACTGGGCTAAATCAGTACATTGACAATTTTTTTTTAAATTTTGACTGCTTTACACTTCTAAGTTTATATAAAAATTTAAACATTTTTTTTTTAATTTTTGCTTCCTGTCTTTCCCTTTGAACACGCATCACGCTGGAAGTACTGAATGGATTTGGCTGAAACTTGGTATAGTTATAGCTGATTATGCAGAATAACATTTAGTATACTTTTGGTTTTCTAAAACGGTCAAGTGCGGGTTGCCCAAGCAATAAGGATGTAATTTTTAATAATGTAATGTAAACCAAAAAAAAATTATACTCACCCTGTCGAAGAGAACATAGAAGAGAAAGGTAAAAAAAATAGGGGAAAAGGATGAATGGATGGGACGGCGAAGGGAGGCAGGCTCGGCCTTCTACTGCCGTCCCTTCATCTTTTTCCTCTATTTTTTTCACCTTTGCCTTCTCTCTTATAAACAGAGTTAAGACTTAAAACTAATTAACCCGTGCGAAGCCGGGCCGGGTCAGCTAGTAAAAAATATAAAAAGGTTTTCTATAGGATCTGTGGATTATTACCTGATAAGTGCACTTAAACTGATCACTATCCGGAAATCAATGGTGCATCAATATTACTGACCTATTGGGAATAGCTCTGTACATGCACAAGGCCGTGTCTAATAACTCAAATAGTAGCAAGTCAGCGCTTTTATCAGCAAGGAATATATAAGTACTTTAGGCTCGAGACTGCCTATGCTTTGTTCAATAGCTAGACGGATTTTTTGTAAACTCACCATTAATTTGTAATCAGAGTCAAAATCAATTTTTCATGCAAAGAAGTGGCAACAGAATACGATAAAAAATTAGTGGGTAGTTTTTAGGTTAAGTATCGATACTTAACCTAAAAACTACTCTCATATTATATTTTTATATTGGAAGGGTAGTTTGCAAAAAATCTGCATAGATAAGAATTTGAAGCAAGTATAATATATGTATGTGACCGATTCAACGTTCCGGTAGCGGGGTAATCGGCCAAGTGTGATCTTCAGGCTGGGTGCTGATGGGTAGATGGTTTAGCTGGTGGCACATTGCACCCTGTTCATTCCGGCTCCATGCTCGTCGTCCTCCTCATACGCGGGGCCGTGGTTGCCGCGCCGCCGCCGGGACTCTTGCTCCGGGTCCAGATCCATCAGGGTGCACTCTTCGGCCAACTCAGGGATGTTAATCTGCAAAATTTGTCATATTGAATTTTACTATGTGGACCGTGGTAGGTTCAGTAAATCGGTGCTCATGAAATCAAGTTACATTCACGAAACACATTAGCACAGAATAGATTACATAGTGTAGGAGCCATAGTCGCTTGTTGTTGACAATTAGTAGTTTAAAGATAACAAACAAACAGACAAAAAGAGAAACAGAAGGTAAGTATAACTAAAAATAATAATTAGCCTCTTCTTTCTCCATATTAAGCCGATGCCACGCCTTAGCAATCAAAAAGAAGGAAGAGAAAATCTAGAAGGATCCAACCTTCCCGAATTGATGGGTGACTCCGGGATGCACGCTAAACAAATGAACCGATAACCGAATGATAACATATTTCCGCACGTACAGGTATCTGATCTGATTCAACAAAACATTATTCAATTGTGACCTTGTCGAGTGCCCACCTACACTCACAGTACAACGACGCTTGTAACTTACGTAACAAGTATCGGGGTGCAAATATACCTACAGGTGATTTGTCGAGTGGGTGTGGGCGGTCAAATACGAAATCGCAGGAATAACGATAATGCTCAGTCTCAATAATGATTTTTACAAAAACAGCATAATACGCTATTAAAAAAACCCTGTATTCGTGCATGAGCAATGTCAATTAAAATTCTGGAAAATAGAACGTAGAACAAAAGACACAAATTTAAGTAAATTATAATCAATTAATCACTTACAATAGGTCTAGGCGGCAGGCAGTTTTCCAAGGCGGGAATGACTTCAGGCGGAATGCGTTTCGGGAAATTAACTACGAATTGAATAATCAGCTGACCCTTCTCAAACGGGTTTTTGTACATCGGCATACCTGAAATTAATCAGCGGTTTTAACTTCCATTAAATATATAAGTCCACGGCATGGTAAACGGTGGTACGGTTGTTACAGCAAATAATGTCATTACTTTCTACTGAAATTATATGACTGTAATATTTTTAATTGAATTACTTCACCTATTTCTATTGTTTTGTTATGATACCAGACTGGGTTATTATTGTGAACATTGTTCATGTCCACCAGACAGTCATGAGAATGGGGCAGATGGGTCTACTAGCTGCGGGATAAAGTTAGATAACCATCATACAAGTACTTAGATGATGGAGCACAATTGATGAACCTTTTGTTCCAATTTGAATATGGTCAAGCAACTGTTACTTGCACACTACTACTAGTAAACGATTTAAGCTCTGAGGAGGCATGACATGAGCTGCACATGCAGACTTGCAGTCATAATTTATATTATTTGCTGCTGTCATATAGTAATAAAGTTGTAAAAATTGTAACATTTTGTCATAGTTTACATTTAAAAAGTAACTAAATACCTTCGTTCAGAACACTCTTGACTTCTAAATGCTTAATAACTTCTCCGGGTAGCACAGTAATGACAATGTCCCGGTCGTCCAAGGTTCGGATAACCTTCTGGAAACCACACAGGGATTCCACCAGCTCAATATTAAGCTGAAGAATGAGATCATTGCCAGAGCGTTTAAACACCTGCAAAATACAACACTCTTAAAACAAACCTTCAGTATACCTATCTTTAGTAGGTATATTACTTTCCAGACAAATACAAGACAATAGAAATAACGAATATGCACCTAGAAAAAAAATTTGCATTTATTTGTATAAAAAAGAGAAAATGAAGAATGAAAGTCATTGTTTAGTGCAGATTATGTGAAGATCATATTACAATTCTATTGTCTCCCGAGTTTTGTAAGCTACAACTTTCTCTACTGCTTCTATTCAAATCGAAATTCTATTTACATATAACATATTTGTTTAAAAAAATGCTTTTAGCCATGTCCACATCGGACGATGCACTGCGCAGTGCGCACCGATCGGAGCAAGCCCAGACCTTGGGATTGCGCATGATAGATACGGCTTTGAGTATTTAGTCAGAATCTTGTCATATCTATATGTATAAAACAACATAAATCTTGTTTGGATTAATATGAACTTTTCAGTCATTTGACTCTTCAAAAAGTTTAAAAACATCGGTATTTTATGCGCGAGCGATACCTATAGAGGAAGCAGGGACTCATAACTCAATGTGCTTGTTTTATTATTTACCTATAGAGGAAGCAGGGACTCATAACTCAATGTGCTTGTTTTATTATTTTCCATGTCGTTTTGCAGATTAGATAATTGTAAACTTGATTATAGATACCATTTTTATATGATTTTTCTTGAAATTTAAGTAAGATTAAATAAGATAATATATAACTGTTGTGTTTTGAATAGGTTTTATACAGTTTACAATCAACCTCTTTTTATATTGTTTTATTCTTCTTTCTTGTATTCTATGGTTAATTGATTGTCATTTGTTTATATGGTTGTCTTGCTCCTTAGCACAAGAAACATGTTCTTACAAAAGATAATTTAATCGTTTTATTAAACATAATAATAACCTATAAATTAAATTTCAGGTACTGATAACGTGTTTTCATACTAACTTCATTTTCCTTCTCATCCAAAACAATGATCAAGTCACCAGGTTCCAAATCTGGCTCCTGGTCACCCTCACCGCTGAAAACGATCTTCTGGCCATCTGTCATGCCCTTATCCACATGGACTTCCAAGATCTTACGATCGCGGACGGTTTTGCGGCCCTAAAACAAAAATAAAGTTATACTTTGTAAGTATAGCACATATTTCACAATCATCACAAAATCAATAAAACTAAAAACCTATTATGAACATAATTATATCAATGGATGCTGTTGATGCTGGTCATTAAAAATAGTTAGAACATAAACCAAAAAAACCCGCTTGATTAATCTAAATTCAACACATAAATGTCATCATAGTTCAAGTTTTCTCAAATACAGAATCAGAAAGAATCAAAAATTCATGCCCAATAAGAGTATATAATAATAATAATGTGTCCGGCACATATTGTCAGGAGGTCCCTCGGCAGCCCTGACCACCGGTAGCTTGGGTCCTGCCCTGCTGTCGGCGGCACTCTAGGCTTAGGTTTTTTTATGGTATTTTTGTAATGTATTTTTATATAAGTATTGTAAAAAAACATAAACTTAAGGAGGAAAAATAAATGAGTGAATATTAATTATAGAATTTTTGTAATTTATTTTCATAGGAATATTGTAAATAAACTTAATTTAGGGATAATGAAAATGCGTGTATAGTTAGATGTTTACCTGGCAAACTTTGCACCGGTCCTTAGGGTCAATGATTTCCCGCTGTCCGCGACAATCACTGCACACAGTCTGGATCTGTTGGATCATGCCGGGGCCAATCTGCTGGATCTGGACCTGCATTCCTGTACCACGGCAAGTAGGGCATGGTTGCACTGCACCCTATACAGTGGAAAAGACCATGTTAATATGTCTGACCTCATCCAACCTTAAGTTTTGTTATGATACAACACTAGGTTTCTGAAATTCCCCAAGCCATGAAAATCAAATAAAAGATGGCAGTTCCTTTTTAAACAATATTAGAAAAGATAATTTTGGACTAGAACACATAGAATAAATACATACATAATGTACAACATAATTATAAAATGTGCCAATGGTCAGTGATTTTATGGTACTGAATTACCATGTGACTTGCTCAAATATTATAATTTTTTAACATTTTGAGGAAACATTTGGTAAGTTGACATCAGCAATTGAGGCTAGCTATGAAAAATACAGAAGGAACCTTGAAATAAAATAGCTAGGTATAATTTTTTTATCATCATACTACATAGAAACCTACACAATACAAACCTTCTTGCCACCACGTCCCTCACACTTCTCGCAAATGACATTCTTTTGTAGCGCCAATTTCCTAACGGCGCCCCGGTAAAGCTCCTCAAGGGTAACAGACAGCTGATGGATGACATCTTTCCCCTTGCGCTCCCTGCCTCGTCTACGACCACCACTGAAGCCACCTCCAAAGAACATGTCAAAGAGATCCATGGGTGAGGAGAAGCCGCTGCCCCCACCACCACCTTCTTTCAACGCTTGTTCTCCTCCTGCAGTAATAATAGTCAAATATAAATCAGAACAGAAATCACACCTGGTATAATTTATTGAACAAAAGCACTCAAGGTAGTTTAAGCTTACAAGAAAAAAAATATCCTGGTAGATACTGGTGGTATTTTACATACTATTGCAATTTTTTTCTTGCAGTGGGAATGAATGCTTTTGCAATATTATATTTTTATTTCGTTTATTATATCAGCATATCATGCATACACATTACACATGCATGATTACTAGATGTTTGATGTCTTGATAACTTGATAGTTACAGTTAGCTAAAGAAATATAAACAAACCTTGATCATATATCCTTCTTTTGTCTGGATTTGAGAGCACTTCATAGGCTTGTGAAATTTGTTTAAACCGCTCGCCTTCATTTGGATTTTTGTCTGGATGATATTTCAAGGCAAGCTTTCTGTATGCCTTTTTCAATTCATCTGTAGTGCAACTGGGTTTCACACCCAGAATGTCATAGAATGTGGTCTCTTTCACCATTTTTCAAGTCAATTCTGAAAAACAAAGGTGCATCTACTATTGACAGGTAATCTAGCCACTGTATTGAAGATGCAACTAGAAATTCCCAGTCATTATTAAATTAGCACAGCATGTACTATCAGCTGATTTTTTGACTGTTTGATTTTAAACTTCACATACATAAACCAAACCATAAGTTGAATTTATACAATAGGGTTATATCAGCATAGCAAATTGTCTTAGCTGTTTAATAATAAAATTTCCTGTTGTGCCATTGATTATAATACTAGAGTATTATAAGCTAGAAATAATAATTAAATAAAGTTATAATTTTGTGATAATACTTTTGGATAATAATAATTTATTTATTTAGGTTTGTCCTAAAATTGATTTATTTTAAAAAGTAGCTACAAGTCTACAACAGAAAGAGTAGGTAATGGAAAACATTTAACAACGTAATATTACCCAAAGTTAGCTTCTTCTTTTTTATTAGCTCCATCCATGTAACCATGTTGCTACTACCAATGAAAGTAAATTAAATCTCTTTTATATGAATAAGAAAGATGATAGGTTATGCCTGATCTAGGAATTTCTACGGTGACGATGACGAGCTGACGAGATGACTCCATGAGCATTTCAACAAAAGAAACTTACCAATTTTCTCAATGGTAATATCACTTGTTTTATCAACAGCGCTGCCTATATGAATATTATCCTATATCTTATTTTCCAAGAGACTGGCTAGTATTACGCACGATTTGTTCAAGAAAAACGAGCACGCTGAACACGGGCAATGTCGATCGCAAAACAAATGATGTTTTCACGTTTTAACTGACCGATTTCTGAATGAGGAATAGTGAGAAATAAAGAAACCCACACTTTACAAGTTTAAAGGCAAGCACGAATCAAGATTCGATCGAAAACGTGCACATTCCAGAAAATTCTGTGACTCCCACCATTTTCCATTCCACTACGTCATAACGAGTGTTGCCAGTTGCCAGGTCGGAAAGGAAGTCCCGATTTTCAGGGGTTTAGATAGTGACACACGTCCCGATTTGTCCTTGATCGGGACCACAGAGTACATTGGTAAAGACTGAAAATCGGGACGCAAAATGTCCCGATTTTTCATCAACCACCTGGGGGTCTAGCAATGATCCCAATCGCTAACGCTAATGCCTAACGCTAACTCCAAAATGTAATGGAATGGAATGAAATTTCGGAGATCGCTAACTTTTCCGCAGCGAATGTCATTTCAATACATTTTTGGAGTTAGCGTTTGGCGCATATAGGAAAGTTCTCTGTGGTTTGATGATAGCGTTAGCGTTTGTAATCTAGCCATCAACATAGAATTATATGGACGGCGGATATTCAAAAATGGCTGTCCATTTTCTGTTGGTGTGAGTATTTAAATATGCATTAGTATGCGTGAGTAGGGAAGTGACCGCTATTACACAATATATCGATATATAATAAACCTAACCAAACAGTGCTGCAGAATTTAGATACTTTTTAGTTTTAATACAATAAAGAAAATTAGATATTCGTAGAACCAGAAGACGCAGCTTAGGCCGGCCCCCACTTGGTGGACCGACGATCTAGTGAAAACCACGGGGATCTGATGGATGCAGGAGGCGAGTGGCCGCTCAAGGTTGCACTCTATGGGGAAGGCCTATGTTCAGCAACTGACGTCTTCGGGGTGTTAATGATAATGATGATGATGATGACCCATCCTAGTAAAAGTATATTGAAACACATTATATGAAATAACGTTTGTAAGTAACATTTTTATATGTGTGTTGCCAGTGATGACTTATGGAACTGAGACGTGGTCTCTAACTGCTGGCCTCGTTACTAAGCTCAAAGTCGCGCAACGAGCTATGGAGAGAGCAATGCTCGGTGTTTCCCTGCGAGATAAGATCCGAAATGAGGAGATCCGCAGAAGTACTAAAGTGACCGATGTAGCTCTTAGGATTAACAAGTTGAAATGGCAATGGGCAGGCCACGTCGCTCGTAGAACTGACAATCGATGGGGAAGAAAGGTTCTCGAGTGGCGACCACGAACTGGAAGACGCAGCGTAGGCCGGCCCCCCACTAGGTGTACCGTCGACCTGGTGAAAGCCGCAGGGAGCCGATGGATGCAGGAGGCGAGCAGCTGCTCTAAGTGGCGCTCCCTGGGGGAGGCCTATTATCAGCAGTGGACGTCTTCAGGCTGTTCAAATAACATTGTTCCATAATAGTTTTTATTTTACATTCGCCTTTTCTTATTCTATTCATTAAAATGATGGTTAAATTTGTAAAAAGTGTTCCGTACCATTATCTATAAAAACGAGCAAAAAATCACGTTTGTTGTATTGAAGCCTTCTATATTTTATTTTAAGGAAAAATATAGGGGAAAAGGGTGAATGGATGGGACGGCTGCGCCTGTCTCTCTTCGCCGTCCCATCTATTCATCCTTTTCCCCTATATTTTTCACTTTTGCTTCTCTCTTACCCATAAACAGGGTAAGGGCATAAAACTAATAAACTCATGCGAAACCGGAGCGGGTCAGCTGGTTTATTATAAATTTCATAACTCATATTGAAGCCAGACGACACTGGCCTACCTACTGTATTTTATAAAAGTAGTTTAGGTGCCTATTTTTAAATTGCCACATTTGCACCTACTTCTTCATTCTGTTTGCACTTTGATCTAAATCCATTCAGCCACTTTTAGGGAAAGAGATTTTCTACTTTTTAATCTCCCCAAAACCAAAGTAATTTTGTGCAAATGTTTGAACATCTACGAATATCGACAAAATGTAATGGACAGTGTAGGTACATCACTATTCGAGAGGCATAAAATCGCCCATCCCAAAAATATCAATTAAAGCATTAAATCTTTCAGTAATTGCAATCGCATGGTAATTATACGATGGAAAAAATGTATATTCTTAATGTGAAATGCATATTTACTTCGAAACTTCGATGTTTAACATAAAAATAGCCAGTAAACTTTAACGTATAAAATGATGATTCTAGTTTTCCTTCGACTCCTCGGGTTACTCTTGATGCACAAAACACAGCACGACACAATTTCACTATTGACACAATATTTAGCCCTAATAACAATATAATCACTATATTTTCAAGTTTTATGCTCTCGCATTTAATTTCTTGACACACCAAACTGTCAAGACATGACACGCGGTGGTAGGTAAGGCGAGGTTGCCGTTCCTACAGTCGCTTTCTCGCATACTCTATGCGACGATTCGTGTATTAGACAGAGATACAAGATAGTATGTTTACACGAAGGATGCGGAGCGGCAACGCCGCACTGGCAGATTTTGGCTCACTCCTTATACCTCCATGGATCTAGCCTTCACTACTGACTACATTCGATAATTTTGATGGAAACCGAAATATTTTTAAGCTGTTGATGAATGAAGAAGATGATGAAGATGATTATTTTATAGTAGCGACTGGATCACATAATCTCTTAGTAGTCTGTGATCACACAGCTCTGAATTGAGGAGGCTGGCGGCCGTGTTATCTCACATCATGAAATCACCGCAAGAATTAAATACTTTTGTAATTTTTTGGTAATGTCTGACTCCTTCTGATTTTGATAATATGATTAATTCGAATCCGTTAAACGTTTAACGGATTACATACCATAAAGTGCTAGTTAAAATAAATGGAAAAATTTTGTAGCTCATTTCCACAGAGCTATGAAACAAATGACGCTTCGCGAAGCGTTTTTTTTTTTTGCTCTGTGCTCATTTCGCTCGCGCTTTTGTGTTTGTCTACTCTATCTACTATGCGTTGTCATCGGGTTCCTGTTTGTGGTAAATAAGCAACTGGCCATTTCTTGCTTTCGAACTATTTGATTTGAGATGTATTAGGTACTGAGCATAGACATATATATTAAGGACAGGCCTAATGACTGGTTATAGGTCGCTTCAAAGTGGGAGCCAATTTCACAGATTGGCATCCACTAGCGCTCAGTCTGTGATGGAAGTTAGAAGGCATCGGTCGAATGTCACAAACAAAATATGCCAAGTTGTATTGTGAAGGGTTGCACAATCTATACTCAAAAGTGCAGTAAAAAGAAAGACCAAGTTTCCTCAAGTAATTCAATATTTTCAATATTACATTCTGTTTTGTAACAAAATAATCGAATTTATATTTGGAATAATCATTGTAAACATAAACATTGACGGACATAATGGCAGCGATAGGCACCTAATTTTCTCAACTTGTCGTAGTTCACGCAAAATCTAATAGATGGCGCTGACTTTTCCCACGCCATTTTGACAAAATAAAATGTTCCTTCGGGCATATCCTGATATATAAATCTATGGTACTGACAAAATTCCTACAACTAAAACTAAAGCCTTCAAAATCGGGCCCAATGTCAGTTTATAACAAGCTAGAATTTTATCGAATAAAGCCATGTTTACTCATTATTAAATGGTATAATTCTACAATTTATTCGATAAAATATAAAAATTTTACCTTAAAATAAAATTTGTATTATGTTTCCTAAGACGTCCGAAGTCCATTATGAGAGAGGCATCATCTTTTCCTCGTTTTGTCGTTAGACGTCGCTACTTTACCGTCACGTGACCGCGCCTTCAGCGCCATCAGCGGGCACATCTGGAACTAACTTAAACAGCACGAAGCAAGCCACCATTTTGTAATCATTGTACAGCTCATAATGATAATGATCATGGTATGAGTACAGCACCAGGAAGACATTATGTGGACTTCGGACGTCTTAGGAAACATAATACAAATTTTATTTTAAGGTAAAATTTTTATATTATGTGTTCCGTTTGACGTCCGAAGTCCATTATGAGAGACATGTTTGTTATCTCCTGGTGGCTTGCATAATAAAACGCAACAATGTGATTATATTGTTTATAAATACAAAGAAAACAAAATTACATAGAAACTTCTAAATACGTATCATTATAGTATTCTAATGATTCGAATCGATTTATTATACGATGAGCTTGCTCAGATAAATAAAGTCTAAGAAAGACCTAAATTTCAGATAAATTTTTCGACAAAATATCAGTTTTAACAAAAGTAATTATATTGATTAAGACGATAATTATTATAAATCTGATTTCAACACCGTAAATGACACTATTAATTTGTGGCCAAAAAATATTTCGAAAGTGATTTCTCCGACTTGTTGTTAAGGCCTCTATCATCTACATCTCTGCAGTAATATTTCCTAAAGGTATTTTCATGGCGCCAATTTGCCTTTGCTAGAATATCGTTTACTGGGTACTTTTCTAAGCAGTTTAGAGATGAAACTGCTGACCTAAAGCTACCGGGCGTAGCCTCTATTCCAGCGTCGGAAAGAGTTCGCCTTACCCAGCCCCCTATGATAACAGCAGTGGCCGGTTTGCGAGGCTCCCTAGTGGTTATAAACAAATTTGTCAGAGAACCTCTAGTATTTTTGGAGATATTTAACAATGTTCTTATCCAAAATAAAGGGTTTGTATTCCTATCCGGTGACGCTAGAAAAGTCCAACTTGACTGTTGGTACGACGCTGAGTCAGTTTTGGAACCAAATACAGGATGCAATGTCATTGAATCTCCATTATCAATTAGATGTTCAGAGTCACAATGTAAAAGCGTCAAATCATGGACTCTACGACTCGAGGCCAACAATAGAATAGTGGCTGTACGTCTCGAAACGTCATATAGACTGAGTAAATCAGGACTTGTATTTTTTAAAAACTGTATTACAATTCTTGCATCCCATATTGGCAATTTCGGTTGACCCGGTTTTGCTAATGACACGGCTCTTAGTATATGCTTAACTAAATTATTCGACGATATTTTAATGTCGGATAGTGTTTCACAAATTGATGCAATTACCGATTTATGCACCAGAATAGTACGGTATGCTAGTCTATCAGTAACAAAAAGCTTCGCTAAATACCTAGCTACCTCGGCTGGTGCCGGACGACGACAGTTCAGGTTATGTTGACCACACCACTGTGACCATTTGTTCCATATGGGCGTGTAAGTTTTAAGTGTAGAAGCTCTCCAACACGTCGTCAGCAGCTGTTTTTCTTGAGCAGACCAACTCTCTGTTAATGTGTCCCAGCCGAAATGAGCCAAGCTTCCAGCTGTAGGTTGTGTACTTGAGCTGGAGGGCGGCCCGCGACTGTGTCCACCAATGTTAAACTCAGGTTCCTTACTTTTATGGGACGTGCTAGAGCACGGCTTTTGAGATCTGGTCGCCAAAAGGGTTTCTTCCACTTGGGTGCTATTATTATGAACTTCCCTTCCGCCGAATTGAGATGACGTAGCACACGTGGAAGGAGGGCGGGCGGAGGAAATATCCACGCCAGATCGTATGTCCATCTTCTGCTGAATGCTTCGTGAAAGTAAGCGTTCGAGTCTGATAAGTCTAGCGACACATAATTCGACACGACGTGAGCGTCTTTTGAAGCGAACAGGTCTAGTTCTGGGGTTCCCCATAGCTTGAACACTTTTTTCGTTCCCTCGCTCAGAAGATGCCACTCGGAGCCGGCGCGGTTGCGCGAGAGTCGATCGGCTTCCGTGTTGTACAGACCCGGTAGGTGGTGAGGGAGAAGTACAACGTTCAGGCTGTCTGTCAGAGTCAGGAGCTGTTTCGTCAAGTACAAAAGATTTCGAGATCTTGTTCCGCCCTCGTTCTTTATATACGATACTACCGTTTTGTTGTCGCTCTGTAAAATCACGGTTGAGTTTTTGAGACAATTCGCTTGCGACGAGATGGCAGCTATTACTGCGTACATTTCCTTTAAATTGCAGTGCCACCTCATTTGATGTTGATTCCAGCTGCCTTTCAGTGTGCTGTTGTTTACCAAGGCTCCCCATTGAATGTCCGAGGCGTCTGTGACAACGTAATTGACTGGTAGCTTTTCGGGGTGAATTTGTGTTTTCCGACTGATATTGTCTAGCCACCATTCTAGCTCTTTTCGTACCTCGTCCTCGAACACACTGGGCCGGCGTGAGCTTTTCTGTAGAAGATTGCCGTGACGCTGCAGCGTGCGGCAATGTAACCTTCCCCGGAGGGTGATGAAGGTTGCAAAGTTGAGATACCCTAAGAGGCGTTGCGCCTGCTTGAGGGTCCAACTGCCTGCTGTCAAGCGAGTCATTAGGTACCGGCGGACTTTTCTCACTTTGTCTGGAGGTAGACTTTTGGTGTTGTTGTGCGTGTCCCAGACAATTCCTAGGAACTCTATAGACCTTGTTGGGTTGAGTATAGATTTCTCCATGTTGATATTCCATCCCAGGCTGGTAAGGAACTCTACAGCCAGGTGGACATGAGTTTTTAATGTCTCTCTGTGTTGATGGACTATTATATAATCGTCTAGATACACTACCAGGCGAAGGCCATTCCTGCGTAATATTTCGGCCGTCCAATTGGTGACGGACGCAAACATTTTTGGTGCCGCTGAGAGTCCGAAGGGTAGGCATGTCATCTGCAGTAACCGACCCTCGTAACTGATGCGTAAGAAGCAACGATGACCTTGCATTATTGGCAGATGATAATAGGCTTGGCTTATATCGAGCTTTACCATCCAATCTCCCGTTTGTAAAAAGTTTGGCATTCGCTGATGATGAAACAGGTGAAAATGCTTTGGTTTCATGAACTGATTTAATGCCTTTAAATTGAAGATCACGCGATTTTTCCCGTTGTTCTTCGTTATTATGAAAAGTGGGGATATAAAGGATGGAGTTTGCGGTGCGGGCTCGAGAATTTGATTTTGAATCATGGCATGAATTTCTGAAGACATTATTATCGAACTCGGTGTCTGAAATTTTTTCATGATCTCCGGCGTTGGAAGGATTAATGGCGGTGTCTGACTGAATGGTATGCGAGCAGCAGAAATTAACCTCAGTATTGTTTTGGGTGGACATAATTTGGCCCACACTCTTTGATAAAGCGCCAGACAACCGCCCGAAAACCGCCTCGAGTCATTTATGTCTATTTCTATTAACCTGATCCTTTCGCCCCCCCCTTTTCTTTTTGTCGTATTCGTTGAAGTTACCCTTTTTATTTTTTTCTTGTCTTGATTTATTTTGTCGGAAACGAAAGGGCTTCTCACGGGAAGTAGAAGCTACCGGTGATTTAGAACGCACCGGTGTTTTCGAACGCACCGAAGACTTAGGTTGTGCCGCGATATCTCTGTTCAATTTATTAATACCTCCAATTTTTTGTACGTAAGTGGCTAAACTTTGGGGATTGAACATGTATTCTGAAGAGGGGGGAATTTTTTCGATATCGTCCCGTATATACTTTCCCTTTAAACCTTTAAGGAGCGCTTTACGCCGTAATTCTAGAACCTCAGCACGTTTCCCGCAAATTATTTGTAAAATGTCGTGAGAAACAGTTTTATAATCAGATTCATTTCCAAACAGCTCTTTCAATTTGTCGTATATTGAAGATGAAGTTAATTGCGCATCCGGTTTTACTGACCAATCAATCAAATTACGCAACGCTAAATTAACAAACTCATTTTGTGCTAGAAAGGCGTTTGACAAAGCGGCAAAGCTACGTTCCATCTGAAACCACCTAAGCGGAGCATACGGATCCTCTAGATGTCTCAACTCTTCATTTAATTTTAATTCTGTGAACGCTGGAAAAGCGGTATACTTCTTTTGAACATCAGCGTAACGCACCGAATTCCAGTCTGGGGAGTCGAACCTTTGCATGGAAGTTAACTTAGCAACCCGGTCCTGGTCCGCTTTTGGCACGGCTGGTTCTTTAACAGAAACACCTAGTTCAGCAATATCATTTGCCAAGACTGGCGGTTGTAAAAATGGATCGCCTGTATTATTATTCATCGCTGCTAGCGCAGGCATTGTAGCAGAACAGCATGCATTGAGTTGTGTGGCTGCGTAATTTGCCCCTACAATATTATTAATATGACTCACCAACTGTTCAGACAGTAATTCAAATCTTCGGTCAATTTCTCGCATAGCGTCGCGCGATTGGCTGCGGCTGTCACGACGGCGCCGTCTTTTTAGCGGGGGCTCTTCATCCTCGTTTGAGCTTGAACTTGAACTCGATGACCTTGATTCGCACGACGGTGTGGGCGCATCTTCTCGTAACCGTGCCGGATCGCGATCACTAAGCCCATCCCCGACTATCATTTTGTTTCACGTAACGGAATTTTAATAACTTTAATCTAGTAACTTTCTACTTTAATCTCGAAAGTTAATATAAAATCTTAAGTAAGGTAGATTTTAAAATATAAAATCTAACGACAAGCGTTCGGTTTGAAAAATGACGCAACAATGATTACAAAATGGTGGCTTGCTTCGTGCTGTTTAAGTTAGTTCCAGATGTGCCCGCTGATGGCGCTGAAGGCGCGGTCACGTGACGGTAAAGTAGCGACGTCTAACGACAAAACGAGGAAAAGATGATGCCTCTCTCATAATGGACTTCGGACGTCAAACGGAACACATAATAATATGGATAAATATCTTAAGACCGAGAGGTTTGATGCGGACCCATCTACAAATTCGGATTAACCATCCCTATGGATTCACTGGAAACAAACTTTCAATAACTTCATACAAACTATACAATCTAAAGAATATGCAGTATCAGTAAGTACCGACTGCAGATATCAGCTCGGGGGTCTAGCAAAGATCACAATCGTTAACGCTAACTTTTCCGCAGCAAATGTCATTTCAATACATTTATGGAGTCAGCGTTAGTGGTTAATGCACGTAGTAAATTATATACTCTTTGGTTAACGCCAAACCACAAACGTTAACGCCAAACGCTAACTCCTACTGACTAGCAAAGAGTATATAATTTACTACGTAAGCTGACTAGTTTCTTTTTTTAAATAAAACGTCTCATTGAAATAAACATTTTGAATTGAATTGAATTTACGAACTTATAATAATAATAATAACAATAAATGTAATTTAGACTGCACTATGACTATGACTAAGACTTGACTTTACGTGAAATATTCTATTAACATGATGAAAAATTACAATACTTGACACTGGCTAAATACAGTATGTGTGGAGCCAAAATATAAGAAAAAAAAACCTCAAACTGACCTTTCGATCTATCACGAGACTGTCATCAAGTGTCAGTTACCAATAAGGATGTGACCCATCAACATAGAATCATATGTGACCTAAGGAGGGAAAAATCGATTTTTTAATAATCGTTTATTTTTTGGACAAAAAAAACGCTTATTTAAAAATCGATTTTTCGATGAAAAATAATCGTCTTTTTTAATTGATTTTTTGTATATTTAATGGAAAAATAACCAAAAAGCCAATTAAATCAATTTTATTTACAGTACAGAGCGTATGTAACCACTATGCCAAAGACCACAGAGTACAGTGCAACTTTGTGACCGTATGGAGCCCAATACCTATGATTTTTACAAATTTGCGCGAGCGTATTTAGCGTACAAATTCATATAATCAGTGCTATAAATATTATAGGGCTACAAAAATATGTGGAATTGAACGCCCCTGCAACACAAGGCACAAACTAATTTAAAAAGCGAAAGCAGAGCAAGCGCGAAAAGTTTACAATGATACACCCAAATAGATTTGGTTAAAATAATTTTAGGAAGAACTCAGATGCTTATACAAGGTGACCTTGAATTGGTATGTTATCCCAAAATGGGGGGACTGGGACCATGATACCCTACAAGTTGTGAGAGTCTTACTTGAAACTGGGTGTTTCAAAACCTCCATGGTAAAAAATAAATCCACTCGCAAAATTGCACGTGCGATTGCTACGAGAGTTAACAAGATACTATAAATTCATTTCTAAGCAGAGGTCGTTAAACTCATTTATGTGCACTCGGTCAAGGACGAAGTTCAGCCACCCAGCTGCGCTATTTTCGAACGTAAGCTTTATATGACGTTTCATTAATGAAAAAGTATTAATTTAGTAAAGTCGTAGAAGAAACATTGTCTACCTTGCGGTGTAGATTTACTCCCTTTCGGGATAACATACTAATTCAAGGTCACCTTGTAGATCGAGCTATAGCCTCTTATCCCCCGGAAACCACCACTGCTCAGACAATATGTATATGTGTATTTAAGTACCTAGGTACTCGTTTTTCCATAACTTATCAAAGTCGAAACTTACGCTTACATCACAATTGAATAACAATGCATGCGTGTTCGGTATCGGGTTGCTGGGAGTTTAAGAGTTAAGCTAATTTTATCTTTAAATTGTCAATTAACAGAAAATCTACTGCAGACAAACAAGAACAAGGGCCGTACTGTGAGCTCTAAGCGCGATTCAAAAGAGAGCCTATTTTGGGTCGCGTGTTAAAATATCCATACAAAAAAAACATTGCGATCCAATGTACGCTCTGATTTGAATCGCGCTAAGAGCTCACAGTACGGCCCCAAGACTAAAAAGAATGCGCGAGCGCAGCGAGTGGAAAAGTTTACCTTATCAGCACTATTCCTATAGCGCTGATAAGGTAAACTTTTCCACTCTGCACACTGTATTATGTAGAAATGATTGCCACTGCAATAAACTAAATTAAGAAGTACGATACGCAACATACGACATTAATAACCGGCCAAGTGCAGGTTGGACTCGCGCACGACGGGTTCCACACCTAAAGGGTAAAGCAAACCTTATTAGTAAGGCTCCAATCTCCGTCTGTCTATACTGAGCAGTGTTGCTGCTGCGGGCCTCTAAATTATTGTTATAAACTTGTCAGTACATGCACCTTGATTGATTGATGCGCACTGCGCAGTGACCGCGCAAATAAATTATAATAATTATTATTGTAAAATCACTAGATCTAAATCCACTCCTTAATCCACCTTTGTGATTTACACTGAACACCCGTGTATTTGGTAGGGGTGTTGCCTTATTAATTTTAATACTAGCAGTAAAAAGAAACCAAATAACTCGATTCTTTAATAATCGATTTTTTGAAAATAAAAGTCGATTAACAAAAATCGATTTTTCTAAAAAAATATTCGAACTTTTTAATTTAGCGTATAATAGTCTGTGTTTTATTTTAACATCCCTAGTAACCAATAGTGGTTTTATCATTTTTTAATAGTTTATTTTTAGTCAGCAATCAGCATTCTTCGAAGCGGTTGTAAGATAAATTAAATTGTCGCCGTACGATAAAATAAAGATTCAGTTTCAGACGCGTTAAAACTGTTTTACCAATAAGTTACAATGGCAGAAAGGCAATTAAAAAATAGGGTTTGCATCGTCGGGTCTGGGAACTGGTAAGGTTTCGTTTAGTGTTTAGTGTTTTTGCAATCTGAAAGACTATTTATTAGCAGCTGCTAAAATGCTGCACACAGCTTATTTTTCGTGAATTGTGTTAGATTCACAATGGCTTTTACATTCTAGGTATAAGATGACATAACATGTATTGTTAACTTGTAAAAGAACAGTTCAATTATTCTGCATTTAATTATTTCTATAATTACGTTAAATGTTATATTAGGGGCTCTGCTATCGCCAAAATTGTGGGAAAAAATGCCGCGCGCCTTCCTAACTTTGAGGACAGGGTTACAATGTGGGTCTATGAAGAAATTATTGAAGGCAAGAAGTTAACAGAGATCATCAATGAAACCCACGAAAATGTTAAATACTTGCCTGGACACAAGTTGCCTGAGAATGTGGTAAGTAAGCAAAACCCTCACCAATAAGCAATTATCATGTAGCAAATAGAAAAACAGACTATATTATAAAACTAGGTATTTACTGTTGTACATTATGTTTTATTACACCACCACAAGTACCACAACCATTCCATTTTGTATAGGAATTCCGTATAGAATTTCCATTCCGTTTTGCATCTGATTGATTACCTAGAGACATATCCTCCATTTCTTAATAGACATTGTGTAGCAGAAATCGATAATAGTAATTTTATGTTTTGTCTTTGTCTATTTGATTTAAGTGGGAAAATATAAATCAAGAGAAAACAGCAAGTATTATAATTTATATTCATTCATATGTATCCAAATTAACCTGTAATTATTTGACATGTAAATGTGCATTATTTATACAAATAAAAATAACCCAAACATGAAAAAAAACATAGTGATTGTGTTATGAGTGTTACTAGTTAGTGTCCAGTGTATTCACTGAGCCCAATACTTTGCCAACATGCAATAGATGTCGCTTGATAATCTTGCGTTATGAAGAAATAAAATAATTTATAAAATAGCCTGAGTTATTCCGTTGTACGGGATGAGGCATCTGTATTGTAGGTATTATATTATCTGGGTTTATAGTTAATAACATAATAATATAAATTAAAAAAATTACAACTACAGTTGATTGATATGTACATATGACTACTTTGCACATTTGTTAACAAGCTATATTATACACACATATAAGAAGTCACACATGCATAACATGTTATAATCTATTCTTGTCTTACTTCCTTACTGTAGCCACATCATTGCCAATGCCGTCTGTCATTCATTGCCACTTATATAATGCATAGTACCTATAGCTGTTATGGGTTTCACTATTCTTATTTAAATTTTGAAATAATACTTACTTATTACTGCTTATTTTTGTTTTATCTTTTTATAACCAAATAAGCTAATGTTAAACAGGGCCATATTTAGCCTGATGTAAAGTTAACATAAATATTTTTTTTTTTTACATTTTTATTTCTTTACAATATTAGCTTATTGCCTTAATTAAGGATATTTACAGTTTTACAATTTATTACATTTGAGAAAAACTTGATCTAATTAAATCAGCAAATATTACTAGTTTTATTAATACTAATTGGTTGTTAAATAATAATAAATAATATAACTACTCATTTAAACCAAAACTATTTTATTACAGACAGGTTCAATTTCACACTTTAATAAATATCTGTAAATGTAATCAAACATGATAAAATAAAAGTAAAAGATAATAATCTGGTTATACAATGATTATTTTATAAATCAAAAATTATAATATTAATCAAATCAGCAAGTTCAGATTAAACATTCTATGCAACACAAAATTAGGTACTAATTATTATCTCATCCAAAAGGTATATTAAAAAAATTATAAACAACCGTAAATTACCTAGAATGTTGTATAATATAAGAAGTAGGTTCTTAAAATTCATAGAGTACTAGTTCAGAATGAGCTCCAGTATTGTACATTATTTTTTTATTTTACATTAATTAAGTAAAGGTACTTGCAATGACTTCTACTCTATTATTGAAATTCGGTCTAGTTAACATTCTTACACATTATAGTGGTATTAACCACACACTAACCTCACTTTAAATTTAAATATTTATAAACTGATAGTGAAAAGTGGTGGTCTCCTTATTTATACAATTTCTTTGACTCAGTTGCTCGAATATACTATTATAAACAAATAAATTAGAACATAATTAGTTATTAATGATAAAAGATAAGTTGAAGACAAAAACCTTTAAATTAGTATGTCTCTACTAACAAAGACCCATAAAATAAGAATGGAATCCAACTACATGATGATATAATTCATCAGATTAATAATTATCCGTGGGTATTTTTGGTTGGTAAATAATTAAATAAATAAATATATTTATTACAGATTGTTGTAATAAAACTGTCATAACAAATATTTTTCTTATTCTTTGTCACATACATTTACCAGCAACATTCCCTTACAGCTTTACCAAAATAGATTCTTGTAGTTTTCATCATCATCATCATTAACAGCCTGAAGACGTCCACTGCTGAACATAGGCCTCCCCCAGGGAGTAGTAGTTTTATTTTAGCGGAATTACACTAGATATTCTAGTTTCATTTTGTATTTAAATTTATTTATTTTTATATTGTACTGCAATTAAATAAATCATCACTAATTTACTGCTCGGAAATCATATTCTGTTACATAATTAAGAAATTTGAACTTGTATAGATTTTTTTTCCAACGGGCAATGTGCCTTTATTATTCAAACTAACTACTACACTAACTAGAACTACTACTGGGTGATTATCAAAAAGTGCCTAAAAAAACATAATTTCTTTGGCGCAGTTTTTTTTTTACTTAAGTTCAAAAATTAAATAACATACTTTGTAAAGGTCTCTAAGGCCTACATTTATGTGTTATTCGCCTCAAAATCTATCGAGCCGATTCGAAGTTTTAACGATTTTAAACTATATTTGGCCATAGAAATTAGACATGTACCAAAGAAATTAGAAAACGGACCAAACAAATTAGGAAACATGCCAAAGAACTTAGATTTGTTAACAATGGTATAAGAAATTACATAAAATACATTATTTTTTAGGTAAAAAAAATATAGTAGGTGTACCTATTAAATAAAACAACTTATAATTTTTGTTTATTTGACATTATTTTAATTATCACATGTAATATCAATCTAGTATCATTTCGAGACGTTTATTATGCTGTTTCTATCTGTAGCAAAATTTCCAAAATGATTTCTGTTGCGTTTTCGTATTAATTTTTGATTTTTACCTGTCATCTTACAGACAAAATTTTCTTCGCAGCTTTTCTTTTATGGTAACTCTCTCTGTTTTGCTATAAAATCCGCATCTTCTGGGGCGCTCCTAATTCTTTCTAATCTCTTGTGCTCTTCTTTCTTTTTTGTTTTCTGCCTGTCTTCTCTCGTGTAGTTAATCGTAATCACTAACTTTGACATTATGTTATTTTGTGTATTTTGTTAGCTAACTTCTTTTTATGTTTTGCCATAGGAAGTAGTTTTTTTATTTACCTTGTGCTCTGAAACAAGGGTAATTAATATAGTATAAAAACAGTTCTACCAATATTTTATAGTCAGCCTGTACTTCCAGGTTTTATTATTTCACCAGCAGGATAGGTAAAGAAAGGCATAGCATAGCAATACATATGCATAATATACTATCTGACTTTGAATTGGTATATTATCCCGAAAGGGGGTAAATCTACACACCAAGTTAGACTATGTATCTCCGACGACTTTTCTAAATTAATAGTTTTTCATTGAAGAAAAATGCCGTATATTGTTTAACGTTTACGATCGAAGATAGCCTTAGCGCAGCTGGGTGGTTGAACTTCGTCCTGGACCAAATGCATTATAAATGAATTTAATAACCTGTGTTTAGAAATGAATTTATAGTATTAGTAGTAGTCCATGGAGGTTTGAAACACGCAGTTTCAAGTAAGGCTGTCACAACTTTTTTTTTCTTTTATTTTGGCTGCACACTAGTGTATTTAGCTAGTGTCAAGTATTGTAATTTTTCATCAATGTTAATAGAATATTTTACGTGAAGTCAAGTCTTAGTCATAGTCCAGTCTAAGTCAGGTAGTCATACTCCAGTCTCAGTCTTTACTAGAAGCTTCTATGGAATTTTGGAACCAACACCGAAAATCACGTTTCACCACATTATATCACTTGCCCACACTCATGCTCGTACTTCAGCACTAAATGCGTACAACGCCACCAATTTTAAGCATTAACACTGGAAAAAGCACAAGTTTTGAGAAATAATACAATGCAACGACGTGAACTTTTCCGCGTTCCCGCCAAAACTCCCAAGTGTCACAACTTGGGATATCATGGTCCCTGCCCCCCCCCCTCCCTTTCGGGAAAACATACCAATCCAAGGGTACCTTGTATATTATAATTATCACAGTTAAATTGATTAATTTAGTTATTGTACATAATGGCACAATAAATCTAACTAGATTATAACTGTCCAAAAAATTACATATTAAATGGCGCCATTATACAAATTAGTGTCAGTTTAAAACAACGTAAGCTTAGTGTAATAGACATTTGAATGCATTTAACGTTTTCTTAATGGTATTTACTATGTTATTGATCTTATTTCTAATTTCTTTGTACTAACGCTAATTTCATTGGCGCAATATGCCAAAGAAATCCAAAGAAATTAGGGCCAAAGAAATTAGAAATCATCAATGATTATTTATTTTCACAAACAGCTGATGTACGATTATAACCTTTTATTGCCATGTGCGCACTGTTTGACTGAGGAAATGTGCACAAAAATATGCAAGCATCAGAAACAAATAATAGCAAGACCATAACCATCGAAGAAATTAGGCACTTACCGGGCGAAACTCCGTTATGGGTTGGAAAAAAAAATATTTCTTCTCGCATTGTAACGAATGCGCACTTTTGCTCCTGGTGTTGAATAGCACGTGACTAAAGGGTGCGGGGAAGGTCGGCAATATGTCCCCATGGTCCTTTTAAGCAGAGTAGCTACACAGTTTCTGTGCGCCAAAGATATTAGTATTTTTACCTCAGACAAAATTGTTTGTGTTATAATTTAAATACAAAACCTAATAATGAATAGAAAACTTTTTTTTCAAATACCGTAAGTATTTGTCATCAATATGACATATACATTTTATTCTTATTCTTCTTTTATAAGCGAGTTTTTTCTGATAAACAAATACAGGTAAGTAATGGACGCGCCAAAGAACTTAGGATATTCATCTTCAAATAAATATTATCTCTTTCTTTTATATAATTACACAGACTATTACTAATTCATTAAAACACCTGTACGATACATTTTCGAAAAATAATACACAACTGTGGAAATCAAATGTTTTAATAGATTTGCAGGCTTAGCCGCTCCTCAATTGCGTCGTTTGATAATCACCCTACTACACTACCTACTGCAAATAACATTTGAACTGTAAACTAGCCAGGATTGCGTATAGACAGTCGAAATGAATGATTGATTATATTCAGTGGATATAATTTAGATTTATATAATATGCATGCAACAACTAATCAACCTGGGAGTCCAGCAAAGATCCCCTTCTATTAGCGCTAACGCCAAACGATTACTCCAAAATATTTGGGAATGACAATATAATTACCTGCAGAAAGGCGACATCACGCAGGTATATAATGTAATTTCCATACATTTTGGAGTTATCGTTTGGCGTTAACGCTAATGGAAAGGGAACTTTGCTAGACCCCTCAGATTGGCTAAAGGTTGAGCCACATCTTTCGCACGGAAAATGTCATATTTTTTCGTGCTCTATACATTTATATTAGTCACTTAGTGCCATCGAAATAATACACCTTACCTTTGAGCGCGTGTGCTATGCATCTTTACCTCGTCCCCCGTAAAAATCGGCAGAAAATAATGCTTGCGGATTATAACGTTAAAGTCTCCATTGGTTAAAATATATCCGTGAGGGCAGGATCTTAGAGCATTTAACCAAGCGATAACACTCATGCTATCTTTCTCGCTTTGGGAGTTATAGAAAAGGATAAAGCGCTGGGAAATGCGATTCCGTGTCCGTGCTGACAAATATGGCTCCACTCCAAGGCATAAGACCATGAAGAGTCGAAATGGGAGAAACAAAAATGCCCCAAATTCAGAAATAGACCTAAAAAGTTAAAGAAGTAGAAAATAGTATATATCTGTAAGAGTCAGAATTTTTTTTTATAGTAAATAAAGTAATCAGTGGTATATGGTACTTACTTCAGATACTTACAACTAATAGATTTTGTGTCATAACTACACATGTAGGTATATAATATAAATTAAATTTACAAGTCTTTATATTAAAAATAGCATACAATATGTCTTTTTAATTTTTTATTGTAGTATAAGGTTCAGTAGTTCAAAATATCGGAAAGTAATTATCAGAATGTTAACTTAAAACATGATCACAAGCTCTACTTTTGTATCATTGCTTTATCTTTTGTGTAGAAAATTGAGAAAATTACAGGAACTTGAAAAAAACTAAAGGTTACTACAATCTGCAAGCAAGACCTAACAACTACCTAGTCTGCTTGTATCTGCGCCAATGGACTTATAAATAAAAGTCTCGATTTCTTGCCAATATTCAATGCTAATATCCTCTTGTGACCGTGAAAACTACTATGTTATAAGTACTATGAAACATTAATTAATACCGCTCGTGATTCTTTATTACAAAATTGAGAGTGATTGCATGTGGCTCAAGGATAGCATGTGCGTTATAGATTGTTATAATACTAGAATCACGGTGGTTTTTATTTTGTTTAAATATAGAGTAGGCCACCCCCAGCCCCCCACCTGTAGCTAACACCACAGAATACTTAATAGTACAAACATATAGGTACGGGTACCGTATGTACTTGCTTTGTACCTAAACCGCAGAGTACCTACGTCAGGCTGTCTAAGACTAGAGCAATTAGGGTGAGGACGGGTATTTCATAACACGGGGCAAACTAGTATGAATCCAGAATGCTAGTCCTTCATCTACACTCACGTTTCTTTTAAGTACAATTCACTTTGTAACAAAATAGTATATTACCTACCTACTGATTTAGCGTGTTCTAAAAATGTAAAAAATCTATCTGTAATATGCAAAATTTACTTGTAATATTTATGTACTTTTTTTGGAGAATAAATATCTATCTTATCTTATCTAAATTATAACTGCCAAATTCAGTTGTTAATAATTGCAAAATGCGTTTCTAAAATCTCTAGCCCTCAAAATAGTAAAGACAAAAGTGTATCCTTAGCAAATCCAAGGCGAGTCAGTTTGTTTCTTATATCATTCACTTCCTGACCTACGATATCGATAAACGCATATAATGGCATGACATTCGTAAGCAAAGCATTCCTATACATCGTATTATTAAGTAATTGTTATAGTATAGAGACTTTATTATCGACTGCATAATATAGAAAATATTAGCTACTGGGAAATAAATTTACTTACTTTACTTACTTACTTAATTATCACTATTTATGATTTTTATGGCATTATCGCTTGCTCAGCGTAATCTACAGAGGGATGGAGGGAAGTGGGTTCAAGTCCCGCTCTTGATTCAAATATTTCCTTTACAAATGATAAAAATTAATCTTTAATTATCACTGTTTAAAAGGCAAGCCTTAGTTGTTGGTTTAAATCAGGCGATAAATTACAGTTGCTTGATTAGAGTACCCCGATTAATGGTGAAATTGAAATGCTATTTAAAGGTACTTACCTACTCTTTTTAATGTTAATGAATGACGTGACGAGCTAGTCGTTCACCTGATGTTAAGCGTCACGGCTGTCCGTAACAGTAGCCCTATTCCCCATGTGGTTTTTGTTTATTTTCTAGCACTAGACCTAGTGCTAGAAAATATTCGAATATATAATAGTTTAGAGTAAATTGACATCATACCCAAACAGGAAGATTTGAGAAAAGTGTTGAGTAGTGTAACTGACGTAACAGATTACGAACGGCTAGAACCGTATCTATAGCAGGTTTATCTAAGTAGATATTCTGTGTTATCGAAGATTTGCACACATAATGTGGTACAAATTACAAACACGACGCACAGTATCAAGGTCGGATGGGGAACTCTGCACGGCTTCTGAAGTGCTGACGTAACGTGTCGGTATCGGTCGGTCGTCGGCCGTCGACAAAAATCCGCGCATTTATAAACTGTGACTACCTACTACCACGCGCGAAGTGATTGTTACGCACATGCCCACAACACATAACGACACGTGGAAAGTTCGTTTTTTTTAGTCCTTGGCTAGTATTATTTAAAGCGTATGTTTTGCTATTAGAAAGAAATATTTTTAAGGTCATATTAGAATTTTTCTATACCTAAGTATGGACTTCAATCTTGAGCTGCAGTGCAGATGATGTTGGGGATTTTACACTTTCCTTTTTTCCGCCCCTTTTAGAATATTCTCTTATACAAAACAAATGAAGTCCTGTTCTTTAGCATACGAATCGCTGGAGATGTTCGGATCATAGAGGTTTCTATGTTCGTAATAGTCTGATGGAAAGAAAAACAGAAAGAGAGGGTTATTATGACCCCGCTACTACAAGAACGAAATCGCAGGAAATAGCTAGTATTTTATAAAAATCACCTGTCTGCCAGGATTAAAACTAATTTTAATCCCGACAGACAGGTGATCTCTGAATCTACATAGGTACCTAGAGTACCTATACGTAATTACGTACCATGCCGTCAAGCAGGCTAGGCTAGGCAGGGCACCTATATGGCCATTCATTGAATCTATTTTCTCTATTGAAATTACCAGGTGGCAGTCCCCGACGTTGTGGAAGCAGCGAAAGACGCGGACCTCCTTATTTTCGTAGTGCCCCACCAGTTCGTGAGGACACTCTGTTCCACACTCCTCGGCAAGATCAAGCCGACGGCAGCTGCACTATCTTTGATCAAGGTAACCAACAAAGACACAAAACCACAAAGAGACAAACTAGTTAAGATATTGCGGCAAGTAGCGGTGTAATTTCGCTTACAGAATGTCACAGATTAGATAGTAGTTGCAAAGTAAGTTATTTTGTTATTCTGTGACTGGCAAAGTAAATTGTCTTTTAATTTAAAGTTAGGTCCCCTCACTAGGTGGACCGACGATCTGGTTAAAACTGCAGCGAGCCGATGGCTGCAGGAGGCAAGCCGCCGCTCAAAGTGGCGCTCAGTGGGGGAGAGGTCTCCCCCACAGAGCACCACTTTGTGGATGTTCAGCAGTGGACGTCTTAAGGCTGTTGATGATAACTGATAACAGATGAAGCACTTACAAGTTTTATTTCTACAAGTATTACAAAATATTTAAAGTATTCGATACTGATCGATACCTACAGGCTATTATGATAGTGATTGAAATATTATTATACAAAGTATTCACTGTGTAATAGTTGTTTATTACTAAAACCGCTCATAAACGTTGGCTGGCTGATTTATAAAGGCATACATCATCGCAACCGGCGCAACAATGAACGAAAAAAGCATTAAATTTTGAACGTATGTTTTTCTGGTCTCATTCTCATGGTTAATTAAACATACCTATCTGTTTTGTGTTAAACGCCTCTAATATTTACTCCTTAGGGCTTCGACATCGCGGAAGGCGGTGGCATTGACTTAATATCGCACATCATCACTAGATGTCTCAAAATTCCCTGTGCCGTTTTGATGGGAGCCAATATTGCGTCTGAGGTACCTTCTATCTATTAATTAACAATAACTTAATATAAAATGCCTGCTTATTCATTTTAAATTAAGTTTTACATTTACAACTGGCCCAACTTTAAAGGCTTTAGTTGACAGATTCTGCAAACACTGTTGCTGTTCTTGTCAAATAGACGGCAATGTAAGAGATGGATATATTTTTAGTATTTTAAAGACTGTCAACGAAAGCCTTCAATATAAGGTCTAATGTTTTGGTTCCATGATACAGTTAATATATGTGGATCATTATGTCCGAATTATGGTGATCTATAATTATAACTGACTAGTGTTTTCTTTTTATACGACACTGTGGATAGATGAAACTGTATCGGTTGTGATCGTGACCTCGTTGAATAAATGTCTAGGCCGCTAGGGCCATCTTGGTTGACCTTGCATCTTGTGAGATTCTCGAGTGCACTAGATTATCTAATATATAAGTATAAGGTAGAGGCTAGCTGTGAATAATATAGCGCCATCCGCCATCCGTATTGTTTATTAGCGTTCCGTATACCAGTACTCTATCGGATCATTTCTGTCTATGTGCAGGAATAGCTAAAGGCATTATCAGGCAAGACAGAGGTGTTATAAGGGTACTCCCTACCAGCCCCGGATTTCCGGTAGCCGTTTACAATAATTCAGTTACCCATTAGGGTTCCTCCATACCATACCACCTTTGTTACCACTACCCAAGCACACGAGTGAGAGAGCGTAACTCAATACTATACACACGAATTGGCTGGCTTCCGTATTTTTGTGATTCATGAAGATGCCGCGATTTCTTCAGATATGTTTTTCTTCACAGTTACAACAGCGAGTAACAAATCCACACGTATTGTACGAATGACATTTCGACTTATCTGCGGAAAATTTACTCGCTCTTGCAATCGTAAAGGATAACATCGTTGTGGAAACTGCGGCATTTTTGAAAGTCACAAAACTCCAGTAAGTACTCACTATCCTCTCTCATCAACTCATGGCCAGCATATTATGGCCCACGGTCTCTCTCGTTGTGTTATGGAGGCATGGTTCTTTGGGGAACGTATAGGCTTATATCCATTTGTATTAGGTGGCAGAGGAGAAGTTCTGCGAGACGACGATTGGCTGCCGTGACGTGATGCTAGCGCCGATGATGCGAGACATCATCCAGACGGAGTATTTCCGTGTCGTGGTCGTGGATGATGAGGATGCGGTGGAAATCTGCGGAGCTTTGAAGGTATGATCCTCCTTTTAAATTGTATGAATTTACGACTGACGGGTATTTTTAAAATTGATCAACTGATCATACAATGATTCTATGCTGAGATTGGACGAAACAGTGTTGAATTGAATCTTAATTAGTGGCTTCTGGCATATACTTAATGAGCATTGCAATTTGCAATAGGTTCACAAAAATGTCAATGCTTATCCTTTTCATAAAATCTGACAGGCATCAATCAGCATTATTTGCACTGCTTTATAGGAATATTTCGGAAGGATGGGGCACTTTTGAAGGTATTTATAGTTAAACGCGACATCATGCAATACCTAATTATATTCATTTATTTATTAAAAAAAAAACTATTATACTTTTTGCTTGTATGCAGTTGAAACATGATCATTATAGGGTATAAGTATAAGAACTAATAAAACTTCGTTTTTAATAGTACTTACGGGATATTTACCGTGATTAGAATCATCGTGGTAAACAACCGTGAAAGTTTAAAACAGTGTTTTAATAAAACTTCTACTAAAACTACTTACTACATACTAATAGAAGCAATTCAGTCAGATGTGCCCTCTTCTTATAAAGAAGCACATGCACATATTCAAATTGAAACAAATATTGCGTGTGCTAATTCCAGTCTGCCTTTATGCCTTATCTTGTAGAGGTTAATCTCTTTACGACATATTTATCTGATTGAACTCCAAGGTATTGCATATCGATCACGTCGTCGACTGTCGGTATCTTCGAAGGTCATCATCTCTATCAACATAGGCTGGGCACAAAGATCAATACTTTATAGACTTTATAAGTAACCTCTTATCTAATTAGCCCACCTTTGACAGTATAAAACTTTTTCACAACAGTTTTTGGAGTCTATCAATATTGAAGTATTTTTGAGCCCAAATTTTATTGGTATCATCACTTTGACATATTATCATTAATTTAATACTCATTTCATTCTCAATGTTTCTACTCATTTCATTATTATTTATGCAAGTTTGAGTAATGCAACCAAGGGTCAGTATAATTATGGATTATGCTGATTTAAATGCAGGTTTTTCCGTGTTTCTCAACAGATGTATCACAGAGACAAGGACAACGATAGGTTTTCTTTATATTTTCCTTTATAATTTCTGCTCAATACACCACTTTGTAATTGGAGCATTATGGTTATTTATTTTCTTGGTTATTACAAGGTTAATGCCTTAATCACTTGAAGTAGATATCGATATATTGTACACAAAATCTTCCGCGATAAAGACGGATTGTTTGATATAATTTAAAGTTTTCTATTTTTTTTTATTTAATTAAGTACTTAGTGATAGTGTAGTGTGTGTGTAGTTTCTTTTAAGTTATATCAAAATCCGTTATATACCTACTTTTATACTTTACCGAACACACGGACATGCCACGTCGCAAACGAGGACTTTACAAAGTCTGAACATGTTTTGATTTGTGTATTGCTATGTTAGCAGTATCACCCTAGACCTCATCTTCACAGTGCAAAAACGCAAGAATTCAATCATTAATTTAAAAAAGATATTATGTCATAATTATGATCGTTATGTGATAGAATATAGTGGCGGTTGGCGCGGGCTTCGTGGACGGGCTCGGTTTCGGCGACAACACGAAAGCGGCCGTCATCCGGCTTGGTCTCATGGAGATGATAAAGTTCGTCGATGTCTTCTACCCCGGCAGCAAGCTTAGCACGTTCTTCGAGTCTTGTGGCGTGGCCGACCTCATCACCACATGTTACGGTGAGTTAACATACTTTGGTCTTGCACTCAACAAGATGAATACTCTTGACTTCAGTACATTTCTCTACACAGGTAATCCAGGCTATTTCCATTCTCAAATATTTGTTGTGTACGATATCATAGGCGTATGGTGGTTGCATTACTCTATATTATAGAGTAATGCAATATAGAGTCTATAATAATGATGAATATCCTATTAAATTATCTACTTAAACTTTAAACTTTTGATCTGTCTAATTTATTTATTAAACACAAGTATAACACCGTCATTCTTTCAGCTTCTGGCTGATGATGTGATAGGTACTGATAACATACTTACAGATTTTTCAGTTCGACGTTTTTTTATACGTTGATTCTTATGTATTTAAACTTGTTTGAAAAATATGACTTTTTGAGTGAACTTCTAAAGTAACTTAATATTATATATTATATTATTCTTGAAGGCCGATGATAGCTTGATTTTTTGTGACAGGCACATTTAATATATCTTCACAAGATGTTGAAATGTGTGAGCGAGATAGAGGACGCAGATGTCAGATGCGAGATAAATAAATAAATAAATATGTGTGGACATTTCACACAGCGCTATCTAGTCCCAAACTAAGCATAGCTTGTATTATACATGGCGCTGTGTGAAATGTCCATGTTTCCCATAGGGGAACCAGATAACTGATACAATACTCAGTCACCTGGCTAGATCTCTAGCCATCTGACTGTATCCACACAGTAACAGTAACAACTACAGAATAATTAAATCATTTAAGTTGGCCTCAAAAATTTTAATGACACAGTTATTTTTTAGTCTAAATTACCTTTTGTAACATCAATCTAATTGCAATGTGTTATGGCAAAATTGATAACACATTCCATTTATAGCTTGCTGCGCCCATGAAAAGTATTCTATGTGTTGACCCAGTATCTCCATTCCAAATTTTACCAAACCCGTCCAGCTGTTACAGAGCGTGAAGGAGTCACAAACTACACACAAAATTTCGACTTTATAATATTAGTCTGATGCATTCATTGTATTATATCAAGAATAACACAAGTAGGTGTGGCAATCATGTATGATATCAATATAATGCAATCCCCCCCCTGAATTAATATCATGCATGATAGTGAAAAATGTGAGATATACATTATCCCATGTCACACAAATATAGGAAGGGTTATCCTAATTTTATTTATACGAAATAGCACAAATATAAAGTTAGTGTAAATACATGAAATATTTTGAGTTGCCTTTTTAATTTTTTCATGGTGAGTAGCAGTAAGTAGTTATCTTCTCTTATATTTTTTTATAACTGAATAGGCCCACATTGACCGCAATCTCACCTGATGAAAAGTGTCGACGCGGTCTACGATGGTAGGTACATGTTTGCCTATACTATACCTTTCACTCGCGAATTGAGAGGCAAGCTTAGAGCATTTAAAAAAGGAGGTGGCAAGGCAAGGCGTTCCCCTCTGCCGGTCATATGGCGCTACTTGGTCATCTACAATCTACAATATCATAATGTGCGTGTAGACACTGCGTACGCTAGTTTATATAACGCGTGCGTGTTTTAAGATGGTGTGCGGCGTGCGTTTACACGCGTGGTTTGCGCGTGTGCGGTACGTTTTTAGTTCGTCCCCCGTAGAAATTGGCAGAAAAATGGTGCTTGCGGATTATAACGTTAACATCTCCATTTATAGATGCTCTAAGGCTCTAGGTTGTACTTATCGGGAAACGAAGACGCTGGTAAAGCGTTCCATTCGTTCGCTGCTCGCATTATAAACGTCGAGTCGAACCGCTTTGTACGAATCGAAGGAATATGAACTATAAAAGGATGGCGTGTAGCTATACGGGTTTTCGTCCGAATATACTTGAAAACTGCTGAAACTAAAAAAAACTATGGTTACCAATATCAAATCTAAAAATTTCGACGTCACTATTTTTTTTCTATGTCGATAGGTTTTTTTTTATAGTAATAAATGACTTAACGAGCTCGTCGTTCACCTGATGTTAAGCAACACGGACGCCCAGAATAACAGTTGCAGTGTCACTATAGGAACTTTAAAATAATAAGTTTCGCGTGACACTGCACTGCGCACGTCATCCTGAGACATCACATAGTCTCGTAATCAGATTACTAGACTATGAAATCAGATCATAGTCTCATTTGCCCAGTAATTTCACTAGCTACAATGCCCTTCAAACCGGAACACAGTAGTGGTTGCACACTACTGCTTGGCGGCAGAATAACTGGCAAAGCGGTGGTACCTACCTAGACGAACTTTGCAGAAAAGTCCTACCACCTAGTAAGGATAACGCCATCTTAACCTATTATTTATATATTAACTCAAACTAAAGTAACATATTTTTTTTGTATGAATCATTAGTGTTATTTGATATTTGATAGTTCTGTACTAATAATGTCTGCGCATTTTGTTATTCTATGAGCTTAGAATGGCTTAGATAATGAAGGCAAAGGTTACATTGAACATTTAGTCCGCTCACAATATTGATAGCTACTGTATGCATTTATTTATATGTAAATATATGATAATATACATAACGGTTGCTAACGTCGTCGCGATTCAGTGAATTTAAATATGTGTATTCTGCCGTGAGCGTTCTCGGGTCTCCAAATATCCAATCTTTTAGAAGCCCCCAACCCTGGGTCAATGATTCATTCATGTCCTAGTCGGGTACACAAATAATTTAGTTTACTAGAGAACCATTTTCAGAATTTAGACGGGGCGTCACTAATGCCGTCATCGCAGAACGTTCAACTCCTAAGAAAATATATTTGTTACTATAGGAGATTTATCGTGTTTTATAGTTCAATGCATCCAATAATATGGTGGTAACGATAATTTATTGATAATGAACTAGAGATATTATACTCTGCGGTTTTACCGCATTTCTTCCTGATTTCTTTATATAATCTTTACCATCCCATGTGTTGGGGTTGATCATCAAAAACCTTATAGTTAGACCCTAAGAGGAAGGGATCCGCTAAATTTCAACTCGCTAGGTTCAGCCGTTTTGGCTGTAGGTGTATCTAGGTTGTATGTCAGTCACAGGACAAAGCCTTTTTTATACTCCTAGCGACCCTATATCGAACACGCATGCATTGTTATTCAATTGTCATCTCAATGCTGGTATTCCAGAGGTATATAGATTTTATTACCGCCGACAATATATATTGTATACTTACCGTACTTTTTTATTATTATAAGTCGTAGTAGACGAGCAAAATAAGTATATGCAGTACTTATACGATATTATCAGTAACTTTTACTAGTCAATGGTCGTGTTTCGCTTATTTGAAGGCTTATAAAAGTAAATTCTTTAAAGCTATTTTATACAGTTAAATACAATAACCACAGACAGGGTAACAAGTAGAAAAAATTACTGCAGGTCGTGCTAAGTTCAACTACAAAATAAATTGTGCTCATAATGAGTACATTACAAAATTTTATATTCGTCGATAACAGTTTTATTGCTCTTGACATCCTAAACATTGTAATTGGGAACATTAAATTGCTATCTGGCAGAGTATTATTTAACGAGCGATTAACTATAATTATTGCTATAATGTTAGCTGTCTTATCTTACCGATTTTCTTTTTGTGATAACGATATAATGACAACGTCGTATAGAAATTAACATTTAATTTTGCTAAATTATTAGGCAAAATAAAGTCGGTGTTTTTTTAAATCTGTATATGACCCGTAAATACACCAAGTTTCAATACTAATATGAAATAAGTACATCCCTTTCCATAACTAGACGCAGTGGCCCTGTTTACTTGATTATATTAAACAAGCAACCAGGGCATATAATTAGTGTTTATAATAGTCAATTTAATTAATAAATCTTTACCTTTATATAATTGGGTTATTCAGTTGTTTTTTAAGTATTCTCTTTCATACTATAGTTACTTATCTGCTATGCTCTACTCTTTCTTGCTTATGGCATATTTTCTTTCGAATCTCAATAAGTTGATCAAGCCAAACATTATTTAGAGATGACGTTCCTTCCTATGAAAACTCCGCCTACCTCAAAGTGTCATAACGTGAAATGTTAGTACTAGCAGTATTATTAACCCAAAACTATTTTTAGGCGGCAGAAACAGGCGAGTGGCGGAAGCGTTCGTGAAAACTGGGCGATCCATCAAGGAATTAGAAGACGAGATGTTAAACGGACAGAAATTGCAGGGGCCTATCACCGCTGAGGAGGTCAACCATATGTTAGCCAACAAGAATATGGAAAACAAGTAAGTTGAAGTGTAATACCGTGCGATCTATTTTCTTTATTATATTAATTTAAATAAAAATAAATAAAATAAATAACGCCCAACGATCACATACATAGATCCTGGACCCTAACTAGGATTCCCTGTATCTAGGGACCCAGGAACTACGAGGACCATGGTCCCACAACACCCAGACACAGAACAAGTATTTGCGCTTTTTTTTCGGGCACAAATACTTGTCTTGTTGCGGGAATCGAACCCGCCACCTCCGGGTTATGAGCCGACCTGCTCAACCACCACACCACGGAGGCTGTGTGTGTGTGTGTGTTGTGTTTAATCAATAAATATGGAATGCTGTCTGTTCGTTTGTTTATCTCACGCCAAAATGGCAGAGTCGATTTTGCACGCACATTGTTTGTGGTGGAATAGTGAACAATTTGATAGCGGGTGCTCAGAACTAGAATGCTCGGTCTAATAGTTAAAGGTTTAAAATATCGCCTGCTTAACGTAATTCCACTCGTGTTTTGTTTCGTGGTATTTTCAAGCCAGTCTACTCCGGTTTGATACCTCAAAACAATCGCAGCGTAGAGTGAGGTCTCTGTAAAATCATGACAAGTTTTTCGACTAATTTTAGTACAGGAATAAATATGTTCATGTGTAACTAGGTAGATTCTTATTGCAATGTCGTTGTAATACGACAAGACAATACAAATGTAAAACGATAATTATACTTCTCTGTGTGCAAAATAATTGTAAGGCTGAACTAAAATTAACTAAATTACCCATCTCTTGGCTTATCTCCACGTGAACGTTGAGGTCGACGGAATCGTTGGAGGAGATTTAACTTGGCGATGAAAAAGCTTTTAACCTTTTTGTATGGAGCAAGGCAAAAGCGGAAACCCGCCTTTAAAAAAACCATGGCTATAAATAAAACTATGGCATTAATCAATAGGATAAATTATTATGTGGACTAACATTAAAGTCCGCGTCAAGTAAATACTTTGGAGATAAATACGAGTTCAAAGTTGTTATTCGTTGATAATATTTTGAAGACCTCTCCTTTCAATCGTGTGCAATAAACTTACGTAATTTCAGGTTGAATGATATCCTGTCTGATTAAAATAATGGTATCAGTAAATAATCGAAATAACTTGTAACCGAAGATAATCTTAAAAATCAAATGGATTAAGCCGGAGTTTAATCAAATAATAATTTTTTATCCTATCAATTGATACTCGAGCATTGAGATTATTTTAATTTGAGATTTTATTTACTCTTAAATCAACATGTGGATCCAAGCTGTGGCTTCACTTTAGTTTATTTGCCACCGCTACGATAACGCAAGGAGAAGAGCACCTACAGACGCCACATAAACAGTGAATGCTAATATACCTACTACAGCAGCACAAGTTTGTATCTAAGAGACCCATTTCACAAAAACAATGTGTAATATTTCAGATTCCCACTATTCACCGCTGTGTTCCGCATTTGCCGAGGCGAGTTGAAGCCGTCAGACTTCATCGATTGTATCCGCAGCCATCCCGAGCACATGTAAGCCCCACCCAACACAAAACAGCTTCCCTCTTCACTAGCTTCTAGAATTAGTACATTAGAGCATTGTGCGTGCATTCATGGAAGTAAGTGCACGTATAAATCTAAATGAGTTTAAGATTGATCTTTAGCCCATCGTGGACTCACTTCCTCGTTTGGTAACTATGTAGAATAGAGCCATTTAACTTGTTGTAAATAACATAACATGTATATGTTTATTTTACAGGGTTCTAGTACTTAGAAGTTGGTTTTATATCTTATTGAACGTAAAATTGTCTGGATTCTATGGCTGCTTAAATAATTATGGTTTCGGTGTCGGTGCTAATTTTTGCATTGCATATGACAATATGAAATGTAGTGGAAAAAAATGTCGACACAGTATATTTAAACCTTATCGGAATATAATTGACACTCTTAATGACTGCTCTGTTATCAAGTAATTAGTGACTGGGGTTATTTTGTTATTTGTCATTGAACACCGAAAATAAGATAAAAATGAAAGTCACCGAAACAATATTTAACCAAAAATGGACCTGTTACTTTATTCTTGCCATGTATATAGTTAATTGCCCACCAGGTTAGACCAAAGATTTATTAAATGCAGTGATTATGTAACAGATGTAGAAAAAATTATCCTACTATCCTAGAGCAATCATAGAATCCATATAACTCGCGCTATTAAAGAAAAATATATATTGTTTCCTCACTTTCAAACAGTGGGAGGTAGTGAGATATTTTTCTCGTTCTTGTATTTTGGCGCGGGTTATACTAACATGTTGAATAGAGCATGTAGTAAAATGCCGTTGTAAATCCTATTGACACTTGTTCTAATATCGCACGTCGGCAATATTGAATGTAAGCGATATAGTATAGCGTTTATCGTTTCTGATGTATTATCTGTCAAATAAGCAGCCTTTATCTAGTAGCTTTGGAATATATGAACGTTATTCGAGTGGCTGTTGAGATAAACTTTTATTGATGTTGTGAATAATGTAGGCGCTAAGTACAAAAATATTTATAGAACAGTAATATTGTTATTTTATTCATAGAGAATCATGTTATATATATACACTTATCTATTATATTGCCTACTATTGCACCTTTCCATTTGCATAGAAAGACATTTACTATTTACGTCAATGTGACTAATTGAAACGTAATTTTGTTGAATTAAATATATTGTTTAGAAATGTTTGCAACTTTTATTAGTACATTTGGTTCTTCCTGTATTATTTTAACTGGAACCCAGGGTATTATTGATTTTCATCGTAATGTGGTAACATTTCAGATTTGCTCCGAAGAATATTAGCATATATTAAATATTTTGAAGGGAGATTAATGTGCACTAACAGAATGACTAACGAGTGCTTGCTGCTTTTTTGTGTTTTATACTTATGCATTTTTATATTATACGTTTGTTTTTATGCATGTTTTATGTATGTTTGCGAGTGAATTTTTAATGTTTCTGTTAATAAAATTATGGTTATGGAAATTATTGTTTGCTGTGAATATATAAAAAGATGGTGTAGCGATTCTGGTGTACAAAATCCTAAATTTGATTTCCCATTTTGATGGCAACTACTGCATTTTTTTTTTGATGGCAACACTTAGAACGGGCTGTCATTTTAGATTTAAGTAGTTTCAATGTTCTCTCCAGCGGGAAATGCAATACGATTCGTTTTTTTTTTCGCAAGCACATGTTATCAATATCATATAAAGTGAAATCCAAGAATGACTATTGTATCAAATTTGAGTTTCCCACTTTAGACTATACATTGTAACTTAGGTAACAGGTATTTTGCACAACAGAATCCAATATAATGTCTTAGTTTCAACTACCTTTGCTTTTGAATAACAATAATAAATGAGCAAAAATATTGAGCCATATGTTAGCATAACAAAGTCGAAACAATTTCTATCATTTAGTAATTTCATTTCACTAGTGTAGTAATGTTTCACTAATATTTTTAGGAGTCAGCTGACGCCCAAATGTTCCCTGTGACCTGATTGAAGCAATCTTCAGTGTGCCGTCGATTCCATCCGCATTTAACGCCTTGCACCAACACATACTCATTACTTTGTTTCTAGTTGGTAATAGAGAGTGAGAGATATGCATTTCATACCTTATGTAGGATGTCGTAAGGTTTATATCGCTAGTTAAACGGTCTATGTGAATAACCTATTAATGGGTAACATTGGAAGTAATCTGGGATAGTACGTATGTCTCTCAACTCTACGAAATCATGTCAACCATAAAATTAATGTTTTGCCAAATACATTATTGCTTTTTAACACATTTTGCCAGTTTCGTGTTTTGTAACCAGATTTTTGAATCGTCTGAGTCATTTGCTATTTATTAATAACTATGATAAACGGCAAAAATGATTATCTGCTGTTGGTAATCTGCAAGAACTTCAAGTTCAACTCTTGGTTAATGGCCTCTGTGATGTTGCCATCCCACAATTTGTGTTATGGCCAATATGGCGCCGTCAATCATAGAACTAAAAATAATCATTTAAAATTAGTACCAATTTTACTGGATTATTTACTACTCCATTTATACCATAATAAAATAAAATCTACAGCTCGGACTATCTGGCCAAAAAGTAAAAACCATTAATAAAAGGCATAGCACCAAGCTCTCTGAACTGAGCAGCTTTACATACATTACTGCTTTCACTGTTTTATCTCTTATGGTTCTCAATTGTGTGGCAGCGGTTAAAAGTGGATGCCGAATTAGCACTTGCGTTTTGTTTAATTATGTTACATTCATGCTTATTTTTACACTTTTTCTGTTGTGTTTTAAGCTAAAAGCCGGAGGGAGTTTTGATGTCTGTTATTCGCAGTACTCTGCTGTTGTTTTCGATAGATTTGTATGTTAACAACCAAATTAATTTAGTCGAATATGATACAAATTTATCCTAAGTTGCGCTATAAAAATTAGTTGTTAAAGCTGATTTAGCTTCTATACTTTTACTTTTAAAAGAAAGTTGCTTTCTTCCATAACTAGCACGTAAGCGTAGCAAATTTTCAACTCAAATAATTTTAAAGCTAGTGAAAGAGTGTAACAATTGTAGTTATTGTGAAACTAAAGTACTAAAGAAAAGTCCTCATCATAAACGCTTTATTACCGAATCTATGATAGGAAATAATCTGTCAACTTCTCGCTGACGGAAAGTGTTACATGTGAAAGTGAGACAGACATGTTTATATACAACAGTTTTTTCTTATGCTTCAATGAATATTAGATTAAGGCTGAGTTGCACCAGCTTACTTTAACGCTAACTTTAACCCTAACTATAACCGTTCCACGCTTCGCGGGGCGGGCTAATGTCAAAATTTGACCGTAACTTTAACCGTGATTATGGTGCAACTCAGCCTAAGATTAGTAGCACGATGTTCTAGCCATTTTATCCTAGTCCTTTAGAAAACATTTAAAAATTGAAATACTATTAATATACTTAAACAATTATTATTGGATTGCTGATGTAAGGATTTACAGCTTTGTACCTACATGGCATCCTATTCCAAGTTTTTAGGAATATCATTATACCATATCATAAAACATCGAGTCAATTTAACGTATTCATGAAAGTATCTCAGAAAAACAGAAGCCTTCGGTATCGAATCGAAAGAGTATAGACGTATGCTCGTTTGGATATACCTGGAATGTTGTTTTTTTACAGGTTGCGAGTAGTTAGAAAATCGTATTGCTGTATTAGTTAAAAAGGTAAGAGAGGCTTCTGTTTTTTATGATAAGCATATTTGTATATAATGTTTTAAGGTGCATAAATACAGTACATTTTATAGAAAAATCTGTCTATTATTTTATAGACATCCTGTCGCATACACTCGACAACATCAACATAATCTCATTATCACTGTGCCATTGCTTTGAATGCACATTTCAAAGGAGTTAGAAAATATCCATTATTATCTAGGTATAGCTGTAACTTCAGATTGTTTTGTGTTTTAACACAGAGGAATCTATTGAATACTACTATGTTATTAACATTGGTAAGTAGCTACATATTATATGGATCTTGTTGGTTATAATAATTATTTTATTATGAACAGTGAAAATATATTTTTTCATTATTTAATACTTCATTTTATATCTCCAGTGTTTGTATAGGTTCCGTATTCCCCCTCTCAGGCGTAGCGTTACCTACATGACCTTTTTATATACAGGGTTACAGGAAAAATTGTGCTAGATCCGTTAAGGGCGTGGAGTACCCATCATTTCTGACTTATTTCACTATGAAACACCCTAGCCTAAACTTAACCCTTTTCGAGATATTCGACTTTTAATATTTTTAATGAAAATTGCCGATTTTGAGGCTACAAAATTTAATTTTGTTTATTTTGTGTGTCTTATTATTATTATTATTGCATTTTTACATGTGTAATAAGATGCTTTAGGACGTCAATCATTAAAATAGTACAAAAGTTAACTGAATAGACCGTAGTAGACAAGTGAAAGTTAAGAACTAAAAAAAATATTAGAAACTGTAATTTTCTCTGAGGGATATCTAAAAAAAATATTATGGCAGTTGTTCGGCAGATGTGTTTTAAAATATCTACGTTTCATCAGCTATCTAACGAGGTACAATAATCTAGGGTTTGTATTACATTTCATGGAAAAAAAATAATTGGGACGCTCCAGGTAGCAGTTCTAATGGTCTCGCGCCTATTTTCCTTCAAGTTAAGACGCACCGTGCGAGCGAGACAAGTGACGTTTTATGTGGGTGCGAATGAAAGAAAAAATGTGTAGAGACTGGTTAGGGCTGGGAATGCAACAGGGGGTATTGTTTTGGTAGTCAGTCTGCTTTTGTGCTTCGTACATAGTAGATGTGTTATCGTTTTGCTTTATTTCTCGACTTGGCTGTGATTCTGGACTTTTTCTTCTGATTGTTGTGATTACTGTGCTTGTTAACCAGACTCTGATTTGTACCTGTGATACGGAAGTGTTGAAGATGACGTCCTACACACCTGAGGAATATGCTGATATGCTTATTTGTTACGGATACTGCGATTGTGTGTCTGCGCAAGCTCGCAACGAATACATAACTCGCTACCCCGGTCGTCGAGTGCCGGATGTGGCCGTTTTTGACAGAGCTTATCGAAGACTTCGAGAAACTGGCTCTGTTTTGAGACGAAATACAGACATGGGAAGACCACGACGACGACGAAGACCAGGACAATGAGATAGTGCAACGCTTTCGAACGGATCCGACTACTTCCACTAATATTGTTGCCCGTGATTTGGGACTTTCGCAATGGAGAGTGTGGTTTACAGTGCATACTGCTGGCCTATACCCGTACCATTACACGCCGGTACACGTTATTGAAGAAGGAGACCCTGCGAGAAGACTGGACTTTTGCAGATTTATGCTAAATGCTGACGTAGAAGACCCAGATTTCCTAAGAAATATCTTGTGGACGGATGAGTCCAAATTTGATAAAGATGGCATAACCAACTATCACAACGCCCATTACTGGGCCCCAAAAGAACTAAGGAATCCCAATAAGAAAAGAGTGAAAGGGTCCCAACGAAGATTCAGCGTGAATGTGTGGATGGGAATTATATCCAATCATTTGATTGGACCTTACTTTCTCCCGGATAATCTAAATGGGGAAAGCTACGAAAATTTCCTGAGAACAGACTTGAGTGATATGCTGGATGATCTGCCACTCAACCTGATCAGGGACATGTGGTTCCAACACGATGGCTGCCCTGCCCATTTCAGAAGAAGTGTCAGAGACTGGCTGGACACAAATTACCAAAACAAATGGATAGGACGAGGTGGGCCGTTGCCATGGCCAGCAAGGAGTCCGGACCTAACCCCCACGGATTTTCATGTGTGGGGGCTCATGAAAAGTCTAGTGTACAGCGAGCCAAATCCAGTTTCGTCTGTGGAAGACTTAAGAGAAAGGATTGTGAATGCAGGAAATAAAATGAGGACCACGTTGACCACTGGAGTAGTGAAGACTGGTCTCCGTAGAAGAATGCGACAATGTATCAGAAATAGAGGCGGCCATGTTGAACATGAACTGTAAAATAAGAAAAAGTTTTGTGAAAACCTTTAAAAAATGACATTGCATGCTTACCTATTGTTTTATTTTGCTTTATAGGGCTAAGTATACATTTTCTTCTCCACTGTCGCCTATGAAACTAAATTATTTTCAATGCATTTGAATAAAATTCTAGATTATTATACCTCGTTAGATAGCTAATGAAACGTAGATATTTTAAAACACATCTGCCGAACAACTGCCATAATATTTTTTTTAGATATCCCTTAGAGAAAAATACAGTTTCTAATATTTATTTTTAATTCTTAACTTTCACTTGTCTACTACGGTCTATTCAGTTAACTTATGTACTATTTTAATGATTGACATCCTAAAGCATCTTATTACACACGTAAAAATGCAATAATAATAATAATAAGACACACAAAATAAACAAAATTAAATTTTGTAGCCTAAAAATTGGCAATTTTCAATAAAAATATTAAAAGTCGAATATCTCGAAAAGGGTTAAGTTTAGGCTAGGGTGTTTCATAGTGAAATAAGTCAGAAATGATGGGTACTCCACGCCCTTAACGGATCTAGCACAATTTTTCCTGTAACCCTGTATATGTATTTATGTACAGCACATAATATATTGTACAATATTGTTGTTTCAGTTCCAACATATTTTGGCATGTAACTAAAATTTTTATTTTTACTTTCAGGGTAAGAGTTGCCTAGAAGTATCTACGCGCTTAGTATAATTTAGTTAGATTTATTCATACAGCTAGAGATATTCCCACCATGAACCAAAGTTAGTTAATTTAATTCATAGAGCTATGAATGTTGGTACTTATATCTATTATTTTATGTCAAAGTATTTTGATTTATGTAACATTCTGTATATATATTTATTTTTGTTTATGTGTATGTATGAATATTTGTGTTATTATAATTATGTGTATGATATAACAAAAACAAAATAGATTATTCAATGCTATAATTGACTAGTTCCTAAAAGCTATACATTTTCTCTTCTCTACGGGTGTATTTTTAATATAACCATTATAAAAATCTAATGCTGTGATTTCTCTCTTCCCTATTATTCTCATTGATTTAAAGTTTACATATTTCTTATCTTTGCAGAGTACTTTTATTGAGTTAGTCTTTTCACAGTATTCCAATGTGCCAGGAGCTATGTCTAGGGTGCTTCGAGTATCATCATCGATAAATGCATGAAATAATTTCGTTGGTTTATCTCTGAACTTGGTTGTGAGTGAATAAACTCCATGAAGTGCTCTGTAGAGATTATAAACTTCAATTGCAGACATCTCTGCCCATTGCACAAGGCTTATATTTTTGTTTATCTTCTTAGCTGAAACAATAATAAAATGTTTCTTTAGCAATCTAAAAAGAAAATATTAGCCAGTAAGTAAATCTGTAGTAAATAATAGGGAAGTAAACACTACTCTGTCTGATATTTAGAAAAAACGAGCTTGGACATGTAAATATCCAATAAGTTTTTCTGTGATTATAGTTTGCATGTCTGTCTCTGGCATCATGGTGCCGTATTGTAAGTCTGCCTGAAGGCCTCCGAATTCTTTAAAATGCTGCCTTATTACATATTATAATATTATGTTAACATCTAGAGCTAAAAGAGCTCAGGAAAAACAAAACAAATCAACTACTCATTACAGTGTTTTCTGACCGTCACTTTCTATAGTGCCTGCCTACTTCGGTCCCCAAGTACAGCATGCCATTAGCCTTACTTTAGATTGTAAATTGAGAGCTAGTTTCTAGTGTGTGGTAGCAATTAAAGTGTCATACCATAAGTGACTCCATCTCGGCTCTGTGGTTTTGCTCTGGCTATACTTAATGGTAGATCCATGAGGCATTCTACAAGCATGTCTGCACCAATCTCGGAGAGCTGTTCTGTTAGTTCTGGTAACATGATGTCTTTGGATACTGGAACTTTTCTTTGACTAATGATTTCACCTGGAAATCAGAAATGTAATTATTTTATTAGGATGCCTATTAGCTCTATTAGTAAAGATAAGAGTAATGATAGGTAGTCAAACATTATTTATGTATTGAAACATTACAAAGAGAACAAAGTTAACAAAACAGTAAGGATGAAATACATACAACCTTGCAGAGTAATAACTCAAAAGTAGGTATAATTGTTTGTTGCTTTTATAAAAATATGTCCATAGCATAGAATAGACATTAAAATGTTTATATAAGGTATCACTAAATTATACAATATGTGTGTTAGTATTTTTCATTCATGAATATTTTTACATCACCAGGAAACCTAATTAATGCTTACCCACATCAAATACATTAGCTTGTATCTTCATAAGTGTCACTCCGGTGACTTCATCACCATGCATTAGTGTGTGGATGATGGGTGCAGCACCTCGCCACCGGGGCAGCAGACTTGGGTGTACATTCACCATTCCTCTGCAAGTGTAGAGTTTAAAAGCTAGAGTGCATATATATAAACAGTCCAACTGAGCACATTTTATTGAACTGATATTATTCTACTGGGTATTGATGAAAATTAGTGTACATCCTTGCAGTAGCATGCCAATAAAAATAGGTTGAGTCCTAATACAAACTTAATTTGTCAGTTCTAAGGGGCTGCAAATATTTATATTTATGTAGTCATTTTTAGTTTAGGTTTAGGACATAGAAGGTTACATCATGAACTAGCAAGGAAGTTTAGGATTACGCATCAGTCTCAATTGCAACTCTTTAGTCAATAACACTCACAGCGGAAATTTATCCAGTACGTCATCTTTAATGAGGTGTCCAAAAGCAACGATGAGTCCTAAATCGTAGTCCGCTTTTTGTAGATCTTGTAAAGGCCATATTTTTGTAGTAATTTTCTCTGCTTCTGCATACTTTTCAATTTCGGATTTGTTCTTATCATTTTTAGTAATAACAAGGTCCAGGCGGCCAATATCACTTCCACTTTTCCTGTATTTATCAGAAAATCATTATTATATTAACAAAAGAAGAAAAACTCTTATTTTAATGCATTTGTATACTTACCTGAAATCGTTTACTTTCTTAAAACTACTGAAAGCTATGCTATCAGATCCAAAAAATAGTAATTTATAAGGCTTTTTATTACAATAAAATCGGGTAAATTTGCCTCTTTCTTTAAAAAATCCTCTAAACACATAAGTCGTTAGGTTATGAACAGAAAATAACATTTCGTTTAGGCGTGAGGCGTATTTATCGTCACAGGTAAAAGTCACTGATAAACGAAAGTCACAATCAGTCACAGCGACAAAATACCTCCGGGAGCAGCGACACTGTGACTCGTGCGCGAGTCTTTGAGAGCGTGCTAAAGTAATAGGTGCATCCTTTTCTCACGAAGGCGTCTGTAGCGTGCCAGTGAGGGACAAACCTAGTATTTTTTTCACAGGAGCTGTGACAGCGACATGTATTGCCAGCCGTCAATTCAAAAGTAATAGGCGCATCCTTTTTCCACATAGGCGTCAGAGAAAGACACACCTATTATATATCTACGTCCTGTAAACGTGACTTGTGCCGCGAGTAAATAATACTCGCTAGTATTTATTCACAGGTATTTGTCACAGGTATGGCTGAGTCACAGTCACAGTGTCACCTAGTATCTCGATTTACCTAGTACGACCCACCTCTAATTTCGTTCGTAACTTATCAATAGGGATGTTCCGATACTAGTATAAATATTAGTAAGCACTCGATTAGTTTCTTTCGATACCTAGTACTTTTAGCATCGAATCTTTCTGTACCTACTAGTATTGTAATGAATCAGCGCTGCCAAGTAAAACAGGCATCAATAATTTGATTACAAACGGCTTTATTCTTTTCTTTCAAGTAGCCTAATATCACTCAATTAAGTCAGGTAGCCTAAAACATATATTTTGTCATAATAGTAATAAAATAAAACAAAAGTAAGTCGCGATACCTGCTCGGCATAGGAAAGAAAGTAGGTATACTTCTTCATACTTAATATTGAATAGTGTCAAATTCATTTAAATATTAAATAGGGTATTTTACCTTGAACGCACCCTAGTGACTGAATGTCTGATTAAATTGCGCCAAAACACTTGGAAATGTAGTCGACTCAAAGAAACAACAAAATGCCGCAATGAGGTAGTTTTATATTTAAAAGAATGTACCTATCGGTTATTTTTAGTATATTCATATGAGTAGATTCATATGACTACTGAAATTAGAACTGAAAAATCACACCAAATTTAAAAAATATTGGCATGGCAGCTCTAACTAAGACGAAAACTTGGAACAACTCACTTTGATTCCTAAATAAAGTTTATGTTTTACCGTTTAGCATAAATATTTTCAAGTTTTCTTTTTAGTTCAGGGCTGCCATGGCATGGATGTTTTTAAAGGAGGATGCTCACGTCCTATACATCGAAAATCCTGTCAAACGTATTTTTGTCTGGTTAGTGGATAATTGTAAGTTGTGAGTAATAATAATCATTAACGATCTTAGAAACTTCTGTTAAAGTATTACTTACGTTCTCTATGTGAAAAAAGAGTTCTTTCTTTATCAAGCTTGAGGTTATGTTATGACATCTTCCTTGTAGGTACTAAGCACAGGGCACTTTGTTAATATGGTTACTAGCTACTAGGCATGAAATGAATCCTCTGTTATAGTAGTACCTATAGAGTAGATACATATCAACCTGATATCATGCATAACTGTTATATAAATATCACTCCAAGAGAATTAAATACATTTACACACAGTCTATGTTCTTCTTCTTCTTCTTCTTTAATGGTTTTCTATCGCTTTTTTGCAATAATTCTGCCAATGTCAAGTGAGTAAAATTTGTACGGTTATGTCAAGTCAAAGTCATATTTTGTCAGTCAGTCAAAACGCCAACAGTAAAATGGTGGATATTCTACTGAAGGCTCTAAAACGGCCGTTGAAGCAAAAACGAAAATGCAAGTTTCTAGAATCTTGAAATCATTTGCCAACACTCGTGTACGTTCAAGAATACTTAACGGATAATAATCCACCCTTATTACACATTAAAATTCAGAATACACAGGTTTTAAAAAATAAATTCATAATTCGCAACCGCCATTGTCGGAGTTTCTTCAAAGACCTCCAGTCTATGTTGACTAACTAATATACCCATTGATTGATATGCCCTCTTCTTCTTTTTTGATTAGTGATATAATACTTCGAGATTTTGACATTGACATTTTAACGATCAATCAACCAGTCATCAGTGTTGCCAGAGCTCGTCCATCACAAGTAACGTTTAGCAAGTCAAAAAGTACCGTTTTCATACAAGAACATAATAAATGTGAAAATAAATTATTTAGTAACCGGACCGGAACCGGATTTTTTATATTAAATAATTAATGCATGTTTATTTACACCAAGTCATTGAGTATACTGTGACTATCTGTGGTTCGTAATAAGTGATTAACATTGTACTCTTTGGTAGTGATTTGAATAGCTATATTAATGCAAAAGGTTAATATGGATTTAAATATTTTAGACGTAGAGAAAATTTATCCATGTTTGTGATTTAATTAGAACAAAAAATAGGATGTTTTAAAGTTTAAACCATAATTATCCATGACAAATTGTTAAATCGTATTTGACAGGACCAATCTGTACATGATCCTTTGCCTCGCCGATTTCTGTCTCTACTTTCATTAGCCAGACTTTGTATTGAGTAATGATTGGAGTGCTACTCCCATGGATAGGTATCGATACTTTGAATTCGGAACATCCCTACTTATCAATATCGGTACTGTCAATGTCATTGTCATCTTATTCTTCTTCTTCTTTAATGGCTTTTTTTTTTCTCTTCTTTCCTCTGCCGAGGAAAGGATGGCGCCGCACGTCTTGTGCATTTGCCAGCGTCATGTTCATGATTCTTCATTGTAATGTCTTGCGTTTTCATGGTCTTTAATGGCTTTCTATCGCTTTTTTGCAATAAATCTGCCAAAGTCAAGTGAGTACAATTTGTACGGTTGGTTTTTTTTTCTTTTTCTTATATTTTGCCTCCACACATCGTGTATTTAGCCAGTGTCAAGTATTGTAATTTTGTAATTTTTCATGGTTAAAGCATATATCACGTAAAGTCAAGTCTTAGTCATAGTCATAGTCCAGTCTAAGTCAGGTAGTCATATTCCAGGCAAATTAGCACGGTAAAAAGATCGTCTTTCCTTAGTTTTACTCCACTTGACAAAGTAGGTAAGAAAGTATGAAGAAAGTGACATAAATCGGGGAAAGCCATTTGACTACCGTCTGTACTGACCTTGCTGCGCACTTCCAGTTGGTGGGGCGTCGGAGGATACGGTTTAGCTATAACATAAGTAACATAACCTGTGTTTTATAAGCCAACCCAGAGGTAAGGCGTCGTACTTTGTTGTTCTATAGTAAGTGCTATTGACTGACCCAATAGCTCAGTTGGTAGTCGCTCTGGGTTCTGAACTGCAGACTGTGGGTTCGATTCCCACCCGAGACAAACATTTGTGTGATGAACATCGATGTTTGTTGTGTCTGGGTGTTATATTGTAATCTATGTATGTGTTAACAAATAAAAAGTATCTACTGGTTCCCATAGTACCTACAAGGTATGCTTAGTTTGAGTTTGAGGCTAGATGAATGAAATGTCCACACATATTTACTTTGTCATTTATTTATATTGTAACGTAACGGTCCTAATTTAATCATTACAGGTAATACCCTAAGTAGGTACTTATCTGGTAAATTAAAGTTATCTATTTTATAGGTAAATTAAACTGACTGGTTAGGTATAGAATCAGAGTTTATTTTGTTTTTACAATAGCTAATTTATTACTTTACACTTTATGAAAAAAAAAACAAAGTGGTAGGTATACCTACCTATACATATACCTAATTAAAAGTAAAAGTAGAAGTAGATCCATGGATAGAAAGGTTGACAGGAGTCATTACATTACATACCTATCTATTACCCAATTCAACTAAGAACTACATTCACTATGTATAGCTAAGTACCTACCTACATAAGTTATAAGTATGATTCTTATAGCGGTATATGCCATATTCGTCCCAAAGAAGTTCGGCACGTCCGCGGCGAGTCGGACTCGCGCTCGAAGGGTTCCGTAACATTATCTATAAAAACGAGCAAAAGATGACGTTTGTTGTATGGAAGCCCCCTTAAATATTTATTTAATCCTGTTTTTTAGTATTTGTTGTTATAGCGGTATCAGAAATACATCATCTGTGAAAATTTCAACTGTCCATCTATCAGGGTTCAGTTCAGATCATCGAAAAAACACCCTTTCGATGGTTCAGATACAGCCTCAGACAGAGAGACCTTAACGGAACCCTAAAAATGGCTGATCCAAATTGAATGATTTTTTAAGCATTTTACTTACACTGCTTTACATTGCTCTGCACTGCATGTTAAGCTTTACCTACTTTATATAGGTACCGGTAAATTAAAGGATCCCACGGGATAAAAGTAAAATACGGATGAACCGAATTAACAATAACGATTTGACCTAACAGGTTTAGGTATCTATTTATAGAACTAAATATAAATCAATAAATTAAATTACTTATAGAGGCAGGGATCTTCAATACCTCATTCTTACTCAACATACATAAATAATTATGTAAATGATATGAAAATTCTTTACTTATGACTAATGAATAATGGCTTATAATATTTTTTATACAATTAAATAACTTCTTAGCTGTATTTTTTAATCATAAACATTTATCACACAAATAACAAGCGGATATAGGTACATACCCATCGATATAATTACCTATGTAATTACTTCGTAATTACTAGTTATACTCACATATACATACTTAACAAAATTGATACTAAATATAATAATATAATTATAATTATTACGTACAGAAGTAACTCCAAAAAATATTTTACATAAGTCATACCTAGGCAAACATACGTAGGTAAGTACTTAAACCTATATACGCATATTAATTATCAGTAACAAATGCCTAATTGAATTAAACGTTCATATTTAAATTATGTTTTAGTACCTTGGACCTATACCTAGTTACCTACTTACCTATACTTGTGTGTTACCTAATAGATACTAGCGTAATGAGAAAAAATATCGAAGGTACATAGGTACTTAATTACTTATACTCGGGTATGTAGGTACGGATTAAAATATACCTACCGGCTATATAATGAGTTAATGAGAAGTGTCTATGTAGGTATAAGATAGGCACGTCCAGGGGGTCTAGCAAAGTTCACAATCGCTAACGCTAACGCCTCACGCTAACTCCAAAAATGTATCGAAATGACATTCGCTGCGGAAAAGTTAGCGATTTCCGAAATGTCATTTCAGTACATTTTGGAGTTAGCGTTTGGCGTTAGCGTGAGTGGTTGGTATCTCTGCTAGACCCCCAGTACCTATTACGTAGTAGGTAGTATCTACCTACTATCTATTCTGTGCTAATAGCTTAGTTCAGTTATAAAAATTAAATGATCTGATCGGAGCTCTCTGAAATCACGCTTCGCGTAGAGCGTCGATGGAAGCTTTTCTTTTTTGCGAACTGCGGCTTCGAGTACCAGGAGGGCGGGCTCACGACACTATCCTCGATGCTCTTCATGCTGACGCTCGTCTGCGAGTCCTGGCGCTGCGCCACACGCGACGAGATCGTTTTAACGGCTCTCTCAGTATCCATACAAACGGGGCTCTCATTCCGAAACGGAATATCCTTCATTTCAACTATCTCCACGTCGGTATCGCTCAGACTTACTTTACTAGGCCTGTGCATTCTTGTCGTATCTGTGGTGTACCCGATCGTTTTCATAGTCCCCTCCATGCGCTTAGACTTGCCCCTGAACATTAGCTTCTCGAACTCCTTACGGAATTTCGGATGCGTAATAATGTAAATAAAAGGGTTTATACAAGCGGCTGTCTTACAAAATAACGCAGGGATCATTGACACTATCGGCGTTATTAAATCTTTTTTGCCGAAAATTCCGAGGAGAGCGACCACCGCATACGGCGTCCACGATACAAAAAACAGAGCAATCACGACTATCACTAGAAATGCGAGTTTTATTTCCGCTTTGCGTTTCGTTCGCTCCTTTTGGTGTCTTGATGAGAGTCGTTGTTCCTGGTTTTTCGTTGTGATGTTTCTGTTGCAGACGACGACTTTGAAAATCCTTATGTAGCAAAAGGAAATGGTGCAGAAAGGTGCGAGCCAGGCCGCGCAAAAGAAGACGAAAATAAAGTATCGTGGAGGGAGTTCTTCCGTTAGGTAGTCGAAGCTGCAGCTGGTTAGGTATCCCTCCGGGACGTATTGCCCGTATCCTATGTCTAGCGCGGGGATCGCTGAGAATACGCCGGCGTAGAGCCAAGCGCCGATCGCCATTAGGCGCGCTCGTATCGCCGTGAGGGCCCTCAAGGGCTCTAATGGCCTGACTACTGCCCAGTAGCGATCCAACGCGATGGCTGATAAAGTTGCTATTGATGTAGTACCCGTCAAGCCACCCACGAATCCGTATATTACGCAACCTGAAATAACACGTAGAAAAGAATACTAACATTTGTGCTGGTGATCTAAATTTGATTAAAAGTTGCTGATATCTGCTGCTGTACTACCTTCTTACATAACTTTGTAGGATGTACATGTACCTAAATAGATATCTAACGTAACAAAAATAAAAATATATATCATTGCTGTGGTCATGGGTCCTCTCCATTCATATCAGCCTACGTCGAGTCCCGAGAAGGTCGAGCTGAGCACGAAATAATGAAATATGTATTTTATACAGTAGGTACCCACATAATATCTCGATGGTGTTGGTACTTATATATGGTACTTATAGCGATCACGAACCAGAAGACGCAGCGTATATAGGCTGGCCCTCCACTGGGTGGAACGAAAATCTGGTCAAAGAGCCAATGAGTGCAGGAAATGGAAAGGGAAAGCGTCACTGTGGCTTCTATGGGGAGGCCTATGTTTAGCAGTGCACGTCTTCAGGCTGTAGATGATGAAGTTTACCTACGTTTGACATCATACTAAATAATAAGTAAGTACCTGTTTTTCCTAAAGCCGGTCCCAAGTTAAACGAGTTGAAGACGAAGACGGGCGTTTTAGCAAGCATGAGAAAATCGCTGAGTGCCAGGTTGGCGACCAGGATGTTGCCAGGAGTGCGGAGGGTACGGCATCTGGAAACGAAAAAAATATTTATATGTTTACAGATTATAGGTAGCACATAGTGTCAATTAGGGTGAGTTTTCTGGTATGGACAGTTGCCAAAAGCGAGTATTGCGCGTGTGTATTTATTGTTCCCGAATAAATGCCTCAGCGACTGGATACAGCACCGTATTGCTGAACAGACAGACATTAAAATAATGAAAACGAGAAACTTCTGAGGACCATTAACTAGTTGCAAGAGGTAGTACACTGGGGTACCTACTCTGGATATCCTGGATTGGATGAGCCTTTATCTTAACAAAGTACCTATACCTACGCCCCTGTATTTGTATATTTTTAGGTAGATACAAATGAAAAGTAAAAATATGGGACCAGACCAGGTTAATAAAACCTCTTTTCTGTTCTGTCTGATGCATGGTAAAATGTAGATATCCATCAATCCACACTTCGCCAGCGTGGTGGATTAAAGGCTAACGGGTTTCAGCGGTGGGTACGAAACTGGCCTGACGAAGACATCATGATAAACATGATTTAAAATTTTAATTCACTGTTCAAACACATAATAGTGATCACAATGTAGTAATATATACCTACGCACGAAATGCTTGTTTCTACAGCATTGTTTACACAGGTGATAAATTGCTTACTAAACTGCAAAAAAATAGAATCCATTTCAGTTAAGTTTCAACTCAACTCAACCGAGCACATCTGATAAATATCGAATTAAAAATGTTTAAAGGAACAGTTTTGATCTTAATTACGATCGCTGCTGTGGTTTGTACGCAGCATAGTGATGAAATTGTTGAGATTGAAAATTTTACAATAACAACAAAATCAAGTGAAGTTTCTCAATCAGACGGAGTTGAGGAAAACAACGATATCAATGATAACGTTACTAAACCTAGCTTCGCCAAAGATTGGGCAAATGAAAAAGGTTCAGAAGATACGACTTTCAGCCCAGATCTCGATGTGAATGCAGCAAGTGAGGATATTTTCCAATACTTTTGAAATTGACAATTCTTTTGTTTAAGTATCGTCATAACTGCTATGAATTTACGTTTTTCTTTCAGAAAGCGAATTTAAAGCGTGGGCAGAAAAATTGGACTGTTCGAAAACATCTCTCAACGGCTTAGATTGCTCTTTAATTAAGAAAATGTCTAAACATGTGGATAGAATAAACGTGACAAAATTGTTGCCACGCATGAAGATGTTGCTGCGTAAGATGGACGAGAAGAAGCCTGAAATGGATCCCGAAATCAAACGCTTTGTACAGAAATACAGAAAGTTTATATAGAAAATGGATCCAGGCTCGTGTATAGAATGTACCTACCTATTTACATAAGTAGGTACATAGTTAATATAGTGTTATGTAAAGTTGTTACATACCAATTTGAATAGTACCTTACTACTATTTCCATTGTTCTTCCTTTTCTTATTTTAAACGTTCATTGCCAGTTTCTGTTCAATTTCGAAATAAATACCATATCATCTGTCTGGGTCAGCCTTCTATTACAAAAATATGAAACAGAGTACCTTTATCAAAAGACTTGAAAGGAAAATATTCTGCGACTTATGACACTACACAATTTTATGAAAGGGCAAACGACGATGATGAAATTCTATTTTGGCAGCTCTTGCCTATTTCTTGAATAGTGTTGACCCTTGTCAAATATATTGATTTAACTGCTTGGAGACTTCGAGATAATTAACGTTTTTTTCGATTTCTACGATTCTCCGTCATTTCTTGAACAGTCAAAGCTATACCTAGGTACTTACTTAGCTTTTTTGCAGAGTTGTATAAACATTAACAGAATGTTTTTTTGAAGTGGGCGTGGATGTCTAAATACGAATAGAATAGAATAAAATTTTATTACTTAAGTATGTGTGTTTTATTTTATCCAAAATGTGAGGAATAGCGAAAATCGCTCAATGGAGTCACACACCCGATTTTGATGACAAATAAAACGCATCATTGAATTTCTAAAAAGTCAATATTCTTAGCTAGCCAGGATAGTTGTGACCCTACTCGTATACTGACATCTAATACTATACAGTATTACAAGTTAGTAATCGTGACGTTTGCGACGTTTTAGGGTGCAACGGTGTTATAAGTAAGTATTAGCTAGACCCAGACGTAGTACCTACCTATGTCTGTGAAGTTAGTAGGTAAGTAAATATATACTTATAGTCGAGGAACGGAATCGTAACATTCCAAAATGACTGTTTAATAGCTCCTGTTATTGATGCGAATCTTGTCTCCTCGTTTCAGGTTGCTTCCGAACATCAAAGCAACCTGAAAAATGTTTTTAAATATTTTAGTGTTTGGTTGTCGTTTCTACGTTTTATGACTGTGCCATGCTTTAGGACGGACATCCGACAGAGATAGAATTCGTTACTTTTATCTCTATGGGACATGCAAATACTTTGTAAAAATACATTTATTATTTATATCTTGCAATAATAAATGCAGGTACATAAACAAATGACAGATGAACATGATGGATGCAGGATGCGAGCAGCCACTCAAAGTGGCGCTCTCTGGAGGAGGTCTATGTTCAGCAGTCGACGTCTCCAGGCTGTTGATGATTATGGTGGTTTACGTACCAATAAAGTCAGTATTCGACCGGTATAATATACAATACGTATGTATATAAAATAAAACAATACCTACTTACATAAATATTGCCTAAACCTATAAAATATATCATACACTTGTGCCCAAATGCATTTATTCTATGTCCTGAAACATAACTTTACTATGCAAGGGTAAGGTATAAGATAAGACGTATTTTAGGAACTAGGTGATAAACATGCCAAGAAAAGGCGCCTATAACGAACATAAAAAATGTAAGGTATCGAATGGTAGTGTAGATTTAAGACCCATGTTGGACACATAAATGTATGTAAGCGATGTAAGTATGAGATGACGTATCCAATCATTACCTACTCCTTTTAATGCAGCGCTTGCGTCGTATTTCCTCCACTGGTTAAAACTTAAGCCTTATTCAAACCACGCGGGATTCCGCCCGGGTAATTTGTATAAAGTTCCGCTCAATCAGAAAGGGGACAAATTGCGAACACACCGTTTTGATCTAGACGCGGAACTTTAATACAAAATACCCCGCGGTATTGACCGCTACTTACAGCGGTACCTAACTAAAAATAACGCGCCGGTTTGAATAGGGCATTAGATTGGTAGTCTATAATACTTACTTATAATCCAGGAAAAGTCTACAAGTACCAACATTCTGCCTGCCTTTTTGAGATTTCATCAAAAATAATTCAAAAATAATCCATACCTACAGGCGTATGGATTTTAATGCCGTTTCTACCTGTCGTGTATATTCCAGCTGGCATGGCCTGGGCCTGAAATGACATTTCGGGAATCGCTAACTTTTCCATAGCGAATGTCATTTTGATACATTTTTGGAGTTAGCGTGAGGCGTGAGCGTTAGTAGTTGGTATCTTTGCTAGACCCCCTGGGCAGCTATTTGTTTAGTATAAGTTTCGGCGTGATGCGGGTGATGCGCTTTCAAAGAGACAAAAAATAATAAATATAATAATAAAATAAATTGTACTTCTATTATGGTACAAAAATGTACAGTAAGTAAGAGCAGGTTTGATGACGTCACGTTAAATCGTTTACTAAATACATCATGTTGACACCGAAGTGCGACAGTGATAACGCTGTATAAAAATGTAGACGTCTTGTTCTCACGCAAAAATACTTTATAAGTTCATGGTACGAATTGAAACAACATTATTGTAATCTTGAAGCATTACTGTCACGAACCATGACTGTTTTGTATTAGTTTGTGGTAAGGCCCCAGATATAGGCAGTAACGTTTTTGACTAAGGTTTATTCTGTGTATATTAGCTTTTATGTTGTCGTATTTGTAACTATTATTATGTCAATTAGCAATCTCCTAATTTTCCACTATCAATTATTAGTGGAAAAATGAATTGATGTACTACCAAATGGATGACGATTCCAAGGCAACATTACCATTGAACTATAATGAATATAGCGTAAGGTTTTGTTGTAGTATTGTAACGGAAAGATTAAATTTTTACTTTTTTATTGTCTCCGTAAGTTGTTATAAAATCGCATTGTGAAACTGTAATGCCATAATGTTTGGGGTTTAACAAAAAGAATAGATTTATTCATTAAATCTTAAAATAGTTATCCATTTGGTACATGGACATTGGACACCTAATGTATGTTAGAAATCCCTGATTCTAATGTTTGAACGGCTGTCAAAATTAACTTATTTAATCACAACTCCCAATGAATGAATAAATTATTTATTGTTTTTATTAAATAACTGATTAGTATTGTGTATGTTTATATTCAAATTAGTTACCTACATTAAAAAAAATATTCATTACTTATAAGTACAGAATTAGCCAAATTCAGATTACGTTGAGCAGGCGATACTGCTATAAAAATCATAAATATAGATTTAGCTAAGTTATAGTTATAGTATAGTGTACCTGCGAGTAGGTAACCTACCTACTATAGATAGAAGATAAATTTAAAGACGTAGCTGGGCCTTGATGGGCTTGGCCGTTATTTCATCGAACAAAATGTCGACAATGATCATCTTTTTTCAGGTGGGGTGTCTTAATAAATAAAACGGTAATAATAATAAATAGCGATGTGGCGTCGCAAGAAGTTTTTATTTCTTTTCTTCATGCTCTCTGCGAGAGCATTCGAAATTAGAACATAGAAAAAATAACAAATGAAAGTTGTTTACTTTTTGACAGAGCAATCACGGTGAAAATTTCTGTTGGTCGATGCGTATATCTCGTAAGCTCTTGGACAATAAATAAGTGATATATAGTATCGTGCAGTCTTTAATTACCAAAGTGGTGACCCTCGGAACGTGAAGGAGCCCGTGTCTACACACCAACGTGGTTACCACGGCCAGAGTGGTGACCAAAGTTGAGTTACCAAAACGGTGACTCCTTCGTACAACGCACCTAAACGCTGCGGAATTTCACAGGCTCTATACATATTGAGAGATAATAGCAGCGCGCGAGGCTGACGGGTGACGTCGCACTGCATGGCACAACTGCACTGCACGGCGCTGGCGAATTCGCGACGTGCAACGCTGACGACGTGCGACGCCCCCCTTGCGAGCGCTTTCTTCGGGGAGCAGTATAACGCCCGTGGTCGTGCAACTGGAGCTGCACTCAACGCTACCTAGTGCCAGGTGACCCGCGGACTACGACGATCATTTTCTGGATGTCAAGAGGTACCGAACATTGATATTATTTCGTTCGTGTTGGTGATGGAATAATTTGCGTGCATGCGAACATTGAGATAACAACAGATAACAAGTACAGTCACGGTATAAAGTGTTTGTCAAAATATTTTTTGTGCCGTATTAAAATTTATGATTTTTTGTACATTGATAAGGTTTACTTAAGGTGACGGTACATTCTTTATTTAAGGCGGAGCGGATTAATTTTATTTTTTATACAACTTTTATACTGACCTTATTTTATAGTTACTGTTTTATGCTTACCTTTTTATAAACGCATGTTACCTTGCACGCACACCAACCCTCATTTTTTTTTTCTCTCTCTTTCGGGTTGATTTTGCTTTTTTTCTGTGCACATTCTCGTTTGACTTTCCTACCGGTTTTGGTGGTACAATATGAGTGATAGTGAGGTTAACGAATTTAGGCCTGCTTCTACACTACCGCCGAATCACGACCAACCTGGCACGAGCGGCATGGAAAGGATGATCGTAAATAGGGTATCCATCCGCACCCCTCCTTTTTGTAAGGACCGTCCTGCGTTATGGTTTGCTAGTCTAGAGGCGCAATTTAGTATCAATAATATCACGCAAGAAGTGACAAAATTTAATTTTGCAATTGCGCATCTGGACACCAACTGCACTAGGGAAGTAGAAGACATCATTATACAGCCACCGAAGGTACTGCCATATACAAAATTACGAGACGCGATAATTTCTAGGTTTTCCGACTCTCGCGAACAAAAGGTCAGACGCGTACTGGAAAAAGAGCAGATTGGTGACAGGAAGCCGTCATCTTTCCTGCGGCACCTTAAATCTTTAGCGGGGCCTACATTTCCTGATGAGCTTATGAAAACTATTTGGATGGGCCGGCTACCACGTTTTCTCCAAACAGTTCTGGCAGCCCAGCGGTTGAAGGAATTAGGAGAGCTCAGCGAGTTAGCAGATAGTTTGTTGGAAATTAATGCTCCATCCACATTGGAGGTTTATTCCAGTCATGCGAACTCAACACTACCGCTAGCGGATGATGACAGCACAGTACAACAGCTGGTTAAAAAAGTGGATGAGCTTACACGTATTGTTGCATCGCTCGCTACTACTAGTGACCATGGTCGTGCGCGCTCCAACCGTAGTCGTAGCCGTAGTCGTTCACGTCCACGCAACCCGGAACTGTGTTTTTACCACGACCGATTTGCAGCCAAAGCACGCAAGTGCGTACCACCGTGCAATTGGTCCGGTGCTTCACCTAACGTCCAGGGAAACCAGAGCAGCGGTCGGTAGAGGCGACAGCCGATTGCTCTACATCAAGTCGCCGTCTTTTCGTAACCGATCGGTATTCAAACCAAAAATTTTTGGTCGATACTGGTTCGGACTTATGCTGCATACCGCGTCGGTATGTTAATAACCGCACATACGAACCACAGCCATATGACTTAGTTGCTGCAAACGGTACTAAGATTAGCACTTATGGTTTGGTGCAGCTAAATCTATGTTTAGGGCTTAGGCGCGAGTTTAAGTGGAGTTTCGTAGTGGCAGACGTAGAGAGCGGCATTATAGGCTCGGATTTTTTGTCACACTACCACTTGCTACCTGACTGCACCCAAGGCAGACTGCGTGATGGCAAGACTGGACTTTCTTCTGCCGCAGATCTTCGTGCAGCAGACCAACCAAGCGTCAAGGTAGTATCCTTGCCTGACTCGCCATACACTGCGATTCTGGCTAGGTACCCAAGTATCACGCGACCACCTGGAGCACCACGGGAACCTAAACATACCACCGTGCACTACATTAATACAACGGATGGTCCCCCCGTTACAGCTCGACCGCGCCGCCTTGCACCCTTGAAGCTCCGCATCGCGAAGAAAGAGTTCGAGGATATGGTTCACGCTGGTACTGCTCAACCTTCGAGCAGCTCATGGTCCTCTCCATTACACCTCGCACCCAAAAAGGATTCCACGTGGCGTCCTTGCGGAGATTACCGTGCGTTGAACGCCCGCACTATTCCAGATTGTTACCCCGTTCGGCATATAGGTGATTTTGCGCACAATTTAGCTGGCTCTACTGTGTTTAGCACAATAGACCTAGTTAAAGCCTACCAGCAAATCCCAGTCCATCCAGGTGACATCTGCAAAACGGCAATCATTACACCGTTTGGGTTGTACGAATTTCCGTACATGACCTTTGGGTTGCGTAACGCGGGACAGACATTTCAGCGATTTATCGATGAAGTGGTGCGAGGCCTAGACTTCTGCTTTGCATACGTAGATGACATCCTAGTGTACTCCAGCAGTCCAGCACAGCATGCAGAACACCTGGAAATTTTATTCCAGAGGCTGCACGACTATGGAGTTGTCATCAACGTCACTAAGAGCATTTTTGGAGCAGAAGAAGTCTCGTTCCTTGGCTATCGCATCAATGCAGCAGGCACACGTCCACCAGAGGACAGAATTCAAACTCTGGTGGAATATCCGCAACCCAAGACTGTACAAGGCATGCGCAGGTTCATTGGCATGGCGAATTATTATCGTCGTTTTTTGCCCGATGCAGCTAAGTATCAGGCGCCGTTAATCGACGCCGTTACTGCAATACAAGGCAAAGGCAATAAGCCGTTCATATGAACGCCTGAGCTCGAGGAGTGTTTTGAAACCTGCAAGAGGAGCTTAATGTCCGCTACTATCTTAGCTCATCCGGACTGCAATGCTTCGCTTGGCCTATTCACAGACGCCTCGAGCACTCATGTGGGTTCATGCCTTCAGCAACGCATCGGCGACAAAAACGACTGGCAACCACTGGCCTACTTTAGCAGGAAGCTTAACGCTAAGCAGGCACAGTGGCCCGCGTACTACCGCGAACTCTTGGCTGTGTATGAGAGCGTGCAGCATTTTAGGCACATTTTAGAAGCCCAGCATGCGACCATATACACAGACCACAAGCCGCTTACTTATGCTTTTGTACAGCGACGGGAGAAGTTGCCACCCGTACAGCTGAATCAGCTGTCATTTATCAGCCAATTCACCACGGACATAGTCCACATCAAAGGCATTGATAATGTCGTAGCTGATGCCATGTCTCGCATCGAGTCGATCTCGCTGGAAGAAGATTACGCTGCACTCGCTCAGTCTCAGGATACTGACGAAGAACTAGCCAAAGTGCGTGGCAATTCTTCACTCAAACTGGAACCTATCGTCATTCCAGGCACTAATGTCTCCGTTTTATGTGACACATCCACTGGTCGACCACGTCCCTATCTGACGTTACCTTTTCGACGCGCCGCATTTGACCGCTGTCACAACCTCAGCCACCCTGGTGTGCGGGCAACCGTTCGCTTGGTGACTGAGCGCTACGTTTGGCCGAACATTAACTCGGACTGTAGCAAGTGGGCGCGCTCTTGTCTTGACTGTCAGCGCAATAAGGTTACCCGACACATTACGTCGCCTCTCGGGCATTTTGATACACCTTCTGGCAGATTCAAGCACATCCATATTGATATCATAGGACCGCTACCGCATTCCGGTGGATATAATTATTGTCTCACCGCTATCGACAGGTACACGCGGTGGCCTGAGGTATGGCCTATGACGTCAATAACTGCAGAGGAAGTGGCAGAGACGTTAGTATCCGGTTGGATATCTCGTTTTGGAGTACCCAGCGTTATAACAACTGACCAAGGACGCCAATTTGAGTCCGCGTTGTTTAAACGTCTCCTAAATGTATGCGCCACAAAACGAGTTCGCACCACCAGCTACCACCCTTGCGCAAACGGCATGGTGGAGCGCATGCACCGCCAGCTTAAGGCATCGCTAATGTGCCATGCTAACACATGGACAAGAGCGTTGCCACTTGTTCTCCTCGGCATGAGGACGGCCCTCAAGGAGGATTTAAAATTATCTTCTGCTGAGCTGGTCTATGGGGAGACACTCCGTTTGCCTGGTGAACTCATAGTGCCTCCAGAAGTACCTGCAAGTCCTAGTGACATCGCGGATTTTGTCACGGATCTAAGACGTGGTATGGAAGCTCTACGTCCCATACCCGCTTCTCGGCACGCTGAACCATCGCATTTTATCTACAAAGATTTAGCTACAGCGACGCACGTATTTCTTCGCGACGACACGGTTCGCCGCCCATTACAGCCTCCATATTCCGGACCGCATCGGATCCTTAAGAGGTCGGATAAGACATTAACCTTGGTTGTAAATGGGAAGGAATCTACCGTTAGTGTAGATCGGGTGAAGCCTGCGCATCTGGATCCTGGTCTAACATTAAGTAGTGGTGCATCATCTACTCCGCCCGTGCCAGCTCCAGCTGTAGTCGCAGCTCCTGCCTCAACACCTGCTCCGGTTACCACCAGGGCTGGTAGGAGGGTTAGATTTAGAGAAGTGCTTGACTTGTAATTATAGTTTATTTTTATTTTTTTCTAAATCAGTTTTTCCTTCTCCGTGGGGGGGTGATGTGGCGTCGCAAGAAGTTTTTATTTCTTTTCTTCATGCTCTCTGCGAGAGCATTCGAAATTAGAACATAGAAAAAATAACAAATGAAAGTTGTTTACTTTTTGACAGAGCAATCACGGTGAAAATTTCTGTTGGTCGATGCGTATATCTCGTAAGCTCTTGGACAATAAATAAGTGATATATAGTATCGTGCAGTCTTTAATTACCAAAGCGATAATGAAATACTTAAACGATAGATTGTCTAAACGATCTCCAAACGGTTTTACTTATTAGAGAAGAAAGTGTAGATTATACTGGGCGTAATTGAATTCGTTAGCATCCTTTGAAACTAGGTACCTACCTACTCCTGATACCGGTCACGTGTGGACCAAAATTTTTGAATTCTAACACATTAAATTGGTGATAATAATAACTCCAAAATATGGAATAACTTACTTAATCCAATGCTACAATACTAAATTTAATTAAAATAATGAAGTGCTGTTTTTAATTAGTACATACAAGGTATAAAAACGTTTAAATGTATCAAAATCATCCATGCCAACTGCGTTAGGCGCCGCGAAAATCTTCATAATTTTCAATAAATATATTTTCTTTTACACTCTTTACTCTTTAATAACCATCTATAAATGATGTACTATCAAGGGCTCAATTTATGCTAATGAATTAAATTACACCTGTATACCTACCTACCTAGCGTTAATTAACTTTTATGTCTGCACGAATATTGCTAGCTAAGGTAATCCATAGGTACCGGTTGTGGTTATCACAGTGCATCTCAGCTCCCATAGTAAAAGTAGGTACCTAATTCTTAGCTTGGGGCTTATAGATGGCGCTTTGTGGAACGTTCACAAATATTTATCTTCTAGGATTTTTATATTAATGAGGCACGGATACGATACGAGTGATAACAAAGGAATAACATATAACCACCCAGTTTCAACGGAAACAGGGTGGTTGAGGAGCTAACGATGTGTGTCTTTACAACTTCCGAAACTCGCAAAATAACAAAGAAATAACAATTCCCTTTTATCAATCCCTCCCTTGTTCTATCCACTCCATCATCAGTTCAATCCAAGATATCGTGGTGTAATTGGATTTTCTTAGGTTTGAAATGAGTTATGTTAGTAATTAGATACCTACCTAATTATTAGATAAATAAAATGATTAAGATATTCTTAATCAACTTAATTATAATTTATAACTTAATTAAGTACTTACATGTATATGCATCCCTATCCTTTAAAATAAGATAGGAGTTATGTACGATATGCTACTGTATTTTTTTATTATTTACACGACATTATTACTTACTTAGGTACCAATAATTTTATTGTTTCCATACAAGTTATAGCTAAGTTAAATACAAAATGTAACGGCTAAAATAAATTTATTTCTAAACTAAAATATACTAAGTAGATATGTATATAATATACCTTACTATGTGAACTTAAAAATGTCCTATAACAGAGATTATAAAGTAGTAGCAATAAATAATAACAATTAAATATTATACCTATGGTTTTTAAAGCACTGCTTTTTAGATTGTTATCCTAAGATTTTGAACCAGTTACTCTCCAGCTGGTATTATTCTCATCTCATTCCGTATGCTCCTACCTTTGCATTGCTGAAGGAGGATTGCGGATAAATTGCTGAAAGTTCTGAAAGTCGACACCTCGTTTGTTTCACACTTCCCCTCGATGTATTGCTTCAGTAATGAAATATTTCATGGATACCCAAGCATTCTACATTCAACTCGCTCAAATATTTTACAAATTGAGATAAGTAGCGTGTGATTTCCTTGGCTGCTTTTCAAGTAATAAATCTTAATATCTGTTTTCTTATAAATTATTATTTTGGCTAACATTTATACGTCAAAACGTAACAAATTATTTTTGTTATAGGATATGTATCTATCAGTAGTTGTTCCTGTATCTAACTAATGGCGTGACAGATTTTATTGCGTTTATTACTACATTATAGGAGAAAATAATCATGCATGAGCTTCCTTTCATTTATTTGTTCCCATGAGTGCGATAGAAGCCAATAGACTTGAGAAGGTAAGGCAGGGCTAACAATATTTTTATCCTGCCCTCTGACTTTTCTTGACTCATCGATATTTATCACAAAGGAAGCAAAAGCTAGTAGGTAAATACAATATACACATAGGTAATTTCAAAGTATAGGTTATCAGTATAGGTAGGACCAAATTAATCTTTTGTAAAATTAAGTCAGACATAAAGATGAAAGCTACTATATATCGAAGAGTAATCAAATAGTAGACCCTTTAAATATAAAATGGAATAAATGGACTATAAGTATTTTGATAATAATACCTTATTCTGGTCTGATAATTCCGTAAAAAGGTTTTCTAGTTGATAATAATAGCTGGGCTGATAAATCTATAAAAAGCTTATACAACGAAGCTTAAGCTTTCCTGTTATATGTAGATCCAATAAAATAAGCGCGGAAATAGAGCAGGTTAATTTATTTCTGATTCAACGTAGGTACAACAATCATACATCAAAGTACGAGTAGGTAAAACTTTTATAAATTTAATTCGGCAGAAATCTTTTATCGTTTGCCTAATCTTTTAATAAAACTAGACTAAACTGTTTACACATGAAAAATCCAGAGGTCGTGCACTTAGTGGATTAGGTTTAAAAGTAGCTGGCGGGGTTGATGAAGGCAGGGAAAGGGTTGAAATAGACAATTCGTGCTCTGACAAATCGTTGCTTGTGCTTTAAGAACCTCATATACCTGCACCCAACTCAGTCATTTACAGATAGATGTGTTAGCTGGTGTGTGTGAATTATGTGATTGTGTAGGTACCTAAATCACAGCGTGTAGCCAACAGTGAATTTATGAGCAATTCTAGACACTGTATAACCTAGGAGAGTTCCATGTTAGTAACCAAAGTTTGCGTCCGTGAGCTCTGTTTAATAGCTTGTGAGTTATGCTTACGACTCTTTAGACAAGATATTCCCAAATAACTTATTAGGGATGGTACCTAGACAGAAAAATCATATCGCTAAACGTACTTATACTTACCTATGTATAGTGGTAATAAACCTGTTATTTTGCCAGCATTACTTTCATGTTTTACTTACTAAAAATAATTAAATTATTTTCATTTGCTCCAGAGTGGCTTACTGACTGAAATACATCGCTGCCTAAGTCTTAGCCATATAATTATTACAGCTTTACCATTCTCTCAATTATTATCGAATAATTAACATAATTAGGTACATGTTTCCTTCGGCAATGAAAGCCAAGTGGGTATTAAAAGGCTTAATAGGTACCTTAATAATACCTACCTCACATGAAATTAGGCTGTAACCGAGTTTAATCAGACCCATGTTTGACTTTTGAAGAAAATAATGAAGCTGTATAATGTTGGAGTTTGCACTTCTACCTGTGAGACGGGGTAAGTATTTACCGTACATGTACCTACGTACATTATTTGTTTTGAGTTCTTAACATGTATCGGATACAGTTACAAGTATGAAGATTAAGTGGTTAGGTTAACATTTACTTTTCATCAGAAGGTGAGTGTTGGTTTGATATCCCTACTCCTACTTAAATAAAAAAATGAGTAACTTATATAACCTACTTACATTAACGGTGGAAGATGTCCACTGCTGAACACAGGCGTCCCCCACAATACCCCACTTTGGACACTTAGGTATCATAAGGAGCGTGAACACCACGCTTGGCAGGCGCCTTGGGTGATCGCAGATAATTTTAATGTACCGAGGAGAATGTTGCTGCCCGTTCTGTGGATATGCCATAACCGGCACTTACAGCACCCATGGGAAGAGATGGGGTGGCTATATTCTTACACCACCAGGATAATACGGCAGTATTTACCTATTTATTTTCTTTTCTATTCTACTTATCAATTTAAAAACCCTGAACATAAATGGTTTCAATAAATTATCCACTGATTACATTATTAGCTTTTTGACGATATTAAACATAACTATATTGGTAGGTACAGGTACCTACTCTACTCACACACAATTCTGCTCCATCTATATTATCCTCAATAGCCAAAATAGTAAAACATATCGAAAAATAAAATATTAACTCCAATAACAAATGTAAAACATAACAAGCTCCTTTTCCAAAAATATCGACATAATAAGGAGATGACAGGGATGACGAGGATGGATAGCGGATGGGAGATGATAATATGATTATAGAAGTTTTAAACGAATTCTCTAAGAAATTTTTCAAGTTCTGTCCTTTAGTATACCTAGAGGCCTTAACCTAGGTAATAAATATATATTCCTAGTGAAAATATTTTTAATGAGAAAATAGACGTAACTTACAGTACCTAAAATATATGATTATAGTTAAAGTTTCTATCGTTGAGGTAACCAAAATAACAAGCTGTAACGACAAGCCGTTACGGCTTCATAAATCTTGGAATTGCATTGTCGCCACGCTGTCTGACATATTTGCTTGGCCAAACAAACTTTTTATGTTATATGCGCACTAAAAGTATTCAATACGCCCAACGATAAAAAATATTAAGAAGCGGGAAATGGACACGACAAGTGTAAAAATAAGAAAATCAAATATGATAGAACTGTCAAATAGGATTGTCCCAGAAACTAGCACGTGCGTATGGTTCTAACTTTTACTTTCAACTTTTTCTTGTGTGCGTATATAACTATTGGACGTCAACCTTTGTCAATAAAATAAACCTGCGGCGATAAACCAAAGAGTAGGTATATTTGTAACGGCCAGCTCTGATTACCTAGTATACTTTGGAAGATGGGTAATGAAAATGAATCACGAGACTCATAAATATGCTAAATGGTTTGCCAAAAATATCGCCAAATTGTCCTAGATTCATTCAGTTTAATATAGATGCGTAGTACTTGGTTTAGAGTTTAGAGACTGAGACTGTTTAAATGATTCAGACTATTTTGACAGTCTGGGATATAAGCCAAATAGGTCAAAGACCTAGAGACACCCCCTCTAGATAATGAGCAAAAAATTGATTGTAATACATTTCATAGAAAGGACTAGGTTTTTTGTCAACTTGCATTGAACATTGTTGGTCCATTGCTAGACATCGTCATAGTCATACCAAAGTACCTAGTACCTAACCACGTCCCACGTTGCTGCAGCACATTTAACTAATATCAGTGTTCAACGCAAAGTATCGCTTTAGTTGGAGGGCGTCCTTACGTTTTCCGTGAAATTCATGATGAATAGTCGTAAAAATTTTAAGATTGATAAGTGGTAGAATTTATTATATTAATTATATATTTACTATGCAATTATTTAATAATGATTATCATGTGGGTGTGTTTTGTATCACAAAGAAATTAATTTTAAAACGGCACAAACATGAAGCAGTCATGTTGGTTTAACATTTTCATTCATTTTGTAATAAACAATTTTAAATTTCAAAAAGTTCGTATGAGGTTTGGAATTTTAATTTGATTTGTTTACGTGTTTTGTTTTAGCTATTGTTTCCTGCCACAGTATAACTTTTAAAATAATTTTGATACGTACCTAAAATACATAAAGAGCACCAAAATATTTCCAAAGACCCCGAGGCTCAGCAAAACAAGGTAGATGCTGCCGAAGGTGTAATGTATGCGAGGGTCTGGAGGAAGGAACTGAAGCCAGTGGGAGTTGATCACCAGAAGGTAATCATCAGTGAAGAAGCCGTACCTACGCCATAGCCCCACTGGCCAGCGTTCTTTGAACTTCTCTATAAGAAGCAAATTTCCTTCCACCACATTAGGAATAATGGATTGAGACTGGGATTTTAGCTCTCCCACTGGGCTTACGATAGTCTTTTCTTTGTGCTTTTCTGATAAATAACTTGACATTCTTCTTCGCCTCTTCCACAGTCTTAGATCTAATCGATGCCACAAAAACTCCTCACGACACTTGAATGGAATATAAACAGATTTTGGCACAATCTCACTTTCATAGTCAACACCTGTCATGAAATCATAGTTCTCATCCATTTGAGAATCATTCACATTGACGCATGATATTATAGTCGAAAAGGCGATGATTACTACTTTTATTACTTTCGACATTTTAATCACACGGTTGATTAAAAGTTTTCGCGCATACAATAAAGTAAAGAGACACAACCGTTCTCGGAGCTTTCCAAGACAAAATGTTACTCACTCGTAGTTGGGAGAGGAACGTTGAAGAGGGACGACACTCCCGATGGATACGGCACTTTTGTGCGGAGGTTATTGTACATATTTCTAGTTTTGCACGTAAAATAGTCAAAGATCTATTTTTGATGTGGCAGACAGCGTATGTGTAGGACGTTTCTACTATGCCAACTGGTTGCAACCTAGCGGATTGCGTAGGTACCACCGACGGTGCGGTAACTACTATTCTGCTTTATTATTTAACATTTCGTAGATAAACACGTGATTCTTCTAAGGCTCGTATTACAAAACGATACTCAGTCGTCGATCTGTGATCAAGTCAAGATTTCATTCATGAATCGGTCATTTTGTGAATGAAATCTTAACTTGAGTACCGATTGACGGCTGAGTATCGTTCTGTAATACGGGCCTAAGTAATTCAATGATTTATCTTCGAATGTTTAGTGCAGGTAATAAAACATTTGCACATCCTTTAAAATGGCCTATAATTTATAGCTCCAGGTTACTACCGAGATTCCTGGAGCATGTGAGTACATTACTCTTTACATCTCGACTTTTATTAAGAAATTTGAATATTTTCTTGACTTTTATGATATCACTTAAGAAATTCGTTATAATGGTGTAACAAGATTTTTGCCCATTTGTATTTGTAAATGTAAAGCCTTGGATTGGAGACAAAGGCAAAAACAAATCCTTGTTAAAAGATCAAAGCTCCGCAAGAAACTTACGCCATAAATATAGCTGAAAGTGATACGTCTGAGAGCTTTATTGCCTAGTAGGTAGGTATAAGAGGTTCGCTATCGGCATTCTTCTCTAACCTTTGACTATTAAGTTGAATAGTCAAAGGCTCTAACAGCGCAGGCATCATTTTAGAAAGACTCATTTCTCAAGTCAATTAAAATTTATTTATTACAATACATACTCGCGCCGCCCTGTGTCACAACAACCACACCACAGTCCTATTGTAGTTTTCCCTACATACTTGGATCATTAAAATATTAGGTATTTTGGGTTAGTGTGTGCAAATCATTTCGATGTTCGATGTATTAAAGTATATGACGTAGCTAACGTCGCACTTTTATTTCGGGATAGAAAAGATAAGAGATGAAGACATCTTACCTGTTCCCGTCATCACGTAGTATAAAGTAGGTATAAACAAAGGGGTCTAAGGGGTCTGCATAGATATTATACCATTTTCTTTTCTTTAAGACCATTTTATTGAAAGTACCTACGAGATTTTATCTTACACGCACGAGAAAAATCATGGAGCCATGACAATTCAGTAAGGGCTTTTCTGAATAAAATGAATAAAGTAGGTAATGTGGCGCAATCTGTGGGATACCATGTTTGAATAAATATGAAAGGGGGACTATTTTGTTGCAAATTTCGATAAAACTACTTAGAAACCCGTTTCTTGCTTCCGTTTATCTCATATTCAGTTCGAAATATCTCCTCTTTTCTATGAACGGATACCTTTTTCTTTCTTAAATGTCAGTACGTACTTCATGTATGGATATGAGAAACTTTGGGAAATCCTTGAAATGATGAAATAATGGAGTCTATTATACGAGTTTTAGGTACATGTTCTACAATTTTCCAAAGTTTCTAGGCAAATCTGCCTCAAGGATTAAACAACCCAAAATTAATATTTTCAGTAGGGTCTTGATTTTATTACTTTGGGCGCAGAATATATTAATTAAGGTATCTCTAAATCTTACATGGAAACATGGTTTAGTGAATAAATATTTTAGGTAAAAGCAGTTTACTACTGCCGGAGGGTTACATTGGTATTATATTATATTCCTTACCTCAAATACATAAAAAGAACTATGATGTTGCCCCAGCATCCCACCGTGGCAAAGAGTAGATAAAGCACTGCCAGTATCTTCTGCACCGTTTCACTTGGCGGAGGAAACTGCAGCCAGTGTTCGTTAATTAAATCCAGGTAGTCATCAGAGAAATATCCGAGCTGTCTCCATCGCCATACAGGCCATAATCGTTTGAAGTCAGAAACTAATATAGCGTGTTCTACAGTCTTATTGACATTTACTGAGCTGCTGTTTTTAGAATCATCGGATTCAGCGAGGCGGTATGCCGCATCTGGTTCGCTTTTGTGTACAGAACGTTTGACTCTCTCTAACAGTTTTCTCGAGGTCTCGTCCTGGTGGCTCCATATTTCATGTATACCTGTCACATTAGAATTACTGACGCCACTCTCTGTGTGCAAGTCTTTGGGAAACTGTTTCGTTATACTACTGCTGCACAGAACGCTTAAAAGAACCAAAACTGCAAATGCAGAAAATGAAGTAACTTTCATGATTTACTTATTTTTTAAGTGTAGGTAGACGTGTTCTTCGTATGGTATCTTGTGATGTTATACAATGAACAAGCAGGCGGTTTATTTGCGTCAGCCTTCATGCTTTACCAAGTATTCCTTTGGGATCATTTCGAGTCTATGCTTAAAAGGATTAAAGTGGCTTGCTTTTAGCCAAGACTGTACCAAATTGACGGTTAATAGGTCCACTTATTAGGTTGATTGGTAGACCTCTTGACTCAAATTGATAGAATTTTTTTAGGACAAGCTGACTGAATAATGTACAGTATGTTCAAAGTTTTCGCTTGTTGATTAAACCCATTCGTCGTGTAGGACTAAAGGTGTCTCGTGGTTTCACCCGCAACTTATTAGGTAACCTATAGGAAGCACGGGGGCTCTCTCAACTCGCTTAGGATCAAACACGCTCATCAACCTTCTAAAATGTCAACTCGTCACAAAGCCAAACGACTTGAAGAAAGTCACAGCTAAATTTAGTATAATATAATATAGTACCATAGCAGTCTTAGCTAAGTTGTTAAATAGCTATGACTAGGTATAACTTATTTATGCAATTGATTGCTTTTATATGGCAATCTATAGGGAGTCATTGTCGTATTTTGATTGAATAAGTTACGATAATAATACTATATGTCTACGGGACATTTAATACGTTACAGCAACTTTTGATAGGGCAGCAAACCTTACTTGTTCATTATGTATGCAGGTCTCGCTTGTTCTTCACACTAGTATGACATATCTTTTCCAATCCCGCAAACATATGTTACTCTCCACATAAGCGAAAACATGTTTTTTCCTGTTACAAAAAGCATAAATAAAACATATAAAGTTAGAGACTTCGTTGCAAGTTTGCAACTCCAATATCTAAAGTAAGCCCTCTAATCTACCCCTAAAATTAATATTATATTTAATAGAAACACGTTTTCTGTATGTGTACCGATTCAATACAAATGCAGTTGTTATTCATGGTAGTGTCTTCTGAGCAATGTTGTGATTTTAAGCGTTTGTTATTTTAGTGCCATCTGTTGTCTTCGGTCCGAATTGTCTCTTCTTTTTCAAGAACCTTTTTCGGTAATTTCATAGGCTAAAGTAGTACCCACTAGTACCTCTTTATTTGGGTGGGTATCACAGAGTGGGTATAAGTGTGAGCGACACGGAGGTCCATTTGTAGCCTCATTTTTAGTTAGTTTTTGTCATAAAATTAGATTTTTTAGTTGACATTACAAGAAATAAAAAGGTGAGAGGAGCAAATCGGATGTAGCCCCTTAGGGGTCGAATTTAAAATCTCTTTGTTATTACAACCCTATATTATAAAAGAAAGCCATCTTCCTAATATTACCTAATGATTTTTTTATAAATTTTATTTTGGTCTATATTCAATTTTTATAATTTGAAAAACATGTTTTATGAAAAGGTCTGATTCTTATCTATCTAGTCCAATAACATATATCTATATGACTAATTACTTTATCGGATTTTAACGACTGGGTTCCATAAGTATTGCATCACTAATTCGCTAATTTCCGTAATAACAGCCAAATTGCCGATCGAACAATAATAATAATTAATTCCCCTAATTGGTTACCACTTGATCTCATTATGCGAATCATACAGATTAGTGGGTGTAGACACGTGTGATCATATTATGCGGATAAATGCCACGAGGCATTGGAGTTTCAGAATCTGTACCTACATAATTGATAAGGATTCAAATAAAATATAACGTTGACGGGCCCGATAGCTCAGTTGGTAGTATCCCTGCCTTCTGAACTGAGGGCTGTGGGTTCGATTCCTACCCAGGACAAACATTTGTGTGATGAACATATATGTTTGTTCTGCGTCTGGGTGTTATATTGTATTCTATGTATGTATTTACAAACAAAAAAGTATATAAGTATTGTATCAGTTATCTGGTTCCCATAGTACAAGCTATGCTTAGTTTGGGGCTAGATGGCGATGTGTGAAATGTTCACACATATTTATCTATCCACACATATTGATTGATTAGTTTGGAGCTAGATGGCGCTGTGTGAAATGTCCACACATATTTATAACAATTTTTTCTTAAGTATCGACAATAAAAAAATAAAATAAAGAAAAATAAGACAGAATTGGACTGCGTGATCCCAGCGCGGTGTGAGAATAGGACCACACCATCCCGGCTAGCATGCGCACCGCGACATAATTTTCTCGACACTTTTCTTCGTGAGAGACCGTGACAAGGCTATGGTAGCGCCGGAGTGCGTCTCACTCTAATAGCGACGACAAGTTTTCTCGCGGTGCGCATGCTAGACCATCATGTCTGCCCGTGGGTAAGAGCCGGCTAAGGGAATATCCAGAGAATCAACAGCCTGAAGATATCCACAGCTGAACATAGGCCTCTCCCATAAAACCCCACTTCGGACGCATATCATAAGGAGCATTTGCCATCAACACACGTCAACACATGACTTGGTGGTCGTACGTGATTATAATGTACCGAAAAGAATGCTGCTCTTTTCCTTTAGCCCGGATCTTACGGCCTCCACGGGAAGAGATGAGGTGGTCCTCAACTAGATCCAAAAACCTTCTGCGATCACCAAGCGACCTGCCAAGCTCGGTAATTATGACAAACATGGCATATGCTAAACGTCTATAGTGGCATTTTATGTGAAGGTCTATGTTCAGCAGTGGACGTCTTAAGGCTGTTTATGTGAAGACAGATTTATATTCTGATAAGTAACTAAGTACAGATTTCGGTTGCGAATCGCGATCTTAATTACGTATAATACAATACGTAGCTAGTTCCAGCTCTTATTCTTTCCAAGATATGTTTTGTCGAAGAAGTGAATTGAAACCCAGCACTTTCTAGCTTGACTCGTATTTTTAGCTCATTCTGTGTTTTAAAAAAGGAACACGGCGAACCTTTTGGCACAACTTTTTTCGACCTTTTTGCAATATCGTTCCAATCTGCAGATAATTTTCGACGATCATTTTTTATTGTATGGAAAAAAGTTGTAGTGTAAATTGCGTCATTCCGAGTGTTACTTTTATCTTTTTTGATAAAATTGGGAAAACCTTGTGTATTATCAAGGTTTTGTCTAGAGTGAATCCTTTCCTTCTCGTCACGAAGGCTACTGATTAGACCGTTTCCTACAATAAAGCCGAGACCAACAGCTTAACGTGCCTTCCGAACCAGCGTGGTATCGCTCCGTTGTAAATAGCACTTTTTGTTAGTCGTCACCCATCCAAGTTGTCACCGCATTTGACGTTGCTCAACTTAACCAATCGGTTACAGTAGGCAGTTCAGTTTTGAAATGAACGCTACCTCACAATAGTATCCGAATGACAGAAAGACTAACCAAATATATCTATTTATTTTGTGAACAAAAGTCTAGTCGAACGGTGTCATTTGTAAAAAATTAATAATAATTATGGCCTTATAAATCAACGCATAATAGCTTTAGGATTAGTTACTCTCTCTTCTGTCTTTTTTTCATTGATTAATTGAAGTCGATCGAAATTAACTAATCCAAAACTAGTTCACGTTCATTAATAAGGCCATTAAAGGATGCACTTTCGTCCGTTCATCTGATATGCTTACTTGACTTAGGGCGCGTAAAACCGCGGGCTGTACTTGTATTTGTTAGATATGATATAAGACAAAGACTATGTGTTTTATTGCAAATAAGCTATTCATAGCACTTTTAAGAGCCAAATTAAATGAAATTATTATAACTACCTACTAAGCAAATAAAATTACATAGTGTACAATGTCAATAATTATTACTATACAACGTGGTCGAGTGGCGACCACGAACTGGAAGACGCAGCGTATGCCGGCCCCCCACTAGGTGGACCGACGACCTGGTGAAAGCCGCGGGGAGCTGATGGATGCAGGAGGCGAGCAGCCGCTCTAAGTGGCGCTCCCTGGGGGAGGCCTATGTTCAGCAGTGGACGTCTTCAGGCTGTTAATGATGATGATGATGATTACTATACAATAGCTAGCCTGTTACAATAAATTTTTGAAAAAAAAAAGTAGTTCTCTCTTCCACGATAATTATTAAATCTCTTAAAATAAGCATGAGTATTTTCGTCGTCATTTTGTTCCCAGTTAAAGTTATTATTATTGTTGTTTCAAAATCATCATTTGGCTAACTAACTGAAAAGGAAAACGGATCCTGAGATATGAGCTCAAAAGTTTCTGTAGGATTCTGTTTATGATTTATTTTATTAAAAAAGTTTATATCAGCAGGACTTTCGGGCGTAAGGGGAAAATATCGGACAGTAAAATTTAGGACTGTAGGGAACGGGCTCCCTGCGGCGTAAATATGGTAAGATAGTTATTGCTGGCTTTTTAACTTTGAAGCCTCTACCATAATATTTGCTAATGTTCCTAAAAGTCCCAAAGTTCTGTTTGGGACAATTCAAGTAAAACGATGCCAAAGGATTGCTGAAGGTAGTACTTATCTCTTTATTACGCAATTAAGGACGCTCATAATGTATATTGTTAAACGAAGTTACGGGTAGGTCCGTGTAAAGCGTTATCCGTGTTGGTATTACGCATGTCATAGAATATAGCCATAGATAAAATTAACGAATTGAGATAAGGCCGTAGAATTATATAAGCTAAATGGATAAGGCGTTTCTAGTGGACCGCTCAAATTAGGTGCAATAAACACAAGTTGCCATGCGAAAGAAAACGATAACACCCATCTTGAGCACAAAACTACCAATCTGTTTTGTGCCTTGAGCGACATGTTGACGGATACATTGGAATTTATCTTGATTTTAGTAGCTGGAGTCTATGGATCTCGCATTAATGATTTAGAATCCATATGCCATATTTTATATTCCAGGAGGAGCGACGATCTGGTGAAAACCGCGGCGAGCCGATCGGAGCAGGAGGCGTGCAGCTGCTCAAAGTTGCACCCTGAGGAGCCTATGTTCAGCAGTGGACGTCTTGAGGCTGTTGATGATGATGATGATGATGATAATCTCCCGAAATCTGTATTCCCATGAGGCACGACATATTCCGGGAATAAAGAATTTTATGTACGTAGACATTTTCATCCTACCTAGATATTTTCATCAATTTCATACACATGAAGATGTTGATCGTTCATCTAGAAGTAACAAAAAACTGGCATAGGTATCCATCACCAACTTTCGCCTTCAATATCAGCGAGATTATACTATAGAGTAAAAGCTGTAGGTATTTTATCTATGAATAAGGTAAGCTATTTAACTAAACTAAAAATGCTATAGCATGGGCTTCATCAATTTGGGATATTTTATAATATACTAGCTGACCCGCCCCGGCTTTTCACGGGTTAATTAGTTTTAAGTGCTAACCCTGTTTATGGGGAACAGGATGAATGGATGGGACGGCAATAGAAGGGAGGCAGGCGCCGCCTTCGCATTCATCCTTTTCCCCTATTTTTTTACCTTTCTCTTCTATCTTCCCTTCGACAGGGTGAGTTCTTTTTTATTTAACTTTTTGGTTGTTTTTGTTCTATTTTTTTATTTTTTATTGAAATTTAAATTCATATTCCAAGTATAATAATGATAATCGAACAAAAAATCTTGAATAAAACTTAAATCCTTATTGCTTGGCAACCTGCACTTGGCCGTTTTATAAAACTGAAAGTATCCTAAATGTTATTCTGCATAGTTAGCTATTATCATACCAAATTTCAGCAAAATCCACTTTATGGTTGCAGCGTGATGCGTGTTCAATGGGACAGACAGACAGACCGACAAAAATTTTAAAAAAATTGTTTCTATTTCTATATCGTTTAATAAGCATACTGCAGTCAACATTTTTCAAAAATATTCATTTTACCGTTTTAACCCAGTTACAGTTTTATTATATGTATTGATATATATATTGTGATATAGGTATCACAGATATTAAAATAGTATTACCGATATGTAACCAACATAACAACAAGTTACAATTATTATTACCAACGTCCCATCGATGATTTTCTTACGTAAATTAAACTTAAGGAAGATCTAATTGGAAAGTAACTTCCAACCCTATTTCAGAGAAATAGAGATTAGAATACTGAAACAGATTATATTATTATAAAGGTAAGGTAAGATTCTATTCAGATTTTCGTTCAATCAATCAATTTGTACGTTTGCGGGTCATATTCTTAGGGAAGATGAATTTACTGTAGCTTCAGATTTATGAGTACGTAGGTACGTAACTAAATTACTAATATACTTAAGTACCATGTTTTTAGAATTCATTACGCTATTACACTAGGGTTATAAATATAATTATGGTAATCTCGAGTCACTTAAGTCTAGACAAAAGCACCGATAACAATCCATAACACTGAATTGAAACAATTTATAAAATAACAAAACTTATAACAGCTAGGCATTCAGCAAAATAAATGGTACTAAATATGGTTATAAATGGTACTTAATTTATAAATAGAGAAAGACGTTAAAACAAAGTGAATAAATAATATGGATTTATAAGTTCGCTGTAAATTAACGATCAATACAAACCTATGAGACTTGTAATCCTTGCGTATTAAATAAGCTATTTCGTAAGGTCGAGTTTGTTCATTATTTATGTATTGGATTTGTACTAAGAGGTTTGTTCTATCCTATTTGTTAATAGTTAAGTTGTGTTGAACCGGTTTCCGTTCCATCTGAAAAAAGCCGAGCGAGGGATGAATAGAGGGCCACCACCTCATCCATCACTTCACACAGGTTGAGAGTGACAGCTTGTTTGAGCGTTTTATAAAAAGAGAAAATTAGGCTGACATTAAATTAATTTTTGTTTCTTTTTATGTGGACCACCAATTTTTTTATAGATTGTCTGTGATGTAATGGGTACCTAAACCTGTGATCTAAAGGAATGACATGCCTCGTTTGCGTGTCATCTGGCCACATATAGCTGCGTTGTTTTTTCTCCTCTTGGAATACAATAATTATATATTAATATGTATTATAATTATATTATTATTCCCGAAAATGAGAAATAATTTTCTTAGAGTATGGACACGTACACACATACCGCTCTCACATAGCACTAGCCCTTTCTGTCTACAATAAACCATAGTGCATCTGCACAGGTTTTAACATAGGTCGTGTTTATGTCACAAAAGCTGCTAAGCTTATTTCTAGAAAAGTACCATGAGCTGTGTGGGACGAGAACAAAGCCGGGCAGCTCTGTACATAAGTACTATACATCTTATTAGCTATATACAAGTCCAAGGATTTATTAAATTGCGCCCTGGGGCCGCCGGCCGCAATACTCTTCCTAAGTGATTTACTTTGTATATTTAGTATTACATACATTTCCACTCAAAATGGATTGATTAAATAGCTACTATTATGTTTACAAATTTCTTGAACGTGTTCATTGAGTTTGAGTTTGGCGTGGCTTTAGTGGTGATAAGAGTTAATGTCGGGCGTATAATTTGGGTTACATACAAATATTTCATTAAAACAATTTAGCGCCCGTGCGTGCTATCTCGAGCGCTACACATTACAAAGCAGAATATTTGAAAGAAACAAAATTGATTTGAATTAATTCAAAGCTTGAGAGTTCGCCTGTAACAATAAATATAGACCAATTTTTTCATCTCATTGTGATTTTTATAATACTTTGGCAAAAAACGCTCATCAAGTTTTATCAAACAATACTTATAAAGGAAACCTTGGAAATATACAGAGATAACAAAAGTTTTACTAAAAGACAGCTAATGTCTTTTTATACAAGTATTTTTACACAATATTCTTTTTTTGTTTATTTTTGTAGTAGGTGTTATTGATACTTAGCTTTTATTTTATCTTCATAATTTATCTCCTATAATTACCGACCCATGACATTCAAAGAAATATAAAGGTACCATTAGGAAAAATAATTTTGTTCAAAATGTTCAAGTAGTTCAAGTAGTTACCTTGTTAGAAGATAATTTTAAATAATAATATTGTAAATACTGATAGCTTTTTTGATTTCTTGTGATTTTAAAATAAGAGACTACAAATCCGTAAAATATCATTGTCTAAGCTACGTTTTTAATAGGGTGGCTCGTGGCCCATGCCCGAAACCGACTCGCACTTGGCCGATTGTTTTGTATCAGACTAGCCAGCATTTTTTACTATAAGACATTTTACAAATTAGACTTCCAGTTCAGGATGTTTTGTTCATAAAAAAATATTTGACCGTCTTGGCAATTTTCATTATTTCCATATAGCTTGGTATATTCTTGGTACGATTAGAGGAATATTTATCAGCCGTGAAATTATATATCTGGCCCGGAAACCCGTGATTTAAAGCCCAAAAGGGGAAAATTTCCGATTTTCTAAGGTTTTAAATTCTTCGCCAATAGAACATTCCCTGAATTAATGTAACGCTTAAATACAGCTCAAGCCCTGTTTCAACATGCCCCAAAAGGTTACGGTCCACAAATCAATCACTCTGTATTTTGTAGCATATTAATTTCCGTGGATATAATAATAGGTGGGCCGCCTCCTTGTTTGTCACTCATTACATAAAAGAAAAAAAAATAGAAAATTAAAATAGCCAACCAACAGCCAACCACACCGCTAACTACACCGTTGGTCATTTGTAGGGCACTGTAGCTAATCAAATTACTGGGCAAATGAGACTATACGATCTGATGTCACAGTGTGTGATATCTCAGGATGACGTGCGCCGTGCAGTGTCACGCAAAACTTATAATTGAGTTCGGAGCGGCACTGCAACTGTAATGGGTGGCAGTGTCGCTTTACGTGGTAAACGACTAGCTAGTCACGTCCTTTAAAAAACATAAAAAAACATGGCTGCTGCTCTGGAGAATCAAGGATAGTTAAGGAAAATATCCTAGGTCTGTGAGGTAACTCTACCATACCTATACTTACCTGACAAATCACTATCACCTCACTTCCTTTCACGTCTTCGCAAGGAATTTCAATGTATATCCTATACTTACAACTGAAACCACTTTTTTGTCTTACACAGGTCAGTTTATATTATTATAAAAGTAACTGCTTTACATGTCAAAATGGCCAAATAATTCTACCATGACGTCAAAACTTCCAAATGCCAAAACGTCCAAAACAAACACTGCCCCTGTTCTTATGATAACAGCCGGAGCCTACCTGAACCCTCTCAGTTGTTATTTTGTCCGATTAGTGGTCACCTGTGTAGGGGCTACCCGACTGGACTAAAGTTTATTACGTAAGTATATCATTACCGAACTGTTACAAAAAATCTACCATCCATAAAGCGTTAATATACTAGTTTATACCATACCACGGTAAAAGATTAGGAAACATTAAATCATTACACGAAATTGAGTGTAACCAAAATAGAAGCGAACGTATGTTACATTATAACAATAAAATATAACTTACGTCCCTAGATATTATACTTAGATTTTTAACAATGAAAGTAACCTTCTATGAATATGCATACGTACTTACAACAAACAAACAACTTTATACATTTTCTATATGCGTATAGATAAACTAAATAAGTATAGTAAACCACCCTAATTTATAGGCTTTAAATTAAATATCAGCGTGTAATAAATAACATCCCATTACGGCATCTTCTCAATGCAAAAACCAGCTTTATTACCCGAGATCAAAGTTTATCTCAATATTGAAATCAGGAAAGTGTTCGTCGCGGGCTGTTTGAGTTTACATTAAATTTATTACGCCGTCAAACAAACTTCACTCCGGGGAGACGTTAGTAGTAATTAAATTTTAACGCGCAGATTGTAAGTACTCTAGAATAGCAAAGATGCTGGAGTTATGTGGTGATAATATATTAAAAGTCACGCCTGCTGAGCTTACTACTCTTAGAATATTAGTATAATTTTGGCGATGTAGTTTTTCTATCTAATTGAGACGTTGGGCTTATTATTTTTGCCTCATTTTGAACTCATTACACATGTTCACAGCAACTACAGCTGATAGCTGTCAAATACATAATGTAACTCAGTTATATTGCGATTTTGACTGAAGCATTCATGTATATTAGGTAAAGGCAAGGGGTAAAAAATAGAGCCCTAATGAAAAGCCACACATGACCTACAGCCCTACTAACAAGGTAATACAAAATCATCATGGTTCGTGACAGTAATACTTCAAAGTTACAATAATATTGTTCGAATTCGTAGCATGAACTTATAAAGTATTCCGGCGCGAGAACGAGATGTCTACATTTTTATATAGCGTTATCACTGTCGCACGTCGGTGTCAACATGATTAACGGTATGGCATGACTGCTGTATTTGAGTGAACAGTTTAACGTGACGTCATCAAAACCGCTCTGCGTCAACAACATTAGAATATTCTTACTTTTATGTCATTTTTCAAAGTATGATTGAAGTAATAATGCTATAAGACCTTGTGGTGACCCCCCTGTACGACTACAGTAGAAGAAATCAATGAAAGTTATGTAATGTATAGTACCTAGCCAGGGCTGTATAACTTACATGTTTGTCTTCTCTGGCTCGTTAGTTTTGGAATAATTAAATACAGTACGTGGTATAAGGATACTAATGTCAGCGACGTGAAGCTATTTTCTAAATGAGAACTCATATAAAAGGATTATTCAAGGCATTATATGCTAGCTAATGTACATCTATATTCATTGTAAATGTGGTTCAAAACGACCCGTAATGTTTTTTTGATATTTGCTCTACTTAATGATCCATTCGTTGAATAAACGCATTTAATACAATAACGTTATAAAAGTTTAATTTAAAACATTTAAATATTTAATTTATTGAATCAGGTATAACCTTGCGGAAGTTTATTTATTTTACTAAAGGGCAATCCACCTACATCTTAAGTCAGAGAAAATAATACTGAAAAATACTACTATAATACTATCTAAAAGTAACTAATAATTATAATCAGAATGAATCCCTGCTGTTTTTCCCATTTTCACCCCAGAAATCTAAAAAAAAAAATATTTTGTGTTTCAAAAATTATAATAGGTTAAGTATAAATAAAATTAAACAAGAACTTACTTAAGTACATTGTTTTCATCTATTTGGTTCATTGTTTTGTAAGTATCGTTAAGGAGCTATATTAGCCAATTTCACGAATCATGTGGAAGGAAAATTAGGTTTTTTTGCGTACGCTGAAGGAATACTAATCCGCTCCGTACACTTTCACCCTTCAGATGACGCTATGCGAAGAATGATAAGCCTCTGAAATTGCTACTGGATACAGACATTGCATGTGAATATTCCCGGTCGAGGGAAAAGCTTTACATTTTTCCTTCATTCTTATGTCCCATATTGCAAAGTTAATATGAACCTTTTATGATTTAACTTGACCTCATGCAGTGTGCTCGACCTCGTATTATGTTATATTATTTTTGACCACGACTTTACATGTATTTTTCAGTTTCAGACACACGACTTGTGGTTTACATATAACTAATTTTGTTACCTTTCCTATTCTGCAGGGACCACTTACTATTTGCTGTCAAACGCTACCCTACCTATCGTAAAATACGCAAGATGGTTTATTAAAAGTAAAAAACTTCAAAACTTCACTAGATCTAGTGTATCACGTCAGCCCAATACGTACCTGCTTTTGGGACACGGCATTTCGTTCTTTGGTTCTTGGTTTGGTGTGGTTTAAATGTGTAGGTCACCATTGCTGGCTAAATCAGCGTTGGTGGTGGATGAGTATACTACATGAAAGCTCCTATTTATTACAACTTCATTAATCAACCGTTCCTATATCCTATTGATATTCTAAATGGTCCAGCCTGCAGCACACAATTAGTTGGCAGAGTGCCCAGCGTCCATTATTTCATTGGTTCGTACCCCTAATTTATTGTCCTATAAAAGAACTATCTTTTAAGATAAAATAGGCGTTAGTTTTTAAATACCACAGATAAATAAAAATGCAGTATATCATGACAGAGGACTCTGGCAGGGTCTGTAATGACATTATATCGCGGGTGGGGGAGCTATCCATGCTGGGTGAAGGGATGTGCTGCAAGAGCCCGTTCTGAAGGTGGGCCAGGTTCTAGTGGTGATAAAAACTTTCACTCATCACCACCAAAACCTGTACCGGGGCCGGAACCGAGTGAGACAGACAATTTTTTTCAAATATAAAAAATAAATAAATGATAACACTGTTTTAAACTTTCACAGTTGTTTACTTTTTATCATCCACCCGCATCTTCAGTCTACCCGTGAAAATGGTGCATGTAACAGTGCCGAAATATCGGGAACTCATAAATGGTTCTAATCACGGTACATATCCCGTAAGTACTATTAAAAACGAAATAAATGATAAATATAATCTAAGAGGTATATCAGGGCCATTATTCCGTATCGATTCCTTACTTCGAAACCACGCGAATTCCTTGTCTTACATAAGAAATGTGCAAAACTGTATTCTCTATGAAACGAAAACAAAACCGCGCGAAATGAATTTGGAATTGGCGCGATTTGGACTGTCAAAAATCGTATGTTTTACCGAGACGCGTTTCAAAACATCAACACATCAAAAGATATGACCACTGCAGTGCAAGCACCGATCTTCGGTTCGACAAATATATCGAGTCGATAAACAGATTTTATTTATCGATCTAGTCGGTAACTTGTAGCATGGATCTAACATCGGTAATTCTTGTCGAAGTCTTTCGAGGGCTTTATTTAGTCGACATCTTATCGATCATTTGTTCGTAATTCTCACAGAGTAACTTTATATTATAGAAAATTCCACAGATTAGGGAAAAAATTGGAGGCTAAAGAAAAGAGGTTAGTAATTCATTCATGACAAACACCTACTTAAAGGATTTATTCTATTGAAATATTACAGAAAACCATTATTTTCATGTGAAATCCGATTAATTATTGAAGAGGAACGAAATAATAACTATATTGGCCGAAAGGATTTTACCTAATTCATCATCATCATCATTAACAGCCTGAAGACGTCCACTGCTGAACATAGGCCTCCCCCCGGGAGCGCCACTTAGAGCGGCTGCTCGCCTCCTGCATCCATCGGCTCCCCGCGGCTTTCACCAGTTCGTCGGTCCACCTAGTGGGGGGCCAGCCTACGCTGCGTCTGCGTCGTTAGGTAGGTCGAGAGAATTATTGGCATGCACCGCCTATTGATTCTCAAGACATCTCGACGCTTCCATTTTTCGGCTTACAATATTAAAATATAGCCAAAATCCAGTTTGAAAATATTATAAATTGGTTATCGAGCAACTATGGAAACCCGATAAAATTCGATAAGTTCGACAAGATTAAACCGATGACAAACGTCAAAAATTAGATCCATGCGTGGTTTAGTCGACATAGAACGACATGATCGTTAAGATTTATCGAATTTATATCGAAGTCGATAAAATACATTCCGTGCTACCGATTACGTTTTATCGAAACTTTATGTCAAATTTGACATGAAAATTCGTTAATTATATCGATCGGAAGATCGGTGCTTGCACTGCTGATGTCAATATGTTTTATTCAAAATAAAGATAACTTTAATGTAAAGTGAAGGTATATCTGACGCGGTGACACGATTTGAACAAGACACGATAACGCCGTGGTTTCGTATCGTGTGGAATCTGTGTTTCCATAGAGAATGTTTGTTTACGTTCAATGAACTTTTTCTTGACCAAACTATTAACCAAAAGTGTGACTTAATTTTGATGGTTCCGTGCCCAATGGGTAAAACGGACCCTATTACAAATATGACTCCGCTGTTCGCCTCTCTGTCTGTATATTTATCCATCTGTTACCAGGCGGTATTTCATGAACCGTGATAGTTGACAGTTGAAATTTTCACAGATGATGTATTTCTGTTGTCGATATAACAACAAATAGCTACTAAAAACAGTATAAATATTTAAGGGTGCTCCCATACAATAAACACGATTTTTTGCTCGTTTTTATAGTTAATGGTACGAAACCCTTCGTGCGCGCATCCGACTCGCACTTGGCTGGTTTTTCAAATATATTCACCTTCAATAAAACATTTATAACGTAGTAGAGGTCTACAGTAGCCCTCGCTACGTACGCACGTAGCAGTAGCTACGACGTAGCACGCACCCATTTAATTAAAGAGGGTGTACGTTGCGTGTTGCGTTTATTAAGTTATTGTTTTTATTATGTGTATTTATTTAGAATTTACATTCTGTGTATGAAATTATAAGATTCCATTGCGCAATTCTTCCTGGAACCATTACGGATCTGGACGATGGATCAATAGAGAATGATCCTCATTTTTCGTAGATACCCCGTAGATGTCCACTGCTGAACATAGGCCTCCCTAAGAGAGCGCCACTTTGAGTTTCTGCTTACCTCCTGCATCCATCGGCTCCCCGCGGTTTTCACCAAGTCTTCGGTCCACCTACGGGGGGGTCTGCCTACGCTGCGCCTTCCGGTTCGTGGTCGCCACTCGAGAACCTTTCTTCCCCATCGGTTGTCAGTTCTACGAGCGATGTGGCCTGCCCATTGCCATTTCAACTTGCTAACTTTAAGGGCTATATCGGTTACTTTAGTCCTTCTGCGAATTTCCTCGTTCCGGATCTTATCTCGCAGGGAAACACCGAGCATAGCTCTCTCCATAGCTCGTTGCACGACTTTGAGCTTACTAATGAGGCCAACAGTAAGAGACCACGATTTAGTTCTATATGTCATCACTGGCAACACACACTGATTGAAAACCTTTGTTTTTAGGCTCTGCGGTATTTTGGGCGATATAACTGTAATAAAACATGTAATTTTTGACTTATTTTATGCATAAAAATGAATGGCATAGAATGTGCTACGTCACACACTATGTTACACACATTAGTTGAACAAAAGCCAAAAGCCTTTGTTCTCTAACTGGCAGATAACGTACCCTAACCCATAACGTCACGCCTAAACCCTAAGGTCATGATATTTCGAGATATCCATTTTGTTAGTAAGTTTGTACTTGCAAGAAAGTGTTTTTGACATTTTACCCCTAGATGAGTTAAAATGGAGTATTAAAGAATGTATGAAAAATTGTGAAGTGAAGCCATGAACCCACAGTCATATCATTCATGCATTCATTCATAGGTGTTCGCAAAATTTCCTTATTTAATAGTGATACTGCAACTGTTTTGGGCGGCCGTGTCGCTTAACATCAGCTGGGCAACCATCATGTTTCATGGCATTATTATTTCAAGGTTAAAATAATATTGTTCGAATTCGTACCATGAACTTATAAAGTATTCCTGCATGTGAACGAGACGTCTACATTTTTATATGGCGTTATCACTGTCGCTCGTCAGTGTCAACATGATGTAAAGGTATGACATGACAGTTTTTTTTCTTCTTATATATTGGCTCCACACAGTGTATTTAGCCAGTGTCAAGTATTATAATTTTTCAGTGTTATGAATATTTCACGTTAAGTCAAGTCTAAGTCATAGTCCAGTCTAAGTCATGCTCCAGTAAAGTGGTGGCAACTTTACTAGAAGCTTCTACGGAATTTTGGAAGCAACACGAAAAACCACGTTTTACCACATTATATCACTTGCCTACACTCATGCTCGTAATTCAGCACTTAATGCGTAAAACGCCACCAATTAAACATTAACACTGGGAAAAGCACAAGTTTTGAGAAATAATACGATGCAACGACGTGAACTTTACCGCGTTCCCGCCAAAACACCTTTTCAACATGACAGTTGTATTTGAGTGAACGATTTAACGTGACGTCATCAAAACTGCTCTGGCTCTGCAAGTATTCTTACTTTTATGTCATTTGTCAATGTATGATTGAAATAATATTGAAGTAATAATGCTATAAGACCTTGTGGTGACCCCCACATGTGTGGATTGTGGTAATGTGTAATAAGGGTGGATTATTATTCGTTAAGTGTTCATGGATGTGCACGAGTGTTGGCAAATGGTTCCAAGATCATAAAACCATATATTTTCGTTTTTGCTTCAACGGCCTTTTTTAGAGCCTTCAGTAAAATTTCCACCATTTTACTGTTGATGTTTTGACTGACAAAACATGACTTTGACTTGACGTAACCGTACAAATTTTATTCACTTGACATTGGCAGAATTATTGCAAAAAAGCGATAGAAAGCCATTAAAGAAGAAGAAGAAATGGTTCCAAGTTTATAAGACCATGCATTGCCGTTTTCTCTTCAACGGCTTTTTAGAGCCTTCAGTAAAATATCCACCATTTTAAGTACTGATGGTGTTTTGACCTGACAAAATATGACTTTGACTTGACATAACCGTGCAAATCTTTACTCACTTGACATTGGCAGAATTATTGCTAAACAGCGATAGAAAGCCATTACGAAGAAGAAGAAGAAGATTACAATCTAGGGTTCCTTTTTCAGACTGCAGGAACCCTAAAATACATTTAAAAGAATCATAAAGATACTTATTACGATGACGTTTACGAGGCGCGTACGATAAACTCCGTACAACCTTTTCCTGAGTAAAATATTACAAATGGTGTTATGTTTTTCCAAATGAGGGATACATAAAACATTGAAGCCGCGCTCGTTGCGGTTTTACACAGAATAACACGTAGTAACACGACTGTGTAAATAATAAAGATGTTTCAGGACACGATGTATGCGCGCGGACGGAAAGTGGTTCGTATGCATGACGCTTTTTCAGTTACTGGGGCGAGCGGTGGTCATTTTAATGTTATAGTCCATACGTTCTCACAGTTGGGACGCGGGCCTTTTATTGTAGGCAGAAAGTGCAGAATAGTAGGTGTTAACACTTTGCGATCTTTGTAATTATTGCAATGATAAACCACGGGTTAAATTTTAGGGTAAAATTAGGTATTTGACTAAAAATTCCCGCCAACTACTAATCAACATTCTTGAAGCAAATTTGCATTTGCATTTGTGAAGAATACTTTTTATGAATAAACCCTCCCAAATCACTATTTGAAGAGTAATTTTTAGGGTTTCGTACCAAAAAGGTTAAATGAACCCTATTACTAAGGCTTCGCTGTCCGTCTGTTTATCTGTCTGAACTGTGATAGTTAGGCAGTTGAAATTGTCGCAGTTGATGTGATCTGTTGCCGTTATAATAACAAATACTAAAAAATAGAATAAAATAAATATTTAAGGGGGCTCCCATACAACAAACGTAATTTGTTTGCTCGTTTTTATAAATAACAGTACGAAACCCTTCATGCGTGAATTCGACTCTCACATTTTACTGTTGGCGTTCTTCTTCTTCTTCTTTAATGGCTTTCTATCGCTTGTTTGCAATGATTCTGCCAATAAAATAAAATAAAATAAATAAATATGTGTGGACATTTCACACAGCGCCATCTAGCCCCAAACTAAGCATAGCTTGTACTATACAATGTCAAGTGAGTAAAATTTGTACGGTTACGTCAAGTCAAAGTCATATTTTGTCAGTCAAAACGCCAACAGTAAAATGGTGGAAATTTTGCTGAAGGCTCTAAAAAAAGGTCGTTGAAGCAAAAACGAAAATGCATGGTTTTAGGATCTTGAAACCATTTGCCAACACTCGAGCGCATTCACGAACACTCAACGGATAAATAATCCACCCTTATTACACATTAAAGTTCAAGATACACTAGTTTTAAAAAATAAATTCAAAATTCACAACCGCCATTGTTGGATTTTCTTCAAAGACCCGGATTTTCTTCAAAGACCACTGTTGGACTGTTGGCGTTTTCAATGACAAAATATGACATTGACTTGACATAACCGTACAAATTTTACTTACTTAAAGAAGAAGAAGAATGTAATACAAAATTTCGCTTCTTGCAAAATTGCTGCGGAAAAGGCTAAGAATGATGGATCGTATTTCGGGACTAGAGTCTTGTTAAATAATGTTTTATTTCAATGATTCATTGGGTAAGTAAAATATGAAATACGTATTAGTGGAATTTGAAAGTAAGGTGAAATTGAAGCCTCAACTTTTTATTAGCTTTGTGTATTTTGTTCGCCGCAGACAATATACCAATTTTAGATAACAAAATTAAAGAAAACGAATAATTAATTACGTTTATTTGTTAACTTTGCATTACATAGCGATTTTATTCGATTGATCACTTTTAGTTTGTATTTTAAATTTGTGTGTGGGTAGTAAGTAACACCGTTAACAAGACTGTGATAGGATTCTTATTACACTCGTCAGGAGCTAAGCTTTATTAATGCCTTCATTACTAACATAATGAATACTTGAATGGTGCTCAAATGAATATGGTTCCAGCTTAAAACAACATAATTGAAATTTCAAACAAGGACTTTAGAAATAGCCTAAGCGTGAAAGCGTTGAAGTGGTACGAATAGGCGCGACGGTGCAGGCGGCCCTTGATTTGACAAAAACAGAAGAGAGCCCTTGAGATTTGCCCTCAGATTGCGCTCAGTTTATTACTTCCATCCCTTTTTGTCGAATAAGCATGCCCTAATTATTTCTGTGAAAGTTACAAATGATTTCAAAGGTAACAAAACCTTATTTTTACGATATCACGGCTTTGTATCGTTCGTACGATCATAATGATAAGAACATGATACAAGATTATTTCCTTTTATGAGAGACTATAAGCGTTTCACCATAATAATATAACGTTATATAGGGTCCACAAAAGCTTAGTAAGTAATAAGCTTTTGGCTTTCAATGAGAAAACAAAAAACCATTTTTAAAATACGCAAAAGCTTTTTTATTTCATGTTTATTATGTTTATGCAAGAAACTGTAGTAAACTGTACATGCACTATAAAGTTCTTTACACTTAAATAGCAGTAAAAAGTTTTACTATAAAAAGCGTACCCGAAAGCACTCTTCTATTCAAAGTCATCGACCCGGTGAGGTGAAACCAGAGAGCATTTTCAGAAGAAACTTATCTAAGACTGTCATTACATTTTATCTATGTTTTGCTATTGTATTACCTAGTGCCTAACTTTTTAGAATATAATAGAAACTGTCTTGGTTTATTAATGATAATATCACTTCGTGATCCTTGGCTTGAAATCACAAACCATCTTGTTAAACTCATGCCCCTGAAATAGCTACTGCGCAGTACCTCAGTAGTACGGACATTGCACTTGGTTTATCCTTATTGTTTCTCAAGAGACAGTTTCTCATACAAATGGCCAACAAACTTCACTCATCATTTTCAATATCTCCAATAACACTAAACGCCCTAACAACGGTGCTCAAGCCGCAATAGTTATAACAATAAACATGGGAATATTGTTGGAATTTAACGCAACATTTCCCCGTTTCTGAGAAATCCGGCGGAGAAAAGAAAAATGAGCGGAGAGTCGGAGCGCCGCGTCATTCTTGACCCACCACAGATTAGGCGCCAGCTTCTATCAGGGCTCAGCGGTCTGAGGTCTCACTTTACAAATAAGAATAATATTTTTTCGGCTCACTCGAGATCGTTATTGGGATTAGGATAAGCTCTCAAACAGATGACGATGCGACTCTGCAAACTCGTAATTTAAAACAGCGAGAAAAATCGTGGTAGCTTGAAAAAGCATTTATCTCGTCTCTGACGTCATAAGATGCAAATCGAAGCAATTTGAAGCTTTTCGGATAATAAATCATTAAACTGGTTTAGTATATAAAATAATATTTGCAAAACGTTCAAACGGGTAGAAAATTCAATATTTTCCGATTCCATAAAACGTTTGAAGGCTTCGATGGGCAGAATCTGTCAGTTTATTGAAATGCTCTACCGTGACAACATATTTCATATATTCGCCGTGGAAAATATGTATAGGATATTACCGCGCATCAAACATTCAATATAGAGTTTGAATTTATTAATAAAAATGGTATAAAAAAAATCTTCGAATGCTACAGGCATTGTATTGTCTCTTGTATTGTTTACTATAAGATGATACAAGCAAGCACGATACTTAACATCAATGAAAAGTTTTAGGTACTTTCAATAAAAATTAATAAACTAATTGTAAATTGTAAATGTTACGTGTTTCGAGTAAATAGCCTTTCTCCTATCCTTGTAGTTGTCTCGATTTTTTAAAGTATATTTATAGCTGGTACAAATATAGCAAAATAATAGTATAGTACATTATAGTACCTACTCTTGTGAGTGTGAGTACCAACCAAAAAAGTACTTAATCAATCCTTCGATTCAGCTACTTTGGACGCGGAATCTTCGTAATTTCTCTTGATGAGAAAAGGAAACCACCTACTTAATAAATTTTAATAAAATTTCCTGTAAGATTGTACCAAAAGTAATCATTTAAATGGAAGTTATTACTAGGGGGAAAGACGAGATCGCAGTCCGTTATCTTAATCATAGACCGACCAGGGAAAACTCATTTCAGACGGAGTTGTTACCGCTCTGACAAATAACGAGCTTCAGTTGCTCACTGACTTCTCGGATTAGTAGTTAATTCAGTACAGATACTTAGATGAATAACTCATGCAATATTAAAAAGCACGAGATTGAGTTATAGATATTATTTTGGTTAGTTACTTCCAAGTGCCCGATTGAATTAGATGTATAACTATAATCATTCCTCATCTATTCCCGTGAGAGCCGTAAGAGCCGGCTTAATTCAGTCAAAACAAAGAGAGCGTTTATAGCTCAAATACAATGCGTACGAGCGATTTGTGATGTATCTCCTCTAACAACATGTAAGCCTTTATTTAAAGAGCTCAAACTGCTAACACTAACTTTCATCAAATAGCATATAACCCATACTAGGTGGTAGGACTTTTCTGCAAAGTTCGTCTAGGTAGGTAACGCTTTGCCAGTTATTCTGCCGCCAAGCAGTAGTGTGCAAGCACTACTGTGTTCTGGTTTGAAGGGCATTGTAGCTAGTGAAATTATTGGGCAAATGAGACTTTATGACTGATTACACAGTGTAGTACCTGATTACTATACTGTGATGTCTCAGGACGACGTGCACTGCAGTGTCAGGCGAAACTTTATATTATTTTAAAGTTCAGAGTGAGTGGCGAGTATTTACATTTACGAGGCTTGCCACTTTGTAAAAACGCATTCCTCTCTTTTCAAGTCAAACAAAAATGTCTGTAATTTTAACACCAGATTTCCTAACAAATTGAGACTTCCACTTATCAAAATGGATATATGTAGTCGGAATAGTTATGCAATGTCAATTCGGATATTTAATAAATTGCCCGAGTCAATGAGAAGTCTGCCTGTACATAAGTTTAAGGTTAAATTATCTGCTTGGCTGTTGGAAAAATGTTTTTATTCAGTTAATGATTACTTAGTTCTAAAAAACTACTAAAATTTAAATTCCTATGACATCTAATCTAATATAATTATGATCATTGACATTTTAAGTTTAATTTTATATCAACGTTATTTTACCAATTAAATAAGTATAATGACATAAAGACGTAGGTACCTAATTTTGCATGCCAGATTTGGTGATGTGTTGAGCAGTTTTATCCACCTTGTATGACCACACCTAAGCAAATAAAATATATTTCATTTCATTTCATTTCATTTCAAGGGACCTAAGGAATAGGCGGCAGCATTTTTCTCGATACATTACATTCTGTGATCACCAAGCTGCCTGTCAAGCGTGATGATAAAGTATGGCAAGTCTTCCGTATGATACGTGTTCTTAGTGGCTTTTAATGGAGGCCTACACAGAGCTATGAAACAAATGACGCCGAGGAAGCGTTTTTGTTTTTTTGTTCTGTGGGGGTTCAGCAGTGGATGTCTTTGGGCTGATAATGTGATGTGTGTGTGTGTGTGTGTGTATGTTACTATAAAGCCATAGCAAAGGAGACACTGCCCATACCCTATCTATCTCTACTATAATTGGTACTTACATAAAAATTAAATCTCGTTGTTTCATGGTTTGCAAAAAAAATGTAAAAGTGAGAAAACACCAACTTAAACATGGCTTCAGATTATTATGTAAATAAGTCGATTATAATACTTAAATTCAGATAATGCTAAAGGTCATCTTCACATCATCTACTGGGATAATAATACCAAGAAAATAGGTACAAGTGAAATAATGGAGCTTTACGGCTTTTTTATAGTATTTTTATTGTACGCTACTGTTTACATCATAAAAAACAGATTTACTTTCTTCCGTAGGTAATTTCGGTTGGCGTATTAACGAGTAGGACATCTGTGACTTAAGAGAGTACCACATTAATAGTACCTAAGTTAGTATATTGTATAAGCTAATTCAAGGGCTAGGTACATTAAGTTAAACCAAAAATAGTTCACATTGCAAAATAAACAAACAGTCTGCATTTTAATAGTAGGTATTTACGGGGTCTTTAAATCTTTATCGTGATTAGACTCTTTATTATCCACCCGCATATTCAGTCTCCCGTGAACATGGTGCATGTAACTTGCCGAAATGTTAGGAACTCAGAAATGATTCTAATCGCGGTAAAGATTCCGTACATTAAAAATGTGTTAAACAGCCGTGAAAGTTAAAAACAGTGGTTTAAAGTTCTATGCAATGTTTAATTTCGACGAAATGATTCCATCAAAGTTGAAACTCGACTAGTCCAATTAGGATGACCAAATCCGGAATTTATCCCATCGCGTGTTAGGGCCAGAACCGGGCCCTGCTTCATAATACAGCAAACGTTGAATTATAAATTGGTAAATCTATATAATCCTAATAAAGCTAGCAGTGGTAGTTTATGGACTAAAACAGTTTATGGTTAGCCGAGGGCTTTGTTATTATGAGTACGGTTACTCGGTTCAATGTAAAAGTAAAATTATGTTCATTTCAACGAGCACGAGCACACAGCGGTATAAAGATACATGATATTGCCTCTAACGGGTGTCGAGTGAGGGGCAAATTGAATAATTCGAGAAAAGATATTCAACAAAACGGCCGCCGTTACTGCTAAACCGTAATTTTGAGGAAATAAAACCAACAGTTTCCTTTGAGCTTTATTTAACTTCGACTGTAAATTCTCCGCATATTGTGCCTTGCTTTTTTATGGCAGCTAAGGATTATACAAAGATCCCGGATAAATGTTAACTGATCGCAAGGACGAACGATTAAGTTTACGAGCGTATTTAATGATGTGTTAATTTAAAAATCTAAAAAAAATTATGGACTTGTTGATTTTCCTAAGTATTTGGTATTGCTTAAGCGTACTTTTTAAGCTAAGCTTGTAGGTAATTGAAATTTGTGTTAGTTAAAGTATTACATATTCTATTCAAAGTAACGATACAATTGTAGGTCTGTGGTACTCTATGGCATAATACCAAACTTATGATCATGGTGTTTTATGATTTTATCATTATGTTATTATAATTACGCTATTTTATATGCAAGGACTTCTGCGTTTGTAATTTGTTTTTCGAGATATTTATTTATTGGCACATAGTCAATTTAATTTGGTTAATTTACCATTGAAATATAACTATTAAGGCCTCATTTGCTTTTGCTCAGAAAGAGTAATCTAGCAGGGATAGAGCAAAATATTTCAGCCAAGTGGATTCGTATTTATTTTTCATTTGGATATCATTATTTAAGTAGGTACTAGCTTTTGCCCGCGGCTTCGCACGCTTGTGTTATGTTATTTTTACGTTATAGTCTAATAATAGATCATGCATTTCTTACCAAACAACAAAATCCACTAAATCTTTTCAAAGCTGAGCACAGTAACCTGTATTAATTAGCATATAGCATATAACGCAAGCATAGCTGCAAGCTATTTTAGCAATTACCTAAAATTATCTTAGTATTAGTCTTACATGACTCTCATTGAATATTATAAATGGCTGACCCACTTTCTCCACAACAGGGTGTATTCTTGGGTTTCATTACCCAAAACTACAAAACTACCTAATTACATCGTAAGTTATTTCAATGCCTACGACATCAATATATATTTGACTGCTACATTATAATATATGTATATGTATAAGTAACTAGCTGACCCACCCTGACTTCACATGGATTATTTAAACCGTTCACGACAATACGAAATAATTCATTAAAATTTGCCCAGTCGTGAAGAGTTTTGTGATATAGAAACGAAATATATAATAGGCATGGTGACTATAAATTTTTTTGCATAAATTAATAATATTCCTTAAAAGATAAACATTTGACAGATATAAAATATTTCAAAAAATGAAAGAAATATTTTTATTATTTTCTAGATATTTGCGCCTTCAGCCAGCCCTTTTCTCTAAATAGTTAGATAACGAGCTATGATGAGTTTTATGTACTACTTTAAAAATAAGGATTCGATTAAATAATTCGTTCACGGTTAAGTATATGTATAATGTATATCTTTTTCCTGTTTATCCCAAACATATAAGTTTCTATAGAATAAAGGCTTGGTAAGTCGGGACGGCGGACGGCCCCTAAAATGAAAGTTCAGTTGATGAGTTTACGTTACAAATCCCTCCGCAACTTTCTCATTTCCATTAGAATAGAGCCGCCACAAAGCAATGACAATACGAAATCCGAGCAGCATACATCTACATTTAGTAGCTACAAACATGATGCGGCTTCTTGTCACAGAAGCTTCACGATTTTGTTTTTTTGATGGACACATTGACCTGTAGTATGTATCTACGCAAAAAAGTCACGTTGGGTGTTGTTATATGATCTGTGAAGTGGGTTTTTGGGGGACATTATAGATTTATTAATCTTTTTTTTGGAGCTATTTGAATATTGATTTCAACTTTTTTAGACAGCAACGAAATGAAACGGATGATAAAAGAAAACCAACCGGCAGCCAACCACCAATAACCAACACCTATAATAAGTATTAAATAATTAAAAAACGGAAAATCGAGATTAAAAAAATGTTCGTTGGCATTGCTGAAATCTACCTACCTACCTAATATAGAAGGATTTTAAAACGAAATCAACTCAACTCAATAAATTATGGTACATACCTACATACCTTACATGCAATGAAATAAAGCTGTTTTTCATTGCATATGAGGCCAATTACAGGCCTTATATTCTATGTAATACAGCTTAGGTACTCATAATTATTATAGTAAGTATTGTTGATGTAGTCTATTATTTTATACTTATGTTAGTTCTTATGTATATGTAATAGAACTTATAGCACCACCGTCCATGCTCATTAATATATCTCTGTCCATCCTGCTTTTTAGCGATAAGACCGCCCATTGTAACCTACTTGTAAGATTTCCTGTTTATTTTATTTTTGTTATTTTGGTGTCAATAAAGAGTTTATCTATCTATCTATCTATCTATCTCTCTATCTTATAAATTGCATAATAAAATATTGGAAGGTCTGTTGTCCCAACTCCATTCGGACAGGTACTTAGTTTCTTATAAAAAAATCTCGGTGGAAGTCAACGTCTCCCAAACTTTCTCGCTGTACCCTTTTAAGTGCGAATTTATGAGTGCGTAAGCGTAAAATGTTTGAAGAGCCCCAGATTTAAAGAGGGTGTTAAATGGAAAATGTTTTCAACGTTAATAACTGACTCGTCCGTGGTGCATGAAATTTCATATTGAGGAGCTTCTGTGTCTTCTATATTAGGAAGCTTATCTCACAGCCTGTGTGGTGTGGTTTTTGAGCAGGTCGGCGCATAATTCGGAGTCTGCAGGTTCGATTCCCGCAACCGGACAAGTGTTTGTACACAGTAATATAAGCTCAAACACCTGTTCTAAGTTGGGGGTTGTGGGACCATGGTCCTCCTAGTTCCTGGGTCCCTAGATATGGGGATCCTTATAAGGGTCCAGGATCGATGTAAGTATGTGGGCATTGTGTATCATTTATTCATTTTATTTATTTTTCATTAACAGCCTGAAGACGTCTACTGCTGAACATAGGCCTCCCCAAGAGAGCGCCACTTTGAGCGGCTGTTCGCATCCATCGGCTCCTCGGATGCAGGAGGCTATTAATTTCTACTAGGTACAATATTGGCTAAACCGGCATCGGATAACACAAGAACAATTTGCGATGAAAGGTACTTAGATACTTAGATCTCTGATTTTTAAAGTAATGCCAATTGGGAAAAAACCCTAAACTTACATCAAGCTGCGAGCTTTTAAGGAAAGTTTCATATCCCACGCGTTAGCTGGGGCTATGAATCTAAGATGTTTCTCATGTAAATTTTGATTTATGCTTGGGAGACGTCGAAACCTGGAGGTCGGCTAAAGTGGCCACCCTTTTTACTCTTTACAAACACAAACTAGAAAAATATTTCAAAGTTACTTACGTTTTCTTTGTTTGAGTTTAGACCAAATACTGGAAAGTGCAAAAAGTCTCGGCATTTAAATTTGATTAGACTAGAATTGTAGCAGCATCGCAATCACAAATAACATGATTGTTTTTTGTTTGTATTATAGACCGACGTCGAGTTTTATTGACCTTGTGAATGAGAAACAAAATTAGAAAAACATCGTACCAAAAATAATATCAGGTATTGGAATATAATATTGACATCCTTTTTAAGTTATTGCAGAGCGTTGGAACTCATACCTATCTATACCTATTTTAGTATTGAAACTCTCATGAGTGTGTGAATTCGACACAATATTCATGAGGTACCGTCGGTTAAATAATATCTATACCTATATTAAACTCTGCGTAAATTAGTTAATAAAATACTCAAATAATAGAAAGAAAGAAAATACATTTATTCATGACAATGACACACACACAACATTACACTACTTACAAGACATTACAAAACAGAATGCACACAAACAGATTACAAGCAGTGCAATGCTGCGTGGTGTCACGAATCAACATACATTATTAAAATCCTAAATAAGACTCAATAGAAACTGCAATCTGCATTTTACTAATACTAATACCAATCATAATCACTTCATTCATAAATACATTAAATACCGTCTACACAAAGTTTAGTCTTGTGCAAGAAAAACCTTTTTATTCAATTTTAAATGCAGCACCAATGTCATTTGGCACAGTTTCTTGAAAAAAAAATTACTGTAAATCAAATATCACAAAATAGCTGAAACATACCGAAAAGTAAGGAATTCTAGCTCTATGCCCAAAACTCATCTTGTTCTTTTATCCAACTGCACGTTCAAAATATATGTATTAAAGTGGTATACTTTTCTTTGATAGCCCTAAAACGATCGCTATCTATTTTTTTCAATATCCTTAACAAAATATGCCTACTCCCGAATTCGTGGGAGAGAATGGGGAGAAAATTTCTTTTTTAGCACCTCGTTCTTATTGTAGGGTTAGAAATTAGAATATTTGCCTACGGGCGTTTAAAATAATAAGTGTACAGTAAATTTTGTGTCATTAATGAATTAGTAAGATAATTGCTTCTAATAGGTAAGGAATAAAAATGCTTGATGCTTCTCAAATTACACTGGAAATACCTTCATGGCCCATCACATTATAAAGTACATTGACAAGCTGACTGTACGCAGTTGAAATATAAATAAATAACATAAAAATAAAGAGACATACATATAAAAATTAATTAGTCAACGATATTGGATATTATTACAAAAATAGGGTCATCCGCTAATAAAACAAAAACAAGTGAATTAAAGTAGCTACACGTTTTGTTATGGAAGATTGGAGGCTATCGGGCTACACTTGCTAATAGAAAACCTATTTTCCATATCAGTAGCAAAGCAGCTCGGAGTCTAGCGCATATAATATTTTTATAATACACTCCGGTGTTATGACCCTGAAGCGTTTGGTTTTTGTACTGTAAGCTTTTTGTGTAATTGATATAAATAAATAAATAAATAAATAAATAAATAAATATAAAGTGGCTTGCGCGTCTAGACTTATCTACCTACATAAATCTTATTTTAAGCTAATGAAAGTTCAGAGACTGTATTTGGCAAGTGGAGCACTATCGACCGTGGTATGCTCGCTGTTTTTACGAGTCAGATGAGTCTGGTTAGTGTGACTTCTGCAACGAAAGGTCGGGTAGGGCATTGCTCACAATTTGTGTTTGTTACATTCCCCTACTTAGTAGAATGCGATGCATTATCGACTCCCATATTTATATGTATACATATATAAGAGAGGGTGCGATCGAGTAAACTCAGGCATCGCTCTCCCCACGTCCCGCGCACACCCGCTCTTTCACACCCTGGCTTTCTTTCCCATTACAATGTCATTGTTACATTAGCTTAATACCCGGCATGCGTATGCGTAGATAAGCACAGACGGTATTGAAGCAATTTTAAACAATGTATACTAGCTGCGCGGTGTGGTTTTGCATAGTTAGACGACTATTTAAATCTAATCTCACAGAAATTTGTAATTTTTCTGTGATTAAAGCATCCCATATATATTAATGTAAGTATTTTATTACTACTCTAGGAGCGCATGCTTAAATCCGTTCAGCCATTTAGGTGCTGAGTGGTAAAGAAGTAAGTAGTAAGTACAAACAAAAACTTTCGTAGTTATGTATAAGTATATAGTATAGTTAGGAGGAGCTCTTCGTCTATGATGGCTGTGGTCCCGCAGCAGCATTAAACTCAATAAACTTTGATGTGTCTGAAATTGTCACTTTTAAATCGGTTCTTGTAATCAAAGAACGAGCCTTACGCTTTTTCTTTCATTCTAAATATTGAATTATTTAAATGAGCCTTTCAAATCACAAAAACATGATTTATAAAAGGTTTATTTTCATAATACTTAGGAGGTGAGTGTTAATTAAAGCGATCACGGGCAAACAATACAAAAGAGTGTAGCTGTGTTGGGCTGGTGAATTCTTTGCGAGGGTAGATGCGGGGTGGGCGGGGGCGGGCGGCGGGGCGCGCAGGGCGGGCGGCAGTCAGCGCCGCGCCGCGCCCGGGCCTGCCGCCCGCCTCCACGAGCTTTACGTAACGATGCGTGCGCGAGCGAGCTGATGGGCGCGCTCGTGTGGTGGCTGGCGGCCTGCTGCCTCCTCCGCGCCGCCACCGCCGGCAACCCCGACGCCAAGCGCCTCTACGACGACCTCCTCTCCAACTACAACAAGCTAGTGCGCCCGGTAGTCAACACCACCGACGTGCTCCGCGTCTGCATCAAACTTAAACTGAGTCAACTCATCGATGTCGTAAGTTTTGTCGGACCGCGACTTGCGCCCGCTTCTCACTGTAAACACTAGCCGTTCTCTTCAAATACGCGCTTTGATATGCATCAGAATGATCTAAATCGATTACTTGTGGTCCCATTGCAGTGTGTACGCGTAATGTATACATTGCTGCCGCACTTGGAATTTAAATAGAAATGAATTGCATCAACGCCTCAGACCCGCGACCCAGTTTTTGTAGGACTCTTCAGCTTTACACAAATTCAGCCTCACTGGGAATGGGAATGCTTGCAACTGCCGTTTTCACTCGGGGTCACCCATATCATTTTCTTTTAGGCGCCGCGCTGTCTCCTCTGCGTAGGTATATCCAATCCGATTTCATAAATCACCGGAGTGAAATAAATCGGTTTCCTTTTGGTTCAATATCATCAATAAGTAGGTAGGAAACCTTTTTCTGGACTATCTGCGTTCGTATCGAATCCATTTATACTTTAAGTCGGCTGTTTATCAAATAACTCTGCATCTTATAACGATAAGGTATTTAAATAAATAAATTTATACTTAATCAGAACATTCTATAAAATCGAAATACAAGATACACAACAACAGCATACAACATATTTACATACAACATGTTTATATAAATTTCTAAATATAATAAATATTTTATATACCTATTTCATAAATATATATTATTTCTATAAGTCAACTTTACACAATTTTACCGACACGGGCTGTAGGTACTTCTAAGTATTGTATATAAGTAATTAAGCCCCCTTGTGTCCTAATGTGCTTACGACCGAAGCGCGTTCAGGCGTGCCAAGTCAGTTACAGACATTGAGGCAACCTACAATGCTTGACTGGCCTGATAGCTCGGTCGGAAGTAGCTCTGTCTTCTAAACTATAGGTTATGGGTTCGATTCCCACCCAGGACAGACATTTGCGTCTGGCAGTTATATTGTATTCTATGTACATCATCATCATCATTAGCAGTCTGAAGACGTCCACTGCTGAACATAGGCCTCCCCCAGGGAGCGCCACTTAGAGCGGCTGCTCGCCTCCTGCATCCATCGGCTCCCCGCGGCTATCACCAGGTCGTCGGTCCACCTAGTGGGGGGCCGGCCTACGCTGCGTCTTCCAGTTCGTGGTCGCCACTCGAGAACCTTTCTTCCCCATTGGTTGGTACATACATAGAATACAATATAACTGCCACACATGCCACATAGAATAAACATGTGTGAAATGTCCACACATGTTTATTTATTTTATTTCACACTAGCTTTTGCCCGCGGCTTCGCACGCTTGTGTTATGTTATTTTTACGTTATAGTCTAATAATAGATCATGCATTTCGTACCAAACAACAAAATCCAATAAATCTTTTCGAATCTGAGCACAGTAACCTGCATTAGGTATAGGTATAACGCAAGCATAGCCGTGAGTGGAAGCTATTTAAGCCATTACCTAAAATTAAATGTTTTGAGTCTAATATAGATTTATAACAGTTAAAGAAATTTCAAACAAAAAACAACAAAAAGAAATCATCATCACTTTACTCAGGTCTTTAACAGAAGTTTCAGTAAATGTTGTTTAGGTAGTAGTTACCTAAGCAGGCAGGCACAGTTTAGAAAAATATGAAAGAATCACACACGATGATCCTGTTTTGCTCAGTTTTACATATTATCCGCGCGCTTTTTGTTCCATTTACCACATTTTTTTTTACCTTCTTAAGTTTGGTTCCATACGAATTGAGTACCTAACTACCTACACATAGCCAGTGTCAATAATAAGTTTATAAATTGCTGGAGATATGCATTTACCTGTACGACGCGTACATAATTAATTTTCTTAATACTAATTAGGAATTACAAATACTAAACCACCACTCCTTAAAGAATCGACAGTTATAATTATTATTAAGTCCACTATTTTCCACGCTGTCTCATTCCCACTGCACTTTCAACATACCTATGTACCTAGTGATGAAAGTGAGGATGAAGGTTAAATCGTCATAACATAATTATTAATAACACCCAAAGACTTACCTACTATAACTATAACCTTCTTGAAGTAACCGAGTAATCAATCATTTTTTGCTGTCGTGGTTTATTTAAAAGCCCACAGATCTAAAATATTTTAACTATTAAAAACTTATTTCAACATGCAAGAAGAAGAAGAAGACCAGATCAAAAACAGTCAAAAACGAACGTTACGCGCCATATTGTTAATCCGAGGATACAATTTTATTGCCAGAATGAATACCTACATATTATTATATCTAAGTACCTACCCTTTTTAAACATTTTTCATCAAATATTTCGTATCATTGGCTAAATACAAATAATAGCACCTCCGGCTTACTTTAATGCCAAATAAAAAAGATTTTAAAATGCGTAGCAATGGTAATGGTATATAACTTAAGTAGTTATAAGTACTACAGGGGGTTTAGCAAAGATACCAACCACTAACGCTAACGCCAAACGCTAACTCCAAAACTGTACTGAAATGATATTAGTTGTGGAAAAGTCATCCTAGTACATTTTAGAGTTAGCGTTTGGCGTTAGCGTTAGTCGTTGGTATCTTTGCTAGACCCCAGGTACCGTATAAAACTTCCATGGGGTCGATCAAGAATGTAGCAGTAGCGCAAAAATAATTTTTATCTACCTAATTAGAATAGTAACGTGTAGTAAGTTTATGTAAATAATACATTTGACCAGATCACCAATAAAGAACATTGCTCCCGCCAAAACCCTATAAATCGAAAACTTGAATAAAAATGTAAGCTTCAGTAATGGCTAAGTATGATAATCGCGTGAAGCCTTATGAATAATTATAAAAAGTCTAGTACCTACCGTTTTAAACAGTTTTCATAAAATACTTCCTATCATTGGCTAAATACAAATTTTGTCTAATGCCAAAATAAAAAAGGGTTTACAATGCGTAGCAAAAGCAAGGGTCAATAGGCACAGATTACTGAATATGTTACTACTGTAGGTTAAGCTGTATGTACTATAAATACAATTTTAAATACTTATTTCGAATGGTAACGCGTAGTAGATTTTTGAAAACTAATACATAATACCAGATCGCCAATAAAGAATTTTACCCTCGCCAGAACCCAATAAATCGAAAACATGAATAATAATTTAGTTAGGTTTCAATATTGGCTACATATGATATCGCGTGAAGCCTTAAAACTTATAAAAAAAAAGTCTAAGAAGTTCTTAGTTTTCGAGATTACTTGTTCTCTGTGTCATGCTCATATTCAAGAAGGTTGTCATCATGGAGGTATATGATTCTATGTTGATGGTTGTCATACCTATCCTCTTTTTTTAGTTTGGACCACAGATTAACGAAAAAACTTATCTATATGTAAATACATATGAGTTCCTTGGGTTTAGGTACTTACATATTGAACACATTGTTTTTCTCTAATCTGCATTGCATCGAGCGCAGACGAAGTTATCGCGCGATGTATTTCGCCATAGCCCGAAAAGTGTGATACACTGCCGGTAATGCAGGCGCACCAATTGTTATTTACTATTGTAAAACATGCATTAAATTACTTCCTTATTGCTTAGTGCAGTGGGGATTGTTCAGAATGAAATACAACAATATAGGAGTTCCGTACTCAAAGAGTAAATCCTTATTACTAAACGTCCGCTGTCCGTCTGTCTGTCTGTCCACCAGGAGGTACTCATGAATCGTAATAGTTAGACAGTTGAATTTTTCACAGATGATATATTTCTGTTGCCACTATAACAACTGTGATCCGTATTCAAAGGGACAGATAAACAGATAAAAAAATTGGTTTTACTTCATATTGATAAGGAATTATAAATTAAAACTATAAAAATTTATTTTTGTAATCGCAAATAATACTCTCACAGTTTGTAAAACATATTTATTCGCCGACATGCAATATAACGCTACTGCTTCCTCCATTTTATTTAGCCCACGTCGGTCGCGCAGCAGGCAAACCAATTGACTGTGTGTCCGGGTTGGGGCGCTACAAAAACATCGAGGATAGTCAACAGAGATGTTTTTGCGCGCCAACTCAATAGCGAAGGTTCGGGCGTATATGAAGCCGTGCCATAATAGTAACAGAGTTTTTTCTTTAATCTGTGCATCCGGATAAACCCGAGATAAAATTACCGTCAGTAGCAGTGTAACATTATTTTTCTCTCATCTATGGTTAGTAGCCAAAATAAAACTTACCTTTTGACACTGGCTAAATACCTACACTATGTGTGAGCCAAAGTATAAGAAAAAAAACTTACCTTGAGGCTTTGAAGCGGCCATCTTGTTAAAATCCCGTTCCGTTTCATAATGTTATCTTAATCATTTTCACAAAAAAAAATTAACGAAATATAAAATTTAATATATCCTATGTTTTGCGCCGGGTTTTTCTAAGCTTATTAGTGAAAACCGCATGAAAATCCGTTCAGTATTTTCGGACTTGTGCCGTAACAAACAAACAAACAAACAAACAAACAAACAAACAAACAAACAAACAAACAAACAGACAAAATGTCTAAAAAGTAGCTTAACGTGATCAGCGAAAAATTTGAAGCCAACCTGTGTCATTTTTTTTTCGATATCTTGCATTTACAGATTTTTTTATCTCTACAGTTTTATTATATGTATAGAGTATAGAAGATACATATAATTATGCATTGCAGGTATTTATATTATGCAGGAAACACAGAGGAGAATGGGAAAAAGTAACTCCACCGACTTAATTTACTAGGGAGGTTGTTTAAGCTTTTGGGCACAACAACCCAAAGCTCCAAATGCCTACCGGATAAATATGGATATGCGGGATATGAAATACTTATAGCAAAACTGCAAATGGGCTAAATCTGTCCACTCCATTGAATATTTTTTGAAAATCTTAAACTTTCATTTCTTTACTGACAATACAGTAAAACACTTTATTTTTTTTTGTTTTTCTGCCTGTCTATCCCTTTGAATACGTACAGAATACAGAATTTGTTTTATGTAATTATTAAGTATATCTATAGAACAAGCTTAACAAACAAACCAGTCAAAAGCACAGACATACCTAATGCACTTTTCTGCTATTTCTAAGCATTTGATGATCCGTGATTCAAATCGGGAAATCTTAAAAGCGAAGGTACAAATAATCATTAATTTTGAATAAAAAAAATAGCTCATTACAAATATTTTGCTTAAAATCCTGCATGGTCTATTTCTGTAGTATGGTGTTATTTTATCTGTGAACTGTGGGAAATATAAGGGTTGCACAAAAGTACACTGAATTAATTTATATTCAAACCTCATTTTCAAACGTACAAAACACACTAGCCATAACTCTGCAGCTAAACCTAAGCGGCGGCAAATTATTGACAATGTAAATTACGTGGAAGCAAACCTGCATTTTGATTTAGGTACGCGATAAACATTTTAATAATATCCGGTGTTCATGTTAACAGGGTTAAATATGTTTAGTAATGTTATTTAATAACACCCTTCCATTCATCATCATCATCATCATCATTAACAGCCTGAAGACGTCCACTGCTGAACATAGGCCTCCCCCAGGGAGCGCCACTTAGAGCGGCTGCTCGCCTCCTGCATCCATCGGCTCCCCGCGGCTTTCACCAGGTCGTCGGTCCACCTAGTGGGGGGCCGGCCTACGCTGCGTCTTCCAGTTCGTGGTCGCCACTCGAGAACCTTTCTTCCCCATCGGTTGTCAGTTCTACGAGCGATGTGGCCTGCCCATTGCCATTTCAACTTGCCAATCCTAAGAGCTACATCGGTCACTTTAGTTCTCCTGCGAATCTCCTCATTTCGGATCCTATCTCGCAGGGAAACACCGAGCATTGCTCTCTCCATAGCTCGTTGCACGACTTTGAGCTTAGTAATGAGGCCAACAGTTAGAGACCACGTCTCAGTTCCATAAGTCATCACTGGCAACACACATTGATTGAAAACTTTTGTTTTCAGGCTTTGTGGTATTTTGGACGAAAAGATAGGTCGAAGCTTCCCGAACGCTGCCCAGCCGAGTTGGATTCTTCGGGCGACCTCTTTGTCGAAGTTGGACCTACCCATTTGGACAGTCTGCCCTAGATAGACGTATTTGTCGACAACTTCGAGAGTATCGTTACCAACAATTACCGGTATAGGTGGAACATGGGCATTTGACATGATTTTCGTCTTGTCCATGTTCATCTTAAGACCAACCTGTCGGGAGACTCTATTGAGGTCGTTGAGCATGGTGCTGAGATCATCGAGCGACTCCGCCATTATGACTATATCATCGGCAAAACGAAGGTTAGTGATATACTCGCCATTTATGTTGATGCCACATCTTTTCCACTCCAAGAGCTTGAAAACATCCTCCAATGCGTTTGTGAACAGTTTCGGAGAAATAACGTCTCCCTGTCTCACGCCTCTCTGCAATGGGGTCTGTTCCGTACTCTGGTCCTGTAGTCGGACTGACATAGTGGCCTTACTGTACAAACACTTCAACACTTCGATATACCTCATACGCGTCTTCCTCCCGTGCGGCGACAGTGAGTGGACGTGTTATTTGTTATTGCATTTATCTATGTGAATTCAATCATATCCTCAAATTTTAAATCGCGGTGCGCTTACAAGCTAATATTTCTTTAAACCGCACCGCAGTTCAAATTCTATCACCGATAACCTACTAATAATAACTACGAAATGCAGTGCACTCCGCAAACAATCCCGGCGATTGAGCGCCATGCTTCTGACTCAGACGTATCAAGCTTGAGCGAGACAGGTAAGACCGCGGCCGGCGTGCAAAACATTGCACGGCACAAACGTCGTAGAGTTGACGATAATTTGAACGACTCTTTGAGTACATTGAAAAAAGATTTGATGGAGCTGATTGATACTAAACTAGACAATTTAAATGCAAATATGAAAGAGCACAACAAAGAAGTAAATAAAGCACTAGAGTTTACGACTTTGAAGTATGTAGATTTAAGAATAAAATATGAAGAAATTCAACGTGAAAGGAAGACCGATAAAATATATATCTTAGAACTGGAAAATAAATTAGAAGCACTGGATAAAACTAACAGGGCTTCCACTATAGAAATCAGAAATATTCCGCAAAAGTCTACCGAGACGAAGTCAAACCTGGCCGAACTCGCTATAAATCTTGGGAAAGCTATTGATCTAGATATAAGAAAATCAGAAATAGTTGACGTGTTCAGAGTGAATACTCAGAAGGTGGACCCACCTATAATTGTAAGATTAACAACGGTTATCCGTAAAGAAGAATACATACGAGCGGCTAAATCTTACAATAAACAACATTCCTCCCAACTTAGCACATCTCAATTGAAAATGGGTTTGCCGGCTTCGCCGATATACGTTGCTGAGCACATGACTGCTAAAACTAGAAGACTATTTTTTCTCGCCAGAGATTTTGCGAAATCCAACGGCTACAAGTTTTGTTGGTGTGCCCATGGACGAATTTTCCTACGGAGAAAGGAAGGAGCAGCTCCACTGCTTATCAAAGAAGAAAAGCGCCTGGAGGAGCTCAGTAAACAAGCTGATCGGACTCTCGGGAATGTCAATTAACAGTATGCTGTTAATCCGTCGGCTACTAGGAACTTGCATAAGTATTACTAACTTAATAAACCTCGTTATTTTTGGTTATATTGTTAAACAAAACTCTCCCGCTTCCATTGGATCTAAAAAATGGCCACTCATTGTAATCAACTTTGTTCCATGTTCTTACATTAATCATGCTATTATTCTAACGATAGTTTGTTTCTTAATTGTCTTGTATAAGCCTTATTGCTGTATCATAGTATTCAGTCTCCAGCACGTTATTTTAATGATACCGATTTCTCTGCGTTATAATATGGCTAAAATAGGATATGTCTTACATATTTTCCCTTATAATGGATTTTAAAGCCCTAACAAATGAATTAGATTCTTATGCAATTTCGAAATCCATTCAGTGTCAAGTTGAGGAAGCACATATATTTGTCGGTTCGGGACGTAAAAAACTATCTATCTTATGTCAAAATATCCGCAGTATTGATAAAAACCTTTCTCAAATGGAGATACTGCTTAATCGCCTTAAATTTGATGTCGACATCTTAATTTTAACTGAGTGCTGGCTCAATAAGTTAGATTATGTTCCCTCACTTAACAACTTTATATCTTACTCTTCAGGATATAATAAGACACAGAACGAGGGAGTAGTTGCTTTCATAAGGAACGATATATCGGCTGTAGTTGAAGAGCCCCTGAATTTTGAGGCTAACTGTATTACGATCAAAATTGGAAGAGATACGGCAATTATTGCTATATATCGTCCACCGTCTTATCGTACGTTGGACAACTTTCTGGTCTCAATTGACAAAATAGTAAGCTCTTTAAAAAGTTACAAGAATATAATTTTGACTGGTGACATCAATATAAATATAGCAAACTCAAATATAGATACTCATAATTGTAATGACTACTTGGATCTCATGGCTCAATATGAACTCCTTCCCGCTCATTTATTCCCTACTAGAGAAACCAGTTGCCTCGATCATATATTTCTCAAAACCAATTTAAAAGCCTCAGCATTAGTAATTTCTAGCACGATCACTGACCATTATACAATTGCTCTTGTTCTTGAGAATCACCAACATTCTCAAAATACCTATAACCTGTACAAAAAAATCGACTACAAGAATATTGTAGCTAACATCAATATTGATAACCTAAATCAAATTTTTGAAACAGATGATGTCAATAAGGCTACTAATATTCTAGTTCGTGCGTTAAAAAATGCAGTTGATCAGAGTACGACGGGAAAAAGAATCTCCTGTCGTAAAGTTCTAAAAGAACCCTGGCTTACACCGGGCCTATTACGTTGCATTAGAAATCGTGATAAACTGCATCAGCAATCTAATAATGACCCCAATAACAAAACTCTTAAGTTAATATTTACTAGATATAGGAACTATTGTGGAGAAATTCTTAAAAATGTCAAAAAAGAGTATGATAGGAAGGAGATAAAAAAGGTGGTTGGTGATAGTAAAAAAACGTGGAAAGTAATTAAAAAAATTGCTAAATTTGATTCTAAGAAGATCTGCTCTGAGCAACATGATCGTGATCTACTAGCATTAAAAGATAGCCCGACTGACTCAATAAACTTTATAAACACATACTTTTCTAATATTGGTAAAAAGTTAGCTAACGAAATTTTAATATCGAATGGTAATATCGATATATCATTGTCTCCCTCTTTGAAGTCAATAGAGAATTCAGCCCACTCCTTCGGCCTCTTTGATACAGATTGCTCCGAAATTGAGTCTATTATTATTAATCTTAAGTCCTCCAGTGCAGCGGGTCATGATGGCATTCCAACTGAGGTCCTCAAATGTGCAAAAAACCTTATTGTCCCTCATATTACGCATATCTGTAACTTGAGTTTCAGAAGTGGCATTTTCCCAAGCTTATTTAAAACGGCCCTTATTAAACCAATCCACAAGGGAGGAGACAGAGACAGTGTCAACAACTATCGACCAATTTCCATCCTCTCCGCTTTGTCAAAAATTCTTGAACGCCTACTAAACAAGCGCCTCACCTCATACCTAAAAAAATTCAAAATTATTTCTGAAAAACAATTTGGCTTTGTTTCGGCTAAATCAACTGAAGATGCAGTATTGGAACTCACGGATTATGTGGTACGTAATGTTGATAAGAAGAATAAATGTATAGGGATATTCCTAGACTTGGCGAAAGCGTTTGACACCGTCTCTGTCCCGATCCTACTCAGCAAAATGGAAAAGATGGGCGTAAGAGATGTTGCATTGAAGCTGTTCTCAGACTATCTTTCAAACAGAAAACAAAGAGTCAAAATTGGAAGTATGCTTAGTGAAGAGACTACAATTAATTACGGAGTGCCACAGGGTAGCATTTTGGGTCCAACGCTCTTCTTGATTTATGTCAATGACCTCTGTGAGCTCAAACTTGTGGGCGGTACAACTGTCGTCTTTGCAGATGATACTGTCTTGTTATTTACTGCACCTACATGGGCTAAAGTTACGCAATTAGCGGAAATTGGCCTAAAAGAAGTTATGTCCTGGCTTCGTAATAACCTCCTCACCCTTAACTTAAACAAAACAAAGTATCTGACGTTTTCTAAAATCATTACCGACAGGCCTAGTGTTAATACGCATAACATAAGAGCCCATATTTGCTCTGACTCTAAATGGACAGCTTCAATCTGTTCATGTTATTCTTTGGAACATACGTCAACCATTAGATACCTTGGTGTAATGATCGACCAGCAGTTGAACTGGCATGAACATATAAAGATACTTACCGGCAGGGTTAGAAAATTGATTGTTATCTTCAAGCGTCTAAGACACTTAGGTGAAATTAGTCTACTGAAGAATATTTACTATGCTTTATGTCATTCCCTATTGGCCTATTGCAATTTGGCGTGGGGAGGGACATTTAAAACCATCCTTTTGCGTGTTGAAAGATCTCAAAGAGCTGTATTGAAAGTAATGCTTTCCAAGCCGTTTAGGTTTCCTACTAAACAGCTATATTCTGATACTAAAATACTGAGTGTGAGACAGATCTTTATTTATAAAGCAGTTTTAAAAACACATTCCAAGTACGACTTCGATCAAGAAAGTTATCACAATAAGCGTCGTAAAGATTTGTTAGTGTTTCCCTCTAGATTCTCTTCGGCGTATGCACAAAGACACTACTGTTTTCTAGGGCCCTTCTTATACAAAACTATTAGTCAACACGTTCATATTTACCCACTTACTACCTACAAGTGTAAGACTATACTCAAAGAATTCTTACTCGCTCTAAGTTATGAGGAAGTGGAGAAAATAATTACCGTAACAAAATAGAAATTAAAAACAATTACTTATTACCTTGCCTATGAAAATTAACAAATAAAACAGCGAAATTGTAATACTCATCTACTTAACACAATTCACACAGATAAATAATATTTTACTAAGTCTAACCGTATACCTATTACATAATACAACAAATGAATAAAACAAAAATAACGTACTAAAACCCTATTTTGTACATTTGCTACTAACACTAATTTTATTAATTAGTTTTATGCTCCTGCCCAAACATAATACTTATATTTTTATTTTTTTCCGGCAGCAATATTGTATGCTAATAATTATTATCGGCTCCACAATTCATGTGCCGTGTAACAAGTTGTCTCGTTCGTATTACTACGTTGCAGTGGTTGAGCTGTTTTGTAATCGTGCGATGTGGGTATGCCTCCCTTACGATATTGTATTGATTGATTTAGGTTAGGTATATAAATTATTATGCAAGGAGTATGATCTTACTTTAGTAGTTGCATTCTTTTTTTTTTCTAAATAATGATGTCGGACACAGCACTGTAGGCTATCAAAACTTGCTTCTAAATAATGTATTATTTTCTTCTTACTTTATTACTGCCTACCCACTATGGCACTTTTGTATCCACTGTATGTGTTTTTTTTTAATGAAAATATCTTAGAATCTATTGCGCCAACAGCTGTATATTAATTTAGGTCAATATTTACACGATATTCATGGGATGTTGTGCTAAAGTACTTAGGTCAGGTTTATTTTTCTCTTATATAACTTTTTTATTGCCTTGGATAATGTTTTTGGGTAGGGGCTAAAATGTTTGAAATTCTGTTTATTTTTTTATTTTTACTGTTCTGTTACTACACAGGAGGAAGATATTGGCAGCTGTAACACAGGTACGACCTAGCACGGCTGCTAATGTCCTTTCATGATCTATACCTACTTACTTAGTTTTGATATTGTTATATTGTATTCTTATCTATGATTATATTATAATAATACGTTAAGTTAATTGTAACTATGGTAGATTTTGGAGTATATTCCTAGATTGGATCATAGTAAATATGTATAAGTATGATATGTATTTTGGTTGGTAAATAAATAAATAAATAAAAAAAAAAAAATACCTATAGTCAATTTGGCATCGCTTTAAGGACTGCAGCACCGCCCAAGTCTCGATTGAATCGAAGGCTTTCTCATAGTCCACAAACGCTAGGCATAGCGGCCGATTATACTCTTCGGTCTTCTGTATAATCTGGCGTAGCGTATGGATGTGGTCTATGGTGCTAAAGCCTTTTCGGAAACCGGCTTGTTCGGGAGGCTGGAATTCATCAAACCTGCGTGCGAGACGATTCGTAATGACCCTCGAAAACAGCTTATACACATGACTCAAGAGCGAGATGGGCCTATAGTTCTTCAATAAGGTGTTATCACCTTTTTTGAAGAAGAGCACCACCACGCTCTTGTGCCATGCCTTCGGCGTTGTACCTTCAAGGATGACAGAATTGAATAACTTCTGGAGGACTATAAGTACCGGTCTACCACCCGCTCTCAGAAGTTCGGTCGTAATTCCATCCTCACCTGGCGCCTTGTTGTTTTAAAGCTGTTTGAGGGCCATTCTAATCTCGTACAGGCTGACGTCCGAGATATCTTCGGTATAGTGTCGGACTAACTTGGCTCTGGTGGTTAGCTGTGTTAGTAGCGGGCTCACGTGTCGAGGTGTATAACTGTCCATAGAAGTTCTCAGGATCAGGATCTCAGGCTTGGATGAAATGACACTACCATTCTCGGTCTTCAGTTTTGTCATTTGGCTTTGCCCAATAGACGAATCTTTTGCGAACACCAGAGCCTTGGTTCCGCTCAATTGCGGCCTCAATACGTGAAGTACTAAAAGCACGCAAGTCGTGTCGCATGGAACTCCAGATACGTCTATTGAGTTCACCGTAGGCTGACATATCAACTGAAGACTGTAGTTTCATTTCGCTCCGGTCTGCCATTAATTTAAGAGTGTTTCCTGAGAGTTTCTGAGTCCTCTTTCGGCGTTGGGTCTTGAAGAACTCAGCTCCAACAGCTTGGACAGTTTCCACCAACCCGTTGTTCAACTCGTCTACTGTGTTGCAATCGGCAAGGCACTGGAAGCGATTTTGGAGTTCCTTTCAGCTGGAACTCCAAAATCGCTTCCAGTGCCTTCGGGGTTTTGGATTTGGACAGGGTTTGGACGGAGCGTAGACCTCACCAGACGCGACCTTTCAAGCTTGACATTGATATTCAATGTGCCTCTTACAATACGGTGATCGCTACCGGTTTTCACCTTGCTGATCACAGAGACATCATCGAATATTCGCTTCTTGGTCGTCATCATGAAATCTATCTCATTTTTCGTGGAACCGTCGGGGCTTATCCACGTCCACTTCCTGGATGGCCGCTTCTTGTAGAAGGAGTTCATCATAAAGAGGCCCTCCTTCTCCATGAAGTCAGCCAGCCTATGTCCCCGAGGGTTCCTGTCCCCGAGGGTTCCTGTCCCCGAGGGTTCCCTTCCATTAATAATAATGAATTAGCCACAATAGACACGCCCAGGGTTTCCTATGGAATCTTTTTCCCTTACGAACTGTTATTTGAACTACTGAGAATAGACGAATCTATTTACAAAATTTCATCCAATCTAGTTCAGCTGTTTTAGCAATGAAAACCACACACGGCATAAATAATCAGACAAAATGTTTTTTCATATCTAAGGGTTTTTTTTAATTTAAATATAAAATAGGAAAAGCCATAAAAGTTACGTCGGATATCAGTAATTAAACATTGAACTCGATTGAACAAAAAAAGGGCAGATTATTTCGCCTCTACTCTCACGAGGCACGAGGAGCAAGTTGTCTTGACATTTAAATCTAATTAAATAAGTTAGACATTCAGTGAGAATTCCTTTTGGTTCTGAAGCAAACTGATACGTAAGTGAAGGAAGGAGTCGACTCGCAATTAGGAATGTAACTTAAATAACAACTTTATAGCATTTTCATTATTACATTCCGCGGTATGCAATTATTTTTCGTTTGGGTGAGCATTTGGCAGCCGTAAAGCCAGGTTGATATTTTGTCATATAATCTGAACGATAAAGCCGCCAAAAAGAGAGGCCGGATTATAGGTATTAAAGCCAAGATGATATGGTATGACCGTAACTTGATACAGCAATTTATTTTGTGAAAAGGTTTAGTTCTACTTGCGTTCGGGCTTCGCTAATGGCAAATCAAACATTAATTTACTCTACCTATCAATATTTTCATTTTTAGAAAAGCTGTCGTTACCCTCAATATCCCAATTGGATTCTCTAGGTATATAAATACGAGCATACTAAAAAACAATCTTTTGTTTTTCTTGGTTTGTCTTCTATCTTCTACGGAGCAACGGATCACTTTTTTATGAACCGGAGAGTGACGTTATAAGTACATGCTTTTATTCCGGATAATTGTGATGATGAGAAAACCGTAAGGCGTAAGTAGTGTTCTTAAATTTAAATTGCTATAGCTTCCAAATAGTAACTTTATTTATTTAAAAATTTTCACACGAGTTATGACAATGAGGCTGAACCCTGGCCTAAAATAAAATGTGAACGCTTGCTTACTAGTAGCTTTTTGTAAGCTGTAAGGTAACATTATAACACCTGACACTTCACACGTGAGGAATAAAGGGGTTGGAACATAGGTACTCTGTCTAAGATAATGGTTATTCATGAATTTAGGAATTTGGACTCGACAGGTTTACCCACTGCCGCCGTATGGCAAATAAATGATAAAATATTACGTATTCATTTATTTCACATGGATTTAAATAAATGTGTTTTACTTTCCCACTATTTGTGCAAGCAATATAGTTAGGAAATAGCCATAGAAAATGTAAGTGGCAGAACCTTTTCTACAACACCATTAGGGGCGCTAATAATACGTTGCTTGACTACTGACTCGTAAGGACTGTAAGTAATTAAATGTTTTCAGTGAAATGTGTATTTATTGTTTTATCTACTACTTCAATGCCGTTGCTTGAAGTAGTGCACACAAAGCAGCAGCAGTGCATAAAAATGTTCATCAGACATTAAATACGAGTGTCAATTTTTCTTTATTTTTGATAGTTATAGGTAGGTACTTTTACCTATAAAATTTGCATATTTGCAAAAAAGTGTTTGAGTTACAAGTAATATAGTTAGGTATAGGTAGGTAGTTTAATTTCCTGTCAAAATCTCTATATTCTTAACTAGTGACTCCAAAATAAGAAATATTTATAAAAGGCCATTTTGAATTAATGATAAGTATCAAATAATAGGTAGGTACACTCACATACTTATCGTACTCAAAGTGACTAATTCGGTAACTAGTTAAAGATATTTTTTTAACAAACGGATTCTCTGATGACTAGAACTATCTATAACAAATACACAAAAATATTCACGATTGCATTACTCTATTAAAGTAATTAAAAGTAGGTGTAGATAAATGTAGACATAGTATAAATACAGTTCAAGTACTAAACTAACAGAGCTGTTAAAAAGACGAAGTATTATATTGATATCTTCTAGCTGAATGGTGTTATTGATTCAACTGCAGCTTCTCGTAGAGTATAATAAAAACTGTGTTATTGCCTTACGACCTCTACATCATAGTAATATTGTTACGTCAAATTATAATATTATACCTACCTGCTATAATATATATTCTTTTAATTATATGATTAATTTAATTAATGAATAATAATTAAATTAAGTATAAAACTTAAAGTAATTAAAATACATGAGTGTTTCAATTATTTTGTTAAGATAAACAGTGACTTATGAGTAAGTTTTACACTGTGGGTAGAGGTAGTAAACAAGCATAGGTTTGATATGGCCCTTATGGGAAGAGAAGAGGTCGCGTAGTATAGAATGCATATCAGTTGTACCTAGTGTCAAAGCTGAGGTCCATACGTGCGACGTAGCTAATGTTTTTAAAATAAACTCAATCATTGCTCCTAAGAGAAAAAAACTCTTATGCCGAGTCTTCTTAGAATAGAACTTACCCAGAAAGTTATACTTAGCTTCATACTTGATTGTGGCAGTATATAGTAATTAAAGATCATAGACCTCCCTATATTAATAAGAAACTTTATTTTTAGGAGAGAAACAATCCCGACCTTATTTTTCTGGTGCGATATTTAAAAATATTCATACCTCGGAACTATTTGTAATTTTGTCGCACCGACGTCGGCAATGTATATAAACGTCCGTCGTTGGAAAACTTAATTATCTATTTTATTGCACGGCATAAAACCAAGCAGTACCTAGATTAATTTTGAGATACTGAATCAAAAGGCTCTAAACTATCAGCTTCCTAATATGGTTGAAACAATATACGAATAGTGGCTTCATAGATGGAAACTTGTGTAGCTTAACTACCGATTCTATTACCTTTAGGTACCTCGAAGCAACTTCGATCGGAAGATGTCTTTAACGTAACCCAACTAAGTTCTCACCTCTATAACGACTTTCTAACTCCTCAAGTGTGTCACGCGTTTATTTTATTTATTAGTCTTAGAAACAGCACTTAGATGTTGAGAACTTGATGTCAAAGATTATCGCAAACTTAAACAAGAATTTCGCGAAGTTGTGACTGAATTCGGGCCTTGGTGTAAACACCAACTTAATTATATGGGTTGTCGGGGTCACGGAGTTCTATGTAACGTTTCAAAACACTCGTACAATATTATATTTGCTCTTATTTATTCTGCTAACAGATTTCTGTAAACTGAAAGGTAAGTGATTATTAATTTACCTTGTTTGTCAGTTGGCATTGCGACTTCTAATAGTTCGCGTCACTTAGGTAAGTTATTACCACAGATGTTAAAATAGTAGATTATCGCCATTTTTAATCAGCGTCGCAATACTCCTCATGAACCAGAAGACGCAGCGTGGGTCAGCCCCCCACTAGGTGGACCGACGATCTGATGAATGCCTCGGGAGCCGATGGATGCAGGAGGTGAGCAGCCGCTAAAGGTGGTGCTCTGTGGGGGAAGTCTAAGATCAGCAGTGGACGTATTCAGGCGGTTGAACCTGACGATGATGATGATGATTGCAATACTATATTGTTATCATTAATGGTGATAGCGATATTTGAGAAACTTTCAAACGAAAATGACGGTGTGGCGATGATGATACCTTTATTACAAATGGGAAAGAAAAAAAAAATGTATTTAATAGCTCTATTTAATACACCTACTTAGTAGAGTTTATAAACCAAAATATCTGTATTACAATTATTTTATTAAAATGAAATATTATATGTAACATGAGAATCACGGAATTAAAATGACAGGAAAACGGGACCATAATGCGCCTAAAAGCATTTTCTGTCGGCTTAATTGAAGGTGGCGTATAATTTGTCTCCCGTTATTCTCTTGCACAGGCTATTCAATCCCCGCGCACAGCTGTCGAGTGCGCACTGCGATGTGAAATAACGCCTTTTATGTAATTTATATAATTTTAAACTGCAAATAACAAACAAACAAGCGCACTTTGTAACAAGTCTACATAAAGTCTATATAAGACATCAACAAATGTAAAGCCCATGTAAAATTTAAGGTTTGGCTCAAATCACCTCTAATTCCTAGAAAAATACATATTACAAAGATAAAACGCTCATTCATTCATTCATATCGTAATTGAACCACTAGTTAATTCTCTTTGGTAAATAACAACTTACTTATGGGACACGTTTCCGAAAGTCTATAAAATGCTCCACCTTATAGATTATTTAAAAATCATCAGAACTTTTTTGCCGCCATACAAATTAATCTGCGGAAAAGAGGTTTCTTTCCTGAAGGGACTTTTATCTCGAAGAAAGTAAATAAGGACAAAGTTGTCGGCAGATATCGAGTCGGCTTACGCCTATGCATGGTCGTGCGCGGGGAATCTTATATCCTTTGGGGATACACAGTCGGTGACAGCTCACTACGCCGGGAAATAAATATTCACGAGCTTATAATATACAATTTTAAAATAATAATTTTTATTAAGTTAGGTAACCAAGATCCCATTCGCACGAGCGCTTTTTCAAAGTCCGGTAAAAAAGCGTTGATATGAAACAACGTACTTGCTCGTTGTAGAAAATATAAAGTATTATAAAATGTTATTCTGAAATATTAGCTATGGCCAATTGGCCATATCAAATTTCAGCGAAATCCATTCAGTCGTTCTAGCCTGATGCGTGTTCGAAGGGACATACCCTAATCATGGGGTCCCATTAGGTAAAACGTGTCTAGAAGGTTACTAGTTACTGTCCGGTGTATTCATTTGGCCCAATACTTCGCCAACATGCAATAAATGTCGCTTGATAGTCTTGTGTTATGCAGAAATAAAATAATTCGTAAAATAGCCCGCTGTACTCTAGGTATTATATTATCGGGGCTCTAATGTAATTGCAATATGCAAAATATATTCAATTCAATGCACAGATTTAGCCCAGTCCAGTTACAGTTTTACCTACCTATATATTATACTTATATTATATGCAAGCAGTAAAAGATACCATATAAAACCTTAATGGTACCTACTTGAGAATATGGCGTGTACAAAAGTTATTCCGAAACTGACCCAAACTCAAACGCTGTCTTGCTTTCAGACTCATTGTGATTTCAATAAACAATTCCGACGTCGGTATCACAGCTCGGAATCTGACTTCTGGCAGAAACTTACTAACAGCGGACAAAAGTTGAGCCATTTCGTGCGATGGTCATTTCAACGTCTGTTTAACTCCTAAAGTCAATTTAAATTTCGGGTGGGTAATGTACAATAAGCCTAGCTTACATTGTTTCTTAAATCCGATTGTTTATTTAAGTTGTTCGACGGCATTACCTACTTGTACAATACAAATTACAATCATTAATTAATCGAATAATTTTAAGTCAGTACTGGGTTATTCATTTTATTATCATTACTAGTATACGTAAGTACGTCTTGTTTCATATAGGCACGCACAGATTAGACAACTGGGTACGTAAGTGCGCATTCACGAATTCAACCCTTGTGGTGTGGCAGATTGTAGACCGCCCAAGGGTTGATGTCCTACGACAACATTCGGGTCCGATAGCTTTACGCACCCTCCAAGCACAACATAAGTATACAATCTCAAATGTTTTATTCCTTTCTATATCTAACCACGTTCGCAGATAGCCTTTAGAGATTTATAACTTTTATTACTTTTGCCCACGATCATAAACCACACAACACGACCACAAATACGAAATAAAACTATATTAGTTAAGGGGTATCATATTATCTTACTAAGGGTTCCACACTAAGTACAAGCAAAGTATATTAAAATTAACTTATTATTTATAGTTTTGTCAACTATGTCTATAGGTAGTTATGACTTTCTTTTCACTCCTCCTTTATTACTACTACAATAATAAACTTTCTTTACTATTTCTCCCAAATCATTCCATAGCATAAAATTTCCACGTTCCACTTTAAAACGTTTATTTATTTGAAATGTGGAACCCTAATACTAGGCACAGACGGTAAAGTATGTCGCCGTATTATTCGTGTAGTAGGGTAACATTACAGATGTGTCGTTTTCCGGCATTTCCGTCCTGAGAGGCCACGTGCGTGCGCAACTTTGTTAAACTGGCGTAGGTAACTGCGAGAGTTTACTAACAAAACATGCTTGAGCGTTATTGTAATAGAATCGCTTTGTTGCGAAAGATTAAACTGACATTAAAATAAAAAGTTCTAGTTCTGACTCTTAGATATACATATGTAATTATCAAAATAGAAAAAACAACGCTTCTATATACGCTTCTATATATGCTTGTATATACCTAAATAATAAAGCAGAAGAAATAATAAACGTGAGAAAATTTACAAAAAAAAGCTGAATGAGCCATCAATAAGCTACATACAAAGTAGTTTACAATTACATTCAACGTCCTTGGCCATATAACAATTGAATTGAATTGAATCCTATTTTAATTAAGTAGTGGCTTCTACGGTAATTTTACCACATTTTCACCAATGTCGTGTACCAAGTTAGACCACCACATAACAATATGTACTTGACGTTAAACAATTTGATGTCATTCTAAATGAAAATAGAGGCGATATTCCTATCAAAGAAAGGCAACATAGCTTCTCGTTACTTCGATAAGTTACGAGAGAACTGAAAACTATTTCCTCCTAGCTTATTTCCTACCGAAAAGAATGCGCAGTTACAGAAGCGCAGATAGCACTTTAGCTTTGAAAAGAAAAGTTGTTTTGTATTTAGTAGAAAATACGATGTTTGGATTCGTTTGAGTTTTAGATTAGTTTTTAGTATGACTTTGTGGTAAAGACTATGTGACCTCCAACCCAAACTTGGTTAGTGTACCTACATAGTAAATTGTAGTCCGTACTTTCTTTTTTATGAGAAGAAAGAAAAAAAGAAGAAAGACCCATCCACATCTCACAGAAGTATTGACGACAAAACACAGAAATAAATTTTATATTCTAAATAGAGCCGGCTAAAGGAATATCCAGGGAATGGGCAGCAGTATTCTCCTCGGTTTAAATTATAATCTACTGCGATCACCATGTAAAAGTGCCTGTTGTGATTATTGCAACCCCCTCGATAATAGGGGAGGCCTATGTTATGCAGTGGACATATAAAGGCTGATGACGATGATGCTATTTCTGATGGTGAATTTAGTGGTTTTTTTTTTCTTATATTTTGGCTCTACACATAGTGTATTTAGCCAGTGTCAAGTATTATATTTTCATCGTATTATAAAATATTTCACGCAAAGTCATATCCTAGTCATAGTCATAGTCCAGTCTAAGTCAGGTAGTCATAGTCCAGTCTAAGTCATGCTCCAGCAAAGTGGTGGCAACTTTACTAGAAGCTTCTATGGAGTTTGGAAGCAACACGAAAAATCACGTTTCACCACATTATATCACTTGCCTTCACTCATGCTCGTAATTCAGCACTTAATGCGTAAAACGCCACCAATTTTAAACATTAACACTGGAAAAAGCAAGTTTTGAAAAATAATACGATGCAACGACGTGAACTTTTCCGCGTTCCCGCCAAAAAACTAATTTAATAGTTGGTAATTATTAATATTTGTCAATGAATCACGAAGCTGTAATATTTCATACTAGACTACATCTCAAGTAACATTGATTAACATATGGTGTTCATAAAAATAAAAATGTAAGGTAAATTGTAGGGTTATTTATGCCTATGCTATTTTTGGCATTAGTGCAAGCTATTTATTTGTGTAAAATTTCATCAAAAACAGACGACGATTTAGTATGCTATGTTATAATTATGTTATATTTTAGGTATGTGGATAGGGATAATCACCGCATAGCAATATTATAAATAATGGCTTACACTCACCCATTTCGAAATGGGACATAAATTCAACCAGGCGAAGCGTTAAGGGATTAATTCCGCGGCATTGCTTTATGGACAGTTATAGGCAGTAGTTAAAGTAGTGGCAAAGTAGATGTTATTTTTTTTTTACCCGACTACCAAAAAAGAGGGTTATGAGTTTGACTGTCTATGTATGTATGTATGTATGTATGTACGTATGTATGTATGTATGTATGCATGTATGTATGTATGTATGTATGTATGTATGTATGTATGTATGTATGTATGTATGTATGTATGTATGTATGTATGTTCATATGTTCCCTCGTATCTCCTAAATTACTTATTCTATTTTAAACAGCAAGGTGTCAATCGATAGATCTTAACACTCTGCGTGTCATAGGCTATATAAAGTTACATTAAATTCAATATGGCGGATTATATTTAAAAAATTCGCGGACAAAAAAATATATTTTGGTATCAAATGAAAGGTCTTTATGAGTACGTTTAGAATATGTATAATTTGTATATCTATGTATAGCCTACGTATAAAAATAGGCGCCAATTTTCTGGTTTTGTTGTTCCCTGGTTGTGCCTAATCTACTCATCATATTTTATCAAATTTGATACCGATCGATGCGTATTGATACTTTGGGTGACATTGGGTACATTAAATTATACTAAACACAATATGGCGGATTTTATAACCTATCCATTCCACCACATATTAAGAAAATTCGCTAAACATTAGGCAAACAGCCGAAATCATTCGTGTAGTCTTAAAAATTGGCACAGTTATACTTTGAAGTGTACTGATGAATATACTAAAAATTTCCGAGGGTGGGGGGTAAGTAGAGAGAGGTGGAAGGGTTTGAATATCACTTTTTTCGGATATTTGCTTATATCTCAGAACTCTTTAGGATTAGTATTACAATTACTTCTGTGAAATTAAATTATATTATATCCGCTATAAAAAAGATTCTATTCATTTTTACTGTACGTTCAATACTTTAGGAATTAAACGATGTTGGATTTGAAAAAGTAGCTTCCTCCCACCTCGTTATAACGGGCAACTGCATAGCGCTTGTAAAGCTGTAGCATAGATGATAGAAGTAGGTACCTACTTAAAAGTATAATTAACAAAAAAAATTAAAATCTTTAGTCATGTAAACACACATTTTTGCACACAGGTAAGTGTAACCATTAGTTATACAATACAACACCCCTTCATTTGGGCGAAGGTAAAAATGCCATAATAAATAATTAGGTAGTCGGGTATTCGTTTTTGAACTCTATCTTGTCTATATTGCAGTATTGCAAGAAACTATAATATTGCTATGGTGACCTATACCTAATATTAGTTAATGAGCTACGTTGGTAGCTCACTGTTGAACTACTAAAGCACTAAGTAATAAAGGGTACAAAGAGTAAGTAGATTCTTACAATATTTATCTTAGAATCTTTTTCTAAGTAGTATCTTATGATGACAATAGAAAACGCAAATTTTCTTAAAGATTTTGTTCACTTTTCATTGTATTTCACTGCTGCAACTTTGATATACCACACTTAAAGATTAAGGTGTGTATTATTCCGAGTGCCTATCTCGGTCGGTGTTCATCCGAGCGATCTAAAAATAGTGCTGAGTAATGGATTAAGGTGTGTTCACTTCCACTCTCAGGTACGTCTATAAAACCTTTAATATAAAAGTAAACTTTCGTCCCAATACTTTCAGGAACCCCTATTACCTATGAAGCGGAAATTCGAAAACTTTCAGCACAAAATAGGATATTATGTTAGAGCCCGATACAGATGACTGGTTGGGAAAACAACTTCAACAGTAAAATTCCCTATTTAGTAATTAAATGCCGATATTATGATCGAATAAACAAGGATTTTCTCTCAGAATTTTTTTCGACCATTAACGGAAGAATTACCAATAACTTGCTAAAGTTGCAACGGCAAGATCTTCGGCTTATAGTAGGCCTCATCACTGGCCACTGCAACTTAAATTACCATCTGTATAAGACCGGGGCCACGGATAGCCCCCTATGCAGAGGGTGCCTGAAAGAAAACGAAACTGTAGAACACGTGCTGAACTGCACAGCTACAGAGGAAGCCCGATACAAATCAGGAATCTTAACACAAGTAGACACACAACATTCTATTCAAGATATTTCGAATGCCACATCATCATCATCATCATCACTCCCACACCCAACATCAGTGCCACTGGAGCAGCTGTGCCAGCATCCTAGAGCCATACTCCGTTATTTTAAGGAGTTGGGTTGGCTTGGGTAGATGCTGGCAGGGGGAAATGCACAATACACCCCAAGCGGGACGTCAGTGCAGGACTTAGCGCCCCCATGTAGAATAAGAATAAGAAGGATTTTCTTTAGTTCATGTTCGATTATCAAGTAGAGGAATAATTTGAAGGCGATGACGAACAAAGACGAGCAGGGTCAATTTTTCTTAAATCCAAATATATTAACAAACCTTTAAATGAACAACTGATTAGGCAGGTAGGTATATATGTGTTGGCTAGATTGTTTAGGTCCCATAAAAACTTGATGAAGTTAAAATAGTCAGATGCACCAAATGGAAATAGGTATTTATATCAAATTTATTTTTGCAAGGCGTGTATTTGTGAAATGGATCCGTTCAATTTTTCAAGCTATCAGGGGCAACTCCATTATTTTATATTGAAAGCTTTTTTAAACGAATTTTTCAGACTGGGAAACAGGGGTTGCTGTTTTGCAACTTCGGCTCTTTTGTGAATGTTATTGGTAATCCAATTGAAACGGTTAAAACTGTTAGTTCAAACAAATATACATAATTAAACATCTCGGTTCAAAAAAATGTATATAAGTAAGCTGATAGGAGAGGTCATTTTGTTCTATTGAAATGAAGATGAAGCGGCGAAGAGGTGGGGAGGGTGAGGAGCTTAGAGCATAACACTAGATTACCCTGCAAAGTCGGGGCGAATTCATCATCATCAGCCCGTAGATGTCCACTGCTGACACAGAGCAAAAAAAAAAAAACGCTTCCCCTCTACATAGAGGCGCCTTTTCGACACTTCTTATACAATTCAAGCGTGTCAGGTATTACAATGAAACCTCTATGGTTTACCTGCGCAGATGACATATATAGCAATTGTCTTGTCATTAGTGCCACTGCTGTCAGCAAAACGTGCTGTGGGTTGAGTCGATATATTTTTATCGATAGTTTGATATGAGTTAAGTACGCGGTAAGGTACCTCTTACCTGATTGTATCATTAGGTACACTTTAGTAACTACCTATATCTTTTGTGCCTTTTGTGCGTATTTCTATGTGTAATAGTGTTATTTTATTCTATTATACTCTATTCTGGGTCGACAATGGCCAGCCTATAAACATACCGGTATAAATCTAAAATAAATAAATAAATATAAATAAATAAGTATAGAGGTAGTTTATCGTCAGTTTATGGTTATAAAGAAGCAAATCCGATAGGCGTCCAAAGTGAGGTTTTATGGGGGAGGCAGTGTTTAGCAGTGGACGTCTGCCGGCTGATGATAAGTGCTAGTATAATTATATCTATAAACTAAAGTTTGAAATAGAAGAAACATAACAAGTTATAAAACGAGAAAATATATTAAAACTCCAAATATATAGGTAACACGTTTTGCTGATGATTCATTTGTTGCGTCATGTTTCTTTTTGATAGAATTCATCTGAAAATACAATTATCAGATGAATTTTTAGGAAAAATAATAATAATATTGAGTATCATTGAGGTGTTGTCGGTAAACACTTATTTAATAGAAGGAGGTCCTTAGTTTGGCAGTAAATAAAGGTAATTTTTCAGCTCACCATGCGATGTATATTTTAATTTACAGCTATTTACAAAATAAAAAGCAAGTGAATTTTTTCATGCAATATCGACTAAGACGTAGAATCAACGAGATCAGTTGTCCTTAGCAACCAAGAGCAATGGTTTTCTATGAGGCTACCATGGATGAAATAAAAAAAAGAAGGATTGAGTTTTGATTGACATCGAACTGAAGCCCAAAATGGCGGACATATTACATATGTGTGTCAGCTGAAAGTAGGGCGACCGGCTGCATATGATGTGAGCGTGTGCGTGTTCCGCTCGTACGTACGAAGCGTTCCGGCTTCCTAAGGGAGCTTCAGTTTCGGATCAGACGGGATTCCCTCCTTCTTTTTTTAATAGCTCCATGGAGGCTACATGAAAACTCTTTCATGGGCGAGCACGCCACATCATTATAATGTCCTCATCAAATAATAAAGGCGGATAAGAGAAATTATAGTCATCACCATCAGCCCGTAGATGTCCACAGCTGAACATAAGCCTCCCCCAGAAAGCGCCACTTTGAACGGCTGCTCGCCTCCTGCATCCACCGGCTCCCCGTGGTTTTCACCAGGTCATCGGTCCACCTAGTACCTCGTTAAAAATAGGATAGAGGTTCAATGTGGGAATAGCGTCAAAATATAAACGTATATGGTTAGACATTTTCATAAAACATTCAGCTTCAAAATGCTGAGAGCAAACCATATCATGTTTTTGAGGAAACCAATTGCACTGTCCAGTTGCGAATATCTATTTATCTTTTATATTAGGATCTGTAGGAAACCTAATAAACATAAAAGATATTAAAAGTTTAATTAGTAGAAGTCAATTTAACCACAAAATAAATTGAAAACATTTAAAACTTATTGTAACCAATTTCCGGATGGCATAATAGAAACTATCGATGTATCGATAATTATAAGGTTAACCAACGCATTACATCACTATCGGTACTTCTGCCATAGGGTAAGTTCGCCGGTTTTGCGACCACTTCCTATATCCGACCGTTTAATGTACATTTGATGAAAAAATACAAAAAATAAAAAGCTTGCGGTGAACACATCTCTAAAATATATTATGCCTACACAATTATGTCCAAATAGGTTCAGTTTTGTAACAAATATTATTCAAGAAATCCCCAATTCTATTTTAAAGCTTTGAAGCTTAAAAGCACATACATTTTAACTGCCAGTTTTCGACCACGTTTGTCCACCATCTGGTATAAAAACTACAGATACCCAAAATCACTCATGGTCGAAAACTAATCCAGCTGCAGAAAAATGCTATTCGACCGCAAAAGCAAACTATATCAAGAACATTATAAATACGTATTTATTTACATATAAAAGTACATAAATAGTCGATTACTTTGTAAGTTTAACTAATTAAACCAGACACGATTAAAAAAAAACGATTAATGCTGGTGGTCGCAAAATAGGCGTGACCAACTGATCGAACCATCATTGAATATTTCTCGCCCAGGGTGTAATGTGGGCTGCTTTTATTACAAAAAAAGTAGCGTATTTAGTTTGTAAACATAATTATGTTTATAAACTACGTTAGCCAATATTTTTTTTGTTATAGCTGAATTTTGCAGCCATATCCTTAAATAATTTTTGGCGGTCTCGGTAAGAAAAAAGGTCATGCTTTTTTTATATGAGTAAGTGCCTCAAAGCTGGAGAAATCATGAAAATACAAGACAGAGGATCTAAAGAAGCCTTTCTGATCATTGTTTCTATCATTTATTTACCACAGGAAGTCAGGCACCTACGTCTTTCAATTTATAGTGGTAGGAAACTAGCGAAAAAGTGGTCGTAAACATAATTTAGTGATCGAAAACTAGCAAAATAGTTACTATTAGCCTTTGGTTTAGATGTTTATAAAAAGGTGGGTTATTTTAAAAAATGATTGATAATCTGATAAAAATATAGAGTATAATATTTGAAACGTAGCTTAGTAGCATCAAGTCAAAAAATGATACTGGTACATTTTATTATGCAACCTAAACTTGACAACTCCACTAAGTGGTCGGAAACTAGCGAAATTACCCTATAATGTCAAACTGACACAGAGGAGTACCCCGTACCGAAGTTCGGCAGCAATAATATGATTGATTTCGTCTCTATATATAGGCGAAGTGTCATTTGTTTCATAGCTCTGTGACTGCTGAACAAAGGCCTCCCCCAGAGAGCGCCACTTTGAGCGGCTGCATCGACTCCCAGCGGTTTTCACCAGGTCGTCGGTCCACCTAGTGGGGGGTCTGCCTACTCTGTGCCTTCCGGTTCATGGTCGCCACTCGAGAACCTTTCTTCCTCATCGGTTGTCAGTTCTGCGAGCGATGTGGCCTGTCCATTGCCATTTCAACTTGCTAACTTTAAGGGCTATATCGGTCACTTTAGTCCTTCTGCGGATTTCCTCGTTCCGGATCTTATCTCGCAGGGAAACACCGAGCATAGCTCTCTCCATAGCTCGTTGCGTGACTGAACGAATTAGCTATACTTATATATAGGTATGTATATTATTGTATACATTATTCCTACAATACTATTTCCCGTTGTTTCAGAATCTCAAAAATCAGATTATGACCACAAACCTGTGGGTCGAGCAGTCTTGGTACGACTATAAGCTCCGGTGGGAGCCCAAGGAGTATGGCGGCGTACACATGCTTCACGTGCCTTCTGACCACATCTGGAGACCAGATATCGTGCTCTATAACAAGTGAGATCGCCAAAAGCTTATCTTGCTTGCTAAATTATTGATTTGACTAAAACTAATAACTAAAATTTAAAGAGCAAACCAGCGGTAATTTTTGGTTAGTGACATGGCACGCCTTCATCCCTGATTCCCTTGTATAATAATCGAAAAGAGCAGGTGACTTGTGAAATAATATTATTCTTATTAAACATTGATTGCATTCGAAACCAGTGATGCAAAAGACGTATCATTTACTATACTGTACGACGTTAGTTTTTGCAGTTTACCCTCGTCAGATTTTCATAGAATTCACTTTTTTCGGCTTTTCTACATCACTTGAAACATCCGATCTTATCGAAACTGAATTTTTCGTCCCATTAGATTCGATACCTTTTTACTTTATTTGTTCATTTTCGTTGGTAGAGCCGTTCTGAGTTTATATAAAAGAAATAGGTACGAGATTAACATCAAAGTCACATTAACATAAGTCAGTTATTTTTATATTGTTTTTGTAAGGACACTACATACCTAAGTCTCTATATAAATAGTCTGTAAGGTAAATAGGTAATAGGTAGGTGTAGGTAATTGAGTAAATATGACTCGTAGTAGGAGCTGTTTTGTTTACGCATATGGTCGTGTAATGTGATACCTAGCACATCAGACATTAGAATAAAGTAGGTAGGTATACTCAGAGGTAAAAATAGTGAAAACTATTTTCTCAAAATAGGTGTTGGAAAAAGGTACATCAGTGATGTAACATCACCAGCCTGAAGTCGTCTACTGCTGAATATAGATCTTCCCCATAGAGGGCCACTTTGAGCGGCTGCTTGGCTCCTGCATCCATCGGCTCCCCCCCGTTCTGATGAGGTCGTCGGTTGGTACACCTAGTGAGGGAAAAGGTACTTTGTGTTGTGAACTTCCTTTATAAAAATACATAGCAATTTAAAAAAGTGACATGTAGGTAGGTAACGTACATACATATATTAGCAAATAATTCGTAATAGATACTTACCGCTGTTTTGCTCATCCTTAAACTAATATAACATGTGTTTAGCCACTCATCATGTATTTATTTAATTTGAAGTAGCTATATACCTACATTTACACATAGTCCCACACATCCTACATGCTCCCTTACAAAACAAATATGACGACAGTACATTACAAAAAACTTTGTAGAAGTATAATACACTAATAAAAAAAATACAAAAGTCGGTAGGTGCCTAAAATAAAACATTTTAAAGTAAATATTAATCACACTTAAAAATTCTGAAGATAGGACGAAGTTTGAATGAGTAAAATAGATTTATTGGCGATCTAAAATGAAATTTTATAATGGCACTCAGAATTCCAATAATTGAAAACCATTTCGCATAAAATCTACAAGTCAAGCAATTTTGTCGTGAATAAAGAGGCATAATATACCTCTACGTTCTTTTATTACATTGAATCATACAAGTCAACCATTGGCAAAAAGCTGGATTCAAATCGTAATCTTTAAAGAAAATATATTCTTTTCAAAACCTTATAACTTTTACTCTTAATCAACTTGTGAAAACCATTGCTTTTTTAATTTTCATATTACACAAAGTTGTAATTTTCACATTCTCAAGACTCGTAAGATCAAATAAAAGGGCAAAGTTAAAGTGAAAAGTTTCAGGAGTTCCGGTAGGTACTACCGCATTTTCTGAAGAAACTGGCAAACATTTTCAAGATATTTTCAGTGTAATTTATGCAGGACCGGTACGCAATTGCTTCGGCAGGGACAATATCTAGCTGTTCTGTATTCAATGTTTATTGTGTAAATACATTAATCCGTGACGGCGCTTAACAAATAGTGAGGAAATTTTAACCGCTGTTAATGTTTTAGGGTTCGAGGTTCGAGCAAGTTTAGCGTCTAGTATACACCGAATAGGATTCGGTTTTAAATTAGGTTAGTAATTTAGTCTTGGAAGATATTCATGATATTTTTGACTTTCTATATCTAATAGCTATTTAACGCGCCTTCAACAAAAGGAGCCGATCTCAATTCGACGTTTCGATCGATACGATTTGTGAAAACGGTGTTTGAATATGGGCGTCAGTTACACGGCGCGACGGCGGTTTAGACACCCCCGAAGCTTTTAGTTCCAGGTGATTTTTATTCTAGATATTCTAAAATTATTCCGGAATATATATGTTTTTGAACTTTTACCTAATACAGTTTAAATTATTTTTACAAAAATAAATAATAAATAATCTGTGAACATTATATTCAGTATTTTATATATACCGGTGGCATTTACTTTGTCCTGGCCGCCACCTTGAACTGACTGACTTTGATAAATGGCCGGGAGAGCAATCGTTACTCATTTCCCATCCCTTCCTTCGAATTGTACGCGCAAGGTCCGACTACATAAAAATATGTACCTTTTTGCTGATACCATTCACCTGGAACCATGGTGAATGACGCCCTTTTGAATTAAAGTACGACCCTCCACTCACCTATATCACGATTCGCTCACCCTCGCTCGCCAACTCATTTTTATTACATTTTGATAACATGTTTTTAACGTTTGCTCATTATTGCATTAATAAATCTAAATTAAAATGATCAATAAAAAATACAATAAAATTTCACGTTGCATGTATGTTTTGTTGGTCGTATGTTTATGTTGTAGATATGCTCATATCCTTTTTACCGCAGTATTTTAGAACTTAGATATCTACCCATATAAGTAGATAAATTTGTATGCATCAGTGGCCGTCTCGCCTCGCCTCTACAACCAACGTTATTAACTGATATGACAGATGCATTTCCATTTTCAGCTCCTGACTGCGAAATGGCAACGGTAATATCAAGTATTAAAATAAAATGTTCGGATATGACGTTTACAAAAACAAAACGGAATCACATATACGAAATTCATATAATTATATAAAACTAGTTACGATTATACCTAGTGAAAATACTTGCACCAAAACGGTTAAATGTTTCGTTATCAACTGCAAAATAAGTACCTAATATCTACATTAAACATTACATTAAGCATTGATATTTTAGAGGTGCGGTTATACACCGTGTTACATACAGTATTTCCAGTGCATTAACAATCTGATATTTCTTCTAGTTTGAGCTCGCGTTTGACTTCATGAACATAGGTACCTACCTATTTAGGCACCCACCCACACTTTTGACTCGAGTGACACACGCACCATAATGACAGGTGTATGTACCTACGCTACACTACAGCACGGTAGGGAAGGCGCCGCGACGGAAGCCGCGGGACGGCTTGTAAATTTGCGTTAACATTGCAGTGCCGACGGCAACTTCGAGGTAACGTTGGCGACCAAGGCGACTATCTACCACCAGGGGCTAGTGGAATGGAAACCGCCCGCGATTTACAAGTCTTCCTGCGAAATAGACGTGGAATATTTTCCTTTCGACGAGCAAACGTGCGTTCTTAAGTTCGGTAGCTGGACGTACGATGGATTCAAGGTAATAGCGCGCGGCTCTCACCGCCTCCGCTGACCGCTCTGTTTGTCCGCAGCGCCGACGGCAACTACGAGGTGACGCTGATGACGAAGGCCACAGTCTACTACAACGGCATGGTCGTGTGGCAGCCACCCGCCGTCTATAAGTCCTCGTGCTCGATCGACGTCGAGTTCTTTCCTTACGACGTGCAAACCTGTGTGCTTAAGTTAGGCAGCTGGACGTATGACGGCTTCAAGGTGACGCCCCGCTGTACGCTGCTTGGCGCCGCGCGCGGGCCGTAGCGTAGGGCCCGCCGTCCCGGCATCTGTCCATGCAATAGCTTGTTGGCTCGAACGTAATTCGTCGTGTAATTTATTACTTTTCTGTCCATGTGGTATGTTATCACTTTTGATTGTACGAAGGTGGAGCACCCCAGGCGCAGAGCGCGCCTGCGCCCCGCCCGCGCTTTGCGCCCGAGGCTAGCTCCTTAGATCTGATATGTTGCAAGTTTACATTTTCTATTGCGATGATGATGTTTAAAGTATGTGGAGTAGCGGTATGTCGACGTGCGTGGCCACGAATGCTCCAGAATATCCTCGGCCGGTTCCACTTAGCTCGTTCGGCCTTCCTCGCTCGACAAGGAAAGGTATAAAATTTTAACTGCCAGGTGATATGGGATGCAATAACTTCACTCGATCCGTTCCTTTCCGACACATTCCGCTCCGTATGCGTCATTCCGCGCTCATGAACTGCCTTAAATTTAACAACATTAGCAGCTAGATAAAATAAAAGAAACCGAGATGAGACAATCAAGTCGGCATCGGCATGGGCGCTGAGCGGCGCGGCTCTGAGCATCACACCTTCCCATACCCATAGCTGGCTCCGCTCGCGCCACACACACGACACACACCGGCCACACAACGCTTGTGCATGCTCCCTAGGGTCGATGTTACACACCACTCACCGCATGACTCCAGCTTGCTCTGAACCACTTGCATTCCCGATCACGGCGGCCGCCAACCGCAAGACGCGGCCGCGGCTCTTGACACAGCTTTACACGATACCTTACACGCGTACAGGTTAAGCACAGCACGTGAACTCGATCAGTGATATTGATTAATCACACATTTTGCTCTTCAAACACTGACGAGCATTATAGTCATCATGTTGCATATTTTATACCTTTCCCTATTAGCGACTCCCTCTGGCTGTAATAAATGGTGTCGCTAACTATCCGTGTTCATTGCATGATTTCTTATATGTACCTGTTTTCATTTCGATCGATGTAAGACATGTGATTCCACTCAAATTCAGACACGGAGTCCGTAACGCACAACTGTGATCTAGATGTTAAGAGTAGACGGAACGATTCGTGGATCGAATCGAGGTAGCCCGCTTCGGTTCCGTCAACGAAGCGCTTCTTGCATGTCGTTACTACACCTATTCGATGCTTGCGCCTCGTTTCAATATCTATTTTCATTCGTTGATTATAGATTTATAAGCATTGAGTACTGGCCTCAAAATATAGCTTCCCTTACTTCCTAGCGTTGTGGCTGATGTTGTGACGAAGCGCAAGCTGGCCGCCGCATCCGCGCGACACACACATGCGCGGCGGAGCCGGCGCTACACTTCCGCATATGATTGTATGGCCGATCGTCACAAGCAAGTGCTCTCCATCGAGTCTCGAGGGTAACAGCTCGGAGCTCGATAGTAAGCGTGCTGTAACGATACCCCAACATCACCATGCGGAGAGCGTCTCCTATTTAATCTGGTCCGAAACGTGAAGTAATAGTATTGGTTATTCGATGTTGTTATATCTTCGCATGATTCGGCATATTGTTGTTGTCTCCATTCAAGTTAATGTGAAGTGTCGTAAAAGGATCTCATCTGTTCAGGTACATCCCACTTGGCACACTCTGTGGTATTGTTTTAGTGGCTGCTTTGGAGGACTACTCGGATCAATTGAGACGTAATATTTAGATGAAATACTACACGACTAGCTGATGCGTACGATAAATCTGCGATTACTACAATGGTACTATCTAGAATTTTACACATTGTGTGACAGGGTGCATGTATCCAGATATGTAAACAACCATACTTATAAACAATTTGATAAGAAATAACTAACTAAACTTAACATAAAAAATAAAGACTAAAGCATTGTTAACTAGAGCAAAAACTTATTTAAAATATTTAACTTCTCACAACATTGTCAAAGCAGGTGCCCACCTACTTTTATTGTATAAGTACGTAAATATAATAAATAATTAAATTTAGTTTTTGCTCTACATTAGTTAGATATAAATGTAGTTTAAAACCTTGCATTAAACGCATATAATAAACTGAGTAATATAAAATATGTATTAATAACTTTTGTTTCATAATATTCATGTTGCTAGGTAAGTTGTGTTTAAGTATTTTAGAGTGTCCTAGTTTGTCTACGTTCAATGTTGCGTCAGCATTTTGTTACTTAAATACTTGTTTTCTCCATGAAACTTGAACATTCACGTAAATGCCTACACCTAAAAGTCTATTATGTGTAGTGTCAAATCTAAGATTGAAATTGATACAGCTCTATTCCCACTAATATATAAAAGTAAAACGTTGTCCGTTTGTTTGTGGCTTTCGAAAACGATGAAAGCTCGCAGATTTTATCACTACCGATATCAACATAAAATAGCTTTAATCAAAGATTCCCATGGGGACACCGTCAAATAGCGGGTGAAACCGTAATATAAAGGTTATCATTTTGTTCATGAGTTTCCTGGTAATTATTATTATTATTATATTGATGACCGTTGAAATATTTTCATTGCGTAAGAAAAATATTTGCTTCATGAACACCCAGTTTAATACGTAGCTATATCTACGTAGGTGCCTATGTGTATTATAAGAAAAAATAGTACGTATTTTAAAGCGATGTATGTGCACAGGTGGACCTGAGGCACATGGACGAGCAGGCAGGCAGCAATGTAGTGTCTGTCGGGGTCGACCTCTCCGAGTTCTACATGTCGGTCGAATGGGACATTCTAGAAGTGCCCGCTGTAAGGTAATATTATATTTTTGTTGAGCATTTGTAATTTTGTTCATGAAACTATGTTAGTTTATTCAGGTTAATCGTAAATAAATTAAGTTTTATTTAATAAATCTGCAAAAACGTAACAATGCGCGAGCGAATAGTGGTTCCGCGTTTATGTAGCCTTAAATTACCATGAATAGGTAAGAAATGTGTAAGGCTTTAATTATGGATTTTTTGAGGTGACGAAGAACTAAAGAAAATGTTAGTTTACCTTTTGTTCTATGTCTAGCCCTTGTCAGCGCTGCTTTGCGCTCTGAGCTACTGGTTCAAAGAGTAGGTACTCTCTTCGCTGGGTAATTGGCTCGAAGTCCGTGAGACATTGTATTTGTCTTTCAACGGCGGTAATGAAAACATTAATTCCAGGCAGCAAAATAATTGCCTCGCAGCTGTCTACAGCCCATCCCGACCGGATTTAGTACCTACTACGCACGATGAATTTCTTCTCAGTTCACTAATACCTATTTTAGCCTCGGGAGTCTCTTCTCATATATTTTCATTACGCAGGCCTTAATATTTACCCTCCCGATCGGTAACCAACACACCACTTCGTTTACTTAGCCGAGAAACTTAACTCTCTCAAAACTTGCTGCTAAGTTCTAGGTTAATGGCCTAGTGATAAACTTAAAGAACTAATTAATTTTGACTTATATCGATCGTTGACTATGATACTTTCAATGTGAATTAGGTAGGGTCGCTTGAGACCCGTAGGATCATTTCCCTGTGTCTATAAGCTTCCTTGGGTTGATAATAAAGTTTCATGTTTATTGCTTCCGTACTGGTTCCTACACATCCGTCGAAGAGGATAAGACGCTGCAACCAAATAACTAAATATTATCTTAGCTTGACTTTCAAAGCTTATATGACGCAAGGTCTTCCATCTGACTATATATATCGCTTGCGGTAATTACAGTTAATTGCAAATAAAGCGACAATAATACACAAAACAAAAGATATCTAGCAGCATTTAGTTTCACTTACAGTGAAGACTACGTGCTCGGAAAATAAATGAAATAGCCGTTATTAGCAGCCACGATATATTTTCTTGCTTTGTTCCTATTTATTTATGTCTGTTTAAGTGTTGTGTCATTAATAAAACTCCGCAATGAAAAGACGATGGAACGATATAATATTTTATGTTCAACAAATTGCAGTTAGTTCTTACCTTGTAGAGGATTTGGTATAATACTTTTAAATTCTAATACTACTAGGTAAGTACAAATTCATTAAAATAACTTTCGATACCGCACATAGTTTACAGTTTCTTATGTTCCCAAATATTTTATAAGTACAGCTTCAAGGTTGTACTATAATCACACGCAAATAAATAGAAAAAGGAAAGTAAATCTAAACGATAACTTTCCATTCCTATACCCCTCAAACTAGACAACACCCCCATAAAGTGCGCATGCTGTTTGACTTTGCATTTCGGTTCGAGTCCTACGATTAAGGTAGGGTATAGGGTAGATAAAGCATAACAATGCGTTATTAAAGCATACATGGGGTCCCAGTGCTCGAGTTCCAAGTCACTCGAGGCCGAGTGAGCTCCAAGTGTCATTACTGGCTCGCCGCTCGCCCAACGTCGCTTTTACGACGTGTATCTGCTTTACAACGTTGAGCTCAGCGCCGTAAAGGGTCCCGTCTGATACATTTATCATGAATTTTAACGGCTTAATGAGCTTTGAAGCGAGATGTCAACCAAATCTGTGATAAAATCACTTATGTTTGCTGGTGAAGTCTGAAGCGTTGGTTTTAAACTGGGTTGGTTTTAGGATATTTTATGTCGCATATAGTTGACATTGACCAAAGTTGTCTTTGCAGACTTTTTCTAATTAATGAAAGTATTTTTGCAGACTATGCTATTACTGAAGTAACGGGTTCATTTTGTTGAACAATATAGTCTGCACCATATTATTCTCGATGACTTCAAACGAGACAGTCAACAACTTCAAAACTAATTGGAAATACCTGGGAGTGAAAACATCTACTTATTTGACTTTGTGCCTCACGAACGGGAGAGAAAAGTTTCAGTCTCCGTCACAAAAGAAGTTTCCACAACGGAAATTGTTGTCCGTAATGCACTTAGCTCAAGCAAAGCGGTGCAGGTTTAAAGCAACGCAACAAATCCAATTACTACCCAACTTTGACAATGTTCTTTTTATAACCGCTGTTATTTTTACAAAAGCTACTACTAGGATTCTTTTGATCATCCCTACGATTCATTGAAACATGCAAAATGAAAAATGAGAAAGAATTTCACCGGCGAAAAAACTGTCCGGAGTAATTCTCGTAAAACGTTGAAAATAAACGCGTTTAAGCATTTTTAGATTAAATGGTGAACAGACGCAGAGGGATTATAAAATGGCGATCACAGTTTAGTCCGTCCTTGAATAATAATGTCCAGTGGACGTTCGAGCGGTATCTCCACTTCTAGGATGATTTCCCTGGAAACGTTATAAAACTCATATTCATATTTCATTCGATGGTTTTACGAGCCACTCAACCAAATTACATTGACAGCGCACGCTTCTTATGAGCACGACATAAAAATACTTTGATGGCGCAGCTAGGTATGTGCAATTTGTTTTTGTGCATGAAATATAATAAGTTTCTTTTCGCCCTCTCGTTTAAGTATAACAATATAGAGAGGTGGGGTAGAACATTATGGCTGTTATGGCTGGAGGGCGTAGAGTACCTAGGTATATTTTTGCTTGTAAGTAACGGTGGTATATGAATTAATGAGAGATTGGATTAATACTCTCTGAGACAAATCACTTAATATAGAGAAGAATAACTTTTATTCAGCTTCACACCTACCTACCTACTATATAATAACAATAAAATAACTCATAAAGTTCATCAACTAGAAAATTAATCAAGTTTACGCTACTGAGCACATAACTATTTAAAAACAATTTTCATGGCGAAGCTCAAATGTCATGTACTTAGGTAATCATATACATACGGGATTTTCAGCTGAAATCTCCCGGTGGATAAATGTTATAAACAAAGCATTTCAGTGCGCGTACACAAAAGTCTGTCTTTCAAAATTTTACCAGGTTAAAATTACCTATGTTTGAATGCAGAAATGAGAAGTTTTACACGTGCTGCGACGAGCCATACCTGGACATCACCTTCAACATCACGATGCGGCGTAAGACGCTCTTCTATACCGTCAACATCATCATACCCTGCATGGGCATCTCTTTCCTCACAGTACTGACGTTTTACCTGCCTTCCGATAGTGGGGAAAAGGTAAGTACCTAACTCACTTCAAAAAAACCCTAAATTTGAAAGAATGTCTATTGTAGGTATGCGTAGCGTCCCGTGCACCTGAGAGTTTTAAAATCATTAATTTATTTTATACGTATCAACCAGTATTTTGGAGCTAATTTTTAAGAATATTAAAAAAAGTGGAACATTCCAATCAGTAGGAGTAACTTTTTAAATTTTATTAGGTGCATAATGCTATGAAATCATTGACTTAGCAATATAACTATTATGTAAGTATATAATACAAATACAAGGGGACACAGTATGGGATCGTGACATGAATGGATATATTCTAACGGACTAGAACGTCCGCGGTACCTTTATACAGTTTTTGACACCCCATTAAATACCTAAACATTTTTGTTACTGGAGTACACCATGCCATAAGTAGAAAAAAGATATTTTCCAAAGTAAGTAAAGAAAGTTTATAGTTCCGTATTTTGGACTCTACATTGTGTGTCAGTCAGTCAGTCATTCAGTCATTAACTTATTAATATTGACGTGAACACCAGCTATCTATCTTGGTATGTTGGTATACCTAAATGCAATAGACAAAATTGCTTGGTTGGCACCAACCAACCTATAAATACAACCCCATCACAACTCAAATAAACCGCACACCAATAAACCAGTTCTCACATAGGTAATAGGATCCTAGAAATACCTAATAACTTCATTAATTTGTTCTACAGGTAACCCTATCAATATCTATATTGATTAGCCTTCACGTGTTCTTCCTGTTGGTGGTTGAAATCATCCCGCCAACGTCACTGGTTGTGCCCCTCTTAGGAAAATATCTCATATTTGCTATGATACTTGTTTCTATAAGGTAAGTGCGACAAATAACACTCAAGTAGATTGTATCCAACGTGAGTAGGTAATACCTAAACCTAAAGTGATTGAGGTTTGATAAATTATGATCTCTATCTTCGCTCATCTGTATTTTTGTATCGTAGGATATAAGTAGGTATATGCATAATGTATATCCGTAACGTAAGGCTTGACACAAATGAAAACGTTTCACAAAGAACGCTCTAGTCCCCAAAGTTACAATGTCTTTTCTTGCACAGAACGAAGGGTCAGTTTTTCGTGAATAAAACATAATCTTCAACATTTCTGCGGGATCTGGCCGAGGTGTTAAATAAACCGAACGATAAACTCAAATAAACAGAGGCGTTAAACACTGCCGAGTAAAAAAGTCTTAATATTTGATCCCAAAGGTAAATCCGTTAAGCTTTTCTGTTAAAACCAACCACCATGAGATAATAAAAGTAATTATTTAAATATGGCTCCAGCGGGCCCTCCACATTTCCATATAAATTAAAACTGGCTTTCCAAACAAGTTATTTGACTCCAAACTTTGAGTTAAGATCGGATTTTTGGGAATTTAATGCGCGACAAACCGCAGGTTTTAGCGTTTTTTCACAAAGGTGCTAAAATGTCGTAACAAAACGTTCTTAACACCTTAGCTTTGACAAAAATTCAGCTCACGTACCTAGTAACTTTCCAAAATTAGAGCGTGTTTCGTAGAGAAAAGGCTCCGAGCCTTTCCGTAAAGTCTACAATCAACAAAATCCACGTTTCATATTAACCCGTAGGTACACACAGTACGAAATAACGAGCCCGTTATTGCCACAAGGAGCAAGACATTGTATTGTTGCCCCCGCTCTGTTATTAACCAAGCTGCCTACACGGTGGGATAAACAAGGGAACTGCTTATTTAGGGCAACCGTTTTCTTTGGGTCTCGTAGATCGAGAACTACGCTATGCTCCAACACACGAAGGTCGGCCTAATTAATCTTAATTAATTATTATCTCCTACCAGCCTTCAACCTCCCAATGTGGAACCCGTCTACAAATCTTCTCATATATTCTGATATCAACCGAACAAACAATATCGTGGTAAACAAGTTTAATAATGTTCTCGGCAAGATTTTAGTTGTTTACCTTTCGTAGAGAGTCATCAGGGTGCCGCCTGATGAATATGCATGTTACTCATATAATAATTGTACCGGTTACCGAATTTTGTATGAAAAACAAGGATGCGAATTGGGCAACACGAGTGTCACCGTGAATTTATTTATACGTTAAAGTTAATTTCTCTTTTTTTGTTATATTTTGGCTCCACACAGATTTAGCCAGTGTCAAGTATTATATTTTCATAGTGTTATAAAATTTTTAACACAAAGTCATGTCCTAGTCATAGTCCAGTCTTAGTCAGGTAGTCAAAGTCCAGTCTAAGTCATGTTCCAGCAAAGTGGTGGGAACTTTACTAGAAGCTACAATGAAGATTTGGAAGCAACACGAAAAATCACGTTTCACCACATTATATCACTTGCCCTCACTCATGCTCGTAATTCAGCACTTAATATGTAAAACGCCACCAATTTTAAACATTAACACTGGAAAAAGCATTAGTTTTGAAAAATAATACAATGCAACGACGTGAACTTTTCCGCGTTCCCGCCAAAACTCTTAATTTCCCTTTTCGGCTAATGCCGTAGCTACGAGCATAACATTTTATTAATTACTTACGATTTAGGCTGGATTTTACCAAAGTAGAATAAGTTTTATTCCAAGTATACCGCTAATTGTTACCCTCGGATACAGCTGATTGACAAATGAAATGTGGATTAAAAGGACCCTATCCTGATTGTATCCAAGGAAAGAGCTTCAAAATTATTGGTACAATAGTTATATTCATGTAACTCGGTTATTCTAGGAACGTTATACTTGGAATAACGTTATTCTACTTTGGTAAAATCGGGCCTTAGCCTTATAAATCGTATCATTTGGAGATACCTGGACAAAAATGAAAAAAAAAAAAAAACAGAAATGTGGATATCTTTCGTGGGGATTTATAAAATATCCCTAAATTAATAGTAGGTATACTTACTGTTCATCTTAAATAAAATCCAGATTATTCCAGATGATAAATTGTATTTACGTTCCAGTATATGCGTGACGGTGGTGGTGCTAAACGTACACTTCCGGTCGCCGCAGACGCACCGGATGTCACCGTGGGTAAAGCGCGTGTTCATCCATATCCTACCCCGGCTGCTGTTTATGAAGCGGCCGCAGTACAAGTTTGATACCACGAGGTGAGTCAGAGCCGAGGGCGCAACTTCTCGCCCTGTCCCGCCCAACTTCGTGGACCTCACAATTAAAGCCAAATTAACTCAGACTTATAATCTGGGTCGTCTCATCAACTTAACGTGTACCGAGTTCGGTAACAAACGTACAAAGTGCCTGCTCATTCGAGCACCGGTTGCCGTTGATGCGACCGCACATTTGTAACAACTTTTGAATGTTTTAAGCACAGGCACCGAGCTGCGTAATTTATGTTTCCCTGTAACTACGCTTGGGAATTATACTTACCTATAATACCTATACTTAATAAAGTAACACATTTAAAACAAGTTTCTTTTCTATATATTATACCTACATGTTCACTAGACCTTAGGTAAAGCTTTAAATGATATTATATTTTTGAAAGGTTCCGTGGTGGAACTATTAGTTACGCCAGATTTTATAAGTCTACTACCCCCAGATAATATAATACCTACAGTACTAATTATGCTTAAAATGCGGCTACCTACTATTTGAAAATTAATTCGCACGTAAAACTATTGCGGTTACTTTAGCGAAAATAGTAACCTCAGCATTTTGGTCACTACCAGCAGACCGCAAAATTCACGAATGATTCCCGCGGTCAGCTAGCTGGTCGCTATTGTAATTCACTTAGCGAATGGATGTCTATTAGCAAGTGGAATGATATAATAGGCCGGCACCGTTTCGTTGCGGTTTCAGACCTACCTAACATTACGTAAATGGATCGCTGCGGCCGGATTAGACGCCGAACCGAGTCCGAATCAATCTAAATGTGACTTTATGAACGTGGCCGGCGGCGGCGGGAGGGACGAGGCGCGCAGCGAGCCTCTCTTCGTTATATGGCGACTGATTCGATAGCCACTGAATTCAGAAGGCATTCAGCTTGGAATCGGAATGCGAGTTCCTGCCAAACGCTCCTGATTTCAATAGCTATACGTGTGAAACTGTGATTGGAGTTTACTAGGAATTCACTATTCACATACAATTCAATTTTAATAAATGTTCTGAAACTAGATGATTGTTAATATTTACTGACATCAATTTCGTAGCTCTTGCTACGAAGCTACGAAAGCTTGTGTAAGTCTACGAAATCCAGTTATTATGATTTATGACACGAAAAATCAGTTCAGGTTCTCGTATAAGCCTACAAATAGCTTTCTAGGACCTAGAAGTAGAAGACTTTAGAAGAAGTAATCATAAGGTACTTAGGTACAACTTAGTAAAATATAAAATTAATAATGAAAGTGCATTTTTTTGCCTAGGTGTCTTTGCACCCGAACAATTATGTATGACATCCTCGACTGATCTGGATTGAGCCAATCCGCAGAAGAAGATAACTTATGTTACTGATATAGCTTTCTGAATTCGCCAGTGAAACGACAGTGTGCAATTGTGCATGCCACTTTGGTCGTAGAACTGACAACAGTTGGAGAAGAAGTTTTTCGAGTGGTGACCACGAACCGGAAGATACAGCGTAGGCCGGCCCCCCACCAGAGACTTGACAACCTGGTCAAAACCACGCAGAGTCGATAGTCACAAGACGCAATCAGGCGCTCAATGTGGCGGTCTATGGGGAAAGGCTATGTTCAGTAGACGTCCCCAGGCTGACGATGATATCTTATGTTTCTACTCTATCATAGAGAATAAGTAGGTATGTTCATCAATCAAACCTGTTGTAGACACAATCAACTGACGTACCGTACCTAAACGATGCGCGACGAGCGTTCTGGTGAGTCGTGGGGAGCCGATGGATGCAGGAGGCAAGCGGTCGCTCAAAGTGGCGCGCTCTTGGGGAGGTTTTCAGGCTGTTGATGATGATAATGTACCTTATCCCTGCGCAGGTCACGGTATACGGCGTGCGGCGTGGTGGTGAGATGCGGAGGCGCAGCGCGGCCCTTGTACCCTTACCGGCTGGCTGCAGCGGACGACGACTGCTGCGCGCCCGGCGCTTGGCCGCCGCCCGCCGCGCCACCGCCTCGTCCTCTCACGCGCACGCCTAGCAAGGAGGATCTTACGCACACTACTTATATGAACTCGGGGTATGTTACGAGCTTTTACAAGATCTTCGGGTACCGCTTTTCCCGATTTTACAAGATAAATAATTTACATAATCGTTACCTACGTATTGACGCCACGAAAACGACCTCTATGCCAATGACAGACGATAGTACAGAGTTGGGATTGGGACAAACTCGTGGTAACGGGCAACAAAAATGAATGGCTTATGATTGTGTTTTCGGTTTAAGTATTACATTATATTGTTTTGAGATTTTTGTCATTTTCTAAATGTACATTTTAATTATACAGGGTGTCCCAAAACTCAACGATAATCTGGTACCAGGCGAGAGGCCAAGATATACCAGTTATGAATAAAATAAGAAAAAAAATCTATGTCACTTAGTCAAGCGATGATAGACATTTTTTGGAAAAGTTAAAAATTTGATACCCTTTTTAGGTACTGTGATCGCAATTTTCACAATTTCACACTGATTTTTTTAATAATGTTATCTCAAATAACAGTGCTATTAATCGTAACCACAAATGAAAGTAATAATCATTGTTAACTAAGTAAAATAAATTAAATTTTGACGAGCCATGGTTTATAAAATTTATGTCAGTCAACTTTGACACTCTACGTTGGAAAAAAAAATGTACTACACTTGCCACTTTTCTTGCCAATAAAACTGCTATTTCGTATGCTATGCGTAAGTATCCCTCAGTAAAAAAAAATAACTGATATTCTTTTGTTTGAAAAGTTCGAAGTCTCCATTGTTTGTAATGAACAAAAGTGATAAAAAGAAATGGATAGTAGTTATGGTATTTGTCAAAACGAGACGTCACTATCTGTCCCACTTACAACGACTCATCAGTCGTTCATAATAAAATTTAAACAATAACATTTAGTACGCATTGTTTCTTCGTTTACTGCGCATCTCTCGTAATCGTGTTACTTTCGTACTATCGACTTTGGCTTGTGTTACCCTGGACTTGATACTCTATCCGTACTTGACGACTCTGGCTTTGTTTTTTGGACTTTGTGCTGTGCAAACTGTGTGTGAACAACATGCCGCATTTGTACACACCGCAAGAATATGCAAATATGCATCTTATCTACGGTGAGTGCCATTGTAATGCCTCTGCGGCAGCTCGACTGTATCGGGAGAGGTACCAGAATGTGGAGCGGCACCCAGATTATCGTGTCTTCCAAAATGTGCACGCATCATATTCGGAAGGACGATTACCCAGTGCTCGTACATCTGGTGGGAGACCTCAAGGAAACTACGACGCTGAAGTTTTGAATGAAGTTGAAAATGACCCCAGTACCTCAGTACGTGCGATTGAAATTGCAACGGGTGTGGCGAAGAGTACCGCACATCGAATCATAGGTAGTGTAGTACATTTTTTTTCCAACGTAGAGTGTCAAAGTTGACTGACGTAAATTTTATAAACCATAACTCGTCAAAATTTAATTTATTTTACTTAGTTAAAAATGATTATTACTTTCATTTGTGGTTACCATTAATAGCACTGTTATTTGAGATAATTTTATTAAAAAAATCACTGTAAAATTGTGAAAATTGCGATCACAGTACCTAAAAATGCGACAAAGGGTGTCAAATTTTTAACATTTTCGAAAAATGTCTATCATCGCTTGAATAAGTGACATAGATTTTTTTTTCTTATTTTTTTCATAACTGGTATGCCTTGGCCTCTCGCCCGGTACCAGGTTATCGTTGAGTTTTGGGACACCCTGTATAGCACTGCTCTTTTAATGAATTCTCCTCAAACAGAGGGTAAGCTGTTGCTGTTGCATACCACTTCCCGAATCGTACTAAGCAGAGGAGTCTCTTTATTCTCGTGACCAAACGAAACCTTAGTCCCGTAGAGGCTCTACGGTTTCACCTAGCTCTACCGATTTAGCTTTTATTGTGCTTTTCCTACAAGTGTTTGGATCTCATCAATGTTTTAGAAATTGAAAAATTGAATTAATTTATATTCTCTACTGAGTTATCTATTTTTATGTTGTCCAACAGTTTAAACATCAACAGTATGGGCGATAGCAATAGGTTCGGCGGCAGCTGCCTCGTCCATGGGTCGAGTGAAGGCGGAGGCCTCGCCAGCACAGAGGACGAGACGTTAAGTCCCGTGCCCGACCCTCCGCCAGGGTTCAGCCATTCCGCCTGTCCGCCAGAAGTGCACAAAACATGCTTCTGCGTGCGGTTTATAGCGGAGCATACTAGAATGCTTGAAGAGTCTACAAAGGTAAGTTCACAAAGCGTTTTAAAATGACGCTTCTGGGGCAAAGCGTTATGTTTTCGTGCTCACAATTCATTAAAAGAGGATCTCTCTTATTATTAAGCTTGCCTCATCTAAGTCTGCTTTTAAAAAAACTGGAAGTTTAGACCTAAAAAATGCTACAAAAATTGGGTGAGATTCATTAGTCATAGCACTACTTACTATACTGGTCAACAGTATTTCATTTTGACGTTGAATCGATTTTGAATAACTTAGCAGTCTCAAGCACTGAGGCCATTAACCAAGAACTGAAGTTGAAGTTAAAGTCAACAACAAAAATACAAAGTACTATTCAAATTAATTACTTATATCAGACCAATATCTTTACATGTTCCTCTTCCAATAACTAGGTAAAAGAAGATTGGAAGTACGTAGCCATGGTGCTCGACCGGTTGTTCCTATGGATCTTCACGCTGGCGGTACTAGTCGGCACGGCGGGTATCATCCTGCAAGCGCCCACGCTGTACGACGACCGAGTGCCCATCGACAAGCACTTCAACCAGTACGCTACCTCCTCACTAGTGCGCTGCCCGCCACCGGCGTAACCGCATTAGCAATACGTCTGCGTTGATATGTCCCTCCAAAATTAGTCTCTGTTACACGAACGACCTACGCCGCATAACTATAAAATTTATGGTACTTAATATGTTTGTGTAGGCGTTCAGTCAGAGACCTTAAAATAGTGTGCCAATTAATATAAACCGTGGATGACGTATTAACACAGACTGTTAGGTATAATAAAATAAAAATAACAAATGAACGGCAGTTCATTAATTGCAACTCGCTCGTGAAACAGCAAAGTATCGAAAGGAATAGCTCACATACAGTTAAAGCTCACAATTTCAAACGCCACGTAAGACTGATAGAATCATGGTAAACTATTTAATGTATCCCTGAATGGTCGATTTCACGAGCCAGTTGCAAGGTGAGCGCGGATCTAATCGCCGTTGCATCACAACACCCAACGCACACCCGTCCCGCCCTGAACGTGTTCTATTCCACGACACGCATTGTATCTTCTAGCTAGATTTAAGGTAGGCACTTCTATTCTAATCTAAGTACTCTACGCACATAGACTTAAAGGCTTACTCATATCTTAACTCAGAACTATGTTATTTCATTTCCAGTACTAACACTCGTAGGCCACTCAAATTGTCAACTTCGAAATGCGACAATAATAGGTAATCATCGTTTCGTTAACTTTCATAACGTTCGGATGTGATATCAAACTAGATATTGAATACTCAACCTAGCGGTAAGTAACTACACACCACCACGTGGATATTGTCTGTGTTCAACTGAATCAAATTAGTGTAGTGCGAGCATTTAGGTATAGCAGCGTTAATTTAAGTATTAATGAACCTAACACCTCAATAGGTTAATCGCTACCCAATCTTCTACATTTACCTCGCGGTTCTCATAAGTATGGGATTAGCTAAAGCCAATAATTAGAGGATATCATTAAATTAGCGCTAAACTAGACATCGAAATCCAGATAATGAAATCACCTTCTAGTTCTAATTAATAAGTCTACTGTTACTACTCAATTAAGTATTATCTTCTACTCTTCTATGTGTACGTAATTAATTTGTCGTAGAATAGAACATGTACTTAAAATAATTATACGATTTTATTAGAGGAAATATTTTTAAGAAATATAGAACCCGTCACGTCAGCTGCAGTAGAAAATCTTCGGAGTTTTTAGAGCTGCCGCATACTTTCTATTCCAGCTGACTAATAAATACCAACATATGTACCAAAATGTTTATGTTATAGTATCTATTTCTCATCAATATGAAACATAATCATTTCTAAAAAACACAGTTTTATAAAATAGTATATTACACTTACGAGTATTTTACAAAGACAAATGTTACAAAGCAATATCCTTATGATAAATAAGTACGACGTAATAATTTAATTTAAGCGACGGTTGCTCAATTTATAGAATGAATATGAAACACTATTATTTTATATCTAATTCCATGTTTTCGACAAGTTATATTCGTTAGATGGGTGAGAAATCAGAATGCTTAGTACTTAAATATTTTTTTTTCTGCGTGAACATAATTAAACTATTGTAAAACATCGAGATCGATTCAATTCAAAAAATTTATGCAACACAGTTTAATAACTAATGCAAGAAGCAGAGCTCACTTTTATGATGTAACCTAATTACTGTTTAAAGTTTAAATTTGTATTTGTACACTTCTGTTTCAAAGTATTTTATTTTAAAAGTATATATGAATTTTAATTGGTACAGTTTATCTGCCAATCTACAAGTAAGCTCCCGTCTCACGTAAGTTGTCCCGTGGCAAAAAGTGGAACTAATTTTGAAACTCAGTAATTTACATCAACACATAATATATGTACCTATACAGTGCTTTATTTACTAAATAATATCGATATTCACAAATTACTTTATATTAAAATTTTGGGGAGTCTAAAATATAGAGGTCAACAATATTCCGTAGCGCGAAAGTGGCGACGCGGCCGCGGGACATCTTACGTGAGACGGAGTTTAAACGCGGAGCGTGATGCCGGCCACTATAATACACTGCTAAAAAAGAGGCTAAATGATATTCTAATAACTTTTATTAACTTTTTTTTATTTTGATTTATTTATTTTATAACAACGTGCACAATATTTTACGAAATTTTTAAATGACATTAGCTGAAATTGCGCACTATATTATTGTATTGCGCAGAACTTAGTTGACGTTATTTAATTTTAGCAGAGTTTAAAAGGCCGTAAGTATAAAAAGGATGTAAGCAGAATTAAACCAGGTAGTTTATTCACTTCTTGACTAACTGAGCGAACATCGGCATCATGCGTCCTGCCACAGTAAGCTGTTTCTAAATAAATCCTATGATTTGAATCCAAAAAAGTACCTATGTTAAATATAGGTACCTATATAATAAAAATGTGTAAGTATTATATTTATATTGACCATAAATTATAAGCATTTATTGAAATGCGTACCAAATTTTGAACAGGAATTGAGAAAAGCTATTGATGATAAAACGAAATAAAATTAAAATGTTTGTACAAAATTAAAAAGGATTGTAAAAGGTATCAAAAGAATAATGGAAAATGAACTAATTGTATTGAGAGTAATTGGCAAATAGGCACATCGTCACCGAAGGTTAGAAAATGTATTGGTGCATAGCTTAGTTACCCTAAAGAACCTACTATCGAATAGATATATAATAAATAAGCACGTTGGACTGCTCGCAGTAGAGTAGCGCAGCTCAATTGTAGACTAATAAGTTTGTAATTACTATTTATATTGTTAATAAAACTGTTATACATAGACGAACATATTTTCATTTACCTAAACAATTTTCATTAGGTACATCAGTCCAGCAGATCCTATTATCTATCTATGAAAGAGCTTTATAATCAGTATAAAATCACAATTGTGTCATATACCTGCACGTAGTGATTAATTAGGCTAGCTTAGCTATACTTAGCCAAGTGGCTAAATTCTCAAGGTTCTGATATAATATGGGAATTAGTTGTCGGAGCCTATAATACAGGTAATATTACCACACCAGTACTTATACTTTTCATCAAACAAAGTAGTAAGGTAAAAATGTTCCGTTTGCGAGGTTCCAGTCCTGAACATAAGTTTCGTAACTAAGCTGCGATGGAAGAAAAAGTTCTTTGTGAACTCCAGTTTTAAACTACGCTCAAAAATGTGATTTAAGTTTGTTCAAGTCCAATTTCTTTATAAATTGCGGGGTTGCCACTATCACCATAATGTACTATACAGAATCTAACTTTTTGAAAAAGTTATCTAGAACTCCTTTTGTTTTAATACCGCTGCCGAAAAGCTTCCATACTTCGTCTGCAGCTGCTTTTGAATCTTTCGGAACAAGGTCATCGTAATCATCAGAGGGCGGAGTAGTTGCTTTCGTTACGCGCTTCGGCGTTGTAAACTTATTAACTTCAGGCTTCCTTTTGAGTTTTTCGGCATTATCTTTCATATACTTTTTACTCGTGCTTCGAGCTGTTGTTGATGTTACAGTAGGATATGTACTGGGTGAGTCGGTTACTGTTGTTGCACTATTGGAATTCTCAGTCATTGGTTCTGATGATCTAACTGTAACCGTAGTTGTTGGTTGTGTTGAGCTCACGGTTGTAGTAGTTGATCTAGCTGTGGTTGAAGTTGATCTAATAGTAGTGGTAGGTGGCAAATTGGTAAATAGTGCTGTGGTGCTTGCGGTAGTTGGAATTTCCAGAACGGTAGTAATAGACGGCAAATGAGTGGTGGGCGCCGTGGAACTAACGGTAGTTGACTTATCAGTAGTAATAGGTGGAGAAGGGGTGAACGGTGGTACTGAGTTAAGTTCGGAAGTTGAGCTAACGTTTGTAGATGGTAGAGAACGAGAAACTGATGTCGAGGTAACAACCATAGTTGAAATTACGTCACTACCGGTAGAAGCAGGTGGGGAATCAGTGACTGGTGTTGTTGAGCTGACGGTAGTTGAAGTCAAACTAATAGTAGTAAGTGAAGAACCAGGTACCGGTGTCGTGGAAGCGACAGTAGAAGTTGATGTTGACTTAACGTTACTAGCAGGTGTGGAATGAGTGACTGTCGTTATTGAGTTAATGGTAGTTGATGTTGATCGATCGGTAGTATAAGGCGGCAAATCAGTGGATGGCGCCGTAGAAATAACGGTGGTTGAAGTTAACCCATCGGTAGTATTAGATGGAGAAAGGCTCAAAGGTGTTATTGAACTAATTTCGTAAGTTGAGTTAACGGTTGCAGTTGGTGGAGAACGAGAATTTGATGTAGAAGTATCAACAGTATTTGAAGTACCAGGCGAGGAGATTGGTGTTGTTGAACTAACGGTAGTTGAAGGTGACTCAACGATAGCATTAGGTGAAGAATGAGTGACTGGTGTTTCTGAAGTAACGGTAGTTGAAATTGAGCTAACTTTTGTAGTAGATGGCGATTGTGGGACTGTGGTTGTTGGGCTTTCGGTGATTAAAGTTAACCTAGTCGCTGTGACAGATGAAGCAGGCATGGCAGGTCTTATGAAGCTAAGGGTAACTAAAGGCTCTGTGACGCTAAAAACAGAATCGTCATTCAGTTTGGTAGACGCCTCCTTTGAAATTTTTACCGCTAACTCTTTGAAAGTACGTGGTATATAGGATTCTGTGGTTGTTTGAATACTGACATTTTCTGCGGCCTTTATTTCGTTTAATTGTTTTTTCTTCCACTTGTCAAGTTCTGCCATCATTTTCTCGCTAGAACTATGTTCTGCATCTCCCACGATGGCCTTTATTTCTCTTTGTAAACTTGAATCTTTTGCAGTATTGTTTATTTTCTTAAGTATTTCATTAAATGCTTCACGGATTTCCTCTTTGGTCTTAATAATGTGAGCTTCTTCTTCTAATTGTAGTTTTTCTATTTCTAATAACGTTTTTTGAACTTCTGTCTTATCTTCTTCAATCTTTTTTAGTTTTTCGTCTACATTTTTAGTCAAGTTGTCAAACTGATTTTCTAAATGTGAGCTCATATTATGTACACGATAATACTCTTCATTTACAACTTCTTTTACATTGTTCAGCTTCTCGTCAATATCTTTTCTATCATTTGATACACCAGGTTTTTGGTTGTGGTATTTAGAATTAGTTGCATCTACGTATATCTTGATAGTATCTATTTTTTCACTAACTTTGGTATTATTATTATAATTCGTCGTATTTTCTGGATGACATTTATCATAATATTTCGATATCTGATCTTTGTCGTAAATAGCTTCTTCGACAGCATCCACAGTGCAATCGAACGTTTCTTTAAGCTCATACCCTACGTCGGTTAACAGTTTCCCAACACTTGATTTCACTGATCCTAACGCTCCTGTCAAATCATCGAAGAACGAAGCAGACGACTGGAAATTAATAAATTGCTATTGAACACCGACTAAGTATCTATACAATATGTTACAGAACCATCATGATATTAGAGGTATAGTTTGTTAGTCGGTACTTAGCTAAATATTTACGCACCTGTGATATAATCACGAAAAAAATAACCCTAGGTATCATTTTACTGCACAATAATGGTTATTAAAAAATAACTACTATCTCGTTTCGTAGACAGAATATTAATGTGACACAAATTAAAATATTATTACGTATAATATTATTGGCCTCTACGCCAATTTAATTCATAATTTCATATGGGTGTTTGCTGAATTGATAAATCGCTGTGACACCTGTGTAAATAATTATGCGGGCACACACAACCAAGGCTTGTAATGATTTCAAGTGACGTTTGAAGCAACATAAAATACGTTGAGTTTTAAAATCGTTTATTTCTCCGAGTAGCTTACATTATATCACAAAATTTATACTTAAACTCATAGATAACACTTGTCTTGCAAAGTGCGAATATTAAAACGAAGGTCAACTTTTATAATATCATTACAAGTATTACAACACATGAAAAGATGTTATATACCCGGATTCCTAATTAAAGGTAGATATAAAATATTAACATTATTATTGTCAGACAATTTTTGTTTCATAAGATATGAGCTGACATAATTGAAGACGCATTTTTATTGAATGGTATTGCTCTTACATAACTAGTTCTAATTGATAAATTGATATGATATCAGGTATTCAATGAATTAAATGGTTAAACAGCATATAATAACGTAACAACACAAGCATATTTGAAAGAGATTGATGGCATCATTCGTCAAAAATTTATTCAGAGCATATGCAACAAGCAAAATGTTAATTTTCATTACAGTATATTTCAGTATAGACAGCTATGCACCGCACGTGCAGTTCAACTTCATTTTATTTTCTTGTTACCGTTAACTTTAACAGCTGTTTGGAAGTCTATTCTGGCATTACAAACGGTGAGCAGAGTTATAACTATTTTTCGCATTATCATGTTGTCTGATGTTAATAGGAGGGAATGAATAAATCAGAACTTATCAAACAGTATTTAATTTCTCGCTTAGCAAGATTTCTGTTCCACAACAACATGCCTTTTAGCACAGCTATTTGCAAAACACACAAAAGGAGTTAAAAATTTTTGAATCACATAACTTTGTTTTTGTTTAATAGAAAATCTGTTTTGTACATTAAAAGATTAAAAAAAATTAATCCTAGAAATCTCGTTTGGACTGAATTACACGACGTCATTATCCCCTTTTTGTGCTCCATATTATTTCTAAACTGCATATTGTTCCTTATTCAAAGTTGAACATTAATACAAATATCACATTCATATCTAATACGAACCCGCATTTAACAAAGTATCTTTATCGGTGTGCAAAGAGACTATGCATGAGTTAATGATTCATTTCATTCATAGATAAATACCAAAGAAAAGTGTCCAGCTTTGATCTTTAAAAAATACAGCAGTTTTGAAAATTGTTAAAAATTGTAGGTTCATAAGCACTCCAGTATTTTACAAACAACTCTGTATGACCAATCTTATGTAACAAACATGTTGCACATAAATATTAAATACATATAACTCGATTTCGACTTTGACATTCCAAAGGTTTATAGCTTGCGTTAGATATTTTTCAAGCGTTCCATTTTAGCGAAACTAATTCGTTTTGCAGCGAGATAATCATAAGATACACATTTTATTCGCGGTTCCGGTGCTGCCCGAGAGTAAAACTGGCAATACAATTTGGCACTGCTTGAGCAACACATTAGCTACCTCGTCATACGACGTTTCAATACTGATCAATGACCACACCATAATATGTAATTAAAATTATCTATAGGTACTTATCTTACAGGTACGTTTATTGTACGTGTTCATTAAAAAGTGCTTTCTTAAAATAAATATAAATGATTTGATTTAAAATAACAAAAGAGATATAAAATAATTTATGGGCAAAACATTGTCGCATATTTAACATCAAAAATAAAAATATGGTATAAAATAAACATCGTCCTAACAGGTAAAGTGGAATGTTGAAAGTATTTCCACGGATTGCCATCAAAGTTATCAAACGCATGTAGAAGCTACTCAATATAAGAAAATTCGGCTATACAAAACAAATGATTGGCCTAGTAAAATAACTGCAAATTATCACAAGCTGCATTACCTATGTTTGTCATTACATTTTACTTAAATTAAAATAGTACAGGTTCTGTCAGTTTATCGCGTAAACACTTTCACCATGTGATGGCACAGTTCTAAGTCATAACAATCTTACATAAACTTTTTCTTGCAGTGATTTACTCAGACGGTAAAACATGCGCCCGCGGCCTGCCTTATCTGTATGCTTCTATAAAATAATTATGTATACAAAATGCCACAACCCATGGTCATGGTCATGGTCATATCATGGTAGTGAGCTTAATATTGAAGTACTGAAGCGTATTGAAATCACACCTAAAATACATAGAATTTTTTTTAGCCACTTTTAATATGTCTTATTAAATTGTTAAATAGTAGCTACGCTATATTTGTAGCCACGTTTCTTGGAATGCCCTATATAAAATGCTCGATTTAATAATTTGGCATAAGATTTATTTTGACGGCAGTCGACACGTTTCCGTTCTGCATTATAGGTCCAAAGTAAGGTGTAGCCACTAGTGATTAACTTTTCCGACATAACCTTGAGTACATCATGCTTACGGAAAATTTATTACCTAGCTCATTTTTAAACTCATACAGAATAACTACACCAAAAATTCGAAAATTTGTTTTCTAGAGTCTATCGACGAAGTTATTTATTCAAAACCAATGTAAAATTGTTTTATAAAAATGCTATTTTTAAAAGAAATTTTTAAAAATGCAATTTCGATGCTTTAATAAATATACGCAAAATGCATACCAAGTAAATATGATATTCTTTCTGATTACGATTAAAATATATTTAACTTCATAACTATTTAAAATAGTTCATTAATTTGTCGAGTCTATTTTGCAAAATCCTAAACTATAATCAATTTGACAGTATTAAAAATGTTGCTCCCTTATAAACATAGATCGATAAAATAAGGTCCGCGACAGTACTCCTAATAATTTAAAGTCCGTTTGAGATTAGTTTAGAATTTTGTATTACAGAATCGACTATTATAATAAAATATCGTGTCACTTTACTTCTGTCACATTTACACAACAATTATTATTATCCTATTTTTATATATTACTTTATTCATTACAAGTGTCTGTAATAATGATAATACAAAAATTGCTTTTAGATACACGTAATCATAATGTTCTACATTCAATACATACAAAATATAAAATATGATAAATTAAAGCGACTATGAAATGAGTGTCTGAAACTATTTACAAGTTATAATTTCAGATATATTTAGATTCACTTTACAGATATGTTCAATAAACAACCATTTTAATTTCTTCTCATAAAACGTTACGTCATTAAAAGAATTTTATATCTCTCGGAGATATAATAAACGTTCGTTTGAGCATTTTAATACATAAATTTAGTTTTTAATACATTAGTTTTACGCTAGAGAAATTAGATGCGTGATAAATTTTTATTATAACTAGGTAGAAATGTTGAGACATGAAATTGGAACAGAAACGTTTATCTTCAGTTTCACTGTTTTCAAATTGCGATTATCGTATAGAAATAGCAGAATAGATCTGATTGAGTAACTTATCGAATAAAAAAAAACAGATGAGAGACCTTAAAAGATCTGCTATTTAGAAACATCAAAATCAATAAGGGATACTTAGTAATGTATTTTCCAGTATAAACACCTTACTGCGATTTATTCTTCGTACCCGCAATGTTGTTATCTTACATAAATTAACTAAAGATACAATCCTATACAATCATTCATAGCATCACAATCATTAAATTTGAAACAATCAACAAATATAAAATAAATCATCATAAGAATTCATTTCAGTATAAACTTTATAAAAGAGATCACTAACAATAAGACCTATCAAGATTTTCTACGATAACTTTTCAAAAACGTCGATATCAAAATATGTTTTAGTATAATTTCCATATAAAATAAAGGGTGATTTTGATGAACACATATTCCAAATATCATCAAGACAGGGCTTACCGTTTAGATGTTCACGGCGTGATCGGTTCAGTTTCCTCATCGTTAAGTGGGGCGGTTTCATCTCTGACAGGTGGTGGTGGGATGTCCAGGGTAGTTTCCTTGGCTAGATCCCGTTTGGGGGGGATGGGCACCCCATTGAGCTTTGGTAGAGGGGGTATCGGTGGGGTGGCCGGCACCTCACGGGAGGTCGACGTGGACTGGCCGGCCGGCGTCGCGGTTCCGTTAGCCATTCGTTGGTAGTGCGCCTTCCATTTGTTGGCTGGCGGAGTGTAGTTGAGATGGTCGTATTCCCTCTCTGAAAGGATGGATTCGTTTTAGCAGGTACGCCATTAATAAATTGTAAATAAAATTAAAGATTTAAAATCATATTTTTAGACTGTCTTGAGTTTATTTAGAGATTTAGAGTCTTTTTGCACAGAAATTATATTTCTAAACTATGCTGATGTTTCAGGATGACGTACGCGCAGCGGTTAATTTAGTTCTGAGTGGAACTGCGACTGTTTATGGGAAGCCAGGACGCTTAACCTCAAGTTGGGTTATTACGTCATACATTCTTTAAAAAATTGTATAAAATACACTCTACAATTATTCGAAAGTACCTTGCCTCAGTCGGGAGCTTAATGTAATAAAATAAACCTTACCGGCTATGTAATAATTGGTTATCATAAACATAGCATTAATAACGTAAAACTTCTGCAATAGCTACAAAAAAAAAACAAGTTTCTAACAGTTTGTTTGTGTGGATTTCACACTAAAGCGGCTGGGCGACTACATTAGATGAAATTTTCTGCATACAGAATGCCTTCACTAGCAAGACCAACATACATTACGAAGGTGGAAAATTAAGTATTTATGCAGTAAAATGCAGGTGAAACAGTGAGTTCTAGTCTGTAATATGTATTTACCATATCCCTCCTTGTGTTTGATCTCGTCGTACACGTGGTCCAGCTTGTTATCGTCCACATATTGGTACAAGTTCGGGTTGTTGGCGTCTGCGTCTTTATTCTTCAGCGACGATAACGGGTCGTAGGCTGGCAAATAAAAAAAGAAATGTAACGCAATAGTCGGAGGCTTTTGTGTGAGCAAGAAATGTTCGACCAATACCCAATAATTATATGAGGTGGCCGTAGGTAGGTTGTGTGGTCCCGGCCGCCAAGTGTGGTGATTGTGGCAACCCCCCCCCCTCCCCCCTCCCCTATGATAAACGTCCAAAGTGGCGTTTTATGGGGAAGCCTATGTTCAGCAGTGGCCGTCTTTCGGCTAGAGTAGAAAAATTTGGAATATAGGTATTGGGAATTTTTACGTATCGATAAGTACAAAATTAACGAACCACAGAAAATTATTAACCATTTTTTTAGGAACTAGTATAGTAATTATTATATAATCTGTGGTAATACATACTGTCGGAAGAGTTAGTGGTCCGCCTCAGTTTCTCCAAGGTGGCGTTGTTTAGCTTGGCGCCGCCGAGGTTGTTTAGTATATGAGTGCCGTTGTTTAGGAGAGTGGCCGAGTCGTCGCTCCGCTGAGACCCTTGGTACGAATACACCGGGTTGTCGAAGTGTTGTTGTTCTGGTGACAATACGGTGAAGATCTCGCTTATTTCTAGTTTCGGGTACTGACAAATAAATTGTGCAAAGAAGGAATATACTTGAGGGTGGGGATGAATCATACCTTTTTAGCTAGGTTTTGTTCTTAGGAAAAGTTAGTAGGGTCTATTTAAATAAAAACCCGCAATCTAGAAAATTTATAATCAGCAAAAATGGTGTTTGTCAAGAAAAAGAAACAGTTCGTCTCTATTGACCATATTTCTCACCAGAATACTCTCCTCAAGGCTAATTCACAAATCAATGAGTAAAACATTTGCCTTACAAGCTCTTATTCTTATTCTACATGGGGGCGCTAAGTCCTGCACTGACGTCCCGCTTGGGGTGTATTGTGCATTTCCCCATGCAAGAACATAACACTAAGCTTTCACGACTTGAATTCATATTACCAAAGATAACGGCCATAGTCAATGTGAGCCACGGGAAACGTGACAAAACTATTATGATATTATAAAAACATTGCATCATCAACAGCCCAAAGAGGTCCAAACATAGGTCTCTTCCATAGACTACCACTTTGGGCGTCTGCTTGGCTCTCGCATCCAACGGCTTAATGGGGTCTTTCGTGGTCGTCTTGAACGTATCATCTCAAACCGTGTATCACATTTATTGAAACATATAACTTTTTTTATGAACAGTATAAGAAACATACCACCATTTTGAGAGCTAGGGTCGACAGTGTACTGAACGTTGGCGATCTCCCGCTTGAGATGCTTCACCCGCTTGCGGTAGTACAGTAGTACTAGCACGGCGCTCGCCGCACACAGCAGGGCCAGTATCACCATCACTACCGTCAGCCCGGTGTGGGATGACCCTACTGGATATATACCATGGTTAATAGGTACATCGTACATTGGTAAGATGATGGAGGTTACATTATGGTCCTTAGTTTTCATGAAATACGTCAACCTGCAGGTTACAAGTGAGTAAGAGAATAAGTAAAGCTAATGCTATCATTATTCAGTACGATAATCTATATCCATCCACACTTATATACATAATATAGTATTTAGGTTTAAAAGTAACTCTTATCTTGAACCTTTAAAAAAATTCTTGTCTTGTAACAATTTCACGATGAAATGGTTGAACCAGTTTTGATGAAATTACCAACGGATTTTAATTTGAACGGGATAAACAAACGGGTAGTCTTCGCACGTGCCAGCACCGGGACACTCGTGCCAGCACCGGGTTACACAACACAGCACGAGGTTTTTTTAATGATTGAATTGGTTCACGTTTGTCAACATCTCACCCGATGGAAAGGGATGACGCGGTGTACGTTGGAGCACGTTTACCCATGAAGTGCCTATTCACTCTTGATTTTAAGGCACCCAGATTGTAACTTCTCGGAAACAATGAAGCAGGAAATACATTCCACTCCTCAGCTGTTCGGGCAATGAAAGATCAAGCAAAACGCTATGTTGCGACCATGCGCAATCGAGCCGCGTCTCTGGTGCGTAGGGTGCGAGGCAGCGCCAACACAGTCCTAAAAATGATAGCGGATAGGGTTGACTGTCCGTACATGCAACACTGCTGCGAGAAACATGTCGCCAGCCGAACTAAAATATTATTTTAAATTTCTTATAAATTTTAAAATTTTAATTTGATTTTATTTTTGTTTTCTTATTATTCCAGTTTTATTTATTTGATTTTGATGTTTATTTTATTTTTTAAATTTTATTATTTTTTTTTATAAATGTATTAATTATTTTAATGAATATATGTTTTAATGCAAAATTTGTAAACTGTTATAATTAATTTTGATTATGTACCAAATATGAGTCTCATCGCTACTCAAAATAAATGAATTTTATTTTATTTTTATTTATTTTTTATGTACGGTTTCGAGGGACGTTCACGACAGGTTGCACATAAGCCGGGTCCCAAATGCGTTGTCTCACGTACCTTGTGCGGGGTCGACGACCCTGGCATCGCTGGCGTGCAGGTCGCACCGGTGGCCGATGTACCCGCGGTGGCACACGCAGCCCCGCATGGGGTCGCACACCCAGTTGCCCTCGGAGGAACAGTTGCACGCCTGCATGCAGTGGTCGCCGTAGTAGCCTTCCGGGCAGACTGGAAACGAAATCGTTTTGTGTCGATGGAACGTTTTACGGCTACACGTGACAAGCGTGTTCAGACAAAAAACCTTCAATACAAAAAGACATACAAATTATCATCAAAGGCTACTTAAAATCAGATTTACGTCAAGATTAATCACAGTGAAGTCAGTAAGCGATAGTCCAGTTCATTGGCTAGTATCCTATATCATAAATTAATAACAAAAGTTAAATATCTCAAAAAATAAGCTAGAAACACTTTAAAATACGGCAATAGATAGAGACAGCTCAAAATACAGTTACGTCAGTTCTCGGTCCTTCATAGTACCTCATTAGCTCATTACTAAGCTATGGTTGCTATCTCGTTGGCATAATTATGACGTCACAACGTGCTGGGATGAGGCACCTGCAGTAGGTATAGTATTATCTAGGGTAGTACTGACACTGCGTGCAGTAGAGGCCGGTGTAGCCGGGCGGGCAGCGGCAGTAGCCGTCGTTGGGGCGACAGTCGCCGCGCGCGCAGCGGCACGCCTGCGCGCACGCCGCGCCCCACCACCCCGCGCCGCACGACTCGCCGCACGCCGCGCCGCGCCACCCAGACGGGCATTGGCACTCACCTGCGTCACACATTACAAAAGTCTGCAAACGATTGGAACAACTTGCCGTCGTTCTTGTTTCCTAACACTAATTCGACCTATCGTTTCGTCCAAAATATCGCAGAGCCTGAAAACAAAGGTTTTCAATCGGTGTGTGTTGCCAGTGATGACTTACGTGGCCTCCGTGGTGTGGTGGTTGAGCAGGTCGGCTCATAACCCGGAGGTGGCGGGTTCGATTCCCGCGACAGGACAAGTATTTGTGCCCGAAAAAAAAAACGCAAATACTTGTTCTGTGTCTGGGTGTTGTGGGACCATGGTCCTCGTAGTTCCTGGGTCCCTAGATACAGGGAATCCTAGTTAGGGTCCAGGATCTATGTATGTGATCGTTGGGCGTTATTTATTTATTTATTTATTTATTTATTTACTTATGGAACTGAAACGTGGTCTATTACTGTTGGTCTCATTAGTAAACTCAAAGTCGCGTAACGAGCTATGGAGAGAGCTACTCGGTGTTTCCCTGCGAGATAAAATCCGGAACGAGAAAATCCGCAGGAGGACTAGTGACCGATATAGCCCTTAAAGTTAGCAAGTTGAAATGGCAATGGGCAGGCCACATCGCTCGCAGAACTGACAACCGATGGGGAAGAAAGGTTCACGACCACGAACCGAAAGGCGCAGCGTAGGCAGACCCCCCACTTGGTGGACCGACGACCTGGTGAAAACCGCAGGGAGCCGATGGATGCAGGAGGCGAGCAGCCGCTCAAAGTGGCGCTCTCTGGGGGAGGCCTATGTTCAGCAGTGGACATCTACGGGCTGATGATGATGATAATGTTTCTGTTTCCAGCTAACTAATAACCTAGGTGCCTTCCAGTCAAGAGTGAACAGCGGGGTGATTACGTAACTTTGACAGCAATGCAACCGGAGAAATTTCATTCCGAATATCAAAATTTTCATAGTAACTATGCACATAAACTGCGTATTGAAACTGTCAAATCCATACATTTTTGTGTTTCTATTGGTTGCAATCAAATTACATAATCGCCTATCAGGTATCTGGGCAAGCATGCACCATCGTAGGCCACGTCATGACTTACCATCAGGTGAGACAAAGTTCAAATACTATGTCTATAAATTATAAAAAAAATCTAGGTAAACTAGTATTTCCTGAGTGCACAGGCCGCGCGCGTAGCCCGTAAAGCCATTGTCGTTGCTTCTTATTTAAAAAATGACAGTACATTTGGGTACACTTGTAATTTTAAACTCTTACTCATTTGAGTCTGAGTACTTGCAAAATTACAAGCGCCATCTAGTCCCAAACTAAGCAAAGCCCCTTAGTATGAGCCCTGAAGGTGGACGTGGGATACTGACGCGGCATTTTTGTTCTGGAATATAAACTGTATGGCAGCTATCTTTAAAAATGGCAGAAGCCATTTTAATTTTAGTATAGAATCAGGGGCTTCAATAACCTTCCGATGTAAAATATCAGATTTATCGGAACATAAATGAACGTAACTGTTTCAATTTATAAGTGGTAAAATGCAAGCCTATCAAAGGTAAATAAATGACACAGAATCGAACAATATTATCACTACTAGGCGTGAGGCGTATTTATCGTCACAGGTAAAAGTCACTGATAAAAGAAAGTCACAATCAGTCACAGCGACAAAATACCTCCGGGAGCAGCCACACTGTGACTTGTGCGCGAGTCTATGAGAGCGTGCTAAAGTAATAGGTGCATCCTTTTCTCACGAAGGCGTCTGTAGCGTGCCAGAGAGGGACAAACCTAGTATTTTTTTCAAAGGAGCTGTTACAGCGACATGTATTGCCAGCCGTCAATTCAAAAGTAATAGGTGCATCCTTTTTCCACATAGGCGTCAGAGAAAGACACACCTATTATATATCTACGTCCTGTAAACGTGACTTGTGCCGCGAGTAAAAAATACTCGCTAGTATTTATTCACAGGTATTTGTCACAGGTGTGGCTGAGTCACAGTCACCGAGTCACCTAGTATCTCGATTTACCTAGTACAACCCACCTCTAATCACTACACAATCGTATCATCCAATCTCCAACTTACCGGTAACGTGATGACAGTCGGCGCCGTTCTTACAGTAGCACCGCTCGGCGCAGTCGCGGCCGTACGTGCCGAGCGGGCACGGGTACTCGCAACTAACGCCCGTGTATCCGGGCGCGCACGTATATTTGCCCGTCACTGGGTCACAACTGCTGTTTCCTGCGAGATAATAATCAATAACATTTCATTCAAAAATCGATCTGAAAGTAATATGTATTCAAAATAGGGGTTGAATTAGAGTCCCGAGTGACACTACAACTGTGGGCGGCCGTGTCACTTAACATGGCGCTCTCTAACATAACGCATGGCGCGTACAGAGCAACAACTAGTCTATAATATATTAGCTAAAGAACTGTGACAGCTGATTGAGATCAAAATGCAGTGCTTAACACTAGGCAAACGACTAGCCATTGATGAAAAAGAAAAAAGCCGTAAAAAATCATATTGAAGAATAATCGGATGATATTAAATTAATACCATGGGATCCCATCAGGTACAAACGAAAAATAGCCCGAACTTGAAAAAAAATTAGTAATCGTATCTAGAGAGTTACTAGTTAGTGTCCAGTGTATTCATCTGGCCCAATACTTCGCCAACACGCAATAAATGTCGCTTGATAATCTTGCGTTACGCAGAAATAAAATAATTCGTAAAATAGCCCGCGTTATTCCGTTATAAGGGATGAGGCATCTGTACTGTAGGTATTATATTATTTGGGTTAATACTTAAAGAACGTAGACAAAACCGGACCATTCATGAACAGTATTTTAGTAAGCTTACCAGACGGTGATTCCGGGCAGAGCTGCGAGCAAGTGGCACCGTAAGTGCCGGGCGGGCACGGCGCGGCGCAGTCGGCGCCGGCCCATCCCGCCGCGCACATGCACGTTCCGTTCTCCGCGTTACACGACGAGTTGTTAGCGCACAGGCAATGCTCTGAGCATTCGTCGCCGTACCGACCCTCTGGGCACTGCGTCTCACACCGCACGCCTAGTAATGGAACGGAAGTAAGGACATGCTTGGACCACTCCACACTTTGGGTGTAAAAATAAGTACACGGGTTCCCATCCAGCAAGTAACACGTCAAAAATATGGGGAGATGTGTGATAGATACTATAACTAAATTGCATTTTATTTCACCGTGGCTAAAATTGATATTTATCGAATTGTCTTTGCAGAGTGATCCCTTTGTACTTGTACTATTAAGTTTTCTGCGGTAAGGAATGGACCTCTGCCATATTAATTTTTCCTTAAATCTGTGTTTTGATGTGAAAGATTTGAGTGTGCATGCACGACATATTTTGTAAATAGGTCCATGTCAATGAAATAACTCCGTGATGATAATGCGACTGTGCTATGGTATCTAAAGTGGCGATGGCAGCATACTTTATCGACGTCGTCAGCATTGACAATGTGAAAAGCACGTTTACTAAACGGTACAGAGGAACGGCACTGACATGCGAATAGACCCGATATATGCCAACGTTACATTTTTATTTAAAATCCTGTGCAATCTCATGCCGCTTAGCACACCTTTTAATTTTTCCGTCAAAACCCTCATCCTACTTGATTGGTATTTTATAAATTAGTTACTCCTTAATACAACTTGGAAACACTTAACATGTGTTACTTGAATTATAATATTTTTCACAAGCTGTTTTACAGAAGGCCCGTATATCTACTGACGATCACGTGCAGCGACATTTACCGTTTTAGAAAATACTGTAGGAAACAAATAGCTTCAAAATGATATCCTTTACAGCAGCAATCTCGCCAGTTAAATTAGTTATGACTATTATATAGTTACAAAAATTGTGTTAAAGTAAAACAGACATGAAGACAACCCAAGCTAATTCATAGACAATGATAGAATGTTAGCACATTGACTGTTTATTCCAGGTGCAACATTCTGACTACAAACACAGTGAGGAATCTTCTACTAAAACATACCTCTCCTCGGTAGACCTGAACAAACAAATTGTTACATGAAAAGATAATCAGTAATTCGATGTAACATACATCGAAATAGTAAACAAAGACATTAGCTAACTAAACGATTAAGTAGACACATCATTGTTGCACTGTTTATTCACCAATTTGTATTTTAATGCTAAGAATCTTGTACTGCATTTTTTAAGCTGTTATACAAGGTGACCTTGAATTGATATGTTATCCCGGAATGGGGGACTGGGACCATGAAACCCTTCAAGTTGTGAAAGCCTTACTTGAAACTGGGTGTTTCCAAACCTCCATGGTAAAAAATAAATCCACTCGCAAAATTGCACGTGCAATCGCTAAGGGAGTTAACAAGGTACCATCAATTCATTTCTAAACACAGGACGTTAAACTCATTTATGTACCCACCCAGCTGCGCTAAGGCTATTTTTAAACGTAAACTTTACATGGCATTTCTTTAATGAAAAACTATTAATTTAGTAAAGTCGTAGAAGAAACATTGTCTACTTTGGGGTGTAGATTTACCCCCTTTCGGGATAACAAACCAATTCAAGGTCACCTTGTTGTATAACAAAACTTAATAATTTCTTACCTCGCCAACTAGCCTTGCAAATACATTTCCCTGTGACATGGTCGCATCCGACCGCGTTCTTTGAACAGTCACATGTGTGCGTGCATCCTTGTCCGAAGAAGTTATTCTTGCAGCGGTTTTCACAACGTGCTCCCTCGTAACCCGGTCCGCAAACACACTCACCTGAGAGAGACGGATTGACAGTTATGCGGTGTGAAAAGTGAGATAGACACTAGTTTATTGGTTTGACCAAGTTTTACTTAAGTGGTGCCACATGTTCTTAATATGGAAGTCATGGGATAAATAAACTAAGATAAGAGCAGGCTAGGTAAAATAATGACAACTTTTACAAAAAAAAAAAATGCTTTAAATGATTGAAGTATAATCTTAGAGTTTTAAAAAAGGAGGTGGCAAGGCAAGGCGTTCCCCTCTGCCGGTCATATGGCGCTACTTGGTCATCTACAATATCATAATGTGCGTGTAGACACTGCGTAACTACGCTAGTTATAAAACGGTGTGCGTGTCTTAAGATGTCATTTAAAGATGCTCTAAGAGTATAATGGTAAAAATAAAACCACAAAAACAAGCTTTAATGTGTTTCCCTAAACCACATTTCTGTGATCAACATAATGATAGTATTTCTAAACATTTTATAGTTATGTAGTTTAGACAGCTTACCATTAACTGGGTTGCAAGGAGCGTTGTTTTCACAGTTGCAGATTTGTCTGCATTTTAAGCCGAAAGTTTTTCCATCGCAGGGTCGATCGCATTTTATTCCGTCATATCTACGGGAATATAAAATAACGACATGATCAAAATGTCTGGGTAATATGAGAAAGTAAATATGAACGGAGTTTTCAAACAATTTTTGAGTAACTGTATCCGAAATATGTGGAATATAAAATATCACGACAGTCGCGCACGGTCATAGTTTTTAATAAGAAACAATGTTGAGAGCTACACAACTTATCTAATGGTGAGAATGTAACGAAAATCTCAAAGAACCCCATCAATACATTACTAAAACAAACATCAGTCAGACACATACAACATTGTTTTGTTACATCGGATATCAATAATTATGGTTTTCATTCTTGACAATTGTTTAGTCTATTGAACAGCAAAATTGATTACTATTTTTTTCATCTCTAGGTTAAAAACCTAGACAGTGCAAGTGGTACATACCCAGGCTTACAGTCGCACTGTCCGGTCTCATGGCTGCAAGTGGCATTATTCTGACAGTCGCATGTATGTTTGCAGCCGTCTCCGTAAAGCGGGTACGGACATTCCTCCTCGCATCGCAGTCCACGGAAACCAGGCGCGCATAGACAAGAGCCTAAACGCCATTAAAAAAAAATTAAAGACCAGAGCAACAAAGTATCAGTCAGTTTATTATCACTCTGTGTTGTGGTTATATCTAATTTAAGTGCTTGTTAATTAACCAACTGATCTACGCGTTGCTGATATCACCAATAACACAATTGAATTCGAACAAATACTAACCGGCCGTTATTACACTCAGCTAATGCGACAGTAGCACGAACAAGTAACGTAAGTATGGCTTTTTAAGACAACATGATAAAAAAGTACATAATAAGAATTTAAATTATTGTAATTAAGGTCAAATTATTTTAGACACAAACAAACGGTCTCTCCGCTGGCATGTCGGTCAAAGTAAAGAAGAAATACATAATAATAACCATTTGGTCCAGTCTGGTAGTTAGTCAGGCCTATCTGGAGAAGACGTATATCGCAAACTAATTCGATGCGCGCCTAAATCGATTATAGTGAAAACGACTCCATGAGAAGAAACAGCTGTCAAAAAAACTATAATACACACACAAATACAAATTAAACAGTCATGTCAACGAACCTTTGCCGCACACATAACTACATGACATTTGGAGTTTTGGCGGGAACGCGGAAAAGTTCACGTCGTTGCATTGTATTATTTTTCAAAGCTTGTGCTTTTTCCAGTGTTAATGTTTAAAATTGGTGGCGTTTTACGCATTAAGTTCTGAATTACGAGCATGAGTGAGGGCAAGTGATATAATTTTCGTGTTGCTTCCAAAACTCCATAGAAGCTTCTAGTAAAGTTGCCATCACTTTGCTGGAGCATGACTTAGACTGGAATATGACTACTTGACATAGACTGGACTATGACTAGGACATGACTTTGCGTGAAATATTTAATAACACGATGAAAATGAAAATTATAATACTTGACATTGGCTAAATACACTATGTGTGAAGACAAAATATAAAAAAAAACAACAAAAACACAAACAAAAACATAAAAAATATTTAAAAAAACATGACGGTTGAAGAGCTAATATCAGAGTGGCAAAGTTTTGTGGACAGCACTGCCCGTGTATCTCACCGTTAACCGGCGAGCAGAGGCCGCTGTTCTCGCAGCGGCAGACAGCGCGGCAGCCGCGGCCGTACGTCAGCAGCGGGCACTGCCGCTCGCACGCCTCCCCGCCCCACCCCGCCGCGCACTCGCACACGCCCGTCCACGGGTCGCACCTGCCACACGGCACATCATTCTAATTGGGGGCGGTGATGCCTTTATTTTTGTTTTGAGGGGGGGAAATGCCCTCGCACTTCCCTGCCACCACGAGGGTGATGGCAGGGAGTATGTGGGACTCGAACCCACTAAAACCCCCCGTGCTCCGTCCGCCGCCGGGACGGGGCGAGATAGGGTCGCACTGGCATTCACTATCTCGCCCCAGCGGTAGGCCCTTTCGGGCCTCTGCGCCAGTGGGTGGGTAACTTTCCACCTCAGTTACCCACCAGACGTGTGGGGCCGTGTAAGCGCAGCGGAGAGTCCCCCGAATCTCCGCCACCGACCCCACTACGGAGGACGAAGAAGGCGCCCGAAGCGCCTCCTCCGTCCCCCTCTCCGTCTGCGCCGGAGGGGGTCAGAGTTAGCATCATCCTCCCTGACCAGGGAAGCGTTGATGCCTGCACTGACGTCCCGCATGGGGTGTATTGTGCATTCCTCCCTGCCAGCCTCTACCCGAGCCAGCCCAGCTCCTTTATGTAACGGAGTGTGATTGGGTGAGTGGGTGATTTGGGGACCGATCGCTATCGGTCCCATGGTCGTTGCTCTTGCTCGTTTAGTAAACGTGTCGTTTCTCTTGTCTCTTTTGTGGCTGTGCAATGGTTTTCACCAGATCATCGGTCCACATAAACGGTCCCTTTATGTTATTGTGTTTATTTACTTTTTTCTATGAAGGGGTGACAAACCAAGTGGCTCACTACATGCCAAGTGGGCACCGTCACCAATAGACATCTGCAACACCGAGCGCATTGCCGCTGTCTACCACTTTAGACGATATATTCAGAATTTTTCGTGAATATACTGTTGATATGCAGTAACATTTCATGTGCAACATAATTCCACATCTTACTTGTGAAACGGGTGCAGTAAATCGCGTGTCTAAAATACGCAGATGCTTTCACGCGTTGCGAAGATGTTCGATAGTAGAATCGAGAAGCTGGAGATCGGTTCAGAAAACTCCCCGTGATAATATCGGTAGGAGCTGAGACAACCGATGTATGTTATCAACTTTCTTTTTTATTTTTAGATAGATCAATATCAAATTACTGTAAGTGCATCGTAAGAATTAAAATTATACAACAGGGGTCTTATAATATTGTTTTTTTGCATTTAACTCACATTTCAGTAGTGTTGGGGTCACATTCGCATTCCTTCTCGCAGTTCTTGCCCCACATTCCGTCGGGACAAGCTCTCAACTCGCACTTCGCCCCACGCCAGCCCGGCTTGCAAGTGCAACTTCCGTTGCGAGGCGAACATTCGCCACCGTGTTCGCATGTACATTTCTTCTGACAATCGATGCCATATGTACCAATCGGACATACTTCTAAACACTGGAATAAATTTTAATGTGTTGGGTCATGGTAATAAAGTTTCATTGTGAAATGTGCACGTGTTACTCTCAAGTCATAATATGCTGCTCAAACGAAATCATGAGCGTGATTTTTTTCTAATTTGCATTTCGAAGTTTTCGAAACGTTCTTATAGTAAAAATAATAGTGTTCGTTAAGATTTGCTGATGCTTTATTTAATAAACTAGACAAGGTTTAGTCAGGGACGTTTCACATAGGCCTGATAAGTGACCATATGCATTAAAGCAGCATTACGGTACACCAGCTGTTATAACATGAGCCATAATACTGACTTCTCATGAGAAAGCGTTTGTCCAAAGCTAACGCAACAAAAGTTTATGACGTGATCCGCGTGATCGTTCATTTAGCTAAACGCTTTCTAGCGAGAAGAAATTTGTCAATTTTTATAGGTCATGCTAGCCCTACAGGATTGGAGTTTGAAGTGGTTGTTTTATTATATAGATGTTGTATCACAGAGCTATGAAACAAATGATGCTTCGCCTATAGATAGAGACGAAATTAATCATATTATTGCTGCCAAACTTCGGTATGGGGTACTCTTCTGTGTCAGTTTGATATTATAGGGTAATTTCGCTAGTTTCCGACCACTTAGTGGAGTTGTCAAGTTTAGGTTGCATAATAAAATGTACCAGTATCATTTTTTGACTTGATGCTACTAAGCTACGTTTCAAATATTATACTCTATATTTTTATCAGATTATCAATCATTTTTTATAATAACCGACCCTTTTATAAATATCTAAACCAAAGGCTAATAGTAACTATTTTGCTAGTTTTCGATCACTAAATAATGTTTACGACCACTTTTTCGCTAGTTTCCTACCACTATAAATTGAAAGACGTAGGTGCCTGACTGCTTGTGGTAAATAAATGATAGAAACAATGATCAGAAAAGCTTCTTTAGATCCTCTGTCTTGTATTTTCATGATTTCTCCAGCTTTGAGGCACTTACTCATATAAAAAAGCATGATCTTTTTTCTTACTGAGACCGCCAAAAATTATTTAAGGATATGGCTAAAATATCAGCTATAACAAAAAAAAATTGGCTAACGTAGTTTATAAACATAGTTATGTTTACAAGCTAAATACGCTACTTTTTTTGTAATAAAGCCAGCCCACATTAGACCCTGGGCGAGAAATATTCAATGATGGTTCGATCAGTTGGTCACGCCTATTTTGCGACCACCAGCCTTAATCGTTTTTTTTAAATCGTGTCTGGTCTAATTAGTTAAACTTACAAAGTAATCGACTATTTATGTACTTTTATATGTAAATAAATACGTATTTATAATGTTTTTGATATAGTTTGCTTTTGCGGTCGAATAGCATTTTTCTGCAGCTGGATTAGTTTTCGACCACGTGGATCGTGGATAAACGTGGTCGAAAACTGGCAGTTAAAAAGTATGTGCTTTTGAGTTTCAAAGCTTTAAAATAGAATTGGGGATTTCTCGTATAATATTTGTTACAAAACTGAACCTATTTGGACATAAGATGTGTTCACCGCAAGCTTTTTATTTTTTGTATTTTTTCATCAAATGTACATTAAACGGTCAGATATAGGAAGTGGTCGCAAAACCGGCGATCTTACCCTATGGCAGAAGTACCGATAGTGATGTAATGCGTTGGTTAACTTATAATTATCGACACATCGATAGTTTCTATTATGCCATCCGGAAATTTGTTACAATAAGTTTTAAATGTTTTCAATTTATTTTGTGGTTAGATTGACTTCTACTAATTAAACTTTTAATATCTTTTATGTTTATTAGGTTTCCTACAGATCCTAATATAAAAGATAAATAGATATTCGCAACTGGACAGTGCAATTGGTTTCCTCAAAATACCAAGTACAAAATTCCTCATGATACGGTTTGCTCTCAGCATTTTGAAGCTGAATGTTTTATGAAAATGTCTAACCATATACGTTTATATTTTGACGCTATTCCCACATTGAAACTCTATCCTATTTTTAACGAGGTACTAGGTGGACCGATGACCTGGTGAAAACCGCGGGGAGCCGGTGGATGCAGGAGGCGAGCAGCCGTTCAAAGTGGCGCTTTCTGGGGGAGGCTTATGTTCAGCTGTGGACATCTACGGGCTGATGATGATGACTATAATTTCTCTTATACGCATTTATTATTTGATGAGGACATATATTATAATGATGTGGCGTGCTCGCCCATGAAAGAGTTTTCATGTAGCCTCCATGGAGCTATTAAAAAAAGAAGGAGGGAATCCCGTCTGATCCGAAACTGAAGCTCCCTTAGGAAGCCGGTCGCCCTACTTTCAGCTGACACACATATGTAATATGTCCGCCATTTTGGGCTTCAGTTCGATGTCAATCAAAACTCAATCCTTCTTTTTTTTATTTCATCCATGGTAGCCTCATAGAAAACCATTGCTCTTGGTTGCTAAAGACAACTGATCTCGTTGATTCTACGGAAGAATCTACGTCTTAGTCGATATTGAATGTAAAAATTCACTTGCTTTTTATTTTGTAAACAGCTGTAAATTAAAATATACATCGCACGGTGAGCTGAAAAATTACCTTTATTTACTGCCAAACTAAGGACCTCCTTCTATTAAATAAGTGTTTACCTACAACACCTCAATGATACTCAATATTATTATTATTTTTCCTAAAAATTCATCTGAAAATTGTATTTTCAGATGAATGCTATCAAAAAGAAACATGACGCAACAATACTGATGAATCATCAGCAAAACGTGTTACCTATGTATTTGTAGTTTTAATATATTATTTCGTTTTATAACTTGTTATGTTTCTTCTATTTCAAACTTGAGTTTATAGATATAATAATACTATCACACTTCATCAGCCGGCAGACGTCTACTGCTAAACATTGCCTCCCCCATAAAACCTCACTTTGGACGCCTATCGGATTTGCTTATAAACTTAATCTTTATAACCATAAACTGACTATAAACTACCTCTCTACTTACACACATTACATTTGCCATAAAATAGGTGAGGTGGACTGTATATCCGTAACGCGAACATGACGTACCTACCAATACCAATACATTCAATTTTATTTATTTTAGATTTATACCGGTATGTTTATCGGCTGGCCATTGTCGACCCGGAATTGAGTATAATAGAATAAAATAACACTATTACACATAGAAATACGCACAAAAGGCACAAAAGATATAGGTAGGTACTAAAGTGTCCCTAATGATACAATCAGGTAAGAGGTACCTTACCGCGTACTTAACTCATATCAAACTATCGATAAAAATATATCGACTCAACCCACAGCACGTTTTGCTGACAGCAGTGGCACTAATGACAAGACAATTGCTATATATGTCATCTGCGCAGGTAAACCATAGAGGTTTCATTGTAATACCTGACACGCTTGAATTGTATGAGAAGTGTCGAAAAGACGCCTCTATGTAGAGGGAAGCGTTTTTTTTTTTTTTGCTCTGTGTGTTGTATGATGTACATACAACAAGTAGTATAAGAATAAGAACATATTTATTTCTCAGAAAGAATGTAAACAGAATCTTAATACTATATAATAATCACCTTTTCACCAATAAACCCTGGTTCACACTGACAGTTCCCGGTAACATGATGGCAGCCAGCGCCGTTACCGCACTCGCAAGACTTCTCGCATTTCTCGCCCCATTTGCCTGTGGGACATCTGTAAATAAAAACAAAAAAAATAACTTATACATTTTTAAACGAACTCAGTAGGGTTTTAAGAGTAATCTTTAAGTTTTAGAGTCACTAATACAGGACCCAGTTGCAATGAAAGTTCGTCGGTAGGCCGTAGGGCCCTACCCACTAACTTCTGCCACTGGGTCTGCAACAGGTCCTGGGCAGAACCGACAAACGATGAGGAAGAAACCTCTAGTGACCAGAAGCCGCAGAAGCAGAGAAAAACCAGAAGCCGCAACGTAAGCTTCGCACTAAGTAGACCGAAAGCCTGGTCGAAATCACAGGGAGCTGATGGATGCAAGAGCAGCAGCCATACCAAATGGCGCTCAAAATGAGGGGAAACTGCGTTCAGTAGTGAATGTATTCAGATTGATGACAAGTTTTTAAAGTGGTAGTTGGATCAGATAAGCCGCAGAACTTCTTCAGTTCTTGAGTGGAGACTGCGAATTAGCAAACGTAACGTAAGATATGGAGCCCTTCGTCTAGGTTGAGCGACGAAATATCCCAAAATGGCTGACAGTGACTCGATAAAAAGGGATAAAATCGGGCGCAGTAATTTGGATAGGCATATATCCTACCCAATTGGACAGTCTGCCCTAGATAGACGTATTTGTCGACAACTTCGAGAGTGTCGTTCCCAACAATTACCGGTATAGGTGGAACATGGGCATTTGACATGATTTTCGTCTTGTCCATGTTCATCCTAAGACCAACCTGTCGGGAGACTCTACTGAGGTCGTTGAGCATGGTGCTGAGATCATCGAGCGACTCCGCCATTATGCTATATCATCGGCAAAACGAAGGTTAGTGATATACTCGCCATCACACAACGGTCGCACAACGGGCTATGGAGAGAGCAATGCTCGGTGTTTCCCTGCGAGATAAGATCCGTAATGAGGAGATCCGCAGGAGAACTAAAGTGACCGATGTAGCCCTTAGGATTAGCAAGTTGAAATGGCAATGGGCAGGCCACATCGCTCGTAGAACTGACAACCGATGGGGAAGAAAGGTTCTCGAGTGGCGACCACGAACTGGAAGACGCAGCGTAGGCCGGCCCCCCACTAGGTGGACCGACGACCTGGTGAAAGCCGCGGGGAGCCGATGGATGCAGGAGGCGAGCAGCCGCTCTAAGTGGCGCTCCCGGGGGGAGGCCTATGTTCAGCAGTGGACGTCTTCAGGCTGTTAATGATGATGATGATGATGATATATCCTACAGTAGACGGTGATGGATGATGATGATGAAAGACGTTTATCCGTCCTCACTTGTTAGCGCAAACCACTCCAGTCCAACCCGCAGTGCAGTCACATTCGCCGGTGAAAGGTTGACATTTCCCGTTGTTCTGGCACCGACATGTCTGCGGACACGGATCGTCGTCCGGACATCGTTCTTCACATCTGGTAACAAAATCATATCCTTTAGAAGCCTTTCTATGCCCATACAAATCTTATATCTAATTGCATGGGAATAGGTACTACATATAATAGACCTTTGGCCATCTAATCTGTGGAGCGCACCTATGAAAAGTAGTACTTACATTAAATTTGGAATGCAAACTTCCCAATATCAAGTTGTATCACCATATACGGGAGCTGTTTTTCCTGCTAAGTTGCTCGCTAGATCTATGTTTAACGTGCCACAAATTTGCTATTACCTAATTAGGAGAGGCCATGCTTAGAAACGCATGTAGAAAACGCAGTGCCAAAAGTTACATTTCAGCACATAATAATTGTCATTTAACATCAAGACGTGACATATCGTGATTTAATTAATGTATGAAAATACCTACAAAATTATATTAGCTGACATGGCATTAAGTTAGTCTTAGGACCTAGCATTTAATTTATTCATTATTAGTGACTCATCATGTAAACGCAAACTATAACACTTTTACGATGACTATAATGTCATCATCATCATCATTATAACAGCCTGAAGACGTCCACTGCTGAACATAGGCCTCCCCCCGGGAGCGCCACTTAGAGCGGCTGCTCGCCTCCTGCATCCATCGGCTCCCCGCGGCTTTCACCAGGTCGTCGGTCCACCTATAATGTAAGTAACACAAAAGATTGAGCCACGATTTGTTGAGTACGTAATCAAATTCTTCGTGCTCTGTTTTTTTCTATCGCTCATAGTCATTCCCTAGAGCGAGATAGAGTTTCACATGGCAGGCTATATCGCACGCAATCATGCACGCTGTCTTTCTCGCTTTAGGCTCTCTCTGACGATCCCGAGCGATAGAAAAGGACAAAGCACGAAAATATACGATTCCGTGCTGACAAAGGTTCAACTGTTACACAGTGACTATAATGAGTTGACACTTACAAAGGTCCAGTAAACCCACGCGCGCAGTTACAAGCGCCTGTAGCCGGGTCACAGGTCCCGTTCTTACACTGGCAAGTCTCGTCGCAGTTGTCCCCGTAAGTGGGCGGGGCGCAGGCCCGCTCGCAGGCGTCGCCGCGCCAGCCCGGGGCGCACGCGCACTCTCCGGTTAGAGGCTCGCACGTGCCCCCGTTGAGGCAACGACAGTCGTTCTGGCAGTTTCTACCCCATTTACCAAAAGGGCAGGCTGGAATGAGCATGATGAACATTATGTTATCTTTTTTACATTCAATGGGTTTGTATTTGACTACATTACATCTTTCTTCCTTGTTTCAAAAAAAAAATTTCGTTGCTAGGTTGGTGATTTGAAGCAAAGTACACCATAATTATGTTAACCGCGGCAAGCAGAGGGACGCATGAGGCAGGTGAAGTGGTGCTCTATGGGGAGGCCATGGCTATGTTCAGCAGTGAACGTCTGCAGGCTGATGATGATGACGCCACATGCTTGGATACATCTCATTTATCATTGTATCATACACTCCTTATTTGATCGAGCATTGTTTTCTACAATCTGTTATGTTATGTACGATTATGATTGATCATCCATTCATAAGCACCTAATTTTTAATGTTTATATTTTAGCAGTTTATACACATTTTGTCCGAGTATAATAATTATTCACAAGCTTAACCATAATCATAGTATCATTTTACTTTAAATAAAGTCATCCGATGTCAAATGAAAACAGTGTAAAAGTACCCAAAACGTGAATAATCTAAGGTTGGGTTCCACCACCATCTACACTTAACTTTAAACTACAGCTAAATCTGCAGTGAAATCTTTACTTACGGGGAAATACGGTAGGTACACCATTAAAATTACCTCATAATTTAAGATTGGCCGGTTAAAGTTAAGGTTCCATAACCTTAACTATAACCAACCAATCTTAAAAATCTATCCAATATTGAAGAGAAGCCTAATTTTGACATGTATGAATACGATAACGTGCGCAGTGCATTGTCACGCGAAACTTTATTATTTTAAAGTTCCGAGTAACACTGCAACTGTTATGGGTAGCCGTGTCGCTTAACATCAGGTATACGACTAGCTCGTCACGTCATTCATTCTCATAAAAAAAACAATGGAAAAACAACTCCTTAATAAAAGTTGACGTTACAGTTAATTTTAATTGAAGCAGTAACTTTAGCCGGGATTATAGCGACGCGCAACGCCAACACCCAACTGTAAATACGTAGATATTGATTGATACCTAGATGGAATTAGAGAGAACCAACCTATGAAACAATACAAAAAAATCAACGAATTCAGTTTGTAGTAGAAATTTCATACGAGTGCGCGTACGCAGACGTGCAAAATTTCAACTCAATTAGAAAACTGATGTAAAGCAGAAAGCAGGCCCATCGGTTTGCTAATTTATGCTGTTAACACCTAAAGTTAATTAACAGGGTCTAGCAAATTAACGATATATTCATTCTCACTCAGTCATTAAAACGAAAATAATTATCATTCTCAAAAAAGATAACAGTAGTTATGTACCGGAATCATGAGATATTGTGCGTACGTTTCGTTCGCATGTATGACATCCTGTTTGCCATGTTACTCACAGTTCTAATGTAGCTAGCAATAATGTTTACACTAAGTATAATTACTATAATACAATCCTTTATGACGACTATGTAGCATACCTCTTTATCGCCTGTGAGAAATGAGCTGATCCAGGCTTCTAAGAAGTGGAGTACCAACAATGTATGAACGATAATGTTTCGAATTGATCCTTATGAGTCGACAGGAAGCATAAAACTTTTTTGCTTTTTAGTCGCCTTGAACTAAATTGTACAAAGGGCTGGCACAGACGGAGACAAAATAAAATAACGTACCTACATTCGTTCATGATAATGCATTGGTATTACTTAAAGGCCTATTACACTACCCAATTTTTAGGGACCCTTACCCTAACTAGGGTGGTGTAATAAGATTTAGGGAGCCGGTGTTCAGTGTAGTGTAGTATCGACGCCCTTGCAAGGGGCCACGCCCTCCCTAACTACCAGGCCCTGAATACCGTGTAGTGTAATAGGCCTTTTACTACTCAGACATGGCTTCATTAGAATGTCAATTTAAAACGGCAGGCGCGCAAAATATCTAGATAAAATGTAGCGAACGTTCGAAGTCCAAGTTTACCGGATAACTTGATGATCCGATTTAACTAAGTATAATTATTTGTTTGCACAATGGTATTTAACTGAAGGCCATTTTGATAAAGTCTGTCTTGTGATAAAGGCAGAATTGTTTAGATTAACCTTGTATATACGCTGACCTTTTTTTCCAGTAATTATAATAGACGTATTCTTAGAGGATTCATGAAAGAAAACATTTGAAAAATATCTATTGTTGAAAACCATATTCTGTAGCTTTCCTCAAAACAGATTATTTTAATTACGCACGAGATAGAGAGATGTTGACATAGATACATAGCTATGTTGAGACAAAGGATATTTGTTTGTAGTGCACAAGTCGTGTACTCACATATATCGCACGCCGGACCTCCATATCCGTGCGCACACGCACACGTGTTGGGCGCCACACATTTCCCATGCACGCACGATTCCACGCAGACGGGCACGCATTGCTCGCCCTGCGCATCGGGCGCGTACCCAACACAACACTCCTCCACAGGCCTATACTTGAGCAACTTCTGAGTCTTGAACACTTGTCGAAACTTTATCTTGTAGCTGGTACAGCGAGGAGGCACGTTGAAGCACCAAGAGTATGTCTTCACTTGATACGCTTCGTTTTCCGACACCCGTATTGTCGTTGTATAGCTGGAAAGGAAAACTTTATTTTAGCAACCAACGGTCACGAAATTCACGATCACAGTTAAAATTACAAGAATTAAGTGAAGCGGAATAAAAACCTAGGTACGCTTTCGTAATGTAATATGTGAAGGTTTTCGGTGCGGTTAATGAGCTGTAATTAAGAACGGTTAGTATTTTAACACAACCACAGCATAAGTAATCAGGACCAAGACATTATTGTAATTATCTTACAGCCCTACGCTATAATGTTGATTTTAATGAATTAATGTTATGGACTAACAGAGCCTGTCGTCATTTACCTTTCTACCTACAAATACATGCAAATCGTATGAAACTCCCATCAAAATGTTCTTGCATGGAAAAGAGTTACAAAAACAAAAAACAGGAACGTTTCAGCGAATGTACGTGTGTCTAATCCAAACAATAAACCGTCTTAGCGGAACAAAGGAAATACACAAGACTGCTCTACGACTATCAGACTCAGTGAAACCTAAACAATTCAAACGTTGTGAGCTCTCTTGTTACACCCATTATGCAAAACAACGGGGAGACAGGGGTAATACCGATAAAGTTAAATGACCCGATGAGTATGAGTAACCTCGTCGGCAATCAGACACCCCAGCCATAAGTAAATAATGCATTTAACTGGACCACGGACGGACCGGATGACCAAGAACAATGGATCTAATATAATCATTTTATTATAACAACACTTATGTTTAACACTTTATTTATTAAATTAAAAACAATCGGTCCAACATATGAAAATTCCATAGTGCCAGACTGCCTACTTATAATACCGCAAGATGGAATAATCCTCTCGTGCATACCTAAAGTCCAAGTTATTGTTTTTGTATTGATATAAAATTTATATATACATCTATTTTATTTTCATGTAAAACCATGAGGTCCCATCAAGTAAAAACGAAAAATAGCCCGAGCGTTACTAGTTAGTGTCCAGTGTATTCATTTGGCCCAATACTTCGCCAACACGTAATAAATGTCGCTTGATAATCATGCGTTATGCAGAAATAAAAGAATTCGTAAAATAGCCCGCGTTATTCCGTTGTATGAGATGAGGCATCTGTACTGCAGGTATTATATTATCTGGGGTAATACTAAAGCAAACACAATTATTTCAGTACCTAATGCATACACTACTACCCTTTTCACACTTAAAAAGAGTAAATGGGCTTCTCATGGGCAAACGTGCTCCACCTTAACACACACATACCATTACACAACATCGTCACTTACCATTAGGTGAGATAGTGTAAAATGTATGCACATTACAGCATTAAAAATATAATCAGCTGTCAGGTCTTTGAATATCCGGTATAATCTAAGCCGGCATCTCACATCGTTAAAAGTGAACTTCAATCTCAAAGCCTACTAAAATTAATAAGCTATAATGCTATGTTATGAGCCACTACGTAATATACCAAAACGAGTGGAGTTTAAAATCTGTGGAATGTTAATATGGAGCTAAAATGTCTTAAATGTTTATTGGAGACTTGGCCATATTGAAAAATCTTTAGAAACTACCAATATTAATATTTTTCACTGTGACTTAAAAATACGGCATTCTGAAGTTTTCCTCATAATATATGACAATGAACGGTTGATACATGGTGATTCACATTTCTATTAAGCTTTATTAAAAGCAATTGAGATTAAAATTGACCACCACATACCTAATATATAATTTCATTTGTTATTTAATTTATTTTATGACGTAAATGATTTATACTTGTGCGCAAACACTGCTAAGTAGTTGTGCCAAATGCAATAAGTACCTAATTACATGAATTTTATTTCAAGATTTCGATGTGTAGTTTGGCGTCGACACAGAACACAATAGTACTACTAGTAGACGCTATTATGTAAAAACTAGAAGTCTGGCAGCTAATGGAATGCGTTTGACAGCTATAATAACGTTCATCAGCTTCATCATCATCATTAATTAATCAGCCTGAAGAGGTCCACTGTTTAAAATAGGAAAAGACCCAAAGAGCGCCGCTTTGAGCGGCTGCTTGCCTCCTGCATTCATCGTCTCCCGCTGTTCTGACCAGGTCGTCGGTCCACCTAGTGGGGACCAGCCTACGCTGCGTCCTCCGTTTGGCGGTGGCCACTCGAGAACCTTTCTTCCCCGATAAGAATAACACTGTTAAAGGCTAAATTAAACCGTACATTCAGATCACTTTTGCAAGTTTCATAGGTGGCAGCTGGTATTTTTATTATTGATGTGTAGTGAGTACACAATAAAGAGTACTGGTAGCCGATTATCCTACCAATAAATACTGTGGCTGTCAAACGCATTATCTCAAAGGCAAGACTATTTTTTTTTCTATACGATTTAATAGTATCGGCATGGGGATGGTATAGATAGTAGGTGTAGGCATATACAAAAAAATATCATTACAATAATTTTCTGAGAATAGAAGTGTTGCCCACGCCACATGTTATCCAAAATCACCAGTGCGTCAAAAATATTATTTGCCGAAAACCCTCTCCCGCGTTGAAAACGTTCGCAGACCTCGAGTTTATATGGCAAAATAAATAATACATAAGTACCTACTTATGTATTATAGACATAGAATAAGTACCTATTCTAAGACATAGGTATTTTCAAAAACGTAGACTCAAGACAAAACACGACAAAAAATTAACAGAAGAGCACTTCATGTCCGTATATAATTAGCAACAATAAAATTGTTGAAGCCTCTCTGAACTAAGTCTGAATACTTATCCGACCAAAAAACCTAATACCCCATATAATCCATTCCAATCATTTGCACACAACTACAGTTCCAGATGTGCTGATCAGATCAGGGGACGCGGGACCCATTTGTCATCGGCACGTTATGCCTCCGTGTTTTAGATTAAGGATTACGTCATCCTACGTAGCTACCTACCTATTTTAATACTGCGCAATGCATTGTAGCCAAAACAATTACTTGCCTAAAACCTATGTATCAAATTATTATTTAAGGTTTAACCTTGAAAATATACATTGCACAAAATTATAAGATGTTTCTCAGCTGCGTTTAAGTACGTATTTAGCACTAATTTAAAATGAATAAAGTAATGAAATATGTTTTTTTATGTAATGAGTGACAAACAAGCAGGCGGCCCACCTGATGGTAAGTGGTCACCGCCGCCTATGGACATCTGCAACACCAAGGGCATTGCCGGTGCGTTGCCTAAAATAATTATATTATTTATGATTTTTGTAGCAGTATCAGTATCACCTGCTCAGCGTAGTCTATAGACTATAAGCATGTCCCTGCTAAAGGGACGGATGGATGCGGGTTCAAATCCCGTCCGTGATATGAATTTTTCCTTTACAAATAAATAGGTAAATAAGATCTTGTACATAATTGCGTGTACTATTAAACGTTATTGTACAAAGGCTTAAAAATGGTTTTTCCATAAAAAGAAGAACCTTCTGCCAAAGAAGCTTCAGATGAAAGATACTCACGGTTCCTGCCTGGTGCACACATTGGGACCGTCCAACAAAGCTCTCGCCGCCGCCACCAGCACCAGGAGAGTGCAAGCCTCCGACCACATCTTGCCGTCTGTTCATGCAACTCTTCAGCTACACCGAGTTTCCATAACAAATCTATTGTATTGCTATGTTTACGTCACAATACATTAAGTCACGGTTTCTTATTGTTTTTTTTTTGTAGCGTGATGAGAAAATTGGCCTTTTAGTATCTGGAAAAACAGAAAACGTATTATTAGATTTTGTCATTATATGTTTGACAGGTTCATCGTCGCGTTGTTTGAGAGGTTTGATCTGTACTATAGTAACATTTATAAGGAGACGCGTTAAAAATCTATATTATATAAAAAATCAAGGCAAATGTCATACAAAAATGTACTACTACAGGGATTGCCTACATCGGGCATCGTGCCAAGTGTCAGTATGCGAAAACATCGTAAACTTCATGTGTAACTCCAACTTCACGCGCGAAAATGCCCGCCAATCATGCTAAAAATTCTACGGTATTTGTTTTCTGGTTTACGTAATTAATGTAGAGTGCTGAATTCTTAGTATAGAATTAAATAAGCAGTATTTGTTCCAAATGCGATTCTTCCATAATGTAAGCGTAAATGACACGATGGCTCGCGGGTTACCTTTTTAATTCTACCTAATACAGATAGATAATATAAAGTTTTATGCTGACATTGACTCGCGTAGTTATGCGGTTTGTAATGGAATCTAATAAGAACGTATAATTTATAATATGTACATACAATACGAGAACCTACTTGATAAAAGCAATAAGAGTAACATCTCAAAAAGCTAGGACCGAATCATCTAGGTTGAATGCACTTTGTATAAACTGCAGTCAAGTATATTGCTTCTTCAATAAATATATAGATTTGACTCCAACTATATTTTATATTTCTACCTCTGGACTTTCGCTCGACTCTGATTCCTTCATACTTTCATATAGGACACTTGTACCACAGTGCTTCATGATACATTGCGGAGCTAAGTAACGTCCAGTACGTTAAAGAACCTAGATTCTGGTTGAGGGTTGGGTTCCCTCAATTGTATGAGCATGAAATTATCTCGGCCATATTCTAGGTCGATATAAATTCGGCATAGCTTTGCGTGTGACCGTTTCTTTCCGTTGGTAAACGACCCAGATCCAAAAAATAGATGCTATATGCAATAAATTTGATGCTTTTCTCAGATGAATTTTAAATACTTAAATAAAAATTTGTGGACATTATTAATTTCATTTTTTTTATTTGTTGTTGACATGTCTAATTGTCTACTCTACACCTACAGTACCTATAATGTAGCTTACAGTCATCTACGATAGCCCATTTTGGTACCTACTTGATTGTTATTGTGTCAAGTTACATTTCTTGGGAATGATAAAAGTTATCACTTAGGTGTGGATAGTAAGTTTTTGGTTTGTTATAATAACACTAATACGTAACATAATAACCCTGGAGTGCTGGCATGCTTATTAAAAATATTAATTTTGCCGTTACGAATAGTCTAACTAGAATAACGATCTACGAATACCTATTTTATTTCAAATACATTATGTTGTCCCTGTGGGAATGATAACCTAAGTTTACGTAAAAATTACTTTGCAAGAGTATGTCGGGCCATTGTTACTTGGTTAGGATAGGGTTGCTGTTTTCCAATGTCAGTAGCTTTTAGAACTTTACAATGCAAATGGTGCCACCTGCATGTGGTGAAAATTATAACTACTTCTGTGAACTAATTAGAATTAGTTTCATTTTTGCTTTAGAATTAAAGTGAGACAAACTTCATTCATTATTTTATTATCAAAACTTTGGATTTCTCAATATATGTACCTAACTACACTATTCATTTCAGTGATTTGTATATTCAAATTCAATAGTAAGCATAGTACATAAAAATATTGCACACGACTTACGGTTTTAGAGTAAATGTATATATAATAAAAGTGTACTTGTACTCGTCCACCATCCTCGGTAACAGAGTAATTACTGGCAGTTAGTATTAGTAGTAAGTACTAAATGCAGTTACTAAGCATTCAAAAAGATATCAAACAAATATTAATTTTGTCCGCGGTCTGCTATTACTGCTAATAGGTACGTATATTTTATGTTTCCCCCGCGTAATAAACAAAATCGTAATAATCGTTAGTACATAGACCCATAGGAAACATAATGAAAATCCCCTGCCAGTGGTAACCATTTGAATTAGATGTAGGCAGAGATAAATGTAAATTAAAACTTACTTGTGCTTAGAGGAATTACATAAAAATATGATGTTGGTTAATAAATGACTAGAGCAAGTCGTTCACAAAATCAGAATTCACAGAACATAAGCTAAACTTTCACAATACATCAAAACATTCAATTCATAACAATAACTGCTTGATGTAGGTAAATGAGCACTAACCAACACGAATAATTAACGAAAACATACAACACGATCAAATCAAGCGACTCATTGCGAATATTGTCAAAACACTAGACAGCGTTACATACACTAAAACAAATTGAGCGTCGTGCATCAACGAAACAGGTCACCGCACTAACGTATGAGTACATCGCGGTATGGATAATACGCAGGCATTTGGTACAAGGAGTGAAAGTGGAGCGACTAACCGTAGGCGCACCGCACGGGCGCGCGCCGCCTACGCTACGTACACCCTGAGACAAGCTGCAGCACTGCCAAAACGCAGCTGTGTCCGTCAAATTAAAGAAACTCAAAAAAAGTTTCCAAAATATCAGAATTATGCAACCCATAATTATAATAGAAATAAAGTAAAGTTATCTGCAAATTCAAACAACAAAAATGTGGAACAGGGACAAGCCAACTCATTATTGCACATTAATTATTATTAATTCTGTGATAGCGCGTCAGCAAATAAATAAATAGGTATTTCGATAATACATAGACGATTTCTGGTTTGCTGCGCTTTCTTTTTCCTGCATAAGCATTTCACTTCTGGTTGCCACTCTGACACGTTTGTCCCACTTAAGTATTTATTAGTTCTGCGACAGCATAGCGCTTCATTTTACCTCTTTCTTACCGCGATAGGGTAAATACTAAGTAATGTAATGTGATATGTGATTAATGATGATTAGACCCGCAATGATCATTTCACTCTAGACTTGCACCAAAAAGCGCGTTTCGAATAGGATTGAGCATACTCCACGCGCGCTCATCCCGGACGCTAGATAAATAGACCGAAGTAGGTAGGTAGTGTAGGTACCTAACTTCCAACCAAAGTAGGAACATCGACACTCAGAACAGGCTAATCCACATGGGAATATTAAAATGTAGCGAAATGACAGCAACTGCAACTGGTATATGAATACGGAACTATGCTTTTTGTTGGCACGCAATGGAATAATTTTATTAAGCGGAATGCAGATGTAGTAGTCGTAGGTATAGTGATACAAATTTTACACTGGCCAGGGAAAAATTAAATTGTACGTATCATGTATGTGTATAGTGTGATTCAAACTTAATGGCTACTGTGAAGACGGCGCGAAATGCTGCGCATTAGCAATAATTACATGATTGTGTGCAATGTGCGGGCAGCGCAGCGGTTAGCGCAGCGATAATGAGGCGCAGCGTGCGCGGGAGTCTAGCAACACACTTCATAGCCGCCATTAAGATTGAACCACTCTGCTAATAAAACAAAAATTGTTTGGAATTTGGAACCGAATCCGAATCCAAACCACCATCTAATGTAACATCACTGGAACAGTTGTGCCAGCGACCCCGAGCCGTGCTCCGTTACATAAAGGAGCTGGGCTGGCTTGGGTAAATGCTAACAGGGGGAAATGCCCAATACACCCCATGCGGGACAATAAGATAACAAAAATTTGGAAAAAGGGCAGTTTTGCTTTATTACTATACGGTGGTAGCCATGAATAGGCATAATGACTAAAATTTTTTTGTATAAATTAATAATATTCCTCAAAAGATAAACATGCGTGAAAACAAAAATAAAATATCTCAAAAAATGACATAGTTACAAGCATTTTAAAAACCGGAATAGAAAGAGATATTTAAAACGGCCAGTGACGTCAGAGATGGGTCGTTCATAGTACCTCATTACTAAGTTGTGGTAGCTTTACATACAAACTCTTTGGCATGTGACGTCACAAATGGTTTTTCATAGTAACTGTCAAGGCGCTCTGTTTCGCGAGAGAGGGACAAGAGATGGCCCCTACAGAAACTTTAAAATCTTATTACTCCGTGATTTATTTACAGATTTTACTTATTTTTTCAACTATTGCATTCATTTTTAATCTTCTTTATGAAAGCAATATAATTACTTGTTCATTTTTAATAGTAGTCATCATGCCTATTACAAAGTCAAGAAATATGAAAGCTGCTCCTAAACGATCGGACTTTGGCTGTGCCATCACTATTTTGATGGGTGGCTACTACATAAAGTGCAGCAGCCTAAATTGAGAAGAGAACTGAAAAGAGCAAACATTTCTGTTGCTATCTCCTTCCCTCTGCTCTTAAACACAAGTAGAAGAGTGAAAATAATAGCTTCATGTTTACGTCAGATTTGATTCTTCAATGAATAGTATTCTTTTATGTGCCGTTTTTTATATTAGTTTTTGTTTTCGTCTTTTAAGGTTTCCTTCGGACAAAATTTGCATTGTGTTATGATATGATCCATGCTGCTCAGATAAAAGTCTTACTATGTCGTATAAAATTTACATTAATCCCTAATCTTATACCTATGATACAGATATATCAAATACACTACCAACCTACCTACCTACCTTGACCAGCCCACCCTAGCCCTGGCCTAGCTTGACTAGCCCATCAAGTCATTCATTCGCATAAATAAAAACACCACAAAAGCTGTCCAAAACGCTGATTAAAGAAATATTATATCTTTCGTAAATATGTCCATGATAGTAAAGTATCTACGTGTAAGAAGTTCTTCCCTAAATATTCCTGGAATCAGGCCATATGTGTAAAAGATTTGCTAAAAATATTTATCCTTATTACTCCAAATTATGTTGACCACATGTAAGAATGCCTTTATTAGTCACCATTTAAGCAAAATATATGGTAGGCCTAGTAGGTACTGGAATGGATATTGTATGCTCATTGTTGATTGAGAGTTTCCACCACACTTTATAAGCTTGCAATATTTGGCATTTACATCGCTTGTGTTTTATATATTAGCTGTTTTATTATCTGTGATTATCATCTAATTTGCATAAAACTACTGAAGTTCCCGCATTGGCATTTTTGCATGCTGTCTGTGTCAGTACTATCGTTAAGATTGGGGGAGCTCTAATGTTGAAAATGTATTTATTGGAAATCCACAGCTTATTTCAACAAAATTAGCTGAAATATATGTATTTTGTCTCGATTTAATTATAAGCATGCAAAAAGCATTCACATTGCTTGCACTTTGATATTAACTTATTAATTCTTATTATTTACTGGCTGACCTGCCCTGGCTTCGCAGGGGTTAATTAGTTATAAGTCGTACCCGTGTTTATGGGTAAGAGAGAAGCAAAAAGGAAAAATAAAGGGGAAAAGGATGAATGGATGGGACGGCGAAGGAAGGCAGGCCTGTCTCCCTTCTTTTGTAGTCCCATCCATTCATCCTATTCTTATTTTTTTTTCCTACCCCTTCTATCTTCCCTTCGACAGGGTGAGTATAATTATTAATTAAGTAAATAAAAAAATCATCCATCAAAAAAGTATTGCATAAAAATTACATACTTATTGCTTCGTGCAACCCGCACTTGGCCGTTTTAGAAAATAAAAAGTTTCCTAAATGTTATTCTGGATAGATAGATAGGTAGATAGATAGATAGATAGATAGATAGATAGATAGAGAACTCTTTATTGTTTCACAAATAAAATACACAAACAGGAATAAAATAAATCTTACGAACTAGTGCAACAATGGGCGGTCTTATCGCTGACAGCGATCTTTTCCAGACAACCTTTGGATGGACAGTATCAGTAGAGAGAGAATAAACGGCGGTGCAAAACATTTTAATAGATAAAGTAAATACAAATAAATACCAACCTCCAGGGACCCGATGACCCGATATTGAACACACATGCATTGTTATTCAATTGTCATCCCAATGCTGGTATTCCAGAGGATAAGGTAGCTTACACCTACCCTACATAACCGACATAGTTATATGTAATACATACAAGCATATATGCTATACGTCCGCCGTGTCAAGAAGACGTCGGGCTATAGCCCGTTACGCTCTTGACACGGCGAACTTGGCTCGTTTTAGTTTTCTTCAACCACTTCCAAACCTCCGATACTATACGCCCCTACGCCGATGTCACAATTAGCTCCATGCCATGATAGTAAGTAGGTAGTAGGTAGGTTTGAGAATCAGCGTTATATTGGAAACAAAAGATCTACTTACGGTCTTACGTGGTAATCGTGGTATACGATGAATCTTGCAGCAAAGATAAACTGAATCACTGTTTATTTTATCAAACCACAAACAAAACGAGTACTGATATTCAAGGACAGTATGAAGTAGCTGTTGAATAACATACAATCCTCTACAGTTTGTGATACAATTAACATTAAGTTGTTTAGTAAGTTTTAGAATTTATACACGGCACAGAGTATTGAGTACATTGGTAAAAACTGAAAATACACGAACACTAGAATCACAAAGAACATTTTGCTATATACACAGAGTACATTGGCTTGGCATATATACACCCATGGAGGTATAAAGAGAGAGCCAAAATCTGACAATGCGGCGTTGCCGCTTCGCATCCATCGTGTAAACATACTATCTTGTATCTCTGTCTAATACAAGAATCGTCGCATAGAGTATGCGAGAAAGCTACTGTAGGTACGGCAACCTCGCCTTACCTACCACCGCGTGTCATGTCTTGACAGTTTGGTGTGTCAAGAAATTAAATGCGAGAGCATAAAACATGAAAATATAGTGATTATATTGTTATTAGGGCTAAATATTGTGTCAATAGTGAAATTGTGTCGTGTTGTGCTGTGTTTTGTGCATCAAGAGTAACCCGAGGAGTCGAAGGAAAACCAGAATCATCATTTTATACGTTAAAGTTTACTGGCTATTTTTATGTTAAACATCGAAGTTTCGAAGTAAATATGCATTTCACATTAAGAATATACGTTTTTTCCATTGAATAATTACCATGCGATTACAATTACTGAAAGATTTAATGCTTTAATTGATATTTTTGGGATGGGCGATTTTACGCCTCTCGAATAGTGATGTACCTACACTGTCCATTACATTTTGTCGATATTCGTAAATCTTCATACATTTGCACAAAAATATACTTTGGTTTTGGGGAGATTAAAAAGTAGAAAAACTCTTTCCCTAAAAGTGGCTGAATGGATTTAGATCAAAGTGCAAACAGAATGAAAAAGTAGGTGCAAATCTGGCAATTTAAAAATAGGCACCTAACCTACTTTTATAAAATACAGTAGGTAGGCCAGTGTCTTCTGGCTTCAATATGAGTTATGAAATTTATAATAAACTAGCTGACCCGCCCCGGTTTCGCACGGGTTTATTAGTTTTATGCCCTTACCCTGTTTATGGGTAAGAGAGAATCAAAAGTGAAAAATATAGGGGAAAAGGATGAATAGATGGGACGGCGAAGGGAGACAGGCGCACCGTCCCATCCATTCATCCTTTTCCCCTATATTTTTCCCTAAAATAAATATAGGGGCTTCAATACAACAAACGTGATTTTTTGCTCGTTTTTATAGATAATGGTACGGAACACTTTTTACAAATTTAACCATCATTTTGATGAATAGAATAAGAAAAGGCGAATGTAAAATAAAAACTAACTATTATGGAACAATGTTATTTGAACAGCCCGAAGACGTCCACTGCTGATCATAGGCCTCCCCCAGGGAGCGCCACTTAGAGCGGCTGCTCGCCGCCTGCATCCATCGGCTCCCCGCGGCTTTCACCAGGTCGTCGGTCCACCTAGTGGGGGGCCGGCCTACGCTGCGTCCTTCAGTTCGTGGTCGCCACTCGAAAACCTTTCTTCCCATCGGTTGTCAGCTCTACGAGCGATGTGGCCTGCCCATTGCCATTTCAACTTGTTAATCCTAAGAGCCACATCGGTCACTTTAGTTCTTCTGCGGATCTCCTCATTTCGGATCTTATCTCGCAGGGAAACACCGAGCATTGCTCTCTCCATAGCTCGTTGCGCGACTTTGAGCTTAGTAATGAGGCCAACAGTTAGAGACCACGTCTCAGTTCCATAAGTCATCACTGGCAACACACATATAAAAATGTTACTTACAAACGTTATTTCATATAATGTTTCAATATACTTTTACTAGGGTCATCATCATCATTATCATCATTAACAGCCCGAAGACGTCAACTGCTGAACATAGGCCTTCCCCATAGAGTGCCACCTTGAACGGCCACTCGCCTCCTGCATCAATCAGCTCCCCGTAGTTTTCACCAGATCGTCGGTCCACCAAGTGGGGGCCGGCCTAAGCTGCGTCTTCTGGTTGTACGAATATCTAATTTTCTTTATTGTATTAAAACTAAAAAGTATCAAAATTCTGCAGCACTGTTTGGTTAGGTTTATTATATATCGATATATTGTGTAATAGGGGTCACTTCCCTACTCACGCATACTAATGCATATTTAAATACTCACACCAACAGAAAATGGACAGGCGTTTTGTGAATGTCCGCCGTCCATATGATTCTATGTTGATGGTTGATGTATACACCTGTGATATTATACACCATAGAGTACATATAAACCTGAAAACTGGAATGGAATTAGGGATATTAATAAAATCGATTATTAAAAAAATCGCTTATTTTATATAGGTTTCACTTTTTTTTCTCTGGAATTAAAAATAATAAGGCAACACCTCTACCAAATTACCAAATACACGAGTGTTCAGTTTAAATCGCAAGGGTGAATTTAGATCAAGCGATTTTACAATAATAATTATGAGTATGGAACCCTAAAAAACACAAACGAAGCGAGTGCCTAATTTATCCAACCACACCCTGAGAGATTTTGATTAGAAAGAACCTCACGCAGACACACTAAGCCCGTGTCTGTGTATACACCCTATTACTAAACCTCCACTGTCCGTCTGTCCATCTATCAACCGTGATAGTTATATTATTGAAGTTTCACACATAATATATTTGTGTTACCGCTATAACAACAAATGCTAAAAAATAGAATAATATAAATTTATATGATGTAAGGGATACACAACAAATGTTTTTACTCGGTTTTTACCCGACTACCAAAAGTGGGTTATGAGTTTGTCTGTCTCTGTATGTATGTATGTAATTGTATGTATGTATGTATGTATGTATGTATGTATGTATGTATGTATGTATGTATGTTCCTATGTTCCCTCGTATCTCCTAAACTACTTATCCTATTTCAAACAGCAAGGTGTCAATCGATAGATCTTAACACTCTGCGTGTCATAGGCTATATAAAGTTACATTAAACTCAATATGGCGTATCATATTTAAAAAAATCGCGGACAAAATGCCGATGAAATATTTCGTTAAATATGTGTGTTTGTGCAATTGAGTCATTCACTCGTATATCGTAGGTACTTATAATATTTTGATATGACTATTTTATATTGTTTAGTGAGAATGCCACCAATTTTAGCCAACGTAGTCTGAAAATGTGTTGTAAACAACAAGCAAAGTATACGAATAGAAGACGAATAGTGATAAAAATTCATCCGCAACTTGTCCTTTGGAAGACAGTAAAGTTAGTAAGTATCGAACCTATTTTTAATACATAGTTCGATTTACTCCTCCAAGTTTGTCTGCTTAGGCGAAACTTATTGGCGATGTACCTGAGGACATTAATGAAAAAAGTGAGTCAACATTTATGACAAATGTACTAGTAACCATGGACCTAATAAAAAAAAAGACGGAATCCCGACTGATAGTGAACTGAGTCTGAGTTACCCTTAGAAAGTAGGAACGTTAATAAACTGCATGAATAAGCACGCACACACTCACATCCTATCATCGTCTATTGGGCGCCAATGTAGGATGTGAGTGTGTGCGTGCTTGCTCATACAGTTCATTAACGTTCCGACTTCCTAAGGGTGCCTCAGACTCAGTTCACTATCAGTCAGGCCTCCGTCTTTCTTTTTTTATTAAGTCTGTGCCAGTAACATTGCTCTTTCAATTAAACTTGATAGTATATGATATGAAAACATGGTTTGTCTTGGTCCATTCGCCAGTCATAAATTACTAGTTGGTGCCTATGGTGGTTTTGTGCGTGTAGGTTTATCGCATGAAATGTAGCCCGGCCCACATCCTTCTCTAAGATTCTCCACCCTGCACCCAAAATGAAACCTATTATTAGTCATATTGATTTAGGTACGGTGCATTCGCAGCAAAGGAATTACAAGTTAATATTTTCTTGTGATAATGGTTAGTGTTGTCACTATGAAGTTAATATTTCTACACTAACAACTTACAAAATAGTTTACAGATAAATGAAGTTGTGTTTGGTGGTAGAAGCTGATACTTTCAACACACTGGTTCCTACGAGGCTAGGAAAAACCCGATGAGCTGGCTAAGAGAATATGGAACGGTACTAAGTATGAATATACCTAACAGAGAAGAGAGGAGACTTGTTGGTGATCCAAAATTTTCTGTTGCGGTTAGAGCTGGACGCTCGCTCAGAGTTAACGACTGCAAATACGACGATGCCTTTGAAATGTGGTACTAGGCCTTTACTCTAAGATAAAATAAAATATAACATAATTATTTTAATTGTTGTTTCTATTTTATCCTTTTCTCCACGACTAAATAGGTAGCAACCATTTTGTATTTGTAATATTATTAGGTAGCAGGAATACAAAAAGGTCCTATGCGAATGAAAATCGATATCGGTAATTTTGCGCACGCTACTTCACTAGTACCGAGTATCGATAACATCAACAGGATATGTTACGTCCCTAGCTTCTGTCATAGTAGTTTATTTCGTGAACATCGGCTTTACATTTCTAATTGAAACAACTTTTAATAATAATTGTTTTCTATGGAGTGATAGCTCTTCTACGTAGTAAATTATATACTCTTTGGTATTGGTTTGCTTTGTTTTAAAATGTTATTTTGTTAAGATAGATAAATAGAAATAGATAATACGATACGCTGGAGCACAGAACACTTTTATCCTGACGCTGGAGTTATCAGCCACACATGAAAGGATACTACTAGATTTAATTTTCCACTAGGTAAGGACAGTTTGTCATAAAAAAGCTCAACGCTGTGGCTGTGTTCCAATTATGGATTCTTCATCAATTGTGAGTTTTAATAACGACTCCACATTCCAAACTAATGTAAAAGGGGGAGATTACAACAACGTTAGTGTTCACGAGCTGGCACTCCACGCAATGAGAGATAGGTGCTTACTCCTGCAAAGAAGAATAAATACACTAGAAAGTGATAATATGCGCCTAAAGCTACAGACTTCGCAATCTTCAACATACATTCCCTTACAAGATGATGAGAAGTCCTTACTTCAACAGAAAATTGCAGAACTCACCAAACAAAAGTCGCAGCTCATGCACCATATATTCATGGTTTCATGTGAAAACAAAACCCTTTGGAATAAAATATCTTACATTAAAGGCCCTGACAAGCAATCAAGTAAAGAAGGAAGGAATCCATTAGTACGAACCAACACCTACATTCACAGCACACCTAGAACCAGTGCTAACTACCAAGAAAAGTATTCTGAATCAAGTTTGGAGGAAATTTCACTAAAATTGATAAATAGTTATATTCAAGAGAAGTCTCAGTTGGTAGAACAATATGAGCAAATGACACAGCTTCAAGATACCGATGACTGTAACATTTTGAATGCAGATTCAATTGGATTCACTTACATTGAAGAACCAGCCACAGACTCTTTGAAGGAAATCCACAGTCAGACAGAGAAGTTGCACAATATGAAAAAAGAACTAGCACAACAGGAAAGTGATCTAAAGCTGATATTGGCTAGAGTGGAAACAGTTAAAAGAGGTAATGTAGTAAATGAAATGATAGGGGGCTCGAGGAAATTATTTGTATATTCTCACAAAACTTATGTAATTTTTTTAAACCGCAGAATAAAACTACCACGTCTTCCATTCACATCTTGTGTCTCTCTCTTTCATAATTCATTCATAAACTCTCACACTATTTTACATTTAACTGTTTGCAAACTTTATCAGATTTTTAATCCTACAGTAATTTAACCTTATAACATAAGTACCATAAGTACCATTTAGTACATCATCTCTAAAAAAGTAGGTGTAGTCAGTCACTGGAAAATGTCAATCATATTATATCTACAAGGAATTCCTTTGATCTAAGATTATCATAATATCAACAAGTTAAAATTAAAACTATGTGGACCATGGGCAGTGACTGGTTTATTATTCTTTCTTTTGAAATAACACTGAAAATTAAGGTCAAAATTGTAACAAAAATGGTATTATAATGAAAGTATTATAGAAATTAATTTTGTTTTCAGAAGGCTACAAGTGCCCCACATGCATTGCAAATAATTCCAAAGTTGTATCATCAGAACATAAAGAAATAGAAACCAGTGACAGCCTTGTAAATTGGACAACTCCTGCAGACTCCACAACATATAACAACTTCAGTGAAATCAATACATCTGCATATAAGAAAAGCATATTGGAAACTGATAAAGATGTTACTGAAGAACCCCATGACAAAATATGCCCCATGTGTGGCCAAACATTTCCAATCGATGTAGGTTTTGCTGAATTCCAATCTCATGTTGAAAGCCATTTTGTAGGTGAGCCAGAAGTGGATTCAACTTTGGAAAATTTTGAAAACATTCCAAATTCCTTTGATAATATCATTTAGCCAAAAGGCTTTTAGCTTTCTCTCCTATAAAAATATCTTGTAAATAGGTTATTCTAATTATGTTATCTATTATTAGCCATTTATTTATTAAAGAAGATTTAAAGTAAATTTTATAACTCAAATAAATAAAATTCAATTTATCATCAATATTCTTTTTAATTCACCTGCATGACTACTAACAAGTCAAAGCAAAATCTACAAATTATCCTAAATTATGAAGTTAAGCCAAATCAGTTGGTTTGATGTCTGTAGATTTAGAAGGAGCTTGTGTAGTTTTCTGAAGAAGGTTCTTGCTGAACCACTGAGGTCTTTCTTTCTTCATTTCTATAATCCTCTTGCCTTTCCAAAATTCTTTAGGCTGGGAGCAAAAATTATGTTTAAATCAGAAATACACAAAAATGCTACAAAAATCTTGCAATCCAAAGGTCATCTTTTGTATACAACCTAACTATAATAGTATTAACCACTTGGCAACCATGCAAATTATAAGTAGTCTATGACCTTGCTAGCTTTAGCAATACCACAGGGTCCCATCAGATACAAACGAAGAATAGCCTGAGCGTGAAAAATATGTAGTGATTGTGTTGTGAGCATTACTAGTTAGTGTCCAGTGTATTCATTGGGCCCAATACTTCACTATCACGCAATAAATGTCGCTTGATAATCTCGCGTTATGCAGAAATACGCTGCGTCTTCCAGTTCGTGGTCGCCACTCGAGAACCTTTCTTCCCCATCGGTTGTCAGTTCTACGAGCGATGTGGCCTGCCCATTGCCATTGGCCTGCCCCCAACTAGGTGGACCGACGACCTGGTGAAAGCCGCGGGGAGCCGATGGATGCAGGAGGCGAGCAGCCGCTCTAAGTGGCGCTCCCTGGGGGAGGCCTATGTTCAGCAGTGGACGTCTTCAGGCTGTTAATGATGATGATGATGATGATGCAGAAATAAAATAATTCGTAAAATAGCCTGCGTTATTCCGTTGTATGGGATGAGGCATCTGTACTGTAGGTATTAAATTATCTGGGGCAATAAATATTTAACAAATCTGAGCAAATTATGCATGGGCATTTTTTAGTGTACATCAGGGTAGCTATAATCTGGATGTTTTCATCAGGAGAGTGAACAGGATTCTTACCAGTGAGCTTGCTACCATCAACCACATTGTCACTTAATATCAAGAAAAAAATTGCAACTTAAAAAAAAGTTAAGAATCTACCGGTAAGCACGACAGATGGTGATGGTGTATTGTAGCAGACTCCTTTGAGAGCCAACTCCTAGTCATATGTGGAGTAGCTCTACTTTTAGCCATATTATCACATACCATCATAAAAAATATGGTTAAATGTAACATTTGAAATACACAAACACAGACTTGTGTTGCAGAAGTACCTTTTCAGGAAGATTTTCTCCTTCATACAGAACTATGACATCTTGTTCAATGGGTTTAGTTCCCAAGTTTTCTAAGATTTTTTCTTGAATTAGTTTTGTTTCTTTTTCTACTCTCTTATAGCAGTTTTCTGGAAGAAATGTTAATAAATTTCATTATTTTGGAAATAAACAATACCAGTACCTACCTACAATAGAACAACATATTTAAGTTCCTTATTGCTCAATAAAGCCAACATCAAACTTATTACCAATATTAGTCTTAAATACGAACATAAATTTATGCACATATTGTTTATTAACGGGATATTTACCATGTAATTTATTTGTTTCGAGTTGCCGATAATGTTAGTGACCATGGAAGTTTAAAATCTTATATAAATTTATGCGATTATCTGCAAAACATAGCCTTACCACAAAGGCGGCCTTTTTCATGATGATGTCCACACTCATGACACACCAGAATGTCAGTTTTGGGTTCCAGCATCTTCCAGACATACTCAGGGCTGCCATATTTTCTTTTCCATCTTCTTTCAATGGTCCTTCTGAATTTAGGGACTGCTAACAGAATGCCATCTCCAATGATGTCTTGTAGTGAAAATTTCTTAGCTGGGAATGATGGCTTCTTCTCGTGGACATAGGCTAAAGCTAATTCTGTAAATACGGTCATAAAAAGTTTATAACGCGTAGACAAAGAATTGAAAGGTTTCTAACCTTAGATTTAGATCCCAAAAAAATAGAATTTTATAACCTCTGGGTGGGTAGCCAAACATGTGAAAAACATTTTTTTCCACTTGTTTTATCACATGTAGTAAGTGTGTCAGGCGAGGAATCATTTCTTTACTTTTGTTTTATTTAATATTTTACAATTTTATGTTGTTTTGATTTGAATGAATTCACAGAGAATTTGGCTATATAATTAATTTTTGAGGTTATTTTATTGCTTTTTTTATACCCATCAATTCAAAGAGTATTTAGTATAGTTTTTATTATTGTAGTAGTTAGCTTGAGAAAAAAAGAGTATGTAAACCTAAACTATATATTGTGCTTGCCAACCGGAAATCCATAGGCTAAACAATATAAGATCTACGCACACTCTTCTACTTATTTTGGGCTGATTTCTACCAAATAGTAGAAATATAATTTAATAATGGCAGCACCTATGTAATGACGTTTGACAGAATGACAGATGACAATCAGCTGTCTGACTAAATAAAAGTGGGGAGAAAAAGGCGAACGATTGTGTGCTGTGTGTTATGTAGTTAATGTCTTCAAGCGTTTCGTAGCAGTTGTAGCTATGGCGTGTTTAAGTTCGAGTAGGCTCTGTGCTCGTGTACAAGATAAGTTGTTGTGTCAATTTGGACATAAAGTTCGGAAGCAAACTGTATTTGTGAAACTCAAACCCCCCGGACCGACTCCGTTGCGGATTTTTGGAAAGACTTGTCAGGTTAGTTACTAGTTAGTTTTAGTTAGATCTTTTATACAAATAAATACATAAGAGTCAAATAAAAATAATGTAACACGGACATGTAACTACCCATATTTGGTTACTATCTATTTCATTCATAAAAAATGTCCTTTTACATAACAGCGTGACAGCTAACCTCTGTCAGCTGATCCACCCATTCAAAAAAGAGGGATTTATGAATGAGGTCGCGTTACAAGTGCATGCAACAAGGGAGAATTTAAAAAAATACGCATTGTTACATCAATACATAGGTATCCATTGAATAAAATAAATGTGAGCATAGTGGGGTCATTGATTGGAAATGTTAAAAGTGAAATCTTCGCGAGTCGGCGCGGGCAGTGGGTCGCTTCGTGCGCGGCACAGGTTTGTTGGGTTTGTCCGGTGATTTTCACCAAGTAGTGGTATTCTTAACTTTTACTTTCGTCAAACAGTGTTGTTTGTCTGTTTCGTCACTTAGGTATTATCTAGAGATCTTAATCTCATTAAGGTTACCTATCCTCCTACTACAGCTTACGGCGTAGGCGTACAGTTCTACTTTCATACCTTCTTTCCTCTAGAACTCTACATACGCCTACGGCGATATAATAAAATAAATGCTTCATCCAATATGAAACGAAGTATTTATTTTATTATGTCAATAGGTACTTAGGTCCCAAATATCCTCATTTCAATCATGTTCATAATTTTCATGTTCTTGAATAATTTCGATGTTAATTATCAATTGTTGATATTATTCGGTGGAATACCAATACAAAAACGTATTATACTTAGATACGAGTAGGTAAGTGTCCAGTTTATCATATTTTAAAAAGATAGGAAAATGATATGGAAGCAAATTGACGTAAAATGATGGTCTGGTTTAATTCTGCCTACTACGGTATCTGTCGTGCGTCGTGCGTGAACGATCGTCTAGGGTTGTCGTCTCTCAGTTCGCTTAAATCGGTATGAGTAAAGTGTACTTACTTAATCATAATCTTATCAACTTTTATTATTTGTAGTAGCATGTGTACATTCATTGATAAATTCACTACAGTCTTCGATATCATAGTACGGCGTTGCCAGTCTATTGTTGGTTGAAAGATTTGAAGGTCACGATCGGTAGCAACCCTGGCGGCACGAATGCGTCGCCCGCGCCGCCGTCGTGCTTTCTCGCGCAGCGTGCGAGCATGCAATGTCCAATCTCGCAGACTCGCACAAAACTTTCTAAGCAACAATTATTTTTCGCATTAATATTTCATTTGCTTCTTCTTTCGCATTCAATCACATTTCTTTTAATTCTGTCCTCATTCACGTTATTATTGAAGTTAGATTCTCATTTGAATCCATCAGGTTTACTAACAAACTGGAAACAGCTTAGTAACTCAACTTTTACGATGACGTTCTTCAAAACATGCACTAGCTCACGGTTAGTGAAAGTTGCGTGATGATTCGTTGAATTTTTAATAGCTCTGAAACTGGGTAAGTAACCTGTCGAAGGAGCGCTTTAGCCTTTCTTATTTTATTCTAGTTCATTTGGCGGACATTGACCTCGTTTGTCTCGAACATAACCATTTGACAATGTTGGTGTTGGATGCCGCATGCCGTGTCTACGAGAGTCGAAACTCCGTATTGGCTACTAAAAGTGATGCTAGATTTCGTACCTCTTAGTCGCTTATAACTTACAAAGATCGATAACCGAATCGCCTTAACCCAATTCGTGTCCTAGAGAGCACATCTGCTTAAGATTTCCTAATGCTTAGTCTAGAGTGAATGCGTTGAACAGAAGTCGTGCTCCGGTGCTTGATTGGGTAGCAACCAGTAAATTGTTTTTGCATCGATGTAGAGTTACGTTCGTTATTTAGGTAGATGGATTGTTCGAGTGAATCGTGCCGCACGTAACGTCCTGCGTAAATGAAGCTCAGTAGAAATGCGGAACACACAACTATTTGTTCAGTCGACATTATTGTATAAGAGTTTGCGGCAACACACACGATGTAGCATATGTTATTTTCGACTTACAACATTTACTCCAATCCTAAATTACGTGATGACAATACAAAAGGGCCTAGAAAGTGTGTGTTAAGAAGGTGGAAGTATTATTTTATTGACTTACGAATGATTGAGCATTTCGCAATGTCTAGAGTTGTGTGACCTTCGTATCTTGATTTTTTAAAATAACGGCTATTGCCACATGAAAAATTGATTTATATTTTCGCAATAAGTCATCAAATTATTCACTGTGGTCATCCATTTTTACTAAACTTTTAATGTAAATTTCTTAACGTGAATCTTGGCTTTGCGAGTGTGAGTGTGAAGATTGTGACATTCGAAGACACCAACCTTGGAGTGGCCTAAAGCTGTGTTTTACTGGTGACTGAGATATTACATAAAACATTTCATTACCATCGTCTTCTAGGTTTATCATCCGACCATCCCTTCAATGCATGAAAATTGCAGAGCTTTGTGTGGAAAATGGTATCTAGATATACTGAATAAATACAGCTGTAGTGCTCTTAGCAAAGCGCGACTAGCCTTTCCTAACCGATCGGTAAAGTTAAGCAACGTTCACTGCGGTCACTACTTTCATGGGTGACCGCTACAAAAAGTGGTATTTACAACTGAATGCTACCGTGCTTCGGAGGGCAACGTTAAGCTGTCCGGCTGCTGTCGCAACACAATAGTCGTTGAGCCAAGTCAGGAGTCTTTGGGCGGCTTATAAATTCTGACAGACTGACCACTTGCCTACACGAGAAGAAAGACTGAATAAAGTATGAAATGCCCTAAGGCCCTTAGGCACGTTTTTTGCCCTGTTGCGATAACGACGATAATTAAAGCGTCTAAGTGGAGAGGCACCAAGCTTGTTTACAAATATTAGTGACATTTTTGTCGTTCTCTTGAAGTTGAAAGTAGTTATACTGGTTTCACTAGTGAGTTTAATTTACGTATCGCTTAAAAATAAAGACAATGCTTTATCCTTGTATTTTAGAGTGTATAGTTTGAATTATTATCTAATTAAAGTTCATAACAGTACTACCATAACACTACTAACATGTTGAGTTTAAAATCTTATACTATAACACCATAAGTAGTTTAAAATACGTTACGCAAGCTCTACGTAGCCTCGGTCTGCATTTTTCGTAGCGATTGCATTCAAATCTGTTTTGACTTTGCGTTGCGGCGGAAGCGTGAAGACTAGGACATACTATACTGTAACGCCCAAACTTTTGCATTTATATTTTAGTGTGAAGTGTGATAAATGATAGTTCTCTATGGAACACTATTTAGAGGAGTAACAACGGTTACAAATAAACCTACAGTAAACGTTACGATACTGACGATTTCTAGAGAGATAGACATCTAAATTATAATAGACTAGGTTAGCTATCTGAATCATTTCCCAAGCCTTAGCAATCCGTCGAGTTGTCCAATATATCATAATATATGGTTATTTTAGTGATAACTTTGTTCAATTAAGAAGTGTCCTTGCATCCACTCCGCTGCATGCCCAGCCTTATTGCATTGGGCAACTGCGTCTCGGTCGGCACTTGCAAACAATGAACTCATCAACGCAGTTTGTGAGCAATATTAATTGCCGACGCTTACCAGCGTACACTTGTTATTTGATAAGGGACCACAGTTTCGTATGCTAAAGTATGCGTTTTGTAAGAATATTATGTATTGGGAAATCTAAAAGGTTTAGAAGGACTCTTAAGTGAATAATAGTTAGACAAAGATTCTCATTTTGTTTGCTCGTTTTACGCAAGTGGTATTTGGCTGCGGTTTGGGCGATGTTAAATTCTTACCTAACCTTTATTTAATCTTTAATTTTATACGTATGGTTAGCGTATAGTTGATTAATAGGTACCTATTTACCGTCCTACCACAAAAATAATTTTAAACATCGCTTAGATACATGTTTAGTTAGACAGCGTCTAAAAGTGAAATGCTCCTTAAACGGATGTTTTATTTCTGTCACTACAAAACCATGTTTATACCGTGTTTACTTAAACACTGTCTAACTCGATCCACATTTTTTAAATAAGGTGACATTATACGAAACGTTTCATTCCGCGCAGTACTCATTTTGTAAATCCAATACTTACATGTTAGCGTCATAGCTGTGACCATAGAAAAAACGAAACGTTATTAGCGTGAAGTTTGACTGTGTGTGTTATGGTGACAGCGACAGTTAAACACCTCATAAACTAAGGGTTAAGTATGTTTAAATTTTAGCACGTGTTTAACGCCCGTCTATCTTAAACGAGTGTTAGGCGCGGATTTGTGGTATGGAATTCATGAAACAACTGTTCAACAAGTGTTTAAGGCGCGTCTAAATCTTTTGTGGTAAGACGGTTAGTGTCCGGCCGCTGAAAGAATTGCGATTGATAGTTGCAAAAACTCTGTCGAAAGTTAAATAAAAACCGTAAAAAAACTCCTATCTTTTTCCTAGTTCCTTATGTTTAATAGATTATGATATCAATAGTAAAATATTTAAATGTGAATTTCCGCTTTTCGCAGTGTTATTGTAGCAATCTCGCTCTCTCAGTGACTGCCCTGTGGTAGACGAAATGTTGTTTTATTTAGGCATAATTATTATGTGTATGTATGTGCTACTTTTTTTTTGCTTAGCTAATGATGGACTACTAAGCTCAGAGTCGCACAACGGGCTATGGAGAGAGCAATGCTCGGTGTTTCCCTGCGAGATAAGATCCGTAATGAGGAGATCCGCAGGAGAACTAAAGTGACCGATGTAGCTCTTAGGATTAGAAGTTGAAATGGCAATGGGCAGGCCACATCGCTCGTAGAACTGACAACCGATGGGGAAGATAGGTTCTCGAGTGGCGACCACGAACTGGAAGACGCAGCGTAGGCCGGCCCCCCACTAGGTGGACCGACGACCTGGTGAAAGCCGCGGGGAGCCGATGAATGCAGGAGGCGAGCAGCCGCTCTAAGTGGCGCTCCCGGGGAGGCCTATGTTCAGCAGTGGACGTCTTCAGGCTGTTAATGATGATGATGATGAATGATGGACTGTCTACACTACAAGAAGCTTATTAGTAAACTGTAATACGTTCTTCCATTAACTTTAACGCGGTCTTAAGTTGCTTAATCTTTGCGTCAAAGCCTATACAACTTCTTAATCCCGCACTTTCATGACTAATTGTTGTTTCCAAATAAGAGTTTGCTATATTTGTCGTGCTCACTGCGCAAGTCGTGATGAGTCAGCTATTTGATCATTATTTGCAAAACTGTGGGATTTTGTACAATTTGTTATTTGGAGCAAAAATCCCAAAAAGATGAAAAATGCCGCTTTAAAAATTTAAAACTGCGCATTCCTTTTTACATGAAATTGGATGATTATATGTAAGAGCAGCTCATTAAATTAATTTATAGTGATAATGATATTTTCGCGTTTTTGAGAGCGTGACAAGATTTTGTAACTTTCCTGAACATATATACTGTATACAGGCAAGTATAATACATATGTAATCTCTATGTAGAGAACATTGCACTCCGGTATTACAAATTAAAACTCTATTGCACTTTGAATGCTTTATGCATTATGAATGAGATGATTTCATTAAAGGCTTTTTAATAGAGGCGTTTTTGCATTCAAATGGTATTGTGTTATTATTTCAGGCTGAGTTTTATTGTTGTCTACACTAATAGTTATGTTATGAGTCAACCTTATAAAAAACAATAATACAATGCATCTATAAATAATTTCCTAGACATAACAGTTATTAGTTTTCATACTTTTATATGGATATAAGTCATATTTTAAAGTAGTTTTGGATTCTTTTGTCTTTTTTGAGTGAGTTCGATTTTCCAATGACAATAAGTTACTAACCCAAAGCTACTACGCGTTTATTAATAAGGCCGTTAAGTTCCGGTAATGTATTTACTAGTAAATGCATCTGTAAGTACAAACCATTAGATTGCGTTATGTATCCGCGAAATCGTGCCAATGCCGAACTCAAATCCTTTCGTATACGTTACAAGGTGCCTTTATTTTTTCATTCACGAACTGCTGTTTATGAAAGGAAAATGAAGTCGGTATCTTTTACTCAGAATGAAAATAGACGGTTTCAAAAATTGCTTCCACTGAGGTCATTTAATTTTGTCATACATTAATTACGTACATTTACCGGCTATAAGGAAACTTATTCATGATTTGACGACATTCTCTCCTGACGCATGTGTTAATACCTCAGACCTAGAATTTCGTAGTAATCCACTAAGTGACTGCTCCAATTATTGACCGCATTATTAGGTTTGGATTGCGGTAAACTTTTAAGCCTGCTTTGAATAAATTACTAATTTTAAATTATTCATTTTATAGTTTTAACTAGTACGTATCTAAAAATGCAGAACCAGTCTTGTACATATTGTGATACCGTCTACTAAGCTCCTCGCAATTACTATCGAAAGAAATCACAGTTTTTTGACCAGCTTAAGACGCGAATTAAACGTGATGCAGCTAGTATTCATCAAATAGCTTCAAGGTCGAACTAACTGCCGTTTAAACTGCTCGTAGTAGTCTTAGGATAAGGCTCATTGATGAAGTTACTGCACGATAATCATGTTATAATAAATGTTTGTGCAATTATTTATCATTGACCTCAAAACAATCGCAAAGATAATGCTATCGATGATTTTACTACCACTGTATTAGTTTAGTAAATAATCGATTTAGAACGAATTATTTTAAATAATCACAAAATGTTCAAAAATAAAGGGATATCTTCAGAAAAGTCCCGACGAAACCGTGTAGAAGTTAAAGAAACGAATCGGTTCATTTACCTCTTTTTGATTTAATATATTGTATTGGTGATGGATACCTATTATAGTATAGGTATTTTATTTACATTGTCCGTTAAAACCTGTATATTTTTCCGCTGCCATAAATTCGTGGACATGTCTTACAAATTGCTTATTTAATTTCTTCACCAGTTTCTGTTGACCTTTGTTAAACATCCTTTTTATAATGTCTCTCAGGCCGAAGGTCACATTGTAGGAATATCAGAGGCTTACATTCGTTTTGCGGTTATCTGAGGATCTTCCCTCAGAGAAATATTAATAAAATTGATGACCAATTTCCGCATTCTGCAAAGATATTTAATAACGTTAAGGTTGCCCTTTAATCGCTGATCTTTAAGCTTCAATAACAATCTGATGATTACGGTAGGTATATTCTGTACTTGCAGATACACAAGTTTTAAGTTATTTCCGTAGTTTTTCAGGAAGTATACACCTATAATTTAAAAAATTGATCACCAATATTTTTCGAGAATAATTAACTTGAAGTCTGCTTTTGAATGGGGAAGAAAGGTTCTCGTGTGGTGGCCAAAACCGGAAGGCGCAGCATAGGCCGGCCTCCACTACGTGTACCGACCGTAAAGATCGCGTGGAGGCGATATGGATGCAGGAACCAAGCAGCCTCTCAATGTGGTGCTCTGTGGGGGTGGCCTATGTTCAGCAGCTGATGTCTTCTGTCGGTCGATGGTGACAATGATGATGTGCTTTTGAATATATACAGGCTTTAGAGATTTTATATTTTGATTTGTATTCATTCATTCATTTCAAAAATTCTTTATTAAAATAAATATTACATAATAATACGTACAACTTAGCGCTAGGATCTAAGCTATATCTATCTTAAAAATTAATACGTTTTACAGGCTAAAAACGCCTTTTTAAACTTTTAATACAAAATGTTAATAATTCAAAAGTTCTCATTAAATCATAATCGAGGGTAGTTACATTTAGTTTTAACATAAATATTTTTTTTACGTACTACTAAGCTACTTCATACGTTTATATCGCGGAGGAATGGTTGGGTATTAGTGAAAATATGTTATTTACACAGTTGAAGTGCATACATACCTAATAGTAGGTATAACTATCAGGTAGGTATACCTACACAGTTAATATTCTGCAAAAGCAAGTTCTGAGATACTTATCTAAATTACATACTTATGTAATGTAGGTAGGCACCCAATTTCAATTTTATTGAATTAATTTTAATCTAGTAAAACATCTAATTCTAGTCGTCTATCTATAATAATTAATATACCTGATACTTCGTAACCCGAACGAACAAATATAACAATAAGAACTGGTAGGTTAAAAGTAACAAGGCATGTTAGAAGGTATAAATACTAGCAAAACAGGTATGTAGGTAATTCATCTTGGAATGTAGGTAAGTACATGCTTATAGGTATTTGCCTTATTAGCTAATTGCCTCACCATCATAATAATATTATTGGGTTCATCAATAGGTAAGTCAAAAAGCGGGCTATTACGAACTTACCACTTATATGTCGCTTGACAAGATAACGTTCTCATCCTAAGCTTGTAGTTATAGAAATAAAACAAAAAGATATTATTGCTTACCTCCTTACTTAGATACAGAAAGGAAATTTTGCGAAATGCTCCATTTTCGACTGATTTTTGTTAATGAATAAAAAGATATGAACAACAAAAAGATGCTAGGTAATAAATAGGCATTCTGAATTTGTCATGTGGGTTAGTGTATTTGTTATGATTGTATTTGTATGATTTAGAGTACAATATTACATCAGTGCCGTATCAGTCCAGTATTAAAGTAGCTACAACTACGAATATTGTACGGTGCAGTCGCGTAGTCGGGATCTACTTCAATGGTTGTTGTTCCATCCCTGGCAGAAAACTAATAATTGTAATGTGCGAATTACTTGGCAATATATTACGGGACATTATTATGTAATTAGTTATCCATCACACGACAAATCTCGAATTGTATTTTAGTATATCTCGCCAAGTTTTTGACGTAGAGATCATGCTAATGATTGTTATGCTTCGAGACTCTCAGAATAATTTGTCGTAATATGAAGTCATCGCTTTCTTTCATATTATTCTTTATGTTTATTTTTTAATGCTTTTATGCTAATGTAAGCTTGCGTTTTGTTCTCTAAGCGCTTTCGTTTTCTTTGTGACTTCATTCAAAAACGGTATATTTGTATATGTATTTTAAATTCATGTCAAATAGATGGCATAGTTAATTTTGCGGTAGCTATTACAAGGCAAAACGCCTTGTAATAGCTACCGCAAAATGTTTTTTGCGTATTGATACATATCACCCTTTGAATATCATTTATAGCGTTGCATTTGTCTACTTTCATGACATAATTAGATTTTTTAAGCGTAGCTGCAGATTCTAATTCAATCGCGGGTTTTAGATTTCCCTAATATCAACAGGAGAAATGTTGTAAGTTTTGCTTTTCAAATCCAACATATTTATAACCAATAAGAGGTGTAACCAGCAATGATAAACCGAATAGAATAATAATGGTCTTCGGTTATATATTGTAGAAACTACATTGAAGATACTGAAAGCTCTGTGTATTTTCTCTTGTTGTTCTCAACACGTTCGTCCTTGATTCATAACCTAGCGGAGCAGTCGGGCCCGTCTTCGACCTACATACCGCTCTAAAGACCGCGTCGAGTAATTGCATCGGCGGTCATTAGAGTCGCAGCCACTCGGTGCAGTGAGCGGTTGTTTTGTACACTTACAAGCAGTTATTCTCTTATACTTTGTGCTAGACCTTGACTTCTTTTCAGAACGAATCAAACTTTATCGCATATCAGCAAACATTTTGAATTGAGCTTCCATGCTTGTTAAGGAACATTTAATTTCGTTCGTATTATGCCTTCTTTTGGTAGTGTTATCTCTTCTTTCTTCTTTACTACTATGAGAAGCATCAGAATTACAATATAATAATAATAATAATAATAATAATAAACCATTTATTTCAGACAACAAGCTTATAAAATAAACACAGGCCCATATTATAAATACCTTAGAGACTAACATACATAATTATTATTACTTATAATAAGTTTCATTGGGCACGTAGAGTATTGTACGTATTATAGCAGATTCAATATTTGGTAAACGCAGTCGTTAGCAGAAGAACTATTTACTTCAACTCAACTAAAGTGTATTGAAGCTTATTTGTTTAAACTTCTGATGTTAATGCTTTAATAACAAAAAGCAAAACCATGGCGTTGATTATACTACTATACCACAAGGCACTGCTGCACTACGTTTAGCCGTCATGTCGACCCGGCACGCTATCTCGCCGAGGCCGTTAAAAATTGCTGGAGGTGAATGACAGCAACTCAACTCACTTTAGAAAGGTCGTCTTAATTTGCTGCCAATTGGTTTTGGTCTAGTCTTGACCGATATACCGACATGGTAAAACAGTACTTGAGCTGTACTCTAGTACTGCTTAATGGTAGCAGTTTGATATTTTAATGCTTAAAAGTAAGTACCACTACCATTGACAGTATAAATAATTATTTTTAAATTAAATTAACTTTATTTTAAAGCAAGTTTCATGTTACTGCAGGTAAACACATTCCTAGTTTTGCAGTTCATAATCTCAGCTACGTAATAGCTCTATTACGACGACCATAAAAATAATTTAGAGACAATTAAACGCAATTATATACAAAAATATTATAGCGATAATTATACTTAGCTTCTGCTTAAAACAACGAAAATAAAGTATACATGTAATGATTACACGAATACAAGAACGTTTCTAACAAGTTCTAACAAATGAGTGTTGCGTAGACGCTGGGCGCGCGTTGAAATCTTTTCTTCGGCAAATGCAGTATTCAATTACCTTTGCGTTATATTGTGCACACATGCAGTAGAAAGTTTCTGTGCGTCGATTATACACTTATCGTATTGATTATGTAAAACGTTTTATTTTTCAGTTGTAAATTGCTTAAATTGACATTTTAGTTTGCTATAACATTTTAAAATTTTTGTAAGTTATAATGAGTTAAAATAAAGCAGCTGATAAGGCTCATAGTTATTGACTACAGGACTTTCCCGTAGTGTAACCGTAGTAGAGGAAATGTTCATTTCCTCCAATGTGATTGATTTTAAAACTATTACGCTTTTTAAGCATTAGTTCGGTTTATACTTTACCCATCTCTGATTAGTTCTTGATTTATTTGGTCTCCAACGGCAAGTCTTGGTCTACATTAATTAGTTTAATGAGTCTATCCGTCCTCGGGTAATGCAATCGTGTCATTACAAAGTGACTGTGGTACCACTCTGCCCTCTACCCAGCCCTTTAAAAGCTGGCCACGTATCAATCGCTTCAATTAACTGCCTAAGTACGTGTCAATTGTTGTTCACTCCTATATTAAGAACGCGCGGTGTCGATCGATGCGCAAGAGTATTCGAAACGTTCACTTTCTATCGTATTTTAATTGTTATGTACGCTGAACGGCGGACACATGCAATTTTACGTGCACCAATGTTATCCATCATTTGCATTGATCGTGGATTTAGAGTTTTCAAAATCATCATCATCAGCCCGAAGACGTCCACTGCTGATCATAGGTTTCCCCCCATAAAACGCCAGTTTGGGCGCTTTGCATTTTTTGCATATTCCTATTTTATTAACTTAAAAAATAGCTGTAGAAAATTACAACTTCGAACAAAGTTCGGTACAAAACGTAGTACGATTCGTTTTATTCGTAAGATGTTAGGATATGAAAGGAATTCCCAGAGCCCGCACAATATTACCGGCACATCACACAAACTTTTATATGTTTGTAGTTTGAGTGAAATTGCAATTAACTCCTAGTAACTGACTGTCACGGAAATCATGAACTATAGATTTGAGATTAATGCAACTTTTTGCCTACTTATTAAAAGTTAAACATAAAAGTATTTTTATGGTCAATACGGAATTGATTCTCACGAAAAATTGATATATCTGCAGGGTTCTTCGTCTGCGTAATAAAGTTCAAAGATGTTCATTGACTCTTGGGAGTCGACCGCTCCATGAAGGTCGTTTTTGTTGGGACTGATCTTTACCTTTTGACCTTTACCTCCCTTTTGTAAATTGTACCTTAGGTTGGGACCTTATCTCACGCCACTGACATTATAATGCTTTACAATAGGCACACTGAGGTACTTAATTTGTATGCTAATTTCAAGAGTTACTTACCTACACAGGCTGTTAAAAATACTTAATTACTGAAACATGATAAACTACGAATTTAATTTTATTAAATTGGTTCCCGTTGCTTTTTGTGAACATATTGATTATTCATTAAATATTTTGCAGATATTTTTAAGATTTACTTTATAACCATATTTAGTCGATTATTTTCAACTTATTTATTTTTAACAAGACACTTGATTATTGTGAATGCCGTAGTTCCGTACATCCACCTCCGCGTTGTTGGATATGCAGACTTGTGACGTGTGTGAAATCAAATGAAAATCATTATCATTCTGCGTGCTTAGACGTCACTTTAAATTAAGGGTATGAATATAATATCTACTTTCTATATTCTATCTATATCTTTGTCCTGAGTAAACAGGCAACGCACAGCTTAAAACGCAGGATTAATAGACACTTGATGTATGGAAGATGTCTTCCTTTTATGCTTTACATGCATACTAGGGAAGGGTTTTTGAAAATACAACCCCTAAGAAGGTTATGTGGGGTGTTATATATTGTATGAAGTGACGAGGGGGAATGCGCGGGTTGCCTCTAGTATAACTAGTATAGACTAGTATAACATACTAGACTATACTAGTATAAAATACATTTATTTTTTTATTTCATACTTAATGGCATTTTTAAACAAAAAATAAAGACTTCGAACGGCCAAGAACTAGGTCTTTCAATTTTAGTTGTTTACACACTACTTATCATGTTTGCTGTGGTTCATTATTATTTTATATGTGCGGTGGTTTTAATTTTATTAATATTAAAATTAAAACAATGGTAATATTCCGTTTGCTTTTGCTACCGGTACTTCTCTTTTCGCCTGAGTAATTTGAACGTAATATAATGAGTCATTTGAATAAATTCTTTTAAATTAGTAAGTAGCTGCCGTTCGGCTTTGTTAAATTATTTACGTAACCTATGAAAGTCGTTATGTTTAGGTTATTCATTAGGTAATTACATCAAAGAATGTTAATTATTATTTTTTGATTACGTATAAAAATATCATTCATATAATTAACTTCACGATAGCTTCCCCCCACCATGATCCCACGTTATAAAATATGACAGCCAGAGATACTTTATTGTAAAAATGTCTTATTTTTGACAAAGAATTTACTAGGAATTATAATATGCAAAGGTGACTCAATATAGGTACACTACATCTACTAGAGGTGCCTTATTCATACATTCTCACCCCTTGTCTGTCAGTCAATCAATCAGTCAAAGATGATTGTGTTGTTAATTAAAAATCACTCGTTATTTAATGACGTCGTTTCTCAACAATAATATAAAACATCAATTTCTCTTCATTATAAATGCCACAAAAAGTCATCATGCCTGTAATTGGGTGCATTATATAGAGTTAATTTGTCGAGATGATGAGAGGCGAATTAAATTGATGCGACATATTGCGAATACTATTTGTTAACAACTTTTTTAGTACGTAATTTAAGTGACGAACGGCGAATTTGGTCTTTCACCAAATTATGATAGCTAGGTAATCAGTGGCATGCATTGCTATGCTGTCCTGCTTTTATCACTCAACCTACTGATTACAAAATTGTTGATCCTTTACTAACTGTAAATCACCCGTTAACTGATAATCAGCCGATGCCGTTCGTTTTTACTATAAAATAATCTGATCTTTAACATTTATCATGCAACTAAATAAACGGCTCTCCACAAGACGATTTATTAACCTAAATCCCGTAGAATTGTTTTGCTTACATGTATTTTAATTATTAGTTAATTTATAGTATTTCATCCCGGTTTAATTCTGTGTGGCTGATTTTCCGATTTCACTTTAAATAATCAATCAGTGTGCTTTTGTCATCTCATTAATCAAATTGTAACTTTCAACGTTAATATATTCAAAGGCATCCTCGTACGGTGCGGCACGTGCACGCAAATAGCACCTACGTACACTGGAGCGTGCGGTTTCGCAACACGCTGGGCCCATCGGGTCCGGGCTGCACTCGCCTGCAGTTGCATAAACTGCTTGCGAAACTTGTATCGCGGTCACTGCCGCCGCACTACGCGACTAGTTAAGGGCACCTGCCGCACCCTCGGCTTATCGGCTTCCTGCGGCTCACGTTCCACCGTCATGATCCAATCGCTTAGTGCGAGGTACGAGATCTAACTGTGACGCAAATTCAGTTTTATTTGACGTTACTATGTGATTTTTCAAAAGTACCTACATAGCTAAATTGAAGTGGCAGTGGGCAGGCCACATCGCTCGTAGAACTGACAACCGATAGGGAAGAAAGGTTCTCGAGTGGCGACCTTAAACCGGGAGACGCAGCGTAGGCCGGCCCCCCACTGTAAGGTGGACCGCAGACTGGTCAGAACCGCGGGGAGCCGATGGATGCAAGAGCAAGCAGCCGCTCAAACTTTTTAGGGAAGGCTTAAGTTCAGCAGTGGACGTCATCAGGCTGACGATGATGATGATGACCTACATAGCGTTGTTTGGTTTTTCGAACTCTATAATTAAGCTCCATTTCAAATTCCGGTGATGTATTGTGAGCAAGTATCGAAAAAGTTAGATTTTTACTTGACGTCATTTATGATTTCAGAGCAGACATAGAGTATGTTTAACACACTCTACGTGAAATAGTACTAATTTTTGCGGTAGATTACTTGCTGCTTATACATAAAGATACCAATGGGTAATTAACTAATAAGATAAAAGGGGATCTTGACGGTTTTAATCAATTGCTATGTCCTTAGCCTTCTAAACAAATTGGCTAGTTCGAGAGGCACGTGTAACAGTAACAGTTGGTTCCCTACTCCATTGATACCTGCTTGAAACTAAAATTCGATTGTCATGTTGTCACAGCTATTTCACGCTCCATTGTGACTAATACATTACAATAGGCACATTGCTACCTTATTCTCGCACTTGCTCCTTACTAGGCATGCTTCGTCATCGTTGCTGGGTGGCTAAGCATTCTGAAGTGAATGTGAAAAATCTTGGTTTACTTGAAGCTACACTACAATCTTTCAGTTCTGAAATCGATTCATATTCGCTTTATATTTTAAATTGAATTAAAATTGCTATTTGAGAAATTGAAAACGTTTTATCACAGAGCAATGTAATTTTGATTTAATTTCATGCGTATTGAGCATCTTATTCTCGTCTTACCGCGTTGTGTATTATTGTACCTAGGCAATGTAACACTTTAAAGAGAGATTGGCCAATACTGCACCAACAATAAATGCTGGTATGGGTTACTGTGTGAGATTATGTGAGAGAGAAATTCCATTGCGAATCTGAAAATTTTCGTATTAACTATGTACATAAACTGCGTATTGAAACTGCTTAATCCATGCAATTGGTTGCAATCAAGTTGCATAATTGCCGACCAGATTTCTTCCTAACATTCTGATCCGGATTTATATGAGCGAACGTTTTTAAAAAGGAAGTTACTTACAACACTTCCGTTCAAAAGACGGTAGACAGTACACCCTGAAATATATAGAAGCGTACTTTTGGGAAGTATTTAGATAACAGTATCCTAATGTTTGGTGTTTGTTGTTTCAGAGAGTGACAACATGCGGTCCGTGCGTGTCCGCGGGAGCCACCACAGCGGGTGTGGCCCGCCGCCTCGCCTCCAGCCTACAGAGCACCAGCACGGGCTCGCTGCCAGACTACGGCACACAGATCGTCGACCCTTACCGTCTGCTCGAGGACGACCTTAATGGCATATACGAGGATATCAGAACGGTAAGCTAAGCGTGCTAGCTTTTAGTCTACCCTTAAAACTGATTGTTGCGTTCGTTTTTTCCAATAATGGGCAGTGTTTTATGGATTACAACTATAATGGGGTAATAGATGAAAGTTGAAAGAAACCTTTCGAAGTAGGATGCTTTATGTATGGATTTTTAAGCTCTTAATTATAAACGCTCGTTATCGCATAAAAGTCATTGTATCCTTTTCACACCTCACAGTTCTCGTAAGCAAAAAGTTGACAAATTATTACGTAGCATTGTTATGTGTAAAGATTAAGATATGGATTAGAATTTTGTCCGATCTAATATTTAGTTATGAGCAGGGTTACTCTTTATACACGATTTCAATCGTAATTTGGGGTTTGGAACGAAATTGTGGAATTTGGTACTCATAAATCCGATACTACAATTGTGATCTTTGTCCATGGAACTTCATGGGACTAAATGTAATCGACTCATTTCTTCATTATTCGCATTTTTACAATAAATTATTTAACATTGAAATTGGTGATTGATTCGGATTGGAATTAGAGTTAAATTGTATTGGATTCAAGAGTAACTAACCCTAGTCTGTCCGGGTTTCGTGTAGCCAGCACGGTAGCGCTTGTCTTTACGTAGCACTACACAGTACGACTCACTGACTGATCGTCGTTTGAACGTAGTTCCGGTATAACAGTAATTGTACAGCCCTTGTATATTGTACAACCTTGGAGCGGCCGCTGCTTGTTGGTGGAAATTGCGAAATGCGTACGTTCGTTCCTGTGTACTATCCAAAATATTTATCTATTGTCTGTAACTTAATTCAAAAATGCAAAGATCGTGTTTCGTGATCGTGAACATTATACATAACTTTACGAATTGTTAAGTATTATATGACATTACGACGGCTCGTCTATGAATATGACAGTTTTAATGCTTACACGTTTTTCAATGACTGTTTTGCCAACGTTGCGTGCCAAACATCTGTTTACTAGCAACTACTTAAGTAAACACAATCGTGACAAAACCAGTTGCCTTCAAACATCAGTTTTATAGAGTTAACCCTTCAACTTCGCGTAAAGCAACCTACCGAATAATTATGCGATGAGGATGTGCTGATTTAGTTTAATAGCGTACCGTAAAACCGTAAAACACGATATATTGCTGTGATTATACTGTTGAAATACCTACTAGTAGGACTACAATCAAATTATTTATTTAACTGGCATAAAATTCGTATAATGTCGATGTAAATTTCCCCCAAAGGTAATTTTAAATATTTATTAATCACTTATAATACTGGTTTTAATCTATAATGTGCCAATCGAAGTATATGAATGTCAATATTTAACCTCTCATTTCAGCGTATAGTCAAAACTATGAAGTACGTACTTCAGTAGATACTTGTCGATTTATTAGAATTGGTTATGAGTCATGAAATCCGATTTACGTTACAATCGAAGTGTCATTCAATCATTACTTGCAAGGGAGTTTGCGCGTAGATTCGTGGGCGTACTGTCCATTGATGCTCAATTGTGTCAAAGTCACGACGTGTTAGCACGGACGGTGGTCGCTGCGCGTTGGTTGTGCAATTGGCAATACGACGATAATTATGATCAGGTTGTTCATGTGTTTATGTCTTGCTTTGATGTTTAAGCAATTCTAAGTTTCTGGTCTTAGTTCGACTTCGGTTCGACTCCGTTTAAACAATGTTTAGGACTGACTCTGAAGCTCATCTGCGGCTCAATGGTATAATACACTGTGTCGAAAGCCGGCGTGCGTTAGTACAAGGCAAACAGCACGGGTTTAGGTGTGTGTAGGGCCGTAAAAATAATCTGGAACGCACGCTGCTTCCATGTGTGTTCATTCAAACATAAATCGTAATCTTTTAAAATTTACAAAATATGGAAATAACTAAAGCAAAATTAGTAAAATCTGGTAGAATTGAAAAAGCGGTCTGTTTTATATTCTATAATGTTGTTGTAATAAAACTGACGTATTACGGTTGTCGCCCCAGCACTTTTTATTCAAGTAATCTAACTCAGACGAGCAAAATAGTAATTAAGTAAGGATTATGTAATGCCAAAAAAGGGATCTGCAGACTGTAACATATTTGAATACCATAGAGTTAATTTATAGATGAGTATTGTTGAGTTAAAATATTCGACGTTAAAATACGCCATTATTCAAAACCTGACCCACAGTACATTGGTTATTTTTATCACATTCTTTATTCATTCAAAATACGGCTAACAAGTTATTAACAGCTAACCAGTACTTAACAGCTAACCAGTACTAATCTGGAACTATTATGGAATTTTCTGATACGGTTAGGTTGTAGTTTTGCATAGCGTATTGACATAACTTTTCGTTGTGCACAAGGTCACACTGGTTATTCATTTATACATTAGTTCTATGTTTTGATACCACACTACCACACCTTTGCGTATCTATGCGGGGACAAAATGAAACTTATTACTAACAGAGTCTTTTCGTCTCATATAAATAGCTAGATGTTATTTAGTATATATTGCCATGGACTTGGTTCTATGTATCTGTCATTGCTGTTGACTTTGTATTTGAAATATTTCTTCAAAAGAAATTAACGACTGAGATAGCTATGAAATGTGAGCCTTTCTATGATGAACAATTGATTAAAACATTATAATGCAATTTGCGATTTTGGTAGTTAATCAACAAAGTCATGCAATTTGATTATCTTAATTAAAAATTATATGTATTTAGATGCGCGTTCAACTTACGGCACCTAAGTAGCTTCTTATTGACCTCCAGACAAAATGTTTAGTATATTTTATTACTCCCGTTGTATAATGCATGTCTTAAGGTAACAAGTCAAAATGATTGGCAGAAATTTGCAACATTTAGGCGACTGCCCTTGAATTTTCGTTAATGTAACGTAAGTATGTACCTATATAGCATAAACTGGCTGAGCTTTGACCTATGTAACTTAATAAGTGCTGTTATAATATGACACATCGTTATTTAAGATTTTAAATTTAATGACAAGTGTTTAGATGTCATGGTCGATGTTGCAAAATAGTACATACCTATTAATATCACATAAGAGTTCTTTTATTAATTATTATTTAGGATAAACTATCTATCTTCGACGCGCAGGATTCTGTGGCTGTCCGTAGGTACGCTTCACGGGCTTTAGCGCCCATTGACTAAAACATCACGTGTGACCAAACATTATTTCAAAAATATACAAATGTTGATTCACTTAAATATAATTTACCCGCAATTTACCAGTATTCTAGCGCGGTCTTAATTATCCGGGATAAAAAAGCAGTCAGCTCAGTATTGTATCAGCCATTTTTACCTAGGAACAATTTCAGCCAAATTCGTTCAGCCATTGTAGTGACAACGAACGACGTTTTATACCGTAGTAAAGAAGTAGATATCTAAAAGTAGCCGTTTGTTAATACAGTCTAACTTTATGACTAAACGATTGTACCCAACTATAATAGCTGAAATGCGTTTGAACCCAGGAAAAAGTACGCTACTAAAACGCAAAAAACTGTATTCCACGCGTGCGGAGTCGCGGGCAGTAGCTCTTATAAATTAAATATAAACTGCAGATTACGATATGATAATCTGATCTGTAGACAGAAAGTTCAAAATATCTCTTACTAAAATATAAAGCAATAGCACTGTTTACAAACATTATCAATACCATCAACATAAAAAGTATATAATATAGTAAGTAAGATGTTGTGGTAGATCAACGTCGTTGCCAAGTTGTGCGATTGCCACCGGCTCGCCTACTTTCCGTTTGGAAAACTCGTCTAAAACTAGGCCCCTACATGAATGCTGCACTCGCCGCCGGTTGCACATTTCTAAATGTTCGTTTCCTACGTCTCGTACAAACGTATGTAGACGAGTGTAACCACTTGCCGTAAACGACATTCTGGATTTCACGACTTGTTTCACGCGAATCTTGAGTAAAAGCCGGATTTACATTTGAAACTCATATGTTGATGCCACCGTTTGTACGTATTTGTGTGTTAATAACCTAATAGGGTTGAACCGGTTTAGTTAATTTTTGTATACACATAGCTTACACTACCGAGACTAATGCAGGATGCTTTTAATTGCTGTACATTTTCCCATGTTCAGTCAATTAATAGTCTTAAGTAAAGTAGGGTACTTGGAATACACAGCTAAAACTAAAAAGTAGCCCTTTGCTATTCTTAACACGGAGTTGGATCAATCGCTAAGTTTTAGTTGTTGAAACGAGTTCTAAAATATGAAAAACATTGTAAGCAAGTATCATAATTATTAATGTAAAGTTGACATTGATTTGGGATTTTACAATACAATCATCGAACATTTATAGTCAAGTGAGAAATCATGCTATTTACAGATTCTATTTGTTTCCAACCAAAACCGACTTGAAGTGTTTAACGTCCGGCCCAAATTCTATATTTACTAAAAATATAGGAATGTTGTGCTTAATATCTAAAATTAGAGCTGAAATATTGCGTAACATTGCGTGGAAATGTGACATTGAAATGTTGACATATACAGGCAGTCACAAATTATCACACTTATGTGTTACAAGTTACAGTCGGCTATTTTCCAATGACATAATTAATTGGACTGACCTTCGAAAGTCTAGCTCTATTCCGCGAGGAAACAAATACAAACAATTTTGTAAAACTATTAGCAAACAAATATGTTGATATATTAAATTTGTTGTGCGGTTATTCTCTATAAAAATCAAATTTAAGTCAAGTTTCTTCATTTTGAACGACATCTCTACACAGTACAGTCTATGTATTTGTTTGTTGGCTACTGGTTGCCACATTGAAAAGTAAAATGTATTAATAACATTACGTGCGATATGAACTATGAAATTTAAATGCCAAAGAAATGGCAACGCTCTTGTCATTCGGAAATGTTTTAATTAATGCACGAGTCTTCCGCCAACAATGCTTCCCAAGGTTTTTATTTCACTTCACAGTTATTCAGCGGTCGTTAACATTTACCTGTATATAAATAAATAAATAAATAAATAAGTGTGGACATTTCACACAGCGCCATCTAGCCCCAAACTAAGCATAGCTTGTACTATGGGAACCAGATAACTGATACAATACTTATATATTTTTTGTTTGTAAATACATACATAGAATACAATATAACACCCAGACGCAGAACAAACATCTATGTTATTCACACAAATGTTTGTCCTGGGTAGGAATTGAACCCACAGCCCTCAGTTCAGAAGGCAGGGATACTACCAACTGAGCTATCGGGCCCGTCATATGGTAAATCACTTTTATTGGCACAAAATGCATCGCATAGTTACAAAGAATTATGTATTATTTAAATTCATGGCATACATTGCGATTATGTCATTAAACAAGCATCAACTAGTGCTTTTTTGAGATCATATATGAGCTCAATATAATTTTTCTGAAACAAAACGAATAGTATCTATTAATACAGGTTTTATTAAGCCCATAAAAGTTCTATCAAATTCTTTTTTCACTAAAGAGAAGGTCGTGCATCGGCTTGTAGCCTAATTCGGCCAATAATTTAAATACATTTTTGGAAATGTACAGAATTCCGCAGATGTGGCAGAAAAAGACATAATAATATACTAATGGTTTATTATTTATTCTTATTAACTTATCAACGTGTTAAGTTTGTACGAATGGTGATTAGGAATTAATAGTTGATGTTTTTAAGGAGTTGTAAAAACCACACACAGATATGTGAAACCACTGTAATTTCATAATAGAGCTCCCTTTAATCCCACCAATTTTTTTCTTACATGATATGAAAGATAACGGAAAACTTTTAAGCAGAGGTCGCTGTGTTATTACGTTTGACACTAAACTACTTTTGATAAAGTACTGATACAGTCATAGGTTCGGCAGGGATAGAGTTCAGAAATGTGATCTATGTAATACAATAACTTTTTTTTTACTTCAGAAATGCGGGTGATGCCGTAGTGCACATATACAGGGTTACAGGGAAAATCGTGCTAGATCCGTTTAGGGCGTGGGGTACCCATCATTTCTGACTTATTTCACTATGTAACACCCTAGCCTAAACTTAACCCTTTTCGAGATATTCGACTTTTAATATTTTTTGTGAAAATTGCCGATTTTTAGGCTACAAAATTTAATTTTGTTTATTTTGTGTGTCTTATTATTATGATTATTGCATTTTTACATGTGTATTAAGATGTTTTAGGACGTCAATCATTAAAATAGTACATAAGTTAATTGAATAGACCGTAGTAGACAAGTGAAAGTTAAGAAATACAAAAAATATTAGAAACTGTATTTTTCTCTAAGGAATATCTAAATAAAATATTAAGTTGAGGCTAGGTTGTTTCATAGTGAAATAAGTCAGAAATCATGGGTACTCCACGCCCTTAACGGATCTAGCACAATTTTTCCTGTAACCCTGTATATGTAGCGTTTTATGAATATCAATGTTGATTCAGTAAATTACTCGGTCTTTCACAGTTACCGTAATTACCGCAAACTCATTTCACATACAAGAACTTTCCTCATACGCTGACGTTCTTCACCTCCCTGGAATTATAAAATGCGGTTAATTTAGTAAATAAGCAGCAATAAAACAAGCGGCTAAGTAAATAGACGTGTTGGCTGTTAGTACGCCCGTTGTATGTTAGAAATAGCTGACGTACCGTTGTTTGCGTTGTGGTTTTGTAATACGACCGTGACGCGGTGACGTGTGATAAAGGTGACGCTAAAGCTAAGAAAGTACTGCTAAATAGTTTCAATAGTGTTTCTTAAAATATCATATTTTATCATCTTTATTTTAAAAAGATACAAAGAGTGTAAACAGTAATAAGTTAATAACTATTACTAATAATGGAAGTCGGCACATATCATCACTATAAATCTTGTGTTTTGTGGTTTTAGTCCAGTATCCTTAAGATTATTTCTATTCTATCCTGAAAGTGATGTAAGTATCCCATATTTATTTTCACAGGAACTCTAAATATAATTTAAAATAAATTGATTGAGTTTAAATGAACTATTCCATGCAACTAACTAATTACCAAATTAAGCACATAACTCACTGTATAAATACCTTATGACATAAGAGTTGCGTTGTTTTTACTTTAAACACGCCTTGCACTCTGTTACCTTCTGAGCAAGCTTGTCTCATTGTAGACAGCATCATCAACCTCAGAGTGTAGTAATCAGCAAAAGGCGTAATCGTCATCTCTACTCTTCTGAAACATATTTATCCAAACATACTCAATACCTAGTGTATAATACTGTAAAATCTGTGACCTAGTCAAAATTCATCATTTTTGATTCATACAAATGTAAACATACGTAAATTGCCATTGCATCCATTATTCGAACAATAAAATTGATGTTCAACAACGATAACGACTTAAGTAAATGCTATTCCGAAATTCTCATTGTTCAATGGAGAGGACACTTGCGTCAAACTTGCATTAAAACCAACCGATTGCGGCAAAAAAAGACTATGAAAATGACCATAAAGTCCTTCAGGTGGTTGTGGAATACGGTAAGTGAGGAAATGAATTAGAAACTGTGTAGAATGGCTATGAAAATGCGCGTAGCCAAATGCTAAACAAAACTTCAAACGCAGTAAGGTATTCAAAATAAAGAATTTAAAAACATTCAATGAAAATAGCACTAAAGGTTATTGTGGGAGGTTTGTGGGGTATTGTGAGTTTGGTTTAAAATAAAGCATAATATGTACGGAAAAGTTGAACAATGCCTAAGTTCACTTCGTTATGATCGTGAGTTTGGACTGCGTTAGGTCGTAGCAACATCTACGAGGTTGCGTAGCACGCTACGTGGTCTAATAATATTGATGTTATGTTATATTCTATGTATTGAACACATTTTAGTTTTAAGATAGGTATAATTATGAATTAAATATTTTGCTCAAAATGTTTTTTATGAAACACTAGCTGCACCCCGCGGTTTGACCCGCGGGTACTTTACATTACTATACTTTTATAAGACAAACATACATAACATGTTTGAGTGAAGAATCAAACCAGTAGGTTTCATACACAGAGAAAAAAAAGGCTGAACCATTTTTTTGTTGTGTGGTTTCATTATTAATTCCTATCTGTTACACTGTTGCAACGGGGAGTGGAAAAAAATACACACGCACACAAACTTTCGTATTTAGAATATCAGGGTGTCGTGATATTAATTGTGTGTTTGTTGTAAAAATGTGATTATATTACGATGCAAGAAGTATATATGAATGGATTACATTTATGAATGGAATTCATCCCCAATCCAATCGTCTCACAGCTGGGAAAAAGCCTCACTACCCTTGCCTCTTATCAAAGTTTATTGTTTTAGTGGTCGAAGCTGCGTCGTCGCTGAATCAAATTATGTTTGCTGGTATTCCTTCCACTACTATCACAAAATGTAATCAAAATACTTTGTTTACTGAGTATCATGAAAGTTGTACCTAGACTAGATCCCAACTCGACTGTAGCCCTCTGACCGCAGGAGCTGCAGAAGAACACAAACCAGTCGGAACTGAACACCATAGCGACATACTACTTCGACGGCCAGGGGAAGGCGCTGCGGCCCATGGTCGCGATACTTATGGCGCGAGCGGTCAACTACCACGTCTATGGAGAAAACAGGTGAGATTCCTTTGAATGTTATTGCTTTTGCACATTTTTCTTGTATCTAGATTAAACTTGTATATGCCCAAGAAAAGAACGGTTTATCATCTTACTTGTTGCCTAAAACTTTAATATAGAGGTCATCTTCAAGACTAAAGTACCTACCCGGTTCCTGTGCTATATCTTCAACCACACACAGGCGCTTACCATCAGAGGAGTTGGTGGCCAAACGTAGACCTACTTCTATATAAAAAGAGTTTTTATTAAAGCTAAAATGGGCATACGTGACAACAACTCACCTGATAGTAAGAACCACAAATATCAACCACCAGAACCACGAAAGCAGAACGACAAATATTCAGCTTCTGTGCTTGACAAAGAGTTCCGGGATCTCGAGTAACACGCTACTAATCGTCATCTGTAGATGAAAATACGGGTGAATGTTTGTCTGTAGAGAGACGTCTTGCTATAAGCTAGAAAGAATATTACAATAGTCACAAGTATCTGGTTCATTAATTAGTTTTAACTGCGCTTTAAAAACCTAAGAGCCGTTGGAAATAATTTGTAATCATTTTCATAATTTTGCATGTGGTCATCAGCGAAAGTCGCCAATAACCAACAACTACAATTGCATTACAATAGAATCCACAGCTTTAAATTGCGTTCATTAACCTGTAACAATGTGACGTCACATACGCATTGTATTGCACAAACCCGTTTAGATCCTCTGCAAGTGCTGCCTTTCGCTCTCTCTATATCTAATGTTGTTAGTTACCCAACTATTGGCAATAGTTTGGATTGCGTTCGGGCATCAGACCGCGTGGCTTCATAGTTCAATGTCTACTAGTGGACCTTGAACAGAGGTCTTTTTCTAAATCTCGTCACCGACGTTACTACATATTGGAGATAAGTTTTTAGAATTTTTAAATATTTGTTTAATGTTCTATCTGGGTCTTTTGAAATATGTGTGTATACTTTGATGGAGGCGTTGGATCCGTTTTGTTATTTCAAAATCATTACTTTCGTTTTCAATAAGTATTTCCATTTAGACCTAGATCACATTTTAAGGGCAGTTATAGTTAATAATAGTTATTTGTGCAAACGGTAGCAACATGCAAAACCGAGTCTACAGCTTGACCGTGATAAAGAAACGAGATCCTATCTATCAGATCTGAGCTCTATTTATGTTAATTAGTTCTATATCTCACGTGCTCACAGTTTGTTCACGTGTCCAGCTTATACTAAAATTGTCAACATTTGCTTTCATAATAATTAGCCAATTATTTGCGGAAATCGTTCGTCTCGCTCGCCTAAGTCTTTATTTGTGCCAAGTAAACTTGACTTGAATTTTCACTCGTTTTAAAAGTCAGTTTCTGTTGAATGGCCTATTCCTGTAACGGCCACATGATATCTGTCGTATACCTACAGTTAGTTGTAAACGTGAAGTTGCGTTTTTTTTTTAAATTATATTGTAGAAAGTTTAGAAAACACAGTTCACGTGCTCAGTAAATGCCTGATCATTGCTGTTATATGCAAGGAAGTTACACCTCGCATTCAAATGTGGAGGATATTGAACTCCGCCTCAGAATCATCCCTTAGGAATCTAGGATCGTCGAGGAAAACCCGAGTTAAAAACCCCAGTAAATCTCATACGCCTGATCGGTGCGATTGCAATAAATGAATAGGAACGACCTATTTGCTAGTAGGCTCACGCGCCCTATGATACGCCGCAACATGCCCTTACATGTTGAGAATATTTTAAATATTTAAATTCTGTGCTGTGCGTCTGGGTTTATTTATAAAAATCTAGTATTTCTAGTGCGGTGTAATATGATTCTAATCTAAAGGGAAAAACGTATGTCTGTCTGCTCGTCGCCTATCGCGTTATGTCATGAACATGAATGAACTAAACGACAAGATGCAAATAGCAAAAAAAAATACGCAGAGCCCGCTCGGTGATTGCATTACATTTATCTACTTTAACTGCTTTTGAGGGTTCCGTAATAACACTGGGATTCTATTTCGGGCACTCTATTGTCCGTCTGTTTTTCTGTGTTTCTGTTAAGGCGCTTAATGCTCCCAAATCGACTATTTTGAACGTGATTATCGCAAAACCTGTACCATTTACAGGATTGAAAAAAATGCACGTTAATACTGGTCATATCTTTTTTCCATCTGCCGAAACCGAAACACGTTTACGAAAAGTTTTCTCGATAGAAAAAAATCGTGAAGTGGCCTCTAAAAAATCATTCAAACGTCCTAAAATGTTACATTATAATAAGACACCCCATTGAAATAAATCATAGTGATAAGCTATGTTTCAATGCATCCGTCTATAGCTTTTTTTTATAACAGCATTTCTTTTATAACTAATTATTTGTATCGAAAAATGGAAAAGTCGAAGTGCAACGTAATCGCCATATTTTTGCTATGCACAAAGTGACCCTATAAAGTACAAAATAAGTTTCAAGTTTGTCTGCTGTAAACGTGCTCGCATTGGGTCCTTTCAGGGCCTTAAGGTACAATTTCTCAGAAACGGCTAGAGGTATAAAGCTGAAATTCAGCATAAATACTAAAAGTGCAGCCTCATAATCTGGTAAAAAGGTTCTAACTCTATGCACTTAAAAATATGACTAAAAACCTTGAGTTTCAGACCAATTGCTACGTTAAATTCATGCGTGATCAAAACCTACAGGGTCGTCATCAACCTAATACTTTCCCATTCCCATTGCTGGGATCCGAGCCCTTCTCACTGATAGAGAATGTAGGGTGCGTCATCCACGCTGAACCAATTTTGTAACTCTTGAATATGCCAAAAGTATGTGGTGTGGTAAAGTGTTCATTTGATGCGGTTCGTAGCGATTTTATGTAAGCTATAAAAACTGCGTTCATATAAGTCTTAAAGTAAGTTACGCAGATCCATGTATCTCTTCTCTTTGTTAATTTGGACATTACATGTTCTTTCCTAATTTTCAAGACGTATTGTTGATTAGACGTCGATTTATTAGTCTTAAAACAAAGAATAGAATTGGTTAAACCATTCCTAGTTCATTCAATAAAAGTATATTCATTTAAATATGGAGGCACAATCCTTAAAATTCATATTTATGTCCAAATAAATACGTTTATGTATATTATAAGCAGGGGTAAGTAAATAATAATTGTATCAGCTGTCTGGTCCGCCGTACGAATTTCAACATAACGTGTTATCTGACTACACTTCAGGTTTATTTACACGGCACATATAATCTGTATATCTATAGACACTCGACCGGCCAAGGCTGCTCTAGTCAGTTCGTGTAATTTGACTTAGCAGTAGTAAATTAATATATGGGTTGTATGCAACATTTGCATAATAGCACGAACCCAGTGTTTTGGCAACTGCAATTATTTTTAAGTATTGTTTTCTGTTAAAAAAATCGCGTAGAGATGTCAAGGTTTTGAATGTTGCTATGATTAACTACTTTGAAGATATTGGAAGGATTAATATGAGATTTAAAAAGAGAAGGGATAGGCATGCTAGCCTGTCAGCCTCTGTGGTGTGGTGCTTGAGTAAGTTAGATCATAATTTGAAGGGTGCGGGTTTCATTTCCGGGGCGGACAAATGTGCACAGTAAAATGCTCTAGTATTTGTTCTGTATCTGGATGTTGTGGGTTTTGGTCCTCATAATTCTAGGGTTCTTAGATACAAGGAATCCTAGAATTATTATTCTATCGAGATGAGATTGAGTTAACATCAGCAAAATTAATACAGAGTACATTGCGGGGTCGGGCTAAACTAAAAATAAATAACTTTCCACTGCCCCTTATCGCGGGCCTGTGGTCCAACTCGTTGGACAGAGTAGTTGAACCAGACCCCGTAAGTTAGCTAACCTTGTGTTCACTGTTTCAGTGTTTCACTTTTTAGCAAGGAAGTGCAAGATGGCAAGTTCGAATTTATTTTGGTTTAATTGTGCTACTGCTTTAATTGGCATGATTACTATTATAAACGAACAAGTAAATATAACTTTCAATAAGAATAACATTAAAAATGAATGCAATAATCGAAAAAATAAGCAAAATTGGTAAATAAATCACGGAGTAATAAGCTTTTAAAGTTTCTGTAGGGGGCATCTTCTGTCCCTTTCTCGCGATACAGAGCGCCTTCACAGTTACTATGAATGATCTATTTGTGACGTCACATACCAAAAATATTGTACGTAAAGCTACCACAGCTTAGTAATGAGTTACTATGAACGACCTTGCTTTGACGTCACTGGCCGTTTGAGCTATCTCTTTCTATTCTGGTTTTTAAAATGCTTGTAACTTTGTCATTTTTTGAGATATTTTAGTTTTGGTTTCACAAATGTTTATCTTTAGAGTAATATTATTAATTTATGAATTTTTTTTATTTATGCAAAAAATAAATTTTACTCATCGTGCCTATTATTCGTTCGTTTATTTCGTTAGTATTAATCCTTTTAGGCTACAATAAAAATGACCCGATCGGTCATCCTCATTTTAACTTTGTCATACGTATAGGTACGCTATACGTTTGTAATTCTAATATTAAAATGACAGCAGGAAATGATGAAATATTGAAGGCCCGTTTTTCTTCAGTGCACTCCTGCCGTCACAGAGGCAGGTGGCGATGATCAGCGAGATGATCCACTCGGCTTCGTTGATACACGATGACGTCATCGACCAGAGCGACTTCCGTCGCGGCAAACCCTCAGTCAACGTGCTCTGGAACCACAAAAAGGTAAGATCACTTTTAAAACTGTTTTTCGGTGTTTTTAAAGATCCGTATCCGTTTTGGCTAACAGAAAATTTTATGGATAACAGCGTCCGTCTTTCTATCTGGCGACCCTTTCACTGAAGGTGTAAGTTAAAATTAACACCCACAGCCACTTAGTGTCATTCTATTTCGATTAATCGCTATAGACTCGTTTGCCGTTTTTTGTTTTTGTTTCCCCAACTGGATGATAACATTGTTCGTTATTTTAAGGAATGATGTAATCATGCATGACCAATGATTACCTATCCAATGCTTGAAATTTGGATGTCATTATTTTTAAGCTCATGAGATTTACATGACTTGAATGAAATTGATATTGATTTTTATTATGCTGTGCAAGACTGGATTACATTCTGCAAGCCTAGGTAATATTAAACAATTTTAATAATCAAACAACGACATAAAATCTGAATGTAAAATTACACTAGCTAGCACCTCTCAGTCATTTTGATCTAAAGAAGCGGTTTTATTTATCATAAACATAAAGCCTATGCCTACAGTATTAGTAATGGAAACATATTCTAATCAAAAGCGACACGTTTGCTTCAGTACAAGCGCGCGGAATACGAATCAAGCTTTATAATATGGATATTGATCGGCTTATGAAATCTTTGACTGAATCTTATGTATAACTAGCTTTTGCCCGCGGCTTCGCACGCTTGTGTTATGTTATTTTTACGTTATAAGTAGTCTAATAATAGATCATTTATTTCGTACCAAACAACAATATGCACTAAATCTTTTCGAAGCTGAGCACAGTAACCTGTATTAGCATAAATATAGGTATAACGCAAGCATAGCCGTGAGTGGAAGCTATTTAAGCCATTACCTAAAATTAAATGTTTTGAGTCAAATATAGATTTATAAAACAGTAAAAGAAAAGAAGTTTCAAACAAAAAACTACAATTTTATAAGTACCTCTTCATATTACAACAAAAAGAAATCATCATCACTTCACTCAGGTCTTTAACAGAAGTCGTCATTACATTATTATTAGTTACACCCAAAGATAGTTACTTACTAAATCTATAACCTTCTTGGAGTAACCGAGTAATCTAATTTTTACCCGTGGTTTTTTTTAATAGCCCACAGATCTAAAATATTTTAACTATTATCAACATGCAAGAAGAAGAAGAACAAATCAAAAACAGTCAAAAACGAACCTTACGCTCCATGTTGTTGTTAATTCGAGGATACAATTGCCATAATGAATACCTACATATTATTTTATCTAAGTTAAACATTAACCATTTAACCATTTTAAACATTTTATTTTATTTTTTATTTCATTTTTCTTATTTTTCTTTTTTTTTTTAATAAAATATTTCGTGTCATTGGCTAAATACAAATAATAGCACGCGCTCCGGCTTACTTTAATGCCAAAATAAAAAAGGTTTTAAAATGTGTAGCAATGGTAAGGGTCTATAACTTAAGTAGCCATAAGTACTACAGGTACCTTAAAACTTCTTTGGGGTCGATCAAGAATGTAGCATTAGCGCAAAAATAATTTGAACTACATATTTAGAATGGTAACGTGTAGTAATTTTATGTAAATAATACATTTGACCAGATCGCCTATAATGAACATTGCTCCCGCCAAAACCCTATAAATCGAAAACTTCAATAAAAATGTTAATTAAGTAAGCTTCAATATTGGCTAAGTATGATAATCGCGTGAAGCCTTATTAATGATTATAAAAAGTCTAAGAATCTCTCCTTTAAACGTTTCATAAAATACTTCGTATCATTGGCTAAATACATGTTTTGTCTAATGCCAAAATAAAAAAAGGTTTTACAATGCGTAGCAAATGGTTTCCCCGTTTTAGACAACTGTAAAACATGTTTATACATAAATTCCTCAAAAGAGGAGTCTGAAAATCTTCACTTCTGAAAATATTGGGAAGAAGCAGAAGCAATAGAATGAAAGTAAACATGAAGCTGGCAAATGCACAAGACGTGCGACGCCAATCCTCACGCGAGGAACAAAAAAAAAGGGTCAATAAATTAAGTACCTATAGGCACACATTACTGAATATGTTACTACTATAGGTTAAGCTATAGGTACTATAAATACAATTTTAAATACTTATTTCGAATGGTAACGCGTAGTACATTTTTGAATACTAATATATAATAACAGATGGCCAATAAAGAATTTTGCCCTCGCCAGAACCCAATAAATCGAAAACTTGAATAATAATTTTAGTTATGTTTCAATATTGGCTAAATATGATATCGCGTGAAGCCTTAAAACTTATGATAAAAAGTCTAAGAAATTTTTAGTTTTCGTAATTTTTTGTTCTCTGTGTCGTGCTCATATTCAAGTAGGTTCTCATACCTATCCTCTTTTTTAGTTTGGACCACAGATTAACGAAAAAACTAATCTTTAAGTAATACATATTATGACTTCCTTGGGTATAGGTAATTACATAATAACAATTGTTTTTCTCTAATCCGCATTGGAGCGCAGACGAAGTTATCGCGCGATATATTTCGCCGTAGCCCGAAAAGTGTGATACACTCATGATACACTGCCGGTAATGCAAGCGCGCCAATTGTTATTTACTGGTTTTTTTTAAAGAAATAAAAACATGCATAAATTACTTAGTGCAGTGAGGATTGTACAGAATGAAATAAAAATGATTGGGGTTCCGTTCTGAATGGGTAAATTCTTATTACTAAATCTCCGCTATCCGTCTGTCTGTCTATCAGTCACCAGGATGAATCGTGATAGTTAGACAGTTGAATTGTTCACAGATGATATATTTCTGTTGCCACTATAACAACCGTTATCCATATTCAAAGGGTCAGATAAACGGACAACAAAAAAAATGGTTTCACTTCATATTAATAAGGAATTATAAATTAATACTATTAAAATTTATTTAGGTAATCGCAAATAATACTCTCACAGTTTGTAAAACATATTTATTCACCGACATGCAATATAACGCTACTGCTTCCTCCATTTTATTTAGCCCACGTCGGTTGCGCAGCAGGCAAACAATTTGACTGTGTGTCCGGGTTGTGGCGATATAAAAACTTCGAGGATAGTCAACAGAGATGTTTTTGAGCGCCAACTCAACAGCGAAGGTTCGGGCGTATATGAAGCCGTGTCATAATAGTAACAGAATTTTTTTTCTTTAATCTGTGGCTCCAGATAAACCCGAAATAAAATTACCGTCAATAGCACAGAGTAATGTTTTTTCTCTGATCTATGATTAGTAGCCAAAATAAAACTTACCTTTTGACACTGGCTAAATACCTACACTATGTGTGGAGCCAAAATATAAGAAAAAAAAACTTACCTTGAACCCTTGAAGCGGCCATCTTGTTAAAATCCTGTTCCGTTTCATAATGAAATCTTACACATTTTCACCAAAAAAAAAATTAACGATATATAAAATTTAATATATCCTATGTTGTGCGCCGGGTTTTTCTAAGCTTATTAGTGAAAACCGCATGAAAATCCGTTCAGTATCTTCGGATTTGTGCCGTAACAAACAAACAAACAAACAAACAAACAAACAAACAAACAAACAAACAGACAAAATGTTTAAAAAGTAGCTTAACGTGATCAGCGAAAAATTTCAAGCCAACCTGTGTCATTTTTTTTTCGATATCTTGCATTTACAGATTTTTTTATCTCTACAGTTTTATTATATGTATAGATAGATAATGTTGACGTAAATCCTTCCCTTAAACCTACGTGATTTTATGTCAACTGAATATATTTAATATCCATAAAGATGTCTCATCCACATTCATGTATGTATAGGATTCCCGCTAACTTCCATTAGAGCTGTCGATGCTTGTCTTATTTACACGTGGTTATTATGTTTTTCGATATTCTGTGGATCTCTAAAGAACTTATGATGATTGCTACTACAAAGGTGCAATATTCGTGCATTAAAATAATACAGATAGAGTATGCAGCAAAAAAATCGAGTCGCATAATCGCACTTTTGTCATTGTTTACGATGGTCACTAATAGAATTATTAGTAGATAGATATATAGATAAACTGTTTATTGTACACCAAATAATAAACTTAAATATACAAAGAAACTTAATTGACTTATAATGCTAGTACAATGGGCGGTCTTATCGCCATACATAATAAGTGCTAAGTACCCATCACTTACAGCACTAATTACTGTATAAAAGGGCATCTGACCTTAGCTTAGCACTAACAATTTGACAGTGTCCACTTTAGTTCAAATATAACTTTTGTATGTTCAAAAGTAGTGAGTTAACCGATTATCAAAACCGTTTAAAAGCGTGCGAGACCTACTTTAACGTTCATCAAATACCTAAACGTTTACCCATATACCTTGAAGGTCACTAAATGTATGTGACCAGGGATGCAATATTATAGTGTTCATCAGGACATTCCCGACGTGATGCGAATATTAAGAACTAATTGGATATTATTTACTTAAATTCGTCCGAAACGTATTCCGAGTCTGTTGGTAACAAATCAGGCGAGAACGTCAATCGGACAAAGCAAATCGTTAAATGAAATAAATCTATCTTGCAGTTTGATGGGATTTATTATGCTGTTTTTGCTCAAGGTTGCCCTTATATATTGTAATTACAAAATTTTATATTATTACGACACTTGCATTTGCATTGCATTTGCATTTGCATTTGCACACGGGATAACTACTATTTTAATATTTGTGCACGGGACTACCTGCAAAAAATCTACGACCAGCAACTCCTCTATAGTAAGAAGACAGGAAACACATTTTCTCGTGCTCAAAAATGATCGTATATTCAGTCTATACAATTTGGCACATCGCACTTTATTGGGATAACCCAAATTGATCAATTTATATGTGCACAGCGTCGCCTAATCACGAGTCGAATCGAAAGTATAGATGTCATACGTAAAGAAGGAGCTGCTTCGGTTATCTTCGCTTTGTGTTGCTAGGACACGTCAGTTTAATTAGGGTTGTGTAGAAAAAATTATCGATACCCACAAATGTACATTTATCCATCCATATTATGTACGTCGAAGTAGCAAATGTAGAGTACAGTGTAGAGACTTCTTAGTTTTATACTTCTATAAGTAGGTAGAACATTTTTATGATACAACGATTTGCAATCCAATAGGGATTTACTAATGCTGGTTTTTCCATTTGTAGCTAAGGTAACCAAAGTGGTTAAAAACTCGAACAAAGTTTGACCATTAGTTAGATTTTGTTACAGTTTTTATCCATTGATTACCCTAACTACGGATCAAAAACCCACCCTAAGTCACAGTCGTGGGTTTTCAAATAATTATTTAAAGTATTTATATGGTCATGTTCATTGCCGAAAAGTAAGAAAACCGGGCAGAAAGAATTACGTGTGCTGACAACTTAAAAAAGTATTCAGAACCTGCCATTTGCTAGTATGTTTCGCGCTTGACCGATGTTTAATCTATGACGTATGTAGCCAATAAATCAGCGATTGAATGGATTCGTATGGAAGATCTCCTAATATAAAATGGCAAGGAATGTACCCACTTACCATAGTATGTGAATACAATAGATAGATGTTATATCAATGAATGGAACTTTGAATTGTTGAATTAATCTAATCGTGTTAACTTGCTGATAAGCAAGTGTGTTAACATCAAGATATCAAATACACGTTTAATACTTGGTAGATCTAAAACGAATCATGCTTTTAATGGAAATAATTTAAGTATTAGATTTTGTTTGACAGTTACAGGGCTATAGTGTAGATACCCTACAGCAGTGTTTTAACAGGACTATTAAGTTGCAGTTCGCCTCCTGCATTCATCGACTCCCCGTGGCTTTCAGGAGATTGTTGGTCCACCTCACAGGATCATCATCATCATCATCATCATCATCATCATCATCATCATCATCATCAGCCCGTAGATGTCCACTGCTGAACATAGACCTCCCTCAGAGAGCGCTACTTTGAGCGGCTGCTCGCCTCATGCATCCATCGGCTCCCCGCGGTTTTCACCAGGTCGTCGGTCCACCTAGTGGGGGTCTACCTACGCTGCGCCTTCCGGTTGGTGGTCGCCTCTCGAGAACCTTCCTTCCCCATCGGTTGTCAGTTCTGCGAGCGATGTGGCCTGCCCATTGCCATTTCAACTTGCTAACCTTAAGGGCTATATCGTTCACTTTAGTCCCCCCCCCTCATAGGATACCTACATTCTATTCCAGAAAATTAAAACTTCTTGCGGGAAACTGATAAACTGAGGCAAAACCGTGGAACCCTATCAGTCAATAAGAATAATCAAAATTCCTGCAATGAGGTTTATTAACCTCAATTTCTCATCCACAACGTAAGTCGTTCCATAGAAGGAAGCATGCGGTGTTAGAAAAAAAAACAACGCATAGTAAAAAATCAATAGTTTCTTTTCATACCTTTTGTGGTCGCGCTGCGGTCACAACAACTGGGTTAAGACACTGGCACTATTCTCACCATTCAGCTGAGAATTCGCGGCTTATTTAAGTCTTTATAGTACTTTGCTATTACTCTCACAATCTCACATAGTACTGTATACTCGCTTCAATATGCCAGCTACCAAACTTTCTACATTGTTTTTCCTGATAATAAGTATCGTTTATCTATTTGATGAATTGATCCACAAATCCTGCATCCGAAAATGTTACCCAAAAAATAGTACAAAATTTGTATTGGCTTGGCAATATTGGAATTAGCTTTAAACAGGTACACTTTATTTACCCATTTGTTGTACAAATATTGAGCGCAGTAAAGCTACGCTCGCCATATTCATTTTCGTTTTTCAACTCCATAGAAAGCTGTTTCTGTGGTGACTGGCAGGCACTGGTGTAGTGACCCTGTTAAAATAAAATCATGATAAATACGTTCATTAATAATTGATTATTTGTAAAGTTTGTTGATACATTAACCCTCATTAAGTATGTAATTAGTTACAAAGACTCATAACTTTATTAATTTGACGCTCAAATTAGTGTATGATACTGTGACCTAGATAGCAGGCTTGGAAAATTATCAACAGTAGGTGATCGGCCTATGCTAAAAAAAAGACTCGGTGGGAAGTAGAGCGTGTCTCGCCACCTAACCGAGACGGGGATCCACGTACTAAGTGTAATATCGAGACGCATGTCTTTTCCTTTCTTTTCCCTGCGTCAGAGTGAGAGGTAGAGTGGCCGTCGTTGGGCATGGTCAGAGAGCGGCCTTTGAACAAGGCAACGGATGTCAGACGCGCCTCACATACCTAGCCGGCCGAAAGCCGAACGACCCTCGGTGAAAGTGCCAGCCGGCATCCTCACTTTAATAATATTGATACCGGCTCAATCTTATTTTCGACATGCTGCCTGATGCGATCAACGACGAGTATTACGGAATGGACATAGATGGAAGCACGACGATTTAAACAATAAAATGATTTCCGTAGCACCTGCGGATAGTCATTTCAATTTAATCGTAGATTTGTCATTAATAGCGTCAGAGTTTATCACCTTTCCATTTATATCCGTGATCGTTGTGGATTATTTACTTATGTAATTGTTATACAACAGACTAGAAAAAAATCACAGTTTGCTGCGTATACCGTACTACGTATTAATACTTGTAATGTAAATAATTTTTATGGCAAAAATGACGCGGTGGGTTTTCACTTGTTTATACTTGTTAAGACGTTTATATTTCATGATGTAAGATGATGCGGATGAATCAGCTCTACATCAATTAATTTTAATTAATTTTAAAATACGTAGCATGCGTTTTGGAATCCTATATGTAAACATAAGCTCGCGTCGAATGACGTTTGAAACACGACCATTGTGTAATATTTCCCTCTTAAAATGAATATATTTGTAAAACCTATTATGGCTATTAGTTTGGTCAAGGTAATTTTCGTAAGCATTGTCACACAACGCTATAGGCAGTATTAAAACTTTAGATTTCAATCTGTGAACGCTTGAACAAATGCCAATATTATTAATTTAACCCATTAACCCTAACAAAGGGGTATTTTATTTATTTATTTATTTAATTCTTTATTGCACAAAAAGTACAAAAGGAGGACTTAATGCTAAAGCATTTTCTACCAGTCATTCCACACATAGTTTATTTGGTATATGACTTGAATAAATATGTATTTAGGACAAAGAATCTGAGTTTGTTTTTTGTTACTGCCAGTTCCTAAGTATCACGTGTTGCATCAGTACGTCGTTCATTATACCTTATTAAATCAACTTGTAGGCACACTGCGTTTTGTTCGTCCTTCACGAATAAAATGCTCGTGTCCTGCGATTACATGTTCCGGTAACGCCGATGTGATCTTTGCTGTGAAACGCTACGTGAATCAACAATAGCTCGTCTGATGGTTTATTAATTTAAAAGAGAATCGGTTGCACTCTGAAAAATACGTGTATCAATTCAGATATAATATAAAAAAGGGAGCAAGCGTGGTGAGACTTCGAAATAGATACCTATTCGATTTTATTCGCCAAGAGTGCACTCTACTCCTAAATTCAGCTCTCGCAGTAAGCACTCCTGTATGAGACAAGGTAATTGTAACTAATATTCTCTGTAGATAGCTAATTACAATCATCCATAATGAAAATTACTGTTTTCCGGATGTTTAATATCACAATAATTGTAATAGAAGATTTTAGACCCATTAACCTGTATTTTAAGTTATGTAATTCAAACATTCGTTGTTGATTCAGTACTATATATGCTTATCATAATATAATGTGTATGTATGTTTGTCCATACGGTTTGTGCAAATATGGTATATGGTAACAGGGCGCGCCTGTTTGCATTTTAGCTCATTTACGATCATGTTGCCGAGCACGGATGTGGAATTGTTTACTTTTTTAGTTACGTGCTTAAATTCTATGATACCATATTTGAATTGAATATTCGTTATTTTACTGTATGCTTAAAGCATTAATGAATGTTACGTAATACAAATATTTGTATGATAGAGAACTTAAGTCGGGTCGACGACCGTACTTGTGCGTTAGTCTGTAAACCAAATTTGAATATTCTTCGATAATTGTATTGTGCGACATAGACAGAGTAAAGTCGTTCATACGTCAACGACAAATTGCAGATTCGTATCGTTTCTGCGGCCATTGTTCGCAATATGTCGCGGACCTTATTGTTCCCAGTCTGTGCTCGGCTATGGCACAGTGAGTTAAATGAGGAGCGTACGCGTTCGGAATTGTTATAAAATGTTTTATTCCTACACTGTTTGGTTATCTGACAGCAAAATAATACGCCTTGTAAAACTGCCGTGAGAAGCAGGCCCATGCAGTAAAATAGAATTGTCTTGCATAAAATCTGTCACTGCGGTCGTTCATCGTGTCACTCGATGATAACGTTGGACAGTTGACGCAACACGCCGCCATCAGACCGCACCTTTTGGTTTCGGCGGTCATCGGCATGCATTCAAAATTAGCAATTGCGCAACTATAAAATTTTGCTTTACTGCCCCGCACACGTAATTGAAAGTTTATTATTAAAACTTTACATAATAATTAGTAATAGGTATTATATCTATCAATTTGATGCAATTTTCAATAGTCATTAGAAACTGAATTTGTTTTCCTGTTACGTGAATCTTTGTATGTCAATTAACATTTGCGATAATAGCTGTGTATAGCTTAATCAATTCATATAATAATAACTGTAACTGAGCTAAATCTGTACATTGAATATTTTTTTTAAATTTTGACTACTAAGTCGATATAAAAATATAAATAATTTTTTTAATTTTTTTTTGTCTGTCTGTCCCTTTGAACACGCATCACGGTGGAACTACTGAACGGATTTGGCTGAAATTTGGTCTGGTTCTGCTTCGGGTCGGGGTCTTTTGTGTTCATGCCCCGCGGATCCAAATACCTGACAAAAATAAATAATTTCCAACAATTTTTAATGAAATTCTTCATGATAAATTGTATCAAGGTAGTGACGGACGCGTAAACTCTCTAGACACCAGCCATGTGGAAGCTTTCTCCGGCGCGGCGGTCGGTGGCGAATGCGAGTGGTCGTCCGTCAGCCGATACCCTATTACCCATGCAGGTGTATGCGATCATCGGTCACTGAACGCAGTCAATCATGTAATCGATACTAGATAGTAAGTAACTAACACTCTCACCTAATATTTATATTTGACTACAGATTACCGAATGTCGGCAGCTTACAAGCTTAATAGTCGAAAAATGTCGGTTGGTGGGATCTGTTGGGTTCTACTCAAACTTTAGACATAATCAAAATAAACAATAGAACAGAATCTCTTCAACAAACAGAATGGTCGTGTTTGAGCTGACTGAGCTGTTTATTATCTTTAACCACGATTCTTGATCGTGTTCGTGACGCTTCTAATACAGAAAACTCTTTTTCTTCATAAAGGTGTTACGAAATAGGCGCGTAACTACATTGTACTATAAACTACTGTATTATAAAAACGATTAAAATATTTTCCTTTTGAAAACTATAAATCCATAGTAATATTATAAATTCGAAAGTAACTGTTACCATTTACGGCTTTTCCACGGCTGAATAGGTCGGTCTTGACGTAATTTAGTACCTATTTGTGCCTCTGGGACAGGGCATGGATTAACTGTAGCCCACGTATGCAAACATCGCATTAGAAAAACATTATAAATTGTATCGTAAATAAATAAATAGATGGAAATAACGAAAGTTATGGTCTTTGAATAGGAAATTCAAATAACCGTATATGTGCTAGCTGATCCGAGTAATACACAATACTGTATGTACATGTACTAGTAGCATGTACTAGTTTCTTTATATAAATTTCTTGCTTTAGAAACAAGTATACTTTAGTAAACATGTGGAACAATTGCATAGTATTTTCCTGCTTTTATTTTATTTTGCATTCTTTAGCGTATACGTATGTCCATAAAACTATGATATACCTAGACTTCAAAACAAGTACGTATCTTCCCACAGTATTAATTTCTACGCATTATGAAAATGTAATTCACACGTGTACCCGCGAGACTGATTTGACGTAGTTTAGGCATTTGCGAGTTAATGAACCTAAAATATTCATTCATAGTACAAATAGTTTACAATTAACATAAGTATATTATAATTTTGTGAGTTACGTGCTATATTAATTTTACTTGCCCACAACCCGGATGTATATGTAATCAATTAAATATTATTCGATTTATTTAAGTCTGCTAATTATTCTTCACTCTACATAATTCTACATTTTTCGTAGCACTCGTCGCGCGTTGATGTCTTTTGCCCTGCGCGCACGCATTTGGTAATATTTTATCCTAAAACATTTCTTAGTTTATTTATTTATTTAATAGTTTTGCACAATAAGGTGTACATAAATAAACTTAATGCTAAATAGCAGTATCTAACAGTCCTCCAGGTCGTGTAAGATAAATGTGGGTGTGCGGCTATTGATTAGTGAAAAACCGACTGTGAGACATAATTACATTTTTGTACATGTTTATCGTAACTTACCGTCCCAAATATTGTTTGGTTTGCGTTAGAATATTTTATACGCATACTGTTGTATCAAATTTTTATTCTGAGTATAAAAATTTATAAAACATATATTAGTGGCCACTAGCCACTACTGATTTTATATACATACTATATTATTAAAATATTCCAATGTCGCTAGACAGGTGTTGCTATCCAAACATCCTTGTGAAATATTTAATTTAATATACCTATAGTATGACGTCCTCGCTTGTTTGCCAATCTTGTGTAAAGACAGCTCTATGTCTAGTCAAGTCACACCTGACTATACTAGTTTTATTATCAGACATCATTCAAATTCGTTGTTAGCAATTAATGAAAGCCGATTAACTATTACTTTCTATTGGCTCGTCATAGAATGACCGAATATTCCGTCGAAAGCAAAATTCGGCCAATACTTTCGTCGGATGACCTACCGCGGGAGTGTTTTTAACGCGTTGGTTCCACTGTCAGCGAGTGCCAGGCGACCAATAAGACTGCCAATAATTGAAACAGTGCAGGGCAAGTTTGTTTATCACGCTCTATGTTTTGTAATATTTCAAACCACCAAAATAATTTTACTATTATAGTTAGTCCATTACCCGACTAAAGGATGAAGCCTAAACGGGAGCTGAAACAAACCTGTTATTTGAGCCAGTCATAGATCGGTGGGTACGCTTTTAATTGGATCTATATCAAATCATACTCTATCGCCGCTCTTTTACAGTGGAGGAAGTCTTACAAAAAAAGTGAAACAAAAACTGGTCTTCGTAACTGTACTCCGCGAGGCGTAAGAGAGACGGGATGTGGGTCGGTCGCGTGCATCAGCGCCTAGTCGCAGGTTCAGGAACAGTCGCCAGTTAGTAGTATTGAGTAGGTATTTTTGATTACAGGTTAAATTTTTGTATTGCCTCATTTGAGATCATGGGGTTAGTAAAAAAATTATTAATTTATTTCTTTTCCTCTGTAACGTAAGTACTTTACCTTTAAAATTGTTTTTTTAAGTCCCTGCATTTAATAGTTAAGTTTTTTCTTACATTATGCTCCCACTTGCGATAATCATCGAATTTGATAATGTATTAAATTCCAGCAATTTAATATACTTGTATAAATAATCCAGAAAATAGTAGCTTCCATTAACTTGTTTTAACAAATTACAGTAGGTGCATGGAACAAAGATGCCACGAGAAACAAGCATGCGCAGAATGTAATTATTATTAGCTCAATAATTGATTAACTGTGCAAATTTATAATGACCGCGGCGGTTCAATATTAAAGAAACTATTTCAAAAACGTGAAGAAATTCGATTGTGAAACAGATTTTTCGTAAAGAAAAGCGCTATGTAATATTGTTTTTTTAACATATTTATTATAGCAATACGCGGTCATACCACTTGTACAAACAACCTTGACGCGTCATGTCAAGGTCGCGAATAATCTTTGCTTTGTTGTTAGTGTTTTGATGGTGTGAAGATCACGAAGCATATCAAACAGTTTGGAGAGTTTCTTACGACATCGCATAGCCTCATATTTGAATAGGACACAGTAAACATTAGAGTAGCTTGTCAGACTTGTATCGGAATGCCATTAAATTAGATTGAATTGCAACCCAGTAAAAGTTACCAGATTTTATATGGCCATGTGCTGAGCTACTACGGAACGTCAAGTTGCTTCAGACTGATTTGGTCATCAGAACCTCCGATGTTTTTATCTGCGTCTTTCGATCCCCTCCAGATTGTCAATTGGTTGCAAATGGCGTGACCGCGTGTTGACCACGCAATTGATTCATTGGAACCAGAGGTTACACAGCCGTGCATTATTAACAAAACCGGATTTTTACCGGTACGAATGCCACCTCTATCCAGGCAGGTATGTCGAAATGATGCCCACTCGACGACCACTAATCGCCACTAGATACTCGACGGTTTTGCAATCCATAGGACCTTCCGTTCACTCGATATGAAATACCCCGATCAAGTAATTTGAACGTGTATCGATCACGTTGATTGATCTCTTATTCGAGTGAAACACCGTTTTAAGCTAGTGTTAGTAGCGATAACGATGACTATCGAATTAACTGAACGGTTTGGTAGAGGTATAATAATCGTCCACCTGCCGTTTGCTACTTGGACCGGTGCGGTGCTCGGTGTATAAGCGCTACAGGAGGCAGGGCAGCTCTACCGAATTATGTTCTGACTCACAGAAATTCCACAGCCCACTTTCTTTTAGAACCTGTTTGGCCATAGAATTATTGATATTCGTACTTGAATTCAGGCCTAATATGATAATTTTAAAGCCGACTTTGGGATCACGCTAAAATTCGTCTGATTTATTTAATAGTGAATGCTTTAATATCGGTGTGCCGTATTAGCTGCGGCAGGTTTAGGATGAGGGGGGAGTCAAGGCCGGCCGCGTGACATACATCTCGCTACATTCACCTTCCGTCCGTCACCGCCGCTGCCGCCGCCACCTGCATCTAACATCATTGCCAAGGCTGCCTTGTGCAACACAACTAAGACCCACAGACAGACTCCGAATATGTCGCAACTGACCAATTCGCTGTGATGATCTTTACTGTCTTGCAGGATCTTCATTTCAACAAAATTAAATAGGTACATCTCGTGTTCCAACCGTTTCCGCAGTCTTGAAATTTTATCGTAACTACCCTTGACTGTTCGCGTCGGGGTAATCATCAGATGAATTTCTATATATGGAAAAATTTCACTCTCAAGTCTAGACGAAGCGGAAGTTTTTATGTGTCAAAATAACTGTCGTTTTTATTTCATTAACATTTCAATACAACGTATTCTTCTGCCGGGTTAACGACACTTAACTGCCGTGAAGAAGGAGTGATATTTTTAGGTAGTGAATGAAATTATCGTTTTAAACGTCATATTATTCTGATCGCGTAAGAATTTATAGAATCTTTAGCAGCTAATTAAATTATTCAGAGAAGGTGTAAACTTGCATTACAATGTATGGGTGTAAATGAATTACAGAATAGAAATCACTACATACGCAGTCGGAATTAAGTCAGCGTGAAATCGTAGAGATTTTTCTGGTAAATTATTCATGTGGCTCACGTTGGACGGACTTTCGACGCGTTCTTGTAAAAGCCTTTCACTCTTATCATAGTTCGCATACATGTTTACATGGTAAATTTGACATTATACGCTGATTTGCTAATTCGAAAAGTAAACTAGTCGTCACGTGACCCAATTTTTAAATCGGTTGGTAAGCTAGCAAGTTAATATGCATTGGTCTGAAAGTGGTGGCAGGTGGTACCACATGTTTGACGTGGTGGCGTTTTATTGCATGGCACTTTGTGCGGCTGCCGCACGTAATGGATGCGTTTTTAGTCTAGTCAGTTGAGGACGGAAACTGTTAAACCGATTTGTTCAACGAAGCGTACACGACACGCGCTGTTCGCTGCCCGCTGTTCCCGAATCCCGTTGTTTTACTTTACACAGTACTTATCTTTAATTTTATGAGAATAATTGATAGACGCATGTGTGGGTCACGAATCATTACTAACGCTAATGCGGTAGTTAAATAACTTTGCAATCCAGGACAGCGTCCACATAAAACGCAAGCAAAACAAGGTACAAAGTTCAGTAAAAGTTAATTTAATATGTTCAAGCAGTAATAACCATCAAATATTGAATCGAATCGTAGGCCGCCCCCCCCCTACTAGGTGGACCGACGACCTGGTGAAAGCCGCGGGGAGCCGATGGATGCAGGGGGCGAGCAGCCGCTCTAAGTGGCGCTCCCGGGGGAGGCCTATGTTCATCAGTGGACGTCTTCAGGCTGTTAATGATGATGATGATTGAATCGAAACCAGAAAAGGTGACCCTGTTCTTGTCGCCGTGATGTTTTGATCCTTATATTTCGGATCAAAACGATAAAGGCCACAATCCAAAAGCATAATACGTGAGACAACTCATCATTACGCAGTGCAAGTATCTGAAATATAGTTCTGTGTCACAGAATAAAACCGGACCCATGAACGGATGCCTTACACATGCTATATTATGGAGATTTGCATTATGTCACCGTCTGATGCCCGATCACTTTCACAATCTCATTCTATTAGTCGGCTAAGATAATGATTTATGTGATAGTATATTGATTACGCGCGCCAATAGATGAGTTCTTAATAATAATCGAGTTACTACATAACACTTAATTATACAGGTTATATCTAATACAAAACTAAAAATATAGGTTTCCGCTCGTACTGATGTAAATCGTAAGCTTAATAACAAGCTGAGGCCGTACCTAAATGTCTCCCGTTTCGAGGGCAATCTCTTAGATATGTCATCATCTAATCGGAATGTGAAATGATGATTATCATTGTCCTTGGATTCCGTGCCTCTTTGACAAGCCTCCGGTTTTGTAAATATGTTTTCGATCGCCCATTAAAATGAAAATGTCAAAGCGGTAAAACACTGGTTTGACTCTAGCTCACTTTATTACCGACTGCTATCGACGACTACTCGAAGATAGTTTTTCAATGTAGTATTGACTTAATATATGAGCCAACAAATTAATAATTCAAAAATCGCCGCGACTAAATTATCGAAATTGGTAGAAATCGCATTTGATTACAACTCGCGCGGTCGGCTGCTTTGACTAATTTACGGGCGTCGCGGTGACCCATAAATCGGTTATGTGTGTGTGTAAATCCGGTCAGTGGATGTAGGCTAACGAGTGTCCAGCCAGCTAATGAGGCGTGGTCGCCGGTCCCAGCGAGCCGTGCTTGGCCGGGTGCGCCTACACCGGCGATATAGTCGGAGAGCCAATGTCACAGAACATCTATTACTCCAATACCCAAACGGGCGCGTTTGCGTGAAACACCGAGATACATAATAATGACAATATTTATCCAGTAGAGTGTAGAAGCGCCAATGGATTTATGTAAAAACTGTGCACTCGAGATGCCTCTACTTAATGTAAGCTGTGATAGCTCACCGAATTATGATAACTTGCTTCAGATATTTTAAATTTCCGGTGCAAAAGCTAAGCCGTACCGTTCACGTGGAAAAGAAATGAAATCTTGACTGAGCACCGATTTAGGACCGCGCGTTTCTATAATGTGACTATGAGACAACATCTAAATAGAACTGACGTACCTTGCTTGACGCGTTAGGAAGTCAAGCGCGCGCTCCCGTGCTCGGTATAGTCGGAAGCGGCGCGGCACGGAACGCGCGGGCGCAGCATTAGTATGCGGCCGAACGCCGCATCAAAACTTTCTCGACATTCCTGCCGCAGCCGGAGAAATGCGCCATCGATACCCAACACAATTAATAGCACGTTTGATATTGAAAACGCTTTGCTGGTATTTGTTTGAATCTTAGACAATTGATTTAGACAGCTCGTCAAATCATAAAAGCCGCAAACAATATTGCAGAATTCACTATGGCATAAGTCTTTTGTAACTGTGGAGTCTGTAGTGTTTTAGGTATATATAAGTACTTACTGGAATGTAAAGAAATCCGGTGTGATGAACATTTCAGTCTATTTTCAGTCCTTTACACGTTATGACTAGAAAATATTTCAAGTTATTATTTAAGCAATAAGATCTTATACTACCTAAAATCTATTACCTAGATCGACTGGTCATTTTTAACCTACTTAAAAAATTGAGAAAATTTCGTGAAAACAAGGAAATATTTAGGACTAATTAGGACACTAAATGGGATTCTATGAAAACATGCAATAAATATAAAAAAAATTAAACGGGTGTGAAACGACAGGATGCAGCTAGTGCAGCATTAAACGCAATCACAGATCAAACACATAATAATATAATATTTTATGTAATAAAATGTAATAATTTAACGTTCTATGTAACAAAATCACACGCAATATAGCACACAATTTCGATTAAGTGTTTAGCATTGATCGGTTCTTTTAAACTGCACAAGAATCTCGGAAATTAAATAGATTATAAAAGAAATACTTACCTACAATTAAAATGAAGTCATCGTCTAACATAGTCGTGGTGCAAATGTGATAAAGTGAATGATGTGTATGTAATACTGATGCTAGACGCAGTTTACATATTAATAAGGATATAAAACAATGCATAACATGTAAAAGTCGAATGCACGATGAAAATTAATTTAAGAATCAATCAATCAATTAGCAATAAAGTTTAATGAATTTTCGGATATATTCAGTATTTTATCGCTGTAAATATTTCAAAGTATTTTTTCCTTTGTGTTGTTATTATTTTCAATTTTCGATCCTATAAAAATATTTTTAGTATGTTCCTCTTCAATCAATCCTTACTGGATTTATATACCTATACTCAAGCTTAGACTCAAATTGTATAAGAATGCAAACCAATGAAGTTAGACCAGTTTATTAGTAAAGATTAACGTCCTTATTTTAACGCTGTATAAAATACTCTATACATACTACAAAATTATCTGTCGTCTTCTTACTGAGAAATGATACGCGCATGAAAGCGATACAGTAAGAAATGTATAGCAAGAATAGTGCCTGTGTTACAGGACTACGCTTAGTCGTTAATCGATGCTCAAGTCGCATTTTCATGCACTTGAGCATCGATTAACGAATGAACTCACATTTATTAATGAAATCTTGGCTTCAACACAGATCAAAGACTGAGCCACAGATTATGTAATACTATACTATACCTACTAGTAACTTCGTAATTCTGTATTACGGCCCTGAGAAAGTCCCAACCAGGTTAAAGTCCAATGTTAACTAACATTTTCAGTTTTGCCCTTGATTGACAAAGACTATGGTCTTACGTTGCTAGTCTTGGCTAGAGATAAAAGTATGAACCCAAAAAGTTTTTTTTCTAGTTTTGCTTATGACTATGACTAATGAAGTGTTTGTTCGTATTTCCAGGTTGCGATGGCCGGCGACTTCATCCTCGCCGTGGCGTCGATGATGATAGCTCGCTTGCGCAGCGATGATGTCACACTTGTTCTTAGCCAGGTAAGAATAAGTCTAGACAGCAATCAACAACCCCAACCCCCAATTAGTTCAATCCCAGATTAGTGTCTGGTAATAGTCAAGACTTAACAGTATGACATCATAGTACGAGTTGCTTAATGCTACATCTCAATATAAAACGAAATGTTATAATCGTGTCTTTTCCTATAACAGATAGTAGAAAATTATTCGTAGAAATACTGGTAACCACTGAAACTAATTTTAGATGCTATTATACCAGTAGGACCAATCGCCATGGACAGTCAATGATATCGGTCTATGCAGTAATAAAAAATTTACACAAACAGAAGTCCATCATCATTTCCAAAACCAGTGCTAAAACTAATGCTATTATCCTAGTAGCTTATACAATCTTGGATGTTTATTTCACATTGAAATGTAAATTATGTATGTAAATCAGGGATAAGTTAAAGTTAAGTCACAACTCGATAGTCTTAAATAAAAATATGTTTATTTTAATTCCATAAAATCATAACCAAAACAAAGCTATCGCAGTCTTTCGCTAAAAATAATACCACCTGTTTTAAAACCTCGATACGAGTACATGCTAAGTGGCACGTACCAACTTGCCTGAACCATTTGCTTCCGATAAAACCGCAAACTGCTCAAGATTTGCATTAAACGTGTGACCGCAAGTTCCTACTTACACTACGCATGCGTTGGCTAACTTAATTGAAAAGCGTATTCGGGTAGCTATGAATTCTAGAAGTAGCACTACAAGTACGAACGCTCGCATCCAGGGCTCTCCTATTTCGATGCCTATGCCTTATGCGTAAGCTCTTGCATTGTAAGAGCAAAGAAATAGCATTAGCCTAATTAAATAGAGACCACCATTGTATAAGGAGAATGTGATAACAAAAAAACATGAGGTAAAATAGTAAAGGACAACTGAAGAGAGAAGGCTCAGATAATATCAAAGAAGTTGGCCAGGTGATCTATCGCACAGAAATACAGCAGATAGGGATGGATGAAAGAAAAACACGCTCTTCCGACCCTTGACTCCACAAATTATGGACTAATTGGGGTCTCTCTATAAGTACCCTGTATAGTGAAGGTAATATGGCGAGTAAGCATCTGCGAGTAAATATTCATTAGCTTTAGGGACATTGTTTTGTTAGGTACTTTGCTATAATGTCCCTGTGACACCAATGACACCACTACATGAAATCACGAAATTAATAACTAAAATCATAAAGCCTAATTGCATATCTACAGCTAAGCACTGTACGTCTACTTCCATAATGAAGTACCTTTTGTCCGTTCGTGCATACACGCACAGCGAAGGAGGTCGATTTGTTTGGAATATTCATTATACCGTTGCATCCTGCAGATGGCCTCGGATGCAATGTCAATACATACAGTATACATATGGTTCTAGCATTCAGTACCACCCAGGGTATGAAAACAATTACTTACGTAAGTATTTAGTGGTGGTTGGATGAAAAGTGCCTTAGACTGGTCTCAGTGGTGGATCTTGAAAGAGGCCTATGCCAGTGGACTAATCTATGATAAAGGTTCTAAGAAACACAAGGCACCGATCTGCTTCGAGGGTGGAGAAAAAGCATTGCTGTGATTGGTTGGCGCACTGCTGTAATTGGCTTAACTAAAAAGTAGCAAAATTTAAACTCGAGTTTCGGTATTGTGATTGGCAGAATTCAAAAAAGTATGGCTTAAGTAAGCATAAAGCAAACTGTTGTTTTGGCTGAGATTATGTGCAGTTAATTGTTTTAATTGTTAGGTAGTACCCGTTAAAATTATGTAATTTGTTATTCTAGCGTCTGTAGGTCGTGTTGCATTGATGGATGGATAATTGCTACACGTCTGATCTAGGATTTATGTGCTCCTTGACTGGTTAACTATGCATTTAACATCATCATCCTGAAGACGTCCACACCTGAACATAGGCCTAAGCCGCCAAAGAGCGCCACTTTGGGCGCCTGCTTGCCTTCTGCATCCATCGGCTCCCGACCGAAAACCAGATCGTCGGTCCACAGTTATCTGGTTCCCATAGTACAAGCTTTGCTTAGTTAGGGACTAGATGGCGCTGTGTGAAATGTCCACACATGAATGTCCACACACACCTAGTGGGGGGCCGGCCTTCCGGTTCGTGGTCGCCACTCGAGAACCTTTCTTCCCCATCAGTTGTCAGTTCTACGAGCGATGTGGCCTGCCATTTCAACTGGCTAGTTCTAAGAGCTATATTGGTCACTTTAGTTTTCCTGCGGACTAAAAACTGATTTAAGTATTTTTATTGACAAATTGGCAGCTTCATATAACATCGTATCATTTAAATATGGATATTGCGGCGAAATTTTCGATGTTTCGATGGGATATTTGCTAACCACTTATGCAGGCGTCTTCCAAACTTAATATAATTATTTTCATGTAGATACGGATTTATTTGTCGACTTATACCTTAAGTATCTACTTATCTAAATTATATTAAGCTGATTCATAACTGTACGTCAATCGTTTCCAGGTGGTAACAGACCTAGTCCAGGGCGAGTTCATGCAGCTCGGCAGCAAGGAGACAGAGAACGAGCGGTTCGCGCACTACCTCACCAAGACTTACAGGAAAACCGCCTCGCTCATCGCCAACTCGGTTAAAGCGGTTAGTACAACGTCGCTTGATATACAATGACTACCAAAAATATTTAACTATTTTGTTTATTTATTTGTGCACAAAACAAATTACAGTCGTAGAAAAATATGAAAGCTTCAATCAAAACGTCAAGTTTAGATCGATATTTAGATTTTGAAATAGACACTTTTATTCGAAAGGAGCTAGTTTATTGAGAGAAATGAAATAAAGAGACTAATTACAAACATTGTATTAACACGTGGCAGGCTGTATGTATGGATAAAAAGTTTGTGAATATAAAAAATGGGTGAAATGCATTTAAAAGTAGCGTTCTCACATAATAGATAAATGATATGATAATAGAACGATACTTTATTATATTAAATCCTTTTGTTCCGCATTCAATACAATAAAGCCTCCAATGATTGCCACAATATTAGTGACGAACTAGCAAACAGTCCATCGAACCATAAATGGGTAGTACCGCCATAAATGCTTGCAAGACTGCATTCTTCTTCTTCTCGTGTAGGCAAGTGGTCAGCCCTGGTATCAGAATTTTTAGGCCGCCCGAAGGCTTCTGACTTGGCTTAACGACTATTGTCTTACGACAGCAGCCGGGACCGACGGCTTAACGTGCCCTCCGAAGCACGGTAGCGCTCAGTTCTAAATACCAACTTTTTGCTGTAGCGGTCACCCATCATAGTGGTGACCGCAGCGAACGTTGCTTAACTTTGCCGATCGGTTAGGAACGGATAGTCGTGTTTCGCTATGAGTGCTACAATACTGCATTGCCGCTGCATTACTAACGCTAATGACTAACAGAAATTTATTATATGTACTGTATGATTTAACTGAACTATAATTTTATTTTAGTTGTGATAAAAAAATATAATTCGTGATGCAACGTTATAAATCAACGCAATTTTTTTCTAGTACCTTTATGGTAGAGAATTGCTACAAATTCAACTAACGTTGTTTAAGTAGGTGGTACTTTAGAGATAAATTACTTCCACTTGTAGCTCCTGACTTTGATTATAAATTATAAATCAATCTAATTTTTATGTTAATTCGACTGCCGTAAACAGAGTATATACCATGTGTCCCGGTATGCGAATAGTACCACACCATCTCTTTCCTTTTTTTTTTTTTTTTTTTATGGGAATGAATGACGTGATGTGGTCGTTCACCTGATGTTAAGCAATACGGCCGCCCATAACAGTTGCAGTGTCACTCGGAACTTTAAAATAATAAAGTTTTGCGTGACACTGCACTGCGCACGTCATTCTGAGACATCACACAGTCTAGGAATCAGATTACTACACTGTGTAATCATGTCATAAAGTCTCATTTGCCCAGTAATTTCACTAGCTTCAATACCCTTCAAACCGGAACACAGTAGTGCTTGCACACTACTGCTTGGCGGCAGAATAACTGGCAGAGCGGTGGTACCTACCTAGACGAACTTTGAAGAAAAGTTCTACCACCTAGTAACCACCTAGAATATCCAAAGAATGGACAACAGCATTGTCCTTAGCTTTCATTATAAATCTAATGCGATTACCAAGCCGCCTGCCAAGCGTGGAGATATGGGAAACCCTATGATAAGCGCCAAAATGGCGTTTAATGAGGGAGGCCTATGTTCAGCAGTAGACGTCTTCCGGCTGTCGACTTTAATAAAATGTTAAGCATAAGCGTAAATAAGATAATCTGGAAGAGAACGCTTTAGCTATAAAATGGGCTTATGTGATATACTTAGTTAATGTTAGTTGAATGTTTCATTAACAAATTGCTTTTTAGCACTAGTACGGAAAAATTCAATTTAATGCACTGAACATAAGGTAGCGAAATTGGCGAAACCACTCTTTCAGACAACTTCGGTGTAGGGGAGGTGGGGTTTCATCGGGGTTGCTCGGGTTGCTAGTTGCTACAATGAGAAATGTAATGTGGATTTGACATAACGATGTCATATCTCTCTTTAGGGTATAGATGACGCTGTGCGAATTATCCACCAAAATTAATTTATCTACCTACCTTACCTTAAGATCTGTAGATTCTGTGAAATAAAATAAATAAATAAATAAATCTTCCAGGTGGCGTTACTAAGCGGCGCGGACGAAAGCACGAGCGAGTTGGCGTTCCAGTACGGACGCAACCTCGGACTAGCGTTCCAGCTGGTGGACGATCTACTGGACTTCGTATCGTCGGCACAAGCGATGGGCAAGCCGACTGCCGCCGACCTCAAGCTTGGTCTCGCCACCGCACCTGTGCTTTTTGCATGTGAAAAGGTAAGTTCAACTTTAAATTAATATTTATTCCAAGTATCCAGTGTCATTCAAACAAGCGAGAGGGAGAAAAAAAGAGTGTATGAGAGAAGATGAGTAGAAGGGGAGGGAGACAGAGAAGAGGGAGAGAGGGAGAGAACAGAGGGAAGAGAGAAAGAGAAATGTGTGAATGGATGATTAATGTGTGTGTATGCGTCTCAAAATAACTTTAACAAATCATATTTAAAAAAAAAATTGTAAAGTGGTTTCGCAAATAAAGTAGGTACTGTTGTCAAAAAATTGCGCAGGACTTGATTATTTTCCAGTTTTGCTTCAGTGATAGTAAAGCAGACTTCAATCTGGCTTTGGTGGCGATCTTAAAGATAACTAAGAAAATTCACAGCATTGCGATGTCATAAATTTATAGATGAAATTAGAGCTCATTTAATAAACAGTTTTAGAGAACCAATGGCACGCTTAGGAGCGTGACTATTATATTTATATTTTAGTAAAAAATTATGTACAAAGAGTACTCCATGTTATGTAGCATTATCTGCAGGGCCACCCAGGGCGGTTATTCTTTATGGAAACATAGATTCCACTTGATACGAAACCACGTCGTTATCGTGTCTTGTTCAAATCGTGTCACAGCGTTAGATATACCTTCACTTTACATTAAAGTTATCATTAATTGGAATAAAATATATTGACATAAGTGGTCATATCTTTTGATGTGTTGATGATTCGGAACGCGTCTCGGTAAAACATATGATTTTTGACAGTTCAAATCGCGCTAATTCCAAATTCATTTCGCGTGGTTTTGTTTTCGTTTCATAGAGAATAGACTTTTGCAGATTTCTTATGTAAGACAAGGAATTCGCGTGGTTCCGAAGTAAGGAATCAATACGGAATAAGGGCCCAGATAATTATATGGGAAATGATAGCGGTGAAATATGAATTTGAGGCATAAATTATGTAAAAATAAAAATATCTGTAATTATCACTGAAATGTCAAGTATAGCACGATCCATAAAAATTACAGAAAATATATTAAAGTGACTTTATATGATGACATTAAAATAGATCTTCGGGAAGTGCCCATTCATTACGATAGGAAAGACCGAGTTCCTAAATAAAAACTACTGGATTTTCTTAGAACCTTTATACACCGTACGGCTGTACCTCAAAAATTCAATTTAGTTTAATTGGACACACATTTGTACACAATGGAACATCTCGTCTAATAGTAGGTGAACATTCGATTCTGGCAACCATTTCATAGTAAATCTGTTTGCAAAGTTATTTGAAGTATGTGCGAATACGAAACCAGTTCTACAGCCTCACCCATTGCTTACCAAAGTGGATAGCTTACACACACTTGCGCAAAGAGAACCACGCAACCCGCTGACATTTGAGACCCGTACTAACGTTTTTTTAACTTTTGGAAAAGCATACTCTGAAATTTCTGTTCGTATTGAAATTTGTATATCATGGTTTTTACAAATAAGCGAGTTATTTGTAACTAAATGACGAAGAGATATTTGGTGAAAACAGCAGTAAGTTTTGTACATATTGGGAGTATGGCTAGTGTGTTTTCAAACTGATAATATGATGATGATATAGAGTCGCTCGCGGTTTCATACGCATACAAAAAGGGTATTACGGGAACTCCCTAATTTCCGGGATGAAAAGTGTTCTAATATAATTATCATCAAAATTGATCTAAATCAGTATAAAATAAAAAAATTGCACAAACAAGCAGACACGTTTCCCTTTTCAATTATTATTAAAGGATAAATAATATCCATAATAAAAATAATTGATTGTTGTGTTTGAGAACATTAAATTAGGTATTTGTTATTTATGTACGAATCAGGTCGTCCATCGAAACTCAGTTGTTTGTTTAACACAACAATTCGCGCATACATCATAATTGCTACTTTCTCTCTCGCTTTTCTGTATTCTTTTTTGCATTAATTTAACCACATCGAAGAAATGAGGTTAATGTTTCTATCATACAAAATTACGTTTCACTTTTCATGGTATAAAGGTTTTTGTGCTAATTAAAATACTGCCTTTCGTACTACATTAAGTTTTTCCTTTTATTTATTTTTTTACTACTGTGAAGCCAAAATAATTTCAAGTATTACGAGCGTTAAACATTTTGTGGTTCGCAGGTTAACACATTGTGTAAGTAGGAGCAAAAGTGTGTGGAAATATTTTGTCCATAACCTTTGACATCCTATTGGCATTCATAATAGTACTTTAGAATAGTGATGAATTTGCATTCTCAGATGAATCAATACGTAATGTTGGACTTCTATGGCTAGCCATGAAAGCAACAAGTATTTTATTTGTTTATTTTATTGCCACCTAGTTTAAGTTTGTGTGTATGTAGATTTTTACGAATCAGCCCTGAAACGGGTGTAGGGATTTGATGAAAGATGTGAAGATTTAGGTCCCAGAGTGATAAATTTGTGTAGAGTACGTACTTTATTTCCGGAATATTATGCGAGTCCAGTGGGATTATATCTATCACACTGGAGCCCGCACAATTTTCTGAATTTGTAGGTGACTGCAGGGCGCAACTACGTATACTAAAACTCTTGGACAAATGGGAATTCATGCAAGGGTTATAATAAAATCTGAAAGATGTTAAGAGTATTCATTTAAAATGGACCAATAGAAGAAACCGGAAGACGCAGCGTAGGCCGGCCCTCCATTAGGTGGACCGACGATCTGGTGAAACCCGCGGGGAGTCGATGGATGCAGGAGGCGAGCAGGCGCTCCAAGAGGCGCTCTGTGGGGAGGCCTATGTTCAGCAGTGGACGTTTTCAGGCTGTTGATGATGGTGATAATGATGAATAGAAGGATTTGTTTGTTTAAGATGGCGTAGTATGCGGGGTTTTCAAATGTAAAGTTTCATATATGTTTCCAGTACCCAGAACTGAACCCGATGATAATGAGGCGGTTCCAAGAGTCCGGCGACGTAGAGAAGGCGTTCGAATTAGTTCACAAATCGCGCGGTCTTGAGCAGACGCGCTTTCTCGCGCGAAAGCACGGCGCCGAGGCCGCGCGCCTCGCCGCCGACCTCGCAGAATCGCCCTATCAGAAGGGGCTAGTCATAACCACCGACCTCGTTCTAAACAGGATCAAATAGGACTCTACGGCTCGAGACATAAGGGTCAATGTCGTCGAAAGGCATCCACTGTTCTCGATATCATAGGACTGCGAACTTAACGGCTCGAGACTAATTCGATGTCGTCGGCATCCACTGGATATCGAATACGAATTTTTCAAAGTATTTTTTGGTACGCGTTCTTACGTGTTCCTAAGAGTACTATGAAAATGGTTTTTCTCTTCTCGTTATAACCTTTATCGGTTAAAGGTTCGTGCGAGGCAGCGGGAATGCAAGAATTTTGGATTCCTTTTGTGAGGGTAGATATGATATTTTAGTTTAGTGTTGTGAAAGCTCGGTCCGGAGCGACCGGTGACTTTTGTGAAGCGGACAAGTGTGAGTGAGCCGACGTGGCAGATATTATAGTAGACGTTTTACGTTAACTTGTACCATGTGCCCAGATATTATACAATAATAATATACCCAACACTATATTGTTATGTAGGTTTATTGTATCAGTCGAACTGATATCGAAAGTATTTACATATAGAATATGTATAATTATTTACTTAAATACATGTATTTATCTTTGCGTCCTTCACTTGTGTGACCTGATTTATAATAAGGTAGTTTCCTATGAGTATGTTTCGCTAAGTGTGGGGTATCGCGTGCGGCCGAACCGTGCTGTAAGTATATGAGTGTATTGATTTTTACCAAATACTGGCTAAGTAAGGCCTCTACTCATGTCAAACGATATTTTGTGCGAACATTGTATATAGAGTCCTGTATGCTTTTATTATCTTTATTCTTTTACTCGTGTACTGTGCAATTATTTTAGTGGTAGCGTTAGAATGTACCTGTGTTTTGATGCACATTGGCGTCGGTTCTGTCCAAAATCCTACTTAATTTGACAGCTCTATAAATGTTGTTGTCCCTTTTACATTGATAGAAATGACAAGGACCGCAATGGTTTAGAACTGGCAGATTTATTGTAGAATTTTTCAACGGAATAGACGATATCAACTTAACAAGTTCATCACAAAAATTGAGTCTTACGTTTTAGTTGTTGGCTATTTTCTTGAGGGTTCGTACGTGTAATGTATTGTGCAAGTGTAAATTGTATACGGTATGTTTCATTGACACTTTGCTTGTGGAGGAAGTCATGAAACCAAGCTAAAAAATAAACACCGTCCTATCGATGTGACCTCTATGTATGGTCCAAAATTCTCTTTTTAGCACATTTATTTTATTTTTCATTGAATTTTCACATTTTTCCATGCGTTCTTTTAACATAACACTGGCATCTTTAGGAAGTCACACTATGAAGTAGCACTAAAAATAAAATCAAAACCTGGTTGCCATTGATTTAGTCACAGAACCGCAATATATCCATGGAGAAATCTGGGAATTAACTGAAAAATGTAAAAATGTGCTAGCATCTTAGGGAGTTACGTAAATAGTTACAACTATACAAAATCGTGGAACATACATGGGGATTAGGGATTAAATATAATTATTGACATTTCCTACCACCTGAATATTGATGATACTCTACTAATAAACACCTCCTAATAAACACCTCTTCACCCCCTTTGAATTCACTAGACAAAGACAAAACAATAAATAGCTATTCATCTGCTACACATTGTTTTAAGGGTTTTTTTGTATATCAACTTTAAATAAATAAATAAATATGTGTGGACATTTCACACAGCTCCATCTAGCCCCAAACTAAGCATAGCTTGTACTATGGGAACCAGATAACTGATACAGTACTTGTATACTTTTTTGTTTGTAAATACATATATAGAATACAATATAACACCCAAACGCAGAACAAACATCTATGTTCATCACACAAATGTTTGCCCCGGGTAGGAATCGAACCCACAGCCGTCAATTCAAAAGGCAGGGATACTATCAACTGAGCTATCGGGCCCGTCTCGATTTTGTGTGACATAATTCTACTATCGTATACAGTTTATCCTTGCACTATCAATAAATATACACGGCCTTATTAATAACGTGGAGTAGTTTTGGACTAGTTAAACCACCTTTTGTCTTTTTCGATCAAGTTCGATATTCGAATGACAAAAAAAGACAAAAGTTGGCATAACTAATCCAAAGTTACTCCACGGTTATAAATAAGGCTGAAAGGGCCGTTTATATGTAAATACTGAGAGTCATTGGATAAGTTACCCGTGTAATGTCTTCGAAACCAATTACCTCAATTTCTTTAGTGTACACGTTACATTCTAGAGGTGTGTAATATATTCTGTTGTAGTTGTAAATTGTAAGTATTGTACGAGGGCGCACAACTCACGGACCGTTAGAGGCAAGAAGTAATATACATAGAAATCACTGTAACCTCTATTATACTAATACGCTGGACTTCATAAAGACCAATTAGACCGAAGCTTAGAATATCAAATAAGGAGTGACGTCACTACAAAAAAGAAGAACGACGGTATACAACTTAGGCTGAGATAGAACGGGACAGACAATATTGATCTTGCATCCCTTACGCGTACGATCGATTGGCGAATAGTATTTTTGTAAAACTATTCTTATCTAAAAGGGCACGCGGAAGCTCCTTCTATAGAGTAATATTTACTAAATATTTAATATTCTAAGGATTGAAGGCGTTTAATTTACGCCATTTTGGCGCTGATTGCTAAGAGTGACATAGTGAGCGTCCACGGTACTAAATAAACCAAACAATAAACGTGATGGATTTTCAAATTATAGGTCTCAAAATATTGCAACGTACAATGGCGCTTTAAATCAAATCGGCACAAGAAATTGTTATTTAGATGCGATCATCTCTCCAGCGTACTAGTTATGATATGACACAAATAAGTTGAGCTCTGGCGAAGGAGTACGTAATTTGAACAGTGGAAATATCTTGGCCTCCTCTCAGTGACATTTGAGTTTATTAACACTTAAAGCTTAGAAATAAACGATTATATTTGTTTATCCTGAGTTTAAGATGGATGTTTGTATTTCATAAATTGTATCAGATCGCGTGGCTTAATTCCTCGCCCGTTTTCGCCCATAACTACATTTTCTGTGTATATTTATTCAATGCTAATAGACACGTAACGAGCATGCTATTAGCTAATTAGTTGTAATTTGTAAATACGAATTCAGTAATACTGAATGTATCTAAGAGGTTTCATGTCTCGACAAGTGCACCAAGAGCGCAGTATTCATAAAACTTATTTCTTAAAGTTCTTATTATTTAACAAAATATTAGTCACTAATGAGGTAATTTAGTGTAGGGCCGACGTAATTACTGATACTGTCACGAGAGAAAGTGCTTTACCAGCACGGCTAGTAATAGCTATATAATCGATATATTTCTTCTCTCGATAATGCGTTTGACCAATGAAGGATCACGTGCATGACATCATAAACTTTTTGTCTGTTTTCATTGGTCAAACGATACTTAACTAACTGATATTAAATTTGAGAGCGATTTCATGCTGACCTAAGTAATAAAGGCGTCTTATGCTTGGTTTGATACGCTCTTTTAGCCGAGTCAGACTTAGACATAAATTTCAAAAAGGGTAGTTATTGGTTTATTAAATTCATAAAAATGCTACATTAGCTAATTATTATGGAGATCGCTCTCAGAAGTAAGATCAGATAAGAAATATGAGCCTAGGGGATAAGTGTGAACTTAGGAGCTAACTATTGGTGCAGACGGGCATTAATTTTGTCTTTATGGCCTGTATTGAACGACGACACGTCGTCATCTGAATGAAATCTTGATTTGAAAGTTGTTGTATAATGTGGTTCTAAGAATCTTTAAAAGCTCAAAATTGTTGATAGCTTTTATACGTATAGACTTCAACGACGAAGCACTTAAAATTTTTTAATTGTCACAAATATTAAGCGCATTATAGATAGTTTAATTAATTATTTTTAATGACCGTGGCAACGGAGGTCAATTATGTTTTAAGTGGAGATTTTTGTTTGACATCAATTTAAACTGTTTAGTTTAAATTGATGTCAAACAAAAATCTAGTGTTATCTTTGTTTACGTCGGCCATGACAATAAACAATATAAGGCGGTGGAGATGTATGTTTTTGTACATTAAACACTAAATGGGAGTCAATGAATTTTATTTATATGTATGTAGACATGTACGTAGCATAATGTTTGTAAATATTATTATTCTGTAAAATGCTAAATCATGAATAATTTTTAATATAAATACTAGTTACACAATATTGTTTTATTTTATTTTTGTAAGCTATGCTCTCTCCAAAATGTATCTAATCATCGACCGTTCGTTGACTACAGCAAAGAGATCTATCTTAGACTTAGAGGATTTGCGCCGTGGCTTTTTCCGCATATTATATCTTCGCTTTGGAGCATATCTTACTTACCATAGGGTGCACTCCTCCTGCGGACGTAGCCTTCTCAATCCTCTTATCTCGGCAACAGTCCAAGCCGAGGCTCGCACCCCAGGGGTGCCCTAGAGCTAGTTGTCCCCCAATTTGGTCGGCCGGGTGCCTTAAGCTCCCGCCCGGGGACAACTAGCGGTAAAAGTAAAAGTCGGCGGAGACAACAGCAACAGCCCGTTCAAAAAAAGGAGGATATCTTCATACAATCCAAGACACCCCGAATGTTTAAAAACCTTTAATTAAAAAATATTTATTTCTGACAAGCAGTACTTAGTTCGGTGTATTGGGTTTACCAAGATGTGGATTTTTACATAGGATTGGTTGTGGCTCGGCGGATGCACGTGCTACTTTCAACCAGGGTTATCTGTTTTAACCACATCGTTCGAATCATAGACTAGTACCTATTGTATAATCTAAGTTCGCCTCGAATTGGCGACTTGCTAAGTTGTAGGCTAAATTTGTACAAGGTGATGGAAACCATCGAGAATAACATTTAAGACCTTCAAAGACTGAGGTGAATCGACGATCTGGTCAAAACCGCGGGGAGTCGATGGATGCAGTCGGCGAGCAGCCGCTCAAAAGTGACGCTCTGTGGGGGAAGCCTATGTTTAGCAGTGGACCTCTTCAGGCTGATGATACTCTCTGTGAGAGAAGGCGCGTGTCCAGTAATGGGCCAATAATGATAGCTGCTGGTGCTGTTTTTCTTTTATTCTGGTACCTACTTCTTCCATTCTACTTACCAGAAGCGTATAGGGCAATACTAGAAGAAGCATGTGCCTCTAACCCCGTTACAAGTGACTTTTCCGCACCATAGCTACCGATTACAAAGTTACATTATAATTTGTACGAACAATGCTTTAGTGCTGCTAAATTTGATTGAAATGACCTTCCCGCACATTTATTGCCGCCATCGAGTTATCAAACATGCTACGCGGCACGTGACCCATTTTCTAAAACTGTGTCATCCTCGCGTGCGTTCTAAGATATTTATGAATGGCTACAAACGTGGTCGTAGTAATGGGGGGCAGGAATGGGCATTTTCCCTGGAAGACATTTTCGAAGAAGTAAATCATTCATTATCATATCCGTTTTTTAAATGTTAGGTACTTATACAAGTTGAACACCAGAGCTAAAGCCTGTTCATTGTCATAATTACCTACAAGTTTTCACAATGTTTCTACCTATTTGGATTGTAAAAAACATCACAAATTAGGTAATGGTGAAGTTGGGGGAGGCCTATGTTCAGCAGTGGACATCTACGGGGTAGGTGATCTTCAGAACCTCGGCTATTTAGGTGCGCTGTATTTAAAATTTGTGATAGGTATGTGATATTTACTTACCTATAGCGTATTCGTTGTTTATACTTATTTAACTTCACGACCCGCCAATAAGACATAATAGGCATGATGACAAAAATAATTTTTTTAGAAATTATTTTAAAATTATGTTCCTCAAAAGATAAACACTTGTGAAAACAAAAATTAAATATCTCGAAAAATCACAAGTTACAAGCGTTTTAAAAACCGGAATAGAAAGAGATAGCTCAAACGGCCAGTGACGTCAGAGGAAGTTCGTTATAGTACCTCATTACTAAGCTGTGGTAGTTTTTCATACAATCTCTTTGGCATGTGACGTCACGAGTAGATTTTTCATAGTAACTGTGGGGGCGCTCTGTTTTGCGAGAAAGGGACAGGGGATGCCTCCTGTAGAAACTTTAAAAGCTTATTTCTCCGTGATTTATTTACCGATTTTGCTTATTTTTTCAATTATTGCAATCATTTTGAATCTTCTTTATGAAAGTAATATTTACTTGTTCATTTTTAATAGTAGTCATCATGCCTATTGGGTTTAAAAAAAATTGATTTAAACTAGGTAAGTACCTAATAAGGTAATTTAAATCGGTTTTTGTTATTTAGATGCAATATAAGTTTACGTAGCCCTGGTTTCGTCCTTGAATGCAAGAGAAGGCACCGTATTGTAGGTCTAGCGATCGATCGCCGCGCCCGGTACCGGCAGGACGAGCGTTGCTGAAAAAACATGAAAAATGTGCCGAATACCTGACATGTACATTACTACACTACATTTTCTAGCTGGATATTAAATTAGGCTTAGGTACAGCTTAGGGTGAGTTTTTTGATCCGTACCTAGTTAAAGTACCTAACCGCCGATCTTGTAAGACTTTTTAACCATTGGTATTATATTATCTGTGCCATAGATACCTTAACTATTATTGATCAAAAAACCTACTTATAGTTTTATTTAAGCTAACTGATGTTTAGCTCTACATTATTAGTTGCGCTAATTTAGATGGTTGACAGAACTAATTATTTAAGTAGGTACCGTTGGCTAGCCATGAATGTGACCCATAAATGCTAATACGATTGTTTTGCCAAAATGGCGTTCCGCTGCACTTTATGAAAGAGTGCTAAGCTCTGCATGGAGGCCCATACCGTCACCTGAAGAGAGTCTGAAATTCTGAACAGTATGCTTTTCCTGCTATAACTTTTTTTGCACACAAAATTGCCTACCTTCATATATTTATAAGCAAGAAATCGATCTAGCGAAGAAAGCTCGAAAAAGTTAATAGGCAGTAGTCAGGCAGGTAGGCAGTAACGTCAACAGCAGGATAGCTTTTAAGTAATTTTATGTAGCACAATAATTTTTATACCAACCGATTAGATTAGAATTGCCTTGCGTTTTTGCACAAGTACACGGTAGCGAGTCACGTTATGATAATATGTAAAATAAGGAAGTTATGGCTTATCGATTTGCCATAACCACAAACCACTGGAAGTTATTCTTTTGTTTCTTGCTCCATTTAAGTCATCAGGCACTTGCAAAATATTCTTCGAGTTGGCTTGGCGTGAAGAGGCCTAAATACCACATATCCTAATAAGAATGCTCTTCTAGCAGCAGCTTTTTTTTTCCTGGGTAAGTATATATCTAATCTGGGTCTTTTCAAGTGAAGAGTGAATGGGCATCTCATGGGAAAACGTGCTCCACCTTAAACAACTTCGTCACTTACCATCAGATGAGAGGTTGTCAAACGTATGCTCATATTAACTTAAAAAAAAGAAATAATTGCTTCGTGTACCTACAGGTATTTTTATCGCTCGCTCAAGTGAAAATCAGTTATAGGATGCACGATGTACCATGAAATTACAGTAGGTAAGTATAGGTATGGTGTAAAAAGGCAAAGGCAAAGACATTAGATTAAAATACATTCAGAAACTTTACAATAATGAACATAGCATGGTCCATCAAAATTTCAATTGGGAAGTAGGTATATAGGTATGTACTAATAGGTAGCTTGCATAGTTAGCAAATAATTTGGCGATTTTAAGCAATTTAAACCAACTTACAAAGGTCATTCACACTTGTAGTAGGTACCTACCTACCTACATAAGTTAACAAAGAAATTGAAAAGCCTATTGTCAAACCGCACTTCGGGCCATAGATAGACATACGAACTACAGTCCTACGACCTACTTTACTGCTATTTCATTACTCTATTTGTAAAGCACAACACCCCGGCAAACGTATAATGATTTGCAGAACTGTTAACCCTTAAAGAAAATAGTGTTATTCTTACTTACAGAACAGTTTTAACTTTCTTTCAGAACTAACGTGTTTTGAGCTCATTTAGAGCTGGGCAAAAATAAAAAATAACTATGAAAATGCACAGCAATTGCACAAAGACGTAAGTACCTATCTCCATACTATGCTTAACCTAATGTTTATCTTTTGGTGCCTCTCCACTAGCTAGGTTCCTACCTACTTGAAAATCGGCAGTCATTAGCCCTTTTTTTTCTTGTTCCTAAACAGATGTTGATCCTTTTTATTCCAGTCGATTAGCTGATAAGTGGTTCAGATGCGTTTTTTTTTTAATTATGGGCGGAGGTTTACTTTTTTATCATGCGACTGAAACATTCATCGTGCACGTTTTTTAATTGCTTAAGTTAGGTTTACTAAACGATTGTAGGTACATGAAAGCGCGTTTCCTTTGTCTCTATTGATTCTGCTTGTTTTATTTTATGAATATACTGCAACGCTCTATTATAGGTTGATTGTAGGTACTTATTTCCTACGCGCAAGCAAAATTTTGTTCAATATTCCGACCTGCAAGTTATAAAAATAACTCACTATATTAACTTGGGTAATAGCGCGATGTCATTGGCTTCAATAATTTCTATGAATCTTAATTACCTTTTTTATTTTAAAATAAATACAACTCGAATAATTATTATATTTATTTGTTTGTAATAAAATACGTTTTTATTACGAGTTGTTCATATCGTATACTAATGAAAACATGCACAAAAGCGTGCACGATATCATTTCGTATTCCCGCAACTTCGCGAATCATTTCACGACTCGCCAGTATACGGCTATAGCCGCCCAGTCTCAGTCGAACTTTTTATCGATGATACCTTTCATTCTACAATATTTTCTGCCTACGTTTATAATTATAAGAATGTGTTATATGACTGCTTGTTTTGTGATATGAACATCTTTGTTGGGACAAGTGAAAATATTAGTTTAAATGTTTGCTTTGCACTCACGGCGATTGCGTAGGTAAGGCATTTTAATGTTAGTGAAGTGCTTTCTAAATGAGTTGGTACTTGATTCCCATTGAGATATTATTTATAAAGAATAATTATGAGAATGAACAAAAGGTCAGTTATTGCTGCAATGTCGTAGCAAGAAGGGTTCGTTATTCAACGCAATCGTGATGTTGGACGTATTCAATTACATGTGAGATTTAATTTCCCAATGACGTGTCAAGTCGTGCCTTTTTAAAATAATGGCCAGTGTCGACAGTGCGTGATACAATTTAGCTTAATTTCACAGATTGAATATTTAACCACTAGTGGCGCCTTACAGATTTCTCCATGCAATCTTTAGCGTCAAATTTATCCCATAGTTTAAGTTTACAAAAATATATTTTCCGAAAGGATATTTCATTTTGTGTCAGGAGGCTGAGCGTCCCGACCTCGGGGTCGATACGACGACGGGTACGAGAGAGGCAACAAGCGGAACGGACGAGATTAGAAGGCGAATCACTTGCGAGAGAGCGAAAGCTTCTGAGACAAAAAGACAAATTGAAAAATCAGAGACAAGTAATTTTCACTACATCACAGTGCACTTTCATATACCCAGTAGGTATGGAATGTTCATCATCTGTTGTAGATTTCAGGACGTGAAGAACATTTCATTTTAATTCAGTACTTAGATCATCATTCCAATAAGTATAGGTTTACAGGCAATTTCAAATCCTTTTGATGATAATGGAATTAATTATTTAAGTATCCTAAGTGTCAATTTAAAAAGCATACATACTTAGTATCTGAACGAGGCGACTGTGTGGAACAGCAAGCTATTAACCACTTATGACTAAGCTTTCCATAGAAATATTGTAATGACTGTGGTGTAGGTATGCCACTCTTACGTCGGTATAAATGTTAACGACGTTTTTGTTGTGGCAGGCCCGGAAAGAGCTGGCGAACTACGAGCCGTGGGGGCGCGAGGGCGGAGGCGCGCCCAACGCTCGCGGCATCCGCTTCACTGACATTCGAGCTAAGGGCATCTACCCGGAGGATGAACTGAAGGCAATTTGTTTCCAGATCATTTAAATAAATTAACTGATTAATACTGTGTTACCATTTGCAATACTTAGATACAGGGTTATTTAAAAATGCAGCTAACTAACAAGCCACTCAGTTTCTGCATACTGCTCTCAAACCAATTTTGTTCTACCCCTTGCCTCAAAAACGTATACCTACTTACATACTCAGATAAAAAATATGATATTTTTATATGAGTCTTACAAAAAAATAATAGATTCTTTCTGCGAGCTTTGTATCAAATATATCGACTGATGCGGTTAATTAAGACGTAAGCCAAAAAAATATACCATAATTAATGAATACTACATATTATAATATAGTTAGCCCTATTTAGTCGTAAATAGAATTAACTATACGGAAATTCGGGAAGTATCTACTATTTCACCGAGCTGCGTGATCATGGCATGAATCATTGCTTATGGCTGACCTATATAATACAAGCGAATATTCAGCTGCTCTACTTCGCTTGTGATTTACTAAGCTTTCATGCATCAATAAAATAAAACTCCCTTAAATCATAAATAGAGCACGACAATCAATCAATTAAATTAGTGGGTCATGTCATGTCTGCCCATAGAAGTTAATTTAGATAGGCAGATCCAATTTTGAACACCATTACAAATTACAATGGTAGGTTCACAGCCAGTTTTGGCAAATACAAATTGCCTTTGGGTTGTGGTTAATAAAAAAATTCCAAATTACATAATGTTTAGCCTACTTTATTAATTGCACCGCGTAAAAAATAGGTAAAAATAACATGTGAACGATGACACCAATAAATCTTTATAAGGTAAAGGGTCGCTTGTAGCACCTATCATTAAGGCGCGGGTACACAACGCCAAGTTACGACACCAAAATGAATTATTATAAAAAATGTGTGAATGACCGGCCTCTGTGCAGAGGATACGAAAAGTTGACACACGGTTGTCTTGTTTTCATCATCGGCTTTTTTACATAATTTGTTGGTACGATAACTCATGCATTAAAAATAACTACCGAAACAGGTTATTATTAAAATTGGCACTTATAAACTTTTATTGCTTTTTCACAGACAATTTTGGTATTACTGAGTAGCAATGAGGTGAAGTTGTTGGATCATTGATGAAATTATTTGGTTTCGTCAGTGAATTAAGAATAGGTTCGCTCTATTGCGCTGCTAACATGATGCTATGCTTAGAACAATAACATTAAGTAGCTACCTATATTAAAAATTCCGATGAGATTTTGACTCGTAAACGTGCTGAAATTAGCCTATTTGCAATACATGGTTTGATTTGATTTTGATTTAAGTGGTACTTTAATATTGTCGGATAGCATACCGGCGGCATGTCATTCGAAGTATTTCGAATACCAACTCAATCTTCTTCTTCTTCTTCTTATGGTGCCATCTCCTACCGGAGGTCGGCTATCATTAGGGCAATCTTTATTTTGGATGCTGCTCAATAACCAACTCAATAAAACGAACTAACTATGAGTGATTTAATTGTCTATTTTTCTCCAGTCACTATTCAAATTCTAGTATTGGTTAAATAAAATCAAAGTAATCTTGGTTTTAATAGGACAATTAAAATTAAATTTTAAATAAATATGGTAGTGAAATAATGGACACGTCGACGTGTAAGAAATCAAATACATAAGGACATAATTCCCAGTTTATTCTCTGTTTATGATGTGAAAATATGCTAGTTTATAAGTTTAATCTAGGAGTGTTCCAGGGAGTAAAACTCCGCGATGGTGGCCACTGGGACACGTCGCCACTTCGCCGACGCAGGCCGCGGCAGACTCCGCTGCGCATCCGTGAGGACCCGCAATGTTACTACGCAGACAACCTGCGCAAGAGTGTAGATAATCACATTCGGTATAAGCAGACTCCGGGACAGAAGTTTCTTTATAAGGAGATTTTAGGTTTGTGACGCTGATGGGTTAAGGTGATTGATGCATGTTCCTAAGTTTACGTAAGTATAGGTAACCTGAAATTTGTATGATCGTAAAGCCTATAACTTATGCGATACAAAAAAGAACTCATTTGAATTCTATGCTATTCTATTTTTGTTTTGATTTTATTTTGGGGTTTTTATTGCAAATCATTGTAACAAATATAATGCTTGTTGCAGATGATATGGTACAGAAAAGGCAGAAAACTTTAGATGAACAAATAAGAAAGAATTTGGAGTACGAACAGAAGATGGTAAATTTATTAGTTTAAAACGGATTTCTTTTGATGGTATAATATAATGTGTTTCATATTTTCAGCACCAGATGGAGACTCCCTGGGGTAAGCCAGGCCCTGGCGGAACTACGTGGAGGAACCCCCGAGATATTGGAGTAAATTTCTCGAAGTCTATGGTAAGTCATATTATTATATCAATCCTACAATACTTAGTTATTTGTCTATTCTAGCTGTATACTTGAAGTCATGAACTGTTGGGGGTAGGCTATGTCTTATTAATTCCATTTGCTCAAACTTTTCCATTGATGAGCTGAAATGGTTTTCGTTTTTTGTTCCATTTTCAGGGTTGGACCGACAATGAAATTTTCGATAACATGAAAGGGGACCGCCAACGTCAACAAAGGTCTTCGCTTACTTTACCCGATGTAAAGACAGTCGATGATTCTTACAAGCAATATCTACGTGAAAGAGATAAAGTTCATTTTTCTGGTGTAGCAGATAAATTACCAGACATCGATCGCAATAATAGTGCTAACATTAATGAAAGAAAAGAGCTCTACGAAAAGAAAGAAAGCAAGCCAGTTACTTTTTCCACGGAAGAAGCTGAGAAGCTAAGTCCCAAAAATAGATACTATGCCGATAGGTCCCCTAGAGAAGAAGTGAAGTTAGTATACCCTAAGGATTTATATGAGAAACTACCAAAATACGACTCAAACTTTGATGAATCTTTGAACACTATTAAAAAGCCGACCCCTGAAGAGGCTATACTTCGCTTGACTGGTGGCATCGAACTGGTTCCGTTACTTGCACGGAGGAGGCGAGTAGGCGCACGCACTCTGCCATCCAGTGATGTAACGCGACCACCGGAGCAATCATGCCAGTAAGTATATACGTCCATTCCTCACAACCTCAAAACTGAAATTACAAAAGAATTTGTTCTTTTGGTCTGAGGTACCCCGTCATTAGTGTTTAGGTGGTTATGCGTAATGAAATAATAGTAAAGCCGGACATATGATGCTGCATATTTACTGCTTTTGAAATAAATTATTTGACTGAATAGATTAAAATTCAGACAATTAACATATTTGAATGGAAATATGTATTCAAGGTCGCTTAAAAGAATAGCATTTTAATTTCATGAGGTCATGAGACTTGACCTTAATGTAGAAAACTATTAAGCCCACAGTGCCACATAATTAATACCTATAGAAGAAGTACCTACAATTTCTTTAACACAATCAATCGCCGCAGGCGCATATCAAAGGTTACGTCTAAACAGTGAATATGGCATACGCATTGTACGCATCCATGTAAAATGTCAACAGATGTTGTAACAACGTAAAATTATGGTACGCTGCACCTTCTTACGCATTAAGTACAGCTATATTCCGTGAATACCGGCTGCTGAGAGAAAATCGTGCTTATGTCATGTTTTAAGTTGCTTAGTTCATTGATTGAGTATTCTTGAATCACAGTAAAAACAGCTACTTAGCTGCGAATTGGGTGCGAGGTAGATTACATAGGCGTAACTATCATCATAACATTATCCGACTATCTGAGAGAAGAATCGAATAATGCTTGACTGTCGGTGATTTAGACTATTTTAGAATGATAGCTGGTGTCTCAACTCAACACCCATTTTGTGGTGCTTAATGGCCGCTGGAGTATCACCGAGCGGCGATAGGATTGCATCATGGCTTTCTATCGGAGCGCGAGGTGGTCGCCTCCGTCTGTCGTCATCTACCTGACATTACACGTGCGAAGATTTATGGATTTCATTAGCTGAATATTTACTTCGCTATGGCCCGCCTGATATTGATCTTGACGAGGCTTGATGCACAAAGATATTTACAATTTCATTAAGATACACACGGTTCGTTAAAACGCCTATCTGCGATGGAACTTCGTGCTGACCCGTTGAGGTTTTAAGTCGATAAAGATTCAATTAGATAAGCTGCTGCGCATAAAAGAAGTAGTTGATAACATTTTGGTCTCATAAGTGGGTCGTAAAATATGGTAATACGCCAGTGGAACTATCGCTCGTGATGTAATATAACCGATTTAAAATTGTTTTTTATTTAAAGGTGGCGCGAAATGCTAGACACAGAACATTTAAATATATTGAAACACCAAATTATGGCAAAGTGCCAGCAAAAGGAGGTGAGTGAGATTAATAAAATGCTAAGTCTGTTTATTGATTTCCGTTGGACTAGATTTGGGGGAGCGGTCAACAAGAATAATTTAATTGAGGCAGGTATGTGTTAGTTAGATCATACATTGAAATATTTGCTTTATTTATTTTAAATCGGGATACTTAAATGATATTAATATTTTTAATAATCTAATTCATGTCTTGCTAATTTATAAGCGCCCGTATTTGAAATTGCGTGCTGTATTAAAAAACTGCTAGACTAAAATGAGAGTGGGCAGGACACGTAAGCCGGATGCACCCAGGGCAAGGATGATCCTAAGGACGGCTAAAAGATTAGGTAGTGAACCCAAATTCATTCATCATTCATTCAATTTCATTTATTTTCTCTAAATGGCAGGTGAGTCGGCTAAACTCAGCGGAGAGCGTTCGCTTGCACCACGCGACCTGGGCCTCGCTGTGGGGCCGGCCTGGCCACGGTGCTCCGCAGCAGCGCGGCAGATACGCCAGGAGCAATCTGGCACGACTGCTCTATGTCACTCCACTAGCGCACCACAGGAATGACCAGTGTGTTTAGGGACAACCGAAATTATCAGTTTATCAACTTCGTCTGTAATAATTATGTCCCACTCAGCAAATAGTTATGTTTACTAGTCACACCACAAAGATAATCTGTAGTACTTTTAAAGGTAAAAAATGACGTGACGAGCTAGTCGTTCACCTGATGTTAAGTGCTACGGCTGTATAATTATCGATTTTACGTCGGTAGAATTAATAATATTCTATAATAGTCTATAATAGTTCTATATAATAGTTCTATAATAGTATGTTTGCTTGTTATAAGTATGAATAATGCATGCTAAGAAAAAGTCAATCCGGATGTCTGTCTATAGGCGATTTAGGCACCTGTCTATGGTAATTTCCTGCTACGTATGTTAATAGATAACATAGGTGATAAATTTTAGGAAATCTTGTGTATATTATATATTATTATTACGTAATAAAAATGTTCACATAACAAATATATAGTAGATTTCAATAGCTCTATTATAAGAAGAGGATCTTCTTATCTTGTATTAGCAAGTGTGGCCATTATTGTATGGCTGCCTTACCCTTCTTTTTTGTACAACAAATGGCTTTTATATTTACCCGATACTATAATAAATATTCAGGGTTTTGCACTTCAGCCACAGTATATTTAAACAATAAAAATAAATACACTTTGATTTTATTTTATACACATTTTTATTATTGAACTAAAAATAAATGTAATTTACAAATCAAATGACCCATCGAAAAGGTCTCGATTCAATGTTTACATTCTCCGTCCTCTTCATCCTAAATGAGAATAAGAGATAAAGGAAAAAGAGCAAGACTTCGATTTAGAATTGAAGGCGAAGGCAGTTCTTTTTTTCGATATCCATTCATCTTTTTCTTTTCCTTTTCTCTTCTTGACAGGGTTAGGGTATAGTGCGAAGCCGAGGCGAATCAGCAAGTACCTAATTATCTTTTTTGCTACCTGCCATCGTTATGATCTCCTGTATTATAGAATGTACCACGCCCGGTGTTGCCTTATGCATGACGGTATAAACGTTACATTTTGTGGCATTGTGTATCACAATTGTCACAAAAATGCAGGACGTTTTCCCAGACATGACGTTCGACGAACTCTTTTTAAAAGTCAGTGCGACAGAAGTACCAACTACGAAAAATAAGGTAGGACAACCTATGTAATAGAGCAAATTCTGTGGGCAGAACATAAAATATTTCACAACTGGCGTAGTCAAACATGAAACAAATTAAGGAATTGCCTTGAGATAAGTGCTAAGTAGCGCGGAGGCAAGAAATAAAACGATTAAAATCATCATGTTGTTTCATTAACCAAAAGGTTTTAAGTTTCTTTAAGAAAATGTCCAAATTGTTCTGTTATTTCCAGTTCTTGTGGGTTTTATGGTATCAAATGTTTAGATGGAAGATAAATACGGTCACTACGTTTGTATTGCCCAATGCATTCCGATGAAGGGCCACCCATCGGGATCTATTCTTATCGGCCTACGTACATAATTAGTAAAGTACAATACGATGCGTGTATAAAACTAATTTGCTGATGAAAACTACTTTCATGTACAGTTAAAATACCTCTGTACAAGCGTACCAAAAAAGGTAAGTATAATACACTTTGCCGTAGGCATCCGAAACCCTAATACGGCCTTCTTCATCTCCAATATTACCCAGCAATTTACTGTGTAGCAATTGAAAAATAAATTACATTTTGTACTAACCTTCATAAGATTGTACTTCAAATTAAATCTCGCGTCTTATCATTTTACTATTGTTATGGTTTGGAAAGAGTGAATTATTGGTAGGCACTTAGTTTAGATCTCCGCATATTTTTGTTTTAGGTTTAAGATTAATTTGACTTGTGGTTCTTAGTGAATAATAATACCTACTTACTGATATAAGCTACTTGTATAGGTATTATATTATCTGGGGTAACAGAGATATTACAATAGTATATTTTATTGCGAATACAATTTATTTTCATACTTACCATATCAATATTTGGAATAACACTGAAGAATAATTAATATGCTATAGCTAGTATCTGCCCGACTCTAGAATACTATGCCTAGAGTCTAGAGTAACCTAAGCTCCATATATTACAAAAACAGGCAGTCGCTCAGTCGCAAAACCATAGAGCAAGAAAAAGTCTTAGTTTTGTTCTGTGCGTAAAACGACCCTCGATAGTTGAGATTTCATTCATAAAATCGTTTAATGAATGAAATCTTGACTTAAGCGCCGATCGATGACTGAGCGTCAATTATTCTTAGGCCACTTCTATATACTTTTATTTGGGAACTGTTTGTGTGCACGTCTGTAGACGTAACGATAAATATTGCGTTCATCTCAAGAATCGTGAGTATGCTGTATCTATTACATTCACACGTTTTTAAGATATTAAAACCTTTGTATCTACGATAATGGGTGATTATTTCAACGTAACCATGGAATATGTATTGTAAGTAGATAACTGCTTAAGCAACGGTAACTCAAAACTTCGTACTTAAAAGATAATCATGTCTATTTCTTAATTTAATTACAAGCTATCTTGTTTCATGTTTATTTATATTCTTTCCGTGAAATAGGGTTTCTCAATCTCATTTATTCATGCCTTTTTTATCTACGTGAAATGATGCCGTTATCTTTTTCTTAAGCACAGGTTAATTTTATTGATATTTTATTTCTAACGACATTTATGTTTATTGGGTTTGTTTCTTTTTTAAGTAAAATGCAAATACAAATTATTATTATTATGACGTACCTATGTAAGTTTGATTTTTACGAATTAGTCGTATTACATAAACATATTAATAAGTTATTAAAATACTAATAAGTACTTAGAACCTACACGCCTTCAAGCAAATGAGCAATGAAGACCGTAAACTCCGTTACGGCTATTATATAGTCGATTACCTGTTCACTACAGTTATTAAAATTACCTAATTGTTCATGGATGTCTAAGGCGGTATCGCGTGGGTTCCGTACGGTGAAATCCATAAAGCAAACAGAAAAGTGCGTATATTTAAATGACGCGACGCGACGTCCGGAGAAAGCCTCGTAATATGACGAAATGACGATAAACCACTAAAACACTGACACCACCGAGGGTGTGGCTGAAACTCTATACTATTTTGACAAGCCATCATAAGATGCGGGATATGTGAGGCTGAGGCGTGTCCTGGGGAAAATTTTAAAATTAGCAAGCGGTTGATTATACCTACTTGTTTGATTTACAGTAAAAAGTTTATAGATTGATATTTACTAAAACGCTTTCTAGCCTCTCAAACTAAGCAAAACCTGTAGGCTGCCTACTATGGGAACATAGAATTCAATACTTATAAATACTGATTTGTTTGTAATTTCTAATACTATACAACATAATAACCAATAACGAAATAAACCTTGATATGTTACCTAAATCCGTAAAGCTTAATGGTACCCTTACAATGTATGAAAACTCAGCATCATGAATAAAAAGTAAGTACCTACAGACCTATACCTATACTATCTCAAAAAGAATATACACAAAATAACATAATCATTAAACGCCGTATTGCATGACTTATAGTCTTATAAACCGGCGTTCAATCACACCTTCTCACCTATGGGCAAGCGGGCGAGTTATGCAGCTTACAAAACATAATTACTCCTAAACACGCTGTCAGTTAGCACGTGTTCATCACACTCATCTAACTTACCGAAGGGGTAAGACACCTTGTAAAAGAAAAGTGATTGATGTTCATTGATCAATAGTCAAGCTTTGTGTTATGAGTTAACTCTTTTTACTATATGACATTATTAGACACAATACTATAGGTAAGTAACTATAGAATAGTGTATTCCTTCATCTTCTATCGTAGCGTATCTTTGAAAAGAGCTGAATTTGCAATGTTTGTGTATCTTTAGATATAATTTTTCTTTAGATATCTGCGTTGACAGCTAATATAATAGTACAAAGAATACTCTTTGCATCATTTATGATTCGTTAATACAATAACAATAATGAAAAATGATCAAGCACATCAATCAACTCTCTCTTTAATTTCTGCGTGACAATGTTTTCATTTTTATTGTAATCTCATAAGTTTATTTGTGTTACACAATACAATAAAAATAACAATTTAAAAATGTTTTCTTCATTATTACTTCCTCCTTGCAAATGTACCTATGCACAGTAAAAGTGTTGTGTATTCGTTTGTTTTCTTAATTAATCTACTCTACATTATGTAATATTTATTCTAAGATGTGCCTCCTACTGATTCATTAAAGATGAAAGTCCACTCTGCAACAAGTTGTTTGTACTTGCGTTGGAATGTTGATGAAATATCCGAAACTGAAAAAATCAGTAGGTATCATGCATGTATTATTGAAATATATGTGTCAGTAAGTAGCTAGGTAGATAATCTATATCTATACATATAATAAAACTGTAGAGATAAAAAAATCTGTAAATGAAAGATATCGAAAAAAAAATGACACAGGTTGGCTTGAAATTTTTCGCTGATCACGTTAAGCTACTTTTTAGACATTTTGTCTGTTTGTTTGTTTGTTACGGCACAAGTCCGAAAATACTGAACGGATTTTCATGCGGTTTTCACTAATAAGCTTAGAAAAACCCGGCGCAAAACATAGGATATATTAAATTTTATATATCGTTAATTTTTTTTTTGGTGAAAATGATTAAGATTTCATTATGAAACAGAACGGGATTTTAACAAGATGGCTGCTTCAAGGCCTCAAGGTAAGTTTAGTTTCTTTTATTTTGGCTCCAAACATAGTGTAGGTATTTTGCCAGTGTCAAAATGTAAGTTATATTTTGGCTACTTACTATAGATGAGAAAAAAAATGTTAATCTGCTACACTGCTACTGACGGTAATTTTATCTCGGGTTTATCCGGATGCACAGTTTAAAGAAAAAAACTCTGTTACTATTATGGCGCGGCTTCATATCCGCTCGAACCTGTTGAGTTGGCGCGCAAAAACATCTATGTTAACTATCCTCGATGTTTTGGTAGCGCCCCAACCTGGACACACAGTCAATTTGTTTGCCTGCTGCGTGACCATAAAATGAAGGAAGCAGTAGAGTTTTTCGGGCTACGGCGAAATACATCGCGCGATAACTTCGTCTGCGCTCGATGCAATGCAGATAAGAGAAAAACAATGTGTTCATTATGTAAGTACCTATACCCATGGAAGTCATATGTATTTACATATAGATAAGTTTTTTCGTTAATCTGTGGTCCAAACTAAAAAAGAGGATAGGTATGAGAACCTTCTTGAATATGAGCACGACACAGAGAACAAGTAATTTAGAAAACTAAAAACTTCTTAGACTTTTTTTATAAGTTTTAAGGCTTCACGCGATATCATATTTAGCCAATATTGAAACATAACTAAATTATTATTCATGTTTTCGATTTATAGGGTTTTGGCGGGAGCAATGTTCTTTATTGGCGATCTGGTATTATGTATTAGTTTTCAAAAATCTACTACGCGCTACCATTCGAAATAAGTATTTAAAATTGTGTTTATAGTAGGTACCTATAGCTTAACCTTTAGTAGTAACATATTCAGTAATCTGTGCCTATTGACCGTTGCTCTTGCTACGCATTGTAAAACATTTTTTATTTTGGCTTTAGACAAAATTGGTATTTAGCCAATGATAGGAAGTATTTTATGAAAACTGTTTAAAAGGGTAGGTACTTAGACTTTTTATAATTATTCATAAGGCTTCACGCGATTATCATACTTAGCCAATATTGAAGCTTACATGTTTATTCAAGTTTTCGATTTATAGGGTTTTGGCGGGAGCAATGTTCTTTATTGGCGATCTGGTATTATGTATTAGTTTTCAAAAATCTACTACGCGTTACCATTCTAATTAGGTAGATAAAATTATTTTTGCGCTACTGCTACATTCTTGATCGACCCCAAGGAAGTTTTAAGGTACCTGGGGCAAAGATACCAACCACTAACGCTAACGCCAAACGCTAACTCCAAAATGTACTAGGATGACATTTCGGAAATCGCTTACTTTTCCACAGCTAATGTCATTTCAATACAGTTTTGGAGTTAGCGTTTGGCGTAAGCGTTAGTGGTTGTTATCTTTGCTAGACTCCCTGTAGTACTTATAGCTACTTAAGATAAATACCCTTACCATTGCTACGCATTTTAAAACCTTTTTTATTTTGGCGTTAAAGTAAGCCGGAGGTGCTATTATTTAGCCAATGATACGAAATATTTGATGAAAAATGTTTAAAAAGGGTAGGTACTTAGCTATAATAATATGTAGGTATTCATTATGGCAATAAAATTGTATCCTCGGATTAACAATATGGCGCGTAACATTCGTTTTTAACTGTTTTTGATTTGTTCTTCTTCTTCTTCTTCTTGCATGTTGAAATAAGTTTTTAATAGTTAAAATATTTTAGATCTGTGGGCTTTTAAATAAACCACGAGAGCAGAAAATGATTGATTACTCAGTTACTTCAAGAAGGTTATAGTTATAGTAGATAATCTTTGGGTGTAAGTAATAATTATGTAATGACGATTTAACCTACTTCCTCACTTTCATCACTAGGTAGGTATGTTGGGAATGAGACAACGTGGAAAATAGTGGACATAATTATAACTGTCGATTCTTTAAGGAGTGGTGGTTTAGTATTTTTAAATTCTTAATAAGTATTAAGAAAATTAATTATGTACGCGTCGTACAGGTAAATGCATATCTCCAGCAATTTATAAACTTATTATTGACACTGGCTATGTATAGGTAGTTAGGTACTCAATTCGTATGGAACCAAACTTAAGAAGGTAAAAAAAATGTGGTAAATGGAACAAAAAGCACGCGGATAATATGTAAAACTGAGCAAAACAGGATCATCGTGTGTGATTCTTCCATATTTTTCTAAACTGTAGCTGCCTGTTTAGGTAACTACTACCAAAACAAAAATTACTGAAACTTCTGTTAAAGACCTGAGTGAAGTGATGATGATTTCTTTTTGTTGTAATATGAAGAGGTACTTATAAAATTGTAGTTTTTTGTTTGAAACTTCTTTTACTCTTATAAATCTATATTAGACTCAAAACATTTAATTTTAGGTAATGGCTTAAATAGCTTCTACTCACGGCTTTGCTTGCGTTATACCTATACCTATACTAATAGGTTACTGTGCTCAGCTTCAAAAAGATTTATTGGATTTTGTTGTTTGGTACGAAATGCATGATCTATTATTAGACTATAACGTAAAAATAACATAACACAAGCGTGCGAAGCCGCGGGCAAAGCTAGTCAAGAATAAAATGAAGGCAGCATTTCATTGCTGCGATTGTTATAATAACAGATACCTAAAGTGCCTATTCGTAGAATTTATCGACTTTCAAAGCCTACTCGATGTACTAAAGTGATCCGTTTTCAACACTTTGTATGGCACAGAGTAAAGTACGGTGGAGTTTACGGAAAAGAAAGTTCATACATAGTTGAGGCAGACCGGTCGCTGCGCTTTGACCCCGCACAACACAACTACCACTTTATACTTACTACACATTAGATCGCTCACCTTTACGTTACAGTGATTATTTTAACGACTATAAATTTAAGGGTATGAATATGCAAGTAACTGTTATAGCAAATATATTTCGACATTGATTTCCTAACATTTTTCATGTCCTAACTTAGATAGGTACCTGCTACCAACAAGTCCTTCGATTTAGTTTAGAAATCCTCGAGTTTAAATTGAGAACAGAAATTCTAAAAACATAATAATAATGTAAGAAATAAGTAGAAGTTGTAAAATTGTTACATATTATTTAATACATGATAAAAAATTAAGCACTATAATATAATTACCTGGGGATATTTTCATTAATTACAGACTGTTTATAAAAAATCTACGTGTGATAATCACACATCTACTTATGGACTATGTAGGTTGCCATCAAAATTGGGACAAACCGACATACGTACTACGATGGCTACGGTGTCGTAGCAGTGAGCGCGTTGAAGTCTTTTGTAGAGAACAACAAATAAATCGTGCAATTGACATTTTTTGGTATTACACGAAATTTTGTTAATACCTATTGCAAAATATAGCCTATAGGGTAGCTTATACTTGACAGCGTCCGTAGTGTGGTGGTTGAGCTAGTTAGCTCATAGCCCGGAGGCGGCGGGTTCGATTCCCGCTACAGCTCAAGTATTTATGCACAGCAAAAAAGCGCAGATAAGTATCTTGTTCTATGTCTGGGTGTTGTGGGACCACAATCCTCGTAGTTCCTGAATACCCTAGATATAGGGAATCTTAATTAGAGTCCGAGGGCTATGTATGTGACCGTAGGGCGTTATTTGTTAATTTATTATAAACACAGGCTACTTTTAATCCACGGGTGAAATTGTTAAGCGCAGCTCAACTAGCTTCGTCACATAAGTAGGTATATGAAAACATCATCAACCCCGAAAAAGCTAACTAAAATTCGTATTGTTATTATAAAGGTAAGTGATTAAATATCTCTAGATTTTCTGTCATGTTAATTACTTTCTCATTTTACTACTATGTATACATAATGGATTGTATACATAATACTTACTCTCATTTGCATTAGGAGAACATGAGAAAACGTTTAGGAAGCGTTACGCAGACGTGACGAATGACAACGATTACGTGTGCGTTTACGTTTTTCACGAGATTAGGGTTAACGTTTACTTAGCTATTAGCACAGCCCAAGAAAACGTACCGCTGGGCATAGAACTGCTATTCCGTGTTAGAAACATTAGTAATGCAGTTTATAATATTTGCTTAGAACTAAACTATTGTATAAAAAGAAAACTTTAATACCGCAAGTTTCGTTGCAAATGAGTTGATTCTACCTTTAATTTAATGAGTGCTTCTATTTATATGTTTTTTTTTTATTATTAATACAAGGATTTTTAAATCAAATGTGTACTTATATTTATTCATTTTTTTGATTTAGGTCTAGGAGTTTACATTTTATACTATTGAATACCTTAAATACGCGTAGACGTGAGTTTATTTTCAAATTATTACATTATTATGCATGCACGACTTAGATAGGTATCACCTTTATCAGCTTAGCGTAAACTAAAGATTCGAAATTATATTTTAGCCACAAATATTGTTTTTACACCTTTCATTTGTTTATTACAAACGTTTGGACCTAGAAACGGATGTCATATCATACACAAAGGTGGTTGTTTGGGTGTCACGCCTGTCGCGTCTGCCTGCGCGCGCGCATAGTTCTCACGCACGCGCAGTGCAGCCTCGAGCCTCCCCGTGATTGCACGCGTTCACGATACAATACAGTTATCGATAGTCTGACGATATCGATATATCGCAGCTTTAACTAGTGAAGTGACACGGACTGCCGCCATCATCATGCGCACAGTGAGTACCAGTGGTTGTTCAATATTGATACTAAAATAAATCGGTCTATCAGTGCTTTGAAATATTTAAACTATATCTGATGCAGTCAGGATTCGAACTTGTATCCTTCTGAAAACTCCTGAAAAATATGTTGTGGTTGTAATTTTGTAAGTAACGTTGACTGATTATTTCTGGATCATTCTTGTTTGCTCTCTTGATATTTTGTTTCCTCTTTAAGCTCTTGTGATAATTTGATCGTAGAGCTTTATAGAATATGTGTATGTTGTTATTTATATTAATTTGCCTTATGAAAATTATAATATCAAAACTATTAAAAATATTAGCAACTTCCATAAAGTCCCTTGCTAATAAAATAGGTAATAAATATTCTATATACGCTTCCCTATAAATAACAAAAATAAGCAGACCATATAATTAACTAGACGCATATAATTTTTATAGCGTTATTCTATGGCATAATAATTCGTAATTTATTTTGAAAAGCGTAATAATAGTCACATTACAACCTTTCACCAAACTTCCGTTACAGTGACCGCTTCGTTATTGTTTAACTTGGAAATAGCTTGAACAATGCCGTTGGAAGACAACACTACCATAATTGATTGTACCTGTGCTACGAACAATCTTGATCTATGTTCATGAATGGCTTTGACGATGTGTAAGATAGTATTCATTCGTGCAAGCCTGAGATAATATGGTTACTTATATCTATGCGTAGTAGCGTACCTAGTATATTATATGGTAGCATTGTCATTATCTCTTCCTTTTTTTTGTAAATTTTATTGTCACTGTTTTAAGTTGTGTATAGCGATGCGGTTTTTTTCTCAATTACGTTTTTCAGAGGAGTCTACTTTTGTGCTTTAGACTTTTAACGTACCCAGTGAAACTGTGATTTCTTGTGGAGTACGACAAAATTTTGAGTCAAATTGATATGGAACCGCTGTAGCTTTATCGTATGGTGGTATTACTTTGACACTTTTAACCCTAATGGTAAGTTAGTCTTATCATCATTATCATCATCAGCCTTAAAATATCTACTGCTGAACCTTATAGAGCAGGAGCTTCCCATAATCAGCACGTTTGGCAGAAGCGTTGGTGATCGGAGTAGATTATGATGCAGACTAAGTAAAATGCTGCTGCCCAACCTCTGGCCCCTTAGCTGGTTCTTACGAAACCTACTTACGGGAAGAGATGGAGTATACCTAGTCCGGTTTCTATGTTGAGACTACATGGCACCTTCTATAATGACCCTCAATACTTAAAGATTGGATTTACTTGCACGTAAATTTCAACTCTATGCTCGGTGTTTCCCTGCGAGATAAGATCCGAAATGAGGAGATCCGCAGGAGAACTAAAGTGACCGATGATATAGCTCTTAGGATTAGCAAGTTGAAATGGCAATAGGCAGGCTACATCGCTCGTAGAACTGACAACCGATGGGGAAGAAAGGTTCTCGAGTGGCGACCACGATCTGGAAGACGCAGCGTAGGCCGGGCCCCCACTAGGTGGACCGACGTCCTGGTGAAAGCCGCCGAGAGCCGATGGATGCAGGAGGCGAGCAGCCGCTCCAAGTGGCGCTCCCGGGGGGAGGCCTATGTTCAGCAGTGGACGTCTTCAGGCTGTTAATGATGATGATGATGATGATGAAATTTCAATTTATTAGGTTTTTTAATAATGTTAGTTAAAAAACTGACATGGCATGATAATAGATAATAATACTTTGTAGAAAGGTAAGACGAAATAGAAAAGATCAATCTAACTTTACAATAATTCTTACAAAAACTGATCGCTTGTAAGGTGAAAAATAAATATAATATGACTGAGCACATAAATACTTACTGGATAACATAAAACCTACTTATAAGTATTCATTTAACAGTTTTTAATAGGAAATGAATAAAGAATGGCTCATTGTTTACAAAATAACGAGCTGCGACGATGTTCAGTAAACGATTTGAGCTTCATGAAAATGTGTTGCGTATTTAGCTTACATTATAAGCTTACAAAGAGCTTTTTTGATCATTTTGTTTGTGATATGGCAGTTTACAAGTTGATTGTTACTTTGAAAAACACTAGCATAATAATCTTTTGAGTAACTTACAACAACTTGGTTAACATAGCCCCATATCCTGCTTTAATAGTGTGTCATAAAGTTACGTTACTCTTCTTACAATTTAACACGTGTGAAAATTCTTTACACAAACTCAAATATTTCCGTAGTTCAAAGTGGTCGGAAATACCGTCAAAAATGCGGTTGACACTACCAAGCATCTCTATTCACATTTAATTAATTACAACAATAAATTCTCGGCACCCCAAATCGTGAGACTAATTTATTCTAAGATATTTATTTTTTGATAAAATACACTTTCTTTTGTTGACGTAACTAATGTTTGATGATGTGATGTGATTCGTTTACATGAATCGTCCAGAATGAAGGCTATTACGGATTCATCATCGGTTACCGGCGCAGGCGCACGTGTTACGACTTTTACGTGTGTCGGAGAAATTGAATCATTCCAAGTTTCAAGTTATGTCAGTTACGTCTAGACTCGCAGAGATGACCGGACTATTAGTAACAACCACTAAGTAGCAGTCTCTTTTCTACAAAATTTGCATGGCTCGAATGTTTCATAACAATCCTTATCTTAACGTGCTCTAAACATCTCTAGTCACAATGTTGCAGTATATCTAGTTGCATTATGTTTAATAAGCACTTGTTTTGACCGTATCAGATTAACTGATTCTAAAAATACTTCCATGATCGTTAGAACAATTGTTTTTATTGCCACATTTCACGCGCATGTTCTATTATTCTATATTCGGCAAACACGTAATACTGAGATGTGATTTATTTTTCACGTATTTATCATGTTTCTACGTGCGTTCATTAGTATGTTACATCTTCGTACATATTTATAAGTTTAACATATTACGATTAAAATATATTCTTATATAATAGGTTTGAGTTGGAAAATAATTTAGTTATTCAACAGATGGATGAATATATTTAACATTTTTAATATATTATTATTTCATTAGTCATAGATCACCGATTATGCAAGACATAAGCTATTTGGATGTTCATACTGCTTATAAATGTAGGTAAATCATTTTCGAAGTATTATAGTCGTTTTATGAATATTAATTAAGTATGGAATGCAAAATTACTGAAATCTATGAATACAAACTACTCTAAGCAATCGAGCATATTTTCTAATAAGGATCTTGTTACTTAGCTCTAACAGGAAATTATGTGATTTCAAATTAACTTAAGTATGTCATTTCTTTAAACAAAATAGGTAGCTACTTATTTAGGATTCCAACGGAAATTCGTAGAAAGTTTTCACGTCTGTAATTAAGTTATACTTACACATTCAAGTAAACGCATACCTACCTATTATGCAATGGTTTGGCTAGGTGTCCACTGCTAGACTTCCTGCTTAATGGTTTTTCAAAACGTGACCAGTTTTTGCATTTAGAGGATAACCACTTATTTCCGTAATAAAAATGTGTGTTGTAATATAAATGGGTGCAGTTTGCATAGTTCTTTTAATTACTAACACAGGATATTGAAACTAGGTTGTATAGGTCACTAAATACGGCTGTGATGTAACGTCTCATAAGGCGCTTCCGCGGTCAAACTCCTAAAAAGATCTCGATTCACCAGAATCGAAATAATTTAATACCTTCACCCGTGAGACAGTGAAAGCTAGAATGGAGCTGTCATAGCTATGTGTTTTGCATAGACGCTATTAATATTTCTCACGATCTCACGCTTTATAATTTCGATATTGTTCGTGTTTACAATTATAGAGAATTTGGTTACCGCAATGCATTCTTCTATTTCAAAATCTTCGCGCCATGCAAAAACGCTGTTAAATCATAGGTTATGAACTTTATATACTTACTTCCTATTGTTGGCCTTATTAGTAAGCTCAAACTCGCGCAACGAGCTATGGTCTATGTTTCCCTGCGAGTTAAGGTCCGCAATGAGGAGATGCGCAGGAGAACTACTGTGATTTGTGACGAATGTAGCTTTAGAATTAGCAAATTGAAATGGCTATGGGCAACCCACGTCACTCGTAGAACTGACAACCGATGGGATAGAATGGTTCTGGAGTGGCGACCACAAACCTGAAGACGTATCGTATAGGCCCTCTACTAGGTGGACCGACGACCTGATGTAAACCACGGGGAGCCGAAGGATGCAGGAAGCGAGCAGTCGCTCAAAGTTGCGCTCTCCGTGGGTGGCCTATGATCCACAGTGGACGTCTTCAGGCTGTTTATGACATAACATATTGTTTATTAACGGGATATTTACCAAGCTTTGATAGCATCACATTGATCTATTGACTTAGGTACTTAGATTAGCTTGCCTGTAGTTAAACATAAAGTAACCATGATAACAATCACTATACCCAACGCTCGTGTACCGATGATGTTTAACCATAGAACGTAACTTTAATGTTGTTACAAAGACTACAATAATTTGATTAAATTATGTTGTTATATTAATGTTTACTCATTTATGATGTAGTAAAGTCAGAAACATTTTGTTATAGGTAATGTTCATTAAAATATCTCTTTTGTATCTGAGTTGATTCAAACTACAGGGGGTGTAACACAAGGCGGCCGTCGTCGTCGTAACTGTTCGATCACAAATATACTGAACCAAGATTGATAGTTGATAAACACAATTCAACATCAATATTGTACACAAAAGAAATCAAACACTATTGACTATTGATAGTTAAAAGACAAACCACGTCTCGCATTGTTTCCTTCGCTCCGACCGTAGTATACGTGCGTAGTAATGAATCGTGACCTTTGTGAAGAAATCATCTTACCTGCTCGAACACCACGGCTATGGTGTTTCGTAATAAGGTTTGTAGACCATAGATCAAGTAGAGTGCGTTCTGAATGTCGTTGATTCAATAGAGTATCCAGAGTGATACAAATTACAAAAGAGTGAGGCGGTTTCTGAATCATGATTGATAGATGAGTGACACTCTGTATGTCTAGTATACATAGGCGGTGTAGGTCTCATTTGTTTTGTCAACGACGTGATAGAAAAGGATTTAAATTGCGTAGGCGTCAAACCTAGACACTTATATTGCGTGTATTAATACAACGATGACAATATCCAATTACATTCATAAGGTTGCCTACTTTACAGACATGCTTCTTATTACAAAGACATTGATACATGAATTGGGCGTAAGTGTGATAGATGCAAATATTAAGTCTAAGTTTGTTCATTGACTCTTAAGCATACTATTGTACATGCGTATTTAGACGGAATTGGATGATGTTGGACTGTATTATCATCGATTCGCCTAAAATAGCTTTCAATAAAGCAGTGTGCTAATGCAGACTTTGCAGACCGGGCGTCGGTGATATGGCTCAAGTTATTCCAGCATATTAGATCAATTATTACCATTACCATTCACCACTACGAACCGTAAGGTGTAGAGTAGGCCGGCCCTTACTAACCGTGGGCCCGTGGGGAGCCGATGGATGAAGCAGGCAAGAAATTGCTTTAAGTGGCGCGCTATAGACGAGGCCTATGCTATTGGAATTTGACATTATGTTTTGTATCATGTGTAACTTAACGGTCAGTGTGAGAACTCTATAGCAAGTGAACCTACTGGTGGAATTTCAACTTGTCTATACTTATAGACAATTCTGTCTTTTTTTAAGTAGGTAATCAAGCAAACATTGCATTGCAATGTGCATTGGCTAATTACAATGCATGACTCTTTTTTTCCAAGGCCCCTAATATTAACTTGATGAGAATTTTAAGTTAATATGACGACCTTGAAAAAATCTGTATTTGTATTAATCAGAGGTCAAGGACATGTCTGATTGTTAGCATTGATCAGTTATAGTGTCTAAGTAAACGCCGATTAGTATCTTAATTATAGAGCTATATGAATGAATTATATCAAAGGTTATGTGAGCGCTAAACAATGTAAGCACAATAATTACAGTGGGACATTGGATATGAACAATACTCGCTGCTCATATAGTTAATGCCTAATTAGATCGACGCAGATGTTGAAATAAATGGAGTTAGTGCCAAAGTTCTCATATTAATTATATGTATTACCTGTGACTTTGATATTTCATAATACCTAATGATGTAGGATAATGATATCTATTCAAACAGTCTATTTACAAACAGTTTATTTACGTGGTATTTTTGGGAAAACTTACTCGCGCTCGTTATTTGAAAGTTCAATTATTAAATAATGCAATAAAATAAATACTGTTATAAAATTGCATGTATCTACCTACCTATTACTTACGTGAGTATACTTTGTTCTGCGTAATTAACAAAGCATGGATTGTCATGTAGAGGTAATAACTATACAGTCAAATCTTCTCATCATCCATCATCAACATAATTAGGTATTTATTTTGTCTGAATTAAATCTTACAAGCATAAAGGCAAATTATTTCCATAAGTGTCTACGAGGAATGATTCCGACGAATGTACAACAACCCACTTGAACATACTTACTTCTTATACCGGTTTAAAAAATGCTTATTCAAATATTATAAAACACATCGTTGTGCGTGCGCTAAAATCATTTTAAATTGCGAAGAAACGATTCCATTCTTAAAAGAACTCTAAGCCGTCTCTCATTCAAAAAATTTCAACAATAAGAAATTAATTTCTCCTGTTGTGAGTATACAACAGAAGGTAATTTGCGCAAATTCTGCACGTCTTCACGATGACGTGAACTTTCACTAGCTGTCCTCGTAGTAAACATGGCGTGCGTTGTAGACGTAAACATAAGTATTGCTATCTATATAGCTACTGCTATTTATGTTTATTTTTGTCTACTGTAACTGTCAATAAAAAATAAAATAGAGTTTAGATTAGATTAATATAACAGTAAAAGCACGTAGCGACGTATTTCATCTAAGTTCTTGTTAATATAACGGATAAGGGATAAGTAGGTGTCAGGACAAAAAGCTTCTAATAAAATAAATAAATAGCCTTTTATCCCGAAAAACACTAAGGTTATCCTGTGAAATAGAGCGATAATTTCCTATGTGGACTTTAGGTAATGTTTCTCCTAAAATAATAATTTATTCTAAGGAAAGTTACAACTGCTATAGATCCTAATAACAGTTATTATTTAACGATACTGTAATTGTTAAACTACACAAATTATAAAAGTAAAAACATAGCATAAGCCATAGTAAGTACCTAATCTACAATAATAAATTAATAGGTAATCCGGAATAACATCACCTCATCGCCTAATCTCACCTAAAGTTACGAACCTCAAGTCAAATTAGCCTCCTATTAAGTAGTTAACCATTGAATATCAATTTGTTAAAACGTCTTGAAACCTCATCATAATTTATCTGCGGTTACACAACTCCGGTGATATTCGCGGCTTTTGACCGCACCCGTCTACTATGAAAGTATTTCACTAGCCACATCGTTTTGTTCCATTGGTTATTTTTATATGAGGTAGCTGCAGCGGTCAAAAAAATCTCACATACACCACACTGTTTTTTTACGTTTAGCCTAACAATAAACCGAATTAATGTTCTGAATGTTCAAATATTTTATACCTATACAATAAGTTTGGGATTATTCTAATTATTTACGGCCCCGATAGCTCAGTTGGTAGTAGCCCTGCCTTCTGAACTGAGGGCTGTGGGTTCGATTCCTACCCGGGACAAACATTTGTGTGATGAACATAGATGTTTGTTCTGTGTCTGGGTGTTATAATGTATTTTATGTACATATGTATTTACAAACAAAAAGTATCTAAGTATTATATCAGTTATCTGGTCCCCATAGTACAAGCTATGCTTAGTTTGGGGCTAGATGGCGCTGTGTGAAATGTCCACACATATTTATTTATTATTATTATTTTATTTATTTATTTATTTCATCATAGGAAAACTTACAGCCAAATAAACAATAGAACGTAACATAGTTATAGAAAATAAACTAGGCCAATTACAAGTTTCCACCTATAGAAAAATCATATAAAAGAAATCCGTAGTAGATAGCTAGAGAAGTCAACATGAAGCAGATAAATAAACCTACCGATAGTGTAATTAAATGAAACAGTACATCTAAGCTTGACATCTAAGTTTGAGAACCGAAGAAATCAGCTGCCAGTTTTTGCCTTATAGAACGCACCCCATCAAAGAAAACGTCAATATCACTATTAGTCTTTAAATAGTCATTAAGAAATGAAGATGTTCTCCAGAAGAAAGTATTTTGCATGTAATTTGTCCTGGCTAACGGAACAGAAAGAAGTGGCGTATGGCGTGAATTAAATGTTGGAGTACGAAGGGAAATTTTGTTAAGTAACTCAGAACTATCAACTTTATTATTTAAGATATTCAAATAGTATGTCACATCTGCTATAGTCCGCCTTGTCTTAAGTGGCAGAAAATGATGCCGTCTGCAGCGCTGCTCATAACTGATGTCAAATGTTTTTGAGCGAAATTGCAAAAATTTTAGAAACTTCCGCTGTACTCTTTCTATACGCAAAATATGGCACTCATAGTGTGGGTTCCACACCTGAGAGCAGTACTCTAGGATACTGCGGACGTACGCACAGTACAGAATCTTTAACGTTTTGATACTATTGAATGGTGTAGATACTCTCATGATAAACCCAAGGGCTTGCAAAGATCTTGTGACGATGTTATCTATATGCTGAATATACATTAGCTTAGAATCCTGCAGCACACCCAAATCTCTCATGATTTCTACTCGGCTTAATATTCTACCTTTTAAGTAATAATTTGTATGAATAGTGTTCCTTTTCCTAGAGAAGGTAAGCGTATAACATTTATCAACATTGAGGTCTAGTTTATTTGTTAGGCAATAATCACTAAATCTAACGAGATCTTCCTGAAGTTTAATCGTATCAACAAGACTACTGATTGGTTTAAGAATTTTCATATCATCTGCAAACAAATAGAATTTTGAGTGCAAAAAACAGGAGTTAACATCATTAATAAAAATAACAAAGAGCAGTGGTCCCAGTAACGACCCCTGGGGGACTCCAGATGTTATATCAGTCCAAGATGACCTAAACCCATTGAGAACCACCGCTTGAGATCGACATTCTATGTAGGAGGAGTACCATCTAAAAAGATCACCGTGTATACCTGCCGACTGTAATTTAATTAAGAGTAACGAGTGATCTAACTTGTCGAACGCCTTACTATAATCTGTAAATATGCCATCTACCTGGAGCCCCGACGCCATTTGGTCCACTATAAATTCATTTGCGAGAAGTAGATTGGAGGTTGTGGAACGCCCTTTAAGAATTATTTATTTATTATTTAAGTACATATTTTTTTACAGTTTTGTACTTATGTGAATACTTTTTTTAATACTAATTTTTATTAACATTGCTAAGTAGGTACTCTAGTAACTGTATAAAAATATGCACCATTTTGCGTTTGTTGACTTATAACTTAGTTTTTTAAATTACCGTCAGTATTTAAATAATTTAGTAGTTCGTGATATGCCGTGGCTGTCATCGTTATGCTATCTAACTAGGGATCGCCGGCGATGCAGCATGCATCCAACTCACGGAGAGAGTCGTTATGTCTCCACATAGTTCACTCACTTTCAAATTCTACCCACGTAGACCAAAATGCATGTTTCATGCGATGCAATTTACCTTTTCGTAGGTGTAGAAGAAAGCAGTGAAAAGGACGATGCTATTTCTTATAACCGACTACCAAAAAGGAGGGTTATGAGTTTTACTGTCTATGTATGTATGTATGTATGTATGTATGTATGTATGTATGTATGTATGTATGTATGTATGTATGTATGTATGTATGTATGTATGTATGTATGTATGTATGTATGTATGTATGTATGTATGCATGTATGTATGAATGTTCATATGTTTCATCATATTTTCTAAATTACTTTTTTTATTTCAAACAGCAAGGTATCAATCGATAGATCTTACCATTCTGCGTGTCATAGGCTATATAAAGTTACATTAAATTTAAAAAAATTCGCGGACGAAAAAAAATATTTTTTCGATAAACATGTCATGTTTGGTATGAAATGAAAGGTCTTTATGAGTACGTTTCGAATATGTATAGTTTTTATATCTATGTATAACTATGTATAGCCTACGTATGAAAATAGGCGCGAATTTTCTGTTTTTGTTGTTCCCTTGTTGTGCCTACTCATCATATTTTATCAAGTTTGATACCAATCGATGCGTATTGGCACTTTGGGTGACATAGGGTACATTAAATTTTACTAAATCCAATATGGCGGATTTTATGACCTATCCATTCCACCTCATAGTAAAAAAAAATCCCTAAATATTAGACAAACAGCCGAATCATTCGTGTAGTCTTAAAAATTGGCACAGTTATACTTTGAGATGTACTGATGAACATACTAAAAATGTCCGAGGGTGGGGGGTAAGTAGGGGGAGGGGGAAGGGTTTGAATATCACTTTTTTCGGATATTTGCTATCTCAGAAACCTTAAAGATTACAGTTACTTCTGTGAAATTAAATTATATTACATTCTCCATAAAAAAGACTCTATCCATTTTTGCTGTAGGATTAATACTCTAGGAATTAAACGATGTTGTAATCTGAAAAAAATAGCTTCCTCCCACCTCGTTCTAACGCGCAACTGCATAGCGCTTGTAAAGTTGCAGCATAGATGATAGAAGTAGGTACCTACTTAAAAGTATAATTAACAAAATTTAAAATCTCTAAACACACATTTTTGCACATAGGTAAGTGTACCATTAGTCATACAATACAACAGCCCTTCATTTGGGCGAGGGTAAAAATGCCATCATAAATAATTAGGTAGTCGGGTTTTAGTTTTTGGACTCTATCTTGTCTTATTGCATAACTCCCACTATTTGTCATTCTTACTTGTTCCTATGGATGAAACTATTATCGAGTAAATCACAGTCGATTCTTTTTTTAAACAAGCTTAGTTTTTTTTTTTTCATTTTCATTATATTTCTTTCTTTTGTATCTCGAGCCACAAACTTTGCTGTGGCTCCCGATACTTATCACTTCTTTTTCGTTACGCCTTTTGTAAGTGCGCACGTAAAAATTTTATGTTTAACTCACTCAGATGATCAAACAAATTACTCAAGAACGCATTTTTGTTCATAAGTTTCGTAAATCTGTTATTGCCTCCGGGTAGAGTGCTACGCCGCGGCAAGATGCCTATTAATTATATTCAGCAATATAATTTATGCAAACTGACTCTGAGTACAACTTACAAGAAAAAACTCATACATAATAAGCTATAATAAGACACCTAACGGTAGTATTGTACAACTTATTTAAATAACACATTGCACACCGTTAAGGTAATAAACAGACAAAGGAAAAATATTTTAGAATCAATATTCACAAGTTGGGAATGATAATATACGATATGGAGTTATGGACAACACGAAAAGCTCATTCACACATGTCTTGTCAAACAATCAAAGCGTTGCGGAACCAACTCAGTATTATTGGAGTAGGTACATAAAAGATAGAGAGATAAATTGGAATTCTGATCGTAGCTTATCAATATAATCAATACGACCCGGATTGAAGAAAAAGCTCCTTTCAACAGACTTATAAAATGTCTATAACCATGAGATATCTAAAAGATAAAATCAAAAATTCGTAAAGTGAGCAATTTAGATAAAAGTATTCGATATTCTGCGGTTAGGCACCGATACAGTAAATTGAATACTTTGGTGTACCGCAACGTGAAGTTATTTTGTAATGGTTTAGTGGTTACCGACTTGTTGAGCACTTAGGGTTGTTATACATTGTTACGCCCGCCTGGAGGCGTCACACAAACAGTTAAGAAAACCACTGTTCATTTCACAACGTTTTGTTTTATTGCTTATCATAAACCGCCGACAGCATGTGGAGTATGGAAAATGTTTCCTCATTATTTTTCTAAGCGATTGGCTGCGGTAGAGCGAGTGACACAATAGTGAGCAACTACTGTTAACCTGTTGTTTTAATGTTTAAACAAACGAACAATCTGTTTAGTTTAGCTATTGGGTACTAAATTAGCTGTAGAAATACTGCACCATTTTTTAGTATTCCAATAAGAATTTTTGTTCCTTAATTACCGTTACGGCAAGTGGTTTAGCTCTGGTGTGAATGTCATTAAATAACATAAAAATTTAAATGTTTTTCATGGTACATAGCCGTGTAGAACTTGCCTGGAATTTTCTGCCTATATATATTTGGAAGAAGTCCACTGCTAGACATAAGCCTTCTCCATAAAGCGCCAATTTGGACGTTTTATCATAGTTTGCCAATCACCACGCATGGCAAGCGACTTTGATCGCAGAAGATTTTAATGCACCAAGGAAAAGGCCGTCGCTCTTTCCCTGGATATTTTCTCTTAGCTGTTTCTTAAGGCAACCATGGGAAGAAAGAGGGTTGTGTTATTCGCAAACCGGGACAATATATCCGTAGGTATAGGTGTGTTCTATTCCATTATGAACCATCTATGATACACCTGGGTGAACAATTAAAGTGAAATAACTGACTGTCCTAGTTATCATCTGTTCTGTTAACCAGAATCATATCTTCTGATTAAACAAAGACGACTCGCACTTTTAATTATTCTTTTCTACGCACGTAGACGCGTAGCTTATTTTTGGTATAGTAGTTTCTAAATGCTCTAAGTACAGTAGGCAAATAAATCCAACCAAACCGTAAGTACAATGTAAAAATCACCCACAGTGTAAAAAATTAATTGATACGTAAAGCAGCAACGAGTAACTCAATATGTCAACAGTGTAGTTTAGTATTAACAAATGTTTTCGGGTCATTATAGCACTAAAGATAATTATTCTTGTTCAGATTAAGTATAATAGCCGGGTGCGATGCCTCGGGGCGGTCACTGATCTTATAATAATTATAACATGGGTCCTGACCGTGTTATTCCGTTGCACAATACGGCTGAGGTTGAGCGTGGCGCCTACGAATAATTGATGCAACTTAAACGGCGTAGGTCGTAACATTTCCGTGTAATCGATAAATGCGACCGATTATCGGGATGGATAGTAATAGCTTTGTTAAAGTTTTATTATCACACATCGTCCACATCGAGTTGCCTTTTGTTACATTTATTTCAGAATTTGTTAGAAACTATAGTAACCTAGTTATCTTAACTAAAACGGATCAAAAACACATTATAAGTTTACGGCTTCATTTTACATGAAAATAAACTTTTCTCAACTCTATACTTATAATGGTTGCCCTACTTCTAGTACGTTTACCTATTAATCATTGTATTTATTCAAACTAGGTACTATATTATCTGGGTTTCAAACTAAACATCTTACTATAAGTATATGGTGACAATAAAGAGTTTATTTATATCTGTCTACTTATCTATTTTTAATTATCATCTACTTCCAATTAGCCAACATCGGAGATAACATAATCAAAATAAAAGCAATAATTAGCATACGGTCTCACAAAGCTCAACTCAATTGAGCCATTAACACAAGCTCATATTACAAAACGATGTAACAAATGATTAGCGTCAATTTATATGTCGTGCTCACTCACCATTCATAAGATGAATGTATGACATGAATACCTTTGTTAATAATAGAATCGTCATGTAAACCGATCGATCGAATCGTGAGTGCGAAGAACGAAATCCTTTGATGTAAGTCATCTTTGCTAGCCTTAGAAAGCGAATTCCCAACTATGTTGACAATGACCACTTATGTAATAATTGTAAAGCATTGTGCGTGGATAATCATATTACTATTCAGTAGAGTTTGCGTTGATGTTCAATATTAAAAAATGCGGAACTCGCGTAATGCGTTCATCTTTACTCTGAGTGTTGCTTCTTCGTTAGTAACTCTCCTTGCAAATACATACCTAATAATGACTATGATTTAAAGGGTTATGTAAGTATTAACATCTATTCTATGGCTATGTGTTATTTTCCGTGTGATAAAGACACAGCATAAGTGCGTTTATACGAGGTAGAGTAGAATCAACATAATATTATATTTAATTGGTTTAAGGGGCAATATGGCTTTATTACTCAAGCTAACTACTACAATAATAAAGTCTAAACTAAACTACACACTAACTAGCTATACTATACCTCCTACAAAGAACATATGGACTGTATAATAGACCGCGATGGCCTATAGACAGCCCAAATGCTCCAGCCCACTGCCGGTAGGTAGCGTACCCAACATGTTGGCAGCATTGCCTCGTTGAATTGCATTGCTGATGCCTTGAGCCAAATAAGTGCCAGCATTTTGGCCACGCGTCGCATTGACCAAGCGTTTTGGGGGTCTAGCAAAGATACCAACCACTAACGCTAACGCCTCACGCTAACTCCAAAATGTACTAGGATAACATTTCGGAAATCGTTAATTTTTCCGTAGCGAATGTCATTTCAATACATTTTGGAGTTAGCGTGAGGCGTTAGCGTTAGTGGTTGGTGTCTTTGCTAGACCCCCTGATAAAAATATGGCCCCTTAAAAAAAAAAATATTGGTTTAATATGTAATAACTTTATACACTATATAGGTGGACCGACGACCTGGTCAGAATCACGGGGAGCTGATAGATGCAAGAGGCAAGCAGCTGCTCAAAGTGGCGCTCTTTCAGGGAGCCCTATGTTCAGCAGTGGACGTCTCATATAAAAAAATTAAATTATTTTTGTCAGTTAGGTAAATATTACCGACTATACTTTCGAACATGTCACCATTGGTTGTGAAACTTTGAATAAATCTATGCCAGATTTCCGGATATGATAATGAAAGAAAAGGTCACGAAGAAAAGTTTGAGGTTCTATCCTATAAAACCGGTTTTGCTTTTGGTGGTTCCCACACATTTTTACGAATGACGAAAACAAATAGCACCTTATCAAACATTACTCTGTCTATAGAGATTATATTTACATAAAGTCACTGACCTCTCCAGTCATATGGTATTGAATAATACAGTAGGTGCTTCCTACTTCTATATACAATTAAATCATAATCGGTTGAGTTGAGTGCTTGCGAAAGCTGAATGTTGCGATTTTTAAACAATTAATAGAAAGTTGCGTTGTGTTGGTCTACTATTTGTAGATGTTTCTCTACTGGTCAGCAGCTATCCCATTATAAACCGCTTTGTAAATCATCATCATCAGCCCGTAGATGTCCACTGCTGAACATAGGCCTTTGAGAGTGCCACTTTGAGCGGCTGCTCGCCTCCTGCATCCATCGGCTCCCCGCGGTTTTCACCAGGTCGTCGGTCCACCTAGTGGGGGGGGGGTCTGCCTACGCTGCGCCTTCTGGTTCGTGGTCGCCACTCGAGAACCTTTCTTCCCCATCGGTTGTCAGTTCTGCGAGCGATGTGGCCTGCCCATTGCCATTTCAACTTACTAACTTCAAGGGCTATATCGGTCACTTTAGTCCTTCTACGGATTTTCTCGTTCCGGATCTTTGTAAATATAAACAAAACAGTATATTTATACTATAAAAAAGTAGGTAAGTATAAGTAAGTCGCCGCTGTTTTATACTACCTCTGTGCGTTTGGTAAAACTTTTGTAAGGAGTCCCTATACTTAGTAGCTTTACCAAACGTAGAGCTTATCAAGCATATTAAATAACATACCTTCAAGCCCATCTATAACAAGATAGATGTACTTTCCTAAGCAGACAGTCTGGGTATAAGTATACCTATAATCTATACATATAATAAAACTATAGAGATAAAAATATCTGTAAATGCAAGATATCGAAAAAAAAATGACACAGTTTGGCTTGAAATTTTTCGCTGATCACGTTAAGCTACTTTTTAGACATTTTGTCTGTTTGTTTGTTTGTTTGTTTGTTTGTTTGTTTGTTTGTTTGTTATGGCACAACTCCGAAAATACTGAACGGATTTTCATGCGGTTTTCACTAATAAGCTTAGAAAAACCCGGCGCACAACATAGGATATATTAAATTTTAAATAATGTAAATTTTTTTTAGTGAAAATTATTAAGATTTTATTATGAAACGGAACGGGATTTTAACAAGATGACCGCTTCAAGGCTTCAAGGTGATTTTTTTTTTCTTATATTTTGGTCGACACATAGTGTAGGTATTTAGCCAGTGTCAAAAGGTAAGTTTTATTTTAGCTACTAATCATAGATGAGAGAAAAAAAATGTGCTCTGTGCTACTGACGGTAATTTTATCTCGGGTTTATCCGGATGCACAGATTAAAGAAACAAAACTCTGTTACTATTACGGCGCGGCTTCATATACGCCCGAACCTTCGCTGTTGAGTTGGCGCGCAAAAAACATCTCTGTTGACTATCCTCGCTGTTTTTGTAGCGCCCCAACCCGGACACACAGTCAATTTGTTTGCCTGCTGCGCGACCGACGTGGGCTAAATAAAATGGAGTAAGCAGTAGCGTTATATTGCATGTCGTCGAATAAATATGTTTTACTAACTGTGGGAATATTATTTGTGATTACAAAAATAAATTTTAATAGTTTTAATTTGTAATTCCCTATAAATATGAAGTAAAACCTGACCTGACGGGCTTGATAGCTCAGTTGGTAGTCCCACTGCCTTCTGAACTGAGGGCTGTGGGTTCGATTCCCACGCAGGACAAACGTTTGTGTGATGAACAGAAGATGTTTGTTCTGTGTCTGGGTGTCATATTGTACTCTATGTATGTATTTACAAACAAAAAGTATGTAAGTATTGTATCAGTTGTCTGGTTCCCATAGTACAAGCTATGCTTAGTTTGGGGCTAGATGACGCTGTGTGAAATGTCCACACATTTTATTTAAACCAATTTTTTTTTAATTGTCTGGTTATCTGTCCCTTTGAATACGGATCACGGTTGTTATAGTGGCAACAGAAATATATCATCTGTGAAAAATTCAACTGTCTAACTATCACGATTCATGAGTACATCCTGGTGTCTGATGGACAGACAGACAGACAGACGGACAGCGGAGGTTTAGTAATAAGGATTTACCCTTTGAGTACGGAACCCCAATCATTCTGAACAATCCCCACTGCACTAAGCAATAAGGAAGTAATGTAATGCATGTTTGTATTTATAACATAAAAAACAAAAAACAGTAAATAACAATTGGCGCACCTGCATTACCGGCAGTGTATCATGAGTGCATCACACTTTTCGGGCTACGGCGAAATACATCGCGCGATAACTTCGTCTGCGCTCGATGCAATGCAGATTAGAGAAAAACAATGTGTTCATTATGTAAGTACCTATACCCAAGGAAGTCATATGTATTGCATATAGATAATTTATTTCGTTGATCTGTGGTCCAAACTAAAAAAGAGGATAGGTATGAGAACCTTCTTAAATATGAGCACGACACAGAGAACAAGGAATTTCAAAAACTAAAAACTTCTTAGACTTTTTATTATAAGTTATAAGGCTTCACGCGATATCATATTTAGCCAATATTGAAACATAACTAATATTATTATTCATGTTTTCGATTTAATGGTTCTGGCGAGGGCAAAATTCTTTATTAGCGATCTGGTATTATGTATGTATTAGTTTTTAAAAATCTACTACGCGTTACCATTCGGAATAAGTATTTAAATTGTATTGTACAGCACCTATAGCTTAACCTATAGTAGTAACATGTTCAGTAATCTGTGCCTATAGGTTCTTCATTTATTGACCCTAGCTTTTGCTACGCATTGTAAAACCTTTTTTATTTTGGCATTAGACAAAATTTATATTTAGCCAATGATAGGAAGTATTTTATGAAAACTGTTTAAAAGGGTAGGTTCTTAGACTTTTTATAATCATTCATAAGGTTTCACGCGATTATCATAAACATTTTTAATCAAGTTTTCGATTTATAAGGTTTTGGCGGGAGCAATGTTCTTTATTGGCGATCTGGTTAAATGTATTATTTACATAAACATACTACACGTTACCATTCTAATTAGGCAGATAAAATTATTATTGCGCTACTGCTATATTCTTAATCGACCCCAAGGAAGTTTTAAGGTACCAGGGGTCTAGCAAAGATACCAACCACTAACGTTAACGCCAAACGCTAACTCTTCGCTAACGCTATCGCTTACTTTTCCACGGCTAATGTCATTTCAATACAGTTTTGGAGTTAGCGTTAGGCGTTAACGTTAGTGGTTGGTACCTTAGCTAGACCCCCTGTAGTACTTATGGCTACTTAAGTTATAGACCCTTACCATTGCTACGCATTTTAAAACCTTTTTTATTTTGGCATTAAAGTAAGCCAGAGTGCGATATTTGTATTTAGTCAATGATACGAAATATTTTATGAAAAATGTTTATGGGTAGGTACTTAGATATAATAATATATAGGTATTCATTATGGCAATTGTATCCTCGAACTAACAACAACATGGCGCGTAACGTTCGTTTTTGACTGTTTTTTTTTATTTGTTCTTCTTCTTCTTCTTGCATGTTGAAATAAGATTTTAATAGTTAAAATATTTTAGATCTGTGGGCTTTTAAATACACCACGGGAGCAAAAAATTATTGATTACTCGGTTACTTCTAGAAGGTTATAGTTATAGTAGGTAAGTAACTACCTTTTACTTCCTCACTTTCATCTTCACTAGGTAGGTACGTTGAAAGTGCAGTGGGAATGAGACAGCGTGGAAAATAGTGGACATAATAATAATTATAACTGTCGATTCTTTAAGGAGTGGTGGTTTAGTATTAGTAATTCCTAATTAGTATTAAGAAAATTAATTATGTACGCATCGTACAGGTAAATTCATATCTCCAGCAATTTATAAACTTATTATGGACACTGGCTAAGTGTAGGTACCTACTCAATTCGTATGGAACCAAACTTAAGAATCATCGTGTGTGATTCTTCCATATTTTTCTAAACCGTACCTGACTGCTTAGGTAACTACTACCTAAACAAAATTTACTGAAACTTCTGTTAAAGACCTGAGTGAAGTGATGATGATTTCTTTTTGTTGTAATATGAAGAGTTATAACATTGTAGTTTTTTGTTTGAAACTTCTTTTACTGTTATAAATCTATATTAGACTCAAAAAATTTAAATTTAGGTAATGGCTTAAATAGCTTCCACTCACGGCTATGCTTGCGTTATACCTATACCTATGCTAACAGGTTACTGTGCTCAGCTTCGAAAAGATTTAGTGGATTTTTTGTTTGGTACGAAATGCGTTATCTATTATTAGACTATAACGTAAAAAAAACATAACACAAGCGTGCGAAGCCGCGGGCAAAAGCTAGTTATAATATAAGTAGCTATAAAATATTAATATGTCATCCGTCAGCTGATTCCATCGCAGAGCCACAAAGCAAATGTGGAATCTCCGGGGACGAGATTTTCTCTGACAGGATGAACTTACTTCGTTATGTATCCATGGCATCTTTACATAATAATATATGTACTGAATAGTACTGCTCCACCAACCAGGAAATGTAAGTATCCATTACTTACAAGTTTCTATGATGTCAATATTGCATCAACATGTATAACTTTAAAAGTAAACGCGTAAAACTAATGTTTTCTATTTATGTAAAAAACGAAAGCCTTAGTTCAAAACAAACCTACGTGGTTTTAGCATTATCGATATTTGCTCGAAGAAAACAATTCAATGTTTAGTTATCACTATTTCTAATGGTCTGTACGAATCGGTTATTTGTGACATCATCATCAGTGGTAAAGCAACATAATGTAACGTGTGATATAACTTTTTCTTCAGTGATAAATCACTTTTGACAGTAATTATTTGAAGAAAACTCTTTGAGAGTTTGGCGACCTGGCGGTAAGTATGTGGAGGTCGCCGATGGTTGGATAAATGAAACGCTATTTAGTGCGGAGTAGTAGAGTTAGCGTATGTGAATATGCGAATATATTTATTAAAGAAAAATGCCTGTATTTATATTAAACTTAATCTACGGTTTGTCCAATAGGAATAAAGTTAGATATTATAATTAGTAAATTAGACCAATAAATTTGCGTGATTAGATAGCCAATTACAGAACGTTTTTCTGCGCACGATGCTTTGGTGTTGTTTATCCCGTCGGTCTTGCTGTCTTGTTCCCTCTTAGGGCAGGTAAGCATTGCGCGCCATTCCTCTTAAATATAGGTGACATCGTGCTTGCTCTTTCATAACGCCGGAAGTATTGAAGTGTGCGGACGTCTCCGTGCTGGTGATCATCAGTGATGCTGGATGCTGTGCTGATACCGGTGATGGTGCTCGGTTCTGTGGTGAAGTGCTGGTGATGAAATCGCTCTTTTCAGAGCGAGTGTTTGTTCCTTTGGGACCGTCCTTTTCAGGACGACATCTTAGTTTCATGTCTTAGTTTCAGTGATAATAATCTTCATTGTTTCATAGTGGCAAGAAACAAATAGATTCGAGCTCCAATAAAAGATGATTTGATTGTGTCTTGTTTCCTTTCTAATCCTGGTAATCCTGGTGTTTCTGGTATTGGTGGTAATGGTGGTAATCTTGGTAACGGTGTTGTGGTATGTGTGTGCATCAGGTAACTGGTAAGTATGAAGGTACTGTGGTGCGACGCAGGCGCTACAAGAGTCTCTAAATTGTTTCAGACTCATTCGTCTCTATACGGAATGACTGGCTTTTTACCCACGAATGCAGGTGGTTACGTAAATTAACCGACAAATATCTGTGTTAGGAAGTACGACGGCCGAGACATTTTAGGTAGTTGCATTTCGCAAAACTACGAGACGTCTTCGTGGGCGCATTGCAAATTTTGTTTACGCTTTGTTTGAGCTAAACATGGTGATTACATAAAAAATAATGATGCGCAATGCAGTGTATAACGTAGTCATCTGTTTACACAATGAAACCTCTAGTCTATTAAATTGCAACATTTTAATACGTAGCGTATAATATTACGTACATTACAAATACAAACGATAATTAACAAACAAATGTATGCCCACAGTGCTTTTTCAGTGGATTTCAAGCGTAAATGTGCGTGTTGTAAAGAATCCACGTTTCTAGGTCACAGGATTATATCACAAGCGTGGGTGCGGCTGAGGTTCGCTATTGATTCGGGCATTCCTCATGACATCGAGCGGGCTCTCGTGACTTACCGGAGAAAGTGATGATACCAACAACTTGCCGACAACACGTTTTTAAGTCGCCGGAGGGGCTCATTTTATTAATTCATAAATAACCGATTTGATGTACAATTTAATTAGCTTTTGGATAACGAAACCGTGCGAATTGAAAAAAATACTGTCATAATTGGCATCGCATATTTTATGTCTTGGCTAATGACTCTAAATAATGACTAATCAAACTAAGCTAAACTATTGAACAGTAACAAAGTGCATTATTTTTCCTGAATAGGTACATAAGAAAACTCGCAGATGGAAATTGTACTTGGATATGGAAGAGATTCATACCTAACACCTACCAAATAGTAGGACCACGAGGAAACAGCAGCGACAATAATTTTCCATTCGCATTACCCATTTCCTCTTCTTCTTTAGCATCTAAATACTATTATAGCTATCTTGATTTCAACTTTTAAAAAGACGAAAGTTCTTGCCTTACCTTCTTAACCTATGAACTATATCTTAACCTATTATGGATTCATCGACTTTCTACAGTTACGTTAGGTCTCGCTTTAGGTCATTCTATCTATAGGTAGGTATAGGTACATAGATGCGTTGATATACCTTACTACGTGGTGATGCTCTATCTTGCTTGAACTCTGAGTAGTAGGGCTTTTCACTAAACCTTCGGATGCCACTGATTTGAGATATCATACCTGTGCTTATTTAAATAATAGCTGTTCTTCTTCTTCTCGTGTAGGCAAGCCCTGTACCTAAATCTGTTAAAAATAATAATTAATTAGGTAGTTCGATGAACTTTAGTTGAGATAGGTACCTACGTACCTGCTTACTAAAACTGCCAACTTTTCTAATGGTAATTTAGCTGCCACAGAATAAATAAGTAAGTACTTATACGAAAGCTAAGGCAACTATAATAAAAGGGTAAACTCGGAATTTATTTAAATGAATTTTATCAGTCGGTTGTTCTACCTATAAAAGATTATAACAGTAATACACATTCGTCGCACATCAACATCGAGACGTTATCGTTATGCAATCCACCATAGAACCATTGTTCCATATCAACACAATGTTGGTAACCGAAGAAGATCAACAAAAACATTAACATCGTGGAAACGTGGAAGTCGTGGAACTGTAAATAGGTAACAAGTACTAGTCAGTCGCGTTTCGTAGCCAACTCCCAGACACCTACAAAATGATAGTGATATTAATGTCTCATTCAATCACTAGCCTAGCATACGAGATTTGAGTTACAAAATATTGTATAAGGTTAGATAGGTGTACGATGTTGATTTTGGAGTAAAACGTGAATCATACTTACTCTTGGATGGATTGTAATTGTAGCTACCTATACATGTATATTATACAAAAGTGTTTTAGTGAGCGTTGACGTAATAAAACTGCATCATCTCAGGCATTTCCACCATTGTATAACGTGAATTATTATAAAACAAACAAAATATCATCCTTAACCCGCATTTTCTTTTATTCCAGGTGCCGGCGTTTATCCTAATCGCTGTGCTGTCCCTGAGCGCTGCTCAAGACTCGACTACAGATGGCCGCAATGACAAGCTCAACAGCATCGAAACCAAACCCTCTGCCAGACTCGACCCATACATCAGAAAAGCATTACTTAAAGCCCTCAGTGAGCTCGAAGAAGGAGATCAGACGACAGACTCTGATACTACAGATGTTTATTCAACAGGAGAAGGTGAAGACATCACCGAAACACTACCTCCAGAACAAGCTAAAGAGGGCATACAAATCCATTCTTTTGTAGTAAATGGACAATCAGCATTTGATAACAGCTCCAATACACCTACTTTGATAGATAGCAATATATCAATTATCAGCACCACGGTGGGCAACGTCGAGAACCAACTCTCACCAGCACAGCCCACCCTTTCACCCTATAACGAGATATTTCAAGCGAGAGCGACTGGAAATATCCATCAAAGAAGTATACAAAGCACATCTAAGGGCAGCATAGATAGCAACGATAAAAAAACGACTATTAGACCAAAAAGGCCAACCACTACGACCACAACAACGACTACCACAACGACCACGACTACTCCTAAACCAACGCACAATGATGATGGAGAAAACATCGAAGAAGTAGATAAACAAGATGTACAAGTGTTTTCAGCACCATTAGTGGCTGCCTTTACTGTTCACCAGGATGCTCTAGGATCACCGAAGCAAGTCATACCAATTTACCAACAAACGAACAGCCAAAATATACCGAGGCCTTTATCTACCACCGTCCCAAGCAGTTTATCATCTCACACCTTTGTCTCAAACTCGATTCCCGAACATGGATTCATTACTGAACAGCTGACATTACAAAGACAGTTGGAAGAAAAACAACGAATTCTCGAAGAACAACTGCGAGTATTGCTCCTTCAGCAAAGGGAACAGGAGGAGTTGCTCCGTAAACAACAAATATTGCTGCAACAAAAAGAAGTCCAGAGACAGCAGCAATTTAATTTTGAGGAAAATTTAAACCGGCAGCCTTTTTTGGAACAAAAGCCCCCCACGACAAATCCAGCCAATTTTCAGATTCAGAAATCTATTACCCAAAATCATTTCGTGAATCATAACGGTCTCCGTCAGCAAAATAATCCAGTCTCCATTCAAGCAAGCCTACCACTAGAGCCCAACGCTATGGCTTCCAGTCAACAACAGCTTCCTAATCGCGAAGCAGTCGATTTTCTCCTCCACTTGCGCAATCAAGCTCCTGATCAATTCCCTTTACAAGATAACCACCTCCCGCCAGGTGTCAATAATTTTTTACAACCAGCACCTCTACAACAAGTATTTCATCACGGCGTGAACTTTAATCAGATCAGCCCTGCTGAGCAGCTGGCACAGAAACAAAACACGCGAGTATTCCGACATGAAACAGGTGTTGGCAATTTCGGATTTAATCAAAATTTCAACCAAAACTTCAATCAAAATTACAACCAAAATCAAAATTTTAACAAATTCGGGGCAGTAAACTCAAATCGTTTTTTCCCAGCGAATAGACAAAATCAGATTAGTGCAGCTGATGCTGAGTTGAAACAGTTGTTATCCCAAAATTTTCTAAATGGAAGGGGCCATGAAGACTTTAACATAGTAACCAAAGTCTTGTCTCTAAATCATGGTATTCCCTACTTTAACAACAACGTCATAAACAGATTGCCTTTCGACAGCAGAAGGCAATTTAAATAAACTCTATAGTTTACTTATTGTAAAGTAAGTTTTCTTTAGATACAAAAATGCTCGAAATAACAAATATAAGTAAGTAGAGCTTATGCTTACGTTTTTATAAATACCAATACTAAATGAAATACTAATTTGTACTAGTATTTGTGTCCAAAAGACGTAAGCATCTCTATTTCCTGCTAAAATATTGCCGATGTGTAAATGCACCAGAGTTTAATTATGGTCCCGCGATTCCCTTAATAATTATTATTAAGAGCCAAAGATAGCAAACATCTTTTTAAATAGTGTCCATGTTGCATTCGATACTTACTTAAATTAGCGACAAAACTTTAATGTATTTAAGTAATATTTATTCTACTTTAATGAAATAACGAACTGCCATAAGTAGTAATTAGACAATAAGGATAAGATAGAGGTATATTGTACCTAGTTAAGTTAGTTTAGAACTTTGTCAATTTAATATTAAAGCAAAGGCTAAGAAGCTAAACATCTACTTATAGAAAATAAGTATGCAGGTACAATTTTTTGATAAGTAGGTATGTAGCACAGAATGTATATGTAGTACGGGTAGTAGGTACCTACGCAACACTAAACTACTGTAAGTACTTGATATTATTATAGTAAAAATATGAATATAATAAGTAGGTATACCTATAAAATCGTAAGTAATCTGTAATAGGTAGTAATGACCGTTTGTACTAATGTTAAGTTACGCATTGCAGCGGTAGGCCTGCCCCCCTCCCCCACTGGATGAACCGACAATCTGGTGAAGGACGCTGGGAGCCGATGGATGCAGGAGTGGACCAGCCGCCCAAAGTGGCGCTCTCTGAGGGTGGCCTATATTCAGCAGTGGACGTCTGCAAGCTATTGATGATGATTGATGTACTAAAGTTTGACAGCTCTTAAGTGTCACCTATCTCTAGCTCCTAGTCCTAGAGAGATTATTTTGGACCCATACCCAATGCGGTGCAGTAGGTAGGCAGTATGTCATAGAAGAAAAATGCGAACTTAGAAACTACCAAACAATAGTGCAGCTGGACCTAAGAAACCTAATTCGGATACCTACCTAATTAGGTGCTATTTATACCTAAACTTTGAAAGTACCTACACAGGCAGGTATATACATTACACATGTACTTACCTAAACTGCGTAGACCCAGGCCTTAGAATACAGACATTCAGACATAGTATTAGTAGCCTGTTAATTTAGTTATTACTTACATTACCTAAGCACATATACATAAAATAGCTATTAGATAAGAGGTAGGGTGTTATTCAAAATTAATGGCGGCTGTGAAGTCAGTGGCCGCTAAACGCTGCGCAGTAGCGTGCGCGGGCAGAGGGTGCGGGGGGCTTGCAGCAGTTGCAGCATACTTCACAGACGTCATTGAGATTGAATCTCCCTATAGGCATACTTACCTACCGTCCGACTTATACCGCAAGAGAACTAAGTGCTTAGACGTATTAAAAAATAGTGGTGCTTCTTTTAGGAACCTAGGTACCTACTACAATGGATAAGACAATATATGTAAATAATAAATATTTTAATAAGAAATTTAGTGGTCTTATTTTTTTTCTATCATTTGTAGAGTCTGAAGGCGGCTGTGAAGTGCGTTGCAAGACTTGCAAACCCCCCCGCACGCTGTGCACACCCGCTTATGTCTTCTCCCATGCACATCTAATTTCTTGCTAACGGTGCGCAGCGTTTCATGCCGACTTCTCAGCCGCCATTGAGCTTGGATCGCAATCTGCATTACCTATACCTATATTAGCTATAATTATGTATATAATTATATTTTAGTTTTTTATACATACTATAGTATAGGTAACTTTACTATAGTCACGAGATACAAGCAAGCAATAACAAAAGTAGAGTGCACACTAATTCTGCTGACTCTAGCTGATTCGCGTCTAATCTGCGTCACGGTTGTTATTTTGTAGAACAAGTCGACATATTTTTATTTACTTATAATATTTGATTGATAAGTAAGTATCTACATAAAAAACATCAACAGCCTTAAACGCTACAAATTTTAATACCAACACTGGATAAAGCACCAGTTTTATTACAAGTTTTAAACAATAAAAATAATAAGACAATGCAACGACGCGACGTGAACTTTTCCGCGTTCCCGCCAAAACTCAGGTCTGGGGGTCTAGCAAAGATACCAACCACTAACGCTAACGCCAAACGCTAACTCCAAAAATGTATTGAAATGACATTTGCTGCCGAAAAGTTAGCGATTTCCGAAATGTCATTTCAATACATTTTGGAGTTAGCGTGAGGCGTTACCGTTAGTGGTTGGTATCTTTGCTAGACCCCCAGGTACCTATAGCTACTTAATCTTCTTCTTCTTCTTCTTCTTTAATGGCTTTCTATCGCTTTTTTGCAATAATTCTGCCAATGTCAGGTGAGTAAAATTTGTACGGGTATGTCAAGTCAAAGTCATATTTTGTCTGTCAAAACGCCAACAGTGAAATGGTGGATATTTTACTGAAGGTCCATTCCATCAACATAGAATCATATGGACGGCGAACATTCACAAAATGCCTGTCCATTATCTGTTGGTGTGAGTATTTAAATATGCATTAGTATGCGTGAGTAGGGAAGTGACCCCTATTACACAATATATCGATATATAATGAACCTAACCAAACAGTGCTGCAGAATTTCGATACTTTTTAGTTTTAATACAATAAAGAAAATTAGATATTCGGAGAACCAGAAGACGCAGCTTAGGCCGGCCCCCACTTGGTGGACCGACGATCTGGTGAAAACCACGGGGAGCTGATGGATGCAGGAGGCGAGTGGCCGCTCAAGGCGGCACTCTATGGGGAAGCCCTATGTTCAGCAATTGACGTCTTTGGGCTGTTAATGATGATGATGATGATGATGATGACCCATCTTAGTAAAAGTATATTGAAACACATTATAAGAAATAACGTTTGTAAGTAACATTTTTATGTGTGTTGCCAGTGATGACTTATGGAACTGAGACGTGGTCTCTAACTGTTGGCCTCATTACTAAGCTCAAAGTCGCGCAACGAGCTATGGAGAGAGCAATGCTCGGTGTTTCCCTGCGAGATAAGATCCGAAATAAGGAGATCCGCAGGAGAACTAAAGTGACCGATGTAGCTCTTAGGATTAACAAGTTGAAATGGCAATGGGCAGGCCACATCGCTAGTAGAACGACAACCAATGGGGAAGAAAGGTTCTCGAGTGGCGACCACGAACTGGAAGACGCAGCGTAGGCCGGCCCCCCACTAGGTGGACCGACGACCTGGTGAAAGCCGCGGGGATCCGATGGATGCAGGAGGCAGGCAGCCACTCTAAGTGGCGCTCCCAGGGGGAGGCCTATGATCAGCAGTGGACGTCTTCAGGCTGTTCAAATAACATTGTTCCATAATAGTGTTTTTATTTTACATTCGCCTTTTCTTATTCTTTAAAAACAAGCAAAAAATCACGTTTGTTGTATTGAAGCCCCTATATTTATTTTAGGGAAAAATATAGGGGAAAAGGATGAATGGATGGGACGGGTGCGCCTGTCTCCCCTCGCCGTCCCATCTATTCATCCTTTTCCCCTATATTCTTCACTTTTGCTTCTCTTTTACCCATAAACAGGGTAAGGACATAAAACTAATAAACTATATATCAGCATATAACTATAAATCAGCTAGTTTATTATAAATTTCATAACTCATATTGAAGCCAGACGACACTGGCCTACCTATTGTATTTTATAAAAGTAGGTTAGGTGCCTATTTTTAAATTGCCAGATTTATACCTACTTTTTCATTCTGTTTGCACTTCGATCTAAATCCATTCAGCCACTTTTAGGGAAAGAGATTTTCTACTTTTTAATCTCCCCAAAACCAAAGTAATTTTGTGCAAATGTATGAAGATTTACGAATATCGACAAAATGTAATGGACAGTGTAGGTACATCACTATTCGAGAGGCGTAAAATCGCCCATCCGAAAAATATCAATCAAAGCATTAAATCTTTTAGTAATTGCAATCGCATGGTAATTATACGGTGGAAAAAACGTATATTATTAATGTGAAATGCATATTTACTTCGAAACTTCGATGTTTAACATAATAATTGCCAGTAAACTTTAACGTATAAAATGATGATTCTGGTTTTCCTTCGACTCCTCGAGTTACTCTTGATGCACAAAACACAGCACAACACGACACAATTTCACTATTGACACAATATTTAGCCCTAATAACAATATAATCACTAAATTTTCACGTTTTATGCTCCCGCATTTAATTTCTTGACACACCAAACTGTCAGAACATGACACGCGGTGCAAGGTAAGGCGACGTTGCCGTACCGACAGTCGCTTTCTCGCATACTCTATGCGACGATTCGTGTATTAGACAGAGATACAAGACAGTATGTTTACACGAAGGATGCGGAGCGGCAACGCCGCATTGGCAGATTTTGGCTCTCTCCATAGACCTCCATGGCTCATTCTATGCTCATTCCTAATTAAATTAAAATGACAGGTCGAAATGCCAAGATAATGCTGCCAACTCATAATTTCAATAATTGTCAATGTCAACTGTAGGGATGTGACCTAAGAAAGGAAAAATCGATTTAATAATTATCGATTTTTTTTCTTTAAAATTGGTGGTGTTTTACGATTAAGTGCTGAATTACGAACATGAGTGTGGGCAAGTGATATAATGTGGTGAAACGTGATTTTTCGTGTTGCTTTCAAAACTCCATAGAAGCTTCTAGTAAAGTTGCCACCACTTTGCTGGAGCATGACTTAGACTGGACTATGACTACCTGACTTAGACTGGACTATGACTATGACTAGGACATGACTTTGCTTGAAATATTTTATAACACGATGAAAATATAATACTTTACACTGGCTAAATACACTATGTGTGGAGCCAAAATAAAAGAAAAAAAAAAGTGGAAGCCACAGAGTACATTGGTAAAGTAAAGACTGAAGCCTGAAGACTGGTGGAAGCTTTAATAAATTCTGATTTGTCTTTTCCACGAATGTATGAATAAATTTAATATAATAACTTTTTAATAATACCCAAATGCCTTAGATTAGACCATTCAAAACGCCGAACATCACTTATGAGTTGGTCGTTGGTCCGAACATGGTTATCATGGACAACAAAGAACCTGTCGGCAGCCTAGAAGAACAAGCTCTGAAGAGGAAGGAACGACTAAAAAACTTGAAACGCAAAAACCCAGAGAATTCTTCTACTTCGTCATCTGAAATTGTTCCTCTGCCAAAGTAAGTTTTTGTAAGAAAATCATTTTGCCGCTAAGTCAATTTTTTGTGTTGGGGTGGTCAATTGCTGAATAGTGGTTATGTAGGTGCCTACTACTTAGTACCTATTATAGCATGTTAGCAGAATGTAGGAGGTAGGAGAGAGGAACGTATGCAGAGAATATAGTTGTACAGTCTCATTGATCTAAAGAAATACCTAGCTTACATCCTCCTGAATACAATGTTCTGAATTCAATGAACTAGGATTTCAAAAAGTAGGTTATAGTTTTTAGTTAAGTTAAGAGTTAGGTACTTGACTTGTAAATTTATTTTATTTATTTACATACAAGGAAGTTTTACTTGCGTCCTCCCCTATAATTACACATAACAAGTGATACAGATGTCTATCAAAGATTGGGTTGGTTGTGTTGCTAATCCTTTAATATCTTTTTCTTGTTCTACTATAGATAGGTAGGTGGCTAGACTATCAAATGACAAATGTTGCCCAAAGGCAAAAAATGTTGATATCATTTAAGTTTTTTTTATGTTATGAATGTCATAACATGCTGGTAGTTCACCTGATATTAAGTGCTGTCTATAAAACAGTTGCAGTGTCAACCCGGATCTCTAAAATGTATTTTCTAGACGAGCATGCTCCATACTCAAAGCTCATTGTCACTTACCATCAGGTGAGACCATGGTCAAATGTTAGCCTATCGCTGATAAAAAAAATGTAATGTTTTGTCATGACACAGCACTATGCACATCATCCTGAGACATCAGCATAGTCTAGTAATCAGATTACTAAACTGTGAGGTTAGGTCATAAAGCCTCATTTACCCAGTTATTAGCAACACTTCTGATTAAAATAATGGTTGCAGATCACTTACTAAGCCTTTCCCCTTACCCTACCTCTACTCTGTTACTCACCACACAAATACAGATTATTTTATCTTGTTTTAATAAAAGAGATTGAAAGAAACAAAACACAATAGATAAATCCAAAATAATCTTACCATATTTTTTTACTCCAGGCCAAAGTTCCGTAGTTACAAACCTCAGGATGAAAATCTGAAGGAAGCAAAGCTTGAAGATGCAGAACCAGCAGCTGTAGAGGAGGAAGTTAAAGATTTACTTGAAGCAGGCAAAGAGAAAGTAAGTATTTACTAATTCGTGTAAGTGTATTCATTTGGCCCAATACTTCACCAACACGCAATAAATATTCCTTATTAATTTTGCGTTATGCAGAAATAAAATGATGGGGAAGAAAGGTTCTCGAGTGGCGACCACGAACTGGAAGACGCAGCGTAGGCTGGCCCCCCACTAGGTGGACCGACGACCTGTTGAAAGTTGCGGGAAGCCGATGGATGCAGGAGGCGAGCAGCCGCTCTGAGTGGCGCTCCCTGGGGGAGGCCTATGTTCAGCAGTGGCCGTCTTCAGGCTGTTAATGATGATGATGATGATGAGAAATAAAATAATTCGTAAAACAGCCTGCGTTTTTCCGTTGTATGAGATGAGGCATCTGTACTGTAGGTATTATATTATCTGGGATAATATGTAGTCTATACTTTTATTACTAAAACTTCCTAAATTAATGGTTTTTTTTTTTCGAATTTTCAGGTAGTCCTACAAGACTTAGACATTTCAAGTTTAGCTCCAAGAAAACCTGACTGGGACCTCAAGAGAGATGTAGCGAAGAAGCTTGAAAAACTGGAAAGGCGGACACAAAAGGCTATAGCAGAATTAATCTGGGACAGGCTAAAACAAGGCAATGAAGACAATTTAGGAGCCATGGTCAGTATGACAGATAATAGAGCAAATCTTGATGACTAATGAGGAATTAAGGATTAGGTAATATTTGGTAAATTATTATTTTAAGTCAACATAATAATGTTATTGTTAGGGCATTGAAGAACTCATTCTATTCATTGTGTCGGTGAAAGTTAAGATATGATTTAAAAGCCAGATTTGTGTATCTGTGTGTATGAGGGTGCACCATGTAGATAGATTCAGATCTTCTTATAATTTATAATCAAAGAGACACCTACAAAAAATTACTTAATCAGTTTTATCTGTAAAAGAAATCTTTCTCTACACTATCTTGTAATTTGTTGAAAATATAACTTGGTCGCAAAATCTAAATAATATGTATTACAGGAAAATATCTTTTCTATGTAGAGCAATAAAACAAATTTATAACAATATGCGGTTTTATTTACAATAAATATAAAACCAACTAGTATTTTAATATCACAGGATAAAATATACAAACCTTTACTTTAGGTACATTTGAATTTTGTTATTAATTATTTACTTCATTTGTTGTCAGTCTATAAATTTCATATTTTCATCAAGCATCCATCAAATGCTATTATGCTTAATTTACAAATATATGAGTACTTAAATCTAAATTATAATAACTCCATTATACATTTCTTTATAAAATAAACCTAAATTAACTACATTTATACTAAACATGGATTGAAGTATGTACCCTACTCTTCATTTTACATTTATGTATAAGCTTTGGTAGGCACCATACCATGACTGCCATTGCAATTGTTATAATATAATAGCGGTACTACAACTATTAATAATTGATATAGGTACACTTTATAATTATTACTAGTGATATAAAATCTAAAATATATAATACTTATACAAATAAAAGTATGAGTGATGTTCAAAGATTATAAGCTGCAAATATTAAAGAAAGAATATATGTCAATACAGAATTCGTAGAATGCGAAAGACCAGCACCGTTACGCCCTTTTTTCTTTTTCCCTGGTTTCTCTCCATCGTTTTCCTCCGGGTCATCAATTTCGTTGTATGTGTAGTAGCTGTTGTCGATGTTGTAGAAGACCACTCGATCGCCTAATGGTTGAATGGGTCGGAAGTTGTGGGTAATCTTGCCGTTTGCCGATCTAAGCTCTCTGAACGCTTCGATCTGAAATAAATAAGTGTTTAGTTAGTGTACGTCATGGTTAAGGAAAATCTGAGTCATGCTCCAGGGTGGATGCTTTTATGGATTTTTGGGCTAAACTAAACACAAAAAAACATTTTTGTCTTTCTATATGATATTTTTACTAGTGCACGTAGAAGGTTCTCGAGTGGCGACCACGAACCGGAAGACGCAGCGTAGGCTGCGGTGGACCGACGATCTGGTGAAAACCGCGGGGAGCCGATGGATGCAAGAGGCGAGTGGCTGCTCAAGGTGGCGCTCTTTGGGGGAGGCCCGTCTTCACGCAGTTAATGATGATGATGACGTTCATGAATACACAATAGTTAATTATCCACCATTATTACCAAGACGAAATCATACAAGTTTGAGCAAATTTTTATCAAAGTAGAATAAATTTTATTCCAAGATAACCTTCCGTGTGGGAGTCTTATATTCAGCAGTGGACGTCTTCAGGCTGGTGATGATGATGATGAGAGTTACACGAGTATAACCCTTATAGGGCCAATTTTGAAGAACTAAAAAAGCTTATTCCTTGGATACAATCAAAATGGCCTCTTTTTAAATTGTCATTTCATTTGTCAATTTGCTGTACCTATACGAGAGTAATTAACCAGTAGATTTATACTTGGAATAAAATTTAATCTACTTTGATAAAATCGGGTCTTAGACGTCAATGGGTTTGGGTTTTAACGTTCCTCGAAATCTTAATACGACATGACTTAAACGTACATACTCTAGATTAAAAGTGAATAAAAAATATTTCATCATTTATGTAAGAAAAATACCTATTGTCTCTATCAGTTTCACATATTAATCAGATTAGGTACATTCAATTAAATTAACCGACGTGTTATTTTTTTCCATTGTTACTAAGCTATAATTCGTGATGTAGTTTAATTTTGTTGGGCAAAAGTAATCAATGTTAATCTAGATAACGTAAGCAAGTTGTTTATAAAGTTTCAACCATATCCGTTTCGTTTTTTTGTGCGTGAAATGAACGGACAACGTATAATTTTTATTAAATAATATATTCGTAGATACCGTTAAATATTAAAGTGGAATAGCTCCATTATAAAGTTCGCTTTTCACTTAATTTCAAGTTTTTTTAGGAGTAGTAAAACGTGGTTAGTATTTTACTTAGAATCACCAAATAATAAGTCTTACATTAAGACCACTACAGATTAATTTGTAAGGAAAAGTTGGATCACGAAACTTTCCGTCCCGTTCCCGCTCGTGATTCAGTTTTCTTTTACTAACTAATCTGTAGTTTACGCTAAGCAGGCGATACTGCTATAAAATCATAAATAATGAAGACGACTTCTCAAAATAACCGCATTCAATAAGTAGTTAAGTACCTGTTCATGAGTCAACCTGACCGGTTGCTCGAAGTCCAGCCATATAACGACCTCAGAGCAAGGCGGGGTCGTCAGCGAACCTCTGTACGTGAAGTACCTCTTCAGGTCGTAAGGCAGGATGTTTAGAAAGGAGAATGGGTGGCTCATCACTACGCTTGAGTGGGGCTCGGTCACGTTGCCCAGAGCTGACGTGATGTCATCGTAGGCCGGATGCTGGTGCCGATCTAACTGAAAGTGCAAACATGAAAACTTATAGGCGTTTGGCATAACGTTGCTAGGTAGGTTCCAGCTAGGCGATCACGTAACTTGAGTGTAACCGATAGACACATATATGTATAGATTTGACAGTTTAAAACGCAGTTTCCTTGTGTGTGTTATCATAGAACATAACCCAGCCCATAGTGAGCCAAAGATGGCTCAGTTTGAGTTGGATGGATATTAACTTTTCGTTGAATTTTGAAGTTATGCCCTTGATATGTCTTTATCGTTTTAAAAGATGCAACCCTCTTAGTCAAAATCATTAGGGTATCATGAAGGGTAGTTATACGCGTTTACGTCAAGTCATGGGATGGGTCAAGCCAAGCCAGAACACTGAACTGAGATTTGCACCCGTTCAATTTGAGATAGCTAGTTCAGCTGGGATGACTAACCACTTCAGCTTTTAGCTCTCTGTGTGTACACATTACTGTTACATCGCTCCAGCCGACCCGCCGGTAGTTTTCCCATTCACCCACACTACCATTGGTAATAAACCAAGCAGTGTAGTCATTCCCTCACATAATAAATTAAAGAACTAAATTACATGACAAGACAAAATAAAGCGTTGGAATTCGGTCGTTATCACGCAAGCATTTAATACATATCGTACTTTCGCGTTGCACAGAACTGCTAATTTTCCTCCACATTTAACGAATCACGTTCATCAAGATATACCTCATAAAAGAAGGCGAGCACCGTCAATCCGTCGTGATGTTTAACTGCTTCCGGTACTGTCACGTACTCTTCCTTGAAGAACACCATATGTAGCTCCATGGGGAAACTGAAATCATAAAAGTTTAAAAATGATATAAGTAGCTATTTTTCCAACGGGTCTGTCGTAATTTTGATAACGGTATATTATGTTAAGTGGCAAAGTGGAAGGAAAGCGATCGCGTGGGCGCAGCCCGATGCGCTGGTCCGACCAAATTCGCACCACACTGGACACCACCCTGTACGATGCCCGATGCGATGCTCTGTGCGATGTACATGTCGCTGAAGATAGAAGGCGATGGTGTGACATCATAAAGAAGGTCATGGAAGGTGGCGGTCACGACTCACGACACCTTCGGACATAAGGAATACGAATCAAGGAGGGGATATTATGTTTAAAAAAATATTAAGTACCTTTTATGGTTTATCTTATCCTCAGAACCAAAAGTATCATTGTCACCCCAGTGGAAGTGCATTTGGCTGAATATGTAGTCGCCCTCTAGTGGACCCCCTCGGACCCTTGGGTGTGGTTCGTTGTGCACCTCAATTAATACTGAAAATATAAGATATTTAACATTTTCGAGTAGGTACAGTAGAGTAGGTACAGACTAGGCATCTGCAAGTGAATTTATTAAAAAGAAAACAAATTACCTACAGCCCTATAGGTACCTACATTATTTCAGGTCTAGCTGAAGAATAATAGGCTAGACTAGATTAATTAATTCAGTTCAGCCGTTACAAAGCTCATGTTTTAGTCTCCAAAACCCATTATGAAATGTCAGAGCTGCGAGCTAAAATAATCTTCGTAGTCTTCTATCGTTGCATTCGTGATGTAGATCGTATTTTAAATTTCAGAGAATATGTTGTACGTCATCATAATCATTGCATAATCATTTTACATTTTACCCACTGCTGGAAATTAGGCCCCTCGCATTGAATCGCCTGAGATCAATCTCCCTCTTTGTCAGAAAACCCGTTCCCTATCAGTGGGAATGTAATAGGCTGATGATGATGAGTTCTATCTTCAACTCATATATTTAATAGAGTTCAACACCTTCGTCACAGTTTTTATTGCGGTGTAATAAATACGTACTGGGGTAGATAAGCCACATACAGCTCGTGAATAATAATTACGTACCTGTTGAGATATTCAGATAGAACTCAACAGTTGATTACTAATAAAAGAGGCAGAACGACATAACTGAATGACTTAATGTACCGTTTGTACCGTAGCCGATGTAAACGAATGCATTTACCATTCGTATGCACCGTGCTTTTTATTGTGCTGCTCACGTTCACCTCATTCATGGGATAATGCAACCGTGCTGTTATTTTGACCAACATATATTATGTATGCTCTCATATTTTTATTTTAAGGCTGATCATGTCAGTCTATGTAATACCTGCATAATATATCCATATTAATGTCCAAACTTTCAAGTCAGATAATGTTCTTGGGAATAACTAGGCATTAATATAAATTAGTGAAATAGTTGTGGACATTTTCAAACAGCACCAAAGTAATAAGCACAGACAGACAGATTTCCCGGTAGACTGCCTCCTAACCTATTTCATTTGTTTCTGCAGGAAGTTGAGCTAAATAGATTTCTTGTAATTTAATATTCCTCTAATATAATATTAACTTTTTACTGTTACCATTTTCCTTGTCATAAAGAGTTTGCATTAGGTACTTTAACGACGTATACATTGAAAGTAAACGTTTTGCTCTCCGAAAGTACCTACACCTAATTACTAACAACCCTGATTCATACAAGATGTTTTAAGAACATTAGATGCAATTCTAAATAACATTAGGTAAACTGGAGTATAAAAGGAAGGAAAACATGTAGCTTCCGTAACTAAGGAATAGGAATACCCTGTTCAGTGATAAGTTTCGCATCGCTCGTAGAACCGACATCCAATGTTGGTGAAGAAAGCTTCTCAAGTGGCGACCACGAACCGGAATACCAGCCTAGGCCCCACTAGGTGGACCGACGATCTGGTTCGCGGGGAGCTGATGGATCCAAAAGCAAACAGCCGCTCAAAGTGGTGCTCTATGTTCAGCATAGGACGTCTTCAGACTATTGTTGATGATGATGAATAATAACTTCGAAGATAACTTAAGTGACCAAGGGCAAAACAATATCAAAGGTCAACATCCTAATAGAAGGCCATGGGATAAAATAAAATAAACTAGGTAGTGTAATGACCCCCCCCCCCCCTCCTAACCCCCCTATTCCCCTTATATTCATAATTATATTTGTATCTTTAATTTAACGAACTTAAATACCTAAGTTTAAATAACCTATAAAATGAAATTGAATGAACGCTAACAATTCTAATACCGATGAAAAATACCTAAAATTAAACTAAGCTTGTTGTCTGTTTTAAATTTGTTATGGCCAAGTGATCGTCTCCTAATAGTGGTAGAACCCGTACGTTGTGATAATGTAGTAATCCAAATCCTTTTAAAGTAATGAGAGAATTCCTAACTAACACCGACTCAATACGCGATCAATTTAGTAGAATGGAATTTCTTTATTTTTCTAAGCTTTGCAATCTGAACCTATGATGAGCGCTAGTCCTATATCTGCTGGAAATATCGAAAACGTAGGTTGCTTCAAAACAACTCACATTAACCTAATTTAGAAAACCTGAAGTACTTTCTATGATTGAACTTCAGAACCATACTTCAAGTGTATATATTAGAATCTCTAAATGAATACTACCTAAAAATATAAAATCCAAATTTAGCCCACTACCAAGTCCAAGATTCCCCACTAGTACAAAAATGTTATCATTTCTACCGGAAATGCTTACAACCCATTCTACCATTTCCTTACTCCTATTTTAACCATATTAGCGAAGTCATGATAAACCTCTTCTGCTTATCATGACGCCGTCTACTGAGCCCCAATTCCTAACTATAAATTAATGCAAAACCTATAGCTGGTTTTTTAAAGTGGCCATCTACGATGATAGTCTAGAATTCGTTACCCTAACTTTGCTACGTTATGCTACATATTATAGATTAATAAATAAAAAACATAAATAAAACTCGAAACTATTTATTGAGAAAATTATTTCAATCGTTTAAGAAATTAGAATTTACTTTATCGGAATAGCTTAAATTATAAAATACTTTTATTGAATTTTAGTACTCAGAATATATAATTAAATGTTAGGATTATTTTGTCGTTCATATCTAACTTTGAGTTTCAAAAATATATCCGGAAACTTCGATTACTCCTGATAGAGAAGAAGCCCAAAGAAACTCCTCAGGGATTATCTTTTTTTATATCATGTTTGGTTTTACAATATTTGATTTTACAATAATTATAAAGTCGAATTACGATGCAATATAATATTTTGGGAAACTGTAAATTTAGAGTTAATTCATCTACCGTGGAGATTAAATACTGTTATCTATAAGAAAGTACATGACCTTTTAAATAAGTTTCGAAGGATGACAATCAGACATGTCTTGCTGAGTTCTCCTACATAGAAGAACTCGAACCTAATATGTACAACCTCGCTGTGTGGATCTGCAGTCTGCACCTCTCTCGAAGACTCGGCCGACATGAAAATGGAGATTAATAATGTTGAATAAAAGCTCAGGATATTTATTTCGGAGTAATTACACAACGATAATAAGTTGTACGCCGAGTCGGAACTTGTTCCTGACATCGTGCAATATCGCTGAAGAGTGTAGGATTTATATAAGTTTCTTATGTTATGTTCCGTGTTATATTGTTCCTTTCGCGATATTGTGTGTCGGAAATAAAGATCATTTCATTTCATTTATTCCTAATAGTTTCCAGATCTGTATTTATTGATAATAATATTATGCATATATTTTGAATACTATAGACATTGAACCGTTTATGAATTCTCAGACTGACTCTGCTTTTCCTGAACTTTCATAGAAATCATCCACATATCTAAGACGTATTTCAGTACAATGAAATATGCCAAAGTTTAAGAAGAAAGTTTAAGTATTGTAAGTATATTATTGATATCATTTATCAACAAAATGTTATTCTCATTCGAATTTATACATTAGCTATCCTATCCGTGTGGTAAGGAGTCACTAACAAGGTACTGCTTGTGCTTGACCTATATAAATACGAAGGACAATAATTACCTATTGAAAAGTTTGTTGTAAAATAAAAGTTAGGTTTTATTGAAAATTCATTAAAACAATGTCAAATCTAAACTTCACCAAACTGAACTATGCCCATAGATTTGATATTGCATCTTATCTTATAAAATCTTTGCCTATCTCGACCCTCAACATCATCATCAGCATCATCATCCTGAAGACGTCATCATCATCACCGCCGTCATCATCATCATCGTCATCTTTATCATCCGGAAGACGTCATAATCATTATTATCATCATCACCATCATCATCATCACCATCACCATCATAAACCCATGTCACACTGTGCAGCCGTTAGTCATCCGCTTCCTTCGACTTTCCACGGCTCTGACCAGGTCAAACCTCATCATCATCAACATCATCACCACCATCATCATCATTATCTTGAAGGCGTCCACCTAGTGAGGAACTGGTCCAAGCCGCATCTTCCAGCTCATAGTCGCCACTGACTTGTTCGAGATAAATACCTTTTTCCTATTACGAAAGACCTTAATCTAATTTCCCCGTTTTTACGTTATAGGCGCATGAAAACATTACCTATTTTGAATTTACTAGAATGATATTCAAATACGCTCGTGATACTTACAATAAATAAATAGGGAAAAGATTTCCTCTCCACCTCTGTATTTCCTTCATGATCCGACGAAAGAAAACTCTACCTGCTTTTGCTGAATCCATGACAACATTGTATGTTATTGTATGATAAAATTAGTGTGATAAATATACATCAAAGTATGCTTCAATCTTCGTGCGGGAATAAGATCTTTCGATCATCTCCGTGATCACAAAAATACCTGCTAAGAAAATAATTATTGACTTATACTAAAACGAACTACAACAATATTCCCAATAATTATCCAGTTAGGATTAAGTCAATAAATCATTATATCAAAGTAAAGTGATAAGTAAGTATTCAAATACATTCACGATGTTTTACATCACCGCGTGAAATAAAATTTTTCATCTCCTTCGTGTATAACGCTAGGCTTCTGTCGGCTAAAGAAATGTGCAGAGAATAGCACTAGCTTCCCTTCTACAATAAAATCCCTTGCCATCATCAAACCTTTCGCCGATGTGATGTCCACGATGATCTTATATTACAATAAGCATCTACACTCATCATCATCTAAGCTCCTGCCGACTAGGAAATATGCAAAGAATAGCATTGACTTTCCCTTATGTACATTAAAACCACCTGCCATCATTAGACCATCCGCTTAGCGTGATGTCCACAACGATATTGTCCCACAATAAGCATTTTCACTCAACATCATCCTACAAGGAAAGCTCTGCGCATTCCGTTCTGTACATTAAAACCTTCTACCATCATCAATCCACCCGCTTGGAGTGTTTCCCACGTCGTTCTTGTCCTACACTAAGCATCTGCACTCAACATCAACCTACCAGGAAAGCGCTACGCTCAGCAGCAAACATTTTCCGTCCGTGTATATCTTCAAATACTAAAGAACTACACTTACTAAACAATGAATTAGAACATTTCACCTTTCAATTTCCACAGACTAAATATAGTGAAGTACTTCCCTTTGAATCTGATGGTCTTAGATAATATTAATTCATTATTCCTGTTTTTAAATAGAGCTGCTCCGTTCCTTCTTGCTGATTGATTTTCTTCACTCCATGAACATCTTTTCATCTTTTAGTAATACCATAAACCTGGAAAAAACTATATTTTGCTATCTTTCTTTTTCATTTTCTCATCACCACTCTCATCTCCCAATCTGCCATTATTTGAAAAGTCTTTGACACATTCTAGACTTCTAACTCGCGATTTTAAGTATGAACCTTATTAGTGTGAAATATTATTAAAGAGTTTTTATTCTTTCCACTATTGCCTCATTTTACCTTTAGATACCTACTTTTACACCTATCTCTATGTCCTATACCAGTTAGTGCAGTATTGAACGAATATTTGCTTTATTATTTACATGTGAAATGATTTGATTTAAATATTTTTTATGATAGAAATAACATTTCTTATATTTGTGACGTCACGAGACACCCTGGATCGTTACAGTAGTTTACATGACTATTAAAAGAGCGATCACTGAATATGATGTAGAGTCGCCACCACATTACCATTACAGAAGATTGAAATCGGTGACCTGACATAATGAGCATGGCATTACGGCATTCTCATGGCAAAACTCAATGCAACCAATTCACTTGATAAGTACCTACTTATAATAAGTACGGAGAATTTGTATTATAGTACTCAAGGTTGGCAGCTTTTATTAGATCAAAGGAATATTATCGAAACGAAAAATACGAAACGATCAAGAGCAGTTGGAAAGTACATGGAACTTTAGTTTCTAATTAACATTGATGTAAGTACTAAAGTCGATCGTACCGGTGTGTCCGTTATTGGTGACATGAACATCGTCAATGGAGTCGTCGAAGCCGGTGAATACTATGTCGGGGAGAGACACCTGCTTGACTCGCAGCAAATTGATGTTGATGGGACTCTGGTGCTTGCCGGTGCACTCGCGGTAACGCTCTCCCCAATAAGATGGTCCTGTTGATAATAAATAACACAACATTCGCGAAAAGATCTGAAGTAGTTGCGAACCTTCCACTTCTACGTGACACAAAAGGGCAGTAGATACGTACACATCAGATTCAAGCTCATTATTATGAAGATTACAGAACAACATTGAATCATCCTACCAAAATGCTTGGCAAAAAATGCAGTGACTGATTATGTTATGTGATTATAGTGACACATAAAAATGATACCTACCAATAACTCCATCGTACCCAAAGTCCTCGCCGCGTGTGAGCTCAGGAGCTGAAAAAAGACAATTGAAATACTTAAGCTTAGATACTTGATACTAAAGATTAATTAAATAATAAGGAGTGCAAAAAGCTAAGAGAAATATGCCTGTAATGAAGTGAATTAAAGAATTAAGATTTAATCTAAAACAAAGTTTTTATTGCCATCAGATTTTTAGGTCCTATACTCTTGCACCATGAATAATTATTATTTACAAAAATACAAAACATCGCATTGAAGATGACTTCAGATTATGAGATATATAAGTAGAAAGGAATGAACAAAACATGAAAAGGCACCATCAAGACGATGTGCAATTGTGTATTAATAAAAAATCTAAATTAAAACCGTTTAGGATATATGACAATAAGTAGGTAAGTGATAAAGTGAAGTGAAAATAATTTTGTGGATAAGCTAATTCTTTTCTATACTTTTATCCCCCTATAAAATACTATTAGTGGCTGTAGCTGGCTAATATACCCTCGTCGGAAATCGTCGAAAACACTAAAAGTACGTACAAAAATATGTTTTGTTCTTCTCGAATGGAATTGAACACAGAAATAGCTCACGTCAGCCACGAGAGCGAGCCTTTGTATTCATAACAACCGGAACACTGTTATTACGATTATCAATCAAACCATCCACCGCAGTACAACGTTACTCGTACCTTGTGGAAATTCCGTACCAGTTTGTACCTATAGCAGGTAAAATGTCATTAGGTAGGCACGGAATTTTCAAGATAGAGTACTTGCGGATATGCTACCATATTTATTTATATCTCTATTTTGCAAACGTTCAAGAAAATATGAGCCTGCTACGAGATGCTTTGGAGCTTATATAAGATCTCCTATCTGAATTATGGGGCTGGCGCTGTAGGCCTCATGCCTATTAGATTAGACCATTTCTCAAAACAAACGAACGACCAAGATTATTCTTATTGACCACCTTCGCCCCCCAGTGCCTTATCTACATGTTTGAAAAGGGGTTTTTTGCAGGGATTATGCCTATCATTCCATGAGTATAATTTGATTGTTATGGGACGAACGTTATGGGTTCTGCCTTTGGTCATCTCAGTGCATTTCATTGACAAACTTTTGCATTTAGATACTTACCTACTTTGAATAATGATTTTGAAATGTAAAGCGTGAGAAATCTAAGCTGCAATTCACTTGCGTAAAAGAAACGAAGCTAAGCCCTAATATTTCAATGGATCACCTTGAAAATGCGATGTCTTTTTCACCTTGTCGTACCTTGTACTCAACTACTCAAGGCATTCATTCATTTTTTATTTGGCAACTTTTTCGGCATGCTCAGATGATGAAGCCTTGAAACGCATTAGAAAAATAAAACTCATATTTTATATTATAACTGGACTTAGAAAAAAATCTATTGTATTATGGATTTGCCTTATTAGTGACAATATGAGGTAGGTAAGTAGCTGTAATGTTTACTGGAGTTACGATCATCAGCATTGATTTCACTTATTCTCTGCTTTAAGGTAGCGAACATAGACATATACAGGATGTAATTTAATTCATTAGCATAAATTGAGCCCATGATAGTACATCATTTATAGATGATTATTGAAGAGTAAAGAGTGTAAATTAACTATTTTTTATTGAAAATTAAGAAGATTGCCGCGGCGCCTAACGCAGTTGGCACGGATGATTTTGATACATTTAAACGTTTTTAGACCTTGTATGTACTTATTAAAAACAGTAATTCATTATTTTAATTAAATTTTGTATTGTAGCATTTGATTAAGTAAGTTATTCCATTTTTTGGAGTTATTATTATTAACAAACCAATGTGTTAGTATTCAAAAATTTTGGTCCACACGTGACCGGTATCAGGAGTAGGTATCTAGTTTCAAAGGATGCTAATGAATTATATTACACCCGGTATATTACTTGACTTAGATCTAATGCAAACTATGCGTTGCATACTGAGTTTTTTATGATTTTGTCAAAGGTGTACAAGAAGTTTGTACTCCTACCATGGTACAAAACTGAGACTTGATGTGCCTGGTTCTGGTAAACTGAACCTTTTCTATTTATTTTCCTGTGACGCATGCAGCCAATAACGCAGAATGCCTTAGTTCAAGATATTGTGCTCTAAATATGTAGGTAGGTACCTAGTAGAATTGTAAACAGATATTATACTAACGAAAACACCAATAAGCATAACGCCATGAACACTTTTCACGGTTACTTCGTCTAACTAAACCATTCTAAATTGCTATTCATATACCAATCTGTAGGTTAATGTTTAGGTACAATTGAATTAATCCAACAAACTGTACCGTAACAAGTAGTGACGCGTGACAAGTCCATTGATAAAAATAAATTGTGGCAAGAGAACTATAATAGTTTTACTGACCTTTTATTCTTGCCAACAATTACGGCTATACATTTTGGTGATCGAAATGATAGGCAGCGGGTCATTTATTACATTTATTTGCGGTATTGACTAATTATAGTTTCGCGGTCGGTTGCTGAAAATAGAAGTGCAATTAGGCACTTTTCTTGATTGTGTTCTTTTTCGTGTGTTTTTGTTTTGTTTATAGATTGTAGCCTAATACCAATAGAGGTACCCATATGACGTCATTAGCCCAATATGTTCCCGCTACTGGACCTTTTCTCAAAGGGAGACAGTGAAGGCCATAATCCAACACGATGACCGAACGCCGGTGAGGGGTGAGGGATATTCATGTTCAATGTTCATGTCACATGTTCTCGAATTTTGTCAAGAATCATAAAATTCAAGAACATGTGAACAGTTTCCTCAGAATATTTTCCTTCGCCGTTGTAAGAGCGAGTATAATAAAATTCTTACCAAAATGTATGTACTTAAGTAATAGGAATGTATATTAACGCTGGCTAAAATATCAAATACTTGTTTGAACATTTTACAACATTAGATTATACTTGCTAGATATCCCACCAAAATCGAATCATTAATAGACAAAGTGCATTTGAAAATTTCAAACACTATATTTTATATTGTTCCACTATTAGAACCTAGAATAAAATAAGCCGTAAAACCAGTAAATATTATCTTTGAACCAAATCAACCGACTTACTAAACCAATTATTCTCGTCCAATCGATGTTAGCCTCAGGCCCATTAAAGGTGTAGATAGTATCCCAGGAATCTAGTGACCCAATGAAACAAGCTTTCACTAGCCACACGACCTGGATAAAGCCCAATTGTGAATACAATAGATGTCATTGTCTATAGGTGTAAATACAACGTGTACGAGTTAAGGATGAACGCGTTGGGAATGGCCGTAGCCGTGAGGTGATTGTATCGCGATCCGGTGTGAAACGACGAACGGATAACACATTGTTTTTATTGCTGCTTAATTGCCAATGGAATTGCGAAGGCTGACGTTTTGGATCTAAGACGGGGACACTTCGATCCTCCTTTGACCATGGTCACAGAACAGTGTTGATTTTTCGGTCAACTCAGCGCCGTATTTCCTAACATATAGGTCTGACTCTGCACGTCTGCACTGACACTCGTCATCCTTTCTCTAACTGATATCGATTTTCTTGTATTTATTATTTAAATAATACTCCTTATAAACTAATATTTATGTTAATAATTATTTTATTTTTATAAGTACCAGCACCAGTATGTATCGCTTGCGTACCGTAATCTAACAGATTGATTTGTAAAGGAAAAATTTAACTGTTTGCAATAGCCTGATTTTAGCAGCTATTATTTGTCACTTTTGTCAGTGCTCAGAAGCATTGTGTGAAGCTTAAGCACGAGGTAAATATTAAAATTTTAAACACCTTATAAAATCAGGTAAGAAGTCAGGAAGTGCTTGTTGATTTTTTTTCTTGCCCGTTGCACAGTTTTCAACTCGTAAGGATCTAAAGGCGGATGTACCTACAAGACTTATCTCTTATTATCTACTTAGGTATCTAAGTATTTATAGCCTTTAGATCCTTTCGCACTCTACAACTGTGAGACGGTACGGGCTAGACAAGAAGCGAGTAATTCCTGGAATGTAATTAAGTCAATTACTTACCTATGTGTCTTTACAACATGGTTTTATATCACATCCGATCTTTACGTCTGAACTCTTAATAATTATTCAACGGCTTTACTCGGAAATGCAGTTCACGTAAATCGAACGGTATTTAACCCTGAATTAGACCGATCCATACATAGGTACCTACTTATACTTAGCTAGTGTCACGTCACGGCACAGCCATTCTTCATTATTCATCACATAATAAGGGGCGACAAGATATGACTGTCGCTGTTATATTTATAGTTTAAACCTATGGGTATATTTACTTACTTTACTAACTTAATTTTTTGGCCGATCTACAATTTGGTCTTTTTATTTGCTCAATGATTTGTAATGTGCTCTGTTGCGCATTATTTATTTACTTTTAATGTCAACAATCAACGCCTCGAAAATTAATACGTTCTAGGGTTTATGAACAACTAAATTGCCGTAGATTTTTCCATAGTAAATATGTACAACTGTGTTGCTATATACGTACGTAATTAAATTTAACCACAGTAAATATGTTTAGGGAAAAAACCAGAGACTTCAGTGAAAATGACTACTTATAGGTAGGTACTTTTTACCAATGCACGTAGCAGCGAAACTATAAAAAAAGATGCACATCACATGAAAGATATGATGAGGTTGTGGTTATGTAATTTGACACCAACAAGCTCCGAAAATAAATCGTTACAGGGTTATGGCAGGAACGCGGAAAAGTTCACGTCGTCGCATTGTATTATTTTTCAAAACTTGCTTTTTCCAGTGTTAATGTTTAAAATTGGTGGCGTTTTACGCATTAAGTACTGAATTACGAGCATGAGTGAGGGCAAGTGATATATTGTAGTGAAACGTGATTTTTCGTGTTGCTTCTAAAACTCCATAGTAGCTTCTAGTAAGTTGGCACCATTTTGCTAGAGCATGACTTAGACCGTACTATGATTACCTGACTTAGACTGGACTATGACTATGACTAGGACATGACTTTGCGTGAAATATTTTATAAACGATGAAAATATAATACTTGACAGTGGCTAAATACACTATGTGTGGAGTCATAATATAAGAAAAAAAAAGTTTTACGTTTCACACGGGACTTAATCGCGCTAAAAACAAAAAAAAGCTCCGACACTAACATTTATTTTTGCAGTTAATTTTCACTTTACGGCAAAAATAATGCTCTCTACATACTCGTAGATAATACAATACATATACAAAAATACTAGGAATGTACAAAAATTCAAGGGCTTGTAGCTCTGCACGCCTAACAGTGGTTGTTTGCACAATACAGCATTCTCTATCTATCGAATTTTAATAATGTACCTATGAACAACCGAACGATCTTGCGAATATAGTACGTATGCAATTTGACCATAACATTCCTTTAATAAATTATTAGCTACCTATGTCGAGCTTGAGCTCACTATCAAAATTATGTCGAGGCTGAATATATAGCCTAATAATAATAACCTATATACCTGCTGTTATTAAAGCGTGTTTACAATAGATAATTGTTATTAGAACGCGTGTGCGTGCCATGGATAAAATCATTGTGTACCTATTCTTCATACATATTAAATAATCAATAAGTTAATGTAAATACCTACGTAATTGTTAATTAATACAAAAGTACAATGCAATTATTATTTATTAGACCGCAATAAATATAAATAACTTGGATGGTATCACGTCCGTGTGATAAGTGGCGCTACAAAAAATGTGACGTGACTATAAGTAGTGGCATGTGGTCTCATCAGGTACAAACGAAAAATAGCCTGAACTTGAAAAAAATGTAGTAATGGAGTCTAGAGAGTTACTAGTTAGTGTACAGTGTATTCATTTGGCCCAATACTTCGCCAACACGCAATAAATGTCCCTTGATAATCTTGCGTTATGCAGAAATAAAATAATTCGTAAAATAGCCCGAGTTATTCCGTTGTATGGGATGAGGCATCTGTACTGTAGGTATTATATTATCTGGGGTAGTGGTAAGTATGTATCAACGGTTAGATACCTAAAAACTTTTACTAAGTTCCCGGACTAATGTAAGTAGTACCAGGTAAGGGGTGATTTGCAGCTAACTTTTAGGACATGTCTGCAATGTACATCTAGGTAAGCACCATACTGTGTTCCGGTTAGAAGGGCACTGTAGCTAGTGCAGTTACCTGGCAAATTAGAATTTATGAGCTGATCTTGCAGTCTAGTATATAATGTTATTTCTAGAATGTGCGAATGTCTCACGATGACGTGCGCACTCGCAGTGCGGCACGCGAAAATTTATTATTTTAGAGGTCCGAGTGAAGGTATATGTATAACATCAGGTAAACGACTAGCTTGTCACGTCACATAAAATAGTTAAAACTTCATGCAGTGCATTACGCATTGGTGTCCCGTGTTGATAGTAGGTATTAGTTGTTTTTTTAATACATTATCTATGAGTGTACATAGTAGGATAGTAGGTAGGTATAGTTACCTACCTACTTATTATCTAGGCATATTGAATTAAAAATCTTTCAGTACCTAATTATATAAAATAAGCTAGCATTTTCAAGTAAGTAGGTCAGTCAACTGATTGTTTGACATTATCTGCATACATTGAACTGTCTGAACTTATTAATAATATTCATATCGATGCACCATCCGGTTATATTAAATTGCAGTTGTCCTGTATGCACTAAGTACCTACCTAGATAACGGAAGATACTTAGATAGGTAGTACTTAACTACTTATAGAATTTCTATTATTTCTGTATGTTATTAATGTCGATATAAGTAGGTAATAATAGCATAATATTTGATAAGAAATACTAAAGCAGGAGGCGCCAAAGTTTCTATTTTATTCTACTCTCCGCCTGGTAGAATAATTAGAAACATTAACACCAAAATTAAGTCATTCAGCTAAAACTTCTAGAACACTTTTATATAAAGTTGTTAGGTAACTGAACCGGAAATAAAGTAAAAGTGAGTTAGGTTCGTGAAACACGACTTGTGGATATAATACGCAATTAGTTCAGCTCGTGAAGATGGTACTGAGCTAAAGATAATGAAACGGCTCATGCCAGAGCGCGGTGTTCGTGAAAATTTTCTACGTTTATCACTTTAAATGCAACAGGTAAAATTTCCTATTATTATTTGACAGCCTCCGTGGTGTGGTGGTTGAGCAGGTCGGCTCATAACCCGGAGGTGGCGGGTTCGATTCCCGCGACAGGACAAGTATTTGTGCGCGAAAAAAAAAACGCAAATACTTGTTCTGTGTCTGGGTGTTGTGGGACCATGGTCCTCGTAGTTCCTGGGTCCCTAGATACAGGGAATCCTAGTTAGGGTCCAGGATCTATGTATGTGATCGTTGGGCGTTATTTATTTATTTTATTTAAAGATTTTCATTGTAACTATGCACATAAAAACTCACGATTTTAGTTTTAATTGGTTATAATCAAGGTATTCAGCTAGTTGCTCGTCCTTACCATCATGGTCTCATTTTAACCATGGAACAGATAATTAAACACACGATTAACCTTTAACTCTCTACAGCAAGTAGTACTTAGACATTTTCCTTTCCTCCTTATAATTACTTTACAGATTTTTGTCGTTGGCCCGATGTTAAACCGTTAAACGTCGCGGACACTCATACTAACAGTTGCATTGCAGTGCCGCTCAGTATGGATAACTCATTACCTGCTGCTCTGCGCACGTCTCCCCGACTCTGAGACATCAGTACAGCCTAGAGAGCCAGAGATCAGGTAATAAAACCTCATTTGCCCAGTAATTTCACTAACCAGATCACGGTGCTCTTCAAAATGGATCACAAGCAGTTATACATATACAGAATGGTCCAAAAAGTGACGTCAGCCCGAAAAATTTGCTTCCATGTCACCACTTCCTTATGAAGTGCTAAAAATCATACTTGCGTAAAAATAACAGGTTTCAAATTAAAACGCAGTAGTTTCCCATTCAATCTATAACTCTTTACGGACATCGTAGGCTTTATTATCTAAAGTACTTATTACCTATATCCTACATAACTATTAACTACATTCAGTCTAACGACTCATAATAATTGGTAATAAAAACAATATTTTCACTTCCTCTAAAGTGCGGTAAGTCAAGATCAGCGCCTGTTAATTATTATGACAGTTGGCAGTGACCTGTATGCAAATTATTGCACTCTTTCTGCCGTGCATACCAAAGGTAAGAAAATCTCGGGTTTGTATAATTTGGCAATCTTTCCCGAGTTATTAATGTGTTGCAATGAAGATGTCATTGGCTTTAAAGGTAAACATGGCCATTCCAAGATTTTTTACTGAGTGATATCACAAAAAGTGGTGACAAACATTACTTACCACTTTTGGCTACTTGAAGCACGTAAAATCCATTATAATAAATTTATACTTACCCTACAAAAAGAATGGTTACTTTGACAGCAGCTCATTTATATTTTGTAAGTAAGTACTTATAGTGACGGGCCCGATAGCTCAGTTGGTAGTAGCCAGGGCCTTCTGAACTGAAGGGCTGTGGGTTCGATTCCTACCCAGGACAAATATTTGTGATGAACATAGATGTTTGTTCAGCGTCTGGGTATTGTATTCTATGTATGTATTTACAAAACAAAAAAGTATCTAAGTATTATATCAGTTATCTGGTTCCCATAGTACAAGCTGTGCTTAGTTTGGGGCTAGATGGCGCTGTGTGAAATGTCGACACATATTTATTTATTTATTTAATGATTTGTATGTATATTTTGTGTTAATAAATGCTATTTCTAGATGTGAGCAAATAAGTAAGGAGGCTCATGCGGCAAGTAGGTACCTAGCGTAAGAAAAGAGAATACTTTTTATTAAAAAAACCTTTGTTTCTTTTATGATAGAAACAAAAAATATCGGTTTCCGTTGTTTTAGAAAAATAAACATAAAATGGATCAAGATTACCTACCTAGATTGTAGAATCTAGAGTAATCTCACTCACTAGAGTGGTCACTGGGCACTCTACATAAAAGTAACGTAACCTAAAAAAAACTGAAAAATGTTTTAGTAACGAACTACAGAAAGTATATTAGTGTTACTTACTATACATAAGTACCCATAACTATTCTATATTAGGTGCGTAACTGAAGATCTTATGCCGAATGAAAGCTATGGCCTTAGAGCGTTAGCAATAAAGTATATAGTACAGCTATAGTAATAAAATTGTATTTTACGGTTTTGACCTCGCGCTTGTATTATTTGAATCGAAATATACTATCAGTTCCACATCTGAAACCTATATTTACTATCAAAGCACTTCTTTGATGATTAAATTGTCTCTAGTTATAGGTTTGTTCAAACGGCATTAATATTCTTTGTATGTCGCAACTGTGCGCCAACTCTTTAGGATACTTAATTATAGGGATTTAGTACGAATCTGTAACATAGAAAAATGATTTTATTTGTATGTATCGATGCACGCTCAAAACATTTCGCTATACTTACATATGCTACAATACTATGTTTTTGAATTTATTCTCAATGCAACAAAATGATAATTGATATCCATATTCTACTAGTATCAATAGTAATTAGTTATTCATAGACGTATCTACTCAATACAAGAAGGTTAATAAAAGTCTAAGTAGCTACATTTCTCCCAAATATCGAAAGTGATAGCAGAAGTTTATAGTAGAGACAATAGAGTACCTAATGGGTCTAAATCTTCCCAAAATATGTAGTAGGTACCTACCTACACTAATATGTCATAATCATCATAATCAGCCTAAAGAGGTTCACTGCTGAACATAGGCCTCCCCCAAAGAGCGCCACTTTGAGCATCTTCTTGCTTCTTGCATCCATCGGCTCCCCACTGTTCTGACCAGGTTGTCGGTCCACCTAGTGAGAGGCCGGCCTACGCTGCGTCTTCCAGTTCGTGGTCGCCACTCGAGAACCTTTCTTCCCCAACTGTTGTCAGTTCTACGAGCTATGTGGCTCGCCCAGTGCCACTTCAACTTGCTAATTCTGAAAGCTACTATTATGTATTCCGGGCTAAAAGTAAGAACCTAATCTACCGTTGAATCACGAAGGTCACAATAACTCGTGATATTCAAGTTTTATGAAGAAATCGAAGACACGAAAGGACTCGCGACTTTCCGCCCACGACATTACGCAATCGATTGCATACCTTATATTTTTTACATCAGTAAAACAAGCATTGATAATAAATGGATATTTCAGAATAAATTTGACATTCAGACGATACCTATGCCATGCCCAACTTTAATTCATTTATGCAATGCAATTCTTATCAATTCGTCATTATAATACAAAAAGAAGGTAGTTTACGGAATTAGCATTTCAGGTTGTATCAGTAGGTACCTATTTATTTATATTTAGCAATATGCAATTACGCATGCGCTACATACATCATGTAGGTAGGTAGGTACTTAAAAGCTAATGAATGTTCTTGTAATTTCAGTAAACTTTCTGTAGCATAATATTACCTATTATAGAACTGCAGTTATGCAATATCCATTATTCTGTAGAATGATGTTTAGCTGTGTACTACCTAACTATTTAATTAATAATTAATAAATATGTGAATAGTCAGCTGCTGAGCTGCTACATCACAGGTTAAACAATAGTTACTACATAACTACGACTGTGTACCGCTCATGGCGAAGTATGACTAGCCGTTCCTAACCGATCGGTAAAGTTAAGGAACTTTCGCTGCGGTCACTACTACTTATGATGGGTGACCGCTACAGCAATAAGTGGTATTTACAACTGAGCGCTACCGTGCTTCGGAGGGCACGTTAAGCCGACGGTCCCGGCTGCTGTCGTAAGACAATCTTAATCGTTAAGCCAAGTCAGAAGCCTTTGGGCGGCCTAAAAATTCTGACACCACGGCTGACCAATTCTCTAAACGAGAAGAAAATAACTACGACCATGATACAGACCGACCTAAAGCTTAAAACTCAAATGAAAACTCTCCCCTTTCTTGAAGTCGGTAATGTAAAATGTAAATACGTTTTAACGACATGCTGGTCAGCAGAATTCATGTTTCATATTTATACTAAAAGCTTTACTTGCGTTGCGTGTTAGGATTTTAGTTTACGATTGCCCATAGAATATTACCTACCTAATTGCCTTATAAAACCGAGCTTTGTTTCTGTTTATATCCGTTTATTTCATTGTTACAACAGTTACAAGTTACTTACGTAAAAATTGATCAATTAAGTAACCATTATACCTACACTCGATTTATTTTAAACTGACTTTTATTGTACGGTGTTGGAATCTGGGTGTGTTATTATCCCTGCAGTTTGATAAGCTTGTGTATGTTGGCGTGATGTACCTAATTCCTATCATTTACTAAACTGGGTACAGCAGGATTGAGATTTAAGTGTTTATTTATTATGAGAATAAATGACGTGACGAGCTAGTCGTTCACCTTATGTTAAGCGACACGACCGCCCATAACAGTTGCAGTGTCACTCGGAACTTTAAAATAATAAAGTTCCGCGTTATACTGCACTGCGCTCGTCATCCTGAGACATCACACAGCCATCAATCAGATTACTATACTGTGTGATCAGTTCATAGTCTCATTTGCCCAGTTATTTCACTGGCTACAATGCCCTTTAAATCGGAACACAGTAGTGCTTGCACACTACTGCTTGGCGGCAGAATACTTAACTGGCAAAGCGGTGGTACCTACCTAGACGAACTTTGCAGAAAAGTACTGCATCTTACTGGTCTAATAGCACTTCGATACCTCCAAATCGCAGTGTTTCTATAAAGAAACAGTGCGAGCACTGCACTGCACTGCAGTTATCAAGAGTTATTAGTAGGATACCCTCCCGCACATTTCTCGAGAATACCGAAAATATACAAGCACAACATAATCACAAAAGCGGATCATATTCATGATCCGCCTTTGTGATTTGGTACACCTATTCCTTTTTGGGTTTTACTAGCTTGCTCTAGGTTTTTACTGGTAGGGATGCAGTAGGCGAGCAGCCGCTCAAAGTGGCGCTCTCTGGGGGAGGCCTATGTTCAGCAGTGATCGTCTACGGGCTGATGATGATGATGATGATGAAGGTTTTACTTGGCGTATTGTCACTTATTTTTGTTCTAAATAAATAAATAAATAAATAAATATGTGTGGACATTTCACACAACGCCATCTAGCCCCAAACTAAGCAAAGCTTGTACTATGGGAACCAGATAACTGATATAATACTTAGATACTTTTTTGTTTGTAAATACATACATAGAATACAATAACACCCAGACACAGAACAAACATCTATGTTCATCACACAAATGTTTGTCCTGGGTAGGAATCGAACCCACAGCCCTCAGTTCAGAAGGCAGGGCTACTATCAACTGAGCTATCGGGCCCGTGTTCTAATCGACATATTTTTTTTGCAATTAAATATTGAGTTCTATGAACTACATCCCTGTTTTTTACAGCCAGTGCCCTATCAGTCTATTTTCCCTATTTATATAAAGCTTAATGGCTCACGGGTTGCTTGCGGTTAACTATGACACAATATTTATGAAAACAAAGTTAGGTATTCCTATGTAGTCACTATACCTAGCCAAGATGATAATCAATGGCGTTCGGTGAGTATTAATTACAGGTTGTATACGTAAATTTATTATTAGGTGTTGGTAGGTAAATCCCAGTAATGACGAATTTAATGTGGAATAATTGAATATGGCTAAAAACTACACCGTACTATAAATAAATCGTATTGTTTTATCCTGAATTTAACTGAATATGATGCAAGTTCTAACCAATGGACAAAATTTATTAGTTTTTAACCATTAGTTACCTTAACTATTGGTGAAAAACCCGTTAGGCAGACCCTGTGGGTAGACCGTACCGAACTACCGAAGGTCTGCGTAGGTTCTACCGGGTGTGTTATAACATACTCAACTCACCCCTTTACTAAACGTATAGCGAAACAGTAGTTAAGTATTTAGTGTTTTGTTCCTCTCTGTCAAGTTTGAAATGGGCAAAGATAAAACAAGAGAAAACATTGAGTAGCTATTCCACTGATAAGCCGCGTTTTTAGTAAGGGGGTAAGTGACTACAATACTATAACAGGATGTAAGTAAGATAATCGTGACTTTGAACGTGCTATTTTAATGAAGATCTGTTCCAATAATAATTAATGATTTTATACTTGCAAATATAGATACTTGTCTTGATCCTAACTAGACAAATTCCAAATCGTAATATTCATAAAAATAAATATAAGTAGTAAAATGTTTATTCTTATATTTTTTATTAATACTGGGTCATAGATGGGTCAGCCTTTGGTAATACTACTTCACATTAAAATATTACAACGACTGTACTATGTCTGTTTAAAGTAATACTTTTGAATTACTTGCTAAACCATTCCTTCTGAAAGTGTAAATTGAAAAACCATACTGTAAACCTATACTAACTAGCGAATATAATCACGAACTTTTAAAAATACCCAGGTTTAGATTGAGAATTCGTGCAAGACGTCATATTGTGGTTGGGGTCATTGTGACCTGACGCTTGACGACCATCTAAAGAGATTCCTCGCTGCATTCTTGCTTTTTGTTACTCATAACCATATCTATTATCTGGGCTCATAACAAATAAGGAACACGGGATCTTGAACTAAATTTTCATAACTTTAAAATCTCATTTCGTTTTTTAACCGGCTTCGAAAGAGGACGGTTCATAAAAACAAATATTGGACAAGTACTAGTTAATTACCTATTTATTAATTGCTTTTATTATTATTTTTTTATACATAAAAGATAAGTTTCCGCATGCTGCAGTTTCCATATTATATTTCTATACAAATTAAGCAGTCTTGAAAGAAAACGTGAAATTAAAATATGGCGATCTAGATTGGCTATACGATTATTATTGTTCCAGCTAATCAAGACCGGTAGCTATTATTTTAATTTATCAATCTTTTCTATCTAATGCTTGCGTGAATTAAAAGTTAAGAGTTAAAAAGTCGATACGTAGGTCCCACTCTAGCAGGCCACATCGCTCGTAGAACTGACAACCGATGGGGAAGAAAGGTTCTCGAGTGGCGACCACGAACTGGAAGACGCAGCGTAGGCCGGCCCCCCACTAGGTGGACCGACGACCTGGTGAAAGCCGCGGGGAGCCGATGGATGCAGGAGGCGAGCAGCCGCTCTAAGTGGCGCTCCCTGGGGGAGGCCTATGTTCAGCAGTGGACGTCTTCAGGCTGTTAATGATGATGATGATGATGACTCTAGCAGGTAGGTACCCAATCAAAATAGAGCAGACAAGAGATGTATAGATATTTATAATATTTTATTACTCAAACTCAATAAATACTTAATTTAAAAAAATTAATGTCGTAAGCGCTTATTGCTGAGAACTGCTGGACCGATTTGACCATGTTTGTCTAAATATTTCCGAATAAGTAGTCCGATTTACTTAGATCATTATGGATAGAAAAATTGGAAAAGTTTAAGTTCTTGTAAACTAAAAATCATTTTTTCTATTAGATTTTGGTATGGGTTTGGATAGGAAACATGTCGGGCCAGCTAGGAAATAAATGTAAATTTATTAGAAAGCCAAGCAGGTCCTGGTATCTACAGAACATTTACTCAACGAAGCTATTTACAAATCCACTTAGGATCACTAACGACGTAACTTCAATCTTACACTTTCGTCGAAAAAGTCCACTTAACTACATTCATGTTAAACAATCGCGAGTATGAAGAATCAGTGAAATAATCTTAAATTAAGTATTAAGTACGGTTTTCTGAAGGAATCGTTTGTAGCACTACCTATACTAATTAGCAAGATTCAAGACCGAGTGTGGGTGGCTCATCAGCAGCCCCACTCGCTCGCTCTTACTACGCGGTGAAGTAAACGTCGGGAGGAAACTGACATGTTCAAGGATCACAGAAATTCGAGGAGTAATTTATTTATTTATTTATTTATTTATGAGAAGATCAACAGCTAATACATTTGTTATATTGTACAAGAGTTAAATTACAAAAAAAAAATTACAAAAAAAGGCCAATAACAGAACTTCCTTATAATTTTACATTTAATAAATTATGCTCGTCTCTCCAGCGAACGTGTGTGTGTGTGAGGTGTGAAGTGTAGGGGTAAGTGTATGGGTTGTGTGCGAGTGGGGATGATAATCTTAAGAGATTATACTAGGAGATAATGTATAATTCACTAAGCCGCACTTGACCAGCGTGGTGGGTTAGGGTCTACCTACACTCTCTCCTGTGAGAGAACTAGCGAGCGCTCATACAAAAAGCCCATCCGAATGAATTGTAAACTCTCGTAAGATGTAGGTACCCACTTATTTTCATTTAAGTAAGTACATCAGCATTAAGCCCTCCTTGTACATTATTTTGTGCTAAAGTAAATAAATAAGTACCTATACTTATTAATATTTTTTATTTTATGTCTCTATTGGATTATTGATTACTAAAGCTTAAAAAAAGAGTTTGACATAGAGCAACACAATTAATACGTTAAAATTCTAAGTTAAAGTTAGGTAGATACCCAAGTTTTTCTCATACGTAATTTAAACTTTTTTTGATTAATCTCGTGGCTTGCGTTTAGGTGGGTACCTAACCGCAAGAGAATTATAAAGAAATGCGGGTTATATTAAAATTAAGTACTCGTGTGAAATGGCAATGGGCAGGCCACATCGCTCGTAGAACTGACAACCGATGGGGAAGAAAGGTTCTCGAGTGGCGACCAAGAACCGGAAGACGCAGCGTAAGCCGGCCCTCCACTAGGTGGACCGACGACCTGGTGAAAGCCGCGGGGAGCCGATGGATGCAGGAGGCGAGCAGCCGCCCTAAGTAGCGCTCCCTGGGGGAGGCCTATGTTCAGCAGTGGATGTCTTCAGGCTGCTAATGATGATTACTCGTGTGAGCTAGTGGATTTGTTAGTGGTAGTTAGGTACCGGTACCTACTTTAATTTGTATCTACCTAGATCCTAGATGTGCGGCCTTACAAAACGAATGTCACGGGTGCTTTTGAAGCATTGAAATTAAGACACCATAGAATACTCTGAGGAATTCCCACTCCTATTTGGACTGTATTGTGGTACTGAAAATATTTTCTGCACCTACATTATTACTATTTGCCTACACGCTTATGTGTATTATACTAATATATATAGAGTAATATGTAGAGTAGGTATCAAACCACCGAAATTCAATCAAACAGTAAAAAAATAAAATACGTTTAAGTACAGCTACAAGTACAAAATAATCTTAAAAGTTTCTACCTATTGTACTAACTAGACTACGTATCCGTGTAATGATTTATATTTTGAAGCAGTAAGTAGGTAATATAAAATATGAAATCACGAGCACGAGCGGGGTTTGAACTCGCGCCTATCTAGTCGCTTTAACCGGGGAAAATAAATCTGTTAATTAGGCGATTAATGAAACTGCTATTTAAATAAAAAATCTAGACATGCGCGAGTTATGATATTTCCTTTCCTCCACTTTCCTGCGAAACTAAAGCTTACGTAAAACACCCTTCGATCAAGTATACAACTAGATGCCGGGTCACAGAGTAACGTAGGTGGGTACATACCTTGCAGAAGCCCGAGCACGATGACCGTTGAAATCAAAATTTTCATTATCACAGGACCTCACTAGATCACTTAAATAAAAATAATAGGAAAAGTGTATTTTGTAATGAGCTTTTTTGTCATGTTTCTATTGGTTTGTTATTTAATAATGCACGTTTCAGTGGAACAATGGTATGTCAACGCAACGGTACGTTCGCGGCGTGAGCTACGCGAGTAGTGCTTTGGCAGACAACTGTGCGCCGCCGACGATTTCCCTCGCTTATAACTTCCCCTGCCTATATTATAATGAAAGGACGTCAGCTGGTATCGGGTGCGAAGTTTTCCAGACTACAAAATGCATGAACTCCCTAGAATATAAACTGACTCTATATAAGGTAGCTTCATAAATAATGTACTGTCTGCTATTTAGAACTTAAGTTATTTTTATTTGGATACGCTAACTTAGTTTTAAAACATTCATTTTCATTTTATAACACCTAGATAAATATAACATAAGCCCTTCCGGATAATTAATCACGCACTTTCTAGAATACGTTACGGCCTTGTGTAAGGATCTAAAGGAGGTCATCAGAGATACATCTTAAGTTATAACCGCCGCGCCTTCGTGTAAAAACTAAACACGCTACAATCCTTTGAGGACGACCGTTTCCAAAACGCGTTACCGGGTGATCCCCAACCCATAGAGCAAATTTAATAAGTTTTTTTTCCACCAGAAAGGTAGGGTAAGTTCTAAAAGAAAGCTAAATAGTGTCATCAATTAGGACTACATCCACCAATTTTCTCTTTATTCACAATAAAATTATCACACTTCGTATTTTTTGATAGGTCACCTAAATGGATGTACCTACCTACTTATATGTACCTGTCGATTACACCCTCCAGATTATATAATTCTAGTCAACGGGCGTACCTAACCTATCTACCTACTGTGCCTTCATATAAGAATTATTTGGGCAAACAGTTCTTACGTTTTCTCTAATAAATTACGTAACCTGGGCTGCGAATTGACAATATACCACGTATAAAAGGTAGACTTAGACATAAACAAAGAAATACCATGCCCAGAGCTAGGTTTGATCTATAACAGTAGGTACCTATCTCTTCCTGGTTTGATCTCGTTACCTGTTTTACTGTAAGTATCACCTAAAACCTATATTGTAAATATTTAATTTAATAAATTATAATAATATAATAAATTATAATAATAATAATATAATAACGAAACGACGGGCCCGATAGCTCAGTTGGTAGTAGCCCTGCCTTCTGAACTGAGGGCTGTGGGTTCGATTCCTACCCAGGACAAACATTTGTGTGATGAACATAGATGTTTGTTCTGCGTCTGGGTGTTATATTGTATTCTATGTATGTATTTACAAACAAAAAAGTATCTAAGTATTGTTTCAGTTATCTGGTTCCCATAGTACAAGCTATGCTTAGTTTGGGGGCTAGATGGCGCTGTGTGAAATGTCAACACATATTTTAAATCCTGTTCAATACTCAATAGCGTTAATAAAATCAAATAAACTGGCCAACCCAGTGGGGGCTGTTTTGGTGGTGGTCATTGGGAATAAGCCGTTAAGCCTTTATATACTTAGGCACTGATTTTATAATAGTATACTACTAGCAACATAGGTCTTTGACAATTGACCGTAAGCAGAGAAGGCAACGGAAACTAATATAAATTTTCTAAAATTGAATGATATCACTGAAATTGCCATCAAGTCCGTCTCAGATTTCTGGAAAAAAGTACAAAAGCCCCTTACGCAGTGGATTATAGTGATTTAAATTTTAATATTACAACAAAACAAAAGAGATTTCTTGAAGTGGATTTATGGAATAGCCCTCGCTGACTACATAAACAGTGTTTCTTGTTACGTAATTTAATTATAATTTAACTTCGTATTGGCAAAATAGAATATACACAAACACATACATAATATGGGAAATATGTAGGTAATTTGTTGCAGTCACGGGAGCAATTTCCTTGCATGCACGGCGTTTTAAAAATTTACATAGCGCATCGTGAATCGTGACCGTCCTATCGCACGTGCTTAGGTACTAAGGTCGATATACTGTCATAAATATTTTCAGTCACTTCAAGCGACAGCGTTTATTGATCGAAGATAATAATTTAGTAGAACAGGGACTTATGATTAAAACAATTAAACTTGGACTTCACACATTTATTGTATTTTTGTCTAATAAAAATACTATATCATATATAACTATTTAAAGAGGAATCTACAGCAATTGACAGTCTTGCTGGTTGTACGCTCACTCGCAGTACAACAAAATAAACCACCGCGACGTTTCTAGAGTAGAAACTTTCCAATAACAAAACTATGTATTTTATTAAACCTTATTTTACAGCCCTATTTCAGGTATTTTTGAATCAAATAGTAATTCTGCACATTTCACCAAAATACTCCATTCAATGGATCCATTTACATAATTTTTATTATTGCACTATTGATAAGCACGAATAACTCTTGAAGTTTATTAGCAATTCTTTTTTATAATAATCCCGGTAATGATAGACATGCTATATAGCAGTTATAGCATGCTATTACTAGCAAGTAAACTACTCAAAAATAAGCGCATTCAGACTTGTGCACTGAAACAATATAAATTCGATTTTCTATCGTTACTCTAAAAGTAGTGACCGAATTATATGAATTTAGTAACGGACATGAAAAATGTTATGCTAATTTATTAAAAGCCGTATTGGGGATATTGGTTAATGAATGTTACGGTATTCACTTTAATCGCGAAATCGCCTTCAAGCCGTGTAATGACTCGGCACGATTGCTAATAATTAATATGTTTTATAAATTTCCAAGAGCAGTCATCACGTGAACGAAAACATTACAGAACATTAACGTTTCAAAATGTTCGGCTTCAAGGAAACTGCTGTAACTGAAGCAAAGTCGCCGACTCGTGCTAAATCGGTCACTACCTTTAGTAATCCAGCATTGAATCCCATTTGACTTTCACATTTATTGAGGCATGAGCTGATATATATGCACATTTTTGGTCGTTTTCTGCTACGGTGAAATGGGACTGTTGTTATTGCAAAAAAGCATACTATTCTGTTTAGTTTTATAGATAAACCATGCATTAGGTTGTTATCTAAAAGTTAACGATAAGGCGGCACATTATTTACTTTTAAATTCTATACGAAATATAACTGTTTGCACATCGCCAAGGAAATAGAAAATAAACTCGAGAAGAAAATACTTTACATAAGCAATAAAAGATAATTTTAACAATAAAATACATTTTTAATCTTCTGCACATGCTACGAACATAACCCACTGCCACGGGATTCATAAATTTGATATTTATTACACACAAGTTCGCCATGCACATAGGAAAATGATTTAAGTGGTCTACTTAACTTAAGTTATTATGTATTTGTATGTACACAATGTACCTAAATCATAAATTGGCTAAATCATAATATTAAAGTCGAAACCCTTGTAACATTCACCTTTAATACAAGAAAATATAAATTACAAAACAGTAAGGATTTCAGAGAACTCGTGTTTATATCTCATAGCCGTTGATTCGAAACATTTACATACATTTAATGTACACAGTTGCACCACCAAGTGTATCAGTTAAATGGATTATGGAAAGAACACACATATTCGATCCTTATTATATTCGGGATATATACATATATCCCAACTCTAATACTGAGACACGAGACATGATAACTGTAGCATCCCGTGAATAAGAATCACTACATTAAAATTATTTGTGTATGTACTTCTTTGCATTTTCTATTATTCGTCTTACAATTCTAAAAATCTGAGATAATCTACAGCCCTACACACAGCATACATAGTATGTACAATGTCTATATACACAAATATAACATGGCAAAGGTATCAAACGAGCTTTGCTTCGCCATACCGTGGACACGCATTAGAGTTTAACCTATATGTGTATTAAAATTTAATTTTACTGTCACAGTAAGTCCAAAAATAGCCGGGAGAAATCCTAATGCGTGCTCGCTACTGCGGCAGACCTGTTAGACGAATGGTAACTAACGATTCTTATTGTCCAAATACATGAAGCATTCTTGCATTGCACTTAATAAAACTGCACAATGTCGGAATCCATTATCATACGGAATACTGATACAAAACCCTATAAATCCCTATAAGACATACGTTAAACAGTGGGAAATACATGCATAGAAAATTTTGAAACACAATAAGCCAGTTGGCAAAAGAAGTAGAATTACACCTTCATAAAATATGATTTATAGAAAGAAATATTTTGAGAAACTCACTATATTTACAATAAATTATCGACTAAAAGTAAGCAGGAAGCATCGTTTTTTTGTTGTAAAATTAACTAATTAAAGGTGAATGAATAACAAATAGCAATAATAGACAACCGAATCTAGGAAGATACATTTTCGATAATACATTCAAATATATTGAGAGAATTGTGCGTATTTGATAAAGATAAAAGACGTGAGCTAGGTATCTATGCTTGGGTAACGGGAATGAGTTTGGTTGATATGTTAGTAGACGCGGTGACATGACGCAAGAACTGTGTGAAGCCCTGTGAGCACATCTCAATAATGCAATATATGGAAAATAGCTTTAGGCTGCAACTACTATCATCTATCTATACACCATGTCACAAAAATATTTAATTTACACGGTTGTATATTTATACAATCATAAATATATAATTTGTACATTACACATGTGATTCTTTTTACTTTAGAGAATATTTACAAATAAACAACAATTCAACCTTCACCTCTATTCACATTATTTTAAAACCTATTCTAATAAAATAAAAATAATCAGGGCCGTAAAATTCTTAAATAAATTAAAACTAAACGTGCTACTGTCGACCACAGCGCTAGTTAAAACACATTCTATGGTGAATAGAAACGTGCGCTATGAAGTCTTAATTGCACCTTTTTATATAAAACGCAAACGATAATTTCATTGAATCTTTGAGGTGAACAAAAAAATGACTTATTATTATCGAATCGATATTAACTAGTTCGCACTATGAATGTTTCGGTATTCAATTAAATTGAATAAATATATAACGAAGACTTACAAACAATTGCTGTTATAAATACCAATTTTTGCTTTCACCTCAAGGATACAATGAGCGGCTTTGAATTGCACAAACACGTTCAATTAATTTACAGAAATCATTATGTATTTCATCATAGAGATAATCTATCTATTTGGTTTGTGAATACTGCCCTGAAACATAAGTTTATAGCTTAGAAAAGGGACCAACCGCTAAGATGATTTCACTATTATTTCCTAATTATAGGGTAAAAAATTATATTACTTTATCAACTGTACTTTAACATTTTTATTGTAAAGGAGAAAAATCCTTCTTGAATGTACAAATTAATACGCTTAACTTTGTCTAATAGCAGTTGATCTCCAGTTTTTATGTTACATACCTGTGTGTTATTATTTTGTCGTTTATTTAATTTACTTCCCGTCGCTTTAGCTTATTTTATTGTATCGCCATCAGCCCAATACGTTTCCACTGTAGGGTCACGGGCTTTCTCTCACATGAAGACAGTATAGGCTATTACCCACCAACCTGGCTAAGTGCGGGTTGGTAGGTGACACAATGATGTAGAATTTTATTGTACCTATAATAAATAATTTATGTTCTTCCGGATTTGTTGTATAGAACTTTCTAATACACGACGCGAGTAAAATAGTAATAATAAACAATATTTCAGCAGGTAACTCTTCTGTAGAATGGAATTTAAAGAATCTTGTCTCGTCATAAGAATAATAAACAATATCCATTTAATGAACATTTTGTTTTGAAAATCATAATCCTTAACGCAATGTAAAGAAATATGATTGAATTCCCATCAATAGGTTAGTATGCTTTTTGCAACCAATATTGAACAATTAGTTATTTTATCGACGACGTTCGAGAACCTTTAAATTACAGCATGTTATTGAAGTAATTCCTGTAAGACATACCAATTTTATATCAACCCTAATACTCTAATGGATGAACGAATACAAAACTTCTGGACTTCCTTAGTTAGTGGATGCGGATCATTATACGTACATAAAGTTTTACAATAACATTAGTCAACAATCTTTCATCAGACTACATTACGCCCGCGTCAAAAGCAGGTTTGTTTGGAGGCTTCGCTCCACGAATAACATTCAGTGCTAACACTATCCAAGAAAATATAAATGGAATTACTTCCTTCTTTACTTTATTATACACTAATAGACCTTGCTTGGTCTGTACGGCAATTACAGTATTACGGCTTTTATTGAGCGATGAATCTGATCGAAGCAAACCTTCATTAAACACAAGATATGTTTAGTTTGATCGAATGTTTCGATCCAATGAGAAATGATTTCCATTATACACATAATCACAATAGTTATAATTATTAAGCTCTTTAACAATTAACTTATGTTCAACACTGAGTTGTTTTTTAGGGTTCCTTATTCAACGGGTTTATCAGAGCCTATCATGACAAGACGTTTTATTTGCCTGATGAGGATAGTTTGAGACTAGTTAAAGGGAGAATCAATGTCTTGAACACAGACAGAAGGTCGCCAGTCTGCCTATCTTCTATCGGTTACATTTTGGTGAGTGTGCTCATGCCCTTCATCAGCTTATTCCATAATAGAACTACAAAGATTCTTCACATCCTTACGTCGTTAGTGTACCACAAGTCCGCACTAAGCGTTTTGCTGAGTCATTCATAGTCCAAACGGCCAAGGAATGGAATGCTCTTCAAGCAACAGTATTTCCTCCTGGGTCTTTTCAAGTCAAGAATGAACAAGCACCTCATGGGCAAACATGCTCAACCTTAGACAAGTTCGTCACTAGGGTTCCGCATTCAAGGGTCTTTCAGACCAAGACACAAGTCTGTTTATATGTATGTTAATGTCAGTTTCAAACTCAGTCGGATTTACATATTTTATTTAGATTGATGATACTTTAATAAAATTCATTGATACACGTTACACATAGATAACGCAAAAACACGTGTCTATGATAACGAGCAAGTGAAAAAGCATTATAGGCTAAATTTCTACGCCCTGACCTGAAGCCTGAAGCGCGGGTAACTACTTATACTTGGCAGGTTTGTTCTAATAGCTCAGAAACATAACGCATAATGATGACTGATTGCAATATGCAAAACATGTAACTGTTAAGTTATATATCTAGTTATGTGTCATACATTGTTTATATATATTTATATATGGTTGAAATTCCATCAACCCGCACTAAGCGTTTTGCTATGCACTTCATAGTGCGAACAGCCGCTGAGTGGAACACCTTGCCGGCCTCCTTGTTTCCAGCTAACTATGATCTGCGGGGTGATTACGTAACTTTGACAGCAATGCAACAGGAGAAATTTCATTCCAAATATGAAAATTTTCATAGTAACTATGCACATAAACTGCGTATTGAAACTGTCAAATCCATACATTTTTGTGTTTCTATTGGTTGCAATCAAGTTACATAATCGCCTAGCTGGAAGTTTTCAAGTCTAGAGTGAACAGATACCTTCTAGGCAAGCATGGACCATCGTAGACTGCGTCATCGCTTTCCATCAGGTGAGACAGTAGTCAAACGCTTTGCCTATAAAGAATTAAAAAAAATATTACTCATTCTAAATGCACTGCTTATATAATAAAATGAACTGTGTATAATCGGATTCGCGATGGTTCTTTATTTAGATAACGTTTATAAATTCATAATTTCATATGTGTTCGAGTTGGTTGTTCAATCAATGTGAAATTTTGCTGGTGATTTGTTTAAAGATAACCAGTGCCGGCCAGTGCATGCAGACATGACCTTATCAGTTATTTAATTAGTTAAGTAACACATCAATCATTTAATTAAGATAGAGCTGCAATATCATATTGCAACAAATGTTGATAGCGTCCAAGAACTTATCATTTTATAACTAGTGTATTATGAGTGTGAATAGAAATCATTACTATAATAACCTGTGCTCAACAAGCCGCGAGTCTCCAGTATATCGTTTCACACATTTTCTTTCATTTACAGAAATTATTAGTAAATGCTTGTTCAAGAGGTCTAAAACAGCAAACAGCAAAGTACCTATTCATTCAATAAATTTCCAACGTTTCATCTGTAAGCCGATAGGTAACCTTTCTCAATTCATGATCATAAATAAGTTGAACCACCATAAAAAATCAAAATAACTATGATACATTTAAAACAGCGTTATTAGACCCCCGTATAAATAAATAGCAATTTCCTCGATTGTGCCGCAGATTACATAATAAATTACTCACCAAATAAGTTTTGGTCAAAGAATACCGGAGACTTGTGACGTTTTTTACAATTTCCTGGGACGTGTGAGGCGACGTTTTTTCCTGTCGGGTGTGACGTTGGTAGCGTCGGCAGACGCACGACGTCGCGTGGGCGGCGTGGAAGCCGAACCTTCGCCACCGGAATCAGTTTTATACTCCGTTTTCGTCTTGTCCACCTTCGTCTCTTTCTTATCCGATTTAGACTCCTTTGACTTTTCAGATTTGTCCGATTTTGACTTGGATTCGGATTTGGATTCCGGTTTGGATTTTGGCTCGGGTTTGACGGGTTCTGTACGCGGTAGCTCGGTGGTTGATTCTGGTGCTGTGGTTGCGATTACCGCCTCTGCGCTTGTCGCTACCGCTTCCACTTCCGCTGTCTCCGCACTTGTACCCGCAGCCCACTGCAAAAAATAACAAAACATATTTTTATTTTTTGATTACTGCTAGACTGCGTGATAGATAGATAGATAGATAACTCTTTATTGTTTCACCAATGAGATATACAATACACAGGAATATAACGAATCTTACATACTAGCGCAACAACGGGCGGCGTGATGTCTCAGGATGACGTGCGCAGTGCAGTGTAACGCGAAACTTTATAATTTTAAAGTTCCGAGTGACACTGCATCTGTTATGGGCGGCCGTGTCGCTTAACATCAGGTGAACTAGCTCGTCACGTCATTCATTCTCATAAATAAATAAAAAAAAACCTATATCAGAAACCTCGAACAACTATCAGTTCTGGCAACAGATAGATGCTCCTTACCTAACGAAGAAAAAACATGGCTATAATTTTTCTATAGATTCTTGAGAAGTGAGTCGGCTGTAAGTCCGATGCAGATGCAAAAATCTCCCAACCATTATCGTACAGACGTAGAGTATACAAAAAGCGCAAAAAAGTTTGTGTGACCATAACTACCAATTCAGTAGTTTTTGCACATTACGCAACATTGAATGTCTGATTAAAAAACATCACTATTTTAAAACTGATATTTAAAAATAACATGTACTACTCTGGGAAGCTACAATGCTCATTATTCCGGCAGGTGGTGCATCATATAACATTTACATATAAAAGTTGACAAAAAAATAATTGACTTTCGAATCTAAATCAGATAGTCGGTGGCACAATCTGGGCTGTCTATACTCATATAATATTAATCAGCCTTTTTACGTCCACTACTGAAAAGTCCTCTCGCATTAGAATTTGCCAAGGAGAAAGCTGCTGGCTATTCCCTGAATATTGCCTTAGCCTGTTCTTACGGCGCCCACGGGAAGACTTCTTCCTATTCTGACGCCGAATCATCACGGCTCAAGTAATATATATATTTTTTTTTACCGGGAAATATGCCTTTATTACTCAAGCTAACTACTACTATATTTAATTTAGTATAATTTATAGATTTAGTGCGGGACACGAAGCACTTCTGTGGTGTGGTGGTTGAATAAGTTGGGTCATAACCCAGAGGGGGCGGGTTCGATTTCCGCTACAGGACAAGTATCTACGCACAGAAAAAATCACTAAGTCTTGTCTGGGTGTTGTTGAAACATGGTCCTCGTTGTTCCTGGGTCCTAGATACAGAGAATCCCAGTTAGGGTCCTGGATCTATGTATGTGATCGTTGGGTGATATTTATTTATGTATATGGTTTTATTATGTACCTGGGCTAATGATGAAGAAGGCGACATTCTTAATGACGCGCCACACTCTGCGCAGAGCGGCGGCACGGCGGGCGACCGCGACCGCCAGTACTGAAGCTCTGTTTTACACTTGTTCAGCTCCTGGAAATCAAATAAAGAATAAGCTATAGCACTGTTGTAAACGATTACATTTCTTAAATGAAAGAAATGTCCCAATTTTGTGCAAATAAACAAATTATTAATGCTTTTATGTATGTTTTCAACGTTTCATAACAAGAGAAAAAGTTGAACGGTTTACGAAATAGAAACTGCATAAAACCTAAACCGCTCAAGGGTCACCTAATTAATATCGTATTAATATGAAAAACTTGCATATATTCATTATTAAAGTAGACATATCAAGATAGAGAGAGAGAGAGAGGGGGCGAGAGGGAGAGTCATCAACTCAATGAAAAACGTTATGAAACCTTATAATCAAAATTGAATGTTATATTATATGCATTACAAATTTTGTAGCAAAAGCTAGCAGAAACTTTAATCTCACTATTTTCCGAGTACTGTGTCTCCGAATCTTTGCCATACGAGAATAGGATTATCACAAAATTTTCACTGATTATGACCCCGAGATTGTAACTTTAGCCGCAGATGCATTACAAACAAGTTTACCTGGAGCAGAGTTTGAAATTTCCGACTGGTTTCCTCATTTTTCTTATCATAATCATCCAAACGGTTGGCATACTCTAGGGTCTGCTTCTGTTGCTCAGCAATCTGTTTCTGTTGCTCCGCTATTTGTTTCTGTTGCAATGCCGTTTTACGTTTGCAACTGCGGAGATCGCTGCGCAACGCCGATAATTGATCGTTGTACCTGAAATCATCGTTAATATTATTATATAGCATAAACATGTCAGTTCTGCGAGCGATGTGGCCTGGCCATTGCCATTTAATCTTGCTAACTTTAAGGGCTATATCGGTCACTTAAGTCCTTCTGCGGATTTCTTCGTTCCGGATCTTATCTCGCAGGGAAACACCGAGCATATTTCTCTCCATAGCTCGTTGCGCGACTTTGAGCCCGATGGGGAAGAAAGGTTCTCGAGTGGCGACCACGAACCGGAAGGCGCAGCGTAGGCAGACTCCCCACTAGGTGGACCAACGACCTGGTGAAAACCGCGGGAAGCCGATGGATGCAGGAGGCGAGCAGCCGCTCAAAGTGGCGCCCTCTGGGGGAGGCCTATGTTCAGCAGTGGACATCTACGGGATGATGATGATAAGCATGTTTACAACAGCTAGTTAAATTTAAAACATGCTTAAAATGCCGTCTCGTTTTTGTTCGTGATTTTCACGACAGCAAAGTTAGTTAGAAAGAGATATGTATTGATTTTTACTATAAGCAAGGCTGGTAATCAATATTCAAAGACTTTTTTGACTTTAGCGTGGTCGTGCCTCTGACTCCCCAGTCAGAACAGGTGAGATCTTAGGAGCTCTCAAACTTTACTGCAGACTTTAGTAAGATATAGAAAATAGCAAGATAATTGCTTACTTTTTCATGCCCTGCTTGATGCGATGTATCCGTTTCCTAAGCACCATGTTGCTCTGCGGCGGCGGCGGCGATGGCGGCAGACTTTCCTCCATGTACATGTTAAGTGAAGAGACGCGACGCTCCGTGGAGACGCCGGCCGCCGCTTGGGATGGAGACGCCTCAAACCCACTGGGCGGAGGCGAGTCCAGGCACATGTAGGATTTACTGCTCTCGCCAGCTGCAGTGAAACCATTCGTTTATTCTAAATGGGATGGGTGTCATTCAACAAAAAAGAAATTATCAACATAACGAGATGGATTGGTGGTATCTTACAACTGAGCTCTAATACCGTGGTCCCGAGGGCACGTTAAGCCATGGGTCCCGGCGGGATGTCGTAAGACAAAAGTCGTTAAGCAAAGTCAGATTGGGCTGACCATCACTTGCCAAACTTGGCAAACGTAGTGTAGGGCGCCCTGCGGCCAGGTGGAGTGACGACTTGCGGAAAGCGGCTGGTAGGGACTAGATGCAGAGAGCTGAAGACAGAGCTCAGTGGCGTGCTATTGGAGAGACCTACGTCCACATTCTGTGGCATAGTTTCGCCTGTAGCAGCTACTGGTCGATTCAGACTCACAGATGGGTAGTCTATTCTAATACAAAAGCGCACTGTCATCGAAACGGTGCAGGTGTTTAACACGCCATAAAACTTATGATCAGTGTTGACAGCAGTTAAGCTGCAGCAGACAGCAGTCTAGCTCAATTTTTATCATCAACATCATCAACAGCCGAAGACATCCACTACTGAAGATTGGCAATGTTGGCATCCCCACGGAGCACCACTTAGAAAGGCCGATTGCCACTTGCATTCATCGGCACCCCCCGCAGTTTTGAGCAGATAGTGCTGATTAAATATTTCTGGTCGGATTTGACTCAGCAGCGAGATGCATGACGGAAAATCAGGTAGACCTTTACCCGGCAGTGGTGCATGTACGGTGAAAAAGCAGTTTAGTTGCGCTATTGACCTATACAGTCTACCTTGGAAGACGCTCTCCAGAAGATAGAATAGCTACGTCTTTACATGCTTCACACGAAGAAAAACACCCTAAGGTTGTATTTATTATTATGGCAAAGTGAAACTCTTAGACATTACACAGAAAGAAAATCTTTTCATGCGCAATACTGGAACACACGACGTAGCAGCGACGCTTAGGCGAAAGTATGGGCACCTGGATATGGAATGAGGACGGAGGAATTAAGTTGTATACCATTGCAAACTCTCCGAGACGGACCTATCCGATAAAAACCGATAAGCAACTCTGCGCCGAATGTTTAAAACTTTGAAGCCTTATCTTGAATGCATCGTCTGGGAAAATGCGACTGTTGAGCACGTGCGCCACAGAAGACATAATAGAAACAACACACGATCGGCCCCCTTACACTGTTCTACTAGAATAGCTGTGACGATAGAGATCCAAGGCCGTTTTGCGTTACATAAAAAGCTCTCATCGATAAGTGGAACTGCACACATCCTATGCGGGACACTTCGTCAGCGTCAGTGCAACTCTGTCCTATTACTTTAACAGAGCAAGCCTACGTCATACAATCTACATCGCTTGTTCTCCGTTCTACCCCAGATAATATAATACCAACAGTACAGATGCCTCACCCGTACAACGGAATAACGCGGGCTATTTTACGAATTATTTTATTTCTTCATAACGCAAGATTATCAAGCGACATTTATTGCGTGTGGGCGAAGTATTGGGCCAAATGAATACGCTGGACACTAACTAGTAACTCTCTAGACACGATTACTACGTTTTTTCAAGTTCAGACTTTATTTTCGTTTATGCCTGATGGAACCCCATGGTCCTACATGCACGACATTAGCGAAATTTTGATAAACCATAGAAGCTATAACGCAAAGTAGCTAGGAGCTAGGAGTATAGCTACAGAAGGAGCTCAGTGACGTTCATTGGGCTTGAGAGAAGCATATGTTATAAGCTAATGATGATGATGATGACAGTGCTTGACTCTATTTCACCTGGTGTAAATGGTAATATGGTGGAAGGTTGCATATAGCCCTAATAGAACATAAGTCAATAGCCCTTGCCCAAAACAAACAAAAACAAGTTGATATAAAATATGCCTATGTGACCTTGAAGTACTATCTAAGCTACTGTTAAGTAGGAAGTAAGATTTTACTAGCTCCTGTACTACAAGTTAGAGTTCATCTATCTATCTATCTACAATACGGTAAAAACAGTAAAAATCAAAAACTAAAGGCAAATAGACTATGCTTAGGTGTTAAAATTTCAAAACTACTTTCTTAATACACCTCTATATTATAGCAGCAAGACACCTATAGTCTCTAGCTCTTGCAGTTTAGTCAATCAGTCATTTAGGACAAAGACTTATAATAGATGAAAAATAATCTAATAAACAATAGTTAGGTGTTTCATAAATTGTGTAGGGACACCATCACAAGGACAGTATTGCTAGGTAGTACTTACGTGAAAATGCTGTTGTGATATCAAAGAAATCTGTGCCAAAATATGTTATTTCTGGTAGATTTGGCTCAATATGTTCCTTGAAATACTCCATCGCCATAGTTGTAAGGTCAAACAACTCATCTGTCACTTTATAAGGCCTTGCTAGCTTAGTTGTGGTTTTTAGGTATGACAGAATACTGTATACCTCATCTAATATCTAAAACAAAATATTTAAATAAGTATTGAATTATGCATGATTGAAAATGAATACATGATTCGTTGCAGATGATAATATTAGTATTTTACATCTATAGTACCTAAGACTGATTTTTATGTTGAAGGGCAGTTGTGTTATTAGGACACAAACACTTCTATCATGAATAAAAATTACATTTTCCTTTATTAAGAAGTCATGTTCACCTTCTTTAGATAAGTCTATGCTATGTTAACCAAACAATTCATTGAGGTATTTCTCTTTTTGGTTTTTCTGGAAACCACCATGATAATGAAAACTCATTGCAGATTACAATGATGTGCAACAAATTCACTGTTTAAATTGGCTTGATAATGTAAAAATATGATAATTAAAGTATAAGTATGTTTGTTGATTACTAAAAAAATCTAGCTCTACACAGAAACAACTTTGAGTGCACCAGAGCATGTTTGCATGCATCCATTATTATTAAGAAATAATCAAACATATTTAAATATTCTATTTTCAGAATGCTTCAACATAATGCTTCTAATATGTATGAATTATAATAGAGCATGATGATATAAAATCAAAACATATCGCACAGCATTCGCAAATTGAAAAATCTAATTAGAAATCTATAAGAATCTAGTACATTTTAACCAGAGTATAGCAAATAATGTGTATGAAGTTTGACATCATTTTGCCATATAAAACTAAGTACTGAATACTTCAGTTAAAGGAAAATAACATTACAATTGAGTTTCACTTAATCATGCTTTGTTATGACACAATTTACCTTACTTACATTTTGTAAGGGTATTAAAGCTATGCTATTGATTTTTCATCATAAAACATGAATAAAATAAATGTAATTACCTCTCCTGGAAAGAAACAACAATGTTTTCTCTCAATGTGTTTACCAAAGGTCATCTGCAGGAGACTAAGTCTCATGTGCAAGGTTTCTATTATATCCGATTCGCAAGCTAATGGATGGCTTCTACGGGCAGATTCTCTCCTAGGCATTTTAGCCTTTATAGACTGAAATCTATGCAGCATCTGGTTTTGCAAACGTTGAAATGTAGAGTTTAAGAGACTGCTACATATTGTATTAAATTGCCGGTTTACCTGCCAACACAAAAAGAAAAACCATTATAATACAACTCATGATAAACATTATAGGTTCAAGGAATGCTTTATGTTTTTCAAAATGCCATTTACGATATCAGTGTTTGTAACTATGCCAATATTAAACAAACCTGCATTTAGGTTACAGAGCACTGTTAGATGATAAGCATGATGGCTATAAATTAGACAGATGAGGTCAAACTCTGATAGTGAAATGTTAGGGTCATATTATGAACATTGATATTTATGAACAAAGCTATTTAGCCATTTGGCCACATGCTCAAAAGTTCCCATCATAGTTCTAAATATTTAAATTAGTGAAAACAAATATCTAATAAAAATAACAATAGCTATACAGAAGAAACTCAAAACCATCACAATTATGAACAACAATGAATGCTAAAAAAATATGATAGCAAAGTAATTAAATGGGGTGTGTGAAACATATTTGATCAAATGTATAGAAAAAGTAATAACCATTCGAAGATGTGAAACATTCTTGAATCCCAAAATACTAAAGATCTTTTCAATGACTTCAACAGGCATATCTAGCAAATTGGTAGAGTAGGTCTTGGGGGCCAGCACTAGGGCTGTGCACTTGGAAGTGCTGGCGTGAGGCGAGGAGCTGCCCGGGAGCAGTGCGCTCGAATGGCGAGTAACGCGCGGCACCGGGGCGGGCTCCACACTCGAGGGTCCGGCCTCGCTGCCTCCGCTACCACCCCCGACACTACTCATCTGCCTAGTCGACACCATCTTTGCCAGCTTACTGATTATTCAATTCTGAAACTGAACTCATTTGTAAAGAATGTCACTCACTAATTATCAATAAAAACCATACTTGCGAGAAACGATCGATCGACCTTCTATTTTAATCTTAAAATACATGAATTCTAGCACCTATTCGATGCATTTGCAAGATAGATCATACATAATTTTCACGGAACAAAATTAAATTACTTTCGAAAAGCTAAGAGTTCTAAAATGGTGGCCATGGATGGCTAGATCGGAGTCTAATCACTTGAGAAATTATGTATGATTTCTTTACAAGTCGAATATAAAAATTATAAAATGTATCAAATAATTCACCCAATCAAGAGTTCATGCACATTTTTTAAAATATAAGCACTAGATTTTCCTTCAGTTTAAAACTAAAATGAGACGCAATTCTTTCAAAAACGCTACGCTTTCACAAAAAAATATTTTTTTTATTTGTAGAACGAAGTAAAATGTGGAGTGAGTGAGTTGGAGTGGTCAGTGGATGAGAACGAATCATAGAGAAAAATAATATATCGAATGAACTTAGAGTGAAGGTGAACAGTGAATCACAGGTTATGTAGCAGTGAATGATAGACCGACCATTGACAAAGGGTCCGTTCCAGTAGCTGCTAAGAATGCCAAAAACGCATTCAAAGCAGCAAGAAAAACATTCAAACTGTTAAATACTCCCACAATGATCACTTTTATTGCTAGGGGAGCGACTTTTGTGATCGTAAATAACAAAAATAACACCCATCTGGAACGCACCCAAAATATTAATTTGAACTAAAGACGAAGAAATTATTAGACAAACCAAACCAGTGTTCTAAAAAATAAGCTTAGGTAGAACCTTTATATTAAACTGTCGACTTTTAGCGGCAGACGCGCGTCAGCAGCGCTGCTAGCTCGTTCGTAACAGGGGGGCTAAGATGACATTTCTGAAATCGCTTACTTTTAATGTCATTTCAATACAGTTTTAGCGTTAGCGTTTGGCGTTAGCGTTAGTGGTTAGTGGGCGTCTAGCAAAGATCCCTTTCCATTAGCGTTAACGTCAAACCCTGGCTCTAAAATGTATTGAAATGACATTAGCTATGGGGGGCTATGGAAAAGTAAGCGATTTCTGAAATGTTATTTCAATACATTTTTGAGATAGCGTTTGGCGTTTGCGATTTTTTTTATTATGATGTTTGATTCACCACAGCCACCTGGGTCCGTGCTCTTTGTTAATATGATTTATTATTATTATTTATTTATTTTTTTAATTTTAGTGAACACTAATAGAATACAGGGGGGGAATAAAAAAAATTAAAATAAAAAAAATTGTTTTGTAATTTTGGGCGTTCGCGTTAGCATTTGTGATCTTTGCTAGACCCCCCTTCCATTAGCGTTAACGCCAAACGATAACTCAAAATGTATGGAGAATGACATTCGCTGCGGAAAAGTTATCCGCAGGGAGCTGTCATTTCTAACGCTAACGCCAAACGCTAACTACAAAATATACTGAAATGACATTTCGGAGATTGCTAAATATTCCGCAGCTTATATCATTGTAATACATTATTGGAGTTAGCTTTTGGCGTTAGCATTAGCGTTTCGGATCTTTGATAGACACCCAGGAGGCCTAGCAAAGATCCTTTTCCATTAGCGTTAACGCCAAACGATAACTCAAAATGTATGGTAATGACAGCCCCTGCGGAAAACTTTTCCGCAGCTAATGTCAATAATGTCATTCTCCATATATTTTTAGGGGCAATCGTTTGGCGTTAACGCTAATGGAAAGGAATCTTTGCTAGACCCCTTTATCTCTTTCACCCTGTGTAACTACTTGTTTGCATAAGATAATGAGACGCGTTATTTAAAAAAAAAACTAGTTCCGCTTCTGTTACTGGATGGCATAGTAAGGGCGTATTTCAAACATGGTCGTAATTTCAAACCACAGAGTACAAGGAAATGTCAAATTCAGTTCAGTGGATCACAGAGTACTTGGTCGATTTATCAATAGAATACCATTAGAATATATGCCTTCCATAAAATAAGGATAGGATACTAAACTCGATACATAATAGGGTGTTCTGACAGCCATTTGCCAGCTTTCAAAACGTGTTTTTACAGCCAAAGATAGATGGCGTTAAAAACACCCGGACGTTTTTTTTTTCGCAATTTGGGTTTGGCCTCTATAATAGCGCTGTGCTCAGTGTTTCTCGGTTCCCTTCACTCACCAGTGTGCCCATTCGTGGCAGATTTCCACTATTTTGGCAGATTTACTATTCACATTTACACTGTAATACAAGGTATAGAAATTAAATGATTTAAATTTGTGGCAGTTGTGGAGATTTTTAATATTTTGTTGCAAGTCTTAGAAACACAGTTACGAAACCTTAATTCGCTGACTACGATATTTGGTTGGAACTGTAGTTACCACACTGACAACTCCTGTCTTAAGTCGGTATATCCAATGTACAAAAAATATTATAATTACTTCTGGTGCAAGTTCCAAAACCCTTTTTGTTTTCTTAAGGCTTTCTTTAAAGCGTTTAGTATAATTTGCACCATATCGTTGTGGTATTTGACTTTGACATAACAAGACTTTAGACATGACATAATTTAAAATAAATTTACTCACTTGACATTGGAAAAATAATCGCTAATAAGTAAGTAACAGAAAACCATTAAAAGAAGAAAAAAGAGTAATCTGTGCTTACGATCCTCAAATGGTACCTATTTTCCTTATTCTGGGATTCGTTGGACTCTATGATTAAGGGGTTCATTTTATTTATTAGCAAATTATAAGCAGATTTCGCCCTCATGCCAAGAAAAGATGAATAAATGAATCTTACGTTTCTACATGAATGATCCTTTACCGTGATTTTATTTTCATCATTCCTACATGAATTTTGGGTTCCTGTTGATTTTTAAAATATATATAAGTAAATACTTATTATTAAAATATTTATATTATTTCCCTTATAAATGATAATAATTAATAGAAACCCAGATTTTTTTGCTTTGTAGCTGATTGTGGCATTTATTTGCCCCTGTTATAGCGCACCTTCTCACTGTCACTTAGTTTACTTCATTCACCAGTGTGACCATTTGTAGCAGATTTGCAATTGCATAATACTTGTAACGGAAAGAAAGTACGTGTTCCTATCAGATTATGTCAAATAAAAATATCCTGAACTCACCATAGTGCTCGAAAGTCTTGAAAATATAGTTTACTATTGAATTCATTGGAAACAACAAAACTTTTGCGCAATAAGGTACAAATGTTTACTTCATTTGGGTTTATGTGAATATAAACGAAAGCTATAAAGTGGCAACTCTTTAAGGAAATAGTGCTTTTTCATTTCCGGTTACACAGTGATTTAGTCTGGTTAGTCTGTGAAAAGCAGTTCAGCAGTTCAATATCAAACCTATTTGTAATAATTAATTTTTGTTTCTGTCTAAAAACAGGATACCGCAACACTTTTCAAGATGACTTCCTTAATATATATTGCTTGTATAAATGTCCTCTACACATTGGCATAGGTTTGAAAAGTGGCCGCTAGCGGTGGGCGTTGAATAAACGAACTAGTTTAATAGACCGTCTACGTCCAGTCAACGCATCGACGGTTTACTACTTGTAAATGAACCAGTTGAATTCGTAGACGGCTAAATTGAGTAGACGAGTTTACAACGTTCATTGGTGCGACGGCGCGACGCATGAACGTGGTCGGTTAGTACCTGCTAGTAGCTTCTTCATGGTACTACACTACACAGTTACACATACATACCGATACATCCGACCGTTGAAATAATAACGTCGAGCAAACAATTTTGAACTCTAAGTTTAATAAGGGAGAGTTTATATTATTTTAAAGTGGTTATTGTATTGTAGAATGAAGAGAAAAAAAAAACAAAAAAAGGAAAACTAAAAAAAACCATGTAAATATTTATCTACTAAAAAAACGTATGAATGTACATAAAATCAGTTGATCTTCTAATTACGCCTGAATATGACTTTATAATGAATTCTATTCAGCCAGTCCTAAGCCTGTAAAAGTATGAAGAGAAGATCAAATTTACTGTAAATTCTGTTGTATTAGTTCTGTTTTAAACTCCATTGTAATGTATCGTTGCGTTGTATGAATAGTCTACTGTCATAGACAGAGATTCTCGAAGTTTAGTCTAGATAGAACGTCTATGAAGAACGATATCGACTAGTCGTCGAATTCGACTAGTTTATCGACTTGTCGATGAACAAAAATAGACGATCTCGTTTCGTTCACGTCAAATACGTCGACGACCCATGCCTAGTGGCCGCGCGAAAAACTTTTTTTTTTGCAGCGACTATTATGCTAGGCTCTATACAAACATGTTACAACCCCTTTCATACTCTTCAATTTGAAATTGTGGCAACACTAACAGAAGTCATAGGGTGCGTTCCAGATAGGTATTATTTTTTCGTTATTTTCGATCACAAAAGTCGTTCCACTAGCAATAAAAGTCACTTTGGGAGTCTGACAGTTTGAATATGGTCGTTTTTGGCGTTCTTGACATTCTTAGCAGCTACTGGAACGGGCCCATAATAAGATGTTGAAGTTAGATTAGATCATTCACTCGTTCATTTGTTCATTCCTTTTCTCTATGGTTCATTCATTTCATTTTCCTTTCTTGCATTTTTTGAAGATCATTAATTTTTTTGTTACGTAATTAGTTTTTAATAATTTTTGTTCGAGATTTTACATCTATTTTTATAACGGTTGAAAAAATGAATTTATTTCCCAAAGTTTATGACACTTTTCTGTTATCATTGCAGTATAAAGTACATTAATACTAAAAAGTGCTACAATAAAAAGGTTCCTTGAGAAAATAGTGTTGGAATACATTTGAAGTTTTCCACGTGTTTAAAATAATAAATACACTTTCCATAATGTATCCTCGTTGTGGCAGCAGCGGATCTATTCATAACATTCATCAGACACCATCGTCGTCAAACCAAAACACAGGTAGGTACTTACTGCGTAAACAATACTCACAACAATGCTTCCGTTCACGGAGTTGATGAATAGCTGGTACTTTTTTGCCATTCCGTGGATGTGGTATTTCCTAAAAGACACCCTTTTTACTCAACAGCTGCTTTTGTATCCCATTCTAAACAAATTGTCTACCCACAGTCCCATAGCTGCCACTTCGACTTGTTGACTCGATAAAATTAAATCTAAAATTACATACTATATTCTTATTGTATATCGGGATGGCAAGACAAGGCCTGGATTTCATTCCTACTAGGGCCTTTTTACTTATACACCTTATTTATCAGATAATATCTAAGTTATAAAATTATTTAACAACCGTAATGTCAAATCGAACAAAAAGTAGGTAGGTATTATTTTAATAGACTAGCTTATCATGGGTAAATGCTTGAAAATAAATGTACCAATCTGTTTTAGTACAGGCTTGAATTAACAATGACAATTATTTCATTTTATAGAAGATGAAGATGACAGTGGAGATAATAAGGCTTCTGCACTTAGCTTCAAGGAAAGAAGACGGGAGGCCCACACTCAGGTATGCTAAAGACTGGAAGACACAAGACTATACCTAGACTCTGCACACGGGACCAAAAAAGTGAAGCCAAAAAACTAATTTTAAGTCATACCACTTTTTTGATTTATTGGGAGAGTTGTAGCCTAGATGGACAAGACTGCCTATAACTTCAAGTCATTAGTCGATGTTGCTCTTGATTACTACTGGAGATTATTCTGGGTGAAATGAAAACACTTAAGAGATCTTGTAAGCCATTTGTCAGCTACATTTTGAGTCTATGTGGTTCCTTTACTCCAAAAGGGTTGAAATATTGAAAATCCTAGTGTGGTGGTTGAGTAGGTTAACTCATAACCTGGAAGCGGCGGGTTCGATTCCTGCGATAGGACATGTATTTGTGCACAGAAAAAACCATGTGGGACCATGGTCCTCGTAGTTCCTAGGTCCCTAGATACAGGGAATCCTAGTTAGGGTCCAGGATCTATGTATGTGATTATTGGTTGGTATTATTATTATCATATCCATTTCGATTCTTGGGTCTGCCCCACCACACATTTGAGATTATTATCCTGTGATAACTAACTTTTTTGGATAAAATGTGTTCTATCTAATATTGATTTTAAGTAATGTAAGCAATCCATTTGTAAAATTCAGTTACAACTGAACAGGCCATATTTCACTTTCATGATTAGCAGGGATGTAAGGACTTATCAGTTTTACTCACTCTTTTTATCATGTAGTCATAATTATGTGAAGATGACTTGGCCCAAAAATAAATTACTCATTTATAACTTAATATTCACATTATATTTTAACATAGTCATTCTTGCAATACAAGGTTCACAAGTTAAATAAATATTGTCTTGTGAATTACTTATGTGTTTTAAAACAAAACTTTCCACTACAGACTGCTCTATCAACTCTTATAAGGCTCAAACAAGGATGAATTACTCATTCCCTATACCTCAGAGCTGTAAAAATGTAAATTCCTAGTTATCACATTTTATTCATTGTTTTATTTTGTTATTGAGTTCACTTTTCATGTTGTTTTTATTTCTTCCCCAGGCTGAGCAAAAAAGAAGGGATGCCATAAAGAAGGGGTATGACTCCCTCCAGGAGTTGGTCCCGACATGTCAGCAAACTGATGCATCAGGCTACAAACCTAGCAAAGCGGCGGTAAGCATGTTATCTTATCTCTGCTTATAGAATACAGGCCGACAGGTTATCTTGTTTTTTGGCCTTCAAGCTCTACTTTTGATAATAATATATAAAGAGTTAAAATTGTTTTAATGTAAGTATTTATATTGATGGCAATCTCTAGAATCGAGGTCTTAAATATTCCAATGGTTGAAGTCTGGACTATATCTGACTCTGGGGTAGTCTAATCCTTCTTCTTATACTTCTGACTGTCATAGGCTATCTTTTATTGTACCACTAGCTTCCACCCACAGAGCTATGAAACAAATGACACTTTGTGTAGAGGGGAAGCGTTTTTTTTTGCTCTGTGCTTCCACCCATGGCTGCACTTTTGTTTTGTTTGTTATATGCAACCTAGTAACGATTGAACAGTGGTTTTTATTTGATTAACATTTTTATCATGATTCCATAATGTGAGTGGCCTAAAGGCAGAAGTTAGTATCATAATTATATATTTTTGTAAGTACCTTTTCTGGTTTTGGTTTTTCGTCCATTAATAAACTTTTTACCAGTATTTAATATGTAGGTCTTTTAAGGGTATGCCATAGGTTTATGCATCTCTTATTTCTCAGAGATATAAGAGCAAGAGAGTGTAGAATATTATATCCATTCCTATCTTTTTATTTAGCTGTAAACACATTAGAGTCCTAGGTTTAGAAAGTAAATAAATATGTGTGGACATTTCAGACAGCGCCATCTAGCCCCAAACTAAGCATAGCCTGTACTATGGGAACCAGATAACTGATATAACACTTAGATACTTTTTTGTTAGTAAATACATACATAGAATAATATGATTTAAACTTAATCGCGGCGCGAAAAAAATAACAATTCACAGCCGCCACTAAGTTTGAATCACACGTCACATACAAAGAGGTTATAGCCACAGAGTAACGATTGTTTTGTAGTTTGTGGCTTTATACAAAATACAGAATTTATTGGTCAAGAATAATATAACACAGTCATATAGCTTTATGACACAGACTACCAAAACTGAGATTACAATCATGTACTCTCTAATTGCAGGTCCTTCAAAAGTCCATAGACTACATCCAATATCTTCTTCAACAACGTCGCCGGCAAGAGGACGAACGGAACGCCTTACGCAAAGATGTAGTCGCACTCCGTATAATGCAAGCCAACTACGAACAGATCGTTAAAGCCCAGCACTCTGTTCCTGGGATGAATGAGCAACGACTCACTGACCAGGATAAATTTCAAGTTGTAAGTATCTTGGGGTGTTTTCTATGTGTCATCAGCCTGAAGATATCCACTGCTCTCCCACAGAGTGCTACTTTGAGTAGCTGCTTGCCACGTGGATCCATTGGCTCCACACGGTTTTAACCAAAGTGTCAGTGCACCTAGGGAGGGGGGGGGGTCGGTTCTATATAATAATGGATTGACAGCAGTTGACTTTGTCTTTGTTAGGCTGATGGTGATAGTATACTATGTGCAAATATGCCCATGGCTATGTGTTGTTGTGATACAAAATTCCACCTGCGACTATGCTCGCTTTGTGTTTTTGGCATTACTGAACTATAATGATGTTGATTAATGATTGTTAGTGTAGAGTGTTACTAGACAGGACTGATTTTGATAAAAATTGTTATCTATTTATATATTAATCAAAGTAATAACATTATATTTTATTGTGATGCTTGTGCGAAGTCGAAAGCAGAAGTTAGTGATTTTTAACAACGACGTGTATTTCATTGGTATGCCAAACACAGGTTATCCTAGTTTTGTTATCAATGTTTTCCAACTAGGATTAAAATAATTTAGATTTATCATAATGGGCTGTTTCACGTTTAAATCAATGTATGTAAACATTATAATAGGCTATTTCTATTTTTATTAGTTTCAGGGTATAATGGACAAGCTGTTCGAGTCCTTCGAAGGTGTTCCCACAAACAACTTTGCTGAATTCTCTGCTGGAGTGTTCAACTGGCTCGAGGAATATTGCAAGCCGCAGTCGCTGAGGACCATGGTTCATGGCGTTTTGAGGGAGCAGAGTTATACACCTTAACCATTACAATGGTACAAACTTATCTTAGAATGAATCCTTTGCTGTCTCTTTCTAAAGTGGTGGGTGGTCATTCATTGCATTATTATTATTACAGAGGTGGTGAAAAATCCACTGTTCACTGGCACTGTAAATCTAATGTAATTTAGGTAGGGCTTTATATATAAGTTGAAAAATATTGCTATGTCACTCCAACTCATATGTGTGTAGTAGAAATGACCGGTTAGTTTCGGAACATTTCTAATCGCGCCAATAGATGCGGTTTGTGGATTCAGATGATATTTTAGAAAACTGCAATAACTGATAAATCTATAAATAAATTTTTGCAGTTTTCTACAAATCATCTGAATCAACAAACAACAACAAACAAAGTTATACTTCCTAGTATAAGTAAGGTAACTAAAATTGTCCTTTGGTTCATATTCCTAGTGGCTGCTCAGCTGGTAGTAGCCCTGCCTCCTGAACTGTAGGTTGTAGGTTCGATTCCCATCCGGGCAAAAATATTTTGCATGGACTAAGTACCCTGTTCTGGATGATCTATGCACCAAGTCGCTAATTTCGCAAAACATCTGAATCAAAAAGGTATAGCCCAAGAGCAGTTGATGGCTGTTGCTATTGTAATGTTAATCCATTCTAATTGTTATTCATAAGGGTACTGTAGCCTCATTTTGCCAACCTAAACGATCTCAAAATTTACTTTGACCCACCAAGCTATCCTACTTAGCAAAATGGTTATAATATGGGGCAAAAGAGAAAACAAAATATGTCAAATGCACCAGTGGCGTCACTGAGTTGACGCTACATATTATTATACCTGCAATAAAAGGTTGATTTAAAAACATGCATTATTTTAGAATTTGTAATATCAAAATAACCAGGACCAATTTTTTTATAATATGAATATAAACATAAAAGTAAAATAAAATATCAAATATGATTTGATTAGTAAAGTAAGATTATCACTTATCAAGTTATCTGTGAAAAAACTCCGATAAATGAAAAGTGTGTAAAAAGAAGTTGTAAAAATGTATATTTTATTTTAAACTGTCGATATACTTAATAAATCATATTTTCATATACCTATAAAGTGCCTTACATTTATTTTAAATACAATGAATAAATAAATATTTTATACCAGTTTTATTTAATTACATTTAATTATGAATATTTTAAAGTAATAGTATAGGCAAGCGAATAGGTATATTCTACAGCTTTTAGCTGTATTATATAAGGTAAGTCCAACAACCAATGTTCAAAATACAGTTTTTATAGAATTTCTGAATTACCTATGAAGTTGTAATAAGATTGAAAATATTAAACGACGATTACAGAGTATAAATAAGTTTACTCCTACGTAATGAAAATCATAAAAAAATCACTTACAAATCAATTATTTCCTATTCATTAATAACATTACATTTTACTTTTTACCTAAACATTGTTCACATAATTATAGATCGAGATATTATATATATTTGTCAATTTTTTTTATACCAATATTTTTACGCAACTACTAATGTACTAAGATTATGTAATAGGAAAGTCCCAACTACTTACAAACAATTGAACAGGCAAAGTTTTGACGGTTTCTTACAAATCGTATGGTCTGGACTAAAGTTTGACAGCTGTATCGCTCTAAATATGGGGTTTTTGATCCGTAGTTAAGGTAACCAATGGTTAAATATTCTAACACAAACATTGTAGCCAATTGTCATTTGTTAGAAGTTTTAACCATTGGTTAACTATGGACGAAAAAACCCACCCTAAACGTAGGTACCCGTCCAAATGTATTGCTGTGGTAATGTGGTTACAATATCATTGAGGGATAAGTGCAAACTCAGGAGCCATAGCTAGGGGCTTTCAAATTTTAGTGCAGACAGATATCTATGTACTGTATCACCGTCTTATTGTAAGAACCGTTAGTTTATAAAAAAAACGCGGTTATTTATAAACTGACGATTTATTGCAAACGGGCAATGTGTCTCACAATAAAACCTTCGGTTATTTTTAATTAATCGGCATCACTTCGTTTTTTCGTAATTGTGTACTTCTAGTGTGTTCGAAACTAACCTAACACTCTTCCTCGCTTCGCTTGTCGTCGTAACCTACTGGTTAGCCACTAGTGACACTAAAAAAACAATAAATTACAGCAAAAATTGGTGCATTTCTCACAATTAAAAGCTACTAAAACCTGTTTTTTTATAAACTCACAGCTAGGCACCGACTGTTTCTAAATAATCAAAATATTATCCGTGTTACGACACGGACGACACACGTCAGTTTATAAATAATCGGTTTTAATTTCGTTTTTTTATAAACAAACGGTTTTTACAATAAGACGGTGACATATACATAGTTAAATACTTACCTATCTACTTATATGAGTTATAAAGAAAGTTTTATACTGGGTTAGGGGGTGAATAATTTAATATTTATGATTTTTATAGCAGTAGCGCCTGCTTAGCGTAATCAACAGATTAATTTGTAAAGGAAAAATTTGATTCACGAACGGGAAAAGGAAAGGAGGAGGGAGAGGTAAGGTGAAGGGAAAATTCGGACATGAGACCACTTGTCACGGGGTTAGCTTAAGTAAAGCATATCCCAGGTTTAGGGAGGATGGATGCGGACCCCGTTCGTGATTCAAATTTTTCCTTTACAAATAAATCGTTGAATAATTTATTTTAAAATGCCTGTCATACACCTACCTACTTCATAAGATAACTTTAACTTAACTTGATCCAGAACTGCAGGACTGCTACATCGAATTCTAAAACCTCCTGACCATGGAAAACCTACATCATTAATTTACAAATGTTTGGCAAGAAAAACCGCAATCAGTCTTAACATACCAACCGATCAGAAAACTGTCGGAACATTTACGAAAGCAGACAGCTGCTTCCGCCATTAGAGATTAGATTGACTACATGACTATCAGTTTGTTTAAAAGCTCATTTCCTTTCCTAAACTCGTTCACTCTCCGTCGGTTGCGATAGTAATGTGACGTCACCCATCGGGTAGCTTTCATTTCGCCTCGCGCAGGCTACTTGCTTCGCTCGTTCCCTGGGCGTGCCGCAGCATAACCTCTTCAGCACACACGCGTAGCACATCAGTAGAGAGAACATGAGGAGGAGACCTACGATTACTGTTACCACCAGGAGGATCCGTAGCTCACCATTGGCCTCGACGCCGGCACCGCCGCCTGAATTTCGCCCCATGCTGGAGATTTGGAATCAGCAAAGTACCATCTGAAAAGGACAATGTCACTTAATAACGACAATTTTAGGCCGCGCTTACGAGTTTATCAGCGAAAGTAAACTCCCACGCTATATTATGTGTTAGGTACGTGTTCATTTCTACTAAATGAGCAAATAGAATACCCTGTGACTAAGTACGTAGGTGGGTATTATTTAAGCCGGAAAAATACCTATGAAAATTTATGGCAGAGAAAATGCGAGTAAGAATTTGTAAAGAAGGATTAAAGAAAATAAATAGCTACGAAGGAACGATGCGGAAGTTTATCTTTTATGAATACTGAAACGACACGAGTTTTCCCTAAGATTATTGTTTTAATTTAATAGACTGAAGAGTTCAAGGAGGAAAATGATTGGACTTATTTTGTGATCGTTATGGAAATAAAAAGTGGGCTCTATGTAGGGTAGGCACCTATCTACTTATATAACTTGAATAAGTAGGTAGTTTATCAGTTAGCAGCAGGTAGATCTTTTTGCTCTGGTCATTTACGACAAATTAAATTGGGAAATTCAAATTAAATACCTAGGTGGAAGAATTCGAAAACTCATGCATATTTTTAAGAGACTAAGACACATAGCTAATGAAGAAATATTAAAACTGATTTACATTGCACTATGCCAAAGTATTATTAACTACGGGATAACAGCCTGGGGAGCTGCACATAAGACACAGTTAATAAGAGTTGAACTAGCTCAAAGGGCTGTATTGAAAGTAGCTTATAAAAAACCATTTCGTTATCCAACTGACAATTTATACGAAGAAACAAAATTTTTGCGAGTTCGTCAATTATCAATTCTAACAATAATACTAAGATTTCAAAAAACTGCACACCTTTCTATTATTGGCCTGGGTTCTAGACGTTTAAGATGGATAGCACAAAGAACTAGAACAAGCTTTGCACAGCGTTTCTTTAGACATCTGGGTCCTTACCTTTATGATAAAATAAACAAATATACTAATATATATCAACTAACTCGATTTGAATGTAAAACAAAAGTAACAGAATGGATATGTAAAAAAACTTATAAAGAGACGGAAGATTTGTTGATACCACTTACTTAATAGCAAACAATAATGTTTTAAGATGTTTTATATCTCTAAATATAATGTTTGCACACCGTACCTAACACTAACACGTTTTACACGCATACCTGTACCTAAATATCTTTGTTCATTGATAAGAATGTTCGGAAGAGAAATAGTCTCCCTGAGACAGGGAATCCTAGTAGGGAGGCTATTGTATCAATAAGTTTACATGATTGTAACAAGGCACATTTGTTGGAACAATAAATTATTATTATTATTTACATCGTAAAACTAGACTATTCCCGCCATTCCCTCGATTGCCTACGTCCCACATTTGTCCATGTAGCGTCTTTTGTGCCTCATACCCTCGTATGGTAACAAATGGCGTGTGGACGACTTATGGAAACGCCTTTTCTACTCATACTCACGCACGAAAACACGTTACATTCACTCCGTTTTAGAAACATGTCTATAATAATATCATCAACTAAAATATCTTTACAGTAAAGTTGATATTGCTGTAGAAAGTGAAAGAAATATCCAATAAATTCAGCAGCTTGAAGAGGATCCCCATTTGCTCCTCTTTTATGATCACAATAGTAAAATAAACGAGGTCAATAGCTTATGACCGGCTTTAGCATCAAAAGGAATTGCGTTTACTTATAACTTTCAAGATCTTCAGATTCGTTGAATATCTCAGGACTTTAAATTTTGTTGTAGGTACCTTTTATGACATCTGCAATCATGATAGGTAAGTACTTATTTTGTTTACTAAGTTAGCCTACTTTCTAAATTCTAGTCAGTTTGTTGATACCTACTTACTTAAAACTGACTTTGTTCATGTGTAATTATTGTATAGGTAGGTATGGTGGAAGTGCAGACATATCACATATTATAACGGGAAAGGGACCAATATTCATTGTGCGCGTGTTGCCCCATCAGCGTTTTTGCACATAAAACGCATACAAACGTGGCTATAACATTCCTACGTCCCAAACATGTATGTGTGCACAAGAAATTACTTTGTCGGAAGTCTCCCCGCGAGGTGATTGCTTGAGACGCTATCGCTAGTTGAAATATATGTCCGCTTTGGCCCCGATAAGTAATTCCTCTAGGATCCCGGAATTCCCGGGCCCAATGGTCCGTGCAAATGACGGAGCTGAAAAGCCTCTACGTACTGGTATAAGTAGTAACTTTTATCAATAATTTTCCCAGCGAAAAAGTACGGATAAATTGTGGCAGAAATATAAATCGTTATTAGAAACGTCTGAATTTGAAACGTGTCGGGCGCTCGGTTTTCTTAAGACCATTGATAAGGGAGGAAGTGCACCGACACAGGTTAACCAGTCTAAATGACTGGTTAACCTGTGGAAGGCTGTGTGGCTGACATATTGCATAAAAATTGACAAACAATTAGGTAAAATCTTTACTGGTGCCCGTTCGGCACGCTTAATTGTTATTAGAGGCGTAGGCTGTGCATTTCGAAAAAATCTTAGGTTGCTCTACTACCTACACCAAATCTACGAATGCCGTATAAAGAACTTGTTCATTTATTCTTTTATGTAAGTACAGACAAACGCAATTAAGTCTAATAGGCCTCCATTGATATATTCAAAAATAGCCTGTTAATAACATGGCGAGGTGATTCGTCAATCTGATGCCGGTTCCGTCAGCTTATTTGCAGGCCGCGTCATCGTGCAGAACAAAGCATTACTATTCGAAGCTGTGTGTTTATACTGGGCTATAAAAAGCATCAATAACAGTATTGGTTGATGAAAAGGTATAAATCTAGGTGCTGGCAGGTCATGTCTGGACTGCTATAGGTATATATAACTATTACACAATAGTTACCTACCTTTTAATAATTCGTATTTAATTGACAGCGCCTAGTTTGTTAGATTACTGTAGGTATAATCATATTTATCTCTATCTACATTTAGAATACAATATTTGTGACATCATTGCACATAGGTAACACATTGGATAATAAGATATTAGGTACCAAATACTCACTTAGTTACCGGCGTTACTTTGATTCAGGAATTTAAGCTGCCTATTATTTAAAAAGCTTATGTGAATGCGTGTCCCTTTGATTTGAAACTTATGATTCAAGCTTAGTACTACGTATGCGCTATCGTAATTTTTGTGTGTTAGTAATATTTTTTCTTGAGATACCTAATTGTTAATTAGGTAATCGTGCTCTACCTCTCCCGTCCTTACCTAATTAAACAACATATTATTATGTAGGTAGACATAATAGGTAATTACTCTTATATACTAATTAAATAAATTCCTAGGCTAGTTTTCTTATACACAAAGACGAGTATTATTTATTTATTAAAAATTCTGATTATTAATATAAGTACATAAGTACTTGAACTCTTGAATATTCAGGGTTCGTAAAATACTCTTTATAAGCGCCAAATAGAAACAACCTACTTAATTATTTCATGATAAAAGTAATGTAAAAGATCGTCGTCTATCAGAACAGTAAGTGAATTTATTGAAAGTGAAGCTGGAAATAAATGAAACCTCCGGTTCGGCAGCGTTTAATTGAAAACTTTTGTGTTTGGTCCATTGTTTTCTCGAAAATGTTTTTAACAAGGTAGGTATAGGTATGCTTACAAATTGATTGAATAAATGTTTCGGGGAGAGAAGCATTTTGTTTGTGTTAAGTCTATACCCACTTTGAACATTCATATTGGTCTATTTTAAACAATAGTTTTTTTTATTAAAATAGTGCTGAAGATAGATTAGGATCTATCTGTACTTAGGTAATCTGTAAAGTTTTAGGTACCCAAATAAATCGCATTCTTGGTGTGATGAACTTTATAAACGGTTTTTAAATAACGGTGGATTTACAAAATTGATAAGTGTTTGTGAACAAGCATAAGTGAAAAGCAAATCATAGTGATGTAATACGTGTTTTTTGTGTTCTCTCCAAAACTCCTTAGAAAGTTATAGTTAAATGATATATTACCGCTTTACTAAGAGCTGTGTATACCTACTTCGAAAATAAACATTGATAACATTGAGATATGTCTCAATGATTGATAAGAAATTAGAGGAAGGTATAGGTAGAATCAGGCTTCAGATAAATAAATTAATAAATATAAATATATATATATGTGTGGACCATGGAGCTATTAAAAAAAGAAGGAGGGCATCCCGTCTGATCTCACCCTTAGGAAGACGGAACGCTTCGTACGTACGAGCGGGCACGCACACACTCACATCATAGGCAGACGGCCGCCCTCAAGTATTGCTCTGGACCTCACATAAGACGCTGTCAACGTGACGGAAAAAAAATCCAAAAATGCCGTCTTGCGTTGTAAAAAATTGTCGGAATAATAGCAGTTTAAATAAAAAAAAGTCAGGGGATCACTTTTCACAAGTAAGCTTGTTATTCCACTGATTTCTTCACTTTTTAATGAAATTATTTAGATCCAATTTTTTTTTCTTAGATTTTGGCTCCACACGCCGTGTATTTAGCCATTGTCAAGTATTGTAATTTTTATCGCTAAAGAATACATAACGTAAAGTCAAGTCTTAGTCATAGGTCATAGTCATAGTCCAGTCTAAGTCAGGTAGTCATATTCCAGTCTCAGTCATGCTCCAGTAAAGTGGTGGCAACTTTACAAGAAGCTTCTATGGAATTTTGGAGGCAACACGAAATCTCACGTTTCACCACATTATATCACTTGCCCACACTCGTGCTCGTAATTCAGCACTTAATGCGTAAAACGCCACCAATTTTAAACATTAATACTGGAAAAAGCACAAGTTTTGAGAAATAATACAATGCAACGACGTGAACATTTCCGCGTTCCCGCCAAAACTCCTAGATCCAATTTAATACACAAAACCGACCAGTGCTGCCAACAATCAAACTTGCAAATTACCTGAAAGTGTGGGAGAATGACCAAATTGTGTTCGAATACAACATATTCACTTAATATTGATTATAATTGAGACCTGACTATAATGCCAATGCATTTTGTCATTACGAATGTGCATGTTTTGTCCTTTTCTTGAATGAATATTTTACCGGTAGTGTACCTACTAAGCCGTGCATATTTGGGCAGGTTTCTGTGATGTAAAACATAAAAATTGGTAATTACTGGGCAAATGAGTCTTTATGACCTGATTACACAGTGTAGTATTATTATTATTATTATTCATTTATTTCGTACAAAGTTTTACATGGGATTACATACTAGGGCCGGTAAACCTCGCAAAGGTTTGTCTTGGCACTAGATCTGATCTGATTACTAGACAGTGTGATGTCTCAGGATGACGTGCGCAGTGCAGTGTCACGCAAAACGTTATTATTTTAAAGTTCCGAGTGACACTGCAACTGTTATGGGCGGCCGTATTGCTTAACATCAGGTGAACGACAAGCTCGTCACGTCATTCATTCTCATAAAAAAAAAAGTAAAAATACGAATGATGTGTTAATTAAACGTATTAGGCAACACCCTGGCTATGAATCTTTAGGCCAAATAAACAGTTTTATTAACTGACTAGTGTGTCTCTTTCCACCGTCATACATTCATCCTTTTCCGAAATATTTTCCGCTCTCCCTTCTCTCTTCCCTATAGCATCTGTATAGATAGGATAATAAGGAGTGGCGTCAGCTTCAACAACAACAACCATTTTTGAAAATTCAACCCATGAGTGGGTGAAAGAGGTATGAAAAGCAGGCATAAACTAGTAGTTTTTATAAAAATCAAATGGGATGAATCTTGAGGTATAAAAAATAAATAAGACATGAAAATTTTACTAACTAAGCTCGTGTAGCTTTTTGGTCATATATCTATATAAGGTACAAAACGTCAATCACGGCAACTTCTGTAGTTTTTTTGTCGGATTCGGGTAATTTTCCCCACATGGCAATTCTTTAATCATATTTATGTGTCCGCCATTTTGTACTTCAGTTCGATGTCAATAAAAACTCAATCCTTCTTTTTTTATTTCATCCATGGTGTGGACATTTCACACAGCGCCATCTAGCCCCAAACTAAGCATAGCTTTTACTATGGGGATCAGATAACTGACACAATACTTATATACTTTTTTGTTTGTAAATACATACATAGAATACAATATAACACCCAGACACAGAACAAACATCTATGTTCATCACACAAATGTTTGTCCTGGGTAGGAATCGAACCCATAGCCCTCGGTTCAGAAGGCAGGGATACTACCAACTGAGCTATCGGGCCCGTCGAATACTTCAGTTAATGAACAAAATAGCGAAATTCTCTAGGCCACTATTATGTAGGTATAGCTATCCGTTATTTTTTTACAAAGACATTTGCATTTCAAATGTGTCGGTATGCAGTAAACTAATTTAACTATTGATTAGTTTATACGGAGTTTTAATGCCCATATGGATGGGGATGTAGTTACTTATGTATGTTTATGTTCTAACATGAAACTGCGCCAGTGCTGTAACCAGGAGTAGATTATCTAAACAATATTCAAGATAATATATAACCGGCCAAGTGCGAGTCGGACTCGTGCGCCAAGGGTTCCGTACTATAATATCTATAACAACGAGTAAAAAAATCACGTTTGTAGTATGGGAACCCCCTTAAATATTAATTTTGTTTTGGTTTGTAGTACTTTTGTTAGGTATAGCGGCAACAGAAATTGTAATAGGCAAGATGATTTAACAATTTATACAAGCCCCTAAAATTGCGACCCCTGTCTACGGGCCCGTGCTCAATGCAACATCGTTAAAACTTTGATTGCGTTTGCTCTCGCCACATCTATCATTAAATAGTTCGCCCGACTGCCTTGCTTACCGGTAGGTACTACTGCTCTATGAAAGTTTGCTTGAAACTTCAGTTACGTCACAGAATAGATATCTATATGTAACTAACTATAGCTATAGCATTACGTAGTTAAGTGTGGACTAGGTACCTACCTACCTACTAATTCACAGTATTAGAGATGAAAAGGAATGCACCTTGTTATGATCCTAGCTATTTTAAGATAAAGCCTTAAAAAGCCTTTTTAGGGCTTCGTACCTAAAGGGTAAAGCAGACCCTATTACTAAGGCTCCGCTGTCCATCTGTCACCAGGCTGTATCTCAAAAACCGTAATTTCATAGTTAGACAGTTGAAATTTCCATAAATGATATTTGCCGCTATAACAACAAATACTAAAAATACAGGATAAAATACAAAACTGGGCTCATTCCATACAACAAAACTGTTTTTTTTTCACGTTTTTATAGATAACCGTACGGAACCCTACGTGCGCGAAACCACTCTCACTTGGCCGTTTATTTAAAAATATATGTATCCTTTAAAATAAATCCTAAGCATAACATTTTTCACGTCTTTCTATATGACTTACTTCGATTTCTGCGAGATTTTTCGGCAAATCTGCGTTATTTCTATATCTATGTAACCCCTAAAACAGTTTCCGCCGCCCCCACAAGAACAGTTTAGTAAATAGGAAACTCAGTGTTTGTATAAAAAGTTGATTGCCCCCGTTTCTCTTACTTCTTCATTCGAGGAATAATATTTACTGATTCAATTAAGGCCTGTCTGGACAGGAAGCTTCGCGGAAATCTGACAGACAGTTCAGCAGGTATACAAGCATTTGAAACTTTACCTTTACGAAAAAGTGCGTGTTTTTAGTTATACATAAGTAAAAATTTAAATCTTAAATCTAAATCTTCGAAATAAATTAAAATTTGAACTGAGTGTGGAGGAGAAACCCCGCTCTTCCTTAATCATCATTAACAGCCTGAAGACGTCCACTGCTGAACATAGGCCTTCCCCCAGGGAGAGCGGCTGCTCGCCTCCTGCATCCATCGGCTCCCCGCGGCTTTCACCAGGTCGTCGGTCCACCTAGTGTAGTAGTGTAGTAGTGTAGTGTAGTTTCTTAATATTCCGGGATAAAAGTATCGTTTGTAGATATAATCTTACCTTTAGTGTGCGAAATTGCATTTCCCTACGTTTCAGCCGTTTTAACATAAAACGTAGGTATACAAACGAATAAACGGTTAGACTATAATTATAATGTATACCCTCATTCGTTTTTTTTTCACACACAGCATAGGCGAAGTAAGCATTCCCGATCTCAGCACACCCCTATAAAAATGCTCTGTGTCAAAGTTAGCGATTGATTCTCAGTATTTCTATTTGTTTATGCCAATTTTTTTTACGGCTTTACGTAGTATGATATAAAGACATAGTCCTCAAAATTTTAATTCATTGTTTTGTTTTTACGTCGGCTCAATCCCAACTCGGCTCGGCTCCGCTCGGCCCGAATGTAGCGAAGTAGGTTTCTACAAATATTCGCAAAGTTTAAGCCGTTTTTTGGTGCCATATATGGCACAGAGCTTAAAAACATTCAAAGTAGTAATAAGCATTATTCAAAATTCATACCTATAATGCAAAATGCTCGTTCTGTGTAATGTCGAGGATTTTAATGAACAAACTTTATTCTAGACATAATTTTAAACTCCGTAGAGAGTTTGGAACCTAAATCAAACACAGACTTTACGAAGTTAGGTAGTTTGTTAGTCCACATAAATATATTATGTAGATCTTATAATATATAGGTAGGTTATATGTATAGTATGGGCAACCATACAAGTGGTTTCAAAAGTAAAAATCCGCAAAGAAAATATATTGAGTACGTAGCAATTTACGACAAGTATTCCTCGACACAACCATTTGTTTTCAAGTACCCTTTAACTTGACTTAAGTTTCTGCCATTCTTTGTGCTCACAAGGATTTGGTAAAAAAAAATGTTTCAATATGTAAGCGATATATAACATTCACACGAGGAGAGCAGAAACTTGTAAAAGGTTACTGTCTATTTTTTGTACTTTATGTCATCGAACGTGTCTTTAACCACAATGTTCTCGCAGCGTCTATCGTTTGTTTTACATCCATCATTTTGATTGGGATCAGATGGAATTTAAAAATAGAGTGGGATCGTTTGCAGAAGTATTAGATGGGATCAGATTGTTTGGATCTCCTAGGCGCTACAACAAATTACAAGTTACAACACGGTGGCGCGGCCTGTGACGTTACATCTCTCACTGTAGGTACTTCCAATGCAACCTACCACCATTATGGGGCGAACAAAAGTTAAAGTCTAGTGATCACGCTACTATAACACAGTATTATTAAATAGTAGGTAAGAGCTGGAGGCTTACCACAAAGTAATACAAAACCATCATGTTTCAGGACATTAATGTTTCAAGGTTACAATAATATTGTTCGAATTCGTACCATAAGCTTATAAAGTATTCCTGCGTGTGAACGAGACGTCTACTTTTTTATATAGCGTTGTCACTGTCGGAAGTCAGTGTCAACATGATGTAAAGGTATGACATGACAGTTGTATTTGAGTGAACGATTTCACGTGACGTCATCAAAACTGCCCTGGCTCTGCAACATTACAGCGCAGGTCACGTGATGCTGAAAAGTTGAGCTTCCCCCTTACTGGACCCACTCGGACGGATTCTAAATAGAGATATTCGTAACTTGCCAGCAAATAAATAACTAAGCGACAATTTAGATCTAGTAAAACAATGAATAGGCATACAGAACGCTAATTAAATATATAATCTGATATAATCAGTTTGTTGTAAGTACAATATTACAGCTCCTTCTGATTTACAAATAGCACTCCCGAGTCCCGAGTTCCAGTGGATAGATACTCACTGGATAGTCCAAACAAACTGAGCGTGTTCCAGTTAAAACAACGACTGTTTGGACAAGCGATGTCCGAAATGTAATCCCGGGATTTTAAGAGGTGTTCTTGGATTCCTCGGAAAAATGGGAAGCTTTAAAAGAAATGGAACGAGTATATCTATATCGTTTATAAAATATAATCTACAAATTGTAACGGATTACGAAAGAAATTCTGTAGGTACTGTAAGAACCCCCCCCTATTCCCCCTATTTATCCCCCCTTAATTAATAATTATAATTGCATCTTTAATTTACCGAACCTAAAGATCTAAGTTTAAATAAACTATAAAATGAATTAAATAACGCTAGGAAATCTAATACCGTTGGAAAGAACCTAAAATTAACTTAAGTTTGTTGTAAGTTCTAGATTTGTTATGGCCAAGTGATCGTCTCCTAATAGTGGTAGAACCCGTACGTTGTGATAATGTAGTAATCCAAATCCTTTTAAAGTAATGAGACAATTCCTAACTGACGCCGACTCAATACGAGATTAATTTAGTAGAATGTAATTTCTTTATTTTACTAAGCTTTGCAATCTGAACCTATAATGAGCGCTAACCCTATATTTGCTGGAAATATCGAAAACGTAGATTGCCCCAAAACAACTCACATTAACCTAATAAGTAGTACTAAGGCTTCACGTAAATGTTGTAATAAGTCATACATTCTGAAGTTAAGTTTGTTTAAATTAGCGAAGTCATGATAATCTATTTACTTATCATAACATTCGGCTACGGAGCACCTCCCCGCTCCATAACTGTGAGCTTCGACACCTGACGGGACAGCCCTCCACTATGTTGTGTATGAAATTGCCTCCACTTGAGGTTTTCAAGACACTGTTGGGGAAATTGATTTTACTATTTGTTACTATTCATTCCAGGTCAGTATGTCTAGTTTTGTCTTCAAAACACTAAGGACAGAGAGGACATGATCTTTTAGCAAGCCCTAACAACATACGTCCTCAATACATTCAAGGGAACTCTACGTTAATTTGTTAGCAAAGCAAAACCTCATACTTATCCTTCATCACCTAATGTGAGACCATTGTGAGTCTATCAAATACGTACTAAATTCAGTATATGACAGACCCTAAAGTTAGCCTTCCAGCTGAACTTCCCCCCCTGTCTCATCTCATACTGTCCAAAGTCTGAAGCCTTCCTAAATTTCCACCATAAAAATTGCCGATATTACTTTAGCTTCAATTATCACGTTTTAGTCAATGTACCAGTTTTAACTATCAAACAATTTTCCTAAAGAATTATACCTACTAACGTTTTGTTATAAAATAAATTTTATGTTTTTATTGAAAGTTCATTTGAACAGTGTCAGACCTGAATTTCGACAAACTGAACCATATTCATAGATTTGAGATAAATAGATATTGATAATTAAGCTTTACGAGAATGATCTCAATCTAAAATAAATTCTGCGTCATTTCTTTACCTATCTTGAACCTTATAGATCGATATTTGATATCCTAAGTCTCGTTCCGTTAACTTTTACGCACCTAACGCAACATAATCAACCCTACTTATTTTGAAGCTAATAGAGTGAATTTAAACTTAATTCAGGAAGATGCTATTATACTGGCAAATTCAATCATTCGAAACCTAGTTTCCCAACTGTTACATAACTAACGCAACTAATCCATTACCTGTTTTGAACTAACAGGACGATATTCAATTACATACGCTTGATTAGGACTTTTCCTTCAGGATCCGATTAGAGAAAATCCTACCTACTTCTCTCAAACCGCACACCACCAAGAAATTATTATTTTGGTAGAATATTGTCATTATTTTATTTTTTAGAATCAAGCATTTATTAGAATTTTGATTTTCCCTAATTTCCTAACCATTTTATTTTACCGCATGATTTATAATTTTAACCCTAATCTTAATCATTTTTATAAAACCGAGTTTTGCCTATTTCTCTCACAGTTTTATATTACTACCAATTTTATAATAATTTTGAATCTATTTTTATGTACCTTTGTACAATCGATTTTTACCTATTTCCCTAAAACATTTATTTTACTGCAAATTTTAGTATTTTAACCCTAACATTCCCTCCCATGTGTGTTCCTCAACTTATAGCTTTTTCTAACATCTGGTGTGTACCCCCAAAACTAGAGATTGCTACAAATCTCATATTTACTTTTAAGCGTGCATGTCTGTTCTCGAGTGTGCAATGAGAACATACCTAATCTAGCCTATAAGAAAACGAGCTGTGACAAAAGCTCTCCAAAGCTAATAAATCCTATTGCCACCTATTTTTTATCTTGTATGCGGACCGAAGTCTCATAAGTGCATAGAAGACAAAACCCTATTGTGTGGGACAGTTCAGTTTGATTTACATTTAGGATCCGGGTATCGTATACACGAAGACGGGTCAGCTAATCTTTTCAGCCCTCCTTTCAGCCAGAATGCAAACCAAACCAAAAAGGTGGATCCAGATCCTATAACGGAGGCAAAATCTGGTGCAGGTCTCCACAGAACACGCGATCTGCCCTAACGCAAAAGTAGGAGGAAAACAAGCTTCGTATATCACATGTTTCAACTTGTTTCTGACTGGGGTTTCTGGAACCAAGGATTCTTCCTCAGAACCAGAATTACTTGAGAGGACGACTCTAACTTGAAGTTAACCGAAAATCTCATGTGCACTGACAGGTATCATGTAGTGATCCCCGCGAATGCTTAATGAATGAACCCTTTGACAGATCCTCGGCTCTGTTTTATAGTTTCCCCTGGTTTCATTTTGTAGTGCGCGCGCCGAAATGGTCAAAATCTATATTGAAAACAAAATTTGTCTGACTAATTTACATACAAAATTTTGACCCCATTATTCATAATAAAACCTATTTTGAAGCATGAAAATTGTATTTTTATATCGTAACAGACTAAAAAAATAAGTTTTTGTTTTGATAGAAAAATAAAAGTCTATAATATTGTATTTTAGTTTTGTATGGAAAAATCGCAGATAACTACGTAATCTATGTCTAATCTATTATTTAAATCGTTATTTGATTACTCTTAATACTGTTTACACTTTTCCCGAGATTATACATCCTATTAAGTACATCCTTTTCCCTAAATAATTTCAAAAATAATATAATCTACTTGTGAACTAGCTCCTAAGTATACTAAATAAATCAATAATGCCAATCCCATGTTTTAAGTGATATTCTCTTCAGATTATCATCAAATCATTTGCTAAGTTTTTTGTACTGTTTTTCCTGTCATCTCACAAGCAAAGCCAGGTGCCGATCTTAGTCTCATCTACATTGGTATGGTTGTGATACTTCACTTAAACAAATGAAAATCTATTTTCTTTTGACAGCTCAATATTAGCCACACGATTGCTTCTGCTTGAGAAAATTTAAGAGGGGTGGGTATCGCAAATCGTTCAATCTAGATGGAAAATTCGAAAATATCATGAAAACCTAATTCAAAAGTACCCATCCTACTCGTTCTAAAGTAATAATCATCTAAATATTATGTAACGTAATTTCGAAAATTAATATGAACTTTAAAACATAACTTGCATTCCTGAAAATTCCTCCAAACTTCCACAAATCTATAGGAAACCGACAACAAAAGTCATAATTATCCGAATGCTAGATGTTCCGCTTACGTGTTTTATACTTTTATGTAGATATTTACAAATAAATCAATACAACTTTCCAATACCACTTGATAATGTTATTAATAACATAAAGCTCTATCAATACAACTGAAGTCATATATTAAAATAATAATCTAAGACCTTTTAGTTCCTGAACTATCTCTGTGACAGAGTAAATCGCTTTAAGCCGAATCCATAAGCACAATCACATCTAAATAGATAATAACACATAAAATAACTCCTTCCCTATATGCCTAAGTATTAAAATTTTATGTGAAAAGGGTAATAAAGTACTTTATCCTTCAGTAATCATCTTTCAGCCGATGCTCATGAAAAATACCCTGGCCCTTAAGAAAATTTCACGCCTAATCCCTCCTTACACCGCGCAAACTTCAGGAATTAATTAAGAAACATAAAAAATCCGTCACGCTTAAATTTGGAATCCAAGGAAAATTTTTGACACATTCAATGATCGACCGCTCTACGACTAAGAGCTCCCAAATCTTTGATATGAACTCTGTATGCAATATTATAACGAAGGTTTGATTTCTACTAATTTCACTTCATTTCATATTCAGATAACTACTCCAATACCTATCTTCATATTTTTCAGTAATGAGCGTAATGCCTACGACTATTGCTTTAATTTGAATTATTCTTATAAGCAAAATTGATAAGATTTAATGATTTAAATATTTTTTATTGATGAACAAACATTCCTAATAAATGTGACGTCACGAGACACCCTGGATCGTTACAGTACATTGACAATAGGTATTATCGAAAAACTAAATGAATGGTTTCGTTTAAGTTTCATAACATGCTATTTCGTGTCATAAGGTTTATAACAAAAAAAATAGCCTTACATTGTTGCGTATAAGCTACTTGAAATAGCCCACGCGAACGGTGTCACGGGTAAACGTTTAGCATTATGATAATTTACTATATTCCATTGAAAATCCATTTAGGTTGTTCCAGCAAGTTGTTTGACAAGATTGCGTAAGATAACCATTTTAAAAATAATCCAATGATCAGCAGCAACAATCGGATTTTGACATAACTTCCACATTCCATAGATAACTAGCTATTGCCTTTGGTTGTGCTCGTATTTAGTTGGTTGCGACTAAAATATTCTGATTCATAAGCTGAGACTATCGTCACAACGAATTTCATGTGGTCGAGGTCATGAAAAGCCAGCAAAGCAAACAGAGGTATATAGTGCAAGCGCGAATTTAAGCGGACGCTACAATAGAATACACGATAATTAGTTATTTACGAGAAAATACCTCTATGTAGCATATTATTGCTTAAACTAGTCAAATAATTAGTGCTCTACAAGCTTAACCCTTTCCCTCCTTACGGTACTTAGAAGTACCACCACATTTTTCGTCTAATATCTTTAGTACGAAAACACTTTACGTGAACGGCAACTGACGATCCTTTAGAGTACCGTTTCCGTCAGCCAATCACAGCGCGTTAATTGAATTACCGCGCGACATTGGCGTAAAAATTGAAATTCTTGTCACAACTTGTCGAACGTTTTTTCATTTCGTTGTGCAGTGAAATAAAAAAAGTTTTATAAGTAGAATATCACAGGTAAGTGCTATTTTTTTTACTATTTACGTTGTTTATATCATTGGCTATATTTCTAAAAGCTGTTATAATGTATTATCACGATATTTCATACGAATATTTGATAAAAACTACTGCGGACTTAAAAGTACCGTCAGGTGATTCTAGTCTCAAATATTATGATTTTTTATAATACATGTATACGATGAAGTGGTTATTTTATTTTATTATTATTTTTATAAACCCATGTTATTTTTTTTTTATTATTGTTCTAATCAAGGTTTTTATTGTTTTAGGAATTGAGATGGATATTAAAAACAATACGGCTCTAATTGAAGCCCTGTTATTAGAAGAGCTTCCGGACTGCGACGAAGCGTCTGATGCAGGTGTGTCCGATGATGAAGTGGAAAATGTTCAACTACCCTCGCCAAGAGGTTTCGATGAAATTTTTGAAAGAGCTATAGAAGATGTTTTGGCCGAAGTTCCGCCGTCGTCGCCGTCAAATGAAGATGTATTGGAGTACCCAATAAATCAGGTACCCACATCTTCATTACCTGCACCTAGTGTTCAGCCTGATCTACCATCTGCAAATAACTCTTCACACCGAACTAACCAGCGATTACCCGAACCAAACCGTAAATGGAAAAAGAGGGACCTAAGTACATCTTTACCGGAATACATTGCGGATACTGGAGTAGTAGATGACTGGTTTGCTCACTGTACCACACCGACTGATATATTTTTAGTATTGATTGATGACATTGTTGACAATATTGTATACCAAAGTAACCTTTATGCTACTCAGAAAAGCAAAGTATTGAACCTAAAAAAAGAGGAACTCCTAACATTTATAGGTATTAATTTTTTTATGGGTTACAATACTCGTCCGGCGTGGAGAGACCACTACTCTTCGGCACCTGATCTCAACAACGCGCTTATTTGCAAGACTTTGCCTAGAGACAGGTTCGCTATTATTTTATCTCATCTGCATTGCAATGATAGCTCCAAAATGCCTTCAGGCTGCAAAGATAAATTATATAAAATTAGACCAATGATTGATGCACTCAATAAAAAATTTGAAATGGTTTATCATGGTACTCGCGAACTGAGTGTAGATGAGTCCATGATTAAATTCAAAGGTAGGTCTGTGTTAAAACAGTATCTACCTATGAAGCCCATAAAAAGGGGGTACAAACTGTGGTGTCTTGCTGACCAGAGGGGGTATATAAAGAAGTTTCAAATTTACCAAGGGAAAGACGAAGAACTGAACACAAAATTTACCGGCTATGGATTAGGAGAGAAAGTAGTTTTGGAGTTAACGGAACAAGATTGGAGTAAGGGGAAGGTAGTTTACTTTGATAATTTTTTCACGTCTGTGGCTTTACTTGAGAAACTGAAAACTGAAAACACCTACGCATGTGGAACTATCCGAAGTAACAGAAAAGGACTGCCCGGAAATATGCTCGCTGATTCTCAATTGAAAAGGGGCGATAGTGATCATCGATTTTCAAATTTAGACATTGGATATTGGAAATGGAAGGATAATAAAATGGTTCATTTAGTGTCTAATTTTCACGGGAACGAAGAGGCAACTGTGTCACGTAAAGAAAAAAATGGAACCAAGTCAGCCATTACATGCCCTATAGCTGTCAAAGATTACAATATGTATATGGGCGGCGTAGATACAGCTGATCGTTTGAGAGCCCTTTACTGTATAGATCGCAAATCTCCGAAATGGTGGCACAGATTGTTTTGGGGTCTTCTGGACATCGTATTTGTCAATGCATATGTCATTCATGGACTTATAATGGAACAGACTACCGTAAAAGATTTTAGACGTTCTGTTACTCAAGGCTTGATGACAATGAAAGATGCTAGTCAGAAAAGGAAGACTTCTACTGACAATACTGCAAAAGGCGGCCCTTCCAAAAGACGCAAATCTGACTACTCCACTATAAAAGACGTACGCTTAGGTAACAGAGGCATCCATTGGCCTACGTTTGTAGAGAACAGGGGAAGGTGTGAGGTTTGTAGTTTGAAGAAGATTCAGTCGAAACCTCATAGTAAATGTTCGCATTGCAACGTGTTTTTGTGTGTAAACGAAAAGAAAAATTGTTTTATTGAATACCACGAGGTTAACCTGTAATTTTTTTTTTTTATTACTACTACTTAAGTCATTAATTTAATTACTGCTAAGTCAATAGTGGATCTCATTATTTTTGTAGTTTCAATCAAAGTTCCTACCACTCTGTTAACACGAAGTTCCTGACGGTACTTATAAGTCTAGGTCTTGGAAATAGTACTTCTAACTATAATAAAAATCTAAAAAAAATCTGTGTTTTTAATTTTACCTACCTTATTATGAAAATAAAGTTCAAAAGCGGAAATTCGTTAAAAATCACTACCCCGGGGGGAAAGGGTTAACGTAGCTCGTAGAGGCTCTACGGCTTGTAGCACCTGCCATATTATTCAATTTTTAATCTGCTCTACGTTAAAATTTGTTATATTTAATAAACTGCCATCTCAATAATTATACTTTTGGTAGTAGTAGTAGTAGTAGTAGTAGTAGTACTAGTAGTAGTAGTAGTAGTAGTAGTACTAGTAGTAGTAGTAGTAGTAGTAGTAGTACTAGTAGTAGTAGTAGTAGTAGTAGTACTAGTAGTAGTAGTAGTAGTAGTAGTAGTAGTACTAGTAGTAGTAGTAGTAGTACTAGTAGTAGTAGTAGTAGTAGTAGTAGTAGTACTAGTAGTAGTAGTAGTAGTAGTAGTACTAGTAGTAGTAGTAGTAGTAGTAGTAGTAGTAGTAGTACTAGTAGTAGTAGTAGTAGTAGTAGTACTAGTAGTAGTAGTAGTAGTAGTAGTACTAGTAGTAGTAGTACTAGTAGTAGTAGTAGTAGTAGTACTAGTAGTAGTAGTAGTAGTAGTAGTACTAGTAGTAGTAGTAGTAGTAGTACTAGTAGTAGTAGTAGTAGTAGTAGTAGTAGTAGTAGTAGTAGTAGTAGTAGTAGTAGTAGTAGTACTAGTAGTAGTAGTAGTAGTAGTAGTACTAGTAGTAGTAGTAGTAGTAGTAGTAGTACTAGTAGTAGTAGTAGTAGTAGTAGTAGTAGTACTAGTAGTAGTAGTAGTAGTAGTAGTACTAGTAGTAGTAGTAGTAGTAGTAGTAGTAGTAGTGTTTGGTTTGATTGTATGTAATAATAATAAGGGATAATCTTTGGATTAACAAAGCCGTTCTTACTAAATAGATAGATACAATCGTCATAAGCTAGCGTCTACTAACACCCCAATAGCGGTTTAGTTATTAAATTAGAAATCACTTACAAACAGTATTTAGAAACCTATCACACACCCATGCACACGTCCACACAACATGTATGAAAAAATGCTTTATAGGCTCTTTATAAGGAAAATAAAAGTAATTAAAGAAAACTGTTTTTTTTTTTACCAAAACCCGTCTCTGTTAAGTATCTATTTTCAAATGGTGACCGCATTAGAGAGCGCGTTATACCTTTATGATCCGTAGATCTATCCCTAATATTTCTAGGAAGGCCCAACGTACACGATTAACCAAACAAACATAAAATAACAATGAAGTTTTATTTAATTTGGCTAAAACTTTTCTGGGCCTATAAAAACATTTACCTCATTTATTTGCTTGCAAAATTATCTTACAATTTTACAAAGAGTTGCCTAAACATTTGGTTATTATCATGGATGAAATAAAAAAAGAAGTATTGAGTTTTGATTGACATTGAACTGAAGCCCAAAATGGCGGACATATTACATATGTGTGTCAGATTAAAGTATGGCAACCGGCTGCATATGATGTGAGTGTGTGCGTGCCCCGCTCGTACGTACGAAGCGTTCCGGCTTCCTAAGGGGGCTTCAGTTTTGGATCAGACGGAATTCCCTCCTTCTTTTTTTACTAGCTCCATGGTGATTATGATGATGAAGGATTCAACAGACCAGCGTGGCCTGGGCCACAATCTACGTTCTACCTTTTATGATTTAATCTAGCAGTCTAGAAAATGTTTCTAGTGCTGTCACGTGACCATTTATAATTAAGAGTTTTAGCACTGTCACTGTTATATGTGACCGTGATGCATCATCAGGTGATCAACAACCTACAGCTAGCCACGCTGTGTCGTCACACATATCTTTCATACTCGGGTAAATAGCTACTTTTACTAGGTGGTAGGACTTTTCTGCAAAGTTCGTTTAGGTAGGTACCACCGCTTTGCCAGTTATTCTGGCACTAAGCAGTAGTGTGCAAGCACTACTGTGTTCCGGTTTGAAGGGTAGCCAGTGAATTACTGGACAAATGAGACTTTATGACCTGATCACACAGTGTGGTAATCTGATTATTAGACTGTGTGATGTCTCAGGATGACGTGCGCAGTGCAGTGACACGCAAAACTTTATTATTTTAAAGTTCCAAGTGACACTGCAAGTTTTATGGGCGGTCGTGTTGCTTAACATCAGGTGAACGACTAGCTCGTCACGTCACCGGCCAAGTGCGAGTCGGACTTGCACACGTAGGGTTTCTTACCAATTATCTCTAAAACAACGAGCAAAAAAATCACGTTCGTTATATAGGAACCCCCTTAAATATTTATTTTATTCTGTTTTTGAGTATTTGTTGTTATAGCGGCAATAGATATACACTATCTGTAAAAATTTCAACTATCTATCTATCACGGTTCATGACAGACGGATAGACAGACAGACAGATGGAGAGCGGAGTCTTAGTAATACGCCTTTGGGTACGGAATCCTAAAAATCTGGTTTAACTCAGCTATCACATACTTAATACAGGTTACATAATTAGAAAAACGTTTTTATTATAACGCTATTATAACTTTGACTTCAAATTAAATTAAAGATTCCAAGAGAAGTTTCCGATAGTTATTTTACAATATATCTTCAACATACTACACTATAATATCGGCTTTAAAGTATTGGATTTAAGGGTGAATGAGAACTCGTTTCAATAAGAAAAGAAGTGTCTACTTATATGGAATGTTCCCGAGGCGCGGTGGTTTCATCGGAAATTGATAAAGTTTCTCTATGGACTGATGCAATTTCTTATAAGTATTTATATCAACTATTGAAGAGCGGGATCAGATTTTTATACTTATAATTTTTAAAATAATTTATCAGTTTTATTACAACGATATATACCGCGTAAATATTTACGATTTACAAGACAGAATCTCAGGACCGTTTTTAATAAAATAGCCGTCATATCTATCCTTGTTTAGACAAATATATTCTTAAGGCTTGTTTGGCTGCGTGTATGCTTGTTTATAGATTTTTTTGTGTGGATTTCACGTCAATAATCAACATGGCTAAACTGATTTAGATGATATTTTTACGAGATCATCATAGCTCCCGAAAAAATGGCAAGTAAATGATAGTCGCAGGGTATCTCTAGTATGTTCGTTGTCACTTAATTTTTTTTTTTTTTCTGTTGCTGGAACACCCAATTAAAATTAAGCATTCTAATCATATTACAATCTAGCCATCGATTTGGCTAATGAGTAATTTTAATTTAACCTAAACTTCTAATATAATAATTGTCTAAGAATGTGTCCAATAACACGTTTCTTATTGTCTCTATTAAGGTGAAGACACATTGTTCTTGTGTTCTTTTTAAGTAGCACTTACACTGCACCACATTAGACTATCACGTAACTACACTTTAACACTAATTAAACTAACTCAAACGGTTTTGTTCTTTTTAGTCTTCTCACTAGATCCGTGTGGTCGAGGAGCTGAATTGCCTCAACATTCACGTGATGGTGAAGCCTGCATTGATGACTTTCTGCGTGTTTTTTAATAATATTGTAGACGAACTCTATTTTAAGGTCCCGATGGAGGTCGTCGTTTCGTATATACCAGGGTGCATTGACAATTTCCCTTAGCACTTTATTCTGGAACCGTTGGATGGTTAATATATTGTTCTGTTTGGTACAGCCCCATAGCTGTATACCATAAGTCCATACTGGCATGAGGACTTGCTTGTATAATAAAACTTTATTGTGTATCGACAGAGCAGAGTGTCTACCAAGCAGCCAATACATTCTTTTATACTGCAACTCAAGTTCTTCTTTTTTTTCTTGACGTGGGCTTTCCAGCGGAGCTTCACATCAAGAGTCATACCCAGATATTTGGCTGGTTGTTGATATAAATAGAAGAATACTGATGGATTTTATTACTGAAGTCAATATGAATAGATTTGGATTCGTTTAATTTAATCCTCCATTTCTTAGTCCAATCGTAGACTCGATTCACAGCCACTTGTACCTTTTCTACTGCTTCTTTATGGGTATTTCCTACTGCCATTATTGCAGTGTCATCAGCAAAGGTCGCAATGGTGTTATTTTTTAACTCTGGTATATCACAGGTATATAGTAGGTACAGGACCGGACCTAACACACTACCTTGTGGTACACCAGCTTATATTTCCTTCAGATCTGAGTAGGCATCTTCCTGCCTTATTCTAAATACTCTCTTATAAATATAAGATTCTAGTATATCGGCAAATGATATTGGAATGAGCGTCCTCAGTTTGTATATAAGGCCGTCATGCCACACTTTATCAAACGCTTGCGCCACATCTAAGAATACAGTAGAACAAACTTTTTTATCTTCAAGTGATTTTTCAACAACATTTGTAATTCGGTGCACTTGATCTATTGTTGAGTGCTTTTCTCTGAATCCAAACTGATGTTCAGGTATTATGTTTAAGCCATCTATGATAGGTTTAAGCCTTTTCAGTAGCAATTTTCCATTAACTTTGACATTATGGGCAGCACAGAGATCGGCCTGTATGATGTTGTTTCGTGGGGAGGTTTCCCTGGCTTTGCTATCATTATAACTTCAGCAACTTTCCATAGATCTGGTATGAACTTCAATCTAAAGGTGACGTTAATAAGGGTTGTAAGTTTCACGATTGCCTTTCTTGGCAGATTGTGAAGAACTTCTCCGGATATTAAGTCGTATCCAAGAGTTTTTCTAGGGTTAATATTAATCTTAATCTCGCGTAAAACTTCTCTCGGTGTGACTAGTTTTATCTAATTTTTATCTCTTCTTCATCATCTCGCTTCAAAGTGATGTCATCCATATGGATAGCTTCTTCACTGTCATTGGGTTGAAATATGTTTTCCAGGTGCTCAGCGAAGCGTTTGGCTTTTTGCTCGTTATTCACAACCCATTTACCATTTGCATCTTTTATTGGAGGAATTTGGGCGATGGGCCGTTTTAAGTTCTTAGTAGCCTTCCATAGAGAGTAGTTAGTATTTCGATCATTGGTTAGCTTCTGAAGATACTTGTTACTGGAATCATTATTAAAGTTTTGAATTCGCCTCTTTATTTTTTTGGTTAGGTTGTTCAACTTTCTTTTATCTTCGGGGCTCCTAGATTGATGCCATATATTACGTTGTTTTCTCTTTTCATATATCAGCTGTTTAATTTGTAGGGGGTATGTGTGCCCTTTAGTAGCAGCTTTGATTTCTGGAGTGTTTTTCCAAGCAGCTTGTTGTATATTCTCTATAAGAGTTTCCAGTTCTGTGTTCACCTGCTCCGGTGATTTCAATGGAACTTTAAGATCTATAAGACATTCTAGGTCTAACTTAACATTTTCCCAATCTGTATATTTATTAACTAGTGTGAGTGGTTTTTCTATGTACAAGATATTCTCGCATATTTCTATATATATTGCGGAGTGATCTGAATTCATATCATAGCTCTGTTCTGTTCTTATATAACTAGATGAAATATTTTTAAAAATAAAGAAATCTATAAGGTCAGGAAGTTTATGTGGATCTGTTGGCCAGTAAGTAGGCATACCTGTAGACGTAACGTCACATTTCAACTCTCTGATTGCAGACAATAGTTCTTTGCCCTTGGAGGTAGACAATCTAGAGCCCCAATAAGTGTTTTTCGCGTAAAATCACCCCCTAAGATAAATCTGCTACCAAGGAGCTTCAGAAAGCTTACATAGTGCTCTTTCTTTAGCGCATATCGAGGGGGACAGTATATGGCTGAAACTGTAAGAGTGTATTTTTTAGTTTTAAGTCTTATCGCCACAGCTTGTATCTCTTTCTCTTCGTGTTTGAAGTCTCTCGTAATGTTGCAAGTTATCTTTGACTATGACAGCACTTCCACCTCTTGCTGTATTATCTGGGTGAAGCGCGTGGTAAATTTTGTATCCCTTAAAATTAATATGCGATTGTCTCGTAAAGTGTGTTTCAGAAACAAGACACACATCGACGTTCTCTATATCCAAAACTACTTGTAATTCATTTTGGTGTTTTTGTAACCCGTTTGAATTCCAGGCCATAAATTTAAGTTTTGTATTCATTTTTTCGTTTTAGTAGGAGCTATTCTGGCGCTATTTTCTATCTTTTTTAGTCGCTCATCAAACGACGTCACGATCCTTAATATATTATCTAACTTCTTATCGTTAGTTATAGCTTCTTGAGAGACTAGAGGTACTTTAGCTACACCTCTTGCAGCTGCTTGAGCATATGATACATTTTTGGATGTTGTATGGGTAGGCAATTTTGCACTTGATTTATTGTGGACTGAATCACAGTGTTTAGGCACGTTTTGTTGTCGTGTTACTGAAGAATTTTTTGAAGTCTTGTTCCGGATTGACTGTATTTCTTTGGCAATAGTACAACCCCTATAGTTGGCTGGATGTGGAGCTCCGCAATGGACGCACTTAGGCTTTTCCCCCGAAGGTTTTTTGCAGTCCTTGGTCCAGTGTTTGCCTGTACATTTGACACACCTCGGTTCTTTGGAGCAGTACTTTTGCGTATGTCCATAAGCCTGGCATCTTTTACACTGAGGGACCAGTTTAGTGGTTCTCATAGACTGTATCTCTATTTGATATCCCAGTATTGTTCTAATGGCAAAAACTTTGTTTATATCCTCGTTGTTTTCAAAAGAGAGCATAAATATATTGAGTGGCTCCTTAGTTTTCCAACTCAATTTGTTCACAGCTTCTATGATATTGAAGCCCTTCTGTTTTAGGTCTTCCACGATTCTCTCTGGCTTGCATGTATGGTGTAGTTTTTTAATCATCACTCTCACTGGCCTTTTCTGCTTATTTTCGTAGGAATGCCAGAGGCAGTTGTTATTGGTTAGGGCTTTTGTGATTGCCCTGTACGAATCATCAATTAAGGCATTTACTTTGAGAGATTCCACGACCACTCAACATTTTGATACTAAAGGTGTCAGCTGCTTGGATATCTATCAGAGAGTCGTAAAAACCTTGATAGTCTTTTATTCCATCAACTATGATAGGTGGTGGCTGGTGGACCTTTTTAGTTTTTGATTTGTAATCTTTGTCATCTTCTTTTGTTTCGTCTTGAGTGGGTGAGGAGTTCAATTTTCTTTTCTTTCTGGTTTTTGTTCTTATCTACTCAGTTTCGCGGGCTAAATCTTCCTCGTCTGTGCTGTATTCAGCGCGCGAACAGGAAGCTTCCATTGGGGTGGTTGCGGGTTTCGGTAACATTGTATCCGCAAGACATTTTAGTTGTTCTTGAAGAATCTCAATTTGATTTTTCAAGTCACTTACAAGACTCTCTACTTTTTGTCGCGCGGCTTGCTCTTCGCGAAACCGCCTGTATAACAGATGTTCTGTTTCAGTAGTAAGTCTGACTGATTCAGTTGAAACCGCCTTAACAATATAGTTTGCCGCTAGTCATCAGCCTTGCGCAATTAACTGGGTCATCGCGGCCGGCCGCGACGAGACGACTTTGTTGTGATGCGTTAGCACTATTGGTACACGCGGTCGCGACACGCGAGTCACACAAGTGGTCTCAGCGAAAATCGAACGATCACTGTGAACACGGTCACGGTTGTCACTTAAATGGGATAAGGGTAGTATATATAGGCGGATATAATACCCTTATTCCATTTAAGTGGGATCTGTGCAACATATTTTTTCTTCCCCTTTTTTATTTATTTTAGTTATTTATTACTGCATTCATGTACATCATTATAATAGGTAATATACAATAACACATATTATATAATACACAAGATCTTAAATAATTAGATTGGTAGGTTGACATGAGCCCTGGAAGGGCGTTTGCAAGTATATGGGTATGTATGTTTTCTGTCAGACGTCATCTCAACATTCACTCCCTTAGCACACATCATTTTTCACACAGTCCCACCACACTTTTTTCGGTCATCCTCTCCCTTTTTTACCATCAGTTCGTGATTCAAATTTTCCTTTGTACTTCATCTACCCAACATACCTATGTAGGCAATGAAATGACCTAAAGCAGTATCACTCAACCCTATTTCTGAGAAGTAGCGTCGGTAAATGTGTGAATTTTGACATTCAGTAAATTGTAAACACACACACAGGTTAGGTACCTATATGTATAAGTTAGTTTATATATATAGGGTTGAAGCTATTTCTGAATTCATAACTACGTACCTATACCCGAGACAGTCAAGCTGATTCAATTTCAACCCCTAGAAGTAAGCCAGATTATATTACGTTCATCTGAGACAGATTTTATTTAGGAATACTCCAGTCTCCAATGGCCACGATGCATACCTACTATGCAGCCTTTTTTCAATTTAATAATTTATTACAATATTTTTACTTCTTCAGGATTCCAGTTCAGTTGAAAGAGTCGGCAACAATCACTTTTTCTAAACACCAGATAGGTTCAAAATTTACCTAAATGTAATTAATTACAACCTGTTTGCAGAGTTAGGTACTTATGTTGAATAAAAAGAGCTCGAACATTATGTTTCTCAAGTGTTCTATTATCAGCATTAACATTTTCACAAAGTAAATATTATAGTGTACCTATTACCTACATAATAAAAAAGCGAGCGCTACCGTGCTTCGGAGGGCACGTTAAGCCGTCGGTCCCGGCTGTTGTCGTAAGATAATAGTCGTTAAGCCAAGTCAGAAGCCTTCGGGCGGCCTAAAAATTCTGACATCAGGCCTGACCACTTGCTTACACAAGAAGAAGAAGAATAAAAAGGCAACCTGAAAATTTGGTAGGAAAATAAAGTTGAATTTGTTTTTAATGAAGTGCCTTTTATCATCTCTTGTTTCGTAAATTCACAGACGAATCAGAGTACATTTTGACTAGCCACAAGAAACATGAAACTCAACCGCAAGTAAACATTCAGGATCCCAAATATTTGAAGAAATCTTCGCATATTTTATTAGCAAATAATTACTTCTGATGGAAAACTCGTCGTGGTTTCATTGATTGCGTGAACGAGTAATAGACACTTACAGGCGTGCCGCTGAGACATAGTGCTGAGGTAATTGCATTTCGTTGCCTGTGGTGAAGCCGCAAGGCGAACGAGAACCATTCTTGTATCAACAGTAACTCAGATCCAGAAACGTCATAATGCATTTATGTATAGGCCCGCATTAGACCGCAATCTCATCTGATGGAAAGGGACGATGTGGTCTACGGTGGTACATGCTTGCCTAGAAGATACCCATTCACCCGCGACTTGAACAGCTCCAGATACTACTTACTTAGGTTGTAAATTCTGGGTTTGATTTGTTCTATAGATTTCATTCGTAAATATTGTGTAGGTACCTTCTAGCAGAAAACTAACTGTTTACAACAGTTAGTTTTCTGCTTGTAAGCACATATCACCTATAGCAAAGCCTTCAGTCGCAATGTGTTAGGTATACACAATCAGTGCGGAAATAAATATAGATACGTATTGAAAACGAAGGGAAATTTATAGGGGGTATATTGATAGCGCAATATTAATGTACCTAATAAATTCAGAACCCACAGGTATACCTTAATACATATAGGCAGAGTGCTGTCGATATTAGCCAAAACTCAATAAAATTTTTGGAAAATACAAAATTAATTACAAATTTAAAAATTATTAAATAGCTAGTACTTAATAGAAACAAAGGTAGCAAGTTCCCGTTAGTTCCTTAAATATAAAAACAAAAGTTCTGCGTCTGGGAAATTCGTGTCAACAAAATATACGGATGATACAGTTTCCGGCGAGAAGAACTTGTTTACATTCTGCTTATTGCAGATTAACCTTCAGTAGTTTGGCATTCAATTTACTATTGTTTGTGCGCTATCTTTTTGATTAATATCCGTAAATCCGGCTGAGATGGCTTGTAAATAATATTTTTCTGCCTTGATTTATTAGGTCTTGTAAAGATAAGGATATATAAAACCAGTGACCTAGTACACTAGTATTAAAAAAGCAAATAAGTAGTGTAGTATTTTTTCCTTTCGCTTGGCTTGTTTTTCTTCGTGCAACATTAAAAAGCACTAAATGTAGATAAACCATAGCAGTAAAGTTGTTTTGATTCTTACTTATTAAATGCATACAAAAACATTTTAACTAAAGAAAAAAAATACAATTCCAACAGATGATAAGCGTAATATATTCTGAATAATAGATAACTTGCATAAACATCGACTGGATCATCACAAGTAATCAATTTTATTAGTTGAGATCGTGCAGCAAGCAAATAATTATCCGTGAAAAGTAAAATAAAAACTTTTGATACTTACTTAGTAAATTAAAAAAATATAAACTTCACATATAAAACACCTATAATAAAATAAGAATCATGCCTTCTATTGACTGCTCTACAACCACAGCAAACTCAAACTTATAATTTCCCCAGCATAGTAAACGCACACATATTAAAAGTAATTGTCTCTCTCAATGTTCGTCCCACTTATCTGTCGCTATGGGATATTTTAGCCAGTGTCCTCTTTTTCCGGACTACGGGAGGACACGCGCCCGCAAACGTACCTAGTATGAATTTAGGTAAGTTTCTACAAAATGATCAACGAAGTGCTCGGACAAACGATACCGTTTCACACCCAGCAATTTATCGTTTGCCAAAATCGTACCGAAATGTTTATGCTGAAAGGTGTTGACGTAATGGAAATAATGCGATGATTTGCAAATAGACTACACATGCCGGGTTAATGTCGATGCAGATATTATAAAGTCGTAAGACCATCAGCGTAATTAATTAGGTACTTGGACGAATTACTATGTGTCTATAGACGGTTACTGCTTACTATCAGCACAGATATTTAAATAGTAGTTACCTACTACTATCAGACATCCCGTCAGCTTGTTTGTCTGCCGCTTTAAAAAATGGTAGCGGTGCACGTAAGTTGCTGGTTTACGAATATGAGATATCATTTTAGACTAGCGCACATCCCTCATTGCAGTATCCACTCCACTACAGAAATTATACTTAGGTACAACACGATTGATAATATAGAAATTAATTGGCTCAGAGAATTTTATTTAATTTTCCTGGGTCTTGATTGAACTGTGCAGTGCTTAAAATAGCCCTCAGTTTGTTACAGAATCAAGAGATTACAAATACAAATACAAAATACAATTCTACTATGTTCCTATACCGTTAAAAATATATGTAGATATAATTTGTTTGAACTACGCAAAGTTCTTCGCAACGCTTCTTTTAAACTTTTTATCGCTTGGTTAAGAATGTTGGTTTTATTAAAATTTAATTTAATGAAACCGTAAGCGGATGCGTCGTAAAACAAATCCTTCATAACCTTAATTAACCAAGTTACCGTTGATTAGACTGGGAAGGGAGGCAATCTGAATATATAATTAACTATTAAACCTGCCCAGAAATTTAAGTTGTTTAAAATCTTGAAGTTTGAACTTTCAAACTGGAAAGGTCAGGTAACTTACCTACTAAATCAATATAACTTAATAATTTGCCGAATTCTCCTATCAAAATGTTCAATAACTTTAAATTAATTTCATTTATTTAAGAGAGGAACTCCAAATTTTCTAATGTTCCATTGTTTGATATCATGCTTACAAATTAAAAAATAGGGCGCCAACTTTTACTTACGTTTTTGCATTTAATTAGGTATTGTATAAATGAATTTCAGAATTCAATAAACAACTACAGTTGCAGTCAAGCGTTGGGTTTGAAATTGAAATGAAGTCAGAATACTAAAATATTATTACATAAATCAAATTAGGTGTTCCTTCTGCTTTTGTATCGCGGAGTTTATTGAGCTAAATTAATATCTAAGGCAATTAGCTGTAATTACTGTAGGTAGCTTTACTAGTCAAGCCTACACGAGACGGATGAAAGGTTGATGAGTACTTAAGTACTTAATATAATTATAATTGTTTATTTTTGTAAATGTCAGTAACATTTTAAGCCCATATTATTGAAATATAAAATTGCCTTAACTATATAGATAAACATCTCATTATGTGATTAAGTCATTATTATATTTATCAATATAAATAGTTTTAGAAGAATTCTATTGTAAATGTTCGTGTGATAACTTTTTATTCCATGATGTTGATGAAAGCAACATTTTAGTGGGCTTTTACGACTTGGCTTGGTAACACAACATAAAACTATTATTGTAGCTTCAGCTTTCTATGATGCTATAATATATTTGCTGATAGTTTTGGATTCCATTTACTATGGAAACGTAAGGACTGAAGAACCTTCCGCTATAAAATTGTATTTTTAAATCAGCTTCCATAATAATCTACTTGGATTTTCATTGTTCTCTCCACATCCGCTTCTTAAGAACTCATGAATCTTTTTATAGCTTCAATATACACTCGAAAGCACCACTCCTCGAGATACAAAGTGAAATACTTTTGAAAGAACTCGTGGAGTCTGATTGAAATAAAATATGTAAGTAATTGTTTTTGGCCGCGAAGTGTTTAGTTTGCTTATCACTTTGAGTGAAGCCGCACAAACTCCAATAACCCTTATCACTAAAACACTCCTTTGTATCTGCACTTTGATAGATAATTTACATGTGCAAAGTAATCTCGTATAACAGATAGTCCTAACGTGCTTACGCACGCATAAATATTTAATTTCATCCGATAAGGAAATTAATTTTTGCATACAACACCGATACGTTATCTATCGGCATCCATTTTGACATAAGCGAGTACTAATGTATAGAATGAAAGAATGTGCCAGTATTATGCAATATGCCATATGGCTGAGTGGGCAATTTCATCGAGTTGTGCCACCTGTCTCTGTATGAAAATTCGCCAACCAAACTAACGTGACGGATTTTGATGACATATTCTGTAATGTATTTTCAAAGTTCCAAGCGGGTTCTAGTTTGTTTTATCAAAATAGATTTATCCAATAGGCAGTTATAGTTAACAAGTATGCCCAGTTGAGAACCAGACAAGTGGAGAAGCATTATTAGATTTATTATTACAAAAAAGATAACCATGACGAAAAGTCCAATGTTCTATATCTTATTCTTACTTTACTTGTTTTATACAAAATGCGTGGCCAAGTAGAGTATTGGTACTGGTGGTGGTAGCAGTAGCGTTCATTCTTTTTTGTAATTAAAAACTACACACCGATTTTTCATTCTCTTAAGCCCCGAACAATTCCCACATAAAGATTTAAAGAGCCTAAATATAAATTAATTTTCTATTAACTTTGTAATTAAAGCCCCTAAGAAGCTTTTTCATAAATCCCATTTGTCTTTTTTGCAAATAAAATAATAATTTTCATCCAAAAATATTGAAAAGGCATAAGGTTTTATGTCGCCAGTTAGTCGCTCTCTTTTATAAATCCTTAGCCTTCGCCCACTGATATTTTATGAGTACTATTGCGTAGAGTCGGAAAGTGCTTATGATAAATCTTTACGAACCACAAGAATATGTATGGAAATCGAAAACATAACAAATCAATTGACAACTACTTAGGTACCTTCTTTCTTTATCTTACACAAGGTATTATGTGTATGTGTAAATCTACTTCAAATTTATATGTATTCAAGAGTAACATACCCAATGATTTTTAGCTAGTTTAATTAGTCAAGCAAATTGACTGTAGGCAAACGATACAAGTTTTTATTTTGGAAAATAATGGTTAGTTATACTAATGAACAATGGCATAAAATGTACGGTAAAAGCAATAAGAAAAAGTACAAATTTTATTCTAAATACACAAAGTAGACAATAAAAGTTAGTATCCAGTCTAGATAAATGAAAATGACCTTGACTTTAGGCTTCAACCGAATCAAAGAGAATGTGGATATTTGATGACATAATAATAAATAAATAACGTTCAACGATCACATACATAGATGCTGGACCCTAAGGATTCCCAGGATCTATACGAGGGCCATGGGCCCACAACACTCAGACACAGAACAAGTATTTGCGTTTTTTTCCTGTGCACAAATACTTGTCCTGTCGCGGAAATCGAACCCGCCACCTCCGGGTTATGAGCTGACCTGCTCAACCACCGCACCAGACGCTGTCACACACGCTCACGCACCTACGTTATTAAGGACAACATGACGTGCAATATTGAACTCACTTTAACTGAACCCGCGACATGAATATTTAATTTTTTTTTATTTAGACTAATAAAATACGTTTCAATGTTGTATTTAATCAAGGAACTTTAACTGCAATGCAACAAGATCAATTTATGCACATAAACTGCGGATTGAAACTGTCATACCCATACATTCTTTTGTTTCTACCGGTTGTTAGTTGCAATCAAGTTGCATGATCAGTGATCACCCAGTAGTTTGGAGTGGTCTTTTCTGCATTGTGCCGGCGGAATCTTGCAGCTTGCGGCTTTTTATTTATTTAGGAACATTTTATGATATATTATTTTCTTATTAAAACTCATCATATGACCTTAGTAGCTTTAGCTTCAGTTTAAACTAGAATAACATGAAAACCGTTCTCCTCATTCATCATCATCATCATCATTAACAGCCTGAAGACGACCACTGCTGAACATAGGCCTCCCCCCGGGAGCGCCACTTAGAGCGGCTGCTCGCCTCCTGCATCCATCGGCTCCCCGCGGCTTTCACCAGGTCGTCGGTCCACCTAGTGGGGGGCCGGCCTACGCTGCGTCTTCCAGTTTGTGGTCGCCACTCGAGAACCTATCTTCCCCATCGGCTGTCAGTTCTACGAGCGATGTGGCCTGCCCATTGCCATTTCAACTTGCTAATCCTAAGAGCCTCTTCTCCTAATTGGCTTGTTAAAATCTGTTGTTCAATAAAGTGCGAGTTTATTTCAAAAAACTTGAAAGCTTTGAAGAGATTACGAAATATTATTATTCTCGTAAAAATAATCCCTTGTAAACTCATGGGCAAAAAGAATACTAAACGAAACAACATCCTGGTATATTTTCACCATAAAGGGGCGATAACGACGAAAAATAGGCAATATTATAGATAATTGCGCCATCTCCATTTTGATGTCCACTTATCTTAATTAATCTAGGAGACGACCATCTAGTATTCAAATATATTCGGGTCTTACCTCACTAATTTTCTCTCAGAATCCGCATTTTCATGAGACTTAGTTTACTGAAATTTCTTATTGAGTTTCCTTGTATTTCACTTTAATACTGAACTTAAAATCGGATTTATATTGTCAATAAAAAAAGTTCGTCAAAGTACGAACAAAAACAAAATCACTGAAAACATGCTGAAAATGGTTTTGGTGATCGATGTACCTGTGAAGCGGTTTGTTTTTGTTAAACGGTAATTAGTTAACTCAAAAACATTTTGACAAGATTTATCCAGTTAGACGAACGGGCGTGCGCTCTCTCCCGTGCCTGAAACAGTACTGTGTACTCTGTGACTGAACTGAAGTGATGAAGCGGTACGCACACAAAGACTGACTGACACTGTGTAAGTGTGCACTTACTGAGCCCTAGTTCAGCGGCGGTTGCTTCAATACGAGGTCTTGGTAGCATGCGTTTTCCCTTTCCTTTTTCAGGAGAGGCGCTTTCCACAGTCTTATAAGAAACGAGCATTGGATTAGTAACAGCTTATAGTTTTGTAATGGAATGTGATTGAGTAGTAGTAAGGCACTATAGCCGTAAAGCTCTCATAAAGTAGACACAATCATTGGGTAACAGTGACAAGAATAAAGCTCCTAAACGTTTCGAACGTGGTTTTTCATAAACTTTGCTATTTTTATTAGAAAATTCTTCGAGTATCTGCTCATATGAAAAATCATAGAGTCAAGATAAACTACTAATATACGTAACTACTAAAATACACTTTATATGCTTTATATGCTGTGCTTTCTATGTGCAAAAGCTTCTACCGATATTATTTGCGATGACTAGGTACTCAACGGTTTGGCAGGGTTTTCACTTTCTCCTATTTATTAGTATTAATAACTGACTATTTTCTGACTCATCATCATCATCATCATTAACAACCTGAAGACGTCCACTGCTGAACATAGGCCTCCCCCAGGGAGCGCCACTTAAAGCTGCTGCTCGCCTCCTGCATCCATCGGCTCCCCGCGGCTTTCACCAGGTCGTCGGTCCACCGAGTGGGGGGCCGGCCTACGTTGCGTCTTCCAGTTCGTGGTCGCCACTCGAGAACCTGACTAATTACAACATATTCTACCAAAAGATTTGTTTCGGTAATTATTGCTATTACCAAGAAAATTCTCTACCATCCTTACTTCATATGTTAGGAAATATAATACTTATAATTTGTGTAAGGCCTTCGTTCTCTATATTCGAGTAAAGTTCCGAGTTGGCTAGCCATCACGTAATGTCACTTTTAACTGCAGTAACGAATTTCAGAATGTCCGAGTAGCGCTAGCCGACCCGTAAACCAGGCTGCTACTTACAGGACACATCAGCTGCCGATTAGACAGTTAACCGACGGCTATAGCAAAACTTGTTGCAAGCTCGCATGTGTTTGTAATTTATTATTATAGTTTGCATGCCACATATACTGAGATCTACGGAACTAAAAAGTACCAACCCTGTTGATTACGCTACTGCTATAAAAACATCGACTATTCGTTTCTATTTCGAGATCAGATACTTATGAATATAGAAATCATTGTATTTAATTACTAAAACAGTCCGCTCAGAACCGTGGGAAGCCGATGGATACTGGAAGCTAGCAGCCGCTCAAAGTGGTGTTCTTTGGAGGAGGCCTATGTTCAGCAGTAGACGTCTTCAGACTGATGATTATGATGATGATGACTACTAAAAAAGTTTTTGTTCAATTATAATATGTTTAAATACTTATATAATATTATGATATTTTTGTTTTGTGTTGTTTTAATTTTTATTATTGCGTCAAGATAAAACCATATTTCAGGTACCTATAGGTATGTAATCTAAATTCGTATTACATTCCTCATTATATTAATTTAATTAGTTGGTACCCTATTTTGTAAATCCTTACCTACTTACTGTTTTTAGGTAGGGAATAAATACTCTTTGAAGAGCACCTACCGCACCGCAGCATATAGCTGGCACAAATAAAAAACAAACCCAAAAATGCGTCACTGACAGCAGTCAGCGTGACTATTGAACGAACGAAATGAACAGTTGACGTTGCTACAGATCACCCTAAATTTTTACCCACTGAGTAGCTTATCGAAACTCTTTTTTCGTTCGTGAAACTGGGAAGAACTACTCGCCGCCTTTACGTCCCGATTAGTATTACCTACTCACTGGCTTAGGTAATCGTAACTTTAATCGAATACAGAGAACGAAGCGCTAAGTATAATATATTTGTTACCACAAAGCGCGGCTTTTGATGATGTTTTTGTATAGTATGTGTGTATGCATATAGGTAGATAGATAAATATTTATATAAAGCTCTAAAGTAATATATACGATGGGTATACGTTTTATTCCAAAATTAATGGAATTCATTACTTCAGAATCCAGATTATTTACGTTTCAAGCTTGTTTCAAGGAATCTTTTCATCATAGTGGGATTAAATGGCAATACAATAACAACGAATGTTTTCCTTCGTAGGCGAGGTGCCTACGCATTTGAGAAACATTTGATTCATTTAGATTTCTAGATTATATTTCTCATACGTTTCATTTCCGATGAGGAAAAAAGATTCTCGAGTGGCGACCACGAACCGGAAGACGCAGCGTAGTCCGGCCCCCACTAGGTGGACCGACGATCTGTTGAACGCCGCGGGGAGCCGATGGATGCAGGAGGCGAGTAGCCACTCAAAGTGGCGCTCTTTGGGGGAGGCCTATATGTTCAGCAGTGGACGTCTTCAGGCTGTTTGAGAATGACTACTAAAAATGTATAGATTCTGTTTCCAATTCATATAATAAAACTGTAACTGGGCTAAATCTGTAACTACATTAAATATTTTTGGAAAATTTTGACCGCAGTGTGCTTCTTAATCAATATAGAAATAGAAACAATTTTATTTTGAATTTTTTGTCTGTCTGTCTGTCTGTTTTCGCGTATTTTTTTACCTTTCCCTTCTCTCTTACCCATAAACAGGGTTAGGCCTTAAAACTAATTCACCCATGCGAAGCCGGGGCGGGTCAGCTAGTTGGAAATAATAAAACATATAAACGAGTATTATAATTATAGGTGCGATGTTCCATAAATAACCAATATCATAAATGAATACTATTTGATTTGACAAATAACAAACTTGCTCTATGGTTAATAAGGCCTATTACTAAATAGAACAAACAAAATAGTAAGTAACCATTAATTGTAAATAGTTACTTAGGCTTATGATATGTAAATATATGATTAAGGATTATAATATGATTGTTAATTGTTGTTATGATTATGATTATGTTAACTTTGGACAACCAACATGAATGAGTCTTACGGGCTACGGGCTGGTAAAAACACCTTCTTTAGTTAAAAAAATAATAATAATAATTGAAATTGATAATTTATTAGGCATAAAAATAGGTGAACAAGTTAAAGTGATGGAGCACCTGTTTCCCATACTAGGCTCAAGACCCGTGACATAGGACTCAGGACTCTTTCAGTTTAAACAAGTGTTTACTAAAAAGGATAAACACATTATTAGTAGACACTAGCATACCCTGATTTGTAGATAGCGTGCGTGACTACAAACAATGGGACCCGAAAAAGGAAAAACACGCGATCTTCCGGCTCCACTTTGACAAAACATGACCACGGGCCACCGTAACCATTTAATCAACTAAAAAGCATTCTCTTCTAGTTCCTGTATGGCACGTAAACATCATTTATTTTCCTGTAACTGTGATTGCATTATCAAGATTAGAGAAAACACAAACAGAATAAAGTAGCGGTGGAATATCAGCTTAGGAATGTGTGAGGAGGCAGCTCTGTGTCGGATGGCCGAATGTCGTGAATTTTATAATTTACGACAGGTATTCCGGAATGTGCGGGTCCTGTCACGGGAATCAAACGGACGGGACAACGTTGCGGTGATGTGGAATCATTGCCGTCGTAGTTCTTGTAAGTTCCTTAATGATAAGAGAATCTTATAAGATAGGATCTGTTTATTACTATCCCCAGTTTGAATTGGTATAAGGGGGTAAACCTACTCCCCAAGACGATGTGTCTTCTACAACTTTTCTAAATTAATAGTTTTTCATTGAAGAAATGCCATGTAAAGTTTATGTTCGAAAATAGCTTTAGGTCTAGGTTGATCTTTGTCCTTGACCGAATGCACATAAATGAGTTTAACGACCTGTGTTTAGAACTGAATTTATAGTAAGTATCATGTTGTGACGATGTCATCCTCCTTCATCATCATTTCAGCTATTCTCCTGCTTTCTTAGTTTTCGCATCAAATATTGGCCTCACATAATCTAGATTTAAATTCTAAATTAGAACATTACTCGCATTCTTTCCTATTCGCAGTGATCGCACGTGCAATTTTGTGAGTGGATTTTTTTTACCATGGAGGTTTAAAAACACCAAGTAAGGCTCTCACAACTTGTGAGCTATCGTGGCCTCAGTTCCCTCCTTTCAGGACACCATACGAATTCAAAGTTACCTTGTATTATGGGGTCCTCAATAAGAGTGCACTATTTCGTTTAAAAATACTTACAATGAATACCTACCTATTTTTCAAGTAAATAAGTTTATTTGACATAAATATCAATTATCTTTGTATTAAAAAGAAGCTATTATTATGTTCCACTTATGTATAAAATAATATACCTAATATAGGCTTGACATCAGGTAAACGACTAGCTCGTCACATCATTATCAACAAAAAAAAACAAAATCCGGAATTTGTCCCTTATGGCTATGGCAGGCCTATACTGTTTTCATGAAATGTTTGATGTGTTTTTTACAAAGAAGTGGCTGCTGTATCTCACAACGCGTTGGATCTCGGTGTACCGCAAAAAACCGAGATTTCACAAAACCTCATTGAAAGTAATCGCACGACGTTAATTTGCATGCAGATTTTGGTGACCATGCGAGGAGCCGAAGGATGCAGGAGGCACGCAGCCGCTCAAAGTATCGATCTGTGGACAGTAGTGAACGTGTTCAGGGTGTTGATAATAACGAGTATGATGATGGTGATTATTAGTCCTTTTAATATGCGTTTATTTTGTGACACTTTGCAGCGTCTGATTTTCTCTTCACTATATCATAATGTTATAACATTACTGACGATGACGCCCTATTTGTTAGTTAAACTATTTTTACTATTTGCATTATATTTCAAAAATAAATATACAACATTGTTTGAGTCCACAAAGCCAACATTTTATTAAGTTCGATTATATAATACATTTCAAACAGTTGTTAACCGTTACTTTTTTAACAATTTCTCATTTATTTTCTTTATAAGAAGCTCTTAAAAATACTTACTTACATGTTATATTTACGACGCGACAAATATTACAATAGTACCTACATTTATGCAGTTCTCGAATACTGAATTGTGATATACAAAGTGTCCATAAATATATTTCTAAAAATACAATATAATACATTCATTTAAACTAAAGAGCCCCAAGACGAAAAAAAAATATGTATGTAATGCTAATTTTTGCTTTCTGTTTATTTTATTTAAATGATGGTTGATATTATAAAAAATTATATACGAAGCAAAGTATACCTACGTTTGCAATGTGGTGTGTGCACGCAAAACCATTATCCATAACTTTCAAAGATTATTTACTGCAAGAAAATAAAGTATTTAACCATTAATCATATTAATGAATATTTTAATAATGTATTTTAAGCATCCTAGTGCTGGCAATATTTCCCTAATTTAATCAAAAGACACTGAGAATCGTTTGACGTAATAAAGACGTCTTCTCAGAATACTGGTCAATTTCTTTGATGTTCATTTCATTTATAACATTTCATTCGTTTTCCTTGTTTTTGTTTACGCTTTCTCGTAAAGTGATTTTATTATCAAATACCTCTGTAGGATATAATTAGTACAGCACGTAGTTTAAGGTTACTAATAAGCTATAAGAGATAACGAAAATATTTATACTACCTGATATTGAATTTGTATATTATCCCGAAAGGGGTAAATCTAAACCCCAAAGTAGAGAATGTTCCTTCTACAACTTTTCTATTATGATTAGTTTTTCATTGAAGAAATGCCTTGTAAAGTTTACATTCGAAGTAGCGGGCGGTTGAACTTTGTCCTTGACCGAGTGCACATAAATGAGTTTAACAACCTGTATTTAGTAATGAATTTATAGTATCTTGTGAATTCTCGTAGCGATCGCACGTGCAATTTAGTGAGTGGATTTATTTTTTAGCATGGAGGTTTGGAAACCCCCAGTTTCAAGTAAGGCTCTCACAACTTGTGGACCATCATGGTCCCAGTCTCCCCCCCCCCCTTGCTGGATAACATACCAACTCAAGGTCACCTTGTATAATACATATACATATATAATTTAGTATCTACGTGTATAAAGGCACATGTATATTAGTAATTTCATTGTAGATTTATAGCTTCTTATAATAGTCACAGGGTTAATATGGAGCCTCAATTTTGTTTCATCAAATTCAATTTGTGGGTAGTTGTTAATAACGTAACACCATCATTTCAAAATTAAGGCTTTTAACAGAAGTTAAAGTTACTTATTGGCAAGAGTAAGTAATATTAAATTATTTATAAATAATACTTGATTTTATTTTACTTTAATTGGTCGCAAGAAATACTTTGCAGAATCGAAAATACGTATTATATAACACAAATGCTTGTATTGTTTCTATATTTATTCTAGTATGGCAATAATTATGGCAATTATTATGATCGAAACGTTAGTTAAAGCTTTTGGGTTCATCTCATAGGAACCTAATATGCAGGTTCGTTAGGATATCATCTACTACCTTAATTATGTTAACTGGATTATTATTTGGAAAAAGTTAGTTCATACACAATGACAATACAGTTTAAGACAAACCAGTTGTAGGTATCTGATATATTTCAAAATGAATAGAAAGTGCACTTCATCTAAAGCTATATTATATAGATGGCAAGGGCTGTCAAGTCCAACGTGTGACCTAACCGTGATTGATTTAAAATGATGACCCTGTGATTTCACTGAGTTTCCTAGAAATTGCATATGATAATATTATCAATAAATAAAAGAAAGGATATCACTACAAAATTCGTAGTGCTATGTAAAAACGTTTGTATTGAAAATACAAAATATTGCATTTAGGTTAGGTACGTGAAAATTCGTTGAAATTATTCTACCACTTTGTAAGTCTACAATACTTAATTCAATTCATAGGAACCCATACTTCAGTTCAAGGCCATTAAAAGGATCTATTTAAAGTCGTCACCTTGTAAAAAATATGATGAGAAGTAGGTAGACAAACCTCTGTGATTGGCCAAAGATAAAGAACTAAGTAATTAATAATACGTTTTAAAACATAATTCTTGTTTTGTTTTTATATATAACAACACCAATAAACTACTTAAGTACGTATTTAAATTAATAACTAAACCTCATTTGCTCATTTATATTCATGCACGGCTAAGGAACATTGATTTTATATGTGTTTATTTTATTTAGGCGTTATAAAATCTAACACATTATTGACTTATGTTGAAGAAAAACAATTGACATAAAAATAAATATTAAAGCATTAAAGAATAGGTTACATACATACAAGGAAATAGTGTTAGAAGAAAGTTTAGTAGAATAAGTTAGTCTAAGTATTTTACGTCAATTTATAAATAGAAACTTAGCTAAATAACAATAAATAAAATAATCTTAAGGCACTTCTTTAGGTACCAAGATCACAATTTCATCAATTTCTTAAATATTGTAAGAAAATAAAAGGATTAGAGTCATGGAATGTCTAGTTTCAGCTACAGGCCGGTTCGATATGACAATACTGTTAAGCTCCATCGAGGAAATATGATCTTAGAAATATGACCCATCAGATTCGCTAAACAAATTATAATTATTATTTATACAGTTATAAGCGCATACATTTACGTATTTCTGCATTGTGCAGAATAACAATACCGACAGAATGTACAAATATTCGCGTAAACTAAATAATAATGCAAAACTTGCACAGATGGTCTTATAACTACTTAATAAATAAGTTCTTACAGTATCAAGTAAGTATAATAGCTCGTCGTATTATAGAAAACATTTTAATGTTCGCTAGCGTATTTACAGTCGACACGTTCACTATATATTTACATTTTTATTTACAAGTGTCCAAGCGCGTTTTTCGCGCCCCACAGAGTTATGTACACAGCACTAGCGATACCTGTAGGAGGTGGGCAGCACGAAGTCTCCGAGTGACTGCAGCACGCTGGCATACCAGTGCACGCCGCGCGGCGTCTCGCGCCCGCCCCACGCTGACATCCACCGCAGGGGCGCCATGGCCGCGTGCGCCAGCGAGTGGCTCCGGACCAACGCGTAGCACGAGGCTAAAGCGTCGTCCACTAAAATAGTCCCCGCTTGCGTGAGGGGCGCGAACACACCGCGTTTCGTCACGTACCGCGTTCTCGCTACCCTGGAGGGACGCATCACTCCGGCGGGCCCTCTCGTAAGCAGAACGTCACCAACGTCCACATTGGCAGCGAAGGACTCCCGCCAGCCATCCGCGGCGGCTAGGAGGAGCAAGTGGGATGGCGTGGTCGTAATCGTCACGCCGTTTTCAGCGGTCACTTCTATGAACCGCCGCGTCGCGTTCGGGTCTCGATCGATGAATGTTAGCACCTGAAAATGTGCAATATGCACGTTACAAATGTAACTATTTTGGTGTTTAATTTGGTATGAATGAAATAGTTGTATATTATTGTTTAATACCCTTCTGATTCAAGGATTTCTAGGCTATAGGCATGATAACCGAATAAGTATACTGATAGTAAGCGCCCGTACTTACAGTTATTTACCGTTGGCTTTGATTTAAATTCAAATCAGGCTCGACAGCAAAAAAATTATTTAGGTCATCATAACGAAGAGATTTTTACCTCTGAATATATCAGTTTCCCATTGTCATCGGAAGCAAGCACCATGTCTCCCTTTTCAACGGAGTCAATACTTCGAGGACCCTGCTCTGTGAATACCATAGAACCAGAAGGAAAGCACCCAGCGCCCGTTCCCACAGACGATTCTGAAATAATAAAAAAAACAATTATGAATAATATGATATAAATCCTTATGGAAATTTTAACTAAAAATCTATTAATAGGAACGGTCTTTTAATAGACATTTAATTCAACATTGATAGCTCATAAACTGCATCAGGTAAAGTTGTTCAACATGGAACATCAATACATAAAAATATTAAATGTGAATAACATTCATCAAACGAGCTTGCGTGCCGTACCTACACAACATTCGAAAGCAATAAAATAAAGTTGAGAACATAAAATCGTGCAAGGGACGATAGTAAATTAGCTCGGAGCAGTCATATCCCTTTAAGGAATAACGAGATCTCTCCACGCTCGTAATTAAAATCGGATAAGATACGAAAGAAAAGAGGACGCTTGCCTCCGCCATTATCGGTAGCCAAACTCAATATCCCTTTGCTGCAAAGCTTTTAGCAATTATTTTCGCGCTCCTTATTACGATTCGTGCATTCACAGATAGAAAATCTACCTCACGGACTCGCATAGTAAAGGTTTCGAAGAAATTCCATAATAAGCTCATAGAAAACACTTTTTGAGCGCTGGATAAACTAATTCAATCCTTTTTGCGAATCCTATGGATCCATTGTTAGCTCCTGCCAAAAAACGAAGGTTTAAATTAAATACGTATTTCATTCCTGATTCACTAAACTCTGTTTGTTTATTATCTAATAGTATTTATTTAAATCTTTATCCTGCTTAAAATTACCTGTGTTAAGCTCTACCTTCACGGTCACAAAAACTTAGTCTGTGTATTTACGTGCAAGTAAAGACATTTAGAAGATAACTTTCAACGCTTCTTTCATAAGATTTCTGATCCTACAGGTAGCGGGAAATAATTCAAATATATGTAGGTAGGTATAGCAATTAATCAATGTGCCGTGTGTATAATCGCCGCTCAAATCAAAAGTTGACAGATGATTTTGAGCATTGGCTAACTTTAAGCAGCGTTTAAGTATAAATAAATCACATCGCTCGTAGAATTTACAACCGGTGGGGAAGCAAGGTTCTCGAGTGGCGCCCACGAACCGGAACAAGCAGCGTAGGCCGGCTCTAGTGAAAGTCGTGGAGAGCCGAGGGATGCAAGAGGCGAGCAGCCGCTCAAAGTGGAACTCTCTGGGGGAGGCCAAAGAGAAGAAATAGATAGTTTCCACCCAACATTTTAGTACCTACTTTTCTCCATTACGGTGGATGCAATTACATGCGCAAATGAGCACGGTAAATGGTACAGAAAAGCCCTTGTAACCATTTGCGTGAGCTCATTAAATTTTGATTTGTTGTGAAACCGACCGACAAATTCTGACGATTCCCGTTCACAAACTAGCCTGAAAGCGATCGGCCCCGACAAGATCGCATTACACAATAACCACACAAATTAGATTTCTCTCAAAGTCAAGCGCTTATTGTCAACATTTGTTTGTTGTCGGTTGAACACATCACACGACTCGTTGAATAGGTGTCGGCCACCTTTGCGCTTTTTTTGCACCGTACTAAATAAGGCTCGGGGCGAAACGAAGACCCATTTTTCTTTGTGCTTATCATAGCTATGCATATAGGTAAGTAGGTACCATTTTGAGCTTAATACACCCGGTTTACATATATAATTCCAAGAGGCCAATAAGAAATCGTTTACGCCTAGAATTACTTGAAACGGTCCGATTCTCAAAACGAGGTAAATTCTATTAAGTTTAATGGAGCGAAGGTTGTAAAAGCAGTCAATGCACGATTTCATAGTGACGTAAGAGAGTAAGTGACATTAGGCTGAAGATGCGGCGATAAGCGTCGCGGGCGCTGGTGCGGGGCGGCAGCGGTGGCTGCGGGGGTCTGGGGGGGCAGGGAACCGTGAGGCCACGCGGCTGCGCCGAGTGGCCGCGCAGACCCCGCCCCGCGAGGACCACCGGGAGAGCTAGGCGGCGCCCGCGCCGGCACCCACCGCCGCCGCTGCCGCTTCTACCAACCTCACGAATGAGCTCATGTGTAGCTCCAACTGACACATAAGGAAAATCTTATTATTACGCCTTAATTTTGAAGAGTGTGCTTTTGTCCCTATTAGCAACCTATTTTTTACTATTTAATGTACACCGCAAAAAATGCCATTGCAGCTCCTAAAGTAGCCAAATCATCTTTTTAACAGCAGTCATTTGTCGCTAATTTCACGTGCACTACCTACACTAGGTATAATAGCTATACCTAACTGATTCAACCTATTGATTACCTATTCTAGTTAGGCAAAATTAGTGTGCAGGAAAAAGACAGTCATAACACAATACAATTTTCCTTGAATCGTAAATTAAACAGTAAATAAACCCGAATTTTCATGGGGAGTCTGTAGAAACACCTAATAAATAAAAAAATTACAAAGTTAAACTCAACCAAAGCTACAAACGTAAAACATCTACAAGTCTAAATAAGCAGCAGCGGTTGAATGCCCATTCTGAACATAACCCTGCTATCCAACAATAACGTAAGGTCATCGCGATCGAGCTGATCGGCAGAACTGTATCTGATTTATATCGTAAGGAATAGCAATTAGCCGAGGCGCGTGGTCATGCAAATGCCGGACCACGTCGGCTTATGATATGATACAGTAAAACATCATTTCAGTACGTAGGATTACTACGATTTCTATATGACACGTAGGTATAGTAATAACCACGGACCTGAAAAACATCTATGGAATGAATATGGTGATATCTCTGTTAGAGGTGCTTTATTGTAGAACTGGATAGGCTGCCCAGCATCGTCATATCTAGATTTACCTATTTTGACTTGAGTCTACCACCCAAAGTCATAAATCTACCAGTCTTCACAATCGTAAGACATTGTAAATGACGATCATGATGTAAATAATTGTTTGCAAATTTTAAAACCTCGGTTTTTCTTTCCGTGATTTTGCCTCACAAGTATTCTATAGGTACTCTACCGACACTTTTTTGGTAAAGTGGAGATAAAAAACAGAGATAGGTACGTAATCTAATTCTGTTTAACTTTGGCAAATGTTTTAAACAACTGACACTAAGTATTTTATTTGCCAACTATGGCTTTATTAAAATAATACCAGTAGATAATTAAACTGATTGTTGATCATTTAGTTGTAGCAAAAGGGTTATTGTAGACGTTTTCTCGAGACCATAACAAGTTATAATTATGTTAATATTCGTATGAAGTTAAATAACTGTTTTAAACCTATGGTTATGATATGAATCATGCCTGTGCCAGCGCCGACCATCGCTCCCAGCCGCATCTTAAAACGAGAAAATAAACAAGCAACCGCTAGATTTGTTCTGTCTGGTAAAATACCTAGTATTTCTTACCTATCAGCCTTGAACACGTGTGCAAACACAAATCTGAAGATAACTTCCAACGCTGTTTATAATATTCATACCTTTCTATATAATTCTTGAAATGTAATGATATCAGTTTTGATAAACGCCTGGTTTAATATTCATCTGTAAACGTTAAGAAAGTTAATGGTTCTTGCATCGGGAGTTGTAGCGTAGTTTCCTATCTATTTACTCACACTTATGTCGCTTAGACAAGTCTACTGAGGCTAATAATTAATATCCATTCATAATTCTCAACATGAGCGTCGGCCGCTCGCACTCGGAATGCCATGATTTAAACAGCAAATAAACGATACCGACTTTCTAATGTAACGTACATTTATGAGTTGTATTGTCGTAATTTAATAAGATATCGATGTCTGAAATTATTACTCTAAAAAGATAACTAAATTCAGGTTAATTTGTAAAGGAAAAATTAGAATTGGCTTGAGGAATGGATGGATGCCGGTTCAGTTCCCGCTCGTGATTCTATTTTTTCCTTTATAAACTAATCTGTAGATTACGCTGAGCAGGCAACACTGCTATAAAAAATCAAAAATATATAATTAAATTTCTTTGCCTATTACTTATTATTACCTAAAAGATTTGAGCAGGTAGGTAAGTAAGCACCTGCACCAGTGTTGAGTATAGAGAGACACTAGAGCAGAAAAAGAGCCGCATGCGTAATTTTTTCTCTACTTTGTGGTGTTAAGAATAAGTTATTCAATCCCTGTTTAAAAAGCGCATCATCTTAATAGAATAAGAAAACCTCACGCACATTGCAATTAATAGTGTTCTAGCAATGAGAACCTTATTCGACAACTGCTAGACTGCTACCAACCTAATAGAGTTTTAAACGGTATAAAATTCATATTTGATTACATCGCAGCTCACGAACGATAATGATTCCTTGACCCCGAGTGCACACCGACGTCACAAATTCAAAACGGGCCCGTTGGGTGTGGGAACGCGGGACCACAGCCTTCCGGGATGTAGCGTCTCGAATGTCAGAGGCTTTCGCACGCATGCCGCATGCCCTGCGCGCGCTCGACCACGCAACATCGCTCAATCAAACCTCTTGGGAGATGAGATTTCCTCTTTTTTAGGATACGTCCGATTTTTTATTTAACAATCTAAACATAAAACGAAGATAGAAACGATCAAATTTTATAAAAGCAAAACAAAAAACTTCAAATCAAAGCGCCCATCACGTCAGGACTTTTTAATTAACCTAATTATTTAACCCTTAAACTCGTGTTTTAGAATCCATTCGATTTTTTTTTATATTGGGTGTACTGTGTTTAAATGTTTGTCTGAAGATGTCTTGACGTGTTGTATTCCAAGTTCTAGTTAATCGTGACCTGTCCCGGTCACACGCGGTCACGCCCCATTTACCGCATGACTTCCCAGTGTGAAACCCCCTTAACTGCCGATAGCATTGTTCCTGTTCTCAGAAATATACTTTCCAAATTTGTATAACACTTGTCGGGTAGTAAAGGACAGCAATTTAATGTTGATAGAGTTTGGTTTAATAATATAGATCCACAATCCTACTCCAGAGTCCTTTTATAGTAATATTTAATTCACATTCTGCAAATAGTGCAATCCAACTTATTCAACGGGCAATGGCAGTATGCTGGGCACTCTACTTGTGGATAGTGGGCACGAGTATTGGAACTAGAATAAAATATAGAAAAATAAGTTCAAAACAAAAGTAAGATTTTGCGCACAATTTACCAATTTTCACGCGGTAAATTTTAACAATTTAAAAAATAGTCTACGTCGGAGCTATTTTAGTGAGATTTAAACAAAAATAGTTGACAATATTAAACAATTGAGCGCGTTGATGTCTTTTGTATGAAGCTCATAAATTCAACACGACAAAATATCATTTTCATTTTTAATACCTACTAATTTTTGTAGCTTCATTTGTAACAATGGTTTATTATAATTTATTTACACCTATTGTCATTTAACTTACAAACGAGGTGAAGGTTAATAATCCACAAGAACGTTACGTAATAGACACTAAGACAACTTTCACTGATAGACCATCATTCTACGATTTGACGATGTTTACACTTGTATATCTACACTTATACCGGTATTCACTGTGTCTACGATATCCAATGTCAAGACCGTGAGAAACTCGGTATAGTCTATTCGCTAATAAATTAACTGTTTATGTAGTAAAGGCGATGTTTTAAGCTGCCTGTCCGTGTTGGCTGAGCTTTGGCCAAAATAAGGCTTGCGTTCCCTCAGTCAACTACAGCCAAGCAGCAGGTAGCAACGCTGAGGCCTCGAGAAGTCAAGAAACCCTGTACTTAGACGTTGGCGCTTGCATCCACTTAGGTAATGCGCTTGTAGGTGTTGTAGAGGATGTTTTTAATGGTAACGTAGGGTCTACACATCGTTGTAGTGTGAGATAATATTAAAATAAAATGGGTAGTGTATATAAATTATTAATTAATGGCAAGATAGGTTATTGCAATAAAGTCAATGGTCCAGTTTAGAAGATGTTGATTTTGTTATTCATTCGAGTTTTTACTTGATTGTGTTTTGACAATGTAAATAAATAGGTTGTTCCAATATTTTATAGTCTTTTGTGAAATACAAATTTGTCATCTATGAGTCAGATTTTATCATTTTAGTAATAGCGACCCACTGAATCAGACAATTTGAAATCAAAAGTGGTAATTTATTTGAATTTTATTGCAGCTTTACATAGTTTATTTTACGCCCTCTGCTTGATACCTTGGTTAATGGAGCTAAATAGGTACACTAACATACACACACTAACATTCTGTATATAAGTAAATAAGAACCATCGAATTTTCGTAACCTTTATTTAATCAGTTGAAAGTTTTATTTGTTTATATTGATACTAAAAAGAACGGTTCATATGAAAGTGAGAGCTTAGCCGTCATATATTTTTAATCTGAGATAATATTCGTTTGTGTGATAATTGATTCTCATCAGATCATATTTTCTGCAAAGAGTTTAGTGGCACGATTCTTAGCTTTACAGACGAGAATCAAAATTATAGAGAAATGTGCAAGCACAAGTAGCTCACAGGAATCGTGCTCAGCGGGACCTTGACCGCGACCGGGGACCATGGCCGCGTACACATACCTACACAACCCCATTAATTATTTATAAGCTCCAAATTAATACTAAAAGAGCCCGATCGTACAAAACGCCGGAATAAATGAATAAACATTGAAACAAATTGCCTGCGATGGACGGATCTCGAAGGATCGTGGCGATCACTGGTGGAGATTTTGAAACAATGACGCCCTTTTTCGTTTTTGAAGCCATTTTTTTTTATGTTCAATTGGAAAGGTAAGTATACAATAATAAATTTATATAGCTTTTGTTAAGCAACGTTCGCTGCGGTCTACTATGATGGGTGACCGCTACAGCAAAAAGTTGATATTTAGAACTGAGCGCTACCGTGTTTCGGAGGGCACGTTAAGCCGTCGGTCCCGGCTGCTGTCGTAAGACAATAGTCGTTAAGCCAAGTCAGAAGCCTTCGGGCGGCTTAAAGTTCTGACACCAGGGCTGACCACTTGCCTACACGAGAAGAAGAAGAAGATAGCTTTTGTGTTATCAGTTAAGTATTTTATAGCTTTTGTTTTGTGAAGGGATTTCCAACATGGAAAATTGAATTTTCTAGAGATTTTATTGACTAAAATGCTTAATACGTGTAAAAGTTTATTTAAGTTTCTAAGTACTTAATCGTACCTAAAACTTACCTATAGAGTTTTGATAGTTATATCCACATAATTTTTATGAAAATACGTGCAAAAGAAAACCTTCAATTACGCAACCTTCTCTACAAGTGCATACTTCAATAAATGCTGCATGGGAATCCCAAACCAAACCGTTAGCCTACGGTATACTACCGACTGGACGGTATAGGTATACCACTTCTCGTTTGAATTTTTCTGAGCATTAAATAGAATTTTGAAATATACCCCTAAGCACCAGCTGCCGGTTTTAAACTAGCTTTGAAAAATAAGAACTAAACTTTATTATAACCATTTACAGCGTTATCAACGCTAGTGGTTATATGATAGCGCACAATATGAGTATTTTTGTACGAATTGGTTCGGCTTAAAATTAAAAAGCCACAATTACGAAGCATAGATCCAAAATGGATTGAATAAGATAATCGGAAACACAAGAACACTTCAACGTTTACGACATAATTACTTTTAAATTACTCTACTACTTTTTATTGATTGCCACATCGGAGTAGCGCTTCTAGAATTTTAATGTCGACAAGGAATGTTGTATTACGCATTGATTTCCTGTTTTCTGAACTTTACTAAACTTAAAATTATTAGTTTGTACTAAAAACCTATTAATAACATTTTTTTTAAACATTAACTACCTACCTATAAAATACAATTTGCAATGACAGTTTTTCTATTTTCATATAAATGTTGAAATTTGAAACTTGTGATAGTCATGCTGTTATGTCCGTTATCATGCCATCCATATTTCGATAAATTCTAAATACCAATGAGAGAAATAGGGTTGTTATTTATGTACAGGCATTTAAATAACAATCTGCAAAATTAATTGGAACTACGCAGACGCGCCGGAATGCCTTCATAATATCTAAAAGAACACGCATACATATAAATGTACGGTTCTCTCATCGTTATGCGTATACACATATATAGATATAAGTAGCCATTGAATCACCGGTGTAATTATAGAAGTGGGGGATTGGCTGCGATGCGGTCGCTCAGGAAAGAGATCGGCGTAGTTTTTGCCAGGCGCGGGAAAGAGAGGGACGCTAACAAGAGGCTCGTTCGTCCGTTTGATCGACACCGCCGGGGCGCGGGCGCGGGAAGCTGTCTGAGGTGCATTCTTCTTGTAAAGTTCAACTATATATTTGGCCGTCCCATAACCTGAGCCTCAAAGTACAGTTATGTACCCATAACCAATAGCCATGGGTTTTCCGCTGTCACAATTTTGTGGTTTTGGTTAGAAAACCCAAATGAAAAATCACTATTTAGTCAGTGATTAATAAAACACTTTTTCTTACATCTTATGTTAACACGGAAAATCTTTAGGTAGCAATGACAGATATGAAAAACATTTGTTTTAGAGTTAAACACAAACAACTGAAGGTGCAACAATACGCCGTACAAAAGAGTTCAACGCGTTCGGGTGCGCTACGAGATAGCGCGCTCTGTCTACATGTCTACGATGTTCTGTGTTTTTGCATTATTATTTCAATATGAAAGCTTTCATTAATTATTTTCTACTCCTTAACGATTGGTTTTATCAATCAAGAATTTCTGCTTTTTTTAATCGTCGATTAATGTATTTGCTGATGTGTTTACGGTATTTATTTATAGCCAATATATATACAAAAGGAATATTTAAAAATGAAACAATGTGGGGGGCGTTGTTCTGCAGTGGACGTCTTCAGGGTGTTTATATCCGCATATTCACAGGGAGCTTCACACATGACAATTCAATAAAAACCCTTAAGGTAAATATCATACCTGTTTTAACAGAACAGTGTATATAGGAGCGGCTCTCATAGAAGACCCAGTCGAAGCCTGCTTCGACGGCCAACCGCGCCAGCATGCCGTATTTACTCCGATCTCGATCGCTGGTGGTCAGGTCCACGGCTCGACCCTCGTAGTGTAGCGAGTTCTCGAGGTGGGAGTTCTCTTCATCCCAGCCCTCGATGACTCGCAGCCGGACCCCCGGCCACTGGTTCATCACGCTAATTGCTAGCGTGTTCAGCTTTTCTTTGCATCTCTGAAAATGATGAAGGTCTTATGTTAATAAATGTATTCCGTTTAATTTTTTACTCTACTTCTTATATAACTTTAATATTGTACAATGTTCTTATTATTTTTTGGTTGAAAACAAATGTATTTTTATATCAGTAGGTGGTAGCCAAGTACTCATTCTTAGGGAATATAAATGTTATATTTTTCATATTTTTTACATGCTGTGAAATCCAGATCTGCGATAACTATTAATACGTGTTATGTATGGACTTATCAAGTTATGTTATCAAAAATAAATATTTAGTTGTACAATCTGGGTGAAATTAATTAGCACCTGCTCGCTAATTAGAATTGTTATGACCTAATATTTGCGACGCAGTTTGCGACGTCAGCTGTTAAGTCAACAAGCTCCATTCAAGATGAACAAAGGAACAAGACCGGCACTCTTGACATGAGGAATGCAATGCGAACCTTTTTGTTTACTCTCTAAAGGAATACCAATAGATGTGCTAACAAATTGATAAACGTTGCCGCCCTTGGGCCAAACGACACAGGATGTCGGCCGTTTGTCGTCAAAGAATAAATCAAATTAAAACACACCACACAAAAGCATCGACACAATTTTGTTTGTGAAATAACTCTGCGGGATGAATAAAGGAAATGTCAAAATATTTATAAAGAAATGCGGACAATGCAATACACGTCGCGTGGTGGCTTTGTAACGCGCTGTCAACTCACTCTACACCGTGTCTATGCAGATTTCATAGTGAAAAAGTTAGAGATTGACGTAACGAATCGAGAGCGGTCCTGGGCTGGGGCGCCCCGCCTGGCGAGTATTCGCTCACATTCTGTTCAACAGATACTTTAGAGCACCGTATATAATTATTTCTACGAACCATTTCAACCGCCTAATAAAGAGTTGCAAGAACCGTGACATGTTTAACTTCGGCATGGATGCTTTGTTTTATAAAGGATAAAAAGTCGACATGCATTCTCTACTGCATCAGTGTCGGTCATTTAGGTTAAATAATTGAAACGTTAATATGGGCACGTTAATGTAAAAAACACAGCATCAATTTACAGAAAGTAATACTGTGATAGATATCAGGTTAACGTGCCGTGTGTCGGGTCGAAGTGGCGACGTGAGACGTGAGGGTCCGCGGGGGGCAGGGCGGTCAGGAAGCTCAATGTTTGCTTCTCCGCAGACGTCTCGGTCCGCACTAAAACAATCGAATGCTAAATGCTTGTTCAAACACTTGCTGCATTTAAACGTGGGAACACATCGGTGGCGCAATTAAGGATCTAGCACCATCAGAATTCTCTCCCAGTTTTACGATTGAGATTTTGTGGAATCGCACCACAATGAAGTTTATATTGTTCAAGGGCATGATAAAGTGACGTGATCTAATGAATCGAGGAATATTACAACAGGTGTCAATATTACAATTTCTTGGCTAGGAGTGCCGTACACTATTGATTTTATCCGATCGTATTTCAATAGATAATAACCCATTTACAGGTATGGAGAGTCGTTGGGCGACATGGCAGGTTATTATAGATTCATTATGCATATTTTTAGTAAACAAGCTGTCGCTCACAATGCTCGGTCGCAGCGGGAGGCCTTGCCTCCGACACCTCGCCTCCTCCCCGGACCTACGTGCCCTAATATCAAGATTATCATCGACTCGGTATGCTTGCAAGCAACATCAATATGTAAACTAGATCCTCCGAACATTAAACAAGTTTTTGTCAAGACATCAATTTACGTAAATTCATATTCGCAAATTATCAAATTACACCACATCAAAAGCTCATATTCAATTAAATTGATTAACAAAAAATATAACAAGCGTATCGAATACCTAAGGTCAAGTTTGAGCGAAACGCCGAGCTACCTGAACCGGTGGCGAGCACTTGCGGACGCATAATGAAGGCCGCTCGATGGAACTCGACCAAAAGGAATAAAAACTGTAAGGATCATCGCACTGAAACCGATCGGCTGTAACTCGAGAGAACAAGTGTATTCTTCTATAAAATCATTTTCAAAAATAACTACTACGATACCACCTTCTTCATGTTTGTAGTTCATCTGATACCTACGTTATGTTATTTACCTACCTAAGCCCATCAATATAGACTACGGTTTCCATTCGCCACCTTATCCCATCAGAGACTGGCCGCCAATTTATTACTGCCTCCCTCTGCGATACTCCTAGCATAACAATATATTAGGATAATTAAATGGCTCTTTACATTCCTTAACATATGGTTTTTTTATCTCTTGACTCGAAAAGCACCGACCAATGCTGACTGGTTTTTGATGTCCCGTTTTTTATCTTTTTGTGGAAACCACAACAAATAGTTTAAGGGCATTTTTTGTGACACCGCCGACCGTTCGTTTTGTTAACGCGAACCCACAAACTCTACCTTACACCAGCAACGTGTCATGTTCATGTGATGTGGAGAGTGGGTGTAAGCAAAATACCTGTACCGGTGTCTCAAATTGATTCTGCAGTAACTTTAGGTATCATTATTTGAATTTAAAACTGATACGTAAACCGCCGTCGAAAATATATGTACGGTAATCGATGATTTTACGACCCGTATTATATTGAACAGGGACATTGTATTATTTAAAATGTTACAATACTACAATTTACGGGTATATTTTGTTTAAAATAATGATCTGTTTAGACCATTCGACAGCTTTAACAGCACAAAAGGCCACTTAAACTAAAATAAGATCACTTGATACTTGATTTTTATAGCCTGCCTTATTTCCCGTCGCGCTTTGGTACCTGCAAAAATGATAGGTTCGAAAAACGTGTGGTTGACTCAAGACTAAATAACATTTGGCACCGCAAAGTATAAATTAGGCGGCATAATATTTGAGTGCTGGGAACACCTAACACTTTTTTATTTTAATGGAATGTTTTTTTCGTATTGGTGAATGATAGGGTAGGACTGGGAGGGACTACATAATGTCCCTTGTGACGTCCATTCACAAATAGCTCCAAAATCCTCAAGTCGCGAACGTGTATCAGTAGCTCCTCCCGCGTATACCCCCTGACTAATTAACTCAACTATCAGCTCCACTGTGTCTAATATATTTGAATAATTTTCGAGTGAATTGAACGTCAAAGCGAAATGTGTTTAATCCGGTACCTTTCAATTACCGTCCGGTTAGAAGGCCGTCAAATATTGACCAGCGGTAATTCCTAGTGTCACACTAGTTGTCGAACACATCATAAATATGCATCGTGTAGGTGCATCAGCCGCGTCTGTATGTATGTTCAAAGCTTTTTACTGTTTGTCTACGAAAAATATAACCCTTTGTTGTCTTAATGCTGCTGTCGTCGGTTCTACAGGATGCCGCGTCGCGCCGCCACACTATTTTCCTTTATACACCACAACTCATATTCCTGTATAATCAACGTATGAACCATTACTGATATGTTTTAATACACCTACATACCATATTTGCGAGTCTGACAAACGACTATGGTTTTGAAAGTTGTTACCACTGCCTTTCTGGATATGCTAAAAATAGTAGCGCTTGCGCATGATTAATTTTCGCTCAATCCCGGTCTTATAGGTACTTATCTATCTATTGACATATTATTAAACTGTTAAGGCAGTGGCGCGCCTCTGTAGACTTAAATTATTTGCTACTCCAAGAATAACATAAGATCAGTAGATTCTTCAGTACTCTTCAATGTGTATTTTTTCACATTAAGCGCTATATTTCTTGTGTAAAGGTATGCTAACGAATACAAACTACAAGGCTTTTAAGGAGACGCGGGTGCCTTTCACTTGGTCAAAGAAAAAAATCCCTTGAAACAAGACACCGATGTGCGGTGTTTGCTTGGGCCACAGACCTCTGTTAATGAAACGTTACACTTCATTCACTCAACTGGAGCAAGTGTCCCTGCAGTATAATAGTTTGTTTAAAAATACACCTGAATGTTGCGTCAACATGTCCATACTCTGCTTACATTACACCTTGTGGAAAATTCAAAAGCCATTGTTATTATTAGTATATACCTATGTGGCTCGTAAACATTCACGAATGTAACAGCTTTTTGTCGTTCTGAATTAAATGCCCATGATTACGAGGAAGAGCCAACCAGGTGTCAATAACCACAGCCTTCTCATTCACGAGTAGTCCAAATTGTAGTGCAGGCCCAAGGGACCGATCTATTACCCCTCAGTTTTGTATAAGAGAACTGTAAGTTTTGAGTTGTGATACCCACGGGATGCTGACTTCATTATTTATATTACTGTGATCGCCAACGTTAGCTGACGCGGGGTCAATGGTGGAGTCAATGAGAGCATGCTCACTAGTTGCAAGTCATCTGAATGAGCGATGTCGGAAGCGAATCCACGCTTCCGACATCGATCAACTTCGTATTGTTATCCTTTGTTTCTTGCTGTAATATTTCCCTGATTTGTTCCTCTGACGATAATAACAAAATTGACTATCTCTCTATACCGGTTTGTAAAAAGGCCGTAAAGTATTCCAACTCGCGTTAAAATTTCAGGTTCACATAATTACTTTTTGAAAGGCTATTTTCCTGTATATAAAGACCATTATGAGGCGACAACGGAACGCCCAGAGGAGTGAAGTGGTCGAGGTGCGCGCTGCGTGTCTCGCAATTACCATTTTTGCTAAATCGTGGACGGCTATAAACATTAACCAGCGTATCGTGTTAATTTACAGCGTCAACCCTCGTCGAGCCGATAACTGCTGTTGATCGATTTGCATCCGTAATTACGTCACATTTAGCGAGCAGGTGATGAAAACGCGACAAGTATGTAACTAGGTACGTGATTGCGGGAGGCGATGCCCGCCCCTTCCGACGCAACCGGTTGGAGCTTTTACTTACCAAGCCGCGTACCGTTTTGACTATCTGTAATCAGTGATCAATGATCAGTGATCACCGACAAATGCTCAAGTAATTCATAAATATTAAATTATGTAAGTATATATCAAAATCCATTTAATTTATTTTCACAAGACTGTATATAGCTACGTAGCTATACATGCTTAACAACAAATGACAAATAAATGTGTTTCATTTTTATAACTAGAGCTTCTTATCGTTACAAAATAAGATATTGATTTATCAGTACATCAGAAGTTCACAATTCCAATGCTACGTCGCGTTGAATTAGTTTCAGGTGAATGCGCGTAGCTCGCTCACTAATCCCCGCCATTGCGCCGCGCTGGTACAGTCTGCTACAATCATTGACACCTAACAACCTATTCACTCGAGATCTCTTCTTTGAGAAAAATAAACCATCTTTGTTACAGCATTTGACGAGCAATCGCCGCATTCATTGTTTATCTCCGGCTCTAAAGCGGGGTGATCACTTCGCGTGGGAGTAAAGCAAACAGTCGCACACCGATCACTGTACCTCTTATTTTGCTGACGGTCTAAAGGAGCCTCTTGATAATATTTTATAAGACAAATAACCCGATAAAGATGTTTTGACGTGAACCCGTGTTCATCGCTCACACTAAAATGCGTCCACTGAACAAGTATAATAAAATATTTATTTACAATTTTGTTCTTTCGGTCAGAAAAAGAATAAAAGGTCTAATTTAGTGTCAAGTTTATTGGTGGTGAGCGAAGCGTTAAGGCAGTCGGGGGGATGTATAATGCGTTGACAGGACTTAAGGCGGCAGACTTCACGTAGATCCATTAGCATTGTTTTAGGGGATTAGAGCGACGCTTACGAGCCGCATTGTAAGACAATGTGTCTCTCGACATGCATACTTTTATGACACATGTCTTCTTATTTCAAACATAATCAGTGTGAAGTGACTACTGTGTCGTGAGTAGTAGATAAGACATTTTTTTAATTTAGTAAAGCTATTAACGCATAACTCCGTTTGGGAGAGGTATAGTCCATATTTGGCAGGTATTTTCAACAGTGAAGGCGCTCTGACCGCCGTGTTGTCGTGTAGTCTCGCGTATGTCGTCAATATCGTATTACACAAAAGATCCCAAATTTTAAAGATTGTTTTTGTCTTCTATAAAAAAATCTTAGTAAGTATGTCTACTGTGGTTTGACAAATTCACCTGATACAGTTTGGACAACAGATTAATAATATTGCAATCTATTAATTGAGCTTGTGTGCCAGATATTTTTTCAACCCGCAACCATAAGTTGGCATATTGGCAAAGAAGAACATTCAATGGGGTTCACTCAACACGTTTACGATCAGCCCACTTTATTGAAGCGACAAGTTGACACGGGACAATAAGTTTGCGTTATTTTCGCATCATTTCCTCAGATAGTGTTTAGCAACAAGGGTTCTAGTGGAAATTTTATTTATCTATCTTATTTTCATTTACTTGGTATAAATATTCGGATGACGCATTTATCGAATCATTGTTTTATTTCAGAAAGTGAAGTGTCCGGGATCTCGATGCGTTTATCATAAAGAGCTCGAGATAATACGTTTGTGGAGAGTCGCGTGTTGTTATTTATTTTGTGGTAGTAACTGTTTTTATCAATGGGTATCCATTAGATGGGTCTTTGTGAGCGCGCGAGGGCGTGAGAGCGAATACTTTATTGATTACGCATTCCAAACACGGATTTAACGTCACTATTATTTTGATAGATATTGATATAGAAACAATAAACTGATTGATTTTATGGTGACTAAAGTTCAAGGTGTCCATATATTTTAAGCTTAGGAGGAAGATAACATTCCTGCCCAACCTTACACATTGTATAATTTTATACCAGAACTTAACTGTGTGCATTACTATAATATTATACTAAAACCGAAAACAATATGATTTTTTTATGAACCGTTATAAAAAATAAATATTGCTATAGTAAGTTTTATCCCTGTTTCAGAAGTACCTAAATAGAAAATGATTCTCTTAACTCAAACATTCCATAAGGCAGTCCATCAAGTGGTAGAGCCGATTATTTATGCCGCTTATCTGGGGACAATGCTCGCCACAGTCAACCATCAGTCAGGAGCCATTGTCCACCAGAAACGACGGTGCGCTGCGCCTGACACGATCACGCGAATTTATTTGTTTTTAAGCAGCGAGGTATTTTAATGTTGACCAACATTTAAATGGCTTGCGAAATAATTCGGCACCATCAAAGGGATTGTCCGTAAATTAATTATCAATTTGTCGTGGGTGCCAGGCGACATAAATCGATCGGGTGTATCAGCCTGCAGCCACATTAGCCACGCTCGAACACGAGATAAGGATAACAAATGCTCAGTTTAATGTTATCTCGACATCGCGGACACGAGAGAGCTTTTTGCCACCACATCCTTCGACCTTATGCTCCACCTTTGAAGAGCAGCCGATAAATTATACTCCCGGGATACAAAAAAAACATGGAACAGGTTTTATGTCTAATTCACTTAAGAGTCCTAATTATTTATGAGGAAATTAAGGCTGTTTCATGGCAGGTTGTTCCCACATAGTTTGCATGCATGGATTTTCCACGATAAATAGATCTTTTTAATACACTCGCTCGGCGATAAACGATTACCAGCGCAGCTGAGACATTAAAGAAGCAGTAAAAAATTGCGCACATAAATTATCTGGCTATTACTTGCATAGGTGCCGTAAGCAGTGCTACGGCAATTTGTTTTAAAAATAAACACTGCCTTGTTAAATTATAAATTATGATTAAAGAGTGTCTGTTTATAAAATACCTACACACTTTGTGAAAATAGAATAAGTAAAATTGGTTAATTTTTCAAAATTATATGGTATGCAGCCGTATGCCCAAAAAAGTATTTATTTTATTATATTTGTTTTTATGAGAGTGCATTACGTGACAAGCTGGTTGACACGAAACTGTATTCGGAACAAACATTTTAAAAGGTTCTAGGTATGTTTTAATTAATTTGTTATTGCTTTGATATTGCATCGTGGCATGTAGGTAAATATAAAAGCTTTCCATTATTAATATTAAGGATAGGCGTAAATAACGCATATAAGCGGACTCAGACAATTATATATAGCTATGTATTCATAATCGTTCAATAAAAATGGCATCGTTCAGCCATCGCTAGGGTATAATTATCAAGACTCTGACGCATGCGAAATTGGGGTCTCACCTCGGCTCGCCGTCCATAAATAAAGTAAAATGACCGCTGGTGGTGGGAGGAACACGGCGCTAATGAATAAGGACCCTGGCAGCGTGCAGTTGAAGTGCAAAAATGCAGCCTGAAGAAACCACTCGATCAGTTCTGAGGGGATATTTTCACGCTCTTATTTCGTTACAAACTTTGTACTTGAGTTTTTTTTAACGTCTGGTGTATTTTTCATAACAACAGAATAACACACTCTCAGAGACTCGATATCGATCCTCTGAGAGTCCAAGAGTTAATGCTCGAATGTATCTTAGTATAATGCTATTAAAATATAGCATTTTCTGCGTTTTTTATCGGCTTAAATTATTTTAATACTCGTTAACTTATCATTTAAACTTTTAAATAATCAGTTGAAATTCATAGAAAACATAATGTAAACAGACCTAATTGATTGTTCAATGTAATAGATGGTAATTTTTTTCTTTCTTTTCGTGTGATGCCTAATATAAGTATTATATGGACCGAATCTTATAATAGTGCAGTTCTAAAAATCTATATAGTAACTCTTTACTTCACTATAATGTTTCAGTACCTACATCAGATAAACAACAAAATTGCGTAATGGATTCAACCTTCAATTTAAAGAAAATCTATTTGTAAGCATTTCCATTAAAACGTAGTAAGCGATCAAATGCGAATAGATCTATTTTTAAATTTTCTTACAATTCCCGAGACAGAACCCATCGGAATTCTGATCTAATATCAGAACTCAATATCAACATTGACGCCCTATTGTGGCAAGAAGAGCATCAATCCATCTCACTTATGCCGTCTCATTTAATTCATCATCCCAGTGATCGGATTACACAATTGTAAATAAATGTTAAAAATTACCCAACAAGAAATACCAATTTGAATATGAATAGATAGGCGCCACGTAGGCAGGTACATGAAAAAACCGGCCCCAAATAATAATGGTAGACAAATGTCCCCTTTTAGAAACACAATGAGCGACCTCAAAACGATCAATTCACTTTTAAGACATGCTAATTTGAAAGTCTAGAGCTCTTTATACCTATTTGAATCGGTGATGAACGGAATATATAAATAAATCGATTTTTTATATGCTACATTACAGTGCCTAGAGTATTTTACAAGATCTGTAAAAAGTAACTAACTAAGTAGCTAACTTATAGTATTTTTATCCAAAGCACTTTAGGTGCTTTGGATAAAAATACTATAAGTTAGCAAGCTGTAGATAATTTCCCTATTCATCTAAAAAGTTATTGTGGTGCACAAATCAAGTAGTGACAATTCAAGAGTCACTAATAGTTCCCGTGCGCCCGCGATGAGTGACGATATAAGAGAAGGGTCTGGTAGTCTCGCAGGTAGGTTGGGTGGCAGCTATTATTTAAATTAATTGGACATAAAACGATGAGCGGCGAACCGGAGAGCGTGTCGCCCGATGTGTTGGACTGCTGATTCCATCGTGGTCGCACTAAATCTGCCATTCAATGTTAGACTCTTTATATGAACAATACTATTGATTTAACTGAATACAATTATCATATGTCTAAGAATACACGAATTCAAGATCATAATTGAGTTATTTTGGCTCGTTTCCGAAACAGACATAGGCCCAGTAGCACAGACGGTAGACAAAATTTGTCTTTCCCATGTTTTACCTACATAGACATGATGACACTAAGTAAGAAAGTGACACAATAATGTCCAAAAAGAAAAAAGTCCAAAGTCAATGTGCATTAATAAAAATTGCCAATGATAAAACAGTCCAAAACGGGGAAAGCCAATTTTTTCTACCACCCGTACATAGGCTTTTCTGTATGCCAGTTACCTGCTTTCCTACGCCTACTGTAGACAGACTGCTCTGTGAGGTGAAGGCTCTACCTACCACTGCAGCCTCATAGATAGTTTGTTACTAGTGTAAATAAACAATTTAAGAATAAAATCCAGGCAAGAGGGAAAGAGAGAATAAATAATGTATGATACAAAACGTAGATCTGTCAAAGTGTGCATACGTTTATGGCAACATAAGGCATAAGGCATCAGCGTGTGCGCGGGAGTCGCAGTGCGGTCTCGTCGTGCGATCGCTATCGCCCGTCGCCGTGTCGACTCCACAATGCCATCTTTTGTGTTCCGACACGATAATTTATTGCCACAAACACTGAGCTTACAAACCGTCGGAGATAACTCTGCGATTTTGAAATTAATACGGACACGCCCTTTATAATTTTTATATATATTTTGAGCACCGCGTCAATTTGAAATTGATTTAATTGCGGAAGTAGACAACAATAACTTGATGTGGTGACTTCGAGCATCATAGTCGATTGTGATATTTGCTTTAGGGTCATAACCCATCGTCATGGCATCAAAAATGACATCAAATGAGATGTCCATTAAAATGTGCCATAATAGCATTTATAATAGTGACAGAACATCAACAGCTATTTAAATATTAAGTAGAAGATATTGAAAACTTGTTACATAATAATGAATGGTTTTGTGGTATTTCACAACATCAGTGCGAAATGCCATCGTTGTATTGCACTATGTAATTGCGTCTGGTCATGTAAAACTTTAACGGACACACTAATTAGGTAATTATCTATTATTTATGTATAGGCACATATTATGGGTACCTAAAAGATTTAAACACGCAAACAAAACAACATAAACGACTCTTCGCTTTGCATAAATGGAGAACCAAACAAGGGAAACTAAAATCTATTGGTAATATCCAGCTAGGTACCTACTGAAAGTAAAACAAAGACATACCTCAAAACTATTTTCTCTCCGTCGATAATAATGCACTATCACAAGACGAGTAGGCGAAGTGTCAAAGAACCGTAGGTATATAGAAATTCTCTACAATAATAATATATTAGTAAGAAAACTCTCGCTTCACTGAAAACATGTGCAGAACTTATTAAATATATTATATACCAACGTTTACTTCTAAGCAATTCTTGGGTATACCATTTCCCTTGAATTAACTATATTTAGAGTTGAAATAGCGTTACGTAATTCCAAACGTGAACGGCATCAATAAACAAATGTAGATACTACCTAATACTACCGTATTCTTTAAATGTTTCTAGATATCTGAGAGTTCATTTCAGGCCAACGCATCGTGCATTTTAATAGTTATGACCGGTGCCCGGGCAGTCATATTAAAACAATGAACAATAACTTTATATTTATGTCTCATTGGTTGGCAAAATTACTGAACCGGCGTCATTTTATCTTTGCAAAATTTAGGACTTTATGCGACAGTAAACTTATGTAGGATCTGTCACTTTCATCTGCAATTCCAGCATGACATCACCGACGACGGATATTTACAATCATTGCAGTGTTATTACAGGTAAGGTGATTTGTAACTCCTTATTCAAAACCGTAAGTATTTCTGCCTGTTAATAGTTAATTCAATATTTAATTTGCGAAAACGGATGTTGAACTTTCTCGCGACAGCTAACAATAAAACAATAACGGACGTGAAGGAGCCGCAAGTGTGCCTTATCAGAAGTAGCGAGTCGATCGCTCATAGTCAAAATAATGACGTGGACACGGTGGCAACCACGGGCGCCTCGGGGGACCAATTAAACCCATTAGTTCATTAATCGCGGCCGACTCGAAGCATTGTTCTGCCGGGGACAATCGTCGCTAGACCAAATAACGACGGCTCCACTTACCTGAATAACCTACGTTACATCGAAAAAAACTAAACTGCCGATAAAGTATTGCATTTCAATCTCACATCCGACGACTAATCCAAGGTAGCGAATTTAAGATGTTTATCGATTTGTACTATACAAATAGTACAGAGCCTAATTTTTCCATGTTATTCATCATCATCATCATTAACAGCCTGAAGACGTCCACTGCTAAACATAGGCCTCTCCCCGGGAGCGCCACTTAGAGTGGCTGCTCGCCTCCTGCATCCATCGGCTCCCCGCGGCTTTCACCAGGTCGTCGGTCCACCTAGTGGGGGGCCGGCCTACGCTGCGTCTTCCAGTTCGTGGTCGCCACTCGAGAACCTTTCTTCCCCATCTGTTGTCAGTTCTACGAGCGATGTGGCTTGCCCATTGCCATTTCAACTTGCTAATCCTAAGAGCTACATCGGTCACTTTAGTTCTGCGGATCTCCTCATTTCGGATCTTATCTCGCAGGGAAACACCTGGGGGGGGGATGTTATTGCGTTGAATGAATATTTTATTTGCATATGACCAAGGTGAATCAAAATTACCTGAAATGTTATAGTCCAGGGGCCGTACTGTGAGCTCTTAGCGCGATACAAATCAGACCCTATATTGAATCGCTTTGTTTTTTCGTATGAAGATTTTGACAAGCTATCCAATATAAGGTCTGCTTTGTATAGCACTAAGAGCTCACAGTACGGCCCCAATAGTGGATAGATAGTAAACTGCATGCAACTTGTAAATAATGTTAAATCAAAAAGATATAACTGGAGTATTTAAAAATAAGTGAGATGCAAATGGATTTAAATGCAAGTGAGAACGGGACGAGAAAACAAGCTGCGTGAGAACAAATCGTATGCGGTTGAGGCTTCACATAGGCCGAAGCCGACCGTAACCGCGGCTCTATAAATACTGCCATTGCTACAATACAAATGCATTCCTATTGCGCGGTAGCCTGTAAATTAACCTTATGTCAAACGCGTAATTCGATATCAAGACATTCAATGTAAATTTTATTTAGAGATGAATACAACTGCGAAATTTGAATATAAAACGCAGCAATTTAGAATTATGCAAAGCTATTTGCTCTAGATATTATGAAAATGTTTCATAAGTATGAAAGGCAATCAGTGTGGCAAATAGGTTATACCAAAATACCCCAGATAATATAATAAAATACCAAAACAGATAGGAATAAAACGTTTGACTGAAACTGGCTGCTTTACGAATCATTGTTTCCACACAAGTGAATGTTTAATGTTCTTAGCGTGTGTTATGTGCTTGCTTGTAACACTATTACAGTACTATTCGTTGTTAGTAAACAACCGGAAAAGGCATCCACTGGTTGCGACACCCGAGGTATATGCAAACGATTGTTTGCGAACATTCTCCAACTCGGTGGCGGATCATAAACTACCGAACATACGAATGCACGCATCGATGCTTTTCCATATAAACAATAAGCCCATAAACCAAAACCAATTACATGCCATCGGCGCTTTTAACAACAAGCGTACTTAAAAATGTAAATTGATAATTAAAATATAAATAATAAATATGTGTGGACATTTCACACAGCGCTATCTAGCCCCAAACTAAGCATAACTTGTACTATGGGAACCAGATAACTTATACACTTATACACTTTACTTATATACTTTTTTGTTTGTAAATACATACATAGAATACAATATAACACCCAGACGGAGAAAAACATCTATGTTCATCACACAAATTTTTGTCCCGGGTAGGAATCGAACCCACAGCCCTCAGTTCAGAAGGCAGGGATACTACCAACTTAGCTATCGGGCCCGTCAAAAATTGAATTTACTCTTTGGGTATCTCATTAAAATTCCGAACCTGTGTACATAGATAAGTGATTAAAATGCAAAAATTCAGGAAGCATAATTTACCTAACACCTGAACACACATAAACATCAATGGGTCGGAATGTAGGACGAGCACCGAGGGGAACGCTCCTGAAACACGGAGCAGGTGAAACGTAGCGGAAACCGACGAAACATTGTAAGCGACGAGAGAAAATGTGTTTATTGTTATTGAGCAACGCGTTTATCTTAAAGTGTGCCCGACTGAAGCAGTTTATCAATATATTAGTCGTTAAGATCTAAACGGTTGTCGGGTGACTAGCTATTTCCTAAGCTTTTCCCTTGAACTCGACCGCGAAGCGCATGGTTGGAACTACGAGAGGCATTTATTCACGGTCGCCGGCGTACCTAGTCACTGCTATAGTTATACGTAATCCTGCCTTATGGTATTTTTAACAAAATATAAATGAAAACGCTTTTCTGGAACTTTCCAGTAATTTGTAAATTTTTAACGAATGGAATGCTTTCAAAGTACCTACAAACTTGTATTTTTCCGTGCAATCAAAACATATTACTCAAATTTAATGTAGACTCCTGATAAAATCTCAAAGGTAACAACATAAAAGATCCATATGGATGGACACGAATTATGTTAGTAATAATATAAACAATTGAATCACGATCAGCGCCCACAATGAGTTGCACTACACTTGTAAACGGGTATATCCTTCACGCTGCAAGTTTAAATTATACCAATACAAAGCGAAATGATGCTAGTTTATTTTTTCTTATGCAAATTACCATCAGTAGCAAAGTTCAAACATCGCAAGTCTATTGTGTTTATTATAATTGCGTAATAATGTCTCCGATCGGATACGAATCGACAGTGAAAGTTACAAAGCGTATTTTCGCAACTCATTCATAGAACCAGCTCAATTTGCGATTATAATTCGCAGAGACAAAGAATGATTCATAAACGAGTGTTACTACAGGATGGTTACGATAACAAACATTGCACACATTCGCACACACTTGCGAATTGACTCCAACACAAGAATGCACTTTACCTTCCAGCGAGGTCTCAATCGGTAATTTTTTATATGTTATTACGGACGACAAACGGCGATATACATGACATACGACATTGGGAGATTAATTTCCGATGTGGCAGATTGTCACTTTAATTTATGATCGACCATTGTCTTTTAGTGACGTCATTTTATGCAAGCCTTCGCAATGTCAGCTGATTTAATCAAAGAGAAATTGAAAAAATAAGTTGTTAGTTAAGTTTTGGCGGGAACGCGGAAAAGTTCACGTGGTTGCATTGTTTAATTTTTCAAAACTTTTGCTTTTTCTAGTGTTAATGTTTAAAATTGGTGGCGTTTTACGCATTAAGTGCTGAATTACGAGCATGAGTGAGGGCAAGTGATATAATGTGGTGAAACGTGATTTTTCGTGCTGCTTCCAAAACTCCATAGAAGCTTCTAGTATAGTTGCCACCACTTTGCTGGAGCATGACTTAGACTGGACTATGACCACCTGACTTATACTACTGGACTATGACTATGACTAGGACATGACTTTGCGTGAAATATTTTATAACACGATGAAAATATAATACTTGACACTGGCTAAATACACTATGTGTGGAACCAAAATATAAGAAAAAAAAAAAGTTGTTAGTTCCAAATTTTGAAATTGCAAATATTTTTTCGTTTTTTATTCGTTTGGTATCATAACTTGACATCTATTAAAAATGTCTGATGTCAATGTAATGATAACTGTGATTAATGTTTGCCAACGTTCATTTAGCACGTATAATGCATATAGGTCACTATTAAAACGCTTTTCATTTCTAGGTGAAAACTAATAGCTTGTTACATTATTTCATATTGTAGACCACAATGGCTTATGCGCGCGGTGCTGACCCAGAAGGCTGTTATATCAACCGCCCTAACTAGTGGCCACCGCGATCTTCTTGTGTTTCAGCCCACCGCACCGCAGCCAGGCACCCCCGGTCAAAGACCTGACGTGTTCCTTCAATTCTGCCACAATTTGTCGCACAATCAAAATCATTTATAGGCGTTAAATCGGCTCTTAAACGGTACTATAAAGCAGATATAAAGAACTCATAAAATGTTAATGCATTTTGTGAAATCGTCATAGCTTTGTCGCTTTACTGACATCCTAAAGACAAATGCAATTTATACCGCTCAACCACACATCGTTATACATTCGTCATATACTAAAATTTATGGGGAAACAGAACAATTGTGATGAGATATTACACAGATACGCGTAGCATCCCTTATCGGTTTCATTGAACTTCTAAAAATATGTAACAAAAGTATGTGGGCACTTTATTTAGACGTGTCTGTATGTATGGTGCGACGTCTTGAATAGTCATATTTAAGCGTTAAGTATGCGTGTCTTTTAGAGGGCTGTCAGTGTTACAAAGGTCTGTCGGCCAGAACAGCGCTGGGTGGAGCTAATAAACTATTTGAGCAGAGGCCTCGTGTTGACACTGGCGTTTCACACCTGAACAATGCTCCTCGTTTGCATTAATGTAAATTAGGTTAGGCCCGCCGCAGCCGCCGCCGCGCCTACATTCAATTAGACGTGCCCTAAAGTAGCGCATGTGTGCATATGTAAACGCAGCTAATAGCGTGTACCTAACAACTTCCACACTCTTTAATGATCTTCCGAAGAACATATTGATGCAATCGCATCTTTTTACGGTACGATAATAACTGCGCCCGTACATTCAAGAGATTCTTTGCCGTTAGTCTGTCTTTCTCCAATAAAGATACTCATCGATCTTATCGCGGCATGAAATTGGGCTTTGCTAGCCTTATCATAATTTTATGGCATATAATCTCTATTTTTTATTCTTATGTTGTAGCTGTAAGATGGTATTCTAAAGATATTTTCAACAGTTTGCTTATAACTTCTGCCAGAGTTATTTTCTTTCAGTGTGTTCTCTGGTGTAGTTATGTTCTTAAATTGCAATAAGTCTGCCACATTTTGAGTTAACTGTGTAAAACTGAAATGCTGCAAGATTCACTGCATGCCCCGTTGCACTGGCTTCAGGCCAAGATAGTTCGCTTGCCATTGTCGCCACGCTTCGTGCTTTAGGTTATTTTTTATTTCCTTTTTTATCTTCCAGGACTTGTCTACTGTCTTTAAAATGGATATTACTTACTTGTTTTACAGACGCTTATTTTAGTGTGGATATTGAGTTTATGCATCTATTTGGATTTCGTTGTTTATGTAAATTTTTTTAATGATTTTCTTCTTTCCTTTAAATTATTAATTAGAGTCATAAATACGCTAATTACAAAGAAGCCAATCAATAATTTAGGTACCTACATTATGCACAAATTTGCACTAATTAATTTCAAATTCCAGTTTACTATTAGTATTGAAACAATTGGGTTCGATGGTTGTCTAAAAATAAGGAGAATTGGAGGCCGGGTGTGGTGTCAAAGACTGGAGCGCTGCGCATCGTCCGTCAACACGCCCGCACCAGCGCTCGCCGCCGCCGGCGCGCGCCTCGCGTAAACACCGCCCGCGCCATACACAACGTAACCAAACATTCGCATATCCTCAAAACTACAGACGCCACTTCCTCAACCGACTCCTAAAATGTATAATATGGCAATCGTTAATTATGGCATAAAATGCGAAACCAGCTTGCGAAAAATACAACTCCAAAAAAATCAATAAACCGCACCATTAACATTTCCGAACGTCACAAATCACACCAACAAAATGCGAGATCTGTAACCGAAAAAAGATCTATGTTGGGAATGATTTTTTTACAGGGGAGCGGACGAGTCGCACGCGCGGCGCGATTGTGGCTGTGTGGTCCTCGCTAGCCACTTTGTAAATAGCGCGGTTTACCTTTTTCAACTTTTGTGTTTTGTTACCTTTTGTGCTGTTGTAGGGCCAATATTACCATAGCTATTTAGGCTCGTCGGATAAATAAATACGCCATTTATCATGATAGATAACCGATGCACGTGAACGTCGTCGCGTCACAGCGTTCAGATGTTCGGAGATTCGGCCCGGTCAAACATTAATGTGGTGATTTATCTTTGCATTGTCTTCTGGAGATACACCTTTTATAAATGTAGATGGTACCTACATTCTTTTCTTCCTGAGATACTTGATTGGGTTCGTTATTATCTGGTAACATAATTATTGTCCTCAAGCGTCGTAGGCCTGCTACGAAATAATTCAAGTCAACTGAATATTATATTAATGTCTTCGCTATATTTTAACAAGGAATTTTAAATTAGTAGAATAGCAGATCAACAGGTTATCGAAAATGAAAAGTCCATAAGTCCGAAGCCGGCTTGTGAAAAATCTGAAAGAATTAGGAAACTGCTACGAAAAGCCCAAAGACAGATAAATAAAAACTTTGCAAAACTTCGCTGTACACAATGACAGATGGTGCACTCAAGACATCCTCCGTGAATGCAAGCGTCATCAGACCCATATCCAATTGCGGCACAATAAATTCAGCCAAACCGCAGACTCTTTCACAATATTTGTATCGGGTCATTGCGACAAAAAGGGCCGAAAGGGCGGCCCTCGGTGAATGAAGGGAAGGTAAATAAATATAAATAAAGGTGATGGGGTAGGGGCGCGGGGGGTGCCAGCATCCCGCGGCGCTTGCGCAGGTTCATAGTAACTGCTCCGTGAGCTGTGACGCAGCGGCGTGCGGTAAGCAGACGGCCATTTCTAAACGGCTTTTGATATCTGGTCTTTAGGCATTTAAAGGACTAAGAATGTTTTGTAGAAAAGTAATCTTTTTGGGTTAGACCAGAGTCTTATAAAGTAGACCAGACATGCCCTGGGGTTTCCATCATTCATTAATATGTTGTGAGTTCGTAAGTTTTAGATAGCAAGGAAATAATTTCATTCATTATGTCGCTTTTTTTGGTCATTCCTAAAGCAATCCGTGAACCGTCAAAAACATAATCTACCTAAGTATATTTATGTCAATTAAAGCCAAAGATGCAAATCCATTTCACACTTGGAAAACACCTTGTGAAAATCCAATTATAGGCTCATTGTTCTCAGTACGGGGTTGTCACACGTCATTAAACGGGCCCAATGAGCGTCGTAAAAGTATTGGTGATCGCCTGAACCAGCGACTGCAATCATGTACCACCAATTACGGCCCTGTACCCAGCGTCGCGCACATTTATTGGGTGTAAGATTTAAGTGCCGTTCGACACGCTGAGTTCGGCCCTGCCTGATTTTTACGGCCACTTAACTCCCTTGAAGAGCCTTTCTAAGTGAAATGCCCAGATAAACACTGTTTTCTGTTTCACAGTTTACGAGAAACAGGGAAATTTTAATTATTTATTGGATTTTACTAACTTAATGTATCGACAAATTGGCATGCTAATTATTTTCTAAGTAATAGGCAACGCACCGGCAATGCCCTTGGTGTTGCAGATGTCCATAAGCGGCGGTGAACACTTACCATCAGGTGGGCCGCCTGCTTGTTTGTCACTCATTACATAAAAAAAAAGATCGAAGGATACCTACGTGCCTAAATATTGCACCATTTCTTTGAGTTATTAAGTATTTATTATAATTGCGTTCTACAATAATTAAGTATTTTATAGGTATATACTTATTTTGTCTTAAACACATAATTAAAAATGCCAAATAATTATGTTTCCTGCGAAGTCAGTATAGATAAAAAAACACTTAATTCATAAGCACTTGTAAACAGCATAAATGAGTGGAAAGTCTCAGAGAATTCGAGAAGATGAAGAAGATAAGTCACTAATAAAAAAGTGCTTTTCAAGAGCTTTTGGTGGACTGTTCTTTGTAGCTTTACCGGACGGAGATAATAAACGTTAACTAACAAATAATTGTTATAATAAAGTATGAGATACCATTTACATCTACCTTTCCTCATTCTTCTTTGAAGTTTCTTATCTACAAACTTGCTTACGATCAAGCATAATAAGTCTATTCCAATCCAAAGGATCTTAGTTATATCTTTCAACAGCTACTTTGGTTATGAACTAAATTGCGATTTGCTTGAAATATTTATTCAACGTTCAAAGCCTAAAGTAAATACATTATATGATTGATCTTGTAATCGTTAGTTCACGCCGGGTGATTCACCTTTATAACCATTTTATAGGCGATGGATCAGTGTTGCGAAATGTAGGAAGAGAATTGATACCATTTGGATGTGATAAATCAGTCATATCCATCGGGACGGAGCCGCCGGATAACGTTGGTGAGCGTATTTTATGTTTTATGATACAAATAAGTACTAAATATTTTTGAAGCGACAAGTCACTCATGCTAAAATATAGTAGGTACCTACCTACACACACACACATGTAGTAGGTACCTATAAGTAAGTAGGTACCTACCTAGGTACCTACTGATTCTAAAAACATGTGTACTGACAGCGACCTATACCTACTGAAGTGCAAAAAATTGTACAAGTCACGTACCTATTATATTATATGCTAATAAACAAAGTATAATGTGACAGACCCAAGTGAAATGAAAGTCGTAACCACAGATGAATAGGGTTACTTTGTTAGTTCTCGTTGTTAGTCGATTAGAAATGATGACCTGAGTAAATAAAATTTCGTCCAATAGTAAATCTCAATAAAAGGGCTTTCATACTTATGTAAGTAATACAACTCCTCTCCCAAATGGCTTTGTTTCAAAAGATTGCCTATTTCTGCATTTTCAAAGTTCCCTAATTCGGTTTACGATCGATCGTTGATCGTTGATATATCAAACGAAACGCTTGAAACAGGCTTTATTATGTTTCGTCATACGAAAAATTTAGGCCTCATTTATTACAACTGTATTGACCTTACTGTATTATTAAATGTTAGCCTATCGATGATAAAAAAAATATCTACTCGTAAAATTAAGGAACTATATCTCCCGATATTCTATTTTCTGCGTTTTGTTAAATCAAACTCTTAATGAACAAAATATGCGATACTCGTCAAAGACGCAGTGTTAGTTAAGATACCGGGGATACCGCGTATAGTTTTATTATGTTTGTGAGTGGAGGATTTATAATAAGTGGGAATGTTGTCTTAGTCGTTTGTTTGTGATTCCATAGCCCGTGCCTCTAGCATTGACTGAGGTTTGACAGATAAGACTGAGATAACCACCAGCTGTACCAGGACAAATATTTGCAGCAGTAATTACAACAAGCCCGCCGCTGACACACGACACTAGTGCAAACATGGTGCCGCTTTTTGCGATGACTTTGCTTTTTAATATTAATTTTCTTTCAAATAACTGAGCAAACATAGACTTTGAATATTTGAAATGCCGAATACTTCGAATTTCGACAACCGAAGATCAAAAACAAAAGCTTAGGAATCATGATCAAAGGTATTAGACACAACTGTTGAACTTTTATTTTCGATAGGAAACTAAACAGCATAAATAACAATAAAACCACAATAGCGTTGGCAATCAGTAAGCTTTTCCGACTACAGGATGGAAGAATCATCACTCTCTACACCCTCACTTAGGTATTACTCATGAGACACATTGCACATTACTCATGACACGACCAAGATTTACGCAAAGGTATTAGCACACCCGTGTTTACATACATCACGACTGTTTACGTTACAGAGAGAGATGCAAATCGTTAATTTATCGCCACCTTAAGAAGAAACTATATAAAGTAAACCGCAAACACAGGTCAGGTTCAAAGACCTATCACTCGAACAGTTTGGCGTGTGTTTGAACAAGTGTTCCACGGGCGCAAGTTGCAAACGTTAGAGGGCTTCTATACCAGGCATTTCATATTTCAAACCTTTACTTGACTCAGATCATCATCATCATCATCATTAACAGCCCGAAGACGCCCACTGCTGAACATAGGCCTCCCCCAGGGAGCGCCACTTAGAGCGGCTGCTCGCCTCCTGCATCCATCGGCTCCCCGCTACTTTCACCAGGTCGTCGGTCCACCTAGAGGGGGGCCGGCCTACGCTGCGTCTTCCAGTTCGTGGTCGCCACTCGAGAACCTTTCTTCCCCATCGGTTGTCAGTTCTACGAGCGATGTGGCCTGCCCATTGCTATTTCAACTTGCCAATCCTAAGAGCTACATCGGTCACTTTAGTTCTCCTGCGGATCTCCTCATTTCGGATCCTATCTCGCAGGGAAACACCGAGCATTGCTCTCTCCATAGCTCGTCCTCACTTGACTCAGATACGTAGTACTAAACATCTATATCAGACTCGAATCAAACAATTCGGACTATTGTAACAAAGCAACTTCGACAATGCCTAGTTAATGATAAAACAATACTTAGATCAACCAAAAGCAAATAAGGTCAAGGAAGACAATTGATTAGATAAGATTGATTGATTGATTATATTGCGATTAGAGTTCCAGCAATCCATTTAAACCTTCAATTGTAATCGCTACGAGACATTTGTCTCGATATTTCTGTTAAATTATAACTTGTTAAGTTATTGTTCAATAAGTGTGAAAGGATCTTTTGCTTGCGAGTTTGCTCAACAAGACTTGCATATTGACTAACCATGGGTAATTACCCGTCCTACACTATGTTAGTAAAACAAAGGTAAATAAATTATTTTCACATGTTTCAACAGTGCATTAAGATATCTTAAAGTCTAGGCACTTGTGTAAGGAAACAAATTATTTAAAGAATCACTATAATCTTGCTTCACCGTTATCACGCTTTTGAAATCAAGAGGTAAAAAAAATCTTACTGATTTTAATAAATTGTGATTTCCTGCATAAAAACTCTCGTCTCAGATTAATGATTTTACTTATTCGATTAATATGAAATAACAGCTATTTACAGTATAAATTGCACAGTTGATATAAGGAACGTCAACCGTTGCATGACAAAGGTTAGCACCTAAATGGTCACAAAATAATACTTAATAATTATTATTTTATCAATATTTCATGCTTGCTAAAAAATTGGAAGCGTTGCACAACTAAACCCATAAATCGATTCCAAATGAAGTGTTTATATCTGTCTATATTAATAGCTTCCAAAGTGATTTAACTAGTCATAACTTCTAATCTCGCGTTCACCATCAGATAACAGATAATCCTACATTTAAACATGTAACTAGCACAACTTGCACCACTCGTAAAAGTACCATTTTCAAAACAAATATTCTGATCTTTTAAATATTTTACAATGATCAAGCTATATTTGTGTTGGGATACAATCAGGCCTTTGAAGAAACGCGATGGTTAATACGGCTGTTAGGCGATCTTTATAACATTTTATAACGCTGTAAACCCACCGTAGAATTTTAGGATTAATTTGATTATAGTCAATTATTCACAAAGCGATCAGGGCTCGTTTCGTTTTTAGGGTACAGTAAATGAAATCGCATTATACCTTGAGTGCAAGAACGACTAACTTTGAATGCAGCTATCTGTACTCAGCATTCTAAAGAAGAAGTTCCTGTTTTTGTTTTTTTTTTTTTACCACTTTATACAAATTTTGATTTTGACTTATAAAAGTGCTAGTCAACTGATGAACTGATGAAGTAAGTAGGTACCTACTATCTGTAAATAGATCATCACTGTTAGTGAACAGCAACAACATCAAACTTTTAATGAATAGGTGTTATTTTACATGCTTAATCAATTTCTAAATTATTTTGCAACGCTAAAAGTACGATAAAAATTATGTGTAAAAATTTTTTTGCTACTTTCGTTGCAGACCGTACTTTACACAATATTCAGTTGGCAGCATTTACCCACTGTTTTAGTTTGAAAAATTTAGCTTTTTACCAGACTACCAAAAAGGAGGGTTATTGAAGTTATGAGTTATGAGTTTGACTGTCTATGTATGTATGTATGTATATATGTATGTATGTATGTTCATATGTTCCCTCGTATCTCCTAAATTACTTATCTTATTTGAAACAATAAGGTGTCAATCGATAGATCTTAACACTCTGCGTGTCATAGGTTATATAAAGTTACATTGAATTCAATATGGCAGTTATATTTAAAAAAATTGCGGACTAAAACATATATTTTTTCGATAAACATGTCATGTTTGGTATCAAATGAAAGGGCTTTATGAGTACGTTTCGAATATGTATAATTGTTATATCTATGTGTAACTATGTATAGCCTACGAATGAAAATAGGTGCGAACTTTCTGGTTTTGTTGTTCCCTGGTTGTGCCTAAACTACCCATGATATTTTATCAAATTTGATACCAATCGATGCGTATTGACACTTTGGGAGACATAGGGTACATTAAATTATACTAAACCCAATATGGCCAGTTTTATGACCTATCCATTCCACCTCATAGTAAGAAAATTTGCTAAACATTAGACAAACAGCCGAAATCATTCGTGTAGTCGTAAAAATGGGCACAGTTATACATTGAAGTGTACTGATGAATATACTAAAAATGTCCAAGGGTGGGGGTAAGTAGGGGGAGGGGAAAGGGTTTGAATATCACTTTTTTCGGATATTTGCTTATATCTTATATCTCAGAAACCTTTAGGATTAGTATTACAGTTACTTCTGTGAAATTAAATTATATTATATCCGCCAAAAAAAGATTCTATCCATTTTTACTGTAAGGTGAACACTTTAGGAATTAAAAATTGTTGGAATTTAAAAAAAATTCTTCCGCTCACGTCAGTTCAACGCGCAACTGCGTAGCGCTTGTAAAGTTGTAGCATAGATGATATAAGTAGGTACCTACTTAAAAGTATAATAATAAAATTTAAAATCACTAAACACACACTTTTGCACATAGGTCAGTGTATCAAACCATTAGTTATACTATACAACACCCCTTCATTTGGGCGAGGGTAAAAATGCCATCATAAATAATTAGGTAGTAGGGTTTTAGTTTTTGAACTCTATCTTGTTATAAATATAAACCAACAATAAATGCAACGGAACCCAATCGTATTGCGCCAGATTGACGCTTGCCTGATTTATTTATCCTGCGCTAATAAGCCGAAAAGTATCTAATTTGAGCGGCGGTGTCTTTGCTGCTAACAAATTAAACCACTTTAGCGTATCAATAGGTAATGAAACAAAATCAATATTAACAATCGATAATTAAGTGGCTCTAAAGCGATGCCATCCTATAAAGCCTTTATTTGATTATCTACCTACCCAGTTACTTATAGAGCCTGAGAATTTAAATGAACCTCGTTTTTACGTAACTTAATGATTATAATGAGCCGTCACGTGTTTTAATATTTGAGGAGATGTCAAACAGTGTAATCCAGAGATTACTTCGGATTTTTAAAACGTAGATAAGTAATGTGAGTGTGCGTGTCGTTAGCTACGGCTGCGCTATCTGCGCGCGCGCAGTAAAAGCTCATTGTAACTCGAGCCTCAAATACGAAATTGAATAATGCTGACCTATCCCGCGACCGCCTTGCTCATAAATCACCGAGATATTTATGTCCCCTCACCCCTGCGCGTCTCCCGCACCCCCCTACGCATCCGAACCTTATTCGCGCTCAGGGATATAAAATATTAAATAAAAACCAACATAAACTGGTAATTCCGATTGGAACCGAAGGAGCGCCGGCACAATGCGGTCAGATTCCTATCCTGCGGCTTGAAAGACTAGCCAACCAGTCAATGGAAACCTTCAGAATGGAAAAACTGATAGTTGTTCTTCTCTATTGGTAAAGCAACACTCCGCGTGCTTTGGTTTAAAAATAAATAATAGGATACACGACCGCAGCCGTGCAAGTAGCCTACGTTGGAATTTGTTTCTTTGCACTTGCAGGCAAGTGAAATTCCGTGTTGCTGGGCATGGTTTTAGAATAATACATGTACTTTACTGTGGGAATGGGAGTTCAAGCAATTATTTGTAAATACAGATCACAGGCTTTTTGAGCAGAATCACATCAAATTCGAGCTGTCACCGCGCTGGTTACGCAACACATCTGACCGGGACGGAAAGAACATCAGACATTTCTCTATAAAGCATCTGGCATGTAACGTACCGCTTCCCGTGCGCATTAGCTTTACTTATATTCCCTCTTATTTATGAGAAATAAATAATACTATTAGACGGAGATACCGATTCCTGATAAAAAGTGGGCCCGAGTTAAATGGGAGGCTCGGTGGAGGCAGAAAGAAAGTAATGGAGGCGCATCGAACCGGTTTGGAGATTTTTACGAATGCAAGGCTGCTGAGCTCGGTCGGGCTATGTGCTGCCCGGGGCGAGCACATAACATCTCCGCCGGTGGATTCGCGCCGGCCTTTCTTCCACGCACACACGTTCGCCCGCGCCGCCGTCGCCGCATCGCCTCAACCTCTACCTCCACAGCCTTCGATTATTATCTGCATATAACTGGATTCCACGTAAAGATACCTACGTACAGTCATTAAAATATTTGCCACACAATTTGTTCATACGCTTGAGTTATTATTTGCATATAAGTAGTGCAGCGTAGGTAGGTTTACAATAGCAACTTTCCTTGAGAAGTCAACCACTATTTCAGGATTTGGGTTGAGTAGGATTGATATATGATCACAATATCGCGGAACGAGTTTCGATTTGGAGCCGTGAGTGTAAACACCATGTCTAGAGTGCTAAAGAAATCGGTGGATGTAAGACTTGCGATTGACAACACAATCAACTGGTTTTAAACTTTAGCTTTGAAATAGTAGCAGCTTCAGTAAACATGTCATATTTGATTTTCGCGATGAATGCTAATGCAGTTTTTGTACTCGTCAAACCGTGGTTTCAGTATCCTACATTATACCTACATATTATACGATAAACAGGCTATCTTGCATTTAAAGCCAGGATGAACCTATCGTATTACACGCAAGGACAAATTACAGGTTTAAAGTGTAACACCCAGCCTCTTTAATCATTGCTTTGCAGGGTTCCGTGGCCAAATAGTAAAAACGGGACCTTGTTTATTGAGTACTAAGCCCCTGTATTCGTCTGTCTGTCTAATCGTAATTTATGTATCTGACTAAAATTTCACAGAATAATGAGTTTTTACGGCAAACGCTATTATAGTGTTACCAAGTTATCTGTGAACTGAGGAGCGTCGCTGCATTCGCACCAGTGCTGCCATTTTATGAATCCGACGGATTTCGTCATATTCATCCATTATTCTATTATCAGTACATCTTTTAACATAGTTGGATGTGTTTTAGTAGGTAGGTAAGTAAAATATGATCTGTCCGCCCTGTAAGACTTAATTTATTTAATGGAAATTATGTGGTTACTTTTCATCATTATTTTTATAAAACTTCACGCAGGTGTACTGCCAGGTACAGCTATTAGCTAATTAGTAATATAAAATATAAGACAATCCATGTAAATATTACTGGGGAACAATATACACATGATATTAACAATGTTAATTTCACTCTGATAATTATTATACTAACTAATCTGGAACAAGGAAATCCGCAGAATAACCAAAGTGACCGATTTAGCCCTTAGAATTAGCAAGTTGAAATGACAATGGGTAGGCCACATCGCTCGCAGAACTGGCAACCGATGGGGAAGAAAGGTTCTTGAGTGGCGACCACGAACCGGAAGGCGCAGCGTAGGCAGACCCCCCACTAGGTGGACCAACGACCTAGTGAAAACCGTCGATGCAGGAGGCGAACAGCCACTCAAAGTGGCGCTTAGAGTGGAGGACTATGTTCAGCAGTGGACGTCTAGCAAGGAATAGTACCTAACTATTTCATAGTAACTTCAAAATAAATACAGTAAAAATGGTATAGGTACGAGATTTTTTATGTACAAGTTTATAGATTGTGTATTGAATGTACCATATTTTATTTGGCAGCGCTGCTACGAGAATAAAATTCGGTATATATGGCAGCCCTAAATTACAATATGGCGGCTGTAGTTCCATTTTCTGCCAGTTCACAGATAAGTTGGTCAGACTATACTAAGGCTCCGCTGTCCGTCTGTCTGTCTGTTTGTCTGTCCGTCCGTCCGTCTATCACCAGGCTGTAGGTCATAAACCGTGATAGTTTGACGATTGATATTTTCACAGATGATGTATTTTTGTTGCAGCTATAACAACAAATACTAAAGAGCATAATAAAATAAATATTTAAGGGGCTCCCATATAACAAACGTGACTTTTTTGCTCGTTTTTATAGATAATAGTACGGAACCCCCGCACGCAGGTCCGACTCGCACATAGCCGGTTATTTATAACTATAGAACTTATTAAACTGATATACCAACCAGGTAACGAGTAATCGTATCGAACGTCATTTGTGTCCATGATATTCGATCTTTACTTTTAACCTACCTACTTATATTAGTACCTTTTCCAATATTCGATATTGCGGTAAACCAAAGTAACTAATGAGTTTCAAAGTTGGTTGACTGACGTAACACAGCCAGTAATACTTTGAACTTTCGGATAAACACAGTTTAGTGTTGGCTAATTTTAGTAGCGGGATTACCGATGGGCTGCAGCCGAACAAACTGACCTACATCGATCTGGATGTAGTGGCCATCAATGGCGAATGCGAGTTTGTTTGTCAACATGCGCTGCTGTTTGGCGATCCATTAGAGCGAGGTCGGCCATACGTCGCCGCCTTGTGTATCGTAATCCTGAACCATTATATCGACGGGCCTGATAGCTCAGTCGGTAGTAGCCCTGCCTTCTGAACCAAGGGCTGTGGGTTCGATTCCTACCCAGAACAAACATTTTTGTGATGAACACAGATGTTTGTTCTGTGTCTGGGTGTTATATTGTATTCTATGAATGTATTTAGAAAAAAAAGTATCAAGTATTATATCAGTTATATGGTTCCCATAGTACAAGCTTTGCTTAATTTGGGGCTAGATAGTGCTGTGTGAAATGTCCACACACATATCCACACATATAATAGCTATAATTAGTCGTACCTTTAGAAATCTCCATACCATAGTGACCCACGGCTTCGCTCAGACTTCTCTTCTACGTATCATCGTATCAACGATTATTAGCTTGTTTTCTTCTATATTTAATGACGTACTTATTCCGTGCGATATTTTATTATAACTCTATTAATTAGCTACAGGAACAAAATGAAAGTGTTCATTAAAAAAACTTTTACTTACCCGATTGTAACAAAGTTTTCTTTTTATTTTTAAGTAGATATATTTATATAATAGTAGTAGTTATAATAGGTAGTTTTTTGTTATATAGTTGTTAATTAACTGAAGTTATTAAATTAGTTTTCTAAATTATACACATGAAAGCCTAAAATATTGTTTGGTTAGGTACTAACATCTATTAAATATAACATTTTATTTTGAACAATATAAATCACGATATATTTCATTATAAGGTAGGTAAGTATACAGGATGTAATTTAATTCATTAGCATAAATTGAGCCCATGGTAGTACATCATTTATAGATGATTATTAGAGAGTAAAGAGTGTAAATGAAAATATTTTTATTGTAAGTTATGAAGATTGCCGCGGCGCCTAACACAGTCGGCACGAATGATTTTGATACATTTAAAAGTTTTTATACCTTGTATGTAACAATTAAAATCAGTACTTCATTATTTTAATTAAATTTTGTATTGTAGCATTTGATTTAGTAAGTTATTCCATTTTCTGGAGTTATTATTATTAACAAACCAAAGTGTTAGAATTCAAAAATATTGGTCCACACATGACCGGTATCAGGAGTAAGTACCTAGTTTCAAAGGATGCTAATGAATTCAATTACACCCAGTATAGTATCCAGCAGTATAAAATTTGTGTTGGCATTTTCTAGGCGCGGTTTCTTTGACGACACGTAAATGCGTATACCTATCTCATATTCTCATATATATTATACGATACGCTATGTAGGTAATATTTACCGATCACGATTGTCAATTACTCATGTAAACTCGATTATTGCGGAAATGGTGGTAAAGGTACGTCAATACTACTCAATATTATAGGCGCGCTAATAAATAAATATAATACTTATATTTTGTCTTCTTACTAGGTACCTGATTTATATGTACAGTAATACGTACCACAAACCATATTTAAGTTTTTACGCTTATTCAATCCATATAATTTTTGTACTGTTAGGTATAGATACAGTCAACTACAAATGCTAATACTTATTTAAATCTGGAAATAAAGAAAATTAGAGAATCATCAGCCTTTCATTGTCAGCAATGAAAGCTGCTGCCCATTTCCTGTATATTCCCTTACCCGTAGTGATGGATTAATTAGCATTCGCATTCATTTTTAGCATGTGAAAACTCAATTAGCATTTCGTAATTGAAATGTAGTTGCGAAATTCTGTGATATATGATATTTAATTTCGATTAATTTAGTTAATTTTGGATTTAATTTTTAATATAAAGTTTCATTTGATGTTTAATTTAATTTTCATTTCTTTTTCATTTCATTTCCATTTCATTTCATTTTAGCAAACAGCATAGCAATAGCAATTAGCATGCTAAGACTCGTGAATTAGCATGTTTATGAAACTTACGCAAAATCACATTAATTGCCATCGCTACTTACCCGACTTTTCCAGCACCCACAGACAGAGATAGGTATGGTCCTATTCTTACGCCACGCTGATAATGAAAATAGATACCTAGGTACTTGTAAAAATGTAAAAAGTTAGATACAGTTTACATAAAGCATTCAATATGGACATTAATAAAAACCGACAGTAGTAAAAACTTTGACGTTCTTCTAAAGAACGAGAAACTACAAATTGTTTTAACCTGTACATAAAGCCCAGATAATATAATACATACAAGTTATCTTTGTATAAAGTTAGGTTCCTTTTGATAGAAGGTATTTTATGATGAAAGTACCTACTTATACCTACCCCATAAAATTTTTGGCTATTACTTGTTCAAAAAATAGCCTATTCATAGTAGGTAAAGTTCTTTACTTTTACTTTGAACGTAAAAAATACAAAGCCTGAAAGCCTGCCTGGTAGATTTGAAAACCTGTTAATATTTAAATATACATTACTTTATAGTTTTATATCGTAGTGATAAAGTTAGTGTGTAGAGTAGTTAGTTTTAGTTTAGTTTAGTTTTTATTATTGTAGTAGTTAGCTTGAGTAATAAAGGCATATTGAAAAAAAAAGTGATAAACAACATTTCTTTTAGATCCTATTCATAGTTTTTGTATAAAACCGCTAAAACATCTTAGTATGTAAACATTAGTTAGAAAAATAATTTTGTTTGTAATATTTCTAAACGGTTCATGAAGAGAACAGATACTTTATACAAGCTGCCGATTTGTTTACGAACGCACTGACCAAAATATTGTTTCCCCAAAATTACGTAGGCATGTTAGATAGTCGAGCTCGTAAAGAATTTAAGGAATGCACATGAATGTAGGTAGTTAGAGAAATACCTAACGTCAATGCCCGAAGTAAAACTTATTTTTATAATGTCTTCAATTAAGCGTGTCTATTTATAGTAAAAAAATTGTGAAACATTACAGATGCAACGCGCAAAAACACGACTAAACAATGCAATAACCCTCAGCAACAATAAGTTTCCCGTAAATTTCTACATCGATACAAAGCTTCGTGAATGACAACGCGCAACGCTGAATGCCTTCGACACCAACTTTTACGATGGCCATATATTCACTTAAACTGGCATCAAAAGAATTCATCATTCATCCATTAGTCACAGAGTCAAAATATTTATTGACAGAACCTGCGTAATTGTAGTGCTACAATCAGAACACTCGCTACGAAGCTACCGTAACGCCCGCAATTTGTGTCCATTGTTCCACGGCCTAATGTTTACACCGGACGATTGTGCCTGTCCACACACTGAGTTGTTTTCATAATAGCGAACTCTTCATGAAACCCATTGTTTTGAGAAACAGCTTCCACTTTCAGAAAATATCATGGATCCGTTATCGAGAACTCCTGCCAATCGCATGAAAATTTTAAAAAATTGATCAGCGATTATCAATATCTGCTATCCCGGGAAATGCATTTTCTAAAGAGGAAAATGCTGACAATGGAAACTTACTTGAGTCATTAGCCGATCGGCACCGGTTCCTTCGTCATCCTTGAAATCGATGTCCGGATTATAATTGGGCACTAAGTCTTTAAACCTCTCGTCGTCCCTGGTGATGCGGCCCTCGGGAGGGCCGCTGGCGGTGTTCCTGTTCTCGCTATAGTTAGGGTCATGCTGGCTGAAGACGAGAGGCGTGATGCGGCGCACGCCCGTGCGACGGGTGAAGCCGCGGCCCGGGCCACATGCCGCCACCGCACCCAGCCACAGTAGCACCAGTGACAGCCTCATCTCGCAGACATCACTCCACACGCGCTCGACGCACGACCACCGCGCGCCGCGATCTGAGCGACACTGAGAGCAGCTCTGAGCGTCCGTCCACCACCGAGCCCGAGGCTGCATCCCTTGCTAGCCGCCCGACACGCCCGCCGTCGCCTCCACCGCCACCGCCGTCGTCGTGGCCGCTCGCTACCACCTAGCTCCGCTCAGCGCTCATCCGCTGCACGCTCCATGCTTGCCTGTCCGTATCCGCTCTCGCTACTCGCGTTGCGTCGTTGCGTGTTGCATTCCTATGTCTTTCTCATAGTTTCTGGAAATTGTGTCGGCTCAAACAAAAAGATCGGTACACGTTTATTAAATAACTAGCTTTTGCCCGCGGCTTCGCTCGCTTGTGTTATGTCATTTTTACGTTATAGTCTAATAATAGATCATGCATTTCGTACCAAACAACAAAATCCAATAAATCTTTTCGAAGCTGAGCACAGTAACCTGTATTAGCATAGGTATAGGTATAACGCAAGCATAGCCGTGAGTGGAAGGTATTTAAGCCATTACCTAAAATTAAATGTTTTGAGTCTAATATAGATTTATAACAGTAAAAGAAGTTTCAAACAAAAAACTACAATTATATAAGTACCTCTTCATATTAAAACAAAAAGAAATCATCATCACTTCACTCAGGTCTTTAACAGAAGTTTCAGTAAATTTTGTTTAGGTAGTAGTTACCTAAGCAGGCAGGTACAGTTTAGAAAAATATGGAAGAATCACACACGGTGATCCTGTTTTGCTCAGTTTTAGATATTATCCGCGCGCTTTGTGTTCCATTTACCACATTTTTTTTACCTTCTTAAATTTGGTTCTATACGAATTGAGTACTTAACTACCTACACATAAGATAGTTACTTACCTACTATAACTATAACCTTCTTGAAGTAACCGAGTAATCAATCATTTTCTGCTCCCGTGGTTTATTTTAAAGCCCACAGATCTAAAATATTTTAACTATTAAAAACTTATTTTAACATGCAAGAAGAAGAAGAAGAAGAACAAAACAAAAACAGTCAAAAACGAACGTTACGCGCCATGTTGTTAATTCGAGGATACAATTTTATTGCCATAATGAATACCTACATATTATTATATCTAAGTAGGTACCTATCCTTTTTAAACATTTTTCATCAAATATTTCGTATCATTGGCTAAATACAAATAATAGCACCTCGGGCTTACTTTAATGCCAAAATAAAAAAGGTTTTAAAATGCGTAGCAATGATGGTAAGGGTATATAACTTAAGTAGGTATAAGTACTACAGGGGGTCTAGCAAAGATACCAACCACTAACGCTAACGCCAAACGCTAACTCCAAAACTGTATTGAACAGACATTAGCTGTGGAAAAGGAAGCGATCTCCGAAATTTCATCCTAGTACATTTTGGCGTTAGCGTTTGGCGTTAGCGTTAGTGGTTGGTATCTTTGCTAGACCCCCAGGTACCTTAAAACTTCCTTGGGGTCGATCAAGAATGTAGCAGTAGCGCAAAAATAATTTTATCTACCTAATTAGAATGGTAACGTGTAGTAAGTTCATTTAAATAATATATTTTACCAGATCGCCAATAAAGAACCCGCCAAAACCCTATGAATCGAAAACTTGAATAAAAATGTAAGCTTCAATATTGGCTAAGTATGATAATCGCGTGAAGCCTTATGAATAATTATAAAAAGTCTAAGTACCTACACCTTAAAACAGTTTTCATAAAATACTTCCTATCATTGGCTAAATACAAATTTTGTCTAATGCCAAAATAAAAAAGGGTTTACAATGCGTAGCAAAAGCAAGGGTCAATGTGCACAGATTACTAAATTTGTTACTACTAAAGGTTAAGCTGTAATGGGTACTATAAATACAATTTTAAATACTTATTTCGAATGGTAACGCGTAGTAGATTTTTGAAAACTAATACATAATACCAGATCGCCAATAAAGAATTTTGCCCTCTCCAGAACCTAATAAATCGAAAACATGAATAATAATTTAGTTATGTTTCAATATTGGCTAAATATGATATCGCGTGAAGCCTTAAAACTTATAAAAAAAAGTCTAAGAAGTTTTTAGTTTTCTAAATTCCTTGTTATCTGTGTCGTGCTCATATACAAGAAGGTTCTCATACCTATCCTCTTTTTAGTTTGGACCACAGATTAACGAAAAAACTTATCTATATGTAAATACATATGATTTTTTTGGGTATAGGTACTTACATAATGAACACATTGTTTTTATCTAATCTGCATTGCATCGAGCGCAGACGAAGTTATCGCGCGTTGTATTTCGCCGTAGCCCGAAAAGTGTGATATACTGCCGGTAATGCAGGCGCACCAATTGTTATTTACTGTTGTAAAACATGCCAAGCTTTTATGTACAAGCCGCGGGGAGCCGATGGATGCAGGAGGCGAGCAGCCGCTCTAAGTGGCGCTCCCTGGGGGAGGCCTATGTTCAGCAGTGGACGTCTTCAGGCTGTTAATGATGATGATGATGATGACTAAACCTCCGCTGTCCGTCTGTCTGTCGGTCTGTCCACCAGGATGTATTCATGAATCGTGATAGTTAGACTGTTGAATTTTTCACAGATGATATATTTCTGTTGCCACTATAATAACCGTGGTCCGTATTCAAAGGGACAGATAAACAGACAAATAAAAAAAATTGGTTTTACTTCATATTGATAAAGAATTATAAATTAAAACTATTACAATTTATTTTTGTACACTGCCGGTAATGCAGGCGCACCAATTGTTATTTACTGTAGTAAAACATGCATTAAATTACTTCCTTATTGCTTAGTGCAGTGGGTATTGTTCAGAATGAAATACAAAAATATAGGACTTCCGTACTCAAAGAGTAAATCCTTATTACTAAACCTCCGCTGTCCGTCTGTCTGTCGGTCTGTCCACCAGGATGTACTCATGAATCGTGATAGTTAGACAGTTCAATTTTTCACAAATGATATATTTCTGCTGCCACTATAATAATCGTGGTCCGTATTCAAAGGGACAGATAAACAGACAAAAAAATTGGTTTTACTTCATATTGATAAAAAATTATAAATTAAAACTATTACAATTTATTTTTGTAATCACAAATAATACTCTCACAGTTTGTAAAACATATTTATTCGCCGACATGCAATATAACGCTACACAAACATCGAGGATAGTCAACAGAGATGTTTTTGCGCGCCAACTCAACAGCGAAGGTTTGGGCGTATATGAAGCCGTGCCATAATAATAACAGAGTTTTTTTCTTTAATCTGTGCATCCGGATAAACCCGAGATAAAATTACCGTCAGTAGCCGTGTAGCAGAGTAACATTTTTTTTCTTTCATCTATGATTAGTAGCCAAAATATAACTTACCTTTTGACACTGGCTAAATACCTACACTATGTGTGGAGCCAAAACATAAGACAAAAAACTTACATTGAGGCATTGAAGCGGCCATCTTGTTAAAATCCCGTTCCGTTTCATAATGAAATCTTAATCATTTTCACCAAAAAAATTAACGATTTATAAAATTGAATATATCGTATGTTTTGCGCTGGGTTTTTCTAAGCTTATTAGTGAAAACCGCATGAAAATCCGTTCAGTATTTTCGGACTTGTGCCGTAACAAACAAACAAACAAACAAACAAACAAACAAACAAACAAACAAACAAACAAACAGACAAAATGTCTAAAAAGTAGCTTAACGTGATCAGCGAAAAATTTCAAGCCAACCTGTGTCATTTTTTTTTCGATATCTTGCATTTACAGATTTTTTTATCTCTACAGTTTTATTATATGTATAGAATATTGGTATTATGTATAATTGCGGGCGAAATGCTATATTTAGCACCTTTACACATATGCAAAACACGAGACGTTCATGAACAGTCGCATTTTGGTTTTCAAATGTAACGTGTAAGATGTAGTAAATCTGTAGTGAAAACAGTAAGTACCTAATGTTCAATCGACATATTATTTTGATACCGGACGTGTTCAAGAGAAGAGAAGAATGGGTAGGTACTTACTTAGCTAGCATGATACACCTACGATCGCATCGTCACTTTCCATCAGGTGAGAGCGTGTTAAATGCTATAGATATGTCTGATGTAAAAAAATACTAAGTATTAAGTATACCGTATTCGTCTATTCGATATTATTTCTAAGAATAGATCACCGGAATTATCTCTAACGCCTTATAAACACTGCTCAAAACAACTTTACACAATACAGAAATATAGGTAAGTAGTTCGTAATTTTAACTAACGCCATTTAGGTTTATGAAGTATTTTATAATAATGTAAGTAATACCCTGAGATCTACTATCTATATTTATCCATACTACCTACCTATCACTATAAGTACTTATTCATCATCATCATCATCATCATCAACAGCCTGAAGATGTCTACTGCTGAACATAGGCCGGCCCCAGAGAACGCCACTTTGAGCGATATTTATATTCTCTGATTATGATTAGTACTATATACTTCGGTACAAGGCACTCTTTAGGGGAGGCCTATATATTTTCAGCTCCAGAGGTCTTCAGGCTGATGGTGATGATGATGACAAGCCACTGAAAATATAACACTGTTAAACACCAAACCTTTTCTGGCCAAAACGAACAATTTAGATAGGTTATCAAGAATGCTTACTGTCGGAGATATATTCACAGATTCAATAATAGTGGCTTGATAAAATCACAGATTAGCACCAGTGGTCAAGACGTAGGTAAATTAGAATTTTTAAACACACACCGGAATTTCCATGAAAATCATTTTCTGCCGTCGGATTTTACGCTCATCTCACTTTAATACCACCACAAAAATGACGCCAGTGTTTTTTTCGTGCTCTAAGAATGTGAATATATAGGTACCACAACATTTAAGATTTCTACGTTATGTACTTATTTTTTGACACACACATATTATAGGCGTAGCGTCTATACATATAATAAAACTGTAGAGATAAAAAAATCTGTAAATGCAAGATATCGAAAAAAAAATTACACAGGTTGGCTTGAAATTTTTCCCTGATCACGTTAAGCTACTTTTTAGACATTTTGTCTGTTTGTTTGTTTGTTTGTTTGTTTGTTTGTTTGTTTGTTTGTTTGTTATGGCACAGCTCCGAAAATACTGAACGGATTTTCATGCGGTTTTCACTAATAAGCTTAGAAAATCCCGGCGCAAAACATAGGATATATTAAATTTTAAATATCGTTAATTTTTTTTTTGTGAAAATGATGTAGATTTCATAATGAAAAACGAATCGAGATTGTAACAAGGTTCAAGGTAAGTTTTTTTTTCTTATTTTTTGGCTCCACACATAGTGCCTATTTAGCCAGTGTCAAAAGGTAAGTTTTATTTTGGCTACTAATCATAGATGAGGGAAAAATCTCTCTCTCTCTCTCTCTCTCTGACGGTAATTTTATCTCGGGTTTATCCGGAGGCACAGATTAAAGAAAAAAATATCTGTTACTATTATGGCGCGGCTTCATATACCTTCGCTGTTGAGTTGGCGCGCAATAACATCTCTATTGAATATCCTCGAAGTTTTTGTAGCGCACGAACGACACACAGTCAATTTGTTTGTCTGCTGCGCGACCGACGTGGGCTAAATAAAATGGAGGAAGCAGGAGCGTTATATTGCATGTCGGCGAATAAATATGTTTTACAAACAGTGTGTGTATTATTTGAGATTACAAAAATAAATTTTAATAGTTTTAATTTATAATTCCTTATCAGTATGAAGTAAAGCATTTTTTTATTATTTGTATATTTATCTGTCCCTTTGAATACGGATCACGGTTGTTATAGCGGCAACATAAATATATCATCTGTGAAAAATTCAACTGTCTAACTATCGCGATTCATGAGTACATCCTGGTGACTGATGGATAGACAGACAGACAGACGGACAGCGGAGGTTTAGTAATAAGGATTTACCCTATGAGCACGGAACCCCAATCATTTTTATTTCATTCTGAACAATCCCCACTGCACTAAGCAATAAGGAAGTAAATTAATGCATGTTTTTATTAAAAGACAAAAAACAGTAAATAGCAATTGGCGCGCCTACATTACCGGCAGTGTACCGTGCTTTTCGGGCTACGGCGAAATACATCGCGCGATAACTTCGTCTGAGCTCGATGCAATGCAGATTAGAGAAAAACAATGTGTTCATTATGTAAGTAACTATACCCAAGGAAGTCATATGTATTACATACAGATAAGTTTTTTCGTTAATCTGTGGTCCAAACTATAAAAGAGGATAGGTATGAGAACCTTCTTGAATATGAGCACGACATAGAGAACAAGGAATTTCGAAAACTAAAAACTTCTTAGACTTTTTATTATAAGTTTCAAGGCTTCACGCGATATCATATTTAGCCAATATTGAAACATAACTAAAACTATTATTCATATTTTCGATTTATTGGGTTCTGGCGAGGGCAAAATTCTTTATTGGCGATCTGGTATTATGTGATAGTTTTCAAAACCCTACTACGCGTTACCATTCGAAATAAGTATTTAAAATTGTATTTATAGTACCTATAGCTTAACCTATAGTAGTAACATATTCAGTAATCTGTGCCTATAGGTTCTTAATTTATTGACCCTTGCTTTTGCTACGCACTGTAAAACCTTTTTTTATGGAGGTATACCTTTTTTATTTTGCCATTAGACAAAATTTGTATTTAGCCAATGATAGGAAGTATTTTATGATAACTGTTTAAAAGGGTAGGTTCTTAGACTTTTTATAATCATTCATAAGGCTTCACGCGATTATCATACTTAGCCAATATTGAAGCTTACTTAATTAACATTTTTATTCAAGTTTTCGATTTATAGGGTTTTGGCGGGAGCAATGTTCTTTATTACCGATCTGGTCAAATGTATTATTTACATAAACTTACTACACGTTACCAATCTAATTAGGTAGATAAAATTATTTTTGCGCTACTGCTACATTCTTGATCGACCCCAAGGAAGTTTTAAGGTACCTGGGGGTCTAGCAAAGATACCAAACACTAACTCTAACTCCAAAATGTACTAAGATGACATTTCGGAAATCGCTTACTTTCCCCAGCTAATGTCATTTCAATACAGTTTTGGAGTCAGCGTTTGGCGTTAGCGTTAGTGGTCGGTATCTTTGCTAGACCCCCTGTAGTATTTATAGCTACTTAAGTTATAGACCCTTACCATTGCTACGCATTAAAACCTTTTTTATTTTGGCTTACTTTAATAGCCAGAGGGCGTGCTATTGTTTGTATTTAGCCAATGATACGAAATATTTTAGGAAAAATGTTAAAAAGGGTAGGTACTTAGATATAATAATATGTAGGTATTCATTATGGCAATTGTATCCTCGAATTAACAACAACATGGCGCGTAACGTTCGTGTTTGACCTTTTTTTGATTTGTTCTTCTTCTTCTTCTTGCATGTTGAAATAAGTTTTTAATAGTTAAAATATTTTAAATCTGTGGGCTTTTAAATAAACCACGGGAGCAAAAAATGATTGATATCTCGGTTACTTCAAGAAGGTTATAGTTATAGTAGGTAATTAACTATCTTTGGGTGTAAGTAATAATTATGTAATGACGATTTAACCTACTTCCTCACTTTCATCACTAGGTAGGTATTTTGAAAGTGCAGTGGGAATGAGACAGCGTGGAAAATAGTGGACATAATAATAATTATAACTTTCGATTCTTTAAGGAGTGGTGGTTTAGTATTTGTAATTCCTAATTAATATTAAGAAAATTAATTATGTACGCATCGTACAGGTAAATGCATATGTTCAGCAATTTATAAACTTATTATTGACACTGGCTAAATGTAGGTAAGTACTCAATTCGTATGGAGTCAAACTTAAGCTGTTAAAAATGGAACAAAAAGCGCGCGGATAATATGTAAAACTGAGCAAAACAGCATCATCGTGTGTGATTCTTCCATATTTTTCTAACTGTACCTGCCTGCTTAAAGGCCTATTACACTACCCAATTTTTAGGGACCCTTACCCTAACTAAGGGTGGTGTAATAAGAGTAAGAGCGTAAGGGTCCCTAACTAGGGCGACCAGGCGGTCCCGGCAAGCCTTGCTCCCTAATCGCCCTTACAACCGATTAGTGTAATAACACTTACCCCTGTATTCTAAAACATTTCACCATAAACCCTTCACTCGACTTCCACTTAACTTTGAGGGAAACTCAAAGTACATCGCGACGTACCTTGAGTTGACAGTTGTTTCGCTTCTCTCGTTTAAGAAAAATTTACGCAGAAATGTCAAGTTGATTATACATTGTCAACTAAAAATACCAAAACACAAATATGAGGTTAATTCGAGGTTGAGTCGAGTGGAGTAATCTCGTGGTAACGACTTAGAATATGGGGGTTAGGGTAGTTAGGGAACTCAGTCGTCGCGTGGTTAGCGCGGAGAGCGCTTGTGTTGGTAATGATAATATGACAACCAGTCTTTGTCTAGCACTGACACTCTGTCTTAAATGGTGTCTTTTTTTTATATAATAAAGAAACAATATGGAGCTACTAAATTTAATAGGTATTTAAATTCCTCCTCTCCCATTCTTAAATTATTTTTGAAATCAGCTGGTTCTAGAGCACTGAGTATCCTCATATTGGAGTGATCTTTTCTTAATTTCAAGTATTTCTTGACCTAGATCCTTTCTCCTCTTTTTTTCTTCTATAATATTCATAGATCCAAATACAAAAGCCACGGCAACCAGAGCTTTTTTTAATGGTTTAGATAAAACAGGTGCCATGATACGTCTACATCCGCGCTGGTTCAATTTCAGACTGTACACAGAGAGTAAGGGAGCCGGTATTCAGTGTAGTGTAGTAATCGACGCCCGTGCAAGGGGCCACGCCCTCCCTAACTACCGGGCCCTGAATACCGTGTAGTGTAATAGGCCTTTTAGGTAACTACTGCCTAAACAAAATTTACTGAAACTTCTGTTAGTTAAAGACCTGAGTGAAGTGATGATGATTTCTTTTTGTTGTAATATGAAGAGGTACTTATAAAATTGTAGTTTTTAGTTTCAAAATTGAAAATTATGGCTTAAATAGCTTCCACTCACGGCTATGCTTGCGTTATACCTATACCTATGCTAATACAGGTTTACTGTGCTCAGCTTCGAAAAGATTTAGTGGATTTTGTTGTTTGGTACGAAATGCATGATCTATTATTAGACTATAACGTAAAAAAAACATAACACAAGCGTGCGAAGCCGCGGGCAAAAGCTAGTATTAGATAAATCCATAAACATGCGCGTAGTTTAACGTGGTGGTTAACAAAAAACCGCATATCATGTTGACAACGCACTTATAAATTTCACTAAGTTATGAACTTTTCAATCAGTGTGTGTTGCCAGTGATGACATATGGAACTGAAAAGTGGTCTCTTACTGTTGGTCTCATTAGTAAGCTCAAAGTCGCGCTACGAGATAAGATCCGGAACGAGGAAATCCACAGGACTAAAGTGACCGATATAGCCCTTATAAACTTAGCAACGTACTTACGAATTTCACTAAGTTATGAACTTTTCAATCAGTGTGTGTTGCCAGTGATGACATATGGAACTGAAACGTGGTCTCTTACTGTTGGCCTCATTAGTAAGCTCAAAGTCGCGCAATGAGATAAGATCCGGAACGAGGAAATCCACAGAAGGACTAAAGTGACCGATATAGCCCTTATAAAGTTAGCAAGTTGAAATGGTAGTAGGCAGGCCACATCGCTCGAAGAACTGACAACCGATGGGGAAGAAAGGTTCTCGAGTGGCGACCACGAACCGGAAGGCACAGCGTAGGCAGACCCCCCACTAGGTGGACCGACGACCTGGTGAAAACCGCGGGGAGCCGATGGGTGCAGGAGGCGAGCTGCCGCTCAAAGTGGCGCTCTCTGGGGGAGGCCTATGTTCAGCAGTGGACATCTGCGGGCTGATGATGTTGATGAAATTATGTCTGTCTGCATTAAAGTCATTAAATTACAACTTAGCTAAGCATCTTTCCCCCGGGTTATCGCACGTTTCCAACTTGACATACTGAATGCTCATTGGTTGCCTGTTGATCATCGGCTGGGGTTCCAATGACGACGGGCCCGATAGCTCAATTGGTAGTAGCCCTGCCTTCTAAACTGAGGGCTGTGGGTTCGATTCCTACCCAGGACAAACATTGGTGTGACGAACATCGATGTTCGTTCTGTGTTTGGGTGTTATATTGTATTCTGTGTATGTATTTACAAAAAAAAATAAGTATCTAAGTATTATGTCAGTTATCTGGTTCCCATAGTACAAGCTTTGCGTATTTTGGGTCTAGATGGCGCTGTGTGAAATGTCCACACATATTTATTTATTTAATGGGCATATAGTATTTGGTGACTTGACACAAGTTTGACAAACGTAGACTACAAGATACCAGGGGCTAAAGAGACCAGTGATATTATTTATTTATTTATTTCTATAATATAATCCACAGCTCTTTAAAACTAATACACAATAATACTAAAAGCCAATAACGGATTTACATTTTGAGAATTTATTTTTGTATACATAAGAAAAAACACGACAATCACTAAACAGATATAAAACCTAATTTATCAGATTTTAATTCTCTAAGCGACCAGAGCTTCTTTGGAAGAGTGATTAATCCACTGAGTTGAAAGGTGCAGCTTCAAAACCTGCTAGTTGTTAAAATTTTTAGGTTTAACTGTGATCTTTATTGATCTAGTATAGGTAGGTAGACATCGTTTTAAAATCTACACCAGTGTAGAATGGTCTAAAATTATTTCTGTAAAAACGTCTACTTTTTTTTTTAAAATGTGAATTCGTTTAACAACAATTTATCTGATGGTAAGTGATGAAGTTGTCTAAGGTGTACCACGTTTACCCATGAGATGAAAATCTGTAGGTATAACGCCACGTTATTATCTTTACGAACTAATTTTTTTTTATTGTTGATGGGTTTGCGTTTAGCAACATCTCACCTGATGGTAAGTGTAGATGAAGCCTAAGGTGGGAACCACCACACGCTTACCCAGAAGATACCTATTCACTCTGCTCTTGAATACGCCTAGATTATATGTGGAAGGAAACACCGTTATAGGAAGCAAGTTCCATTCCTTAGAGGCACGGATTATAAAAGAATTTCCTAACGATTAGTACGAACATGGGGCACGTCAACGACATAAGGATGGAAGGCTTCACCGCGTCTAGTTGTTCTATGACGAAAAGGAGAGGACGGGATGAGATCATGAGAACACTCCCCAAAATGCAGACAAATCTTTAGCTTTAGCGTTTATATTCTCTTTGGGGAATCTTCTTTATACAGTAGTAGGCATAGTAGGTACCTACTATTATTTATTCTGTAATTTTATCAAGGAGGATGTAGAGTCTGGCCAAGCCAACTCTGCAGTGGCATAATTTGGAACCCCAAAAAATTATTCATATAGCAATCATTTTTTGTGAAATTATCCTTAAATGATGCACCATGTACCCTTTGATAAGGGAAATGATAAATATAAATTCCATAAATGTCAGTGTATTAAACAATCTGAATTTTCTGATAGGTGAAAAATTTTTGTATTTTCGAAAAGAAGTAATGTTTCTACAAATAAAAAAGTATTACTTAATTTTTTTTTTTTTTTTTCTGGCCTGGAGTCAAGTCCTTTTGGCCATGTCTGTTTTATGCTAATGTCATTGCGTATTATTTTTCTCTGGTCATTGCCATATTAATCCTGTACTTAGTTAGTTTATGTAGTAGCATTATCTTGTTTTCATTTCATATATCACGTAAGTGATTATGTGGTGATTATATTATCTTTGTTTCACACAACAGTCATTTTTCAATCCAATTCACAAATCACAACACAACTTATAACTTTTCTACGGTATTCACTACATATTTATAGATCGCACTAAATAGTTTGGGATTTGCCAATAGATCTTGAAGCCGGCGGGGCACTTCTTTCTCAACTTCCAGTATATCCGAAATCATAATCAATCTCTGAATATTGAATGCAGGACATGCCTGGATAATGTGTTCCAGATTGGCGTTTTCTTCATTACAGTGAGAGCAGGACATACTGTTTGTGATTCTAAATTTATGTAAGTGTGCTGGTGTTATAAATTTTTTTTGTTCGCACTGTCCTGCCATATACAAAATTTTATATTCCACCAATTTTAAAGCATTACAGAGTTGGCTTTGCCTTGTATTGGCTTTGCCAGACTTTATTTTGCTTAGATGGTTTTCAAGATATTTATTACATACTTAATAATCTATTACAGGTCCTTAACCCTTTCGACAAATCCTCTCCATCCAAAGGTTGCCTGGAAGAGATCGCTTTTAGCGATAAGGTCGCCCATTGTAACACGTTTCTGTAAAATTTGTTATCCTTCTTAATTGTATCATTATTTGATGTGGGTGCAATAAAGTGTTTATCTATCTATCTATCTAACTACAGGTAATCTCTTCAAAATGATATTATAGTGTCTAATCGACATGCATCGCAGGCATCGTGCGCAAGTGAATATGACCCTATGACTAATAAGTCACTTGTAATTAGGAGCCATATGTGCACTTTGTCACAATATTCAGCCATGTATCAGCTGTTCCATTAGTCCATACTATCTTTTGTAATTAGAACATAATCTTTAAAATATCTTGTTGCAAAACCGTCGTACAAGTTTTAATAACATTTGTTTTTGTTGTTCAAACAGTAGCGATGATGAATCATAGTTCAAATGATGTCTCTGGCTTGATTGAAGAAATTTAAAGTCTTCCCTGGTAGTACATACCTATATGCTACAGCGACAAAGACCTGAGGCCGTACAAAACAGTGCCTATATTGTATCGCTTGTTAAATCTTCATACAAAAAAATGAAAAAGCGTTCCAATATAGGTGATGGTACTATAGGCACCTGACAAACAGGATTTCTTTCTGCGATTTTCTACTATTACTTACCTATATAAATAAAAAAGGCTTTTTAAGTAGTGTAGGTACTGGAGTCTAAAGTGTTTTGATGTTTTCAGCTGGTTTTCAGATATTGTGGCAAAAGAAGGGGCAACAAAAGCCTTCCACGAGGTTTGTAGCACGGCTACTTTAAGTCGTAGGTAGGTACTTTAGGTACCTACCTACGACTTAACTTAGGTATACTACACGTAGCGCATGGGGCTGCGAGTACCTACAATAATGACAGTGAGGTAGCGTAGTTTAAAGTTTTGATAAATTTACGAGTTTTAAGTACCTACGGTTCTGACCAGGTCGCGTGTCCAGCTAATAGTGGGGAGCCGAAGGAAAGAGGCGAGCAGCCGCTCTAAGTGGCGCTCCCTGGGAGAGGCCTTCAGCAGTGGACGTCTTCAGGCTGTTAATGATGATGATAATGATGATGACCAGATGAAAATAAATACTATTCTTACATTAGACGGCCCAACAAAGTTTTTCTGCCCTTTTCATACAAATTCCAAAAAAAAAAGGTTTTTATGGTTTTGCGAATTTGAAAATTGAAACCGGGAAATGTTTAATTTTGTTCAGCCTACAGACATCTAATACTATACTAAATGTCTGTGGTTCAGCCATAAAAATACTTTCGAACGAAATATATCCAAATCAGTCGAACCGTTCTCCTGTGATATGCTTACCACTGAACATTTTGTTTATTTATGTTACTTATTTTAAATTATACTTAGAATACACAACATATAAGGTAAGTATATAAATAAGTCGCAACCCCGCGTTACAAAATCTGAAACTATGTCATGGTTATTTATGAAAAACCATACCTATAGATTATAAATCATCATGTAATTCTCTATTATCATTACCACATCTTTGCGGTATTGACAGGTAAGAATATTAATATAAATAAATTGAATTGTGGTAGGCACCTATATGGAAGTTACACTTACTACATTTGTGAACAATAGAAACGTGTGTAAAACATAAAAATCTTAGAACTTGTGACGATGTGGTCACATTATTATACCCAATTTATGTAAATGCTTTATAACTACAGAAACCAATATGTCATTGTGTGCATGTGGTCACTAAACTCACACTAAACCTTGCAAATCGAACAGCTATTCTAATAAAATATATACCATGACGATAAAATAAATTATTTGTTAAGTCATTTATAATAATTATTCATAATCGTCGTCATCATTCGTATCTAATCCGCTGCTGGATATGATATAGGACTCTATTAGATAATGCACGCCACTAACCTGATATTCGGCTATCCTGATTCAGTTGTTTGGCTGCAAGCCACTCTGCTTAACATACACAATATTATGTCTAAATGTGTAACTGCTCAACTAGTTGAGCCATTGTTGTCCAGTAGACCAACGATACAACTTCCCCTCGTACGAAAATTAGTGGTGTATTTCAACTGCTAATCCTACGAGAGGAAGCGGGACACCAATGTGTCTTTTGTTCCATCCTGCTGTCCTTTGTAATTTCGTATGACTTTGTCTCGTTTTGTTACCTTGCCCCCTGCCCCCGTAGGTGAGTCGTGTTTGTACGAGAAATTATGATCACGAGCTATCAACGGGCTTTATAATATAATCTTTGAATTGAGCAGTGGTGAAGAATCAATGTTTATTAACATTATCATAACTGAAATTCAACAGATTACAATCATCACAGTACGAAGTAGGTATATGTACCCAAAACATCATCCCATAAATGGGAGCAAACTCACATTGATTAATAAGAGGTACCTAGGTAAGTAGGTATCTAAAAACCTACGCAACACTTTTACCTTGGCACGGTCACCCTCAGAGGAGCTCTCTTGTAAGTATCACCTTCCTCTAAGATAGTAAATGGTCCAAATACACATAAGACACACAATGCGTTGGATTTCTTAGCGGATAACTGCACGACTAAAGTTCACGTCATCTTCAGAAGAGTTCAAAATACCCGCAACACTATATTCTCTTAAGAAAAACAGTTCTTTCAATTCTGACCCAGAAAACGCAAATATATTGCACATTTACATAATAAAGAGCACTTATTTAGGGCTATTCGTACGCGGAGAAAAGTCATCTAAAACAATAAAGTGCATAATCAGCTCATAAGTTAAGTCACACACGAGTTCCGATGCTTTTGTTTTCCATCTATCGGCATCTCTCTGTTCTCGTGATTCATAGACTCTGCAATGGGAAAATGTGTTTACCTACTTCTTACTTGTCTAAAGTAGGAACCGACACTACCGACGACTGTAGGTCTGGTGGTGTAGGTACCTACCTAAGCTTACTTGAGGAAATTATGCTTCGGTACTTACCATTACCATAGCTTACCCAACATTGTATTTTGGTTTCCGACTTGAACTATGAATAATTTTAACTACCTTTTCAACTAGAATGTCTAGTAAAGCAATTAGTAGAATCGCAGACATAATCACCGTGAGAACAACAGAGGTTAGACATCTTACACCTAATTTTGGGTATTTTTCGATAATCTGCGGCACTTACCTAATGAGTCCTTAATTATCGATAACAATAACCGAGGTAAAAAATAATAATTAAACGTACAGTCAGATCTTTGCAGTTTCCACATTCTTATCGTTACCCAGAATTGTACCATGAGAACCTGTGCGGTGGCGAGGGCTTTGAACGAAAAGGGTGCGAAACCAACGTGCGTGCGATCAACGCACAAAGCTTTGCCTTGCAAGCGAAAGATAAGATAACTCGAGAATTTAGTCATCTTCTCCATGTTTTGTTACCTAACAGATATAAATGGGTTTTGTGGTTGTGCATAACTAATACTTACACCACATAATAATTATATGTACTTAAGCTACATCAGTAATACAGTTCATAAATCTTAGAACTTAATTAAAAACTGTAACGAAGCTTTTTCTGTAAGTAGCTGTACTTACCTAACATTTGGTCAAAAAATATTTAATTTTGGTAAAACTTCACTTGGTATAAACTCACAAATTTTTAGATGGGTAAGCTGAAAATATTATGGTTTGCCTTCAGTAGCTATTAAGTAATAACAGACACTATTTTTATACCGATATACATTTTATACTGGAGTATATTAGGTAAATTGAGTTACTTAAATAAAAAATATTTTAGTAAGTAAGTGATGGTTATTATTGGTAGATACATGATTATGCAATATAAAAAATAAAACATCACCATCATCATCATCATCATAAGCCTGAAGAAGACGGACTATAGGCCTCCCCCAAAGATCGCCAATTTGAAAGGATGCTTGCCTCTTGCAACTATCGGCTCCGCAGTTCCGACCAGATCGAAGTCCAGAAAAAGTAAGTGAGTATATATTAAATCAAATATAACTGCCAGCTAACCTTCCTACCTACTAGGTGATATATAAATAACACATAATTCAGTATTGTTACAGCACCATAAATAGCAGTCAGTATTGTTGTTACAAAAGTAATTAGTTTTTAAACTGCACTTCCGGTGTTAAGTGGCGTAAGAAGTGTTAGAAGCAACTTGAACAATCAAGTTTACGGCTTCGTGGTTATCGGTTAATGCCAGTTACCTAAACTTGGCGCCACTCCTGATAAACCAACACAGACAATGGCAGCGTTCGCACGCAATTTAATAACCCAATAAACCAAGGATATTGTAGTTTCCTAACTCATTCATAAAGCTACGTCGGCTTTACGCCATCGCCAGTGAGGAATCTTCAAAAGCAAATATCCTGTCGATCTTTGGGTCTGAGACAAGGGATCATTCGAATATTATTAAATGGCTAGGCAGGATTTCTTTTTCCTTCCAAATCACTATTGTGTTGAGAGAGAAAAAGCTTAATCATAGTTAGGCTCAGGTATTCAACTCATATATACCTATCTATTACCTACATGAAGAAAAAGGTTACCATATAGTTATACTTTGTAACAAGTATTTAGTCTGCCTCTCTTCATCAGGTTTGTGCAACTAATCTGGTGTGTCAATTACACTTTACTTAAAGATAAGAATTTATAAACGTTTCACATAAGACAAGGCGCATAGAGTAGTAATTTACTTGCATAAAAGTAGTCAATCGTCCAATAGTAGGAAGGTAGCTTGCTGCTCGCAATGATGTACATAATCGCAGGCCTATTGCTGAATTAATGATATATATAAGTACCTAATATTGGCATTAATAACCTGTTAAAGTTTTCCACGCCAATCATCAATTGAACCAATTCCAACCAATATTTATAAACCTGTGCAAACAAAACCTGCAAGCCGATTACCAGCCTTTAAAGGTAGGCAAAGCAAACTGTACCAAGTGGCAGGAGAGTGTCGCGCCCGCACCTTCGCCAGTACGCTTGAGAGCAAACATTATTTTCGACAAAGGACCGGTCGAGGTGTCGGTGAAGGCTAATGGACGAAAGTGCTGGACCAATACACCCAGTGTGTAGTGTTTTAAATTATTTACTCTTTCATAAGGCTCTTGAGTGCACACGGGTGCCGTGTCGCTCGACGCTGGGAGTGAGATATCTACCTAAACAAAGCAAATAGGATACCTAAGTAGCGAGGACGAGGAACCTGTGTATGTTAGTATGATGATGCATAATGACTCCCTAAGGATAGTCTCAGCTTACAGACAGGGAGTAAAGAAACAAAACGTTCATGTAGATTTTATACAGTGATTTTAGTATCGGTATTAGTTCCTAACTATTAGGTGCACATTACAGTTTTACACTCAATATGATTACGAATAAATAAAACGTCCATACTAAAATTTCATCAAGATCAGTGCAGCTATTTTGTTTTGAAAGGTAAGTATAACAATTATTATTATTATTATATTAGCCCATATTGTCCCACTGCTGGGCAAAGGCCTCCCTTCCCTCTTTCCAATTTTTGCGATCTAATGCTTGTGTGGGCCAATCCTTCGCATAAGCGTCCAACTCGTCCCTCCACCGCCGCCTAGGCCGGCCTCGCGGCCGTTTAACTCTAAGTATAACAAACAGACAAAAAAAGAGATGGACTAGAGATACAGTTTGTAGTAGGTAAGCTAAGTATTAGGGTACCTTAGCATTAACTACTTACTTGGGTACCTAACTATAAAAAAGGCACAGGCACCTAAGTAATATAGCTACTTTCTTTCTTTAGAAAGACAGAGTTCCTTGCTATAGGAACGGAGACAACTGGATGGAGTAAGTATTATGCTGATAGGAATCATGGGAAACCCATTAACGAGATATTAAAAAGACAATGACGAAGTTATCTCAAACCTTTCCAAACAGATGGAATGCGTTAAAATGGCCGAATCCAAAACGAGAAAAAGTTTTTAAAGGTTGCAAACCTTAATCTGGTTCGCAGAAATACTTTGAATATTTTGATATCGCCGCCGCTCGTAATCAGCTTAAAAAATTAGAGATAGCAACTAATTTCAGTAATTAAATAATCTTTGAATGCGGTAAGTATCCATCATCATCATTATTAACAGCCCAAAGACGTCCACTGCTGAACATAGTCCTCCCCCATAGAGCGCCGCCTTAAGCGGCCTCTCGCCTCCTCACGGTTTTCACCAGATCGTCGGACCACCGAGTGGGGGCTGGCCTACGTAAATATTATAGGTACCAATATAATTATATCCGGTGCGAGATGGTGAATGCTAGGCTCAGTCCCCAGATCCCCACTAGCGCGAACTTACCTACTATGTCGTTTAACTCCGGCGCGCGGCGGCACGGATGGATCACCGGGGGTGTTAGGTATAGGTACTTTAGTGGTTTCGAGTCTCACATACCTCTCCCCATGGTAGCAGGGAAGTACGAAGGGATATGCTCATAATAAGTAGGTTGACATATCCACTAAACTAATCAGAACAAATATTAGTATATGATATTATGTATGATAATTTCAGCAAAAGCTTTCAAAAAGCTCGAACAAAACTAGCCTTATCAATAACGCATTGGTGGTGGAAGAATGCGGGTCACATTGCTCGCAGAACTATGAACCGATGGGAAGAAAGTTTTTTGAGTGGCGATCATGAACCGGAAGATGCAGCGTAAATCGGCCCTCTAATAGGTAGACCAACCGCAGGGAGCCGATGGATGCAAGAGGCAAGCTACCGCTTAAAGTGATGCTCTATGGGTGTAGTCTATGTTCGGCTAGACATAATGCAAGCTGATGATGCCGATGATGATGAATACGATAAGTATTTTTATATGTATTGATCATAATTCATCCTACTTATAAATGACCATATATTTTCCAGAATTTGTAATTTCTTAAAAATCTATCATTACTTACACAAATTTATAGAGATTAAAGTATTGAAAAGTTATCGATGTAAAATGTTAAGTATAAAAGCTAAACATATGGTTTCATGAAGTTCAATAACGTATTCAAAAGCACCTTCTAAATGAATCTCATAAAGATAAGAGGTGTAAAGAAGTCAAACTCGTTTGGTTCATGCTATGCCCTCTAATTGACAAATTGGAATCTTATTAAAATAAAGTTCAAGTTCGTAACTGTTCGTAACTGAGAGCGGGTAGAGCCTTGCGCAGGCGCAGGCAGACGTGTGTGATGTCAGCGAAGCCTGCCGACCGGGTGCCGGGGAGTGCCGAGCGAACACGAACAACCTGCGAGAGCGGCGAGAAAAAAGTAAGCAACATTCGAAGCGCGTGCCTCAAGGTGTGTGGTCCACTGCGGAGGTCCTCCTCGGCTTTTGATTTATTGAAATCAGATTTTCACACCCTTTTCAGTAATTGATTCGATGACCGTCGTACGTGTTGTAAGTTATTAAGGTTTTTAACGAATTGGCATATTGGCTACTTGTATTGTTTACAAACTTAAGTTAAAATAAATGGTAGTATGAGGTTAATATTTAGTATTTTCCACAGATTAGAGAAAAAACCATATATATATATCTATATATATATTATATATATAAGTGATGATAACAGAGAGAGAGGGCTATAATAAAATTGTGTCCAAAATGGATGAACCACAGAGTACCTTTTTATACTGGATATAAACCGAGATTTTGAATTCTAGTAGATACCTACCTACCTATTTTAGTACCTATTCGATTTCTTCACAAAAATAATGAAAGCTTCAGATTAGCTAGCTTAGATGGTTTTAGCTTTTTCAGTTTTTGTCTTTGCTGTAGATTTTTGCGGTCAGCGGCTATGTAAGCATGGCTCAGATGGGAGAGCGTCTAATCCGGTGAGTTCAAATTCCGATGCTTACAAAAATTTTAAGGACTGTAATATCTTTACAATTAAAACTTCTTGAAAACTTGTTGGCTTTATTCCTTTTAATAAAATTAAATGAACTTTGTTTTAAATTTCTTTGTCAGAGTCAGATAATATATAATATAAATAATTAGTAGGTACTAAAGAAAGAATAGGTTCGTATAAAAGGTGAGTAAAATTAATCAGACAGGGTTGGATCGTCTTTAGCGAAATTACATGGCTCCTCTTTGTTACTGTTCACATCGCTCCCGGAATGTGCTTTTAGTTCTAGAAAACTTGGCATTAATTCATAATTATTAACATCAAACACATTGTCATCAGTATCCGTGTTCCACTTATTAGCGATCATCTGCAGTGGCTCTAGACACTGTAGACTCTGCTTCACTCGTAGCAACTCTATATTGCATTGATTCTCTACCTCCATCAGCTTAAGTTTAAATGCCTTCGCCAACATTTGCTTGCGAATAGCGTTCTTCTTCTCATTTTGAGCCATGCTCAGGGTATTTTGATACTTTTGCAGCTGCTTTTCATATTCAATTAGGCTTTCGTCGCAATACAATTTGCTATCCACACAAGCGCTATACATTGAAGTGCTGCCATAGTTTATCGCAGTAGTATCACAACACTCGGTAAGGTATTGGGGTGTTTCAACCAAGTTGTCACCTCTTTTCTCAGTCCTGCACTTTGCCTTTTCTTCGGTTAGTTGGAGTTTAAGCGATTCAATAATATTCTTACACTGTGCTATTCTTTCCTTTAGCTTCATTTCATTTTCATCGATCATTTGAGGAGTTATGGTTTCCTCTTTCTCAATGCCATCACCGCCTTCGTCATTTTCGTTCGAGATATGATCGTCAGCAATATCCGATTTTACAGTTTCAACGTGTCTTGGCGATGTGGGAAGACACGCCACATTGTCGCCTGAAGCCAACTTAGGAGAATTCATAATAATAGCAGAATATCAAAAAAGATTATTAATTTGATGATACACAACACAGAGACCATAGAGAAAAGTAATATATAGGTATTATATACTCTACCTTTTGTAAGCCGGAAATTATGATTTATGCACAGAATTCCTATTACGTAGGTCTGATTGATGAAACAACCTATCAAAATTGACAATTATGGCAAGAACTTTTCAATGAGGTTTTTCTTCCATAAAAATGATAATTTCAATAGGCTGTGTGTGTCTACAACTGCTGTGTGTGAACATGTAGCAACAAAGGGCAGAAATGTTTTGCACCATTTATAAATTAAGTGGTGGAGGCATGGAACTAATAAAAAAATTATCTTCGTCTTCATCTTTTTTTTATTTCATCCATGGGTGGAGGTTAAACTTAGTTAGGTAATGGTTAAGGTTAGGTTTACCTACCGTTAATTTTAACTAAAGTAAGTAGTAGGTACCTAACTAGGTAGTTAACTTTAACCAAACCTTAGTTTTTGTCCAATTGGCTTATGTTATGAGCGCATAAATGGCTCCTGTTTCCTTGTTTCCGGTTCTTCCGGTTAAAGAATAAAACTTCATGGCCTGAAAAGTTTTAGTATAGAGTTACTACACTACTTGGTACCAGAGGGCAGTTTAGGTACTTCCTGTTTCCGGTTAATGAATAAATAAACCCTTCACGGCCTGAAAACTATTTAGAGAGTTTTGGCGAGAATGCGGAATAGTTCACGTCGTTGCATTGTATTATTTTTCAAAACTTTTGCTTTTTCCAGTGTTAATGTTTAAAATTGGTGGCTTTTTACGCATTAAGTGCTGAATTATGAGCATGATTGTGGGCAAGTGATATAATGTGGTTAAACGTGGTTTTTCATGTTCTTCCAAAATTCCATAGAAGCTTCTAGTAAAGCTGCCACCACTTTGCTGGAGCATGACCTAGGCTGACATTCACAGTTCGAGTTCGAACTCAAACTCCGTTATGTCAAAATTGGAGTCTAGACTCAGACTTCGGTCGAATTGGCATTCACAGTCGAGTTTAGCATAATGGAGTACGAGTATATGCTCATCTGAGAATGAGACGGGCTGAGTCACGAAATCGGTGACTCGAGCCGTGCTCAGACACCGCCATCTTTATTATCACGCATGTTTTTAATAACAATGCTGCAGGTAAAGTGCGTGTGCGCGATTTGTTATATTTTCCATAACTGGTGTAAATTCGAGTTGAAATGTGTAATGGTGGATTATTAACCGTTTTATGTTCGTTAACGTGCACGAGTGTAGGCAAATAAAACAAATAAGTGAAACATGGCTTTTCGGGTTCGCCCGCCAACCGCGTCTAATGTTTGAGTAAAGTTCCACCGCTTTACTCGGACAAGGGGTGGGGGGGTTTATCAGCCCGGCTCTTGGCCATGGCTGTTTTTAAGTGTGACAAATGTCGTGTAACTTGAAAAATTCTATTAAACTTGACACTGGCTAAATGCACAAAACGTGCGGAGCCAATAATAATAATAAAAAAAAAAAAACAATGCTGCATAAGTTTTTAATGTGGTTTTTGTGAAGAAATGTATTTTGTATCGAATAAAATGTATACATTACGAAATAAAATTAGGTACTTCATAGATTTATTTATAATGAAAATAACAATAAAAAAATTCTAATAGTAATTTACTGGCAGATCCTGTGTGTTTTCTTTTCTTTGTTGTATTATAGATTTTGCTTCCACGGCTTGTGTCTTCACATTCACATTATTCCATGCCTTTTTAAGTTGTTTGTGAGTAGGTGCCTAACCTATAATATAGAATTAATCTTAAATTAATGGTAGGTCTAGGTTTATTAAATAAAAATCAATTCATATGGTACTTTTTAGGGATTACTATGCACATATGAAGAAATCATCAACGCTTTGCAATTTGGCTCCATAGTTCTTCTTTTCTATTATTAAAATTAAGCATTTATTTTTATTTAGTTTCTAGAATTTGTATGTATGGAGCTAGTAGCTCCTTCAGATTTTGTGAACAAATACTGTGAACACTATAGAGACCATTTATTTTCCATTGTTATTTCCATTTCCACTGTAAGTTTTAATTTCACTCGTTTTTTTATTATTTAGGTAAATAACAACATTCATAATAATCATAATAATTGAAAAAAACAAATAAAGAGAAATGGCGCGCTTTTTAAAGTCTCCTTAAAAGAGTATATAATTATCACCAGTTTTTTTCTCTAATCTGTGATCACCAGTAAGTTTGATCTCCGGTTTCTGTTATTCATACAATATTTGCTATGTTTTCTCCGTTTTTAGTATAATACTGCCAAATAAAAAAGGCAACGTGTAAGTCACTAATGTCAAACTACACTTGTCTATGGCCGGAGTTTACTCGGCGGAGTGAGGGCGGAGTTTACGTTGCAACTCGACTGTGAATTTAAAAACGCGGAGTATACTCGCAGGGTCCGGAGTTTGAACTCACGTGAGTTCGATCGGAGTAAGCTCGATGCATTGTCTCTGAATGTCAGCCACTGGACTATGACTAGACTAGGACATGACTGCGTGAAATATTTTATAACTTCTTCTTCTTCGTTAATGACTTTCTATCGCTTTTTAGCAAAAATTCTGCCAATGCCAAGTGAGTAAAGATTTGTACGGTTATCAAGTCAAAGTCATATTTTGTCAGGTCAAAACGCTATCAGCAAAGATAATATAATCACTTAAATGGTGGATATTTTACTGAAGGCCTAAGCTGAAGACTCTAAAAAGCCGTTGAAAAGAAAACGGCAATGCACGGTCTTATAAACTTGGAACCATTTGCTAACACTCGTGCACGTTCACGAACATTTAACGAATAATAATCCACCCTTATTACACATTAAAATTTCTAAAATTCACAGATTTTTATATAAAATTCAAAATTTACAACCACCATAGTCGGATTTTCTTAAAAGACCATGACAAGACAAGATGAAAATTATAATACTTGACACTAGCTAAATTGGGCTAAATCATTGACCAAGGAGGCTAGATACACTAACAAGAATTTTAAATAATAGCTAAGTATCTAGAATCTATTGTAGACTTCGTCTCACGTAAGTTGTCCCGCGGCGGCGTCGGCACATTCGCGCTACGGATTGTTGCTGACCTCTATATTTTAGTTTCCCCAAAATTTCAATATAAAGTAATTTGTGAATATCGATTTTATTTAGTAAATAAAGCACTGTATGGTTAGTATATTATGTAGTGACGTAAATTACTGAGTTTCAAAATTAGTTCCACTTACCTGAGACGGAGTTTATGTACGAGTTCAGTCAATTTAAGTTTAAGTTCTATCACCATCATGTGAATATTTATTATGGGTAAGACTAATGTAGACTGTGTTATAAAACTAATCTAAAATGATCTTTGTATGGAAAATATCTATGTACCTACTCTATATACTTAATTTGATTTGAATATTTGATAAGTAGGTAGGTACCTGCCTATTTATGTGGAAATTGTACCTCGCAAGTTCTGTCTGTCGGGATCAGGCCCAATTGTTCTATTTGAACGGGTATAATGCCTAGTGCTTGCTCACCAACCCTACCCTCGAACACCTACTTATTATATGTAGTATTGTGTGCTTGCCCAATTGTGCATGGTAAGAATATATTATTATAAGTGCGAGCCTTTTCTGGGTTAATAAGGATAGGTTTTATGCAAGATATTAGGGGTAGCATGGCTCGGTAGATGTTGGTTCTATCACTCTCTTTTGTTGTTATAAGTAGCAGTTCGCATGCGAAGGTTAAAGGACATGAGATCACTTGTCAGATGTCAGACAGACGTTTTGAAGAAATCATGTTCTGCCAAGGGCCGTGTATAAATGCGGCCAAGATGCGGCCTCAAGCCCTGCTCGTGATTCGGGTTTTTTTCTTTGCATTGAAATTCAACCTGTTAAAACATTACGTTTCGTTTTCTTTTCACTTTTAGCGTTAAACTATACGTAGTGCAGTATTAGTACACACTTTATACATGTTATATTATAGGTGTATGCGGTGTCTGTCTGTAATTGATTAAGCATGTATAAGTTTAGATATCTTAAGCGACTTTCATTAGCATAAGTTCATGTTTAACTGTTGGCGGACCTAAATAAATAAATAAAATAAAAATAAAGCTGCCACCACTTTACTGGAGCATGACTTAGACTGGGCTAGGACTATGAGTAAGACTTGACTTTACGTGAAATATTCTTACTATAACATGATGAAAAATTACAATACTTGACACTGGCTAAATAAGCTATGTGTGGAGCCAAAAAAAACACTTTTTAAATAGTTACTACCGCTACTTGACACTAGATGGCAGTTCATTTCCGGATAAATAAAAACGTTTACAGACCTTGATTACCACTACTCAACACCAGGTGACGCTGTGCCCGTCTGACCTTTTATTAATTATCTATTAGACTATGTTGGATTTAAAAAAAAAGTAAACAACGGGGATAACAGCACAAAAAATATTGATATAAAATTGTGCAATGGTTTTACTTATTTTCAAACAATAATGATACAACTAAATTAATTTGCTATCTCCTTGGCACTTAGACATAATAGTGGCAGTGGGAACACAATGTTTTCATTCTTTCATTGAGATCGTTTTTTGCGCGTTTTAATATTTTAGTACCCTGTAATACAGTTTTATACTAGTACAGGGTACACGGACTTATTATTACTTAAGTTGAACTAGATTTATTAATGTGATCATGCATGATTTGACTATTTACTTTATTATAACAAGTATTTTGTATGTAACTTAATGCGTTAAACGCCACCAATTTTAAACATTAACACTGGAAAAAGCACAAGGTTTGAGAAATAATACAATGCAACGACGTGAATGAGTATGTATAATACAATATAACGACGATATATCGCCATTTAGGCTACGTATTGGCGACGTAAAAATCCGATTGGCGACTGGTCGCCTTTTAGGCTACTTCGGGGACAAGTCATTTAAATTACCCGAATCATAAATAAACTACTTTTTGGTACTCTGTGATATTAATAGAGAAGAGAAAAAATTAAGAAAGAATGTTGACGTTAATATGATGTTAACGCGAATTAAACACGAATAACTATCATTGAATCTTAAAAATCTAAAAAAAGCAATTGATTTTATGTCATAAAAGCTTTATCTATGGCGAATTTTGTAAAAGTAAGTGGGACGACCGACCAAAGTTAGCTTCACTTTCAGTCAACATTATCCACAGCTAAACTATCAGCCTTATAATTTAAAGAAAAAGAAAAAAACTGGCCAAAAAAGCAACGAAATAAAGGAAATCAACCAAAAGTAGCCATTTTCCACAAGACAAAATTGAATGACGTGTCTTGTTATAGCTAGAGGTGAATCATAATCAAACAATACCCCATTCCAATTTTCAATTTTTCAATCTTAGACTTCCCGAGGCCGCTTTTTGACTAACTTTGACAGATTTTCTGATCTTGACAAAGTCCTTGAGGTTGACCAGACCTGGCTGAGGATCCATTTTGCAAACGAATCTCCGGGTGATTATTAAACTTAACAAAAAATCACAATAAAATTGTGATTTTTTTACCTGGATGAAGGTTTGGATGTCTGGATGACTGGATGAAGGTGAAGGGAGGCAGGCACACCTGCCTCCATTCGCCCTTTTCCTTTACTTTTTCCCCTCTTTCATCATACCGAGATTAGGCTTAAAACTAATAAGCCCGTGCGAAGAGGGGAGGTTAGCTGTTAAAAAATAAAGTCCGTCAAAAATGACTATATTATTTCATTTTACGATAAGTTTTGACATGTGAGGCTTAGGCTACTTTTTCAGGCGACAGAGGCTGAAATTCGGCTACTTTTTTTTTCTCCATATATATTGGCTCCACACATAGTGTATTTAGCCAGTGTCAAGTATTATAATTTTTCAGTCAGTCATTATGAATATTTCACGTTAAGTCAAGTCTAAGTCATAGTCCACTCTAAGTCATGCTCCAGTAAAGTGGTGGCAACTTTACTAGAAGCTTCTACGGAATTTTGGAAGCAACACAAAAAACCACGTTTCACCACATTATATCACTTGCCTACACTCATGCTCGTAATTCAGCACTTAATGCGTTAAACGCCACCAATTTTAAAAATTAACACTGGAAAAAGCACAAGTTTTGAGAAATAATACAATGCAACGACGTGAACTTTTCCGCGTTCCCGCCAAAACTGAATTCGGCTACTTTAGGCTACTTAAACCATGATGATTCTATGTTGATGACTTAAACTGAGAAAAATGGCGAAATTAGTCTTGTCGTCGTTGGCAACACTGTTGATTGACGTTTATTTAAATTAATGTAATGTAATTGTTTGTTGGCGCGCAATCGAAGTCTAATCAATAAATCGCTGAAACCATAGAATTAATAGCTAGCTGAAACCCTTTTTCAATAAACCACCATGGGTCTTCTAAAGTTATGTGAAAAGTATTACAACACTACTAACCTATACGAAGTGTTACAAATACCAGAAAAGGCCACGGACAAAGAAGGTAGTACAAACTTTACAAACTTTAAAATTGTAATTTGATTTTACTAATAAATTTACACAACAGAATAGTACCTACTGCCGTGGGGAGTCGATGGACGCAGGAGGCCAGCAGCCGCTCAAAACGGTGCTCTCTAGGAGAGGCCTATGTTCAGCAGTGGACATATTCAGGTTGTTGATGATGACGGTGAGGATACAATAACATTCACTGCTAGTTCTATTAAGACCTATTTTAAATATGCTAGGCACCAATCGTAGAGTGTTTTATTCTAAGCTAATACATAACCTTTACATATTTATTTTATAATGTATACCTATTACAGTCAAAAAAGCCTATCACAATCTGTCTCTCAAAGTTCATCCTGATCGTGTCCCGGAAGATCAGAAGCTTGAAGCCACAGAGAAGTTTAAAGTACTAGGAGGAGTCCATGCTGTCCTTACAGATAAAGATAAAAGAGCAATTTATGATGAATCCAAATTGGTTGATGATGATGACAGTTCTATCGACCTGGACCGTGACTGGAGTGCTTACTGGAGACTGCTGTTTAAGAAAATAACTGATGAAGACATAATAGCATATGAAAAAGAATACATTGGTAAAGTTACCCACATTTTCTAACAAACTATATGCCTGTCTTTACAGTTTAGGTACACAACATGGGTGTAGTGTTTACAATTTCGTTTTATAGACAAAAGATTTGTTCAATTGTTTGTTAACTCAGTTTTTAGTTTCGTTTCTATTTCTGCTCTGGAAACACAGTATAATATATCTATGAGAATATCAAGGCAGTGACATTGTCAGTTAATAAGATCAGTTGGCTCATGTGGACATTTTACCTTATTTTAATCGTAAACTTAAAAACTCCAGGTTCTAAGGAAGAGAAAGATGACATCAAGCATGCTTACCTAACTGGGAAAGGTGATATGGACTATATAGTGGACCATGTGCAGTTTGCAAGATCAGAACAAGAACCAAGGCTTAAGGAAGTTATCAATGTATGAACTGAATTACGTCAGAAATAATGAATATGTGATAGAACAGATAGAGATAATTGTAGTGGTTGTCTTTCTTTTCACAAATTTGGAACTTAAATCCATAATAAGATTCATTTATAATGAATATAGTACCTACCTAATGCACAGAATAGATATAATAGTACTACGCACATAATCTGTAACTGTAGGCATTATGAAATGACAATTTTTTTGTCAGTGATCCTAGATTCATAATACCCTTCATTTGCAGGGTATGATTAAAAGTGGAGAAATACCTGCTTACAAAGCTTTCACTCATGAAACAGCCAAGAAACAACAGAGAAGAGCTGCAAAAGAAAACAGAGAAGCAAAAGAAGCAGAAGAGTTGAAGAATGAAATGGGCCTTGGTTCTGGTAAAAATTGATGTTCTACTAAGTACTTAGGATATTAGATCATCAACATCAACAGGTCACACTCAGCCAGACATTCACTGCTGAATAAAGCCCTCTCACCACCACCACCACCATCAAACCCACCCACCTTGAGCGGCTGCTTGCCTCCTGCATCCATCCTATAACACATTTTTCAAATTTTAGAAGCTGCTAGTCACTTCTTTGCACTTGAGGGCTAGATATTGTGACAAAAAGTATGCTCTTTGTAATGTACTATGTCCATCCAAACTATATATGAATTTATATATATAGCTTTACATCAAGATCTATTCAGCTGTTTTGTTGCAAAAGCCAACAGGAGATATACAGAGTTACACACTTTATTGATTGGATAACTTGTTAATTTAGTAAGGTTATACAACTTAAAAAACTGGCGTTTTCAGAAAATATTTGGCATTGTTTTTAAAAACATGTGCCAAAACAAACTGTATTTTTCTTTCAGGACTGAACAGCTTAGAGTTAATGATAAAACAAAGGCAAGAGTCAAGAGCTCAGCAAGTTGATACTTTCATTGATGATTTGGCAGCCAAATATGGTGGCAACAAAAAATCTAAAGGAACAAAGAGGAAATCTGCACCTAAAGCTGAAACTAATACTAAAAGGAAAAGAAGGAAGTAGACTTGCTAGAAGTGCCATTTATTCATAAAATAATTTTAGTTCTTAAAAAAACCAAACTTTGTATTCCTATTTATGAATCTTCAACATAAAAAAGTTAATTCAACAGATGATTGTTTTTATTTTTTACCCTAGTCACCTTCTTCCATCGCCACTTCCATTTGCGTTTCTGTATAGAATGGGCCTTGTTCAACATAAGTCTGTAATCTTTCAATAAGGGCATCATCAAAAGCAGGTGAGTTAGCTAGCCTTTTAACAATGTCGTATTTTGCTTCCTTGGATGTCTTCATGTGGTCTACTGATCGGTCCAGAAGATATTCAATGAAACCTAAAACAAATTTTCCAGGAAGTTAAGATTCATACATAAATCATATACTGTTTTATTAGTGTTTCAATTAAAATATAGCCAGGCATAATTATGACAATTACCAAATCATAATTATGCCTGGCTATATTTTAATTGAAACACTAATAAAACAGTATACAAGGGAAAACTTGTCGTGATAATCAGTAATCATTCTAAAAATTATATCTTTACATTTAGCTCATGGCTATTGTTAAAAATACCTGCAGTTCTCGCTACCAATTCTTCACCCCATTGATGTTGACAAACCGAATCCAGTAAGGTGAATGCTCCCAACCTTATATCAGGGAAAGGATTCTTGCACATTCCAAACAAAGTTTCCATGGCACTTGGTGTTGTATTCAGGCTTCTAAACCACTCTCTTGTCATAAGAGTCACTCTATAATCTACTGGACCAGTCTTAGGTTTCTTTGGATCTTTGTCAATGCTAATAAGACTAGCAAAACAGTGTAAAGCGCGAACTTTCATTTCTGTTGCACTGTTCCGAATAATGTTTCCAATTCGTTCAATTGCCTGCGTAAATTTAGCACCTGTAAATGACGATTTGGTACTATGAACACAGAACATTAATCATTCTACATACACTATGTACTACTTACTTACCAAGAGCAGCTAAGCACAATTTGCCTTCAATAGTTTCTCCAATAAAGCCCAAAGTATCCAGAGCTACAGGCAAAACAGTTGGGTCTTCACATTGAAATGCATCATACAATTTGTCCAGGAGCACAGGGAATTTGTCAAAAATTTCCTTGGGGTAATGGTGAGCAATGCATCCAAAGAACTTAATGTATCCTGTAGAGAAGAAAATACTTGTAAATGCTTGCAAATTAATAAATAAGTTTGTAAGTAATGATAAAAATAAATAGACAAGCACTATAGCTAATAGCGGGTCAAATGCAGGGAAAACGCCCCAGGGGTCGCATACCAGTATGATGGTCTGATAGCATTAAGGAGGCAACAGGAGAAACTCTACAGCGGACGATTGCTCTGGCACAAGACCGAACAATTTGAAGGGCTTTATTTGCACATGGTCACGATCCTCATCAGTGAGGGAACAACAAGAAAGAAAGAAAGATAGCTGAACATCTGAATAGAAGTTTATCTAACTAGCTAGAATAACTAATAAAACAGCATTATAGTAGGTATATACACACTAATTAGGACAGTTCATACCTACACCTGCTAATTCATAAACAAACCATTTACCAGGTGTCAGTACATTCCCTAGAGGGCTTGTAGATAAATCCTTTAACAGTGTAGCAATATTATCAAGTGTTCCTTTTTTTATAAGATAGTTTATCCCATGGGGGGTCACCACCAGTCTTGAAAGAAGTTCTAATACATTCAGTTGATAAAGCACATCATCTGAATGAAGTTCAGATACCATAAAGTCAATGTAGTTCATATCCACACTTAGTTTGAATAGATCATATGATTTAGCGGAGATGTTGATAACAACCTGAAATATAATTAAGGTTCACTTATTAACATGTCTGGCACCAGGCATAAGTACATAGCAACATTTACTCCATAATTTGTACTAATAATAAGATTGGCAAACAAGCAAATGGCAATACCTCAAAAGCATTACATTTCACACTACTAGTGTCTTCCAGTGCAATTTTCATTTCTTCCAGCACTTTAGGGTAAGCCTCTGTTGGTAAGTTCGAAGTTATCACTATGGCTCTGTTAGCCACTCCGATATCTTTGTCCATAATTAGCTGTGCTGTAGCCACAAATACATCTATGAAATCTGGCACATGAAGAAATGCGGGATCTGTGTTTACAGTCTTGTATACCTGAAATATTGAAAACAAGCATCAGCAACACACTAGCTATAAAAATAATATAAAAATGTGCCTAATTTTAAGCAAGTTTTCTAAGGATAAAATTAGAAATAGTTTTACCATTAACTATTGCACATCACATCCATCACACACACGTCAAAAGGTGGAAGAAATCCACTGTTGAACATAGATTTGCCCATAAAACACTTTAGATGCTTATAATAGGGGGTTTGCCATCAATATAGCTCTTAAAATAAGCAAGTTAAGATGGCAGTAGGCAAGCCACATCACTTATAGAACAGTCAACCAATGTGAACAAAAAGTTCTCAAATGGTGACCACAAACCAGTAGATGCATTGTAGGCCGGCCCCCTACTAGGTGGGCAGACAATCTGGGATTAGCTCCCCGTAGCTTTCACCAGGCAGGAGGCGAACAGCTACTCAAAATGGTGCTCTCTGGGGGAGGAGGGAGAGTTCAGCAGTGATGTCATCAGGCTGTTGGTGATGATGATGACTTCAGATTCAAACTTAAACATAGACTATAATACCTCATCAATAGCCAGTCTCCTCACACAATCCTTTTCATGTCGCAGTAAGTACATTAAATGTCCTGTGTAATGCTTGACCATATCACCGGTGTTCATTTGATCAAAACATAGTTTCAGTACATCACAAGCTAGATCTACTTGAATTCTAGAAAAAAATAAGTAAAAATGTAATAACCTAACTGCTGTAATGACAAGGCAAAAACAGGTGATACTATTTGAATGTATAAAAAGCATTATATGAAAGTACAAACTTATCAGGCCCATTCAGACAGTGAACTATCCTCGAGATCCCAACATTCCTGATGGTGCTAGCAGCATGTCCTGGAGGTTTGAATGCAAATAAGTTCTTGATTTCTTTCAACGCCGTTGGTCTCTGATCTTCTCTTTGTAGCTTTGAAATAAATTCTCGATACTGCTCGGTATCTTCATTCGACATAGTGAGTGACTAACAAATATTTAGTGAATGATTCACAATAGTAATAGGGCGAATTCTGTGACAATAACTTATAAATTTTGGAATGAATTGAATTTTAACGCAATTTGAAAACAATAACAAAGTGTATATAATTATATACTCTTAGTATATAATTTCAATAATTTCCAAGTCCAAAACAAATATCAAAATAAAACCAATAGGTAGTACCTATTTAGGTAGGGGATACTACGTATGAGTTATAGTATTCTGTGGTTCTGATACTAGTAAATACTCGATACTTTTCTTTCGATACCAAGAACTTTTTTGTAGGATCAAAACTTCCTTGCAAAACCTAGAGGAAAAAAATCCCTAATCAAATCTAATAGGTACACTTTGACATTTCGAGGGATACCAAGCTAGAGATTTTTTCCCTAAATTTTGTGGTAAAAGGGGAATGGGGGTTCTTAGGGTATTAATATTTTTGAAGGTGTTTTAGGTGGAGAAGTCAGGATGAATTTCCTATACTAAAAAAGAATCATACTATCACACTAATATTATAAATGCGAAGGTTGTGTGTGCTTGTTTGTGCCCTATTCACGCTACGAATTTGGATGTTTGGAATACAGATATCTTGTAGGTACACTGGATTAACACAGAATACTTTTGAACCAAGGGAGACACCGGGAGCAAGTAAATGCATATATTTCGGTATTTTTAATGGTGGCAGCATAAAAAATGTCTGTTGATAACCTACATTTGCGTTTTAGATGTAGTTAAAAAAACATTAGAAAAATATCAGCATTTCCGTACATTTCATCAAGATAAACGGTAATTTTTCTTTGAAACAACTGATAATTTTTGCGAAGATTGTGTTCTATGCCGCGGAACAAAAACCTTTTTATTTAATATTTAATTTATCTTCGTCCTATAAAATTAATCAACTCATGAGAAGAAAAGAAAAGCCTATTTAAATTTTATCAAAATGTAAACGAGCGATCAGGCGATTCCATTTGCGTCCATCAGCGGGACGGCTCACATGAACGGACCTGGTGCAAAGCATCATGATGGTAAGATTCTCACTAAAGTAGGCTAAGCACCACACCATAGAATCTCACTCAAGATTTTTCATATGCGCAGAAAACACGATTAACATGATTAATTAATTGGTAACTCAGGGTGAGTCAGAGAGAGAAAAGGGATTTCCGAATACAAAAATGTACGATTTTTGTTCTTTTTTACATTTTGTTTAGTTATTGCTTTATTTTGCGAGTTTCAAATACTTATGTACCTACAACATCAATAAAAATATGTAAGTGATGTAAACCTAATCAAAATATGCTAGGAATACAAAAAAGTTTAGGGATTTTTAGGGGGTTCTAAGGGTATTAAGTTATCTACGGAGAACATTCTTTAGGAGCTGGCAGCACTTTTTTTCGAAAATAGTGTTGCGACTATTACACTGTCACGTTACGGCTCCGCCCAGGGTCCTAGGATGCCTGACTAGGTCCTAATCCTACCTAATCAGACCCTGGAGGGAGACGGCGACATGAGGTAGGTATATAGAAGAGTAGAGTAGAACTGAAAGAAAGAGCACGTTAGAGTAAACAGTAAGATATAATAAATATAAAGAGATACGGAAGAATAGTTTAAAGTCTCTAATGGCTAGCACGGCACAGGTATGGTATGTTAGTTGAACACCAGGGAGGGAGGAAGTAGGTAGACAAGTGATAGGTTACGTAACTGGTGGAGTGAAGTCAAGCGGAAAGGCCGGTTTCTCGTCTAGGTCTTGAGCTGGTATGATGGGCTCTACGACCTCTACGTCAGAGGGAGCGGCTAGATTCAGGTAGCACAGCTTCAGTCTCTCAATATGAGGTAGGTGCGAAGGTGGTGCTTGATCCACTTTATGATGGAGCAGGATATGCCTCCGAGTGAAGATCGAAGTCTTCAGACTGCCAACAGGACACCTTCTCTCGCTTTTTCTGCCGATCTCTCCTCGTCCAAGCTCTGATTTTGTTCGTCCAACGGCTGTCAACCGAAAGTCCTTCTCTTTTTTCTTTTTTATCTAGGTACGTAGCTGTAAAGGAGGTAACAAATACAGACATTATAAAGAAGGATGGTTGATGATAATGATTATTTGGAATGGCGGTGGAAGTGAACATGCTACATTACCCCAAAAACCCGAAAAAAAATTTTTTAACCCAGAAAAATTTTTGAGGTTAGGAATATTATGACCTTGACACAGACATTCATCACGCACCCTTCCTCATTCAAAATCAATCAAGCACTCGTGCAATCAGAGGGAGGAGATATGGTTCACGACTACTATTAGATCAATGACGCATACTCCACAAGGAAATATTCAGTTATTAATGTAGGCTTATTTTGGGGGTGTCATAACCCGCACCACTTAGAAGACCCAACAAAAAATAGAGAAGAGATAAGGCCTGCCCAAGCTCCTGAGTGAGTTTAGTGCTCACTCAAGTAAATATGGCAGCCTAAGTACCTACTTCCTAAGATAAACTAAAAGAAAAATTAAAAAAAAATAGATGATGGGTGATACGATAAAAGTGATGAAATAACTGCATATAAGGCTTAAGTTACGAGTTATGCTACCGCTCGGTGATAAGAAATTGCCAAAAAGATAATGAGTTGAATATGGCGGTGGGGATGAGGCGACTGGTCTATTACAGTAGAGTTATAGAAAAAGAGTCCTAAGAAGAATTTACAGAAAGTCAAAAGTAGTTTAACATAGAAATAATCAATAGAAGGTAGGTAGGTACAATAATAATTTTGGCATATAAGTCCCAAAGAAAGAGCGAAATTAGACATTTAAAAAGTTGTAAGTGTAATAAACAGCCATGTTAAATATTCAGAAATTAGATAGAAATAAAAACAGACAAGATAGAAATAAGAAAGGACACATAAAAATATATATCACAAAAAGTTATAAAAGTACAAAAACAGCACCATTCTACTCTTCTAAAATAAGTGTAAACCAAGTAGAAAGAGAGGAGAGAAACGGAGAAAAGGGAGTAAAGGGAGGAGGGAGAGTATTCAGCAATCATTGCTGATAAAAAAGGTCAGCTAAGAAGAAGGTTGGTTTTTATAGGTAGGCAACGTGTAAGGTGACTAAAATTTTTTTTTTTGCTAGTAAACCAAAGCTATCAAGAAAAGTTATCCGCGAAATTCATAAAGTTTCATATTTTTCGTCATGATGAGTGTATCATGTCGAGTTTAGCGTTAAAGTATGCATTATAATATTTGTTTAGATATTTTGCTATAAGTTTTCTTTTAAGAGAAAGAAGAAGTACCCGCTAGAAGAGTGTAAGTGAAAACCCATAGCTAGAAGATCTCTAAACAACCCAAGAAAAAGCAATTAGTAGCATAGCAGTAAACACCGAGGAATAGTTAGAAAAAATTAGATAGGTAGAAACATCAAAAAGTTTCAAATAAAATATTCAATTCATTTTATTTGAAAAATATAACACTCAAAATGACAAAAACAGAAAACAAAATATTGAAAATAGATGACAGTGTCATTTTGACACGGCTAGAAAATTATGTTCATGAAAGGTAAAGGAAAAAATGAAATTTATTTATAGATATAGCAAAGATAAAAAGATGTATATTAATAGTGGTCTAGATATTCTAAAAGCTTAGGTTTACTAGATAGGTAGCCAAAGGTACTACAAGTAAGATGAGCTAGGCGAATAAAGCTAGTAAAGGTCACCTCACCAGTTGCTCTCCAGTTAGTTTAATATTTTAGATAAGTTATTAATTTAATCCATTGAGATAGCATAGCAATTCAAAGCTCAAACCATGATGTGACACGCGTCTGAAACACAAACAGAAGTATAAGAAATTATGATAAACTAGATAGCTCAAAGCTGGAAGAAGGGAAAAAGATTAGATATTTCCATAATAAGCAGCCAAAATGTATGCAGTTCGAAAAGAGGATATTTTGGAATTTTGAAAGGTCTCAGGGGAGTTAGGGGCGCCAATGTCACGTTACGGCTCCGCCCAGGGTCCTAGGATGCCTGACTAGGTCCTAATCCTACCTAATCAGACCCTGGAGGGAGACGGCGGTATGAGGTAGGTATATAGAAGAGTAGAGTAGAACTGAAAGAAAGAGCACGTTAGAGTAAACAGTAAGATATAATAAATATAAAGAGATACGGAAGAATAGTTTAAAGTCTCTAATGGCTAGCACGGCACAGGTATGGTATGTTAGTTGAACACCAGGGAGGGCGGAAGTAGGTAGACAAGGGATAGGTTACGCAACCGGTGGAGTGAAGACAAGCGAAAAGGCCGGTTTCTCGTCTAGGTCTTGAGCTGGTATGATGGCTCTACGACCTCTACGTCAGAGGGAGCGGCTAGATTCAGGTAGCACAGCTTCAGTCTCTCAATATGAGGTAGGTGCGAAGGTGGTGCTTGATCCACTTTATGACGGAGCAGGATATGCCTCCGAGTGAAGATCAGTCTTCAGACTGCCAACAGGACACCTTCCCTCGCTTTTTCTCCAGATCTCTCTTCGTCCAAGCTCTGATCTTTTTCGTCTCCCAGCTGTCACCGCAAGTCTTTTTTTTTTCTTTTTTTCTTTATATAGGTACGTAGCTGTAAAGGAGGTAATAAATACAGACAGTATAAAGAAGGATGGTTGATGATGATGATTATTTGGAATGGCGGTGGAAGTGAGCATGCTACATTACCACAAATTTTCCTCGCCAAAGCAATTCGCTGATATTTCTTTCTTTGGCGGGTACTGCAATTTAGTTTTAAACATTGATATTATAAATACATAATCACTACTTTTTTAAACATCATGATTAACAATGATTATTATGGTGCAACTTAAACTTCTTTTTAATATATGGCTCCTGCGGGGCCACAACTTCGTCAATTTCGCATGGATAGAGTAGAATATATTTAATATATTCTACTCTATCCACGCTACTATATCTTATAATTATTATTATATAAACTTTTATTTTTACATGGTATCTCATATTTTATTTATTTATTCTTTATACCATTGTCTAAATAATTATTAATTTTTGCGACGATGATGATGATGATTGTTCAAGTACTAATATAAATAGTAGTGAATCTGATTAAATGACTATTTTCGAACCCAATATATATATATATACATTCAGAGGTATATACCTAACACTTAAGCTTAAGTCGAATATACCCAATATGGTATTTAGTTAATACCTTACCGTTCGATGCATACATTTCATGCTGATATAATTCATTATAAGTATAACAATCATTCGTTCTCTTACTGAGGTCATATGAAAAAACGAAACGATTACTAAATAAATATGTAGAATCAGTATCGATTTCTCATTAAAATCGGGTTTATCCGATAGCGATTATTTCGTTCACATCCCTAGACCAGTTAATCTGACAGTGTCAATCACTAATCATGTCAACTTCATACTGCACTTCTTATTTTTCATAAACTGTAACTCCACCTAACGCTATCGCCTCACGCTAACTCCAAAATGCATTGAAATGACATTTCGAAAATCGCTAACTTTTCCGCAACTATTTTTTTTAGCGTTTGGCGTTAACGCCAATGGAAAGTGTTCTTTGCATGGAAGTATAAGCAGAGAGAGAGCCATACCTGCCAATGCGGCGTAAAATAAAATACTCGTTTTCGAAAATTTTGTATAAAGACGCCAGGCAACTAGCCTAGTTGCCTGGCGTCTTTATGAGTACTGATATTAATTAATAAAACCAAATGATGAAATATCTTTAATTAAAAATAAAAATTTCCGTGGCGGGGCCCCTTTTGCCAACCTCACGCGTGGATCACCGAAAGACTACGTCTAAACTTATATTTCTTTGCTAATAAATTGTAATTTGTTCGTCAACCCCCAGTGAGAATGTGGGTTCCACAGACTAGGTAGGGGATTTTATTGATGTTGTCATTCTAGGTAAAAGTCAAAAGTAATAAAATTTATGAACATAGACCCCCATAGAGCGCCACCTTGAGTATAATAAGCAATAAGCGGAACTAATTTTGAAAGTAAGTAATTTACGTCAATATACATATATGTACCTATACAGTGCTTTATTTACTAAATAAAATCGATATTCACAAATTATTTTATATTGAAATTTTGGGGAGTCGAAAGAGTCAGCAACATCTGTAGCGCGAATACGGCGACGCGGTTGCGGGACTTCTTTCGCGAGACGGAGTTTCATCAACATAGAATCATATGGACGGCGGACATTCACAAAACGCCTGTCCATTTTCTGTTGGTGTGAGTATTTAAATATGCATTAGTATGCGTGAGTAGGGAAGTGACCCCTATTACACAATATATCGATATATAATAAACCTAACCAAACAGTGCTGCAGAATTTCGATACTTTTTAGTTTTAATACAATAAAGAAAATTAGATATTCGTAGAACCAGAAGACGCAGCTTAGGCCGGCCCCCACTTGGTGGACCGACGATCTGGTGAAAACTACGGGGAGCTGATTGATGCAGGAGGCGAGTGGCCGCTCAAGGTGGCACTCTATGGGGAAGGCCTATGTTCAGCAGTTGACGTCTTCGGGCTGTTAATGATGATAATGATGATGATGACCCTAGTAAAAGTATATTGAAACATTATATGAAATAACGTTTGTAAGTAACATTTTTATATGTGTGTTGCCAGTGATGACTTATGGAACTAAGACGTGGTCTCTAACTGTTGGCCTCATTACTAAGCTCAAAGTCGCGCAACGAGCTATGGAGAGAGCAATGCTCGGTGTTTCCCTGCGAGATAAGATCCGAAATGAGGAGATCCGCAGAAGAACTAAAGTGACCGATGTGGCTCTTAGGATTAACAAGTTGAAATGGCAATGGGCAGGCCATATCGCTCGTAGAGCTGACAACCGATGGGAAGAAAGGTTTTCGAGTGGCGACCACGAACTGAAAGACGCAGCGTAGGCCGGCCCCCCACTAGGTGGACCGACGACCTGGTGAAAGCCGCGGGGAGCCGATGGATGCAGGAGGCGAGCAGCCGCTCTAAGTGGCGCTCCCTGGGGGAGGCCTATGATCAGCAGTGGACGTCTTCAGGCTGTTCAAATTACATAGTTCCATAATAGTTAGTTATTATTTTACATTCGCGTTTTCTTATTCTATTCATTAAAATGATGGTTAAATTTGTAAAAAGGGTTCCGTACCATTATCTATAAAAACGAGCAAAAAATCACGTTTGTTGTATTGAAGCCCCTATATTTATTTTAGGGAAAAATATAGGGGAAAAGGATGAATGGATGGGACGGGTGCGCCTGTCTCCCTTCGCCGTCCCATCTATTCATCCTTTTCCCCTATATTTTTCACTTTTGCTTCTCTCTTACCCATAAACAGGGTAATGCATAAAACTAATAAACCCGTGCGAAACCGGGGCGGGTCAACTAGTTTATTATTAATTTCATAACTCATATTGAAGCCAGACGACACTGGCCTACCTATTGTATTTTATAAAAGTAGGTTAGGTGCCTATTTTTAAATTGCCAGATTTACACCTACTTTTTCATTCTGTTTGCACTTTGATCTAAATCCATTCAACCACTTTTAAGGAAAGAGATTTTCTACTTTTTAATCTCCCCAAAACCAAAGTAATTTTGTGCAAATGTATGAAGATTTACGAATATCGACAAAATGTAATGGACAGTGTAGGTACATCACTATTCGAAGGGCGTAAAATCGCCCATCCCAAAAATATCAATTAAAGCATTAAATCTTTCAGTAATTGCAATCGCATGGTAATTATACGGTGGAAAAAACGTATATTCTTAATATGAAATGCATATTTACTTCGAAACTTCGATGTTTAGCATAAAAATAGTCAGTAAACTTTAACGTATAAAATGATGATTCTGGTTTTCCTTCGACTCCTCGGGTTACTCTTGATGCACAAAACACAGCACAACACGACACAATTTCACTATTGATACAATATTTAGCCCTAATAACAATATAATCACTAAATTTTCACGTTTTATGCTCTCGCATTTAATTTCATGACACACCAAACTGTCAGAACATGACACGCGGTGTGGGTAAGGCGACGTTGCCGTACCGACATTCGCTTTCTCGCATACTCTATGCGACGATTCGTGTATTAGACAGAGATACAAGACAGTATGTTTACACGAAGGATGCGGAGCGGCAACGCCGCATTGCCAGATTTTGGCTCTCTCCATAGACCTCAATGCGGAGTTTAGTAGTCATGGACCATAGAGTAACCAGAGAGCATTACACAGATTAAAGAAAAAAAAAGAGCATTAGTGTAAAAACCATAGATTAGAGAAAAAAATACACTATGTCATAGATTAGAGAAAACAAATCTTGCTCTGTGTTAAACGTCGCTATTTTATCGATATTGATACTTCGCTGAACTGGGTTTTAATTTAATAAAAACTGGACACCTAAAATAATTAAGACCTCAATTCACTTAGTTATTACTTGTTTTATTGTACTTAGTACAATCAAAAATACTTAACTGTTTTAATTCATAGGAATGATTTTTAAATAGTAAACCACACTTTAGGTATATATACATAAAGTTATTATAGACCTCAAAATTTTAGCAAGGAATAGAAATCCGGTGAGTTAGAGGGCGCGGGTTCAAATCCCGCTGGTTGCTTAAATTTTGAGGGCTATAATATCTTTGTTAATTAATTAATATGATAGTTTACAAATAAAATGAATTCTTAACCACTGTGGAATAGCAGGAAATTACATTTATCAACCATGAAATCACTAATCATTTACATGAGAATTTCGCAATGTTACATTGCCTTTGGAAATTAATACTTTATACTAAAAAGAAACAGCAAACAGTGGGCCTAGCACGAATGTTTACGCGCGCGTAAGTGTAACGTTAACGTAAAACCCCCCTATTACGACTGCGTCTGCCGCTCAACTGCTATCAAAGTTCATACAGTTTTGACAGCAGTTGAGCGGCACACGCGCGTCAGCGGCGCTGCTAGCTCAATCGTAATAGGGGGGCAGATCAAATGCCATACAACTGGCTTACGTTAACGTTACACTTACGCGCGCGTAAATATTCGTGCTAGGCCCACAGTACCTACTTACAAATCAATCAGCGTCAGTTGTCCCCTGATGTACCTATTTACATGATGAGAATGTCATCAACCAGAAAAATAAAACCATGGCAAGACCCTCGCGGCCTAAGAGGATGCAAACATGAGTGCATATTTAATATAAGTATTTTTTGCCAATTTTCACTTTTTCGGAGCGTGTAACTCAAAAACGGTTGAGAACTCAGAAAAGTGTATTACAACAATGTGGTAGACAATTTTATGAGCTTTCATATAGTAGAAGGATTTTTTGTCCTAAGACGCACCGAGATATTGACGAAAATACCCAAAAGTAGCACCTTTGGACCCCCTACCCCCTCCGGCTCACCCCTGGGGGGTCAGTACTTTTAGTATGTTTATCGCCTGAGTATCCTTAACAAGTTTCAGAAGAAATCGCTTAGGTCCACCCTCATTCACTCTACACCCCCCAAAAACGATTTATTATTTGTTAGTGTGAGTACCTAAGTTTTTTAGGTAGAGTAGGTAGGTAGGATATTTGAAACGGCATTGCTGCAAAACATAATTATTATAATCTTATAACGGTTGGTAAGTTATTTACAGCAATTGAAATGCTACGAATAAGACTTTTTAGCTCGCCAATCTAAGAACTCATCAATATCTTCTTCGTTATCGGAATCATCTTCATCTTCATTCATTTGTTCAATTGCTTGTTTCTTCTTTTTCGTCTCATCTTTTTTTAATTCAAGATCTAATACTCTGCAAAGAAAAAGGTTGATTTAGTTTTTTAGTACCTCAATAACCAATTTAAAACTAAAGTCTGGAATACAGCTACTAAGCACATAATCATCATAAACAGCCTGAAGACGTCCACTGCTAAAAACAGACCTCCCCCACAGAGCGCCGAGAGACTGAGCTTACTCATTAGGCCAACAGTAAGAGACCACGTCCCAGAGTCATAAGACATCACTGGCAGTGCCAACATATACTGGTTGAAAGCTTTACTTTTCAGGTTTTGCGGTATTTTAGACTAAAAGAAAAGATAATGCTATCCCGAGCCAAACTGTTATTTATTACCTTGACCAATTTCTTATTTGTTCGTCGATCTCATCAATTTGTCTCTCTGCGGTCGCTTCTTCTTGTTCTTCAGCAATTATTTCTGCTGAAGCAGTAGCTTCCTCCTTTATTTCTTTTTGAAATTTTTCCCACTCCTCCTCGTTTGGGTCTTTGTACTCAATATTGCGAACCTAAAATGACAAAAAAATACTAAACCCATTACAAACAAACGATATTTTACTTTAGGTACTATTAGTATAACTTCTTTCTTCATATTTGTAAACCGAAGTTTGAAAGTACATCGGGCCGAAGCCGAATCCAAGCACCGGCAGAGGAAGACCTACAATTGAAAATATAACTGACAATCATCAGTTACGCATAGTATTTTTGTTTTATGAAACACATTTGAGTGGGTTTATTATGATTATTTTTGTCGCTTAATGAAATAGGGGCCAGGCGGTCTAGCAAAGATACCAACCACTAACGCTAACGCCAAACGCTAACTCGAAAACTGTATTGAAATGACATTAGCTGTAGAAAAGTAAGCGATTTCCGAAATGTCATCCTAGTACATTATAGTTAGTTAGTTTATTAGTGAGTTAGCGTTTGGCGTTAGCGTTAGTGATTGGTATCTTTGCTAGACCCCCTGGACACAGAATTCCGCCTATTGATACAAAGTCTTTGGACCTGGAGACGTGAGAGTTTTTGACAGTCAAAATAACAAGAATTCAGTCCAACTGGAACGCACCCAATATTACCTCTGGCAACATTATAAGAAATAATGTTGCCAGAGGCAATATTGGGGTTTTAATTTTTTTGCTTGTGTCACTGTCAGTCACAGTCGATTGGTCGATATTAGATATTATACAGATTTATCTGTATCGGTACACATTTTAACATCTACTTATAATCAGAATTTAACTCTACTTTTAAACAGATTTTTTCATTTGAAGTTTTTTAGACATTTTAATTGTAGATTCTTATTTTTACACTAAGTAAGTACTCGTTTTAGTTTCGGATGCATTATTTTTTCATACTAGGCTGGGGCTAATAGTTAATTTTGATAAGATTAAAGAATATTTTGCTTATTAAATAAAAAATACGAAAAACACATTAGTTACTATACCTACCTACGTATTTTCAAAGCCCATAATTATTTTCATCAACTGACAGAGGTACTAACGTAATGATTATAAAAACAATAGACCTGTGATTTCAAACACAAGACTACCTACCTACTTTTAGTTAAAGAGTTTTTATAGGGTAGATGAGCACTGTTAGGTTCCTAAAGTAGTATCCTAATATAAAAATTATGCAATATTAAAAAAACACTAATAGTATCCTGTGACCGAATGAACATTTTTTGCAATCGTTTTATTTAGTTTGTAAGTAGGTAGGTACTCTATAATCAGAACATGGGATCTGTTTAGAAGTTGATAGAAAAAAAACAAAATTGTCAAAATTGGTTCACAAAACAATATAAAATGGTTTGATGGTACACAAGATTACATACGGATTTTGATTTATTGATCTAATACAGATTTCTAGACTTTTCATTCCAGAATTTTAGGTTTGGAATGTGGCAACACTGCTCGCGAATTTCAATTTGAGTTTTGGCGGGAACGCGGAAAAGTTCACTTTATTGCATTGTATGTATTATTTTTCAAAACTTGTGCTTTTTCCAGTGTTAATGTTTAAAATTGGTGGCGTTTTAAGTGCTGAATTACGGGCATGAGTGTGGGCAAGTGATATAATGTGGTGAAACGTGGTTTTTCGTGTTGCTTCCAAAATTCCATAGAAGCTTCTAGTAAAGTTGCCACCACTGTACTAGAAGATGATTTAGACTGGACTTTGACTATGACTTACGTGAAATATTCTATAACGATAACTAATTACAATACTTGACACTGGCTAAATAATACACTATGTGTGGAGCCATAATCTAAGAAAAAAAAACACTTCCTTTTTTATTTATTTTTTATTTAAAGTGGGAATTGCAGTAGAGCTGCTAAATAAAATAAGAGTTTATGTTAAATGAAACAATAAGAAAGCTAGGTAACCAAATAAAAAATCTATTGCCCTTTTCTTAATCCACAAATTAATCATCCCTGTGGAATAAAGATTAACCTTATCATGAAAATTATGAAATGATACCAACAGTTAAAAATTTTAAAATTGGAAAATACATCCCATTGTTTTGTAGAAAATCTGTAAGCAGTACAAGTTATAGCACAATGGAAAAACCATTTATAATACAGTCTATCAGAAATTGTATACCACCACTTGTTAATAGCAGTCATAAAGGTCAAGCCGGCAGAATAGGTATCATTGGTGGATCATTAGAATACACTGGAGCCCCATTCTTTGCTGGAATAAGTGCTTTAAAAGTAAGTATAATACAATTTTAAATTCAACAGTTTTATATGGATAGTCGCACACATCCATATGAATTGTATAAATACTTATATGTACAATATTATTAATTTTTAGGTTGGAGCAGACTTGGTGCATATATTTTGTGCATCATCAGCAGCTACGGTCATCAAATCATACAGCCCAGAGTTAATAGTTCATCCATTACTGGATCAGAAAGCAGCTGTTGCTAAAATATCACCATGGTTTGATAGGCTCCATTCTATTGTCATTGGACCTGGACTAGGAAGGGAAACAGATATATTCAGAGTTGTATCTGAGCTGATAACAGTAATTAAAGATAAGAAAATACCATTAGTTATAGATGCAGATGGTTTATTTCTTATAACAGAAAATCCCCATTTGATTAAAGACTTCAAGTCTCCAGTGATATTGACACCAAATAAAATTGAATATGAGAGGTTCTCTAATAAAGTAAACAGTAGTTGTCTTAGCGACTGGGGTGCAAACATAACATTGTTAAAGAAAGGTGCAAGCGATGAAGTAATGAGTGTTGTGTCTGAGGCTCAGTGGAAATCTAGTGAAGGTGGTTCTGCTAGGAGATGCGGTGGCCAGGGTGATTTATTATCTGGCTCCTTAGCAACATTTCTAAACTGGACTTTATCCAATAAAGATAAGATTAATACTACCACGGAAAAAACCGCCGCTGCTGTGTCACTGGCTTGCTATGCTGCATCAGTTTTAGTGAGAAGGTGTAATGAAAAAGCATTTAAGATAAATGGTAGGAGCATGCTAGCTAGTGATATGATTGTACACATTCATGAGGCATTTGAAGAACTATTTGGTCAGTAATATTTACCGAGTAAAAAGTGTGTAATTTTTTCCTATATTCTTGCTTTTGACCAAAATGGGAAAAATCACATGGGTTTAATATTGTATAATTTTAATAAAGAAGACTGGGAATTTTAAGTGTGATTTTAATGTTGTTTTTTGTCCTTCACCTTGTTTTCAGTACTTCCCCACTGCTCAACTAAATTGCTCAACCAGTTGAGCAGTTGAGCAGTAGGACATAGTTTGTATTACCGACCATTTTATGCCCTATAGCTCAACTGTATTTTGCTCAACTAAGTTGATCAGTAGGTCATCCTGTTATAAAATTGTGCTCCTTCACCACTGCTCAACCAAATTGCTCAACTGCATCAAGTTGAGCAGTGGGTAATACCGATGGCTCAACTGGTAATTCTCAGCAGTGGAGGATAATAGGGTTAGGGTCATATCGTCTGGGTTGTAAAACGTCTGTGTGTCCAAAATATCGTAGTCGCAGAATCACTATGTAGCCAAAATGTCTAATTTGTGAAATGACATGCCATTGACAGATGTCACTTTTGACAGGTGTCATTTTTGATAGATGTCGCTTTTGACAGATGTCATTTTTAGTTTTATTTTTTTTTGACAGATGTTATTTTGATAGATGTCAGTTTTGACCGGTGTCATTTTTGATAGATGTAACTTTTGACAGACGTCATTTTTTGACAGCAGATGTTATTTCAGACAATTTTTTAAATTTGATTTTTTTTGACATATGTCGTATTTTTGACACGTTTCATTATTTAAAAACTTGAATCAACCAAACCACGTCAGGAAAACAATTTCTTTATATTTGATATCTCTTAGAAATTCTATGGTTGAAGTGCTTCCGTTAATTACTTTTATTAATTCCGCAAAGCATCTTTAAAAAAATAAGTCTTTTTTTCTGTATCCATATGAAATAAAACTACAAATCTCATAATTACTTATTTACCGTCATTAATATGAATCTCGAATGATCGATGATTTTCATCTCGTTGTCTACGCTTGGTGCTTAACCGTAATAGATAAATTAGTATGGTCGCTAATATACTACTATTAAGAGATATATATTTCAAAATTGAATATATAACTGCACATGACTGCACATAAATACTAAGTACCTACCTATCTAGTTATTTTTCACTTACACGAGGTGGTTGGAGTCGAATCTTCACCATCCATTTGCATATATTTAATTTTATAACAGTTTGCGGAAATGAAAAAATTGATGCACGAGTATAATATTTACTTATTTACGCAGTAATAAACCCAACAATGAAATTCTTATTACATCAATAAACATAACTTTTACAATAAGTGACAATAATAATGTCAATTACAAAAAAGGGTTTAAAAGGTCTCAATAGATTATAAGCAGCCAGTGCCACAAGAGCAGTTGAGCAGTAGGCTATAAATTCGATTTTATAACAGGATGACCTACTGATCAACTAAGTTGAGCAAAACCAGTTGAGCTATAGGGCGTAAAATGTTTGGTAATAAACTATGTCCTATTACTCAACTGCTTAACTAATTGAGCAGTGGGTAATACCCACTGCTCAACTATGATAGTTGAGCAGTTACCAGTTGAGCTGTCGGTATTACCCACTGCTCAACTTGATGCAGTTGAGCAATTTAGTTGAGCAGTGGGGAAGTAGTGCTTGTTTTATTGATAAAAGTCAATATTGGTTTTGGAGTTGGTATCATTTATATTTTAGCATATTAATATTAGGTACAGAAACATGCTACATACCTTAGCATCTAAAATAGGATCATCAAAGAATCCCTCTGGTATAGGCTGCTCTGAAACTTCAGGCTCTTTTGATTTTTCATCTATTAAACTTGATGTGGGTTGTTCATCTAAAGAAATAAACAAATAATTGATTTTTTCAATGTGTGATCATATTTTTTTTACCTTGGTTATTTTCAGATAATTCATAAAATCAGTAAACTTTTATGGACATAAAATACAACACAATTAAAGGTTTTCCCAATTATAGTTGTAGTTGGCCAAGTTGATGGTGTAATACAATGGAGAAATTACCTGAAACAAGATATTCTAATTTCTCCATTGTATGACACAATCAATCATATACCAAAGAACTACCACATAGTATTAAGTAAATCCACAAACCAAGTTGTAAATTAAATCAGGCAGTAAAGTTTAGACATGGAAATGTTGCAGGTAGTTACATCAAGTAATAAGTTAAGGAATGATTCATGCTAGACCGTGGCAAGTGCAAGCCATGCCTTGTCCGTTGTCCGTGCCTAGCATGCGGCACAGCTCGCACCTGCCATGGTCTAACATAAATCATATGTAGAGAGATGAGTTACCTATTGTAACTGGAGCTTCTGGAACTGATTTCAGGGTAGACCTCTTTACTTCTTCACTATGAAATGTGACAATGTGAGGGGCATTATTTTTAGGTTTCTGAGTAACCATAGGTGGTACATCGCTTGCATTTTTCAATATACTTTTAGGTTTCTTCCCAGGTGGAGCATCTGACGGTGGACTTGTTCTTTTAACTTTGCTAACTGTAAAATTGTTAGTAAGCTCCTTTAACTTTTTGGCTTTTTCAACGTTTTCTCTGTGCTGTTTACTATTCAAATGTACTTGCCAGACATTCTCTGACCGCACTACTGTTGCGCAAAGTAAGCACATAAGTTGTCCAGCACTGTTGTACTTTGCTAGAGGATTGTCTATCTTTGTTGGTTTTGCATCTTTTCTTTTGCGCTCTGCCATTAACCGCCGCATTTCTTCTTGAGCCTTTTTCTTCTCAATCTTCATTCGTAAGGACATGATATTATAGTTTACTGTATAACAAATGCTTATTGTTAAATATAAAATAATTGGAAATAATTATTTATTTGAAGAAATATGTTGAAAATAAGAATCCGATCGTTTGTTTTCGTTTTTGATTTTGATGACAAGATGAAGAAAGGAAAATAAATAGCAAAGTTCTTTTTCTTCTTCTCCAATTAGTGGCTTTTAAACCACAGAACACTTTTATCCTGACGGAACGCTGTGTGCAGTGTTGCCAACCCTAACAGCCTGAAAAACAGTATGACAGCCTAAAAAAAACAGTAAACTTGTTATTTCAAAATAATAAAATAAATCTACTGTCTGAATAAAACACGTTAAAATTCATTGAAACGGTGTGCATACATCATTTTTATTCCAAAGGAAATTTAAAAATGAATTTAATTATATTTTTAATCTTCCGAAAGTGAGCCGTGATATTCAAAGATAGATTATGCTTAGCTATAAAGCAAGCCATTTTGAATTCACTTTATTTTGCTATTTGTTTTGTATCTTTTTTTATTTATTTCTTTCTTTTTTATGACAATGAATGGATCTAATGATTTTTGGACTTGTGTTTGTATTTAATCCCTTTTTTCTTTTTAGGGAGGGGGAGTTTGTTCGATAGATAAATCCCTATTCATTGTTCTAAAATGTCATTTTTTGAAAATACGTAATAAACAAAATTCTTGCTTCAACTTGCCCAAAACATAGATACGAAAATAATGATTTACGGGATCTACTCCTTTAATTTTATTGAAGTAATTAAGTAGTGGCAACTTTTGTATGCGCTATGTTGTATGTTTATTGCAAATTGTATCAGATGGCTCTAAAATTATAGAAAAACAGTAGAATTTGTACCTAAAACCGAAAACAGTGTTACTTATGAAAAAACAGCAAATCTACTGTTAAAACAGTAGGGTTGGCAGCACTGGCTGTCTGGAAAATAAATAAGGAAAGTCATCTGTCACTGTCATTCTGTCAGCTGGGGAAAGCCGGAATCACAGAACAACCAGATTTTTTTGCTTAAAATAGCCAAGGACTTTTTATCCAGACCACTAATACGAAATTAAAGCAGGGCAAAACCGTACACACCACTTTGGGTGTGATTGATTCTCAGCTGTCAAAATCAAAATCAGTCGTTACTTGGGTGTGCTTTTGAATACATACCAAAAAAATGCCGTCTTGCGTGATAATACTGTGCCAAAATCACTCGAGGCACGAATCACAGAAGCACACGATCACATTTCACTTGTAAGTGGCCTTAATCATGTATTTTTATAAGATTATTTTAATTATTTCTATTTGACGAAGAGTTAGAACCATTTTACAATCAAAAGTTGACATGTCAAAATCAGTATTGCCACACGACATCTGAATAATTACCCGATTTCTTTTGTATGGATTTCCAACAAAAGAAATCGGGTAATTATTCAAGATCCATGTCTAGCTGATCGTTGGATAAAAATAGTTCGAAAAAGTCGAAATTTAGATTGGTGGAAACCTAATACTCGCTCAACAATATGTTCAGCGCATTTCTATAGTAAAGAACACACAGAACACAGAAGTGCAATTACTGATAATAGTTTTATTGTCAACTATAAACGTTCCACGCGTCCACTGTTTTTCCATTTTTAAGGTTATTTTTTTTAATCCTAAAATATGAAACATTATTTCGGTTGAGGCCCAGGGGGTCTAGCAAAGATCACAATCGCTAACGACAACACCTCACGCTATCTCCCAAAAATGTATCGAAATGACATTCGCTACGGAAAAGTTAGTGATTTCCGAAATGTCATTTCAGTACATTTTGGAGTTAGCCTTTGGCGTTAGCGTTAGTGGTTGGTATCTTTGCTAAACCCCTTGTACCTACATAACTGTTGTTCTTTAATCCTTTTAACTTGGTAATATTGAAAAACTCGTGAGTTATTAAAAGAATTGTTAGATAAACTGCTGGTTTTACTTAATTTGAATCCTTTTTATTAAAAGTTTGCTTGAGCTATCTATAGACCTTTTTCTTGTCTATAGATAGTAGTATAATGGTAATTAATTTTTTTTTTTTTAATGTAGGCGTTTTATAATTTTTATTATTTACATTTTACATCTAGCTAGATTTTTATTCAGGTACCCGACTAAATCGGGTAATACTATTTATATGGTATGTTGAAAGAGGAACTGACATTAGAAGAAAAAAAAATCTGCTCTATGGTTTGATTCATGTTTAAACAAGGTTAAGTATGGAGACTTCGGTTCTGGACCTATGTAATAGGGGAAATTCTGTGAAAATAGCATATTTTTTAGCGTAGTAAGGGGCAAAATCAGAAACAGGGCCAATCGCAAACAGACCCGCCGTTGATCGTGAAAATAAATATAATGGACACCTCATATAATTATTATATTGAACAATTTATTAAATTCTACGCAGTTTCAAAGTAACATAGGATACCTAGTTGCAAAAAATGCCACCATCAATTGAAATAAAGCAGTAACTTCAAGGTTACCTACCACAATTGTTACATAACATAAGTAATAATTATATGCCTGTCTCCACCTAAGTTTGACCGTTTTTATATTCGCACTTATCTCTTCAAATGCTTTGCAGTAGGTACGTCATAGCGGGATAAGTGCGAACTTATGATCTTTTGAACTTTAGGACAGACGGGTAATAGTATTTTAGGAGTCATTGCACACCAAGCTACACCGCACGCACCGTAGTGACCAAATAGAACTTTTAATGCTTCTACAGCCACAGCCTTTTGTCTGTAGAAAGAGTGTAGAAAGTAGGTAGCTCCTGTGAGTAGAGTCTGCGCCGCACTCAATGGGAATCCCCTTTTTTTTTTTTTTTTTTGTTTATGGCAATTGTTTAGCACATTTTTGCCTATGTCATGTCAAAAGAGAAATAAAAACGAAATTTTGAATTTAGGGTATCTGAAACAAAACAAAAATATCCTATAACTACCAACTACACAACATTATTACAATAAATGAGCAAAATGTACAATGAAGACAATAATTGAATATTGTGGCATGACTTACTAGGACAGTTGTTAAAGTGAATATAATTACATAAAATATGATTACAATTTAATGTTATTTTCAATAATAAAAGATGATAAAATAGCTATTAAAGTAGGGTCTATTTTACACAAAATATTATCTATGTGAACTGGGAATGGAAATTTATAATGGTTAGTGAGTTGAATAATGAATTATGATCAAATTTAGGACATGAGAAGAAAATGTGGTTCAAATCAGCTTCATCCATACCACATTCGCAGATAGATGAGTCTCTTATCCTCAGTTTTTTTAAATGAACACCAGAGCAGCAGTGGCCGAATCTTAATCTAGATATTATAGAACACACTCTTCTGTTGTACTTAAACTTAAAGAACCATGGTTTAATTTGAATGTCAGGTTGGTACTTGGCATAATTTGAACCTATCCGTCTGCTAGTCACCAACCATCTATTCAGCCATCTAGATTTTAAGTCACGGGTAGGTAAAAGCAGAAGGTCTTGGGGATAATTTTTAAAAGGAACTTTATCTCCACATATTACTACTTGCTTGGCAATCTCATCGGCCTTTTCGTTGCCAGAAATATTGCTATGACTAGGGATCCAAGCTAGGTGCACAGAATAGCCCAAATTAGAGCATCTCAATAGCAAGTCTTTAGATTTAAATATGATCCAGTTTTTGGCGCCTATTTTAAAAGGATTACTCTGAAAGGCTTGAAGAGCACTCAATGAATCAGAGAATACAACAGTTTTATTTAATTTGAACAACAGTATATAGTTGATAGCTTCCATAATACCCCTACATTCACCAACAAAGACTGATGTTTCCGGAGGGCACTTAATCTTTTGCACAATATTATAGTTTTGATGAAATAAACCAACACCAACACAGCCATTTTGATCTAGCTTAGATGCATCTGTAAAAATGCAATGCCAACCACGCCATAGATCATCTTTGATCCGAAGAAAGTGTTTATTGGCGAAGGAATCCCCTTTCATCAAATCTAAATTAAGATGTAAAGAGGGTTGATATAAGATAGTTTGATAATCAAATTCAAATACAGGAAGTTTAAGAGTTCTATGAGTAGAGAATCTAAGGTTGATAATTTTTGCATAGCTTGTAACTAAGCAAGGAGTTTTTTTATTACTCCAGTAAGGCAGAGAAATATAATTGTACAAAAGCTGCAGTTTTGGGAAAAGAGGATGAGAGGAATACTGAAACAAACGAAATAAAAACATATCCGAAAGATATTGACGCCTCAGATCTAAAGGTGGGTCATCACATTCCACTTGCATAGCATTCTTAGGGGTAGACTTCATTGCTCCTATAATAATACGTAAAGCTCTTGCCTGAATCAAGTCCAAAGCATTGAGCTTTTTTTTACAAGCTGGCTCATATAAAAATGAAGCATAGTCTATAACACTACGAATGATAGCATTATAAAGAAGCTTTAAGTAATAAGGGTGAGCACCCCACCATACACCAGCCAAACATCTCAAAATATTGAGATTTCTTTCGCATTTAACTGTAACATAGTTAATATGTGAAGAGAAGTTTAATTTACTGTCTAGAACTAGTCCTAAAAATTTTTTTTCATTTTCAACAGGAATCTTGATTTTATTAAGCACTAGCTTTTGCCCGCGGCTTCGCACGCTTGTGTTATGTTATTTTTACGTTATAGTCTAATAATAGATCATGCATTTCGTACCAAACAACAAAATCCACTAAATCTATTCGAAGCTGAGCACAGTAACCTGTATTAGCATAGGTATAGGTATAACGCAAGTATAGCCGTGAGTGGAAGCTATTTAGCTTTAACAGAAGTTTCAGTAAATTTTGTTTAGGCAGTAGTTACCTAAGCAGGCAGGTACAGTTAGAAAAATATGGAAGAATCACACACGATGATGCTGTTTTACATATTATCCGCGCGCTTTTTGTTCCATTTTTTTACCTTCTTAAGTTTGACTCCATACGAATTGTGTACTTACCTACATTTAGCCAGTGTCAATAATAAGTTTATAAATTGCTGAACTATGAAATATGCATTTACCTGTACGATGCGTACATAATTAATTTTCTTAATATTAATTAGGAATTACAAATACTAAACCACCACTCCTTAAAGAATCGAAAGTTATAATTATTATTATGTCCACTATTTTCCACGCTGTCTCATTACCACTGCACATTCAACATACCTACCTAGTGATGAAAGTGAGGAAGTAGGTTAAATCGTCATTACATAATTATTACTTACACCCAAAGATAGAACCCACAGATTTAAAATATTTTAACTATTAAAAACTTATTTCAACATGCAAGAAGAAGAACAAATCAAAAAAAGGTCAAAAACGAACGTTACGCGCCATGTTGTTGTTAATTCGAGGATACAATTGCCATAATGAATACCTACATATTATTATATCTAAGTACCTACCCTTTTTTAACATTTTTCCTAAAATATTGCGTATCATTGGCTAAATACAAATAATAGCACGCCCTCTGGCTATTAAAGTAAGCCAAAATAAAAAAGGTTTTAATGCGTAGCAATGGTAAGGGTCTATAACTTAAGTAGCTATAAATACTACAGGGGGTTTAGCAAAGATACCAACTACTAACGCTAACGCCTCACGCTAACTCCAAAAATGTATTGAAATGACATTCGCTGCGGGAAAGTTAGCGATTTCCGAAACGTCATTCCAATACATTTTGGAGTTAGCGTGAGGCATTAGCGTTAGCGATTGGGATCATTGCTAGACCCCCAGGTACGTTAAAACTTCCTTGGGGTCGATCAAGATGTAGCAATAGCGCAAAAATAATTTTATCTACTTAATTAGAATGGTAACGTGTAGTAAGGTCATGTAAATAATACATTTTACCAGATCGCCAATAAAGAACATTGCTCCCGCTAAAACCCTATAAATCGAAAACTTGAATAAAAATGTAAGCTTCAATATTGGCTAAGTATGATAATCGCGTGAAGCCTTATGAATAATTATAAAAAGTCTAAGTACCTACCCTTTTAAACAGTTTTCATAAAATACTTCCTATCATTGGCTAAATACAAATTTTGTCTAATGCCAAAATAAAAAAGAGTTTACAATGCGTAGCAAAAGCAAGAGTCAATAGGCACAGATTACTGAATATGTTACTACAAAAAAAATAAGCTATAGGTACTATAAATACAATTTTAAATACTTATTTGAATGGTAATGGTAGTAAATTTTTGAAAACTAATACATAATACCAGATCGCCAATAAAGAATTTTGCCCTCGCCAGAACTCAATAAATCAAAAACATTAATAATAATTTAGTTATATTTCAATATTGGCTAAATATGATAACGCGTGAAGCCTTAAAACTTATAAAAAAAGTCTAAGAAGTTTTTAATTTTCTAGATTCCTTGTTCTCTGTGTCGTGCCCATATTCAAGAAGGTTCGCATACCTATCCTCTTTTTTAGTTTGGACCACAGATTAACGGAAAAATTTATTTATATGTAAATACATATGACTTCCTTGGGTATTAGTTACTTACATAATGAACACATTGTTTTCTCTAATCTGCATTGCATCGAGCTCAGACGAAGTTATCGCGCGATGTATTTCGCCGTAGCCCGAAAAGCACTGTACACTGCCGGTAATGCAGGCGTGCCAATTGCTATTTACTGTTTTGTCTCTTAAGTTATAAATAAAAACATGCATTAATTTACTTCCTTATTGCTTAGTGCAGTGGGGATTGTTCAGATTGAAATAAAAATGATTGGGGTTCCGTGCTCATAGGGTAAATCCTTATTACTAAACCTCCGCTGTCCGTCTGTCTGTCTGTCTGTCCATCAGTCACCAGGATTTACTCATGAATCGCGATAGTTAGACAGTTGAATTTTTCACAGATGACATATTTCTGATGCCGCTATAACAACCGTGATCCGTATTCAAAGGGACAGATAAACATACAAATAATAAAAAAAATGCTTTACTTCATATTGATAAGGAATTATAAATTAAAACTATTAAAATTTATTTTAGTAATCGCAAGTGAGAGTATTTTTGTGTTTGTAAAACATATTTATTTGCCGACATGCAATATAACGCTACTGCTTCCTCCATTTTATTTAGCCCACGTCGGTCGCGCAGCAGACAAACAAATTGACTGTGTGTCCGGGTTCGTTCACTACAAAAACCTCGAGGATAGTCAATAGAGATGTTATTGCGCGCCAACTCAACAGCGAAGGTATATGAAGCCGCGCCATAATAGTAACAGATATTTTTTTCTTTAATCTGTGTCTCCGGATATACCAGAGATAAAATAACCATTAGAGAGAGAAAGAATTTTTTTTCCCTCATCTATGATTAGTAGCCAAAATAAAACTTACCTTTTGACACTGGCTAAATAGGCACTATGTGTGGAGCCAAAACATAAGAAAAAAAAACTTAACTTGAACCTTTGAAGCGGCCATCTTGTTAAAATCCCGTTCCGTTTCATAGTGAAATCTTACACATTTTCACCAAAAAAAAAATTAACTATATTAAAATTTAATATATCCTATGTTGTGCGCCGGGTTTTTCTAAGCTTATTAGTGAAAACCGCATGAAAATCCGTTCAGTATCTTCGGAGTTGTGCCGTAACAAACAAACAAACAAACAAACAAACAAACAAACAAACAAACAAACAAACAAACAAACAGACAAAATGTTTAAAAAGTAGCTTAACGTGATCACCGAAAAATTTCAAGCCAACCTGTGTCATTTTTTTTTCGATATCTTGCATTTACAGATTTTTTTATCTCTACAGTTTTATTATATGTATAGAGAATGTTAAGTCTCGGTTTCAACCGATTTCTGGTAAAGATAACAATGGAGCTCTTTAGTGGAGCTACATCCAGACCATTATGACATAGCCAAATATTTAATGACTCAAGAGCTTGAGATAATTTGTTGGCAGCACTTAATATATCAGAATCTGCCACATATAAAACCAGATCATCTGCATATTGAAGTAACCTAGAATAAGGTAAGACACACTTATTTAAGTCATAAGTATACAAATTAAAGAGAAGAGGACTTAAAACAGAGCCTTGAGGCAGACCCTTATGTACCGATCTTGAGCATTTTATCTCACTATCAACTCTGAGCTGAGCAGTACGATCCAGAAAAAGATTAAGTATGAAGTTAATAATTTTCTTCACAGATGTTCCATCTTATTTTTGAGGATTGACAGATTAACATTATCATAAGCAGAGCATATATCGAGGAATGCAGCAACAATAGACTCATTTCTAGAAAAAGAGAGCCTAATATCTGTAACAAAAATAGATAAGCTATCCAAAGTTCCTCTACCTTTTCGAAACCCATATTGGGATTCAGGCAAAATATTTTTAGATTCGATTAGCCATTCAAGACGATTTTTTATAAGGTGCTCCACAATCTTTGTCAGCACAGAAGACATAGCTATTGGACGATAGCTATCAGGATTTTCTGGATCTTTACCAGGCTTTAAAACTGGAACAATTATTTGAGTTTTCATTGCACCTGGAGCGCACCCTAACTCTAGCATCAAATTAATCATTTCAAGGTAATAGCTTAAAACCTTTTCTCCAGCTTTGACCAAAAATGAATATGGGATCCCATCTGGACCAGGAGAGGTATCCTTAAGAGCCGATAGGACAAGGCGTAACTCCTGCATCGAAAAAGGAGTAAAACTTGCATCATAAATAGAAGAACTAGAAGCTATAGTATTGACACAATTAGGAACAAAGGGAGGAGCCAGTCTATCCATAAATTGTTCAAACCAATTTACATTACTAGGATATGGAGGAGATGGTTCTCTATATGAACCACGGAACTTTCGAATTGATTTCCAAACAAAAGAGGAATTAACATTAGGAGAAATAGAAGAGCAGAAATTTTCCCATCCCTCAGACTTCTTATAGTGAAGTATTTGCTTGGAATTAGACATAATTGTCAATAAATTGTCATAGTTTTCGTTTGTCATGTTATTACAATATATAATTTCCGCTGTTATCCTATCTGCAACAGCAGCCTTACAGTCTTGATCCCACCACGGAGGAGACCTGTGCTTTAAATTTTGCACCTTTGTTGGGAATGAGGATTTAGCAGCAGAATGAATAAAATTTATCAATGCTCTAAGACAATTGTTAAAAGAATCAGGAAGGATGACAGGAAGATCAGAAGCAGATTGTTCAAGTAATGATGAATATTTTGACCATTCATCAGACTGAGTTTTACTGTTTAAATTATATTCTAATAATGGTTTGAATGGAAGTGGTTTGATTTTTGAAAATGGGAGTTCAAGTAAAATTGGGAAATGATCACTACCGAAGGATGAAGATAAGACTTTCCAGGTCATTGAAGGAGCTAGACATGCTGACACCATAGTCAGGTCAATAGCACTAACCCGTTCATTCGGCTTTGTACGACGTGTGGCAGAACCAGTATTCAATAAGCACAACCCTAAACTATCCATAATATTAAATATGTAATTGGCAAGAGGATCAGAAGCCTGACAGCCCCAGGCAGGATGATGAATGTTAAAATCACCCATTGTGCCGTTTGCCCCATCGGTTGTTCCTACCTACCTAAAATTGATAGGGAGAAATAAACAACCGAGGTATACGCAACAGATATAATTGAATTTTTACAATTTACAAAAAATAAAAAAAATAGACCGGCAAGATCAGTGGGAGGGCACATAAATTTATGGGGCCGCGGGTTTGGGCACTTTAACCAGTCACCACCCTCTACACACTACCGCGGGAAAAGTACTGTCCTGATTTATCTGGGGCCCCTGGGTGGCTGGTGGGCTCAAGGTGGCAGCGGCAAGGTGGAACACGCTGGAGACCGTGGAAATAGTGCGCGGTGAAATTTCCTACCACCGGAATTTTTCACCGGTTTTACGGCGGCGCGGTGGTACGGCGGTGCCGGTGGTGTAGACCCAGCTTGGGTTCTGTAAGTAGTGGCGACGTTGAATCCGAGATTTGCTAAGTCCGTTCTTTGTTCCTGGAAGCGACAAAATTCCACCATGTTAAAATGGGAATCTGCCTAGCTTCCGTTCTGGGAACCCACCGACGGCTACGAAATTACCAGAAAATACTCACCCGCAGTGTAGTATTGCCGTGGTGGTAAAACCAGAACGGAGTTCACAATAAAAGTGGAAATTAGGCAAAAAGATATTGTTTGAAGCTGAAGGCTATTATTAAAAGCATACGGCAATGAAAATTAAATAAGGGAAATGGATTTAAATTACATAAATTTAGCATTTTATAAAATATTAGCAAAAAGATCGAAAAGTTAAGGTAGACGCAAAAGAAAAGATGATGAAACTTAACGTATAGAAACTAGTGCATGATTAAGCAATTTAGAAAAAGAAAACTATGATTTGAACACTGTAAATTAAAACAATATTAGTACAATTTAAAAATTAACGGTTATTAAGAATACATTTTGGTTTTTTATGTGCCATTTAAAACTTACCCTATGTCGGGAACAACACTAAAAACTGTTATTAAGTGTTTAGAACACAATTAAAATAGTTTTAAATTATTTTGAGCAGAAAGTATGGTTTCAAATTGAATTTGCACAGTCGGCTAGGGCGCTCAAACTGGCAAATTGATACGGGTCTATTTGTGACCAAGTCTAGTGACGACTGTCGCGGCGCGGGCGGCCGTGGCCCAGCATCGATCACCACCTCCCCGATACATACCCCTCGGAGCTCTTGTGAATCGGTCGGACGTAATAAGGATGCGTTGATTCAATAAGCGCTAAGAAACAGGTGCCGCACTTAGGATCTAGGATTACGTCGTAGTTATTTAAGTAGGTTTGTAATAATAATAGTTAGAATAAGGTTGTATATATTTTTAATAGTTAAATTTTTTGTTAGGTTTAAGTTGTAAATATTATTTTAAAAATACAAATTAATATTAAATGAGTAACGTTCCGTTACATTACCCGCTCGTCCCTCATAAGGAATTTATTTTAAAAATAAAATCCGCATTAAGTATTCACTTTGTACCAAATTCTTTGCAATTACCTATCACACTACCATCCATAACATTCAATCCTCATTATTCATACAGCCTTTCAGAAAAACATCCTATAATATTATAAAATTATGAGACGCGCCTTTCATAGCAAAAATCATATGCCATTTAATATGTTCAACATAAGACTCGTTGCAAGAATTGTAAAAATGATTTTAATGGACTCAATTAGGTACAATATTTACCATAAATTTTCAAATCTTTTATATGCCAAGTGCCCAAGTTTTTACCTGACATGTCTTCTAAAACGTAAACAAGTGGCGAGAGTTTTTCAGTAACTCGGCATTTTATATATTTTGGGGCAAGCTTTTTACTAAAATACTTGTCCTTGTCACTTAATACGTAAGCGCGCTTGTAGACGATATCACCTACATTAAATTCGAAGGGTTTGCGTCTCAAGTTGTACTGGGATGTGTTCTTAACGTGAGCGTGATATAGTGACTTTTGAACCTGATCAAAAACATTGCTTAAGCAACCGAGGTTTTCCGCATAAACATCGCGGGGCATAAATAAAACCTCATCACCTAAATCTATATCAGCGTAGTGCGAACCGCATAGTACTACTTCTCTGCCGAAGACAAGAAAAGATGGGGTAAATCCAGTGGCTTCGTTTACCGAATTATTGATTGCAAACTGGACCTTTGGTATGAAAAGATCCCATGACCTGTGATCGCCTTCAACAAAGGTGGAGATACAAGTGATTATTGTTTTGTTGTACCGCTCAACTAAGTTCACTTGAGGTGTGTACTTTGGAGTGAAAAATACGTTAGGAATGCGGTATTTTTGGAAGAAATCGTTTGTCTGACCACTAATAAACTGACTTCCATTGTCCATAAGTATGGTCTGGGGCACGCCATGAACCAAGAAAACTTGTTCCTCCAAAATTTTAATTATGACGTCGGAAGTTGCCTTTTTAATTGGAAAAATATGGCAAAATTTAGAAAAGCAGCATGTCACTACTAGAATATAGCTATTCTGCTTTCGTGTAACTGGAAGTGGTCCCATTAAATCAATGGATATCATTTGGTAAGGACGTGAACATTGTTTTGGCCGACCCATGGTACCAAGAGTAGCGTGATTTTGGGTTTTGTACTGCAGACATACAGAGCACGTACCTACGTATTTTGCCACATCCTGATACATGCCTGGCCAGTAGTATCGAAGTGCAATGCGCCTGTACGTCTTGAAGATGCCAAAGTGACCAGCAGTGGGCTCATTATGGTTTTCCGCAATAATACCATCCCGAAGTTCCTGTGGAACGACTTCTTTCCAAGAAAACTCATTGGTCAAGTGACACTTATTTTTACTGAGGCGGAAAAGAGAATCGTTCTTAATTTGGAAATTTGGAACGTGTACTGGGTTATTGAGGCAGTTATTGTAGATGTTTTTATACCAGTCATCGCTAGTAGTCGCAAATGACTTGGAAGTAACAATCGACGCGACTGGAACGGCTCTAGACAATGCGTCAGGAATGATGTTGTCTACACCACGACGGTGTTTGATTTCAAAATCAAACGACGACAAACGAACACCCCAACGTGCGAGTCGGCCAGTAGGATTGTTTAATGACAAGAACCATTTGAGAGCACTGTGGTCTGTATACACCGTGAAAGTTTTACCATTTTCGACGTAACATCTCCAATGCTCCAATGCTACAAGAACAGCAAGAGTCTCCCGTTCCGTAATGCTGTAGTTCTTTTCAGCCGTAGTTAGAGATCGGCTCATGTACGCAACGGGATGCTCCTTACCATCAACTGTCTGAGTAAGCATGGCACCTACTCCGTAATTACTGGCGTCCGTGTGTACCTCGAACGGCAGATCGTAATTAGGACAAGAGAGTACCGGAGCGGAAACCAAACACTCTTTCAGCTTTTTAAAGGCAGCATCAGCTTCATCAGTCCATTTAAAAGGTGGGGTATTCTTCTTATTTGAAGTGAGCTTGTTTAGCGGACCTGCGATCGTGCTAAAGTTGGGAACGAACCTACGATACCAAGTGGCTGTACCTAAAAACCGCTTAAGCTCCTTGCGACTAGTAGGAGTCGCGTAGTTGAGGATGGCTTCAACCTTACCTGGGTCGGTTCGCAGTCCATTCGCATCAACCACATATCCTAAGTACTTAAGCTCGCTTCTGAAGAACTCACACTTCTCTAGGTTGACAGTGAGATTCGCCTTACGCAGCCTGTCTAAAACACGAAGCAGGAGGGAGACGTGATCATCAAAAGAGCTGCTTACAATGACTATATCATCAAGATATGCGAAAATTCGATGATCTACGTCACTTAGCAACGCATCAACCAAACGTTGTTGCGTGGCGGGAGCATTTGTAAGTCCAAAGGGTGTGGTCTTGAATCGGAAAGTTCCGCGGCCTGGGACGTAAAATGCCGTCTTGTCACGGTCCTCTGCAGAAATTGGTACCTGCCAAAAGGCTTTGGATAAATCGAGACTACTAAGGAAATGTGCGTCGCGCAAGTTATCCAAAATCTCAGAAATATAAGGCAAGTTGTATGCATCTCGTTTCGTAACTGAGTTGAGTTTACGGCTATCTAAACAGAAACGAGGCTGGCCATTTTTCTTAGTAACAATAAGAACCGGGGACTGCCATGCGCTTTCGCACGGTTCCACCACATCAAGACTAAGCATTTCATCTACCTGTTCGACAAGTATTTTCTGTTTCTCAGGTGAAAGTCTGTAGTACCTTTGTCGAACAGGAGGTGAATCACCAGTATCAATGCGGTGGGATATCAAATGCGTTCGACCTAATCCCTTATGCTCAAAAGAAATATCCTTAAATTGATCGACGATATTATCCGCGATAGCTTTCTGCGAATCGTCTAAGTTATCGTAGGAATTGATAAATGTCTGTTGGTTAGTTGCATTTAAATCCATTAGCGGTTCGCGTGACAGCTGTAGCGAACCTAAATATTTAGGACACAAATGAAAAGCGCGCCAGAAGTCGATTCCTAGAATCAGAGATGACTTCACTTCAGGAACTACGTAAGCTTTCAGTATGTGAAACTTGTCCTCAAAACTTACAGGCAAATTGATGTAACCTAAACTATCAAAAGATTGTCCACCTGCAGCAACGATTGACACGTTATCATCAGTACAAACCTTGAGACCTCGGTTAACTAAAATGTGATGAGCATTATTACCTAAAATGGTGACAGCTGCACCCGAGTCAAGTAGACCTGAGACTGTTATGTCATTTACTTTAATATTCACGTAGGGTCGTGTATCATCTAGAGACTTATCTTCCAGAATTGTAGCAACGTTGTAGCTTTTGAAAAACATTTGTATCGTTTTCAACCATTCATTCCAATCTTCAACATTAAAACGACCTTCGGTTGAAGATGAATGACTACAATTCCGAGAAGCTAGTTTTTTGAATTCGGATTACACCTAGGACAATCAGGTTTCTTAACACCCTTAAAACCACACTTGAAGCACATAATTTCAGTATTCTGGCAATCACTCAAGCTATGGGAGTTATTGCGACAGCGAGGACAGTAGGGTAGTTTCCTGTCAGAATCAGAATCACTCTTGTTTATAGCATGTAAATATTTTTCATTGACATTATTATTAGTATTAGGTTTCATGTATGTATTTTGTTGTTTGTTTTTATAATCATTGTAGTTTGTATTATTTGTATGATTAAAGTTTGGTTTCGGTTTATTAAATGTAGTATTAGATTTTTGTTTATAAGCAAACTCCGGTGCTACAGTATCAGACGTTGCAACAGGAGGTTCACGAAAATGTACCAAGCGCGATTGGACATTTTCAAAATTCCTACATAGGGTTCGCAACTGATTAATAGTATTTATTTCAGTCGCTGAAGCTAACGTGCTTGCATAGCAAGGTCTGATATTGTGCAATATGATTTCAAGTTTGTCTTCCTCCAGCAAGGGCTTCGACAAACGTGAAAACATACTCGACAATATTGACAAATAGATTGTTATGTTCTCTAGTTCACCCTGAGTCCTAGATCGAATCTCAGAGAGTAATCGATAATCATAATCAGTTTTGTGTGTTGGTGTTTTTATATGGTATGTTGAAAGACGATCTGACATTAGAAGAAAAAAAAATGTGCTCTATGGTTTGATTCATGGTCAAACAAGGTTAAGTATGGATACTTCGATTCTGGACCTATGTAATAGGGGGAATTCTGTGGGTGATCTGTAGCAACGTCAACTGTTCATTTCGTTCGTTCAATAGTCACCCTGACTGCTGTCAGTGACGCCATTTTGGGTTTGTTTTTTATTTTTTTTGACATGTTTATGTGCTAGCTATACGCTGCGGTGCGGTAGGTGCCCTTTAAAGAGTATTTATTCCCTACCTAAAAACAGTAAGTAGGTAAGGATTTACCTTTACAAAATAGGGTATCAACTAATTAAATAATGTAATGAGGAATGTAATACGAATATAGATTACATACCTATAGGTACCTGAAATATGGTTTTATCTTGACGCAATAATAATAATTAAAACAACACAAAACAAAAATATCATAATATTATATAAGTATTTAAACATATTATAATTGAACAAAAACTTTTTTAGTAGTCATCATCATCATAATCATCAGCCTGAAGACGTCTACTGCTGAACATAAGCCTCCTCCAAAGAGCACCACTTTGAGCGGCTGCTAGCTTCCAGTATCCATCGACTTCCCACGGTTCTGAGCGGACTGTTTTACTAATTAAATACAATGATTTCTTTATTCATAAGTATCTGACCTCGAAATAGAAACGAATAGTCGATGTTTTTATAGCAGTAGCGTAATCAACAGGGTTGGTACTTTTTAGTTCCGTAGATCTCAGTATTTGTGGCCTAAGCCTAATATCGCTCATCTGACATTTTGTACTTTATTTTATTGTTCCATTAATAAAGGTGATTTTAAACTAATGTTTTGTTATTATTTACCGCTTATCAATATTTAAATATAACAAAAAAACAAAATTGAATTTGAATAAAATAAACCTTATTAAAATTAAAACTTTTTTTGTATGTTTCCCTAATTTTGCCGCTGTGCGTTTATACTATTCTGTTTTTAGTATTTGTTATAGCAAGATTATAGCGGCTACAGAAATACATCATCTGTGATTACGCGGGTAGGCGTCAGAGAAACAACATCAAAAATTAATAGCTCTCGTTTTATTATTAAATTTAAAATATAATATACGCTTTTAAGTATCAGAATATGTGTTAAAAGTAGTGTTTACATACCACGCCTGCCAGTAAGTGTTATTTCCAAAAGAAAAACCACACACTATATTATTTTGAGCACTATTTCACTTTATTTTGCACTGCAACATTTTGTACAATGGAGACCATACAGGAAAGTTTGAATCAGATGATCAGTATGTTTGGGCAGAGGATGAGTGCTTTTGAAGAGCGGCAAGCCTCTAAACCAGAAGCTTCATCTATAGACAGCGAATCTCTCTCCCTTGATTATGCAGTTTTTAAATCATTTGTTGTTGCATCACTGAAGGCCCTTCAAAGCCAGATTGAGGTTGTTGCAATGCAAGTGGACCAACAGGAGATGAGGAGCAGACGGAAGATTCTTTTACTGCATGGCATTCGCGAAGAAAAAAATGAGAACATTCTTGAAGTTGTTGCTAGGTTAGTGTCTGAGCGCTTGAAAATTACAAACTTTACTGCAAACAACATTAGCAGATGTCATAGAATGGGTCAGGTTTCGAGTGTGGACAAGCCACGTCCGGTTCTGTTCAAGGTACGTGATGAAGCTGTACGCAGCCAGATCTGGGCATATAAGAGCAGTCTTAAAGGTACAGGTTATGCTCTGTCAGAATTTCTCACAAAGGCCCGCCACGACGTCTTTGTAGCAGCACGCCAGAAGCTGGGCGTTGCTAAGTGCTGGACGAGAGATGGGACGGTCTTCGGAATTGGAGCTGATGGGATCCGCCATCGCATTGTCTGCATCGCGGATATCGCAAAAATTACGAATGCGAAGATCTCAAAACCTCCTCCAGCAGCGAAAAAGGTGGTGTCAGTCGCCAGTGAGGAGGCGGCAGCAGCGGCAGCAGGCTCGAGGTCCAGGCGTCCAGTCTTTAGCAAGAAATAGATGCATTATTTTTTTAAGTAGGTATGGTCTGTTTCGAAGTATCTTGATGGGTATTTATTGATGTATAGCAGGGTAGACTCGGAACGTCACTATTTCTTATTAACTTTATTACCAACTACCAACATTATTTATCTTTTCGAGTTGGGCGTTGTACTGTATATAGAAATTATAGAATTATAAATAATAAATACTTTTCTTGCTCGTTTTGTTAAATTTGATGTATACTGACTGACACTGACATGTAATAAAGTTGTTAATCTGAACTTGACTTCTTTTGACAAATGTGTCAATGTCAATTGATCTGTCTGTCGTTCAGAAAAACGTTTCGTTGTCCGTAGTGTAAATTAGCAAGGCGAAGTTTTTTAGTATGTTTTACAAAATATGTATTAAGTATTAAGAGTTGCGTGCAACTCATATGTTAGGTAGGCTAAAATTACCTATCATTATTTTGGTATTTTGGGTATTGTTTTCCTTTAATCTGTGATGTTTTATCTACCCATAAGGATTCTTTGACTTTATTAAATTAAGTTAAATTGCCTATAGATCGGATCGGAACTGACTTGGAACTGTCAGTTAACATACCTACTATTTGTTTTATTTTGTGTAGTTTAAAACACTAAATTCTAATTAATAATTTGACACTTTTGGTGGGTGGTTAAATCTAGAAAAACAAAACTTAATTATAATTGTTATTATTTATTTTGCATTATAATTTAATTACTTAAATACCTACTTGTACACTAGATTTTATAACAATATTTATTTATTATACATATTATTGATATACAACAATAGAACAACAATTAAGTCTTATTGACTGATACTAAATACAAGTTAAATAACTGATGAACACAAGGAAAAAATTTCTAAGAATTGGATTTCTGAACGCAGGATCGCTAGGGACTAATCACGATGACTTCTTGGCGGGTATGCTTAGGCACGAATTCGACATTCTAGCTATAAACGAAACCTGGTTACGAGTGGGTGAAGAGGGACGTGCTCCACGTGTTCCTGGTTTCCGGCTGCACCACATTCCGCGTCCTACCAGCGTGCGAGGTGGTCGTGGTGGAGGTGTAGGCTTCTTTGTAAAGCGCGGAGTTAGTGTCCGCTTGCGCCAGCATCCAGTCGACCCACGACATAGGTCTGTCGAACAGATGTGGATGACTCTCAAGGTTAATGGGAAAGTTATTGCAGTCGGTACCGCTTACCGACCACCTTGGCTGGAAGTAGATTTGTTCTTGGATGCGATTAGTGATTCCATAAATTCACTCTCCGGCTGCGATGATGTAATTATTCTGGGTGATTTCAATGTAAATATGTTAAATCAACATGATACCAAGACCAGAAAACTTACCACTACAATGAACTGTCTAAACTTATCTCAAATTGTAGCTGCTCCGACACACTTCACAGACAATAGTCAATCACTAATTGATGTAGTCTTTACCGACTTACGTGCACGACATGTTTCTGTGGAACCCGTTGGTGCCCTATCGCGTGGTCACTCTTTTGTGATCTGCGAATTTAATGTGAAGAAGGACAAGTTTATACCTTACACAGTTTCCTATCGACCTATAAACTCTATTTGTATAGACACTTTCACCGAATGCCTTAACGCAATACGGTGGGACTTAATCTCAAACTTAATCGATGTTAATGAAATGGTAAATCTGTTCAACTATGCTATAATAATTTTATTCGATATACATGCACCAGTAAAGAGAGCGATTATTAGAGATCAAAATAATTACCCATGGATTACAGATAATTTAAAACTAATGATGCAGCTTCGAAATGAAGCCCTGTCTACATATAGGATTACCAAATCAAGCGCTAAGTTAGAATACTACAAAAGTCTGAAAACGCTGGTAAATAAATCTCTGTTTTTTGAAAAGGTGGCATACTACAAATATAATATTAATAATAAAATAAATGACCCTAAAACATTATGGAATAACCTAAAAAATACTCTTTTACCTTCTTCTAAACATACTGAGCTCCCAGCGCACTTTACCGATGCAGACGCCATAAACAGTCACTTTCTGAATGTACCCGGGCGAAACTCAGTTACCTTATCTCAACTCAGCTTCTTTGAATTTAATGAGTTCAATTGTGACAATATTTTCACGTTAAGGACAGTTAATGTAAAAACCGTATTTAGAATAATTAAAAGCCTTAAATCCAACGCCGAAGGGTGTGATCATATAACTTTAAAAATGTTGCTTATGACCTTGCCTAATTCTCTTGAAACCCTTACTACCCTAGTAAATAAATCTATCTGCACGGCCACCTTTCCTGAAGTGTGGAAAGTAGCTGCAGTGCGCCCACTTCCAAAAATTAATAACCCAGTGACGTACAAGGACCTCAGGCCGATTAGCATTCTTCCATGCATGTCCAAAATTATGGAGAAAGTTGTTTGTGAACAGTTAACTGCATATCTTGAAAAATATCAGATACTTCCTCAGGTCCAATCAGGCTTTAGAAAAGGTCGGAGTACAGCGACGGCACTACTTGATGTCACAGACAATATCCTAGCCTCCCAGGATGAAGGACAGTGCACATTGCTGGTGTTGCTTGATTTTTCCCGCGCATTTGATGCTATCAATGTCAACTTACTCCTTTCCAAATTGAGGTACTATGGATTTGACTCATCTGCGTTGAGTTGGTTTAACAGCTACCTCAGTAACCGACAACAATACGTTGAATTGCGTGGGACGTCTGGTGCCACTGTTTGCTCAGCTCTTACGGAGTTACACAGAGGTGTCCCTCAAGGGTCCATATTAGGTCCTATACTGTTTATCCTTTACACAGCTGATATTATTAGCTCTTTTAAAAAATGTAGATTTCATATATATGCTGATGATATACAAGTATACTTGTCATTTCATCCTAAAGATATTGATTCGGCAATACAGGATGTTACTGAAGACCTCTGCAGGATTGCTACCTGGTCATCTGATAATTGTCTCCTACTAAATCCGAATAAAACTAAATTTATGGTGTTAGGCAGTAGACGGCAGTTGTCATCTCTGCCACCTGTAGTCAATATTTCGCTGTTAGGGGAAACAATTGAACGGGTTTACGAGGCGCGTAACCTGGGGTTGAACGTCGATGTACAGTTAAGATTTGAAAATCACGTTGCTGACTCAGTACGAAACTGTTTTTACCGGCTTAAAACTCTTTATAAGCTTAGACCTTATTTATCCCAGGAATTGCGAATGCAACTCGTTGAATCGTTAGTTTTGTCGAAGTTAAACTATGCCGACACCGTGTATGGGCCTCGTTTGTTGGTGCGAACACAACGCTTACTGCAACGGGTGCAAAATGCATGCGCGAGGTTCTGCTTTGCAATACCGCCAAGAAGTCACGTTACGCCATTTTTGAATAATCATCTTATTTTGAAAATGAAATCACGCTACAAGTTACATCTGGCCTGTCTTCTGTTTGGTGTAGCAAAATACGGGATTCCTATATATTTGCATGACAAACTCAAGTGGACTTGTGACACCAGACAGCGTTCGAACAGGCATGGCTCTAATCAACTGTCCATACCAAGGCACCGTACGGAGGCATTTAGGGGTGGCTTTCGGTATGCTGCTTCTAAATGCTGGAACAATATACCACCGCCAATTAGAGCGTTGAAAAGTGTGGACGGTTTTAGAGGCAGGCTTAAAAAATTTTTAATTGATGAGCAGGTAAAGCATGGCGATATTATTTATGATCGGTCCTTCATTTAATAACGTGAGTCTGTAGTATGTTCCAATAAATTTTTTGTTGTCGTTTTAGTTGTAGCTTAAATTTTGTTGTATATTTTATATAGGTACGTGTGTAGGTTTTGTTATTAATTTGTGTACCTAATCTTGTTTGTTTGCAAACGTTTCTATCATTATATTATAAGGTTTATATTAGTGTTATGTGTACTAAGTATGAGTAGCTATTTGTTTGTTATATGTATATATATATATAATTATATATGTAATATGATATTTAATATATTATAAATCACTTAAATGTTATAAATTTAGTAATATTTTGTCTGAAAAGAATTATCCACCCGCGGGGTTTCAGCTGAAAATCAGCGTCTGGTACCGGTAGGCACTTGACATTTATGCTGAGCTGAACGCCCTTTCAGCTTCAACACTAAAATTATTTTTTAATAATTAATATGCACAGTATGATGTAAAACTTAATTAAGATCCTGGTTTGTACTTTTTGTTTTTTATTGTGTATTGTGTTACTTATTGTGAAGTTGAATAAACGCTATTCTATTCTATTCTATTCTATTCTATTGATAACTGTCTAACTATCATGGTTCATGAGAAATAGCTTGGTGACAGACGGACAGATAAACAGACGTCGACGAACAGCGGAGCCTTAGTAATAGCCTAATAGGTTGGGTATTTGGTAATAAGTTGTTAGAATTTTAAAAGAAATTAGGGATGTGACTTAAGGAGGGTAAAATCGATTTTTAATAATCGATTATTTATTGGATGATTCAAAAATCGATTTTTTTTGGTATATTTAATGGAAAAATAACCAAAAACTGATTAAATCTTATTTTCTTTGAGCACTATAATCTATGCACCAGAAACTCAAAAGGAGTCTGGACTAACGGAAATGACGGCACGGTCGCGGGGTGTTCTCGAGCAGGCAAACGGCAGCCTGCGAGAACTACGGTACGTGGCGGGGGTTGGATCGGCAAACGGGACGCGATATGACGCGAATCTATACCCTAAGGTGGACAATGACAATGACAAAATGTTTCTTATGCGACTTTACTAAATTAATAGTTTTTCATTGAAGAAATGCCATATAGCCTCCTATCCCCTGAAACCACCACTGCTCAGACCTTTTAGTCCTTTTAGTTTACCTTATAAGCGCTATAAGACTGTATTATGTAGAAATGAACGCCACTGCAATAAACTAAATTATAAAGTGCGATACGGAAAATACGAAATTAATAACCAGCCATTTGCGGGTTGGACTCGCGCACGAAGGGTTCCATACCATTATCTATAAAACCGAGCAAAAACATCACGTTTGTTGTATGGAAGCCCCTTAATTTATTTAGTATTTGTCGTTATGGCAGCAACAGAAATACATCACCTGTGAACATTTCAATAGTCTATTCAATAGCTCATGACTCACAACCCGGTGATAGACGGACAGACAGGCAGAAAGACAAACAGATAGACGGACCGACGGACAGGTGAGGTTTAGTAATAGGGCGTATACACAGAGACGGGCTGAGTGTACCTGCGTGAGGTTCTTTCTAAAATAAATTTGTCAAAATCTCTGAGGATGTGGTTGGATAATTTTGGCACTCGCTTCGCTTGCGTTTTTTAGGGTTCCATACCCAAAGGGTAAAGCAAACCCTATTACTAAGGCTCCACTCTTCGTCTGTCTGTACTGAGCAGTGTTGCTGCTGGCGGGTATCAAATTATTGTTATAAACTTGTCAGTATATGCACCTTAGTTGATTGAAAATAAAGCACATAAAAATTATAACCGCATGCACAGCGAGCGCGTAAATAAATTATAATAATTATTATTGTAAAATCACTAGATCTAATTCTACTCCTGAATCCACCCTTGTGATTTACACTGAACACCCGTATATTGGTTGGGGTGTTGCCTTATTATTTTAATACTAACGGAACAAAAATCGCCACTGAAATAAAAAAAAGATTTTTATGTAATCGATTTTATTGGTAAACAAAAATCGATTTTTACAAAAAAATAATAGATGATCTAATAATCGATTTTTTTACATCCTTAAAAGAAATGCATTTATTTATCCAATCCATACACAAGAACCGTTTATTGTTTGTTTTAAAAATTTTATAAAAGTAGAGCAAAGAAATATCACACCATTTTTCTTCGTCTTAAACCAAACCAAGTAGACATTATGATAACGTAGCGAAAGCATAGAGCTAAGTTCCGTGTATACCAATGAGTCATTCAAAAAATACTTTATTGTCTCTACCCATAGCTTCGAATATAGGATTCGCTTAACCTCGCTTTACCCTTTGGGTACGGAACCCTAAAAAGGATTCTAGTACTTTGGTGGAGGTTTGGTAACGGACAATTCAAATTCGACCATAGACCTCTCATCTCTCTATAGAGTAATGTCAAATCCGTGTTAGCCGTGGTAGTTTTTGGTGCTTCATTTGTGGTCGCCAATTTTTCCCGATTTTCAAAGCTGAAATCTCCATACTATTACTATATATTTTCGTTCATTATTGATATTTTATAACCTAAGTTTATTGTTTATTCATTTATGGTACAAAAAGTGGCACTGTGGTGCAAAGTTGTTAAACCTCATCTGAAAAAACGTCCTATAAATGTCGGTGTAGTGACCAGTGTTTATTCCTCATGCTGTGATATTGCGGGGTTATTTTAGTGTTAAAATGGACATCGACGTTAGTAAAGAGAATATACAACCATTGCGAGGTGGCAGGAACCTTTCGCAGCTTGGAACTGCACTTCAGGCCCAGTCTGATGTGGACGCTCAGAGACAGCTACAGCTGCAAAAAGAGTAAAGTTTTCTCTTTTATTTTGAATACCATGGTTTCTAATAATTCCGTTACATATAATTTTTGTAGTTTCATAATTTTTAAGTCTTTTAAAGCTGGTAACGCTGTGACTAAAAATTTTTAAATTTTGCAAATTATAGTTTCGTAGATTGTATTTCACTTCTATGCCATATCAGGAAGACACCCTCCAAACACTAAATCTCTAGGTCCAGCGGTTTAGGCTGTATATTTTCTGTCAGTCAGTAAAACTTTACTCAAATAAATATCTTGAAAATTTGGGCCCTAAAGAATTGGGCCAAAAATCCATCACATATTAGTAGCAGCATTATCAATTCTCATGTCTACTATTCTATACAATGTCTAGGTGGTTCTATACAAGAAAAATTCAGTGATTTAACCAGTACCATACTGGTGATACAGTATTAGTACTAAATAACTAGATGAAAATAATGTTGGTTTTAGTTTTATTTATAGACAAATAAAATATGTCCTAGAGGTAGTGTCAGTGAGAAAATATATGGTTCAAAAGGCCATTATAAAGTTTCTTACTGTTAACAAACAGGGAACATGAAGCTGCTATCAGGAACTACCAAGGAACAGATCCCCTAGACCCATGGTTCAACTACATTCAATGGGTTGAACAATCTTTCCCCAAGCATGGCCATGAAGGCCATATGGATAAGCTAATCAAAGACTGCTTGCAACTATTTGAGAATGACAAAAAATATTATCAAGATCGAAGATTTGTCAAGCTTTGGATTAAATATGTAAGTATGATTCACAATAAAAGGCAAAATCTTCATTTTGGCCAATGTCCTGCAAAGATATCTTTTCTGAAATGCCATTATTAATAAAATTAGCTAAATGGATACAAATCATGAAAATACTTTCTTTCTATTGACAAGTCATTGCATCATAATATTATGCCTGTTTCAACTGTGGCTTTAGTTTTCCCAACTTCTTCAAAATTTATCATAATATTATTAATAAGTTAAGGCACTCAGTTATCTCTAGGCTTAGCTGCTAACCTTCAATCCTCACAAATATGAAATACCAGAGATGCTGAGAAAGGGAACCATAATTAAAACAAAAACATCACTATCACATGCTAGTAACATGATTTTTGATGTATATATTCATGTTTAACTACACAATATGGGACAAGCCCAATCAAGCAAGCAGCAAGCTTGTTGGGGCAAGGGGTGGGTATGTGCAAGCCTTCCTTTTTGAACTGAACATTGTAATAATTTGCTTCTTAGCTTATTTATTCCTGCCTGAATTCTGACAATGCATACAATATCTCTAGTGAAAGCTTAGTGGAGCTGAAGGGTGCAGTGCAGGAGACCAGCAGCCTCTCAAAGTAGCACTCTCTGGGAGAGGCCTATGTAATGTGAATATGTTTAGCAGGGGGCATCTTCAGGATGTTGATGATGATACCCTTTTAGAAGGAAAGACAGAGTGAAACCTGTCTATCTTTTTTCAGGTTGACTGCCTCTCAAATCCTTTGGAGATATATCAAAGATTACATAACACGGGGATTGGTACAGAGGTCTCAGAGTTCTATAGAGCATGGGCTTGTTATTGTGAGGAGTCCAGTGACTACAAGAAAGCAAACCAGGTGTATATGTTGGGACTACAGTCTAAGGCACAGCCTCTGGATGAATTAGAGCAGGCACATATGTAAGTTTAAATAAAAAAAAAAAAAACATTTACCACCCAATTAGAGCTGTGTGTGTGTAGGCCATGAATTTTCCATAAAAACCTTAAAAAGTCCCATCAACCCGATATCATACACATGTGCCTTGTTATTCAATTGTCATCTCAATGCTGGGATTCCAGAAGTTAATGCACTTTGATGGAAGGAAGACCAAATACCAAGTCCCTAAATCCAACAGTTTGGGCTGTATGTTATCTGTCAGTCAGTTACTCCAAGACAAAGCCTTTTTATTAAATAGAAGAAGAAGGTAGAGTGTAATAACATATTCTATGATTATTACAGCTTGTTTGTATTAAAAATTGAATTCTAAAGGGACTTGGACTGCTTTCCATTTAAAAATTAAATAATAGTTGGGAACATATCTAATAATATAATCTCTTTAGTATCTCTACCTCCGTGAAGTTATTTTATTGGGTTGCAAATAAAACTTTTTGCCTCCTATAGAAATATTTGGGCATACAGCCAAAGTTTCATCATTCAAATTATATAACATGCAATTTGCTTTGTAGGAACTTTCAGCTGTTTTTTGCTCAAAGAATGCTACATGATGATTCACCTACTAAGAGGAAGGCAGCATCTGCATTGGCTGAGACAAGGCTGGCTTTGACATCGTTGAAATCTTTTAAGAGAAGGAATATAGCTAATGTTCCTGTACAGAGGGTTGGTGATAGCATCAAGAGTGTGATTCCTGGTGTTGTGAGACAGCAGGGCGGAGGTTATGACAATAGGATGCCTAAATCTAATATCATGGTTCATGTGTATGAGGTAAGAAAAAAATGTATATCAATCAAACTGACTATTAAATGCTGCAAACTCACTCTAAAAAATCTCTCCACTTATTTATCATGATCATGATTTTAAAGCAAAGAAACTTATTTTTCTATGTTAGTTTTATAAAACATACTCATTGACTGACAAATATTTTCAATACAAAATTCTCTTTTCATAGGATGCCCCCTCAACTTCCCATGGAATGATACCAGTAGCTGATGGATCAGTGCCTGGATCTCTGGTCCAAGCTTGCAGCAATGTAGAAAATGAAAAAGAAGTTGGAATGTGGACAAATCCAAAAACAAAAATGGTCCACACTAATGTTGTTCCACACCAGCCATTGCCTTTTATCCGTAAGTATCTCAGCTATTTATAACAATCTTCGATGCATAACAATAATCCTGTAACTGGGCTAAATCTGTACATTAAATATTTTACACTTATTAATCAATAATAGTACAAGAAACAATTTTTTATTAATTTTTTGTGTGCCTGTCTATCTGTTTCTTTGACATTAATCATGCTGGAACTACTGAATGGATTTCGAAAGTTTTGTATGGTTATAGCTAATTTTTTAGAATAACATTATAATGCTTGCCATGCATGGTTGGATGGTTGCGCAAAGCAATAAGGATGTAAATTTTATGAGTACTTACAAGTTTTTTTAATTTATCACCATTATGAAGGGAAGAGAGAGGCGAATGGGAAATTCACCAGCCCATCCATTCATTCTTTTCCTCTAACTTCTTCCCTTTTGCTTTCCGCTGCTCATGAACAGGGTTAGGAAGTGAACCCGTGTGAAGGGTGGGCAACTAATATTTGATAAACTGAAAGTGCTTACAATATATTTTCAACAAATTAAGTGTCTAGCTTAAGTAAATTGTTTAACTTGGTTCTTTCTTCACAACAGCATATGAAGATGAAGATGATGTTTTAAGACTGTCTGCACATCATATGGCCTACTGTGTAGATGACCTGGCATTCACAGTGCCTCTAAGTGTACCTGACCCTCCAGATCCAACAAAGATACCATATTATAATAAGTCACAGGTGAGCTACCATTATTTAGACTATTATAGTTTGATTATGTTTAAACTGTATTTTATAGGGATAGGTACAGGCCTAGATTAGATATAGTAGGTACTACAAACAGAAGGCTCACTCTGCTCTGGAGCCTTCTGCTTGCAATAGCAACTCTTGCTCCAACCAAATAAAGTATACTTAATTTAGGTTGCATAGGGCTACTGACCTACCTTAACATTTACCTAGTATAATATAGTAACACGCGCGGCCGGAGGTACCTAAACTGCGGACACCCCCCGGCTACGAGTTCAATTACGAAAAGTAGTTAATTAAAACTTTCGTGTCTGTATTGTCGTGATACACATGAACGTTAATTTTTTAGAGAAGACTGCACCTTCATAATTATCAGCTTTTATTAGTCCACCGCCACACACAGGCCTCTCATAATTTACGCCACTATGCCATCAGTTCCTCCCATCAAGCTGCTCTACCTCCCAATCTGCTTACATCAGCGCTGCACCTAACCATGCAGATGTTGTCTTATATTACATAATAATGTATTTACTAAGTTGTGGTCTCCATTCAAGAACTTAATATCCTACACTATGTTTGCCATGTCATGGTCAACCCTTATGCTAATTATTTAGGCTATATTAGTGTCCTAAGTACTATGTCGGATTACCGTATTCCTGAGTTTATCCTTCATAATAAAAATGGTTATAAGCACAAACCTTGACACTGGTGAGCTAGTATAATAAAATTATCATCCCAAGGTTTTTTAATTTTATTGTGCCATAATTATTTTTAGGTTTACGTCAACGATACGGAATACAGTTTAGAAGAGATAAGGTCAAGAAAATACAATCTAGAGAAAAGATTAAAGATTGAAAATCATGAAACACCCCAAATTCAGCACAGTTACAGTAACAACATTAATGAGACTCTCGCCCAGTGCAGCGCATTAGAGACCTTGGCCAACTGCGCTTTGGACCCAGAACAAGATCATTTAGCTCAACTAATGCCATTGGCTATGCCAACAATACAAAACATAACCAAAGTGACCAACATGCACTCTCCTGGGGAGCCTAAAGTGTTAGTCAATCTAGATTCTAAAGAATTTAGCGAGCTTTCAACAAAAAGACAAGACGAGAACCAAAGGCCTCCAATGAATGCTGATAAAGAAAATCAGTTACATCAGCTGACGCCAGTAAATTTTAGCAATGAAATTGGTGGGAACTATGGTAAGAACAATTTAATGGAAGAGTTCAACAGAAGTTTGATGGGGAATCTCCTTGGCGATTCCGTGACTGTAAATACTAAGGAAGCCAGGTGGGAGCTGAGAAACTTATTTAATGATAATGGTAAGTTATGCAAGTCACTGTAAATATGATACCTTTTGAAACCGACTTTAGATGTATGTTATTGTAATAAGACAACTACAATAATAGAGCAACCACGAGTCATGGTCGGGTTGAAAATTCACCTCAGAATCAGTATCACCAAACCGAGTAGCAGTGCCTCTTTAATAATTTGTAATACTTATTAAACGTATTAGACAAGCAACGCTACTCAGGGCGTGTGTCTAAGCATTATTATATAATTGTTATTTATGGGGTACTTATCAACAATAATAATTATGCTTAGACATGCTGTTTCAGTCAGAATTTGTGATATCACAATCATTACCTTTACATAATAAATAATATTGCACAATATATATAATTGGTTTCAAGTTAGAATTGTTTTTCTTATACTCCACTCACATGATCTATTTGATAATTACGACATTTCTAATTCCTACGCTTTCCGTGACGGTAAAAGCTTCAGATTAGTAAATAAGTGCGCGAAACAATTTTAACCATGTTTCTTCACATTACTTTAACAAATTAAGGTGTTTATGTTTATATTACAGAACCATCAATAGTACAGCCAGTAGTACAACAGTTTGAGGTGCCTAACTTTGATATACACGAAGACAGGTCCATAACTTTGGCTATCAACACTAAAAAAAAGCCAGACCTAGACGACCTTGGTATGGGACAAGACAAAGAAAATGCTATAAAGTTCACGGCGCCAGTTTTTCAGCAATCTCAGCAACTTGTAAGTTGAAATAATGTCGATATGTTTGTCATCAATTAAATTAAAAATATAAAGCAACATAAGCATGACTCACAAGAAATAACGTCGGGGCTAACAAGTCGGTCATAAATTCGTATTCTTTTGGTCTAAGGAAATGATTACACCTTTGATCCTTTACAGTTTAACTAAAGAAATATAAAATTACACATTTTCGAAGATATTTCGTTTTTACAATCACAGGCGAACAAAACAGCATACTTCGAGGAGCCATCCTGCACTCAAGTATTTAACTTTAACATCAAAGGTGCGAGCACGCCTAACATGGCTCAGTTCAAGAAGCCGTCAAACATAGACCATTCAAAGTATCCTTCTGTGCCAAAGTTTAGTATCGACGAGAGTGCAATTGAGCATGTCGATCAAACCAGTAAGAGGGAAGAGACTAGGCAGCAGAATGATCAGCATGCCACAGTCGACAACCAAGGAGCAGGACTCTCGGTGATTATGGAAGCTACTAGAGAATATAACAGGTATGTTTTAGCATTAAAAATGTAGTAATGAGGTATACGCTAACTTTATTTACAGGCGGTATCTACGGCGCAGTCTTCTTGGAAAAAGCCTGAAATGGTAATACCTCTTACATAGAACTTTCCAATAAGTTACATGTTTTTACATCAATACACTATTTTTGGTATAATTATCATTAAAATTCTTGTAAAAAATAGCATCGAAATGTTTGTAGGATAGGTATAACATTTTATTTGAATTTCAATATTACAGCAAATCAGGTTCAACAAGCTCATCCGGCCAGTCAACAAGGACTAACTTCACCGGTTACACCACAAACTATGATTCAATGTATAACAACAATGATCCCACCCAACAGCCCACTACATCGAAGAGAAGCTCTATATCCACGCAACCCAGACAATACAATGGGCAGTTTGCTAGAGTGCAACAGAAACGTGAAATTGTGGAAAACAAAATCCCCGCTCAGCCCAATTCAGTGCCTTACCAATCCCACGATCACCAGTATCAAAAACCTGCGCAATCCAATTTTAATGGATACTCCCCACAGACACAAAGAACAATGCATCCTCACTATCAGCAAAACTATAACTACCAGCAGGGGTATCCTAATAGCAATCAGATGATGCCTCAACAGCAGCAGGGGTATGCAAGTCCGAATCCTAATGCATACCACAGTCCACAACACCCAGGTATGCAGAGTCCTCATGCAGTCAGTCCATCTGTACCACCTGGATTTCAAAGCCCTACGTACTCTAATCAAGTAGGTTATCACAGCCCAGGACATGCCATGATGAGTCCGCAAGGGTATACCGGCAGGCAAGACTATCATTATCCTAACCAACAAGAGAGGCAACATATTTATGCCAATCAGCAACAGCAACAACAACACCAGCAACAGCAACAACAACAACAACACCAGCAGCAACAGCACCAACAGCAACAACAACAACAACACCAGCAGCAACAGCACCAACAGCAACAACAGCATCAACAACAACAGCCTGCTGTCTTTCAAAGTCCTCCTCACCAAGCCCAGTATCAAAACGCTCAGTACTATCAAAGGCCTGCCCAAATTCCGCAGACTTCACCAGCTAATCAAACCTACAATCCAGCTGGTTATCATAACATGCCAAGCCAGTATGGTAATAACAGTGTTTATCAGAATCAGCCAAATCAAAGCTACAACACAATGCAGAGCAAGTACGCGCGACCACCTGCAAAACAGGTGCCTGAAACTACTGGATATGGTGGGGAAAACAGCCAACCTTTTCAAATATACCAAAGTCCTCAAGCATCTCAAAACAATAGTTACGCAGCTAGAAATTCGGCTACGCATGCCGGCACTCCTTCGGAAACAATATCAGGAATGCATGCAAGACAAGATTCTCAAGGCAAGAGTTCTATGAAATCGCACGAAACATTAGAACAGAATTCTTCACACAAACTAAACCAATCTAAGAATGCATCCGTGCTTAAAAGTCCTACTGCAGCATTAAGGAACATCCGACACGACCAGCCCAATGTCAAAATCGGTCAGAATTCACCGGATATCGGATTCTCCAATCAGTATCTTAACTTCATCACCAATAGAAACGAACCAAAGGATAACGCGAATACGCCCAAATTCTCTAACAGCCCGAGTATATCTCAAAAGATGCACAAAAATTTATATGTTTCGAGTCCTGAACAGGGTCAAATACCTCCGTCATCTGGCATGTCTGATTCCGACAGTAAAGATGGAATGACGACAGCACAATCCAATACGCCGATTCAATCTGCGAAGATTACGCACGTTGTAGAAAATCATAAAGATATATCAAAAAGGCAATTAGACTTTGAACACAGAGTCGATTTACAATCCGAAGACAGTAGAGACTCTGTCAGCAAAGAGAGCAGGATCTCGGGGGTCTATTCGAGACACTCCGATTTACATTCTGATGGGTATGGCATGGACGTAGATAGTGAAAATTCTATGGAATGTGCGAATTTCAAGTCGCAACATTCTATATCTCTGGTAGAAACCAGCGACTTACCTCGACCGGCGGATATCGATTTTCCGAAGAAGATCGATCCCTTCAGTCAAAAGCTACTAGATTCTCTATTGGAATATGTGAAATTCCCTAATAAAACTCACGCTGATGGATATATTGAAGTGAGATCTGTTCCAAAGATGCAGCAAGCCACTGCAATAACAGTTGGAAATAAAAAGTTCTCAATCGAGAAACAGCTTGGCAAAGGCAACTATGGGGCAGTTTTTCTGTGCCTAGATCTACACAGTAACAAATCTGTTGCTGTTAAATATCAGAAACCAAGTAGGCCTTGGGAATTTTACATTTGTCAAGAAGTTAAAGCGAGAATAAAGGATCCATTTATGGTAAATATCACCTTTCTTTCAGTTGTAATATGAAATTAAGATCAATAGTTGTTTTGTTCTGAATGCCCTTTCTGTTTTAGCTTCCTGGATACATGGATATAACGACAGGATTCTTAGGAGAGAATGCAAGTTTATTTGTATCAGAGTATTCCAAATATGGATCTCTGTTGGACGTCGCCAACAAAGTTCGAGCTGCTACCTCAAAATGCATAAATGAATTCATAGTTATCTTACTAACTTCAGAGATTCTATCTATTGTACACTACCTGCACAAAGCACAGATTATTCACGCCGACATCAAGCCTGACAACTTTTTATTGATGAAAATGTAAGCTTGTGTTTTAATAAGACTTTTCGTGATAATCTTGTTATGATTAGGATAGATTACCAACACCGATATACGGTCTATTCGACGCCATCCCACGAAGTATGAAGAAACATTTTTTCATCCTCTGTTTAAATGTATGGGAGTTCACATTAAATACAAAAAGAAATATTACCTACATACATTATTTGAAATTGTATTTTTCTACAATCAATCAATGCTTCATGCATACAAATGTATAATTGTACAAATTGTACATTTGTAACTTTAGACAATATAAAGTTGTAAAGAATATAGACATACGGGCATCTGGGCATGTCACACTTATATTAAGGGTTCCTTGTAGTACAAAAATACAGAACCCTAAAGAGTATGAAAGTAGAAATCCAGATGCTACTTATTCTAATTAATTGAGTTTATTTTCTTCCAGACCCACGCAAGAATGGCGGACTCCATCATTGCAACTTATAGATTTAGGCTGCGCGATAGACATGTCCCTGTTTCCCGAAGACACTACATTCACAGAAGTAAGTGCTTTTCTCTATCATATAATATTAAGCGCCATTATGTCATTTATTTAGGACACATTTGAGCTAGAAAATGATTTTTATTTTAGCGCTTATATAATTGAAATCACAAGAGACTTAATAAAAATAACCGGCCAAGTGCGAGTCGGACTCGCGCACGAAGGGTTTCCTACAAATATCTATAAAAACGAACAAAAAAATCACGATTGTTGTATGGGGCCCCCTCAAATATTTATTTTATTTTGTGTTGTAGTATTTGTTGTGGCACCAGAAATATATCATCTGTGAAAATTTTAACTGTACTTATCTCGGTTCATGAGATACAGCCTGGTAACATATGGACAGACAGAGGGACAGTGGAGCCTTAGTAATAGGGTTTGCTTTCCTTTACCCTTTAGGTATGTACCCTAAAAATTACCCGTTGTAATTTATCCTTTGCCTTTTTACAGTTAATATCAACCGAAGGATTTACATGTACAGAAATGAAAGAAGGAAAGCCATGGACTTATCAAACAGATCTGTACTGTCTCGCTGGTACAATTCACGTCATCTTGATGGGTAGTTACATGAAAGTAGCCAATCGATTAGGCCAATGGAATATTGATAAGAAATTGCCCAGGTAAAATATTTATCTCGTATCCCTACTATAATTATAAAAAGTACTTGTACGAAGCGCGGGAGCGAATATAAATTAAGTACAGAGAGGAAGAGTTAGTATAATAATGGTGTATTTTAAAGAAAATATTCCCATTTCTAAGAAGGTGAAGGCTCTATGACAAACGTACATCTTCGGTGCATTTTTCTAATATTTTAAATACAATAAGCTTTTCTCCTGGGCCCCGTTTTAAAAAGCTACAAGTGTTGTACTTGTAGAAAAAACCTGGCAACACAGCCAGAAAAAATTGAAATAATGCGTTTCATAACGGTACAAGTTCACAAGTGTACAGGCAAATTGGCCGATACATTACTTTACTCTATGAATTACAAGCACTTGTTCGTAGATCATAGACAATCCAGTGTTTTTTTCAAAATCGTACAATTGTTATTGTCGTTACAAGTGTACGGAACTACAAGTTGTAAATTTTTTTACCTAACTAAAGAGCTAGGTAAAATGAACTACAAGTGTAGATAAATTTACTGAAAGTGGGTTGTATTGGTTGTGTCACGTATTAATGAATGTTCAATTAGTAAAATTGAGTAAATGTGAATTAAATATCATTATTTAGCGACAAATTCAGCATGATCTTAGCTCATGAATAATGAACGCATATCACAAAACCTAATATAAGAACAACCTTCTAAAACCTTGACCCAACTTAATATACTTAAATAGCTTAGCATAAAAATAATGACGCCCGTGATTTCATCCACAACTTATTTATTTTCCCGCGGGAACTTTTCATGTTTGGAAATTAAACGCATCTGTCCCGGTAATATAAGTACCCATATTACCTAACTAAACTTCATCGATATAGATTCATTAATTTATTACACATTAATATGGCTTGAGAACAAACAAAATAGACCATTTTATTAATTTATATTATTATGTAGGGATTTAATGTAAACTTGACACCGGCTAAATTCACTAATAAAGGATAGCCAAATTAAAAAATAAGCAATTTACCGTGACGTTTATTTATAGTGGTGTGCAACTTGTAACATCATAATTTAGATTTTATACTGTACTTGGTCTGTGGTTCCACGCCATGACGTTCGTAGTGATGTGAATTATACTTGTAATCGATGATTTGTAGGTTTAAAACGCTTTGTAGTTACTTGTTCTTGTAGCTGCTACAATTGTAGCTTTATAAAACGGGGCCCTGGTCAGAACCGCGAGGAGCCGATATGGAGGCAGGAGGCAAGCAGTGTTCTAAGTGGTGCTCTTTGGAGGAGGCCTATGTTCAGCAGTGGAGATCATCAGGCTGATGATGATGATGGTGAAGCTTTTTTCTAAGTTCTGCTTAAAGCTGTTGTTGAGCAAAGTACGTCTTTCCCATTGATTAAAGTTTTGGCGACCGATTGCATTGGTTGTCGATTCTATTGTTGTCTCTTACTGTGACGTCACGTCGCGTCGTCGGTTAGGCGTTGTTACATTACAACTGGCAGTGCTGTGTCCACACACACGTAATTAACCACTGAATTAATTACTGGTGCCACGGAATTAAGTGGCCACCCACTTAATTCCGTGGCACCCTTGAGATTCAGACATCGCGCATAGTAACGTGGTTTTTGGAATACTTAAGTATTATCATTATTGGATTTGATATGCATGTCGCCAGCCTCAAATCTTACCGATTTCTTTATTTATCAGTTGTTCAAACCCCTCAGTTACGTTCAGCTTAATGCCATGGGAAGGTGACTCATTATTTATACTCGTATTGCCCATTTAAAAAAAAAATTCTGCCGCAGAAGTGAGCTTAGTGTAAATGAGTGAGGCATACCTACTGCTAGCACTTTAATTAATTTTATTTTAAATTATGTCTTAAGTGATACTGATTTTGAAACTTATTATGATGTAGCTAATTCAAGTACAATATGTATCTACTAACAACATCTAATAGCCATTTGGTGCAATACACATTTTGTCCAAAACGCGGTTGGTCCACACATATATGATACTTCGCGAAATACGCAGGCAGTAAGTGTTTTGAGAGTACTCGCAGCATCTAACGAAAACTTTTTAATTATAGGTACATGAAGGTCAGTTTATGGGACAAGATATTTACAACCCTGCTGAATGTCCCTGATTGTAACAGCTTCCCAGATTTAATGGATCTCAAGAATGAGCTTGACAGTGTACGGAAGGAAATTAATGAGAATCTAGGCTCTCAACTACGTAACTTTGCTAATGTGCTTAAATCTCGATAAATCATGAAGATTCAAATTGTATTTATTGCATTTAGATGTAATGGCGAATGTAAAAACTAGACACTATGACACTATGTATTATTATCTATAGTGATACAATATGTAACTATAAGTTTATGTTAATTCAACCCTTCGCCAGGTCAGTGTTGCTTGTTTAGCAAAAGCAATAAATATTATAAATTGGAATCTATAACTTGGTTATAACCATTGCCTTGTTGTGTTTAGTTAAATGTGATACGTGGTTTTTAGTTTCTTTGTTGGTGTAACAAAATCTTGGCTTAGATTAACTCGTTAGTGTAATATTAATGTTGACATACTATTTAGGCATGGACATATAATCCCTGCAACATGGATCTTTAATTTTATTATGATCTGTATTATAAAACCATGGTTAATGATATTGCCATGATATTATTGCTTGTGAGGTCATTTGTGACTTGCAAGTGCAATGACCTGAGCTCAAGTGAGCAGCCCAGACCCCCCAAGTATGCGAACCGCGTTGTAATTTGTCGTTGTTAAAGCGGGTCCGTTGTGCCACGTTTTGAACAAAACATTGTTCAAAAACAATATTCTGTTCAAAACATGGCGCAGCAGTGACGGCTTTAGAGTGAGACACTGACACTTAAATTAGGCCCTACTTTAGGTCTTGTTGTCTTGTTGTGTAGTTAGCAAGTTGAAATGACAATGGGCAGGCCACATTGCTCGCAGAACTGACAACCGATGGGGAAGGGAGGTTCTCGAGTGGCGACCACCAACCGGAAGGCGCAGCATAGGCAGACCCCCAACTAGGTGGACCGACAACCTGGTGAAAACCGCGAGGAGCCGATGGATGCAGGAGGCGAGCAGCCGCTCAAAGTGGCGCTTTCTGGGGGAGGCCTATGTTCAGTAGTGGACATCTACGGGCTGATTATGATGACGAGAAAGAAAATTTAATCGCGGTGCGCATGTTAGGCGGGCAGGAAAGAATATCGCGGAATATAATGAAAAATCACGTAAGTATAGTTTTGAGAAAACTAGCAACAGAACTGTTACTACTTTTTAATTTTATGTAAAATTTTATACAATTATACCTTTTACGCAAGTGTGATTCAAATTATAATACGTCATCTGGGCATCGATGCATCTGGGGTCTGGAAAAGCAACCGAAAATTGTGCAATAAGAGTGGATTAAGTGTTCATGAATTTGCACAAATGGTTCAAAGTTCCAAAAATACACCCTCATTGCCTTTCTTTCTAGGCTTTACAGTGGTTTAAATATAATATCCCCTTCTTCTTCTCGTGTAGGCAAGTGGTCAGCCCTGGTGTCAGGATTTTTAGGCCGCCCAAAGGCTTCTGACTTGGTATAACACCTATTGTCTCACGACAACAGCCGGGACCGAAGGCTTAACGTGCCCTCCGAACACGGTAGCACTCAGTTCTAAATACCAACTTTTTGCAGCAGCGGTCACCCATCATAGTAGTGACCGCAGCGAACATTGCTTAACTTAACCGATCGGTTAAGAACGGCTAGTCGTGCATCGCTATGAGCGCTACTTTGCTAACCCCCTCATGACTGGTATATTGACTTGACATATTAATTGTATAGATTTTCCTTCACTTGACATGGGCAGAATTATCGCTAAAAAGTGATATAAAGCCATTAAACAAAGATCATAATCCAATGTACGTTTTACACTGGAACTAATATTAAATCATTCATTTACTGCTCTGAAATCAGGCACTTGGAGTGCCTGTCTTCAGATCACTAATGAGTAACTTTGGTTGTTCCCTTTCGCCCACCAGTGGCGAGAAGGAGAAGAATAAATGTTTTCCATTTCTCCCCCTTGTGTCTCCCCAACAGAGGCAGATGTGTATTGGAAGTAGGTAATATGTTGGTTGATTGTGAATTATGTCCTGGGGATTATATCCATGTATTTAGGTATTTATTTTTCTACAACCATTAAAAGACTTGCACTCTTCACTTTCTTGTTCATATTGTAATTAATAATAAACAATTACCTGGTTGAAAAAAAAATCTTTTTTTTTACCTTTGCCACAGCATAGCCACAGTTTAATAATAGTAGGTAAGTAAAGTACCTTCACTGCTGCTCCATGTTTTGAACAGAATATTGTTTGACAAAACATTTCGCATCCGCTGCAACTAAGCCGCGTCCGCTGGGCCATGTTTTGAACAGAATATTGTTTTTGAACAGTTTTGTTCAAAACATGGCACAGTAGACCCGCTTTTAGTAGTTTTCTAAGTTTGTCATTTTGTTTTTTTTTTGTCTGCTTGATTATGAAAACTGCATGGGTAAGGGAAAAATTATTAAATAAGAAACATGATTTATTCAACAGACATTTTAATTGCAGTTTTTTCTAGTCTTTGTTTCTTTCGTTCTTGATACTCTTGTACATTGTCAAACTTTCTTTTATAAAGTAATTTTATTGATTCAAAATAGTGCTCTATACCATTTGATTGCTTCTTTGAGACATTTTCAAAGAATCTTTCGACTTCGCATTTTTCAAAGTTTACAGTATCATTAGAGAATGTAAACTTGTAAAGTGTAATACTACACTCAGATTCATTGTAGACAAATAATTTGGATTTACAAAAATGAATATTTGTTGGAAAATTATCGATATTTAATTTAGTTTCAAGTTTATGGCTTAATTTATAGCCTGGACTGTTAGCCACACTATAAATGAGTATGGTATTATAAGTATGTACACAGACAGCAAGAAAGCTTGTGTGATCATTCACTTTAGTGGTCGCCAAATGTACAATGGGCAATGTTTCAACTTCTATTCCTTCTTCATCCATTTTCTTGGTGAAATTATCTTTCAAATGGGTATCATTCACATCACTATAAGTAATTATAGAATTACAAGCTTTTCCTTCTGCATACTCCCATATCTTCACAACTCCATCTCCTGATGAACTAATCAGAAACTTATCATTGTGTGGCAACATTTCAATGTGGTTGACAAACTCCTTATGCCCCAAGCAATATGTTTGTATATTGTATGTATTGGGATAGCATGATACTTTAATTTTTTCATCTCTATCGGATGTAATTATAAACTTCTCATCAGCTGTCTGTAAGACATCTAAAAGTAAGCTCAAATGACCTAAGAGTTTGGCGCCTGTAGTACTTTCCTTGACCAAGTCATAAATTAGGACATCTCCGCTTTTATCTGCTACCAATATTTGCGAATTATTTACTGTAAATCTGATTTTACTGGCACTTCTAGGTAGCGAGAATATTTTGGGAGTCGTTGATATTGGTAATTCGTACAATATCAGCTGCTTTGAAATAGATGTTATCGTTGCCAAGTACTTACTATCAGAAGAAACAACTATATCAGTCAATCGATCATTTTCTTGAGGCTTCGCAGTTATTGGAATTTCGACGATTTTGTGACTACTGTAGTCGTATAAATCTATTTGTAGATTTTTAGCAATTGCAATATAATTGCTAGAGGCTGTTATAGAAGACATTATTATTTATATGTAATCATAATTTCACTGTTATTGAAAAACATAACCTCTACGTCGTGCGTCGTCGTAGTATCAAATAGGGATGTTAAAAAAAATATTATAAAAGTATCGATTTTTTATTTTGGTTTCGATTTTTTTTCTACTGGTATTAATAATATCAAGGAAACATCACTACCAAATTCATGGGTATTCAGTGTATTAACAAAAACAGATTACAGAATAATAAGCTTATGGATAGTAATTTTGCTCAAATTTGTCTACCATCCGTGCTAACCCTGCAGTTCGTGGTCGCCACTCGAGAACCTTTCTTCCCCAACGGTTGTCAGTTCTACGAGCGATGTCGCCCGCCCACTGCCACTTCAACTTGCTGATTCTGAAAGCTACATCGGTTACTTTAGTTCTCTAGAGGATTTCCTCATTTCGGATCTTGTCTCGCAAAGAAACACCAAGCATAGCTCTTCCTGTAAAAACAATCGATTACTGAAATAATCGTTTTTTTTAACATCTCTACTGTGGCCTGTGCTCCAGTGGTGCCAACTCAGCTCTTTTAGAGCTATATTTAGCTCTTTTTTCACATCGGCAGCTCTAAAAAATTGTCTAGCTTCTTAGCTCATTTTTTGGAAGGTTTTGGCTCCTTTTTGTTTCATTAGGTACATACTTTTTTTTAGGCACATGCACCACTGTAGGCCATGTAATCACTTACCTTCAGGGTGATAAAGTGGTCAAATGCTATGCCTATAAATTATTATGAATAAAAATACTCATTAGTATGATCAGACCACACAAAAGAAAGTGATGTAGCCAAAAAAGTGTCTGTCTTTGACACTTACTTAATCATGACATTAAAATGTTATGTTAATTAGATATTCTCTATTCTTGAATGAATTCTATTTAAACAGGAAATTTTCCTAAAATTGTAGTCCGGACTCCATTAGTCCAATCTCCTTTGTTTGTACGTTATTCTTTTACAACTTAAATTCATTTCAACTTCTGAGCATTGCCTTGATCACCTGGATGTGGTGTTACTGGTGTTGTGTTGTAGATGTATTAATCGAAACAATCATTTATATGGCTTTTTAGTCAAAAACTCCGTGATGAAGCTTTGAAGAGGCGCCATTTCAAGATTGGCTGAAAAAAGCGAGTAATAAAAAGCCCAAAGCATGTTGAGACCGACTTATTGAATCACATAAAGTGCAAAAAGCATGTTTTAGCTGCAGATTCGTTTTCATTGAAACAGAAATTGGTATTTCCTTGATTTAGCTCCTTTTTACTGAAAATTTTAGCTCTTTTTTAGCTCTTTTTTTACGATACTTTAGCTCTCTTTTGCGAATCAGTGTTGGCAGCACTGCTGTGCTCTGTGTACTTGTGTAGTGCACAGAGTACCTACATTGGTAAAAACCAAGTACCTAGTCTGTGGTAAGAACTGAAAGTGTTTTTCTTTTGAACTTTCCCCGTATTCCGAGACACGCTAAAATCGCTCATAGCGCTCCCAGCGCTCACGTTGATTTTTCAGCGTTCCGATTCAGATATTGCTCTCAATGACTTTGACCACTGCAAATGACTCGGAACAACCAATCACGGATCGCGAAATCAAAAGATGGCGTCGGTCATGACGTTTACAAGAGATTTCATTGTCGCGCTCACGGCAATTCGGTACGCGTTTTTTGCGCGATAATATCGATTTTAGCGTGAATCGGAATAGGGCCAGAGGTCTTGTCCTTGTCACGTCAACTCACGTCAACATTGTGATCAATGTGATAATTTTAGAATAAACTGTATTAAGTTTAAACAAAATAATTATATCTTCGAATCGTTAGTGGAGCGCTGAATGAACCTTAGTGAACCTTTTCTTAATGTTCTTGCACAATTTCTAATTATTTAATACATTTCTCTATCAAAAACTGGTTCCCTGTGAGCCATGGCTACAATGATTACTTCCTGGGGACCTGAAAAGAAGCATAGCGACGTGGAACGGTAAACAATAAAGTTTCTATGTTTTACCCGTTAACGCCTGTAATACTTTTGTTTCATTACATTATTACACAACAACAACACAGTAACATTCACTGCTTATTGAATAATACACTTACATCAGCAATTTGGGTTTCATAATTACAGATGGATCTGCGTTTACCCAGCCTACATAAACAGCAGAAAGACTCTCGCACAAGGGCGTCGGCTTTCAAAGTCGTGCTGTGTTGAAAACCCGACCCACCAGGAGATCAGGGATGTGTTGATTACTACAGGATTGAAAGTTGGAGTGGAGAATAAACTTTACCCGAGAGAACAAAGCAAAGTAAGTTATTTGATTAAAATAAAACAAAAGCACAGTAGAGCTAGTTGTTTGTTGTGCAATAGAAAGAAAGAAAGATATTTATTTGTGCCAAACACTTACACTTAACTAATACTTACAACAGTTTATACAAACAACATATTATTATAGTGTTTGCTACAACCCAGCTCCAACTCAGCAAAATGCTAGCTGCAAGCAACTAGCGCTGGTCTTCCGTTGGCACCGGCAAGACACATCACGCACGCTTACAACGAAAGGGCAGCGTACGCACAATATTATAAAATATAAACATACACAAATATACCTATACCTTAAACAGAACTAATCTAACAGGGAATGAATTTCCAAACATCCAACAAGAATAAAAACTAGATAAGTAAATTAATAGCAATATAATATAATAAAATATGAATGTAAATGTGGGTTTGCAACAATGTGTGTTAATTATATAGCACTGGTGTCATGTACGAGTAGTTCCTCCCTTTTTTGGTGTGCATAAATGTATTCTTTTATTTTAATTCTAAAGCTGTACAAACTATGCAGGCTCCTTATCGGTGGGGGAATATTGTTCCAACACTTCGATGCAGCATATCGGAAACTACCTCTAAAGGCGGCGGAGAAGTGCCGCTCCGTTGCAAGCTGCATCGAACATTGGCGGGACCCTTGATGCTTACGTCTCGCCAACCATGTCAGCTTATCGCTTAGATATGACGGCGTTTGATGCTTTATGATGCCGAACAAGAGACATGCCAAATGTAGCTTACGGCGGTGTCTCATTTTCAACAACCGATTTCTATTAAGGAATGGGGTCACGTGTGATCTCAAGGGAATGTCAAAACAAAATCTGGCACAAGCATTCTGAACTCGTTGTACCTTTTTGTTGTACTTTTGAGTTTTAGCCAGCAGTCTAGGACCGAAAACCGTGTCCATGTAATTTAACCTTGACAGAACCAATGATTCCACCAATTGAACGCGCAAGTTTTCTTTCAAATAGGGTTTTATTTTGTACAATATTTTTAATTTATAAAAGCAACTTCTTACACAATTCGCTACATGTTTTTCGTATCGCAATTCACAGTCCATGTGGAGCCCCAGATTACGCGCTTCGTACACACGCTCAATGGGATCGCCCAGAAGTGTGACACTTGTCGACGGATTAAGACTATCGAGCCGATGTTTGCTACCAAATAGAACCTCTTATAACAGTAGTTCTCTCATATTATCGTGAGACATCGGTCATTTAGTAATAGCCCTTTAAACCGGAACACAGTAGTGGTTGCACACTATGGCTTGGTGATATAATAACTGGCAAAGCCTGGCAAGTAAATGAAAGGGGAGGGACTTTCAAGATTGATCATTTAACAAATAAATCTATTAATATTTGGATACTGTGGGATATTGGCTAATCGTAAAGTCATAAATATGAAAACTATATAAGAGTATATGGTCAAGTATTAATAATAATGCCCAATATCTTGCCAACATGCAATAGATGCCGCTTGCTAATGTTGCATTATTTTGAAATAAAATAATAAGTAAAATAGCCTGTAGTTGTCTTCTATTCTAGGAAATGCTGTACAGAGGTAGAATTCGCATCCAGTTGAAAAATGACGATGGAACTCCTGTCAAACCTGAGTTTTCTACCCGAGAGTCTGTCATGAAGTACATTGGTGAATCAATTCCCAAGCTGAAGACTCGCCAGAACAGGTGATTTGTTTAATTAAGGCTAGCTGACTTACCCTGGCTTTGTACAAGCTAATTATTTTACAACTTAATTCACTCTTCAGCCTCTCTTAAACATTCCACTCTATTTACTGTGTAAAAACCCTTTTATTTTATAATTTATAGGCACAGCATTTGACCATTGTCTCACCTGTATCTGATGCTTATAGCTTTTTTGGATAGATTAAGTTTGATTAAACAATAAATCTGTAAGAGCCTGCTCAGAACTCAAAAGAATACATAACAGCAAACAGCATCAAAATCCATCCATCCACAAAAAAATCTGTATTTCATACAGAAATTCCTAGATAGTTACACCTACTTTTGTTACAGGCCAGCTGAACAACAACCACAGCCTGTCCAAGCAAGCAGCCAGAAGGGTGGCAAAGGCAAGAAAGGAAGACGATAAATCAATGTTTTATATTTTATTAAATGTATGTATATACTAAAAAGCTATTTTCAGTTTAAATACAGTTCACATAAAACTCAATCCATTTTTTAAATTGATTGCGTATATTTAGGTCCAGCTACTTGAGAACTAAAGTCTTAACCATATTCCTTGTAGGTAGTTGAAAGATTATGGTTAACCTGCTCTCAACTAAGGATGAATATGTATCGCTTTTTCTGCTAATTTATTTTCCCCATTTTTGTGTCTGGTAACACTGTAACCATCAATTATAACAACTACTGGACCTTTAGTTTTTGATGCTATCATCGACTTTGTTTGACCATATTGAAGCTTATTTTCGGATTCCTGGGGTATTACTGTTTCAAGTCTTGCATCAGCTTTTTGATCTTCTGTGGAAGATGAGCCATTTCTGTCAAAGATTCGTTGATCACTGGAGCTATCGTGTCCGACACGGAGGTCGCTTTCTTCATTATCTTCTTCGGACTGTACTGACTCTTCAGTATCGAAGACTTTATCTTCGGATAGGAGTCCTCCTTCTCGAATAGGTTCTGGTAAAAGTTCTGCGCTTTTTGCTTCGTCTCTTCCAATCTTGAATTTATCTGATCCATTATGCTCGAAGATGTATCCTCTCGGGCCGTCCAAGGACTTTTCGGCTTCTTCCTCCGAGGTTGTGTCGTTTTTATTGGCCTCTTCGGTGCTTTGTCTGAGAGTCGCTGTATCTTGTATTCCTCCTCGGACTCGAACGCCGCTTGCATCGTGTCGTGAAGCACTGTTGGTATGTTTCTCATTACTTTCTGTACTCGACTCAGATTTTGCCCGTTTGGTATTATGTTTGCTATCTCCATGATTCCCGGAGATATCTCTTTCAGCGCTCCCGTTATGTGCGGCGCTGCTTCTCTCACCGAGTCCATGATTGTTTCTCCCAAAGCCAAAGGTATTTCTTGGAAATAGTAAGGGTACGTTCTTATACTGTCTGAAACTGCGGAGGTTACCAGCGGGAGTATTATCGGCTGTCTCGGCGGCAGCCTCGGTAGTAGTCGAGGTCTCAGTGGAGAGAGCCTCGGAAATAGTAATTGCCTCCTCTTCCGATTCAGAATCTTCATTTGATTTTCTTTGACGGTCCTCACATTTGCAGGAGTCATTTTCATCTTCTGGGTTGTATCTAAACCGCTTCCTTTTGTTTCTTGTGTCTTCAACGGACTCCCCTGAATCTGGCCCGAGAATATTATCAAACAGCATACCGAGGCTCCTAAGCAGAGGTATGTATTTTTGATTGAGTATGGCATTTCCGTCTATTTGTGTTTTGACCGATTGATTTTTCCGCTTATGTCTAGTTCTTAGACTGTGCTTCGCTCTTTTTGGCTTAAGCGGACTTTTTATTTGAAAGGCTTTTCTATATTTCAAAGGTGATATTTTTTTTCCGGGGGGTATGAGGTTGAGGGTTGAGCCTGAAAAGACAAACTAGGTAAAGATTAACGGTTCACATAATCTTCAGATGAACCTATTATCGTGTCTTCAGTACGTGTCACCTTCACCAACCGTGGTTTAACTTAAACCATTACAAAGTCATAATCTAGTTAATTGACCTTTAACCTTAAAGTACTTACCTATGTTAGATTTGCTAGTTTCTTTCAATTTCCTTGTTAATCTACTTAAAGGTTTCAACCCCTTGTTAAGAGAAAATCTTTCGGAAGCTGGCTCGGATTCTGAAATAAAAGAATCGAATGTTTCGATTAGGTCCTATTTCTGTTTGAAATTGATTTGGAATACAGAAATTTCAATAGCTTTGTTGGTTACAAATTTGCAACTCAGTTTGTTTTGCATCATGAATATTTGCCATGCCAATTCGCTTACGCTATTATGACGATTAAAAGGATTATGGAGAGTATGACGCGATTACTTGCCATGTTTGCCTACCTAAATGTTAGTACCTGCAAATTACGTAGGTATCTAAATGAGAAATACTTTGGAGCTAGTTAAGAGAGTAACTGCGTTTAGGAACTGAATTTATTTCACTGCCTAGTGAAGCGATGTCCTTTGCTTGCCTCTGCACTGACTAAAATATTGGGTAAGTTGGTAAGTATACTGTGCGGGGTTTGCATTTTCGAGTGTGCGGGGTAGAAATTCAAAATACTTAATTAAATTACATAGAAATTCAAATCACTTGCTAGACCCCCTTGCTCTGCACTGGGATATGAGCGATTATAATTATGTGCTAACATGCCCACCCATTACAATTAGGTATACAGAGGCGGTTAAATCGCTTAGTCATAGATTGAGCTATGGCGAGGGCCGCTATGCTCGAGATAAGATGCGAAATGAAGAGATCAGCAAGAGGACTAAAGTTACCGATATAGCTCTAAGAATTAGCAGGTTGAAGTGGCAGTGGGTAAGCCCATAAAAATTCTAGATCTGTGAGTAGGCCACATCGCTCGTATTTTAGAACTGACAACCGACGATCTGGTTAAAACTGCGGGGAGCTAATGGATGCAGAAAGCGAGCAGCCGCAAAGAGCGCTCTATGGGAGAGGCCTGTTTTCAGCTGTGGACGTCTTCACGCTGATGATATATTATTGAGAATTCTGTCAACGTTATAAATTATCCTTCGTCAAGAGAGGTAAGGTGTCTAACAAACACAAATGTAAGAGAGGGTGATTAAAGTTAACGTTCACAACAAAATGTAAGTACCTACCTTCCTATTATCTCTCTAGATAATGAACGTAGATGGATTGTACACCTACCTTCTAATTTGGGAGATACCGTCGTGTGTTCAATTTCTTTCTGATGCGCTTCCGCTTCAATTATCTTGTTCAAGGAAAACGGCTTTCCCTCGATACCTGTAACAAATAATGTGATTGAGCTACAGAATAAAATAATAGTATTACAGGTAGTCGATCTAGTTTGGCTTCGTAGTAACGTGTGATTTTCAAACTAACGCACCCTAGTCACAGATTACTGAATATGTCCCTGGTTCGAATCCTGCTCGGCCCTTCGCCAGTGATTTTTCGAGTTGCCTAACTGCGGAATTTGCACTCGCTTTTATGGTGAAACAAATCACCGCGAGCAAACTGCCATGTTGAAGGATCACAAAATTCAAGAAAATGCGTTATTCTACGAACCCATACTTTGCTAGCGTGGTGTGTTGTGGCCTACCTTTCGCTTTCTGTGAGAGAAATCCCTCTTAAATAACTAAAAATACTGAAATTATCGAAATTTACTCAAAATTTATCAATCGTTCAATATTTTTAGAAATAAAAATAACTGAATTCGTTCATTTTTTAGTCATTTGCAACGGCAAGGAATCGAACCCGTCAAATGTAGAAAAATAAATAAACATTCTGTATTTTTAGGATACTTATCGAAAAGCTCCATCATATCTTAATTCATAAGGAACAAATCTCTCCAGAGGCAGGCGACCTTGTAATGTAGAGCAAGGTACCTACCAGTGTGGCCCAGGATTGACATGTTACACCAACCGTATATCATCATCATCATCAGCCTGAAGACGTCCACTGCTGAACATAGGCCTCCACCAAAGAGCGCCACTTTGAGCGGCTGTTTGCCTGCATCCAACGACTCCCCGCGATTCTGACCAGGGTTGTCGGTCCACCTCTACGCTGCGTCTTCCGGTTCGTGGTCACCATTCGAGAACCTTTCTTCCCCATTGATCGTCAATTCTGCGAGCCGTACCGTACAACATAGGTAGGTATATAATCACCACACATATTCACAATTTTTCATACTGATCAATTTTATCTTTAAACGTACTCACTACAACACACTAAAGCACAGCTAACAACAGCGTAGTACAGCCATCCCCCGATTTCCATTTTGAGTCATTTTCGTATGCAATTATCCCGCTCGATCACGTCGCAAGTTAATTAATAATTAAGCGAATCTTTGCTTCGTTATTAATTTGTATATTTATAACCTCGGCCGTGGGTGCTGAAGCAGCAGAAAATTGTTGTTAAAACTTGCACGTTTTCATCGCTCGATTACAGATTGTTACGTGTAGTAAAGCATCATCACGGCGAATAACTGCTTAAGAAAGAAACCTCTAGGTACATAAATACACAATTATGTAGTATTTTTATTTAATGTTCAGTATAACTTACCTACGTATATCTCCATGAATAAAAAAATCTAGGCTTTTGAGCAAAACCTACTTTACTGAATCTATAGCTAATACCTTAGAAGTCTATTAGCTTGGAGAATGTCTAATTAGAATTACCTCATACGCCTATGCGTAATTATGCATGCTTATTCAATACTTACCTACATTTCGTCGAAATGCGATGACTTGTTTAAGCATTATGAAAATCACAATAAAAAGCTTTGCCTCTCATATTTTTCAAAGCTCTGTGATGAAAATCGAACTAAACAACATTATCATGACTTTCTATGCGTTGCAAATACTTTGAAACCAAGTGAGCATAAAACACTCAAAGTAAATAACATGAAACACAGCAAAAGTCAAATAACATTTATTGCGCTGTCCAGGGTAGAAAGAAACCATAAACCAGAAGTTACCTTGTGATGTGAAGAGAAAAGTAAAAATGTTTTATATCGTCGTATATAAAGTGAACATTTACGATGTTCAGTCATAATATACGTAACTAGGTACCTACCTATACGCTATACGCATTCAGGCGTCCATTCGGTTTTCCGCGAGATATTTTTCCTAATCAGCACGTAGATGCGCAAAGGTGATTTAATTGTTTTACATAGCGTGAATTGAGACTGCGTATGGAACGGAACGGAGACATATTATAATAAAGTATGCAAGTTATAATACTAAGTTAAACCAATAGGTACTAGGTAAGTACGTAAGTACGTCTAATTAGTAATTACCTATCTGAAATACCCATTATAGAAACTACAGGTTCTCGAGAGGTGAACACGAACCGGAAGTCGCAGCTTAAGCTGGCCCTACACTAGGGGGGCCGACAATTAGGTAAAAACCGCGGGGAGCCGATGGAAGCAGGAAGCAAGTAGCCACTCAAAGTGGCGCTCTATGCGAGAGCAGCGTCAGGCATATTGTTCAACTTTATTGTTAGTGGATGTATTCAGGCTGTTGACGATGATAAAGAAACTATATGAGAAAATTATAATTCGCATTCTTTTCCATTTGCAAAATGTTGCTTGCTAATTACGAGGATCGAACCCTCTCTCAACATGTTGATAATGGCAATAAAGTAACTTTTATTTAAGTATTTATTTATGTTGTGGCTTGCTTGTGGCTTTGGGCCCGGGATTGAGTCTGTCAATCTGTTGATATGTCTAATCCATAGATTAAAGTATTCTAGGTCTATTGGTGGAATCAAGGTATTATTGGGGTAGTTAATAGTATGCTTAAGTCGTCCCAGTATTTCGATACGCCTATTGGAAATGGCTAGAATTTATATAAGTAGGTGTGGCGGCTTGGTCATCGCAGAGGTATAAAGATTATTATGAAAGAAAGAAAGAAAGAAAGAAAATACATTTATTATGTGCACCTATCGAGTAAGTGGTAGGTACTAGGTACTAATAGGAAGGAAAGCGATCGCGTGGGCGTAGCCCGATGCGCTGGTCCGACCAAATTCGCACCACACTGGACACCACTCTTTACGATGCCATACACGTCGCTGAAGATAGGAGGAGATGGCGTGACATCATAAAGAAGGTCATGGAAGGTGGAGGTCACGACCCTCAGACATGAGGAATACGAATTAAGGAGGAGTAGGTACTACCCATACCCTGGATATTCGCTAGCCGACGGCTCTAACGGGAACAGCCATCATGTTCCCGTTGTTGGTGGACCTATTCTCAAACAAGACAACACGACAAGGCTACAAATCTACGTACTTACAGCAAAACAAAAATGCTTTAAATACTCCTTACAATGCAGGTTAATATGTGATTATATTTTTGTAAGTTTAAAATGTTCAAATATGTTTAAGTACTGCATACAGTGAAAACCACATTTAAATCTGTCATTTAGTTCTAGAATGAAGCATACAGAAATTACAGACAGCTGTAAGAATCCCGCTAATTCCATAAACAACAACCGTTGCTATGTAAAAAGGAGAGAAAAGAAAATAGCTTTTGAAACGAAAAGAGCCGATTTCCTCGCATGCTTTTATTTTTCATTTTAGCAGCTTAGTGAACTAAGTCGATGTGAAACGATATGTTGGGGCTTAGGATAATTAGTATCTGGTACGTAAACCTTTGCTCTATTAAGCTTTAGGTTGAGTTACGTAGGGTCTCAATCTCAAAGGAGATTAGTCCAAACAAAGAGTGAACCTAGGGACTTGGTGAATACCTCATGTTTTGTTTCTATGATAAGTTGGAGCTAATTCCATAATATAATGAAGCCGTGGTCAAGTAGAGATAAAAATAATAAATTCGTCCAATTTTTGATATAAAAAGCATGTTAGGATAGATTCATCAACAAAAAAGTACTTAGGGACGGATAACAAATAATTGATATACTTGGGATTTTTTCCTATCAGTTATCGAGCTTATTACACAATAGTAAAACGATGGTGAATAAACCACGAGCGCGACCATCAGTAGCAAGCAATACAAGAGTCCAAAGTATACAAATAACAAAAAGTTTCATAAACTTTTTATTTTTAACCCATTATAAAATATCTTAAAACAATATTATTTTATAACATAAGACAAATCATTACTTCTCAAATATTGCTATTTACAGGTTCAACTCATAAATAGTTACATAAAACTAGTTGATGGTGATTTTATATCAAACGTTTCGATAAATAATAAAATGGCCGCAGTAAAACAAAGGAGGTAGAAGTAGGTAGCTGCAGGGTCGGGGGTGTCGTTAAAATATTACGACCCCCCAATATCTAAGGATGAAATCTTTAATCGTACACTTTTACGTAGAGCTCATGGAACTGTGGGGCTCTTTCGCCACAAAACAAAATAGTAAGATAAGCCTGGAAGCCTATTTCAAAATAAATAATAAATATGACATAAAAAAGCAATTGAGCTTCTGTAGAAAGATAGTTTAAATTGCTTTATAAAGGGTATATAAGTTTTGTTTTATAAGGTATGTGGTTGCACCACGGCTTCGCTCGTGGATAAAAAGTATCCTATCAATCCAGCGCTTGGATAAAAAACGTATTGGATATTATCTAGGTGAGCGTAAAACGTCTAACAAATCAAGCTGTTTGCACTCCAAATTTCATCAAAATTGGTTCAGTAGTTACGGAGGTAGATGGTACTTAACAAAACATTCACACACATACCTTACGCATTTACTTTATTACTTAGTAGGTAAGTATATTATTCTTTGAAAAGTAAAAAAGTAAAAGTTTCATAGGTAAATTATTAGGTTGGCAACTATCAGTTGGTGCCTGCGTACCCTAACTGAGGTTCACAACAAACAAACATATTATCTATCGTACTTAAGTATTCATAATCAACTGCAGGATTTTGATATCTTTGAAATCGTATAATGATTATTATACTACCTTCCCTGTATGCGCTTCGCTAAACTTCTACTGTAAGTAAATAATATCCAGACAAGATTTTCCGAAACCGTCAAAACGAGGGGTCTTCGCTTATTTTCCGTTCAAATCTGATTATTTCCACGCCTTATTTCACTGGGTGCGCATTTTATTTTCCGGTTGATAAAGTGTTCGTTTTATTTGTACGCAAATCCGGGGCCCCTCCGCGGGCCGCATACTAGTGGTCGGTTACTTGCTCTATTTATAGCCTCCCACGGTCCCGAGTTAGTATCGTTCTGTCGTCACGCTTCGTATACCCTCGATTTATATTTTCACCGATACCCTATACAAACAATAGGTTAGGAATTTACTGCTCAAAAATCGGAAATCGACCGTGGACGCACCGAATGAAATTTTATTTTTTTGGACGTTTTTGTCAATTGGAAAACCTGAATTCCTAAAATTCTGTGTTACATTGTAACTTATTTGATGTATTTTCCACGGTTTTAAGATCTCTTTTTCGCCAGCCTTTAAATTTTCTCAATTTAGTAAAGCCTTCAATTCTTCAAATTTACTAGGTGGTAGGACTTTTCTGCAAAGTTCGTCTAGGTAGGTACCACCTCTTTGCCAGTTATTCTGCCGCCAAGCAGTAGTGTACAAGCACTACTGTGATCCGGTTTGAAGGGCACTGTAGCTAGTGAAATGATTGGGCAAATGAGACTTGGTGACCTGATTACACAGTGTAGTAATCTGATTACTTGACTGTGTGATGTCTCAGGATGACGTGCGCTGTGCAGTGTCATGCGAAACTTTATTATTTCAAAGTTTCGAGTGACACTGCAACAGCTGTTATGGGCAGCCGTGTCACTTAACATCAGGTGAACGACTAGCTCGTCACGTCATTCATTCTCATAATAAAAATGTCGGTTACTACGCAGGCGAAGCTCACAGTTCTGTTTAAATACTTATATATCGGGTGCAATGTATCTAAACACGCCAAAACGCCTTCTGAGAGTGTAACCACTCCCAAGATAAACGGATCGGGCCGGGCAGTATTATACCGCCGTAATAGAGTGAGACTTCTTTAGGACCATTCAAGGAAACTGATGACACTATTTGGTTTGTGCCATAAAAAGTTATGATATCATATTTGCGGGATCAAAATATGACCAACAAATAATGTCTTAGTGCCTTTTAGCCTTTGAGATTTGTTTTTTGCGGGGTAAATATTGTTGTTGATATTATGACCGGGCATCAAGGAAGGCGCAATATCACGTTTATTGCGATTTATGTTTACGATAACACATTCTGCGGTCATCAGCGAATAGTGTTAATGCACGATTTATAGGCGCATTTAATAGGTACGTACCTGCATTAGTATAAAACCTACAGATATAACGATTAGATATTTGACAGTAGTAATGTATGGCTGGAACTAAAATGCAATGCAGAAGAAAGGAAGAATGATGAAACTGAAATGAAAATTCAAGATACCTACTCCTACCTGATGGATTCTTAAAACAATTCCTTTTAGTAGCTAGCCGACAAGACAGCCTCTTAAACAGTACCTACAGAATAACATTGCAACCTTTCTAGTCAGTTTAAAACAAAACCACGGCGCCGACAATAGGGGGCTGGCATATTGCCTCAGTTCCAAGTTTTACTGCTCGCTTCAGGGTTTATGCCTTATAAAATCCTTTGCTTCGGCCACGCGAAATGGCTGCTGGCTAAAAAGTATCACCGGCGAATAGATATTATCGCAATTAGTCTGTAATATTGTTCTACTGGGAACGGTTTGTATTCACAAAACCTTTGTTTGCTGCTCGAGTTACAAGTTGGATATTAAGGAGGAGTTTACGACACGCTCTGTTTGCTCCCGATTCTCTAAAACTTTGTGTTTATACTCTGTGTAAATCTTCCCTTTCAGTACTAAGTAACTATTTAGAAAGTTCCGCGGTACCTGGCACCTTCTTCGAGGTAGCTAAAAACAATAAACACATCTACGGAGAGGAAAACAACATAAAAGCTTTGTATTGGTGGACAAAAACTACAAAATCGAATCGTCTGGCTATCACTTACTGTTACCTTTCGGGAAAACCGTTTTAGTTTAATCGTATATTTGGGTCGTCAAAAATCGAGCAAATGTGGCGCTACCTTGGCGAAGGCTTGTATATCATGTATAAGATTTTAGGAGTAAATACACCATACCTTATTTACGAGGTCCTTCGTTTTTATATACACTTGTGTGTCCCTACAAACATCCGGAGGAGATGAGCTGGGCGAGTCCGTTTTATACCCTCCCGGTTTACGTCGCTCGGTAGTCCAGTTTGACGCGATGTGGCCGGCTATTTTATTAGCAGGCAAATTCGAAGGCTCGTAACGCAAGCGGAACCGATGGCTGAAGTAACGAAGTCTCCGTACGAATCGACTTACGGCTTCCATTTCCTCAGACGGTGAACTACCGGGTAGTAATATAGAACCGGAGTATTTTCTCGTTACACTAGATAGGTTTACGCGAATAAAATGTCTTTACTCGTATCTCCCGGAACACTGTAATTTATAATAGGTAGGTACTATACGGCACGGTCACGGACGTAGGACTGACGAAAATATGGTCAAATTGGGGGCTAATAAGACGGTGAAGGTTTCCTAAGAAATCAGATTTATATCCTCCTAAAGTGTCTGCTTTGAATTATGGAAAGTGTTGAACAAGATCCAGGAATCTTATTTAGAAACTGGAAAAGCGAGGAAAAATTTAATGTAGGTACTGGGTATAGGGGTACCTAAATAGAACTCTCAAAAAGGTAGGTTACTATCTATAGGAATCAACTTAATCGAACTGTCTATACTACAAGCTTCAAGGGAGTATTATAGCCATTTATTGGGTAAGCACCGCTGAAACTAGAACATAAAAGTAATTTTGGTAAGGTACCAAGTATGTTTTGGTACATTGTACCTACCTAGTCATAATCAGAGCAAAAGCCGTGTTTTAAGGTGGTTTCACTGGGTATAAATATAAGTACGTACGTGATTCACCTACTTATTACCTAAATAATGAGCTAAATAAAGTGGTTGTTAAGTTGTAACTGTTCTGACAACCACAGAGCACGAAGAAAAATACGCCTAAAAAGTCATTTTTTCAATGCTCTGTGCTGACTACCGATGGGAAAGAAAGGTTCTCGAGTGGCAACCACGAAACTGAAGACATATCGTACCCCACTAGGTGGACCGACAATCTGGTGAAAAACATGGTGAGCCGATGGATGAAGAGGGCGAGCAGCCGCTCAAAGTGGCGCTATCTGGGGGAGGCCTAAGATCACGAGTGGACGTCTTCAGACTGTTGATGATGATGATGATGATGAAAGCATAAAGTTGCAAGATACCTAGTCAAACCAACACTAAAATAGCTGATTACATCAGGTGGACAACTGACATAAGTAGAGCTCTTTGCTCTTTGCTCTTTAATTTGGTAGGTACCACAGATATTATAATAGTATACTACTGTAGGTACCTACCTACTTATATGTTTACACATGTCAATAACGAATTAACGCTAATGCGTTTCTGCTAGATATACTCACATAATGATGTAGATCTAGTCTAGATTCAGCATGATTATATGTGATAATTAATAATTTACCAATATTCATTTCCTATACATAAATAATATAGATATTGAATGATCAATAAATTTGATCGTACACTCAGGTTGTATAGTTCTAGAGCGCACTCATCGTAATAAAGCGGGCCCGATAGCTCCGTTGGTAGTATCCCTGCCTTCTGAACTGAGGGCTGTGGGTTCGATTCCTACCCAGGACAAACATTTGTGTGATGAACATAGGTGTTTGTTCTGCGTCTGGGTGTTATATTGTACTCTATGTATGTATTTAAAAAAAAAGTATATAAGTATTGTATCAGTTATCTGGTTCCCATAGTACAAGCTATGCTTAGTTTGGGGCTAGATGGCGCTGTGTGAAATGTCCACACATTAAAAAAAAAACTCTGTTTGTTTTTTATTTTACATTGTCTCGGTAGTAGAGCTAGCCTTTTCAAGTGTTTTCAGTCAACCACCAGAATATGCAATCAAATCTGTATGATTAATAGCTGTTCCATCGTGGTACAACACAATGATAGGACGAGGCGATTGAAAAGAAATTCAAAACACCAACTCATTTTATTTGCAACCGATCATAGATGATTGACAAAGGCCGCGTGATCAACCGCTAAACAGTTCCCATCATAATTTGCAATAATGATCAGACGTTTTAAAACGTCCGATGGTGTATGGAATAAACGAGAATCGACAACATTACAAAAAGTCACGCACATATATTCTTTGAAGCTTCATATTATCTTGTCTTAGGTAAAATAACCGTCGCTAACAACGGGTGTCGAAATCCTCAGACACCGGGATCGTCCCTAACCACAACCTAGTTACACAAAATATTCATCTCGTATTTAAATATCCTCCGAAACCCCAATCTCGTCCTTATCTTTAGGTGTTGTACCTGTTACCGCTACCATTATATCTGTTACACCGTTATTTATGTTATCGTTATTGCTGGCTGCTCCCAGTTTTATCAGACCAAAATTAACTCCCAGCGGCCTTTTGTAGAGCTCTTTCTGCAAGGTCAGCCTTTGTCGTAGTATCGCTGTAATCGAGTTTTCATTTGTTAGTTTGTAAACTGGTTATGTGTTGTCTTTGATTTGAATATTTTGTCGTTAATTCGTCGAGTTTGATAACTGGGGTCGTCGCATGGGACCACGATCCCGTATAGGCAACCTTCACCGTTTGATAGCATAATTAATCGAGCACAGACCTTGTACAAATACAGAAATCTTAGTAGAAATAGTACTATTATGTATATTCTGTGGTAGACGTAGAATTTAATTGCCTAGGTCTCGCTTCAGGGCATAAGTTCTGTAATAGAACATTAAATTTCGAGACAGGTGTGAAAAGATTTTATGACTTCAATGCTTTATATTTTAAAGCTCAAAATGTTTCACTTGAAAGTGAGATAGATGAGCCTATTAATTTAAGAATTTCATTGTGTCAACAAGTAACACTTTTTATTTGGCCGTATTTTTTAACTGGCTGTAATTATTTAATTAGATGCAAAAATTTAGCGAATAGGTGAACCAAACCTTACTTGTGTTGCAATAATAGCTTAATTGAAACACGTTATATGAATATTAAATACATTCTGCTGTCAATAAAGTATATAATGTAGGATGTATACTTGTGTGCCTATAAGTATATAAATAGGTTGCATGTTAGACACAAATAACTTCGATTGAATCCATTTACAACCTTGAATGTATAAATTTTTCGAACGGCATTAAATAAGTTTAGATCTGAGAAATTACGCTCACGCAAATAAAGAAATAACGCCGTCGATTACATATATAGATCCTGTATCCTAATTAGGTTTCCCTGTAGGTATATAAGGACTCAGAAACTACAAGGACCGCGATCCCACAACACCCAGACACAGAACAGAATATTTTATGCGCTAAGTATATCAAACCCGCCGCCCTGCTCAACCAATGTATAAGCCGTATAAGATAATCCAATCCAGCAGGGTTAGCACAGACGGTAGACAAAATTGTCTTTCCCCTGTTTTACTCCACTTGACAAGTAAATTGTATGAAGAAAGTGACATTAAACGAGGAAAGACAAATTTGTCTACCGTCCATGCTAACCCTGCAGGGAAAAGTTACATTGCTACATACAATCATACAATCAAATTACAATGTTAAATGCACCGTGAAATGTATCAATTAAACATCCCAGAAAAAGAAAAATACATTCCCGTTCCAAAAAAGCTATTTTTTTAAAGCCCACAGTATTAAGAACTCCCCATTCTAAAGACTTAAAAGCAATAAAGGGTTGACTGCGAATGATTAATTCGGCTTTAATCAGCGGTACAATGGCCTGCAGCGGTATTTATCAAGTATTTATACTGAGGGAGAGCGTCACCACCACGGCCTTTTGAATTCGGTAGGTTTCCACTCTGTCGTAGATAGGGAACTGCTGCTTGATTGATTTACAATCAATAGATAAGCTTATGTTTTCTCTTCACATTGATGAAAAATAGTCACTAATATCGCTCATGATTATTGACATATTGACAGATGAAAATGAAGTAGGTAACTGAAGTCATGCTATGTAGGTAAATTGGTCTATACTTTAATCGTAGATTAGATAATAGTTACTATACATACCTAACTACAAGATCTAAGACGCTTGACAAAATTCAGCAACCTACTTTTTGCGACAGTCTTCGTTAGTATCTATTCTACAATGGCTACTTCAAATTAATTTCTATTTTCACATATTTTGTCCGTTGTAGGAGTTACCGAACTAAAATACCATAAATGCGCTTAATTATTCCAAACCATTTTATGTGAATCGCTTGCGTTTCCGAGTAATTAAATCATCCAGTGCCTTCTGTTCTATAGGTGCTTTATATTTCATGTGGGACTCGGAATGCGAACGGAACAATTTGCCAATAATCCTATCCCCGGGCAATAACTGAGGTGGCGCCCAACAGAAATGGGTGTTATTGCCCATGAATGATTTCTGCTCGACTCATAAGATCGACTTGAATTCCCTTTGTATTGAAATTCTGGGCCTATTGTTTTCATGCGGTTCGTTGGGTATTGTCTAATGTCTAAGCCTCGATTGCAAGATTGTACAAGTCTCTGTTTCATCAATTCAGTCGAAAATATAATTAATGCTGCAAGTCGTTTCGGTTTTTGCTGCGCTTGCACTCTGCGCCCCCACAGTTGTATTTTAGAACCATTGACGGGGGAAAGCTTAGAATTATTACTACTGACGAGGCTGATAGACAGCAGGCAGTTGCGATTTTCTTTTCGCAATAATCATGACGTTAACGGAAAAGGAAAAAGCATCTGTGCTAAAAGCTTCTATGCTAAAAGTTCCCGTGAGATATCTACAGTGTATTTTTCCCTACCTGTCCAAAAAGGTTAACAAATATGGTGGATGGAAGAAATAGTGATGAAGGTCCATGGAATAAACGACGAGCAAAAATGAAGAGTGGTATGTGTTTCGACGCACTTGTTTGTCATTTAGCATCTAAGATAGTTGTGAGTGCCCTTATGTGTGGGATGCTGACTGAAAACGAACCGTTGGGTGTTTGTTTACCTTTTTGGATAGGTAGGAAAACATGAACTGTACATGACTTTAGTTGGTGTAGTGTAAACCTAATCTTACCCTTTGCTACCCTTTAGAAAGGAGCACGTTAATATTGTTACGGATGGTTTATTGGTCTATGGTCTTTGTCTTATTTTTTCGTTGAATGAATACTTTTGGCACCCTTACACGTCTGTATGTACCTTACCACAGTGAGGCCTGACAGTTAGATTTTAGGAGCTAATGCTGAAAATTTAATATTTTAATCCACTCTTGCGAAAATTATACCCTATTTTGGCGAAAAATTTGTCGGCGTTCCTGTTTGAGTCACTGGGTCCCTCCTATTTCAAATCTAATTAGCATTTTTCACGAGTACAGTCGCGGACAGGTTAATAAATCAATTTCAGCAGAAATGCTTTACAGAGTGAAGTCCTGCTGGGACACCGCCTGCCCCATTGTGGCGGAGAATTCAATTTATATTCAGGTCTAAACTGAAATAGAATCGAAACTTAGATTGCGGGTAGATAGTGGCAGGTTTATAATAGCAAGCCCCCAGGGAATACCGCGCTAAGTAAATTACGTAATAATGTCGCAGCTTTTAACTTTAAGACCTCTGCAAACACTTAACACTAATCTGTTGTTTTAAATCAGAAATTACGTTGAGGGGTTTATCGTTCAATTCACTAAGTAGAAACAGTATTTTGTTGACTCTTTAATTTTTTTGATAAATACCATGGCATCGTCTCATCTTCCCGAAACTAAAAATCAGGCTGGCAGTGCTGCTGCTAAAGCGGAAAACCTCAAACGGCGCAAATATGGAAACCTTGACAGAGGACATGTCACACATGTTTGTGCCGTTTGGGGTTGAAACTATGGGACCGTGGGAACCAGGTGCTTTGGAAATATACAGGGACTTGGCAAAACTTTTGGTGGAGACGACTGGTGACCAGAAGGCTGGCTCGTATTTTGCCCAAAAAATCAGCATTGCCATACAGCGTGGCAATGCAGCCAGCGTTCTGGGCACTTTTCCCTCCACCAAAGGTCTTTTTGATACGTGATTTACAACTGTATATAATTTTTATTGTTTAATTTAATTTAATTTTACGTTATTACTATGCTAAATAAAATAAATAATTACCTATAAAAAGCCTGTTGATTAAATTAGTATTAGTAGTAGGTACTACTATTTTAATATCTATTATTAGTAGGTTAGTACGGTATTAGTATAGCATGCAAAAAAATGATTATTGCCGCAAGATACGCTGCCACAGCGTATTTTTATTGGAGTTTTTAATTTTGTCTAAGATTGGCATCAGCTTAGCCGGAATAGGAAGTAGGTGGTACTTATATCTAAAGTATTCTCGCCCGAGGGATTTATCGATGATTGATTTTGTGACTCCTTTTGTGATCGTATTATAATTTGATATTGCTCAACACAGAGTCTAAATCAAATTATTCCGTTTCCTTGAAGGTATTTGGAGAGAAAATTAAAACCTTTGTTTGTTTACCTATATATAAGGAACTTTGTTGACTGATAATATTATGGTATTACGGTATCATCTGTGCGGACTACATACACTTAAAATATGACAAAAATTTTGAAATCTAAAAGGGTTACTTCGGGTAAATACTAAATTGCATTAAGTTTGCCTATATTAGGCAGCGTAGGCCTGCCGACTATCTATCAAATCCGCGGCGAACCAATGGATGCAGGAAGCAAGCAGCCGCTGAAGGTGACACTCATGTGAAAGTGGCCTCCATGCTCAGCAGTGTATGTCTTCAGGCTGTTGATGATAAAAAAAACAAAACAGGTTTATGTAATAGATATAGTTGAGTTTACTATTGTGGGTTATTATATATTAGACGTTACGCATCAAGGAACCCTTCCTCCATTACATATAAGTACATCTGACTTGGCTCATTTCTTGTTCACAACACAATTATGACTTTTTCGGGACATTGTTCATGTTATTTGGGATGACCATTAAATAAATGAGATGAAAGTGTTGAAGGAAGTTCAGTCTACGTTGTACGGATGTCATATACGTAAGTGGCCACTAAACTTTATTGTTGCGTTTACGATCTGGCGAAACTACTTGAAGGTGTATTCACATGGTGAACATTTTAGCATGAGCATTCGTGGAAACATTTGCGTTACGGAATACGTTACCCCTATATACAAATAATATGTTTGTTTGTTCTGTTCGTAAGTTTTTTGTACCGACTTATTAATGTCTTGCTTTCAGACGAAAACATCGGAACTGACTTGGATAAAATTTTAAACACAGATTGCTCACTATTTGTCATTGACTAATATGAAACCAGCAATTTGTCGTAAGCTAAATATAAAAAAAATTAAATTAATATAAGTTATTTTTTAGTCTTTCATATTTATTATGGACTTAATCATCCAGAGAGCCTAGTCCGAGTTTGTTTTATAGTTTTCACTTTTTACGGTGTATGGTGAGTGATGCGTTTTGTACGGTTTTACGATAAGCGCCCCTAGTAAGCGAATTGTGAACCACTAAATGCACGTATATGCACGTGATTCTCGATACATAAACGCATCACTCACCATGTACCGTGAGTCGTGAAAGCTGTCAAATAAACTCGAACTAGGCTCTCCGGTCGTTGTATGATTTGTTACACTTCATCTTGGTCTATGTGGTCGTGCCTTTACAGACATTTTTCGTAGTACAGAAACAAAGGCGCTTGTCTACTAGATGTACGGGTACGTACGTGGGGATATTTTCAAATTATTGTTTGGATTTATGCCTGTACTGTAGAGTGCAGAGAAATGCTTGTTTAGTTTATAGTTTGGATCTAAAGTTTGACTTTTCTAGCTTTTGTTTCCTGGTGAAGATAAATACTTATTATAAGGTTTGACGAATCTTTTCTATTTTTATAGTTACCTATTTTTGTCTGTCTGCCTGTAGCTCTCTATACCCATATACCTTAACTGTTTTTACAATGAAAATGCTGATTAGGTTCTCGAGATTCAATACTCGTTGTTATTTATTTAATCCGATCCTAATGACATAGATAATAATTCAATTCTAACTATAAGATTACTAATGCTGCTTTAGAAAAGTTGTAAACCAAGTAGTACGGAGGTATCCCAGCAAACTGGGGAAGAGATAAGCTTTCTATACTTTCCAGGGCTTTTGTGGTGAAATAACACTGAATGATGACCTATAAATTATAAAATTTGTGATTAGTTATTAAATAACATTTGCACGTCTGCTTGCAGACTAAATACATGAGCAAAACTTTTTGTAAGACCTATACTATACATGTATTTTAGCAAATAAACGATTTGATTGATTGATTGATTGATGATAAGTTTCTGTTTGAATATCAAGTAGGGATTTGGGTATCTTTTTGAGAAGCTAAGACTGAAAGGATGTCTAGTCTAGACATAAAGATGTTAACAAGTTTAAGGTACCTATTGTTAAAAGTCGAAATTTTAAGTAAACCCTCCTATACATAGGTACGCAAGTAGGTAATATTAATGCTGTACTGTATAGAACAGTTTAGAATCCGTATCAATTTTTGTTTTACATATTTCCTGTGTTACTCAATATACTCAAAAATATGCCCTAGTCCAACTTCGACCTGATACAAAATATATTTATTTCATTTTCATATTACTGAATTATTTTCAAGGAGTACCTAAGTGCGAGATGTGGGTCTACGAATTTTAAAGGTTCAAAATATGGAAGATTTGTAAAAGTTATAAACAAAATCAAGAAAAAGAACTAGTAAAAGTTATAAATATAAGTAGGTATGTATTTAATCCTATACATCGCGCAACATAAAAAGGCTATAAGGGAATTGGCTTAATGGCTTCGTTTAGAAATTACCAACTTTAAGACAATGACTTTGTAAGGGGATTAAAAGCTAAATTACGTAATTACTTTAACCTTTCACAAAATTCTCTTTAACGTTTCCTATGGGTGGGATTTATAAAGACAATTTGTTAAGCACTGCTACTCCTACATCTTGTGTAAAAATGTTTATAGCAGTTCCTCCCGTCAGGTAACACTCGGGAATAAACAGGTTCGCCACCTTAGAATCCACTTTTGCCTGCACGAGAGCAAGAAACTAAACCTACCACCAACATTTTCATTCTGTTACATTTAAAATACTGACTCCATATAGTGATTTCACTATTGTGTCAAGATCGGAGTTTCTTTTCTGTTATTAAATAGGTACTAAATGGTGAAATCAGTAAAAATATTTTGGTTCATCTAAAACATATTAGTCAACATTCTCGTCGTCGTTTCGTTCTTTAATAACCTTATATAATGAAGACTCTGTCTATTTTGTATTAGCATTAATCGCGCTTTTTGTGATTAGTTATCAAGTGCTTGCGGCACAGTAAATGTCAAGAATCAATTAGAAAGCTGACAAACTTTTTAATAACATAAAAAATCTAATTTACTTACCTAAACAGTGAATTAAGGTACATCCCAAAAGGAATCCGTGTGTGAGTATAAAGGGAAAGAAAATCGTTCAACAACAAATAATTTCTTTACAACCCAACTGGTCCGTGAATCTGCGTGTTTGCGTCACAAAGTAGAAAGGATCAGCTTTGATATTCGATAAAGAAAAACGTACTGGTTAAAGTATCCGAGATAAAGAAGAGGGCCTAGTTATTCCGCTGACGCAGTGGCGGGCCCATTCGGGGCGTGCGGCCTGCGATGCCACCGTTTTGTATATTATCTCGTGCTACAAATCACACCGGATGTCCCGCGGAGGGGAAATGAAAATTGAGATACCGGGGAGGCATTGTTCCGTGAAAATATATCTTCTTGATATTCCCAGGGCGCGGGACGGTCGACGACGGCAACGCACGGATATTGCGATAATGTTACGTCATATCGGGAGATAAAAGCGCTTTTCATATCGGCGGATAAATGTCCACTTTCTTGTTGCAAGCCAGCTTCCTTTTAGTCAGGCAGAACTCTTCATAGAAAGACTCTGCCTACCTTCATTTACTATTGTTTTGCTTTAATGAACGTCAAGAGACGTAAACCCCAAACAGTTTTCATCTGAAGTGGGTAGGTAACTAATTTTACGAAATAACTTCTCAGACGTCAATACAAATATTTGACTACGAATGCTAGCGTGTTATTCTCCGTAGATGTAAAGGAACAAAAGGTATATGTTCGTACTCGTAGTAGTAGAGGGCATAAATTCAAATGGAAGCCCGCAGCCTTTGTTTAGGCCTCCACATCGGTTTCGTTTATTATTCAAGTTTCTATTCTGAGGAATGTATAGTAGGTACCCACAGCAGATGAATTTCTGATAAGTCCAGTGACCTAGTTTTATCTGGTGAGTAGTAGGAAGCTATATAGTTGGAACCAATTTTAATAATTATCAATTCACATATAATCTTGTAAGTATTTTAGTAGGTGCACCCCCTGGTTATCATGCTGTTGCGTGTGGAAATCCTACACTTCAGTAATTTTATTACTATTCACCGAGCATTTTAAACTATTCACGTTAATATTCAAATATATAGCTACCATTTAAGTACTCATTCCATTTGGCAATACCGATTGCGATCTGTCTGACCCAGACGATGTGACCTTAAAACGATTTCAGCGTTTTATGTGAATTTACCAACATACATTTTCAGGGAATTTGTCGCGTTTAAAATAATGATTATTAGCAACGTTCTCCACACCGAAGACAGGTAAAATGGCAAGAAGCGGTAATAATTTATCATTACGTACAAAGCGTCGTGATAAGGGCTCCTTCTCACTAAACGAAAGGACAAAGGGATGCCGGGGGGTGTGATTCGCGGACGCTCGCGTCGGCAAAAACCAGGGATTACAAGGTTTTGCTAAATATTTACCTAACACTTGCTCGCTCCAGTTAACGCTGCGGCGTTAGTATTATACTATTATTCAATCTGGGGTACCTGAGAGCGGCGTGAGCACAAAATACTGTTAGATGCTGAGATTACCGCAAGTTTCAGCTTCAGCGCTTATATTTATGTTATGCTTATCGCGTAAGTGCCCATTAGTTAAGTTTTCACGTTAAATGAATTTTCTATGTGATACTATGAATAAAATTCATTTACGATTGCTTTAAAGTGAATTGCTAGGTTATATAATACATAAGTACCTACAAGAATAAATTCTGAAGTTACATTAGCATATCTGAATTTAGTTTATTTTTGCTCTACTTGTTTGGATTTAAAAATAAAAATAACATTACTATTACAACGACAATGGGCAATTTTAATGGGTAAAATAATATAATAAGAAAAAGCCTGAATTTCACCGACATTCTGGCGATATCCAGTTCAAAATATGGTTGGAATCTTTACATCACCAGCTATAACCGCGATAAGACCGCCCATTGTTCTAAATCGTAATGTTTTTTATTATTGCTTTTTATATCTTAATTTGGTGTGCAATAAAGAGTTGTTGTCTTGTATTGTATTGTATTGTATAAACGCCAGCGATTTTTTAACGGTCAAAAATCGTTTAATTTTAGCTAAAGCCCTATATACAACCATACCAACTAAGTACTTATACCTTCACTGCCATCTATAATAGCTAAGGAAAGCTTGGGACTGACGCAAATAAAAAATTAAAATAACCTGACTTAAAAAAAGTTTGACAAACAGTCGTAGTCAGTCGTCACCGCCATAAGGACCAAAGAGTATATAATTTTGCGGACATGTATTCGCCACACCGAGGGCATTGTCGTTGCGTTGATTAAACTCTACCTAACCTCTTCTCTCAAAAAAGCTCTGTATTTATTAAAGTTAAATTGACAACGAGGCAACCACAGAGATGAACCAAAAGCAGCCACCAGAGATTCGATATCTAACATTGTTTTAATAGAGGTCCTAATATCTTTAATTCAAAGTCACTGATGCGATACTTATACGAGTACAGAATCTACTCTCGGAAGAGCCTTATCTCGCATCCACAGGGAACTACAAAGAGGGACTTCGTTTGAATTTAGAACAAATTTTAAACTAACTTTGTTCGGAAATCGGTGGCACTCGCATGGTCGCTTTCACAATCTGGGAAAATGCGGAGTGAACGAGGTTTCTAATTTCTTTTTTTTTTTGCTGTACGACGAAGTTAATTGGAACGCGGGCGTATTTAGCGTTCACTTCGTGATTCTGTTTGTATGCAGCGTGCCGCGTGCGGCAGTCGCGCGTAAAATGATCCACGTTTGACTCGCAATCCTTAATGATATTCTACATGAATGACTCCCTTAAGGAATGTTTTTCTTTCAACTTAGCATAACTGAAGCTTTCAGCATACTTTCTTTATAACTTCAAAGATATTTTAATTTTCTCTTTTGGTATACTTAGGTAAGTAGTATTCTGGAGACTTGCTCTTGACTCGTTAAGTGTCTGTTTATAGGTATTTTAGCCATAGCTATTTTACCGAGTTACTTTGGTAAATTTGCAAATGTTTGCAATTATTTTACATTTATATTATTAGGTACCTACATACGGGAAATAATGCCCAACGATCACATTAAATCACATACTTACATAATCCTGGACCCTAACTAGAATTCCCTGTATCTAGGGACCCAGGAACTACGAAGACCATGGTCCTACAACATCTAGACACAGAACTAGTATAAGCACTTTATTTCATTTGCACAAATACTTGTCCTGTCGCGGGAATCGAACCCGCCGCCTTCGGGTTATGAGCCGATCTGCTCAACCACCACACCACAGAGGTTTTCAAAGTTACAGTCATTGGAATAGAATTATTCAGCGGTTTAAGCTATGGTCACTAACGACTTAATCTAATGTGATGTATGGAGTTTTGAACTTTCTCCTATTATAATGGTAAGGCAATCAACATGCAAAAATTGGCAAGACGACGCTCACCCACCTTGATCAGCCTTGTAGATTATGCCTACTTCATCTTTCCATGAGGCCCTAGATGACGGAGTGATGTTGGGCCCATTGCGACTATTAAAAAAAACTGTTGCCCACAAAATATGCTTATTACTTAAAATATTACTTATTTCGAGTCAGTAAAACTGAATCGGCAATCAGTTGATTTGATTATCATGTGAACAAACAAATTATTCACCCATCCCCGTACATCGATCGTTTACCCGTCCACCGAAATCCGCACACCGTATCCGACAGTGAGTCGAGACCGGCTAATTTGGCTCTCGGCGTGAAATGGACCGAGTCATTCCCGCACAAAGCGCCACTAATGCGCGCTCGTCCGTTGCCGGCCCGCAATTATATTTGCATACGACCACCTCTAGAGTGCGATTGTATCGGACAAAAGGTGAAGTCAACGAAGTTTGGTATTGGGAGCCAATTGATGAAACACGATTACAGCATAACTCAGTCGCAAAAACACGAAGCTACATCTTAGAATAAATGCAAGCAAATGTTAAGGTTACTAGCGTTCAGTAAAAATGGTTAATTTGCTTTGGATGCGAAATGAGCCGAGTCATTCTCGCTGAAAGCGCTACTGATGCGCGGCCATTTACCAGCCCGCAATTGTATTTGCATATACGGCCACCTTTAAAGTGCGATTATCAGACAAAAGGTAAAGTCAGCAAACTCTTAGAGTGGGGTGCTAAATGGAAACCGAGACAGTAAATGTCCACCATGGTCTCGATTTTCGCCCACTTATGCTTCTGTCCTTTCCGCATATCCCTACCATGTAGGAATGTAGGTAGATACTATACTAAACTTGTCTTCATAATCGATTAATACAATTACAATTTAAAAGCTCAGGCATAGCATTCAAAGCATATCAGGTGTCCGTTTGTCTCAGTTGAGTGTTAGTTTGGCAGAGTTTTAGTGTGGTCCCGATGTGCGAATAGGACCACCACATCTCTTCCTATGGGTGCCATAAGAGCCTGTTAAAAGAATATCCAAGGGATAACAGCATTCTCTTCAACCTTCATTATAATCTACTGCGATCACCAAGCCAAGCAGGTGATTATGCCAAATCTCCCCTATGATAAGCGTGGCGTTTTGAGGGGATGCCTATGATGTTTGTGTGTGATAACATTGATTGTGTGTGATGTGTATTGTCATTTCTTAAGATGAATCTTTCCAGCGTATCAAACCATTTTTTTCTAAACCCTAGATACTATGGAGTCGAATAGGATGCTAGGTTAGGTCAATACAATCTACACACGTAAATCTGATGACGGAACGTGCAATCAATGCTCGACAGCTCACGGACCCCGCTCGTATCAATGGCCCATTTTGCGTCTCTAGCTTTCTATTCAGTCATCGGAAATCTAATCGCCGCCAGTTGGACGTTGCTAGGAATAGCCATTTCAAAATGATACACCTACAGCCTACATCACAGAATAAATATTAATACTTTGTAGGTGGTACCTACAGACAGCTCATGGTTCCGAATCGGAAAGAAGTTAGACAGAATGACAAAATCCATGTTCAAGACCTCTTTTAGTTTGTCTCCGAGTTGAGTATTTAGCCAGTGTCAAGTTATTACCTACATTATATTGAAGTTACAGGAATGGGTAGTGATAGTATTCGCCTCAGTACCTATATAACAAATCAATCTACTGCGATCACCAAGCCGGTCAAGCGTGAATATAGGCCTTCCCCAGAGAGCGCTACTTTGAGTGGCTGCTCGCCTCCTGCATCCATCGGCTCCCCGCAGCTTTCAGCAGATCGTCGGTTCGCCTAGTAGGGCGCCGTCCTACGCTGCGTCTTCCAGTTCGTGGTCGCCACTCAAGAACATTCCTTCCCAATCAGTTGTCAGTTCTACGAGCGATGTGGCATGCCCATTGTATTTCAACTTGCTATCCTTAGAGCTAGGTATATAGGGCAACTTGTACCAGCCAAATAACCAGATAGTGCAGTAATAATACGCGGAAAACTATTTAATGCATCAGTTAATGAGCAATTAATTAGCGTTTCTGAATACATTTACGACGGTTCGATAAGTATCAATCTGATAAGTGGTTCAATAATAAAAAAATATTCATTAGATTTTAATTTTACGAAACGGCTTTTAATACAAGTCATTGTTATAGGCAAATAAGGGATTTTAATTTGTTAATGAAAATATGAAATGTGTGAAAGTCGTGGGGAGCCGATGAATGCAGGAGGCGAGTAGCCGCTCAAAGCGGTGCTTTATTGTTATACTGATTATCTGATACAAGTTGATGATTTTTCATGTTTCATTAATTAGTTTCTCAAAAAATAATTTCCTACTTATTATGGTCCTTAGGTTTTGTTCCAACGTCTCCAAGTAAACTCTTCATTATTACACTCCAGATATAAAAGTTGTCTCGTGATAGATTTATGATGAATCTCTTTTACAAGCTATCTTCTTCATAATTAATTGTGCTATCTCGCCTGCGAGTGACATCATTGTTCTATCTCCGCGTTCTAAAGAATAACTACTAAAGTTACCTTTGCTTATACTTAGTTGTTTATTTAAGAGATACCTATTTACTTTCCAGGTCTTTGAAGTATTTTGTTTGAAGCTTTGTTGATGGAAACAAGTCTGAAATGTTACCGTTATTATTTCTACCTATACTTGGGGTCCAACGTGTATATGTAGTTACAGCACGGACTATATTATAAGTATCTACCTACACAAATTGGTAGAATATAATTATAGGTACTAGTCATTGTAGTTATTTATTTAAATCATATTATTTAATTTAAATTACGATACGTTATATAAGTATAGTTACGTCTGATAAGTCGTTATTTATAAATGGAATTCTACTGTCCATCCATTATAATTAATTATATTAGATTTTTGTGCCACTGAATGGGTTCTATTTATAATTCATTTATTTATTATATTTATAAGATTTTTAAGTAAAACCCGTCCTTAATTTTTTTTGCGTCAAGCAATGAACTAGCTTTCGAATACGACGCATTACAAAAAAAAATTGTAAGTATTTCGTTCTTCTGTTCAATATAAAACCATAACATTCCAGACGGACTTGGTAGAGCTACTGACTTTACGCAGAAAAAGTCAAACTCAAAACCAAAACCACAAAACAGGTAATATTCCCCACTGGATTACCTAATCCAGTGTCCATCCCAAGCAAAGCCGCGCTGGGTGGTTAAAAGAAAAACTGGTGGTTTTCATTTAAGCTCCCGTATAAAGAGTGGACAGCTTTGTACGGTGCCTAGTGCACGTCATCTCATTTGCATAGTTATGTATCCGTTAATATACGTGGACTTTCATAAAATAGCTATGAATTTGATGAAGTTTATTATTAAATATTTCAAACTAAGAGAAAATTTAGCTAATTTAATAAACTCCTTTTCTCAAGTTTATATAGCTAATTTAAAAAAATTATACTAAGCTAATTCAAAATACTGGGAAAGTTGGGATATTACGCCATTAGGTGGACCGATCAACTGTTGTAAATCGCGGGGAGCCGATGTTTGAAGAAGGCAGGTAGTCGCTCAAAGTGGTTCACTGTGCAGGGAGGCCTATGTGGGGGATATATATAAAAGTTTCAAAATGGAAAAAATGGTAAATTTCAGATTTTTGATATAGCCCCTCTGTAAATAAGGCGGGGAAGAAAACCAACTTCCAATATTTTATTGACGTTATTGTGTATCTTACTATTTTGTAAGCTTATCAACGCAACAAACTTGATAATTTCCATCACGCAAACGTCACAAATTCCTACCAAAAGATATTGGTTTCCCGGTCTCCCGCTTCGAATTCTGAGTATATCGCAACTCCCATAAACAGGCCGACGGCATGTAATGGGGTCGTAATGTCTAATAACCGAGACATGCCCTAAAAGAAATAGCGAAACGCAAAGCTAATATCGCATTCATCATCATTTATTTGCAAGATTAATAATAAATGAAAGCAAAACGAAAATGGGGATGTAAGTTAATAACTATTGCTATTGGGGTTTGCTGCAACCTCCTTGTGTAATGTTTTTGGGACGAAGTTTTTTTTTATTTTTTTTATTTTGGCTCTACACATAGTGTATTTAGCCAGTGCCAAGTATTATATTTTCATCGTGTTATAAAATATTTCACGCAAAGTCATGTCCTAGTCATAGTCCAGTCTAAGTCAGGTAGTCATAGTCCAGTCTAAGTCATGCTCCAGCAAAGTGGTGGCAACTTTACTAGAAGCTTCTATGGAGTTTTGGAAGCAACACGAAAAGTCACTTTTCACCACATTTTATCACTTGCCCTCACTCATGCTCGTAATTCAGCACTTAATGCTAAAACGCCACCAATTTTAAACATTAACACTGGAAAAAGCAAAAGTTTTGAAAAATAATACAATGCAACGACGTGAACTCTTCCGCGTTCCCGCCAAAACTCCTGGGGCAAAGTTGCAGGTCGTAATGAATACGTCAAAAATTATAGTTTACTAATATTCCCAGATAAGATAATACCTACAGTACAGATGTCTCATCCCATACAACGGAATAACGCGGGCTATTTTACGAGTTATTTTATTTCTGCCTAACGGAAGGTTATCAAGCAACATTTATTGCGTGTCGGCGAAGTATTGGGCCAAATGAATACACTAGACACTAACTAGTAACTATCTAGACACGACTAATACATTTTTTTCAAGTTCGGGCTATTTTTCGTTTGTACTTGATGGGACCCCATTCTAATAATCATTATTTAAATTCCATTGTTCGTATAGTACAATGGCATAAAAACGGCAGGCGTAGGTAAATGTTCCACTCTTCGGAGCATTATACTGGGATCATCTACTTTTAAAATTAGAAGTGGGATTCAAATTCATACTTACATTAATTATGGCTAATTATAATCCTATCTAAATGTTGTTAATCATAATCAACATGACTCAACAATGCGTCGCCTTTTTGAAAAATGTTTTATTATGCCGTGTAGGCTACCAGGATTTTTGATAGGTAAAACAGACTAAGTAGCTTCTGGCTATAGCTGGAAGCAGCTGGCTTTTCCAAACAAACTCCTGGGATCCAAGGATAATAAATAGTTCTATAGGAAGTTCTCCGGAATAGTATTTAGCTGATACGTGCTTTGACTCAGAAATTCGTCGCAACTCTGTCAATGCTATGATCTGATGAAAATAATACTATTATCTAAACTACGTTATATTCAATGCAATTTCATTCTTAAGTTTTGAATTATATATGTACGGATAGGTACATAGTAGGTAAGGTAGGTAAGTAGGTATTATTGGGGTAGGTCATAATCCACTACGTTGGCCAATTGCAGGTAGGCGAATGACACAATTAGGTATGTGCTCAAATTTAGGTAAGATTGGTGAATCTCAGTTTCCATAGAATTTTTTCTTTGAATTATTACCTACCGTCTGCCAATATAAGGACCTGTAGCAAAGTCTGCCGTTATTAATCAGTATGAGTTAATTATGAATCACATTATAGTAAAATACATGTAGTATTGTTTTTCGGTGTGTCTTTAGCCAATGTGAACAATTTCGTAAACAAGATTATGGTGTTTGAAATCGTCCTTCGACATAAACTCGTAATTCACAGATGCAAATAGGTAATTGGGTTACCTTTGTCCCATATAACATTGTTCCAGAATTTGGCCTTTATGTTTGAGCAGAGGAAGTATTCAGCCGATTGTTTGGCTCCCAGTCAGTTCATCGGATGGAAAAATGCGACCAAGTAGAAGATCAGACACATGAACTTGTTAATGTGAGAGCCAAAGAGTATAAAGGGGTCCAGATAAATCTTAGAACATACGCATTATAATTTTAAGGGCCGCGTTGTTGGAAACTTATCTCTAAACGGATGAGGTTTCATGAAGTACCTACTACAAACTTAGAACAAACTAAGTATTGTATACCTATTTGCTCTGTATGGATTTTTATAAGAATGTTTATCAATATTTTCAACTAAGTAAGGATAAAAAAAATTGTTGTGCATACACCTTATAAAGTTCCGTTTGGACTTTAGAGGAAGTCGTGCATAAATATCAGGGACTCAGTTTTAGATATATTAAAAAATTGTATTAATAAATGCTTAACGATGACTACTTATTCATTTGTTTTGCTGTACAATCAATAAACGTTTTAAAGTCAGACCCATACTATGTGTTTCATTATATTATACAAACATTATCCAATATACTATTGTACCTACTTATTATATTAATGAAATTCAATGCAAGTCATTACTGATATGATAACAGAGGATCTGTGGCACCACGGACTCCCTTTGGATGATACTAATAAATATGCTAATGTTAGCGTCCCAGAAGGATTTTCTCGGATTTTCATCTACCGTACACCGATGACGCGGGCAAAAAATAAAACCGCTAATGTTGCCAGTGGCTGTGTTTAAATACCACATTATTTCAACTTTTTAGAAAAGTACGAATAATGTCTCTTGTTAGAATTTTTTCAATACAAGTACCTATAGTCGCACCAAAAACCAATAGAGGGTACATTATCCAATAATTATATATACTTATAATAATTATATAATTATTATACCTATAGTTTTTTCATGAAATGATTACGTGACGAAATAAATAGATAATAGCCATTATATAGAAACTAATAGGTCAAGGTTACTAATAAAAGTTAGGTATGTCAGGATAAAGGAAATGTTTTACAATAAATCTTTAGAATTAGTGGATGACAACTCCAAAACTTCCGAAAAAACGTAATATTGGCAAAAGCTTAACAAAATTGAATTTAATTAATTTTTAATTATTAGACCGGTATTTAGATGATTTTTTTCTTTTTGATGATTGCCACTTTATGAATAAAGTCATGTCGTTTTCTAAATATCGAAGCGTTTACTACTTACCCTTGTAATCATTGTACTCTCTCTCTCTGCCTCAGAATTTCCACAATTTAGGGAATTCCTCATATATTGGCAACACTAAAAAACCCTCAACGAGTATCTTGAAATATGGCTCTACCTGAAAAGGTACCGCCAGCTTTGCATTGTAAATAACTCCCAACTTTTTAGTTGCTATCTTCTGGAGAAACAGGAAAAAAGTTCTTTCTTATGGTAAAAGTGAGTCAATATTTTGTATCGATGAATAACAATTTCAACTGGGAAAATTTCAGGCAAAGGAGTGCCACTAAAATTAGGTAGGAGAAACTACTTATTGAGGAAAAAAGTTTTATCTCTATTCTGCCTATCAATTTTATGCCCTGTGAGGGTAAATCATCAATGTAAACTTGATTTGATTATGGATTTAATCTGAGAAAGAGACAATTATCTTGTACCGGGCACGCTGGTTTCTTTGGTGGGTAATAAATCCACACAGTAGGGTATCATTACAGCTACCAATATTCCCAGACACACCTGAAGATGAGCTCGTTCTTACACCAGTTACGTATAGGTACGGTTTTCTTCTGTTCTATAATTTTTCTACGCAGAAAAATTTCTGTACACTTATCGAAGCAATTTGCGCTAAAACAGGCGATAAGAGTGCAGCGCGCCGTCATAAAATTGCTAAGGCGATAACATCTTAAAGGATTTTTGATTCAACGTCATTATGCCTATTTAAGCGGTTTCCCTATCGGAGATGCTGAAATCCATTTACAATGTACGAAAAAAGGGATTTGGGAGGCTCGCAAAAGAGAAGTGCCTATTAGATTATACAGTCCTGCCTGAGCATATGCTACTTACGTGTTACCGTGATAGCGCTTTAATGATGTTTTTTATGATATCGATTACCATAAAGCGCTTGAAGCCAATGAGTTGGGCTTCAGGTTGATAATGTAGGTAGCACACTTATTGATTAGTATTGGGTTTACTAATGAAATGTATGATGAATGCGTGAAAACGATTTTTTAGTGAACGAGCTAATGCTGGGTCTCAAGTCCAAGGTCCTTTACGGCTTCATTTGGGCAAAAGAGCTAAAAGTGTCAAAAAAGGAAGGTGACTAGTTCTTTGGTACCCCTGGATCACAATGAAGGCATGGCTTGAAAAACAGCGAAGTCACCCCTTTTGCTTTCAAAATACGTATCTTGTCTTTGTAATATGTATATAGTGATAAAAAGGCAATAAAGTAATTTTTTATTCTATTCTATTCTAAACAAAGTAGTATCAAGAAGATTGCCTTTCTAGCTAACCTAAGGAGGATGTTGACTTCGTGGCGGTACTGGCGGAATATTTGGTGATAATGTAATGGAATTTTATTTGAATTTATAAGAATTCAAATAAGCTTATGGTTAAAAAATACTCAAGTTCACTTTCCTCTTATAGCAAAATATCTCTATTAAGTTTTGCCAATCACCTTTTACCCGCTCAAAGTCCGCCCATCGTATAATCTAATGTGGCAACACTCAAGCTTAATGCGGCAAATTCGCACAAAGTATTCGATACGTATACGAATTTTAGTATAATTTAACTTTAGAACGTGCCATTTCACCCGTTTTATGATTCACTATTAAACTCTAACGATCACATACGCACATTTTGCATTGAAACACTTTAAATAAAATTAATATTTTTCACTTTGAGAACATTTCAAACATGAGAACGGCATATTTAACGTTTAGCGGAATTTAATACGTCATAAAATGTTATTTATATGGCTTTTACTGGAGCATTGGAGACTTCATCGGTTTTGTGGAACGCCCGGGGCTGCCTAAGCTCACTAACGGGTTAATCTCTTTTATGTAATAATATTTAAGGATAAAGAGTAAATCCGAACATTACCAAACACGTCGATCACGAACAATACCTTATCTCTGTTATTTAATCAATATTCAGGCTGATCTTTAAGTGTTCTTTATACCTAAAGGTATTATTTGAGATGGCATCTCTATATCTCCATATACATGGCTTCCTATATACATGAAGAAAGAGGATAAACGTATAATTTCACATTTATAAATTTTATGTATATACCACGAACTCAAAATACGAAGTAAAGAAAGCAAAAGACGATGCTGTAGGGATGCTAATAAAATAACGTTATGTTAACACAGGCTGCTACTCAAAACGTTATAAAATTGAAAACGTACTTCAAAACGCAACTGCTTCGTTATTAAAATAAATATTTACCTAAAGGGTGGTTCGGTCGTGCTTTTATAGGCGATTCTCTTGCGGATTGCGTTGGAGCTCGGCTTTAGATTTGTAATAAAAACTGAAATACGGGCTATAGCGGCCTCTTCATACTGGAGTTCTTTGTATCTGAGATACTTCCAATAAAAATCAAACATACAAAAGCATTTCAAAATAGACCTACGTAAATAAGGCGAATTCTGTGATGTCAATCAATATTTTTGGTAAATACTAAGAGCTCTGCGAAGGGTTTGGATCCACCGATATCGGGATCTGTACAGCAAGGCCACTATGTCAGTCCGACTACAGGACCAGAGCACGTAACAAATCCCATTGCAAAAGGGCGTGAGACAGGGAGACGTTATTTTTCCGAAACTGTTCACAAACGCTTTCGAGGATGTTTTTGAGCTCTTGGAGTGGAAAGGATCTGGCATCAACATAAATGGCGAGTACATCACTAACCTTCGTTTTGCCGATAATATAGTTCTAAATGCGGAGTCGCTCGAGGACCTTAACATCATGCTCAACGACCTCAGTAGAGTCACCCAACAGGTTGGTCTTAAGATGAACATGGACAAGACGAAAGTCATGTCTAATGCCCATGTTCCACCTATACCGCTGATTGTTGGGAACGATACTCTTGAAGTTGTCGACATATATGTGTACCTAGGACAGACTGTCCAATTGGGCAGGTCCAACTTCGACAAAGAGGTCGCACGAAGAATCCAACTGGGCTGGGCAGCGTTCGGGAAACTTCGAGCTATCTTTTCGTCCAAAATAACGCAGAGCCTGAAAACAAAGGTTTTTAATCAGTGTGTGTTGCCAGTGATGACATATGGAACTGAAACGTGGTCTCTTACTGTTGGCCTCATTAGTAAGCTCAAAGTCGCGCAACGAGCTATGGAGAGAGCTATGCTTGGTATTTCCCTGCGAGATAAGATTTGGAACGAGGAAATCCGCAGAAGGACTGAAGTGACCGACATAGCCTTTAAAGTGAGCAAGTTGAAATGGCAATGGGCAGGCCACATCGCTCGCAGAACTGACAACCGATGGGGAAGAAAGGTTCTCGAGTGGCGACCACGAACCGGAAGGCGCAGCGTAGGCAGATCCCTCACTAGGTGGACCGACGACCTGGTGAAAACCGCGGGGAGTCGATGGATGCAGGAGGCGAGCAGCCGCTCAAGGTAGCGCACTCTGGGGGAGACCTAATGTTCAGCAGTGGACGTCTTCAGGCTGTTGATGATGATGATGATGATGATGCAAAACGTCGACGTTCGACTGGTTAATAGGATATCTAGTAAGTATGTATACGTATTGTTTAGGCGTATATTCACGTGATAAGATTTCCTGTTTTATTTTTGTTATCTTGGTCAATAAAGAGTTTACCTATCTATCTACATCTATTCATAATTTGTCATACAAACGTTTACTGAGAAAATGTTCTTACTTTAAAAGACTAGGAATAGACTAGGATACCCGTTTTAAAATAACCGTCTTCATAGAAACATTCTTTGAAGGCACAAGATTTCAATAAGCTTGCGAAATCTACCTTTTTTTATGGAATCAATGGAGAGATTATATACCTACTTACTCAATGCAACCAACGCACCTTTTGCAGTCTGCAGTAAGTATAAAGTAAGTAAAATACGTGGGCATATTGTGCTTCGATGTTTATATTCGAAGTTTATATTATCATGTTGAGTTTATACCTTAGGTACATTCTTTTGTCGGCGTTCTCAGCTCCGTGTTTTCACCCGGGTGGTCAATTTTCCGGGATGAAAACTACACATAAACTACCTCGCAAAAAACAAGGAATAAAAGGACCAAATTAATAAGCAATGGTTGGATTGGGACTATAGACCGAATGATCGATAGACTTGATTATTGGATTACTAACAAAATGTTTTTTGAAAATTCAACTTTTAAATGTGTTTTGTCTTTGGGAGTTAATGGTTGTATGAAAAAAAGCTGTAGAAAACGCTAGTTACCTCAGAAAAAGTGCCTTCAGCTAAGATATAAAAATTATGTCACAGCGGTGGTCAAAGTTTAACAAATAAATATTTTGGCACTTTTGACGTGAATACACAACCTACATAGCCAAACTAGATGCACAAGTCCGGTAAGCAGTCAACCATAAATCACTGTTCAGCGGTGCGCACACAAATCTTACAAACTTAATCCGAAGAAGGAATATATTGTTGTTGGATTGTGTACAACCCGTCGAACTTTGAAACTCTTTTGAGAGCTCAAACACCTCAGCAATAGTGAGCAGTCGGATGAAAAATAACTGAAATAACAGATATATATATATATATATATATATATAATTATTCTGTTTATCCACTTGAGTGCAGGATTACGGTGTGTCTTTTGTTTAAGGTGAGGGAGGCGAGGTACATTAATTTTAGTACAAAGTTCAATTACATTTTCGGTGCCATACTAATGAACAACTCACATAAAAATCCAAAAAACACTTTGTGAAGTTAATTTTCTAAGTAGGTATATTATCTAGTCTGTCTGCTAACACTCACGATGGAATCTAAATTCGATAATTCCACCTAGATTACATTATATCTCAAAAACGTTTGATACTACAGTCTACATTCTACAACGTTCATAGTTTTCGGATTGCCAATCTGATCACGTCACTGCCATCGAGGTTCATTCGATTCCCATTTATTACGCCATAAAGATTTGTATTTTTTTATCTGAACAAGATATTCCCACCCCAGTTGCTCTCGAAGCTTCTGTACATAATCTTCTGTAAAAATTATTTACAGAGAAAATCCAGCTACGAAATTATTCGCTAACCGTATTTGACATTTAATACCTTATAAGCGCTTCCCAATAAAATTTTACTTTGCGTTTTGTTTTTTGTGTGCATGTCACAATCATTCTTCTTCAAGGGGTTAGTGTTCATTCGGTGGAAATAACAAAGACGATAAAACTATTCGCTTGGAAAAAGGATATTGAATGAGGTCAGACGCAGATATATTCTTATTCAAGGCAAATGTCGAGGCGTGTTGGGGACAGCCGTTTGCGCACTGTTTTTACAGCGTCGCCGATGTGCCCCGTCGTTACCACCGGACTGGATATTGCGAAGATCTCTGGGGCTATTTTCATGATTTGCGTTTTGTTTTTGTGTCGATAGGGTTTCTATAATACGCCTTTAAAATATATCTTTGTGTACCAGAACGCCCGAAGCATAGGTACCTATTACTTTTGCTATATCGGTCTTATATACAAGTTTCACTTTGCGAGTTTTCAGTAGTATCAACCCATTACAATCTTGAGAATGGCAAGTTAAAAGCTATTTCTAAATTTGGAAATCAGAAACAGTTAAAGAGTTTGTGGTTAGTTCTAGTAGGTTTCTATTTAGAAGGTAAAGTTTCAATTCTAAACAAACGATAGACGTGTAACTCAATAATTAGTCAAAGCAAACTAGTTTTGGTCTCAGTAACTTTACGATAGGGATCGGATTTCCACGTTTACTCAAATAGACTAAAGTGAGCTATCACTAGCCTTGTGGCAAAGCAACTTGAAACTCTAGAATATGTATTAGCTTTAAACATTAACAGGTACTAAACTAACATAGTTCAGTAGTATGATTTAATTTAGTTCATTAGTATGTCGTTTACCATATTTAATAATTCATTAAGTTAAATGTACTACACCTAAATGCTTTCAAATACTTTCTTAATTTGTGCATTTGTGATTGCAATGTTTCATTAAATAAATAATCGTTGATACATGATAGGTATATAAGAAAGTCGATCTCGGTAGCAGTCGTAAGACAACTGTCGTTAAGCAATGTCAGCCTAGATGCAAGGTTCACAAAAATCTGACAAATAAGGGCAGGCCCATGAAGAAGGAAAGAATAAAACTGAAAAAAGTTCATATCGTTACAAGCCAATATAACTATGAACAGGCTAGATTTTCTTTTGTAAAAGTATAAAATAATTTGAAAGAAAGTTGCATCGGTCGATAGATTGGAAGACTTGGGAGCCATTCTTTACTTACGAGCGCTTTCAAGTAACTTGCCATTATATCTGTGATTCTTTGTCAGTTCTTTTAATGGAAAGTCTTTCAACGGAAGACACCCTGTATAGACATGTACTTAGGTAGGTATAGCAGAGATAATATCCTAATGATGGGTTCTTTTATCTGAGGAGCCTAATAACCTGCTATAGACCTAATAACCTGCGGTTGTATAGAGCTTGCTGTAGGTTTTACAACAAAATCCTTTAGCAGAATGTCGTCTAAGCCGATAAATTAAGTTTAGTATTATCTGGGGTATTATCTACTCATGTGTTTTAATTACTCCAGTCTTAATTACTCATTAACTAATATGCCTACCAATAAATTAAAAAAAAAGTTATCTGTTTGTTTGTTCGCACATCAAAACAGTGTAACTGATTTGAATGGAATTTTGCAAACATGCACAGGTTGCTTATATTGCCGGAATCTATTTGGTATACTTTTTATCCCAGAAAATTTAGAAAACACACAGAGGAAACTGTTACTATTAGGGGTGCCCCTATAGTTCATTACCAATAAGGAGTAGGTATGTTTAAAAACTAGGTAATTCCTTAAAAGTTAGTTAATTAACTAAGCACCTATTATGCCTACTCGTATTTAATAAACACACTGGCAGCTGGAGTTCTAATGATTCATAACAATTATAATACGTAGAGTAGGTGTACGAGCCCTTTCCCTTAATGACATCTCATTAGTTCAGTTAATGTTAATTAAGTTTTTACCTGGCTGAGAAATATAAATTAGAGAATTTTACATTTTTATCGACATTCATAACTCTTCTAGTTCCTTTACTGTTTCTGAAATCAACTCACGTAAGCCTTTTAGCTTTACCAGCTGCCGTCATACTGTTACGTTTCATAAGCGATCGTCAGTTTTTATTTTACAAACCAACCATGTCTTGTTTTAACGAAACTTTTATCGTAAACAAAGTTGAGAACTTGGCCGAAATGAGAAGTTCGAAAAGTTCTCTTGTAAAAAGCGTCGGCTTGACGTGCGGGCGCTGCGAGATGTTGTACACTGAGTACAAACATTTACTGGACCATCTGTACTGGAGGCATGGGACGGAGAGTTTTCGGTGTAAAGCGTGCGGGTTGAAACGATGGCGGTATGCCCCACACGTGTGCCACGTACTCCCGATAAATGACAGCGTTATCTTCGAGGAATCTGACTCAAACGGCCGGTGTTATGAGCACGGTGAGAGGGAAAGTGACTATTGTTTCTGCGGGAAGTACGTTGAAGAGTCACCTATGATTGGCTGTGACGGCCCTCGATGCTCGCTGCAGTGGTACCACTTCAAATGCGTCGGGGTCGTGTCACCACCCGACGGAGAATGGTTTTGTCCTGAATGTGTCAAAATTGCGAAAGCAATAGCTCAGGTATTTAATCTTTCAGGCACAAAAATGTTTTCGAAATGTGTACCAGTGTTAATTTTTAGCACTTTATTTTCAAGAAAAGTTTAAAATCTATACCTACAACATAATTATTAGGTATTTAATTTAAAAGTAACAATAAAATTTATTTTTCAGGAAGCAGTTATAGGCGTCAAAACCTGAAGAAATAATTGATACGAAATGTGCAAGTCAAACAGATTATAATTATAATAATACTCTATCGCCATAATCAACTATATTTAAACGAAGCAAGTTTGAAATGGTTTATATAAAATGAAACCCCAGTCTTGTACCTATGTAAATTTTTTTAGAGTACCTAGGTATATGTATGTTGTATATGTTGGTATGTTTGTTGTTTGGTCAACCGAACGGCTACTTAAAAAAAGTTTTGTCATACAAAAGTTCAAGTATAAATGAGAACTCAGAAGTGAGTATTATCAGAACCGCCTGTATTATTCAAATGTCATTTCATTACACTGAAAGCAAGCCGTTCGAGCCGTAATGCGACATTAACGGGCGCATTAAAGCTGAATGCATGCAGAGCGCTCAGGAATCAAATGTTAGTAGTTATCACTCAATATAAGAGATTGGATCATTGGTTCTCTTGATACAGTACAAACAAAACGGAATTAGTCTAGTAGATCGTTTATGTATTTTTTTTTCTGTATTACCTTTATCGTTTGTAGTTTGCTTTTTTAATTGTGCGATTTTTTTACATATCCTTACTTTTCCTTAATAATAATTAAATATATTATAAAAACTATTGCTTGTTTAACTGTCACTTCAAAATAGCTGGTAGGACTTTTCTGCAAGTTCGTCTAGGTAGGTACCACCGCTTTGCCAGTTATTCTGCCGCCAAGCAGTAGTGTGCAAGCACTACTGTATTCCGGTTTGAAGGGCATTGTAGCTAGTGAAATTACTGGGCAAATGAGACTTTATTACATCCTGATTACAGAGTCTAGTAATCTGATTACTAGACTGTGTGATGTCTCAGGATGACATGCGCAGTGCAGTGCCAAGCGAAACTTTATTATTTTAAAATTTCGAGTGACACTGCAACTGTTATGGGCTGCCGTATTGCTTAACATCAGGTGAACGAACAGCTCGTCACGGCATTCATTCTCAAAAAAAAAAAAAATTATTCGCAGAAGACCTCAAACGGAGGAAATATGAATCCATAGACAATGGTTACATATTTGTTCCGTTTGGGGTCGAAACATGGGTCCCTGGGGCCCGCAGGCGCGGCTGCTTGTCAGGGAGCTCTCCAGACGGCTAGTCGAGCTGATAAGTGATACTGAAAATGTTATGGGCGGCCGTGTCGCCTAACATCAGGTGAACGACTAGCTCGTCACGTCATTCATTCTCATAAAAAAAACAAACGTACGAGAACCCGGGGTTTACTTAGCGTAAGAATGACGGTTGTTTGAAATCAATAAATCTGTGCAATTATAATGAACGTATGCTTTCTAATTATGTGAGAGCGTGGTCAAATGCGATAAGATAAGTCCGAGGTAAAAAAAAAAATATGTGAAAAGTGGTTCGTAAAAAAATAAAATGTATAAGAAGCAGCGAAGGTGTGGCTACTCCTGTATTATAATAATTAGAAAATTAGTTATTGTAATGGAAGACAGTATATTTATAGTTCGTAAATCATATTTTTATCAAATACAACGCTGCAAAGTTGTTTAACAGTTACTCGTTTCCTTTGAAAGAACTATTTAATAGGAACTTGAAACTGTTACAAGTTCAGTCAGCTTCAAACTTTGTTATTAAATTACAGGTGCAGTGTGCGTTTTATCAGCGATAATACATTCAACCAACGTGCTGCACCTTCGACTGCAACGTCGCTTAACATCACGTGAGTTGCAGTCAAATGCTGGCCTACATACATAAACCATTTACTAAATAAGTTTTGTCAATTTTTTAATGATAATTAATAGTTTTAACATTTACCTATTATCAGAATGATGATGGGTAACATAGAATAGATTAGATGAATGCCACACTGCACTAAACATATATTAGGTAGATACTTTACAAAACATTGACAATATTATAGTAATACCCCAGATAATATAATAATAACTATTAAAATATTCATACCGGAAAACCACTTACAGCTCCCTGTAGGAAATCTGCACAATACCTAATAGTAATGCAACATAATCTTGATAATTCGTTCCGCTTCTTTTTGTTAAACAGGATTCTCAAATGAAATCCAGCAGACAACACCGCAATACCATTACTTTCCCCCTCAATGGTTTACCTCAATTTCTACGAACTGAATAACGACTATTGCCAAATAGGGTCTTAACCTGGCTCGTTCTTTTTAAGGGAAGTGCAACGATCTGTGGCATCTGATATACAACTTGTGATGGGGAAGCGTGATTGCTGCCTTTATGGGATAGCGTTTCACGCGTTTCACGCGTTTCACGTAAAATATGTTTGAGAATATACGGTGAATTTTCTGGGATAAAAAAAAATAAATAAATAAATATGCTTGGACATTTCACAGCACCATCTATCCCCAAACTGAGTATAGCTTCTTCTATGAGAACCAGTTAACTGATAGAACCTAGATACTTTTTCATTCATAAATACATATGTACACAGTATAAACCCACACCTACAGAAAAAACACATATGTTCTTGTTCATGACACAAACGTTTGTCCCAGGTGGTACCCAACCTCCAACAAGTTCAGAAGGCAGAGTTACTACCAACTGAGCTATCCAAAGCCAAAGAAAAGCGTATTGTATGTTAATTTCAGTACTGTATTCGATCTGATTGCAAAGTTACCTTAACTACGGATCAAGAAACCCACCCATAGCTTATGACACGAATGAGTATCTCTAATAATAAGTAACAGAAGAGTAAATTAGAAACCGTTCAAAAATGCAATGGTTTGAAAGTTTAGATGAGTTCCAGTCAAAAGTATTACTTTACATCAAACACAATAGTGAAATGTTTTCTGAAAACCTAAGTAAAAAAATATTCTGTAACATCAATTCAGAGTGAAAGCATAGCTTTTTCTTCCATTTTAGTATGCTAATTTGTCAGGTAGGTGTCGCGCTAACCTCTAGGGACGCCCGCAGTCACCCTTGTCAATTAACTCTAGTACTTAGGCTCGTAGCGTCTGTTACTTGCTGGAGTATCTGGTATATTAAATAAATTACAGTATTAGTTGTTTCTTTTATTTGTACGTCATATCATCAACAAAACTTGTCAATAACAAAATCTATAAAAAAGCTAAATTTGAAATCTAGAGTTTCTCATACACCACATTCCCTTCCTTCTTATTTATTAACTTAACCAATTCAATTTAATTATTATACAACTTCAGATTCCATCAATCATTAACATTCTCAAATTGTTAACAACAAAATATTTCCTTCCTTTTTATAAAAAAAAATTAGCAAACACATTACATATTCAATATATTAATAAAACTAAAATAAAAATAAAACATTATTCTTTATAATTAATAACACAACTTGGTCATAAATTATAAGAATGTTGTTGCAGTCGCAATAGGCATGATGACTTAAATTTTTTTTTGGATAAATTAATAATATTCCTCATATAATGAATATTTGTGAAAATAAAATAAATATCTCAAAAAATTGCCAAGTTACACATATTTTTTTTATTTTAAAAACCGGAATAGAAATAGATAGATCAAACGGCCAGTGACGTCAGAGGAACGTCGTTCATAGTATCTCATTACTAAGCTGTGGTAGCTTTTCATACAATCTCTTCGGCATGTGACGTCGCGAGTGGATTTTTCATAGTCACTGTGGGCACTCTGTTTCGCGAGAAAGGGACAGGAGATGCCTCCTGCAGAAACTTTAAAAGCTTATTACTCCGTGATGTATTTACCGATTTTACTTATTTTTTCAATGATTGCATTTATTTTTAATCTTCTTTATGAAAGTAATATTTACTTGTTCATTTTTAATAGTAGTCATCATGTCTATTGCGTCTGAGATGTGTCTAACGGTTGTGGGTCAGGTACTGGAGCATCCAGTTCAGATACTGGCAGAGGTGCCGTGGGAACACATTCAAATTTGGAAAACTAGCCTGCCTATCCACCACCATATCCGTTGACACTGACGTACCTGTCTAATTAGGGGTGCTGTGTAACTGTGTAACATACACCACACTTGCCTAATATTTTTTCAAAGCTAGTTTCTATATTTTGTAATAGTTGGAAAAAGAAACCAAAAAATATACATATACACGCTCGCACTTGCTCGCAGCGAGGTGCTGCGACATAATAATCAATAGTAAGTACTAGTATAATATCTGTTCTCTATACTTCGTCACATTCAATTAAAAAAAAAACTGTGATGCAACTTGTAGCTCAGAAAAGTATTCCTATACATATTATCTTTTCCTAAGCATTGTAAATAATATGCGTTGCAGTTGCATCTACTTAAACTGAACACTTTCAATGCAAGCGGATTTCTAGAAGAATCAAAGGTCGTTTGTAATGGAAATGCCAACAAACATACCACATGCACACGAGTTTTTTTCAAGCCATCCATCCCGAGCCGTCCCGGTATAATTTTCTACCGCGCACATAAATATCTATATTTTCACATCATTTGCTTTTGGGTCTAGAGTGGCATTCCTATAGCGTTGTGCTAAATGGTTTGGATATCCTCCAAATATGCCATCTAGATAAGCTACGAGTCCTTTTATGGTTATTATTGGGTTGCCCTATTACCTAAAGTTTTGCTTCTTGTTTGCTGAGCCATCTTATGAGCCATTATTGTTGTGATGCGGAACGTTATATGGCACTTGAAGTTTAGTTTGGTAAGATTGGGGAAAGTTTTGAAACGAAAATGTGCAATTAGTATCATTGTAGACTTGATGAGCATGCTCCGTCGGGAAAGTTTTGAAACGAAGATGTGAAATTATTAGCATCATTGTAGAGTATGCTCTGTCTTGATCTAATTGAATGTTTTGAGATAATAATAATTGTTTAAAGTACCATTTAAAACTTGTTTTTTTAAATGGAGTATTGACAATACTAAATGGTTTCAAAAAAAGCTTTTAATTACAGTGGAATAAGCTGTTCAATGTTTTTTTCTTCTTTTATCTTCGCATTTAAAGCTTGATAGAGAGAAACCAAACACTAAATGACTATTCATCCGCTACATAATGTTTATTAGTAAGTGGGCTTATGTGACCACATCATATAAGCCCCCTTACTTAAATACCGGTAGTACGTCCACCTCTGGCTAAAGACCCCTATCGAGAAAAAACTTAAATTTAAAACTTATAACGTAAATTAACAAAGTAGGTACAGCGTGCTCTACTCTGAGCAACTGAGGATTATCTTCTTCAAAAGTAATGGCAGCAAATGCTGCGCACACCCGCTCTTCATGGTTTTTTTTATTTGAATGAATGCCGTGACGAGCTAGTCGTTCACCTGGTGTTAAGCGACACGGCTGCCCATACACAGTGTCACTCGGAACTTTATAACAAAAGTTTCGCGTGACACTGCACCGCTCACGTCATCCTGAGACATCACACAATCTAGTAATCAGATTACTAGACTATGAGATCAGGTCATAAAGTCTCAATTGCCCAGTAATTTCACTAGCTACAATGCCCTTCAAACCGGAACACAGTACTGCTTGCACACTACTGCTTGGCGGCAGAATAACTAGAAAAACGGTGGTACCTACATAAACGAACTTTGCAGAAAAATCCTACCACTTAGTAAAGTCATGGTGCCTGTGAACTGCGCTGCAAGTCCTCCACAGTCTCCGCATGCTGCGCTCAATACTTTCCGCTGCCCGCGCATCTGTATCATTCATACAGCGCTGCCTTAAACTTCACAGCCCACTCCAAATAACAACCTACCTACTCAAATAATATATGCGATGTCTTTAAGTTTTGTTTTTTGCTGATACTTTCATTTGTTTCTTCTAAATAAGAACACTTGAGACTCATTAGCCTGAATTGAGAGCTCGAGTTGTTTACGACCGAGTAGGTAATACCTGATTGTAGATGGTAAACAACTCTATTATGATCATTAAATGTTGGAAAGTTATAATACTGTGTTAATTAAATGGTTGTCCATTTATAAAACTATTATTACCATCGATATAAGATAATTAGTTCTAGCTCTTTGATTATTACATTGTCTGCATAGACAGAATCACTTACAGGATTACGTACCCAAAGGGTAAAACGGACCCAATATTACTTAGTTTATGGGTTCGTCTATCTGTCTGTCTGTCAGTTTTTCTGTCTTCTGTCATGGGGCTATCATGAACCGTGATAGTTAGAAAGTTGAAATTTTCACAGATTATGCATTTCTGTTGCCGCTATAACAATAAATACTAAAAAAACAAAATAAAATACATATTTAACGGGGCTCCCAATACAACAAACTTGATTATTTTTTCGTTTTTATAGATAATGGCACGAAAACCTTCGTGCGCGAGTCCGACTCGCACTTAGCCGGTTTTTTAAATAATTATAATAATGATTTTTATGAAGCTGTGAACATCCATATCTAAAATACATGCGTTTTTTAATAATGTTAATTATCTGTAGTTGAAAAGAGAGCTAATTTTTTTACAATCTTTTAAGTATTTAATTAGGCTTGCTGTATTTTGACAAGCGCACTTTGTAATTTTATATGCTTAGAACCATCACAGGGCACAAAAAATAGCATTTTTAGCGCTCTGTGATAATTATTATGGCTTAGACTATAACATAAATTAATTATATTCATTATAGGTACTGACTTTGACTTCTAAAATGTTAAAAATAGTCTGTTTGCAAAAAATATATTTGACTTTTACTTTTACTGTTTGGTACAAAGCTAAGATTAGGTAATAGATGGTTAAGAAAACCGATAAAAAACATTAGCCTATACCCATGGAGTAAATAAAGAAAAGAAGGATTAAGTTTTGATTGACATCGAACTGAAGCCCAAAATGGCGGACATATTACATATGTGTCAGATGAAAGTAGGGCGACCGGCTGCATATGATGTGAGTGTGTGCGTGCCCCGCTCGTACGTACGAAGCGTTCCGGCTTCCTAAGGGTGCTTCATTTTCGGATCAGATGGGATTTCCTATTTCTTTTTTTTGTAGCTCCATGCCTATACCTTTACTTTGTGTTTGAACCTGTCGGATAAAAAGTCAGCGAAGAAAAATAGCGTAGACATTTTTATTCTGTTTACTTCCTGCATACGGCAGGCAAGGCTTTGAAAAAAGCTAATGCTCTTTCAGTGGCTCCTTGGTGCATTTTAAAGCGCCCACAAGGCATTTTCTTAGATGCATATATATTTTTTAACGGGTAAAAAGCATCTTGTAATGTTAACGTAAATAAAATATTGTTAGTTGAATAATGACTAAAGTGGTAATGGCATTTCTCATTTAAGATTATTAAGATTATTTATTTTAAGTTTATTATCTCGGCCCTCGGGATCTTTTCATAATTCTTCGGTTAACAAGTAAAGTTTAATATAAAGTCTTGTTTAGGTGGGTACCTACATTATTCTAGTAGGCGTTTGAATTCAGCTATATCCAGTAAGTTCTTTGGCCTTTTTTCGTTGAATCTTTTGTCCACCAATTCTAGTATTCTTGCAAAAAGGATATTCCAGTTGACTAGAATGGTCTTTTTCATTCCCGTACTCAGTGGAATAGAAAATCCTTCAATGAGAGAAGAGATTTGCATTATTATGTTCACACCTTAAGAAAAAAAAAACAATGGGCGGCCGTGTCGCTTAACATCAGGTGAATGACTGGCTCGTCACGTCATCTATTCAAATAAAAAAAAAAACAAAAAAAAACCTTAACAAACTGGTGCGGCTTAGGCTACCTACCGCTTTTTTTTGGAATGGGCTAATGCTGTTGGTCTCTACCGACCTTTACAGTGTCACCGGGCGTCAGGACAGGCGCTGAAGGCACCCAGCCGTACTGATGCATGTTGTCATAGATAAGTAAGCCACTTTGGAACAACCTTGAAGTTTAGGGTTCTTGAGGGGTACAGTATAATAATAAATATGAACTTCAGGATTTAGATTGTTCATAATAATAAGTACTTTATGTAACCCAAAATTGTTCATAAGCGGCGGCCGTGACCAACCAGCAGGTGGGCTGTGGACCGTCTTTTGTTTTCTACTCGTTCTATAAAAAACAAAATAAAAACAGGTAAAATAACAGACAAATAAATAACATAGCAAGAAATCGTCTTTTCCTACTACATTTCCTTCCTTAACAAACGAAGGGATTTTACCTTATAAACTACGGATTCGGTGGTCGACCCTCAGCCCAAAATCTAGATCTAAGTGCTTTATTTAATTAAAAAGTTCAGCTCTCTGTTAATAACGACCAAATGATGATTTATTTACGCACGTAAATAGTTATATTGTCTAGTATTTTTTTAATTGGGACTAGCGATAATTAGTAATTTTTGTTGTACGGAAGTGTAGTCTATGTTTTAATGCTAAACACGTGGAAGTATTTTCGTGTTACGAAAACAAAACGATTGATTTGATAAGTGCTCTTTTGTTTTGTAGAAAAATGCTGCCTATTTTCAGACAAACTTATCTAAACTTATAAGTAAGTCAACAAGAGTTTTAGCGTCTGAAAGAGAAATAGACTACAATAGCTATATTATACCTACTTCGTGAGGTACCTATAATTATATACCTATTCACTTTTCTAGTACACGAAACCAATGGAATATAATTATACCTACCTAATATAACACATCTAGCCAAAAAAGTAGCCACTTTCCAGCGAGCAGCAGAGCGTTCAATGCTGGGTCTCAGACTCAGCGATAAGATCAGAAATACTGATATACGACAAAAAACTAAAGTTATAAACGCAGTATCAATGCTCAGCAGGCTAAAATGGAAGTGGGCGGGGCACCTTGCGCGAGCCACAGACGGCAGGTGGAGTGAGCGCATTGTTCACTGGTACCCGAAGGATGGCGTACGGACGAGAGGTCATCAAAAGAAAAGATGGCGAGATGACATCGTTGAGGTGGCAGGCATGTCATGGACTGGAATAGCGCGAGATCGGCAGGAATGGCATTGAGGAGGAGGCCTATATCCATAGTTGGGTGCCCGAATAAAATTATATTACCTAGTTGTTTAAAAAGATGTTTTTACTTTTACTTTTATATTTTATTATTAAGTTGTATTACGTGTTTATTTGTAAATAAGGGCAATAAAGGCTATTTTATTTTATTTTATTTATTTATTTAATATAACACATTGCGTGCTTTTTATTTATTTATATTGAGATGTACAACTGTAGGTAGTTCTGCAAGAGTAACTATTATCCAAACCTTTCTATACGTACACGTGGATGCGTCCACCGACGCGTATCGTGTCATCAGAGCCGTCCTATCGACATAGAAACGGACTCCGAAGTATCGCAACTGAGAAAACCCGATCCAATTTAGCTGCCGAATCCGATGACTGTCCCACGGGATACGCAGCTTTATTCATGGAAAGAATTTTTAACGGTGAAAGGAGAATTCGATTTTATCGTAAATAGGCTCGAAGTATAACTCGGCCTAGATACAGGCACGAGTCTCTACGGAATTCGGAGAATAGCTCAAACCCCGCTGCCCGTTCGGTTCTAGCTATTACCTATAGAAAGCAATTTTTTTTATTTCCGGGAAAATTGATGTTTGTGTTAGCAGTAACATAAATGATCACATACGAGCATATCAGCTGCCTTTTTATGACATTGAAAAATTTGATGGAGAAATTATAGATTTCAAACCTCAGGGTAAATGGTCATGGGTAAACTGCAGAGCCTAGAGCACCGACGGAGGGTGGGATGTCTTTCGATTTTCTACCGGTTGTACCACGGGGAGTGCGCACAAGATCTGCACGAGCTAATACCCACCATCTCCCACCATCTCTTGCCCCCGTCGGTCTTGTTTCCTAACAAATATAATCTGGGTCTTTTTAAGACAAGAGTGAATAGGTACTTCATGAGTCTGCGTGCTACACCTTCGGCTACATCGTCGCTTTCCATCAGGTGAGATGTGGTGAAACGCAGGCTTATTCTACATAAAAAAAGGGGTTTACAGCAACGTACACATCGAGGTGGAAGAAAGGAACAATAGGTACCTGCGGGGCTATTACGTACTACGTAATAATAATAATTATCTCTTCTCTTGAGCGTTTGGCTAATGAAGGATCCAAGGAATTACATCATAATGTTAAGCTTTTTGTTCCGTTTTCATTGGTCAAACGCTTTCAGGAGAGAAGAATATTTATGTTGCTTTTTATGTATAGCTCATAGTACAAAGCCATGCATAAGGAAAATTAGTAAAGATTTAAGATTCAATGGGTTAACAACATTATTTCCAAGCAGATTTACTTATTAAGGTAAGTTTCCTTGTACTTATTTGTAAATGCTCGGAGTGTACTGACAGTAAAATTTGCTATCTTCAATATTTAGAGCGGGGGCATGGTTTTTTCCTTCGGCCCTGTAAATTATATACCTACCTACTTAATTTAGTTTCCAGTTCTCAGCCATAAGATTTTATCCGTATCTTTAAGTATTATTAGATTTAAGTAACAATAGTTACTTATGAGAATAAAAGTCATCATCATCATGATCATCAGCCCGAAGACGCGTCCACTACTACTGAACGTGGCCCACGTCCTCCGTTGCGCGGCTGCATGCCTCCTGCATCCATCGGCTCCCAATAGTTCTGGCCAGGTCGCCGGTCCACTTATATAGTGGGGTGATCGGCCTACACTGTATCTTCCGGATCGTGGTCACCACTCGAAAACCTTTCTTCCTCATTGGTGGTCAGTTCTAAGAGCGATGTGGCCTGTCACTTCAAGTTAAGAGCTATATGGGTAACTTTAGTTCTCCTGCGATCTCTTTATTTCGGATCTTCTAGGAAACTTCAACCGTTCTCTCCATGATAAAATTGAATCAAATAGATCTTTTCTACGTCTTGGTTGTGGCACTGCCTATATGATAACCGAAGTAAAAGTTAGATAAGCCATCAAGGGAACGTGAAGATTTTCCCAAATTAAGAAAATAGCTCAGTCGCTGTAACAGTTATCGTTACCGTTTCCAGGAGAGTCTTTTAAAAATAAATAGAGATAATACGTATGCAAACTGTTTCCGCTCTGGTCGAAAAGAAAATCAACCGGCGAAATAGAGGCTACTCCGCGCAATGATGCGAGAGTGACTGATAAGTTGCGAATATTTCGCCAAAGAAAAATATATTCCTGTATTTTTCGTGGTGTCTGGCTGAAATGTATTTTGCTTTCTGGTTTTGTTTGGCCGATGCTCAGAAAATATTTTGGTTTAGGTTTTATTTATAGTCCATCACGGGATTATTCAAAATAGTTTAAATATTTATTTTAAATATTTATATTGAACATGTATTGAATGATGTATTGAATGTTTAAATGGGCGTAACTTATTGATTCTTTGTATATTCAATTCATTATTTCATATATTTTGTGGTTTGACTGTTTTGACATACTTATGACGTGGGAGCAAGCTCGGTAGTTTTTATATAGACTTCCACTATGCCTCCGAATTTGTGATGATCCATTCTGCACCGGACATCCTGTACCTATTATTATACTTAGATCTATCAACTATCTACCCAACCTACGGTAATCTGTTAAGAGGGCTTTTGAAATCATTAACCGTTCTAGTTAGTCGTTTATGGATTAGTTAAAGTTGTTTTTAATCCAGACATCAAACGATACCGACAGTAGGTACAGTACTTTCTAATAGATCCGATTTGACGTGCGGTGGCTAGTATCTAAACCTAAATCCGGTCAAAGTTCGCGGGCTCAGCTCTCCACACTACGTACTAAGTTCGGCCGAACGTTGTGTAAGTTTAATTAGAATTCCTGGTACAAGCCCGGAGTCCCATCTGACAAATGAGTCTATCCACCATCTTCTGGAATAGGTCGGTTGCTACTGCAAGGTTTAATTACTACAGAATTTACAGCTTGCCATGTGCATTGGCGTGTCCTGTTATAGTAGACACTGCAACGTTTTGGTTTAAAATCACAATCTCAAGCTGGGACTAAAATATTTAGTAACCTAGAACTCATGTTTAAAATTGACTTTTAAAATATAGTTAGAGTCTGGCAAATGAAAGTAGACATCGAAAAAGTGCGGCAAATCTAGAAAATATCAGCATGGCAGCATTGGCAGCCCCAATCTAAGAAGAAAACTTGAACATATTGTTACTGGGTACTGGGTGTTATATTGTATTCTATGTATGTATTTACAAACAAAAAGTATCTAAGTATTATATCAGTTATCTGGTTCCCATAGTACAAGCTTTGCTTAGTTTGGGGGCTTGATAGCGTTGTGTGAAATGTCCACACATATTTAATTATTAATTATTGTTGCAAGACGGTAAAACATAAAATGTATTAAATTATAAAAGTGAGTGCCAAGTTTTTGTCTTAGTTGGGGGCTGCCTGCCAAGCTGGTATTTTTTAAATTTGCCACTTTTTCAGTCTCTACTTTAATTAGCCAGACTCTATTGTTTACGAAAAATAGGAAAATATCGGTTTAAAAACCGTATCATTATGCGTATAAAAAAACACTGTTACTTGTTAACGTCATCATCAGCCACTGCTGAACATAGGGCTCCCCCAAGAGCACCACTTTGAGCGGCTGCTCTTCTTCTGCATCCATCGGCTCCTCGCGGTTCTGACCAGTCGTCAGTCCACCTAGTAGGAGAGCAGCCTATCATTCACATTAACCGATAGAGAAGATGTTTTTCTAAACAATCTTTAGAGGTACAATAGAATTAATTATCATCTTGTGGTACCTAGATCAAATGAATATATAATATTATCTTTTTCCCAAATTTTTTAGTTGAACGTTCAAAGCATATACCCAATACCCATAAACTCATAAGTAAGGAAACGTTCAGCATGCCCTTGTCTAAAACTAACCCCTCAGTATTTAATGAGAAAATAATGTTCGTCCAATAACGGAAAAGTAATGAGCGCGGACAAATGGACCATGAATCTTGGTGTCGTTGTCTTCGGAGCTGTTTTTGATGGATCCCTAATGAGATTAAAGAGGTTAGACAAGATGTTGACCATTTCGAATCTAACCGTACCTATATAATAATACCTACCTAGCTATGTTTATACAGACATGTCGCATGATGTCGCCTTCATGATGTAGTGCTGGAGGAGAATAATGCGCATTCCCTGGACAGCGAAAAGGATAAATGCAATAGGTACTCAAGTTGCTCCGAGTGACTAATTGGCTAATATCTATAACGACCTTCAGCGAGTTCTTGAGTATTTCAGCCACATATCTCGAAGGAAAAGTGGCAACCTGGAAATGCTCATCATTAAGGGCAAGGAAGGTGAAAAATTAAAATGTAAACTCCCCTTCTCATTTACAAAACTATAAGTACTCAACTCACTAAAGGTGGTATGACAGACGGAGTTGAACGTGCCCTTTACTTAGCACCACACCATATGTAAAAATAACATAAAAGTGATCACAAACCACGCAAATCAAGGACAACTTTGTATCATCCAGCCGTCCGCAAGTGTCTACTCTCTCCCTGTGAAAGGCATATTAGCTTTAAAATTAGCCCAATTATAACATCTACCTAGTTAGCAACAAAACTTGTTTACACAACATGTTATCCATCCGTAAGACAACCGCTCACAATAAACAGAATAAATAGACGCTGACAAATGGGATTACTCAGTATTAACGATTTATCTTAATCCAAATGACGAGGATAAACATCGGTATCTATGGAAACGGTAGATTTTTAGGGTTCCGTACCCAAAGATTAAAGAGAACCCATTACTAAGGCTCTGCTGTCCGTCTGTCCATTTTTCTGTCTGTTTGTCTGTCTGTCTATCTGTCTGTCGGTCTGTCTCATGAACCGTGATAGCTACAGTTGAAATTTTCACAGATGATGTATTTTTGTTGCTGCTATTAACAACAAAATAATACTAAAAACAGAAATAAATATTTAAGGGTGCTAACATGATTTTTTTGCTAGTTTTTATAGCTAATGGTCCGGAACCCTTCGTGCGCGAGTCCAACTCGCACTTGGCTGGTTATTTTATAAAAGGTTTTTGAGTCAAAAGGAAAATATTGACAAAATCCTTACACGATCACACATTCTTGTCAGTCGATATCCCTCTGGTATAGCTATAGATAGGTGTTCAAGTACCTATAGTTTAGATAGGGTAAGTAAATATTCACTGCTGAACAAAAGATTCTTCCATAGAATGCCATTTTGATTAACTTGGTCTATAGGTATAGGTAGGTACCTAATTAATTACCTCTGGCATCCATCAGCTTGCCGTGGTTTTGGCCGATCAACCTAGTGAGGCTAGCTGTCCTATACTACGTTTCGTCTTCTGGTTCGCGGTCACCACACGAGAACGTTTCATCTCCACCGTTTTCCACCGTTTGATGATTCTGCGAGCTATATAGCCTCCATTGCCATTTCGACTTGGTAATTTTGAAAGCTATGTCTATTTAATACAAAAATAATTCCAATTGCTTCTAAAACTGGATTCTCATTACCCTTGTCTATGAGCTCGTGGTAAACAACATCAAAGCTCCTAAACATGCACGAAGAGTTTTGTGTGCCTACAACAGTTAACTGAGGACCGAAGTCGGTAGAAACTTAGCGGTACTAAGTAATTTTGAGAAAAAAAAGTAAAGATATTTTTTATGTAATGGTATAGCGCTAAAATTAAATAAATCACTAAACTAAGCTTTTAAACATGTCATATACATAATCACAATTATGTCATATAATATTAGTGTTATGTGTTCTAGTGACGAATAATAAACGCTATTGGGTTTTGCAACCGCAATCATATATTTCATAGTTATAGTTCTATAGTCACTCTTAAAATCTTGTTTTATAATAAACAGGTACCTATATCTTTTGGGTAATTTGGTCCTCGCTGTAATCTACACACTGTTATTAAACTACGGATAAACCTAAATCAACTAAAAACTTAAATTGCGATACTGCCTTTAATACTACGGGTGGATTAACGATAAATATAAACTTGTATCTTTGCTGAAAGATAAACAGTTTACAATAAACGTGCTATATCCTTATTATATTGTCTACGGTCATTTCATTTCTAACCAAACTAGGTAGTCCTTATAATATAACGTATATAGTTATATAGTTTGGTCAGAAATGATTAATACCTATATATAGTAGGAACTACTGCGACTCCCCTTAAGTATATACCTACGAACTATTTTTCAAGAATTTTTATCAGTTTGCGCATCATATTAATTCTAATCTATGGGCGCTGACTGCATGAGAATACTGACGGTGAATGTAAAATGAACGAAGCTTAAAGTAGTCAGTAGTAACAGATAACTTCTTCAAAATATGGTGCATTAATTTAAAAAAAACGAAGAAAATAATATGAAGAATTGGCTGCCAATTCACTCTTCAGTTGAAACTCGCAGTGACTCACAGGTTACCACTCCCGCTCAACAAGCTTACCGACTAGTTGTCCCATTGCTTCTAGGTGGCCGATCCTTACCCATCATAGGTACGTATTCCCATAACCCCTTATCGCTATTTAGATGAAGACCAAAACACAGCGATTCCCTTCAAGGTAATGCAATGGTCTCTATTCGAAATATAAAGTTTTTTGTTTGTCTGTTTGTATATTACAACAAAAGTGTAATAGAAACTTGACTTTAAATTTGTATAAAATCGACTGTAATAATATTTCACGGCTGCTAAGACAAGTGATACGTCATTTGGTGCTCTCTGAGAATAGTAACACTTCGTGAATCGTGGTCTATTCTAGTATGTTCTCGAAAGCAAACAAGCAAGAAAAGGTTACGGCGGCAGCGCTGTGCAGTGCATCTCAAAAACTGAATACATAAACCAAACGAAACAACGAGCCTTAAAATTCTGTATAGTCAGTCGTACAAGTATACGGAGAGGATACCACATAGTTTCCACAGAGGTATTTCAAGTAGATCGTAGTTTAGAACCTGCCGTGTCAGATATAGGTTAGAAAAGGTGACTTAACTCTTGTTCTCAGACGTCGGTTATTGCAAATATTTAGTCCAAAGCCAAGCTACAACACAATTCTCAATTCAATTGGCATTTATAGTTATGTCCACCGCTCAATCCGTCTTTTGCTATCGACACGACCTGCCTACAAAAGCGAACTTTTATGGTAATGTGTTAAGGTAATATGGATAATGGTAGATATCGGTACTCTTCTGACAATACAATATAAGTAGGTATAGTGCCCATTAGTACACGCAGCGCTGCAAATACTTAAGCATTTTAGTCACAATTTTTCTATTGTGGCGCTCTTAACTTCCTTGTAAGTACCTTTTCGTACGTGTTACATTTAACACGTGGGATTTTATGGTTGTCAGGGCTCAACGTAGCAGACATTTGTCGTACCTACTTAAACTTGAGAGAGTGCGGTAGCCTTGTTCCATTGCCTTGCCACTTCACTTTAAATCTGTGGCTCTACTGAAAATATAAAAAGGCTTCTTTCTCATGCAGCGCGGCACGGCACCACAAGACGAGTGTACATTTTTACTGCAGTTGCGACTTCGATGTCACATGCAAGGAAACAACTTTTTTACAACTGTTATAGCGCACAAGAAAATGGAAATCATCTTGGATCATTTTTGTTTTCGCGGCTATTTTACCCATAAAAAGAAAATAAATGATATATACTAATATAGACTCTAAGGCGGACCCTAACTTAGAGCAAATACATAATAGCTTTTCAGACCTATCTCGTTGGAACATAATCAAATTGTTCTAGATTGGTCTACACAGAATGATCTTTTATCTACATAGTAACATATCCTATTTTCTCCAACACGCTCATACATAATTATGATAATTATCTGTGATCTAAACACCACACGAAGTTTCAAGTAAGATGTGTGTACCATTTAATTTCTATGTAATCGATACGTTCTTCGATTCAACAAAAATAACGTAGAAGCAAGTTGTAGAAACCCGGTATTATCCCGGTATTGCATCCAGACCGAGAAATACAATGGATGGGGAGACATTGGTTAACTTTAATTACTCAAAGTTTCATCTGCCTTGATGTAAGAGTCCCACATCAAAAATGAAACCCTCAGTCCGAGAGAAATGCAACAGTTTGCGAGTTTTTATGATATATTTATAATTGTGGCATGAACCATTAAAACAATACAATCATGTCATGATGATATGATCACGACTATAGCAGCCATGCCACACTTTGATTGGGAGTGCAATATTTCGTCATGTCTACTCGTACTACTTCATAGGTAAAAAAAAAAAAAAATCTTTTATTGATTTTATCTTTCAGTATCGCCCGTCCTAAACCGGTTCTCATGGAACTCGGTGCCTCCACCCACCGCAGTGAAGGTGGATAACGTGCCGCACGTACGAAATGGGATCGCAGAAATATATCGAGTATCTGAGTACCGATGCACTGCAATAAATCAAGGTATTTTTGCATTGGGTTTTTTTCTGGTGACTTATACAGCAACGTCTGGCGTGGTCCACTGCTGCTGGCGGGATTATTCTGTGAAATCAGTACAAAAGTAGCAGATATTCAGTTAATATTAGTAATCATCTCATGGATTAAAAGCCTGGTAAAATGGTGCTACGCTATCGGTCCTTCCACCTTGTTATGTCAAAGGATTGTTAACTCTCTGAGGTCAATTACTTTACGTGTTTTCCTACATAAACCACATTGTCTTTAGGCTCTACTCATCATTCCTGTTGTTCGAGTTTGAGCTAAAGGTTAACAAATTCTGTGTTCAGTCTCCTGATTGCTGAGCTTGTCACGTGCGGTTTGCCAGCGGAAGAACCTCTTCGCTACAATTACAGAGGTAGGTTATATTATAAGCTTGTTTTGTTCCAAAATGTTTACCAAGTCACGGCTACATAATTATTAAGTACGATGAATACACCGTTCTGCTAAAAATTACACCAGCCATGGACGAGTTGGTACAAATTTTGTTGTGATTTCGGGGTAGAAAAAACAAAAAAAACAGTACAATACTCATAAGTAAAAATCAGACGTACAATATACCTGAATTATAATGGAAAAAAAATTGCAATCTAGTTTTGTGTGACGTCATGATTTGATCCCGACTCAGCATGCAATTTTGAGGCCAGCGTGTGATCTTTAATTATAATATAAGTACAGGTGATGTAGTAGATCTCACATCATCACCCGAAAGACGTCCCCAGCTGAATTTTTACAAGTGTTACTAAATAGTTTTTATGTAGGTAAGCACGCGTGAACTTTGCAAAAACCTTGTTTAAGTTATAGTGACAGTATTAACCAAACTACAGTCACGAATTACGAAGTATTTACTAGTTGATTTAATCACTTTAGAATATAAATAGCTTATTTTATGTGTTTAGCTGTTCATAAACGAACTGATACAAACTTATCATAAAGTTAAAATGTCATGACTTTAGAATAAATTCGTTGGCTGCTATCTAATTTTGAACAAGTCTGCAAGCTAATATTCAATTTTCAGCTAAGTAAGTACTTTCCAAGTTTCAAACTTCAACAACATCTAATATAAGCAAAATGCATTACGTTGGAGCTATTTGGCGAAACTGTAAGCAGCAAAAACGTATTTGAAATTAGTTAAATCTCTGAGGAGCCGGTGCACATAAAGTTCCACGTACCGCAACCCTCTTTAGAAAACTAAGCGCAACACAAACAGATAATAGGGAACTTGTATTTTCATTTTGTAATGTTAAGGTATCTGCCATTTGTTTTCAAACGAGCAAATGTCTTTGATTTGTAGGTATTAACAAATCAAATCTATTTTCTCTCACAAGCGTCAAAGCGCCACGGGAAGGGAAGTCAGAGTCACCGTTATGTTGTGATCTGAAGGAGCTTCGTTTCGCGGCTTCCGAAGCAATAACGGGTATTTATTTATTTATTTATTTATTTATTTACATAACATAGTGTAATTTTACATCAATAGAGGCTACCCTGTGACGCAATATAAGGTGTTATCCTCTGTTTCTCCTGACGTCGATGCATAAGTAGGACAAATAATTCCACTTAACTGCACTACCTGTAGCACTACTCTGGAGGCAACTATAGCTCACATTAGGGAGATATTAGAGCAAACTATAAGTATAAGTAATTACTCATTAGCTATGTAACAGGAGGTACATTTTCAGTAATTTTGATGCAAGTAATGGGAGTTCAAGTTGTATTAATGAGTGAATGTGAAACTACACATACGTATACCTAAGACTTGAGACTCATCATCATCATCATCATCATTAACAGCCTGAAGACGTCCACTGCTGAACATAGGCCTCCCCCCGGGAGCGCCACTTAGAGCGGCTGCTCGCCTCCTGCATCCATCGGCTTCCCGCGGCTTTCACCAGGTCGTCGGTCCACCTAGTGGGGGGCCGGCCTACGCTGCGTCTTCCAGTTCGTGGTCGCCACTCGAGAACTTTTCTTCCCCATCGGTTGTCAGTTCTACGAGCGATGTGGCCTGCCCATTGCCATTTCAACTTGCTAATCCTAAGAGCTACATCGGTCACTTTAGTTCTCCTGCGGATCTCCTCATTACGGATCTTATCTCGCAGGAAAACACCGAGCATTGCTCTCTCCATAGCCCGTTGTGCGACTCTGAGCTTAGTAGTAAGGCCAACAGTTAGAGACCACGTTTCAGTTCCATAAGTCATCACTGGCAACACACATTGATTGAAAATTTTTGTTTTCAGGCTTTGTGGTATTTTGGACGAAAAGATAGGTCAAAGCTTCCCGAATGCTGCCCAGCCGAGTTGGATGAGACTCAGTGACTGTTTAAAGGTAATAAATTAAACAATTACCAGCATACAGGAATACTAGTGAACATTAGGATACTCCACTACTATATAAGGTCTGTATAAGTATAGCTTATTCAAAAACTATTTAATGGTCATGTCAATAATTTGAAGCTTTTCTACGTGGTTAATATCGCCATCTGCACGACGTCCATTGCATAGGCCTCCCACTTTGAACAGCTACTAGCATCCAATAACTCTTTGCGGTTACGACCGTTGTCGGTTCACTTCACCATTGTTAATTATTCGTGGTAACCATCAGCCAATATCTTCACATTTATAGTCGCCACTCGAAATATTTAATTTCTTTTCTATCGTTGTCAATATACCAAATAATATTATATAAGGTATGTTAATTTTCTATTTTCAAATGTATATTTCGACATTCCATCAGCATCAGCATTGTCTCGTGAAGCGGCAACATTATATTTGCCAGTACTAAGCGAGCATTTTATGTCAACGAGACACCCGTTGGCCGACGGGACGATGCTTTGCATGGGGCGTTGAGAATACCGGATAAAATCCGGATAACTTTATCCCCCAATCCTTTCTTACGTCGCTGATTTTTAAATTCGAGTATACGCTGCGTGTATTATGTAAATTGATTCTTGAATCACCGCTGTAGCAACGCTGTTGACTTATTACGTTTGCCTACCGGATTTCTTTTCGCGCGAAGGCATTTTTCTTATAATCTCTAAGGGAATTCCCCGAGCTAAGCTTTTTCTTTAAGTCTTACCTTATTTTTGCGTACACAAATCTGGAGCATGCATATTTAAGCCGTAATTCAACAGTTTACGGTCAGCCTAGAAATAAAACAGGGATGTGTGTTGTGTGTTTTAAGTAAGCGGCTACTGTACTATCTCTGACTTAAAGCGTATTTTAGTTGGAGGAGCTGCTAAGTGCTGGCAATAAATTGTTAGTTCCGAGCACTACTTCAGGTGCTTTTTCATTAGCAGAGCTTTCCTGTAGGTTAACTGTTGTTACCTTAAGTAAGGGAATGAAGTTACGGTTTCCGGGAGAGAGTTTATGTTATAGCATCCATGAATTTCATGGCTGCACCACGTTGCATAAAGTGTTTTCTTTAGGCGACCGTAAATTTAAACTTAAAAATAAATATCTAGATTTTTAAAATCCCTCTGTGGAGTCATACTTCCAAATTATATATTTTTTCATTTTCTATATATACCTACAATATAATTATATATTCTGACATCTTGTATAATTGTACGAGTTACGTAGCACTGCAATGTAGCAGTTCAAGCTTTGTATCAACGTAAATTCTTACATTTGACAGATGTTCGCGATTTATCAACGTCACAGTGCTGGCGCGTTGAAAGCCAACTTCAATAGCTCCACGTGAAATAAATGTACATTCGTTTGGAACAGAATAATGATATTTATGTGGCAAATATTAATTATATTTAATTGGCGTTCCCTGAACTCCGACTTGTTTCGACTCGTTTGCAGAGAGTACAGTTTTAGTAGGTATACTTATAATTTTTGAAAAAACTATTTTCTGACTAACTTAGAAAACTATCGAAGTGGCGCTTTGAGTTAGGCCTATATGTTCAGCAGACGTCTTCTCTTTAGGCTGTTATTGTTGTTTGTTGGTGATGATGATGATAGGTTAGGCACGTTCAATTGTTCTCCAATTACCAATAAGCATGCTTGAAGCCGCTCAACTTGAACTTCACGGGAATTAAATGGTTTTATAATAATAAAACGTTTTTCTAGCAACTTCGGAAAACTTTTCCTGAATTTTGCCAGAGAAATTGTTAATGCTTAAGGTAAGGCGATTGAATGCGGCCTTTGCGGGAAAAAAGAAATTATTTTCATCATAAATATTAAGCTGTTTAGTTCGTGTGTTTCTCAAAGGTAAAAAGTTTCTATAGAAATTACATTTGTCACAATAGAATGTTATTATTATTATTATACATAGAGCAAACCGCTTAGGAGACCTTGTTTCTAGGAAAACTGGCTCCTCACATTGTACAAAATAAAGGTATTATTGTTACAGGGCCGTCTTAAGCATATTCGGCGCCGGGGCACGATGCAGCAGTTAGCAATATACCGCGAGAGAAGCGAGCGCCAAAATTTTGACGTTTACCTATTTTTTCTTATATAAATCTAGATAAAACATGTCATTTTTTATCAACGAACGGCTAACATTTTACCATGGTCTCACCTGATGGTAAGTGACGACGCGGTCGACGATGAAGCATGCTTGCCTAGAAAATACCGGTTCACTCTGGCCTTTAAAACTCCCAGATTATATGTGTCAGGAAACAATGACGCTGGTAAGGTGTTCCATTCTTTAGCTGTCCGAATATCTTTCTTCAAGTTCAAGTGCTATGTTAAAAGGCACACCGCGCTCTTTGAACTGGATATTTGACCACATACGTGGTGATTGACGTTTGTGTCATCCCAAGGCACTTGGCAAGCTTCATAGATTATGACATACACTAACCACGTGACAGGAAGGCCGTGTTCCAGTAGTGGGAATGCATTGGCTGATGATGATGATGATATTGAATAGGTTTTTATAAACAAAAACGTCATAGGTGTCATAGGCGTGTTTTAACACAAGCTAAATCGAAACTTGTACAAACCCCACCGTCCCCGATATAGCTCTTAGAATTAGCAGGTTAAAATGACAATGGGCAGGCGACGTCGCTAGCAGAACTGACGACCGATGGGGAGAAAGTTTCTCGAGTGGTGACCACGAACCGGAAGACGCAGCGTCGGCTGGAGTGACCGATGACCTAGTAAAAACCACGGGGACCTGATGGATGCAGGCGGCAAGCTGCTGCTCAAAGTGGCACTCTTTAGGAGAGGCCTATGTTCAGCAGTGGACGTCTTCAGGCTATTGATGATGAAGAAATCGAAACTCCTAGATACCACAGATAACTATTATATGTATACTAGTCAGAGAACTCATACAAATCGAAAAACAGCACTGATCAATTGCTTTAAAACAAACTATCAGTTTGGCACGGCTGTTCATATCTAATATACCTAGTTTATTTATTAAATTAGTTGGAAAACGCAAGGGTCCACTCCGGTACGTATTTATAGCTCCATCGATTAGTGGGGGAATGTAATTAGTAAGTTTAATAATGTAGTGGCTGGTCGGGATTGTCGGTTATCTACCGTTCTAACTTGTGTTTTGTACTAATATGCGTAATTACTTACCTAATAGCGTAGGCGATCGTTAGCGATTGGACCCTTAATTTAGTAATGTAATGTACATTGTCACATTTTTAGATCATAAATAGGTAACTAATTTCTATACAGTGTGTCACGTTACATCCGTTCCTTTCGTGAAAAAGGTAGAATGGAACGCTACAAGTTAATGAGCAGCTCCTCCCCTACCTAAACAGTGCCTAGGTTAACAGGATCCTAAGAGCTGAAGAGAAAAAAAGGAATTGGTAACAGATATTTATTTTCGTAAATTTTACAAGCTTTGTAGAAAGCAACAAAAAGAGTCTCTAGATGATGCGGAAGAACGCGAAATTTAAGTTGTTTACGGCCTACAAGTTATCACGGTAGAATTAGAATGTTATTGGATCCAAACAAGGCCCACTTCTGGGTCTTCAGATAAACAAAGCCCGCTTCCGGTCTTCAACGAGGCCCACTTCCGGGTCTTCAAACAAACAAGGCCCACTTCCGGGTCTTTATTCAAACAAGGCCCACTGTCGTTATAGAGACTGAGGAATTCGTTGCCTTTAGTTTGTCCGACTTCCAGAGTTCAGCGGCTAGCTCATTCAGTTATTAGCTTCTGGATCCAGAAGAAGATTCTCGTCCTTCCACCGTCGATGAAGTATTATTACGCAGCTCAGATTCAAGATGCAGGAGCAGGAGACACGCAGGTATTAGTCGTCAAAGCTTTGACGGACGACGGGCCGGAACATGGTGATGAAGTTATATTGCCACTCAATGTTTGAAAAAGGCAAGCCGGTCGTCTCACTGGTTGACGCTCGGCGATAGATTCGTCGTGGTAGATACGGCGGCCGACGGTGACAACAGATGTAGTTTCGGCGATCAGCTCTCGGCGATAGATTCGTCGTAGTTTCGCGACTGGCTGTAGCGGATGTAGCTCGGCGATCGGCGATTTGACAATGGATATGTCGTGGCGCAGCGATTGACGTAGATGGAGATTCACTTCACAATTTTGGTGTTGGATAGCCAAAGATGGTTTTTGAAGGCGTTCTTGAGTTCCCGGGCCTTGCCTGGCCCGGGAATGGCCTTATATCAATTTAGTGTTCCTCGTTCGAGGAGTAAATTGAGACTGCCATTCCATAGCGACAGCTTTTCTAAAGAAACCTCGCTAGCATTCCAAGGTTCTAGATTTTTGCAGTTTTCAAAATTTTGAATACAGAATAGTAAAAAAAATAAATCTAGAGTCAAAATACATACAATCATGGCCAAACTATAAAATACCTCACTGAAATTGACAGTAGAAAAAGAAAAATATGAATTTGAAGAGAAACTAAATTCGAAACAAAAAAAACAGTTTCAAAACAACTGCCATCCGAGCAGTCGTGTCTAGAAATCGAGCCCGTGACCCGCGCGCAAAATCGATAAAGTGATGTAAAATTTTGAGAAAATCAAGTTTTTTTGTGCTTAAATTACTGTGAAAAGGACTGTCAAGTGCTGTGATGTGAAAGTTGTGAATGAATAATAGAAACCAGGTAATATATTATGATATATACATACATGTAGCATTACATATTTCCCCCACGACCCCAGAAAATTTTCAACTCCATTGAAAATTTTGAAGGTTAGGAATAAAACCTTGCTCTTTCATACTTAAATCTTGCACTTCTTCTTTTACTCGCTCACAAACATACTTAGGGGATATGGTTCACATATTTGATGACGCATACTCCACAAGGAACTATTCATTATACATAACGAAGGCTTATTTTTTTTAATTAGGTGTCGTTATCCGCACCTTTTTGAAAACCCGAGTAAAGATAATAAGTATTTACAATTAAGAAAATGTACAACACAAAGGCTTATTTAACGAGTTGTGTACCGCTCTTTAAGAATATTACACACACCCTTGGGTATTGAAGATTTCAAGGAAATTAATATTCAAGAACCTTGTATTTAAGAAATTGCAAGGAAATTAAGATTAGAGTAACAACATGTGCAACTAAGAAAGTATAAAAAAAAATGAGTAAACACAATGGCTTCTTACCCACACGATTCGTGTTAAAGGATAAAACAAAAAGAGTGAAAAAAAATAACGTTTGTAAAATGGATTTAAAAAAAATAAGCCGAAAGGGTCTAGTTTCCTTGTACAATACAAAAATAATATACGCTAAAGCTATTTACAGAATAAGTATACAATTTAGAGAAAAAAACAGAATACAACCGCTACACTATTTACACTTTAAAATCTTTTACATGCCACTTTCCTCTTAAGCCGTTAGGATCCTCTAAAATAAAGACGAGAGGTGAGAGCTTCTCAACAACTGTGCATTTGACATATTTGGGAGCCAACTTTGAACTGAAATATGCACCAGCGTTACTCTGGACGTAATTTTTACGCCAGACTGTGTCGCCAACGTTGAACTCTTTAAAGGTGTGTCTCGTGTTGTAATGAGCAGCATTTTTTGTGTGTGCAGTGTGTAATGCAACCTGTACTTTATCGAAGATGATAGATAATAATCCTAAATTAGCGGCGTAGATGTCACGAGGAAGAAAAATGAAATTATCAACGTTGGAGCAGTTAGTGTATAGTGAACCACATGGTATGGTTTCACGTCCAAAGACCAGAAAGGATGGAGAAAACCCAGTTGTAGAATTTACAGAACTGTTGAGTGCATATGGGATTTTCTGCAAATGTTTGTCCCATGAACGGTGATCATCTCCGACCAACTGTGAAAGTGCGGTGATAATTGTTCTATTATACCGTTCTGTGGGGTTTACTTGAGGGCAGTATCGAGGTGAATAAAATATAAAAGGAATTTTATACTTATTCAGAAAACTTTGAAACTCATTAGATTGAAATTGTGAACCATTGTCCATGATGATGGTTTGTGGCACACCGTGTACCAGAAACACATTATTTTCCAAATACATGATGATATTGGAAGATGTAGCGCGCTTGATAGGGAAAATAAGGCAATACTTTGAAAAAGAACATGTAACCACTAGTATGAATTGATTACGTTGTCTTGTGAGTGGAAAAGGGCCCATTAGATCTAATGAGAGGCTTTGAAAAGGTCTTGAACAAATTTTTGGTTTACCCATAGGACCATATGGAGAATGATTCGAATGCTTATAAGAGAGGCATGTTTCACAAGAAGAACACATTTTAGCCACATCTTTAAACATACCAGACCAATAGTATCTTAAAGAAAGCTTCTTGTATGTTTTGAAAATGCCAGTATGGGGATTACTTTCTGAGTCACCATGGCAAGTTTTGATGAGATTCATTCTCTCAGAGGGAAGTGGAACTTCTTTCCAAGCAAAATCTTCATTTAGATAATCAGGTGAGTTATTATAACGGTATAAATTATTGTTGAGAATTTTGTAATTTGGATAAGCATCAGGATTATCTCGACAGTTAGTAAAAAGTCTATTATATAGTTCCAATTGTGATGCATTGTCTCTAGATATGGGTTCAACACCACCAATAATAGCAGTATCGGGTATTTTATGACGCGACAGAAGGTCTGGGACAACATTTTCTTTTCCTTTTTTATGTTTTAGGTCGAAGTTAAAACAAGACAGACGAAGACTCCATCGTGCCAATCTGCCAGAAGGATTAGACAAATTTTGGAACCACTTTAATGCTGCATGGTCAGTGTATACTGTAAATCGTTTACCGTTATCAAGATAACAACGCCAATGCTCAAGTGCAGTAATGACAGCTAAAGTCTCACGTTCTGTAGTTGAATAATTCTGCTCATGCTTGTTTAGAGATCTACTCATATATGCAATAACAACTTCTTTATTGTCTTTTTCCTGAGTCAGCATAGCACCTATCCCAAAGTTAGAAGCGTCGCAGTGAACGGAAAATGGATAGTCAAAGTCAGGGCAAGATAGTATTGGTGTTGTAGTCAAGCATTCTTTTAATTTAGCAAAAGCAGAGTCAGCCTCAGCATTCCAGACAAATTTTTTTGGAGATTTTTTTCCAGATGACGTTAATTTACAGAGTGGTGAAGCAATAGTACTGAAATTAGGTATGAATCGGCGAAACCAACTGCATGTACCTAAAAATTTTCTTACTTCTTTTTTAGAGGTAGGAGCAGCGTAAGCTAGAATCGCTTCAATTTTAGTGGGATCAGCCCGCAATCCTTGCTCATCTACTATGTAGCCAAGATATTTCAGTTCTTTGCGAAAGAATTGACTCTTTTCAAAGTTAATGGTTAGACCAGCATAAGAAAGTTTCTGATGAACTTTAAGTAGGAGTGAAATATGTTCCTCAAATGTCGCACCTATGATTATTATGTCATCTAAGTAACAGAACACTTTATTCTCAAACTCTGGAGTGAATAAACTGTCCATAAGTCTTTGTTGAGTTGCTGGAGCGTTTGTCAATCCGAAGGGCATAACAGTGAATCTATACATTCCTTTACCAGGTACGTAAAAACCAGTTTTATCTCTGTCTTTGGGATGTAATGGAATTTCCCAAAAAGCCTTTGCTATATCGATACTAGACAAATATTTAGCATTTTTGAGGTTATCTAGTATCTCAGAAACAAAAGGGAGGCTGTAGGCATCTTTACGAGTAATTGCATTCAGCTTTCTGCTGTCGACGCAGAAACGCCATTCTCCGTTCTTTTTTGGAGTGATAAGTACTGGAGATAACCAAGGACTCTCACATTTTTCTATAACTTTTAATTCTAGCATTTTATCGACCTCATTGATGAGTGCTTTTTGCTTTTCTGGAGAGAGACGATAACAACGTTGTTTTATAGGTAAAGCATCACCAGTATTGATCCGATGACTAACTAAACTAGTACGGCCTAATTTACCTCGTTGTTCAAAAGAAATACTTTTGAAACGCTTGATTATGTCATTAGCAATTTCTACTTGATTCCCAGACAGATGATCAAATGTTGATATTTGATTTTCAACAGCACAAGTTGTATGATCTTTAGATTCGAGATTGAGTTCAAGAGAAAGTATCTTTGGGGAGAGTTCGAATTCTTTCCAGAAATCCCACCCAAGTATCAAAGAAGGATAAATATCAGGGAAAACATAAGCTTTGATAACATGTGTCTGATTATGAAATCTCAATGGCAAATGAAAATAACCAGAAGACATTGCTTTTTGTTTATTAGCAACCATAACTTGAGTTGGAGACTTGAATAGTTTAAAGCCTAACTTTTGGATATCTTTATGAGAGTTATTACCTAAAATAGTTATACAACTTCCACTATCTAAAAGACCGGAAAAAGGTATATTGTTTATAGACACGTTAATAAAAGGTCTGTTAAAGTCTTTTTCTTTGTCGTAGAAAACAGAAGTTGTTTTGTAGCAAAACATAAAATTTCGAATAGTATTTAACCATTGATTCCAGTCGTTAAGATCAAAATTATTGTTATGTGATTTAGTGAAACCATTCAAGTCGTCAGCTAGTTTTTTTGTTGATTTGATGGAGCACATTTTGGACATTCGCTGATTCTCACGCCTTTACGACCACATTTAAAACAAATGAGGTATCTAGGCTTAGTACAAGTTTGTAAAGAATGGCCTGTGATACGACAGCGATAACAGAATTCTTCTTTAGAAATGTCATTAGTTTGAGATGACGAGCGTGGATGTTTATCTTCCTGCACTGCATTAGTGTACCTTACGTTTGGAGACGCTTTAGGAAATAAAGCTTTAGAAAATGAAGGAAGATAGGCAAATTCAGCAGCACAAGAAGTGTCTTCAGATCTAGGCTCATGAAAATTTTTGTCTCGTTCAGAAATGCGTTCGTAACTTTGACAAGTAGAAATTAAAGAATCTACCGTTTTAATATCTTTAAGTGCAACAAAAACTGAATAGCACGGTCTTATATTATGGAGTAAAATCTCTAATTGTTCGCTCTCGCTAAGTTTCTTTGAAAGACGAGCAAACATACCGAACATAATTGAGACGTAAACGATAATGGTCTCAGTTGCTCCTTGCGTTCTATTCCTTATAGCTTCCAACAGCTTATAGTCGTAATCATGTATACCGAAATCTCGAATCAGCAATGTGCAAATATCTTTCCACGATAAGGTAGGATTTCGATAATACTGAAAACGAAACCAATGAAGGGCATCACCTGTGAAAATCTCAAAGGCGTGCTTGCAAAGCATACCTTCCGGAATGTTTCGAGAAATCCTAAACTCGTCCAACCTTTGAAGAAATGATCTAGGGCACGATTTTCCATTGAAAGAAAACGTTTTGAGCTCCTTCACAAAATTATCCGAAGTGTGATAGTTTTGTACAGACTCGGAAGCCAGTGGTATACCAGTCAGAATGCTTGAAGGTAAAGTGGGTTGAGGAGTACTCAGTACTTCCAAAGTTTGATTGGTTCCAGTCATAGGTAGTAATTGATAAATCGAGGGAGGGCTAGGCTGAGTCTGAGGACAAGGATTGTGAATGTCAACTAACACTTCTTCAGAAGATCCTGAATAATCTGAAGTTAAGACTTCAAACCGTTTTTGGAGCGTGAAGAAGCGAGATCGTATGTTTGAGCATGACTCAACAAATGGTGGAACGGCGTTAAAGCGTTCGAGGCGATAATGAAGATGATTTACGAAAGATTCAACTTTCCTCAGGTTACTTTTATCATCCGTGGCTTCGAGGTGCGAGATTTTACCCTCGACGTAATTAAACGTGATCTCTGCTTGGGAGAGGTCATGTTTGAGAGGTATTGGAGAAGATTTTATGTCCTCAGGTTGAATGTGACTCAATTTTGCCAGCTGCTCCTTAAGAGTTGTCAAAGTGTCAGCTGGTTTTTCACCTCTGATAGTCACTTCATATTCCAGTTCAAGTTTGTTTAGAAACGAGTATTTAATGGGTCTCGCCATAGTCACAAGTTGAAGTCAATAGTCAAGGATAAAATCAAGTCAAGTTTAAGTTCGTTTAAGTATTAAGTACTATGCCAGTGTTGTAGAATGTAAGTGTGATGTTCCGCGTGTCCTGCCTGTATAAAAATAAATTAAGCAAGTACCTAAGATATTACGTTAGAGCCAAAAGTCAATATCAAATTTTAGCCTACTTGAGTAAGTATTATTTTAGAATTTAGAAGAATGTTTTAGAGGGTTCATTTTAGTTGGGCGCCAAACTGTCACGTTACATCCGTTCCTTTCGTGAAAAAGGTAGAATGGAACGCTACAAGTTAATGAGCAGCTCCTCCCCTACCTAAACAGTGCCTAGGTTAACAGGATCCTAAGAGCTGAAGAGAAAAAAAGGAATTGGTAACAGATATTTATTTTCGTAAATTTTACAAGCTTTGTAGAAAGCAACAAAAAGAGTCTCTAGATGATGCGGAAGAACGCGAAATTTAAGTTGTTTACGGCCTACAAGTTATCACGGTAGAATTAGAATGTTATTGGATCCAAACAAGGCCCACTTCTGGGTCTTCAGATAAACAAAGCCCGCTTCCGGTCTTCAACGAGGCCCACTTCCGGGTCTTCAAACAAACAAGGCCCACTTCCGGGTCTTTATTCAAACAAGGCCCACTGTCGTTATAGAGACTGAGGAATTCGTTGCCTTTAGTTTGTCCGACTTCCAGAGTTCAGCGGCTAGCTCATTCAGTTATTAGCTTCTGGATCCAGAAGAAGATTCTCGTCCTTCCACCGTCGATGAAGTATTATTACGCAGCTCAGATTCAAGATGCAGGAGCAGGAGACACGCAGGTATTAGTCGTCAAAGCTTTGACGGACGACGGGCCGGAACATGGTGATGAAGTTATATTGCCACTCAATGTTTGAAAAAGGCAAGCCGGTCGTCTCACTGGTTGACGCTCGGCGATAGATTCGTCGTGGTAGATACGGCGGCCGACGGTGACAACAGATGTAGTTTCGGCGATCAGCTCTCGGCGAAAGATTCGTCGTAGTTTCGCGACTGGCTGTAGCGGATGTAGCTCGGCGATCGGCGATTTGACAATGGATATGTCGTGGCGCAGCGATTGACGTAGATGGAGATTCACTTCACAATTTTGGTGTTGGATAGCCAAAGATGGTTTTTGAAGGCGTTCTTGAGTTCCCGGGCCTTGCCTGGCCCGGGAATGGCCTTATATCAATTTAGTGTTCCTCGTTCGAGGAGTAAATTGAGACTGCCATTCCATAGCGACAGCTTTTCTAAAGAAACCTCGCTAGCATTCCAAGGTTCTAGATTTTTGCAGTTTTCAAAATTTTGAATACAGAATAGTAAAAAAAATAAATCTAGAGTCAAAATACATACAATCATGGCCAAACTATAAAATACCTCACTGAAATTGACAGTAGAAAAAGAAAAATATGAATTTGAAGAGAAACTAAATTCGAAACAAAAAAAACAGTTTCAAAACAACTGCCATCCGAGCAGTCGTGTCTAGAAATCGGGCCCGTGACCCGCGCGCAAAATCGATAAAGTGATGTAAAATTTTGAGAAAATCAAGTTTTTTTGTGCTTAAATTACTGTGAAAAGGACTGTCAAGTGCTGTGATGTGAAAGTTGTGAATGAATAATAGAAACCAGGTAATATATTATGATATATACATACATGTAGCATTACAAGTGTCACCTATAACCAACTGGATACTATGATAACCTATGGGTGATCATATTGCCAAGGTGATGCTAAGGAGTATCCTGCGATCACCCAGGTGATCATAGTGAAATATACAAATTTGTCACAGAAAAATAATCTCACTCGTTATTATTGTAAACCCTATATAAGTTAGTTCATCTAAAGTCACCTCTTGTTTGCATTTGAAAAAAAAATTGCATCACTATTTGTTTTGGCTGTGATTATAGTTTTTGAAGAGTACTTTATGACATTTATTCATTTATATAAATTGCACCTTAATTATTATTATTTAATTAAACAGTTTACAAAGGTATAAGCAAAAGAAAATATCAATTTAACGCCGAAGCAAACTTCATAATCGTTACGAGGATTTTCGTTCCCCTATTAAATAAAATGGAGGTTAACTTTAGCTAACCCAATATTTTCCACATAGTTTTCCCTAAAAAGGGTTTCAGGTTAATCTGACCCTAATAACTTTTGCCTCCTAGTTGCATTGTGTTTGAGCCTAGAGGTCGAATAATTAATTACATGCTGCTTTCGCAGACTCACGCCACGGAGTGACTCCGTAACTGTCCGAACCTTGCGCCTCGGACCACATAAATACTGGAAAGTCAACATTTTTGGTGTTCTGCTTATTAACATATTTTAGTAATCTGTTCTGGCAACTTTTTAAAACAAGTATGCTTTTTTGTGAATAAGTTTTGTATTATGAAATAACTTATTTTTGTGGTAAGACTAACATTATAATTTACGTTGTTTAAAAGTGAAGGATTTATCAAATAGGGATTTCAGCTTGCAGCGACCTATGTATCGTGCATCGCTGGTAAGAAAAAACAGCATGGTTCTAAAGTCTTCAGACATGGTTCAAAATTTTTACGAGATCCATGTTCCGAGCAGCAGCATCCAAAATAAGAATTCCCTTAATGATACCCGACCTCTGATGGAGATGGCATCATGGAAAGAAATAGAATAAAGATAATTAAAAAACTATGAACTCTGCACCAACTTGGGTTGTCAAGTTCGACTCGCACCATTTTAATAATTTACGCACAATTTTATTATCTTTCTGTAACGTTAAGTCATCCTTGCCATTCAGATCGGCTTCAGTTACAAGCTATTAGCAGTTTGATTTCCTGCCGAGTGTTAGGATTGCTCTATTTCACGGTCGGTAACTTAATATTGAAACTTACTATTGAATTAATTGAGTTAATTTAAGTATACCCTGAGTAATCCGACGGGGTAGCATTGGTGATGGTGCCGTTGTTAACTTCGTGATTGAAATAAGTTTTTTATTAGATTCCGGAAATCTTGTCATGATATTATTGAACATTTCATTTTTTTCGATATCTGATTATAATCGTAATTATAATTTGCTACCTACGTACTACGTAAACACATTTGATTTCAACATAATTAATTTTTAATTAGTAACAGAAATTCGAGTCAAAGCATATTGAGAAAACGTAAAAGCAAAACTCCAGTACAATTTGAGAGCTGGCTCCAACGTTGAAAATTAGGTTGACTAAAATATAGACATAGAAACGTCGTCGGTATAAAAAAGTTACTTATACAGTAAAGATTTTATTAGACTCGTGTACAGTAGAAAAACAAAAACGTGCTCTGACAATTTTATAATGCTGGAAGCTACTTAGATATAGCATATATATGTAGCATTCCAGCTTCGATGTTTTTTTCATTGTTATTTTAGCATACAAGGTTAGCCGTCGTTAAGCCAAGTCAGAAGCCTTTGGGCGGCCTAAAAATTCTGACACCAGGGCTGACCACTTGACTACACGAGAAGAAGAAGAAGACCACACAAGGAAATACTTAAACCCACAGAGTTAGAATTCCGTTACTCTCTAACTGTATGCTTCAATTCAACCCATCCCACAAGGTGTATTGTCTGACCGAACATAAGTACCTTAAGTAACATTTAAGTGTCACTTAATCCTACATTTCTTCAAAGTAGGTAATCAAAAAGACCTTCAGCTCCTAGAAATACTCGACGCCATTTTTTCCCATTTTCTTGAACAAATTAGTTTTACTACACTGTTTTTTCGCCGTTCCGTTTCACGGAGGTAGACAAAATGAAACCTGTCCAGGGTATAATAACAGATCAGTTTAATCTGCTGGCTGCCCAGCCGCCCAGTTGGGCGGGGGTTTCTGGGCCAGCATTAAGACGTGATCAATTATACGTGCGTCCTTCCCGCCCTGCGCTGTACGGTGTTTATTGAAGAATTTTAATGAGGAAAAATAGGGAAGTGCCGAGTGGTGAGAGATTACAATGGAGGAAATTAAATTTGAGTGAAAATTGAATGTGGTTATAATCTGAGACTGATATATTAAACGAACAAACCAAACGAGCTTTAGCGCTAAATACTATTTTACTAGACCTTAATGTTCTTTCAATTTAGGTCTAATTTTTTTTCATGTGAATGAATGACGTCACGAGCTAGTCGTAGTATTTGTCATGAGCATCCTCCATTGTTCTTTTAGTGGTTGCAGTGTATCATCGCCATCATCAGCTGGAAGTCGGCTACTGCATGGATGAACTTATGTTGCCTCATAGAGCATCACTTTTTTCTTTCTTGCATACAACGGCTTTCATCGTAGGTCCATCGAGCAGGGCCTGCCTACACAGCTGCTAATGGTTAGCTAATTAACTAACATCGCTAAATACGTCCTTCTAAGTACTAGTACTTACTACCTAAAACATTTGGAATTTTCACTGGTTGTGATGACCTTGTTATGTTGGCCGTCCATTGGAAGCTTAAATATGAAATTGAGTTTATTTTTATCCGTGATTTGTTGGTTGTTGTCACCTTATTTTTTGTCACTGAAAGAAAGAAAAGAAAAGAAAGAAAATACATTTATTTCAGGACATCACACAGCATTACATTCTAACATACAACATAAATAATATACTTAACAATAGAAAACATAATGCTACCGTATAAAATGTAATGTTGCGTGACGTCATGATAAAGGTCCCGACTCAGCATGTAATCAAGGTCCTAAGACCCCAATAACTGATTTTCAGTCGGAACCCATCATCATGACATCACGAACTCCAGGACAAACAATATAATATTTAAACAAAATAAATTATAATACATATACAAAAAATAAAATACACAGAAAAACAATATTTATACGCTGTGCCTATTTTAGCAGACCACGGAAGAGTTAGTACGGTAACTTTGTGTCACTCACTGTCAATGTCACGATAATTGATGCAATGACAGTGACACACACATTATACTGCCATTATTCTGCTCGTGCCACGTACACCAAGACATATTTTTCCGTATTTCCATATTCGTGATACAATTAAGCTCATATAACAGCCCATAACACGTAATTCCTAAAATTCCTTCAATTCAGTGCCCGTGGTCCTCGCATACAAACTTAAAACTTCCGGATCTACAAAAACCAATTAAATACTACAATTCAAAAATACGAACAGTGATACTTACCTTATTAGAGATATACTATAGTTTACATGATTTACTAGAGACTACACAATTATGTTGACGTGAAAAGAGAAAATAGAAGAAGCTTGAAGCACACCTATACAGCTAAAACAATGGCCACAATCTTAGCGTTGAAGTGAAATGCAATTGAAAAATGGATAGGTATTCTAAATTAAATGAAACCAAAGAGTAACCAGAGGGGGCCTACCACTTACTATGCCTTGCTTAAAAGGTCCGGCAGTGAACGGACTTCCACCCAATCAAGCGGAGCATAACTTGAACGTAAGTATACCAAACTACAAATACATAATACCCTACCCTACTGAGCCCATTTATATATACGTAACACCCGATGAACACCATGAAAGCCGACCCATAATTACCTATTCATATTTAAAGAAAGTTTTACTATTATTACCTTATTCATACATTTACTCTTATATTTAAATTAAAGAAATAATAGTTAATCATTCCATATTCATATTATTATTATTATATATATATATTATTTTTTTTATTTTTTATGCCATTTGGTCATACATCAGGTGCCACTTTAAACGTCTACCAAATGCTTGCACTGTTTTCAGGCTTCGCAATGGTGGTGGAATTACGTTCCATACCCGGCTAGCAGCAAGCCTGAAACTTCCCAGAAAGGATGCTGTCCTGTGGCGAGGCGTCCGGAGGACAAATACTGATGACCTGGCTTCATACCTACGGTGTTCCTGCGCCCAAATTAATTTTTTGAACAAATACTCTGGCTGCTGGTTTTTTATGACACCGAAAAGTAAAGTTGCAAAGTGTAGCTGCCTGCGAGCATTCATTTTCATTAAATTTGCCTGATTAAGGAATGGAGTCACATGTGCCCGAGCAGGAACCTTGAAACAAAATCGGGCACAGGCATTCTGAACTCTTTGGATCAAACGCTCTGTACGTGACAATAGGCATGGACCATAGACAACATCAGCATAGTTAAGCTTTGAATGTATCAGAGATTCGCAAAGTGTCAGCCTGAGATCCTCACTAAGGTATGGTCTAGCTCTATAGAGCACCTTTAATCGATACAAACAGTTTCGCACAGCTTCTTGCACATGGTGCTCAAAATGCAGTTGACTATCCATCAGCAGTCCTAAATTACGAGCTTCTGTGACATGATCAATTTTCTTATTAAGGATGGATACTTGAGGGTTGTGGTACAAAATATCTACTACCTGCTTCTTGGACCCCATTACCATAAATTTTGATTTGGTTGGGTTTAGTACCATGCAGTTAGTTTCAGACCACAAAGCCAACCGATCTAGATCCTGATTAATATTCCTCACGGCTTGACTTGTGTCTTCCGGGCGGAAATGCAAATAAACTTGTAGATCGTCAGCATAAATGTGATATTGACAATTGCTTATACATTTTATTATGTCTGCACTATACAGAATGAAAAGAATTGGCCCGAAAATTGAGCCCTGTGGGACGCCTCTGAGATTGTACCTGCAAGAAGAAGAAGCCGTTTTACCATCAGGACCAGTGATTTCAACAATTTGAGACCTTAAATACAAGTAGCTATGGAACCACTTAACTGTATTAGCGCTAAAACCATAATAAGACTAACAAGAGAGGAACATTGATTGCATCAAACGCACGCGAAAATTCCAGCAGAACAAGGATTGTCCCCATACCCCGGTCTTGAGCTGCAAGTATACTATCAACCACATCAAGCAGTGCAGTTGCAGTACTATGTTTCTTGCGAAACCCGGATTGGGCTTCTGGCAAGATTTCTTCAGCTTCAAGGTATTTCATCAACTGGTAACACACAATTTTTTCTAGTACTTTTGACATACATGGCAATATACTTATAGGGCGAAGATCACCTATTGAAGCGACACTTGGTTTTTTTGGTATTGGTCTTATAAGTGATACTTTCCATAAATCTGGAAATGTAGAAGATGAAATAGACAAATTTATCAATTTCGTTATGAAAGGTAGTGTATCGGGTAAAGTTAGTGTTATCATTTGCAATGTAATCTGATCAATACCCTCAGCATTTGATGACAGTTTCTTTATTACATTTGCAATAACATCCTCACCGACAGATTCTAGATTAAACTCTGATGTATTGAATCTATGGTATTCAAAAAAGGTTAGATTTGAGATTGGTACATTTTCATTCCCAGGTAAATTAAGAAAGTGTGAATTTATTAAGTTAGCATTACTACAGAAAGAGGGGATTTCAAAACTATTTTTGCTATCAGGTATAATTGTAGATTTTAAATTTTTCCACAATTTTTTTTTCACTGCGTGAGATTTTACCATATAGAGACAGCCTCAAACCTCAAAGAGTCTTCTATAAATCAAGGCAGAACGTCAAAACGGCAAAGGAATTAATTTTAACTGACGCGTCACGAACATGCGCTGCGTGACATGACAGGATAAGGAAATACCTCACGAGCTCAACGGCTCAGAAGACTCAGAAAGCCGAAAAATATAAATAAACACTTTGACGTACATTCACAAGGAAATACTCCTGTTCAAACGAGCATAATGATCAGTTCAAATAAGTACGTGTGGTTAAAATTACTTTCCTTCAATAAAACCTTGCATAGCCTTACAACCATACATATATGTATATGATAGCCACCGTTAGACACTGAGCCATAGTTTCAAGAACAAAGGGACCTTTTTAAGGATCTGGCTTTTGTCAATAAAGTTTTTCATACGCATTCTAATAGACGATTATGTAAAAAGTTAACTAACGACTAAGGTTTTCCAATCGCAAATTTTCTTTATGTTTAGATTCAGATCAGATTCAGATTCAGGTCAGCGTTTGTAATTATCTAAACTCAGCAAGATAATTATCTATTATGTATTATCATTTTATTATAATTATCTACTTTATGTAGCTAACAGTTTAGGTTTTATGCGTTTTTTAGTACTTTCTAGATTTTAGATCAGTTCTATAATCATCGCAATGGGTTTTAACAAAACGGTTCTAAATTTCTTTTTGTTAAAATAACTGTAATAACCCAAATACGGTATCTATAAAGAAAGGTTAAATTAAGGTGAGGATAAAATGTTTTTACCTTCCAATCCAGAATTCTGAGGTACAAACTTATTCTTCTAAGGATAGGCAAGGAAAACATAAGGTACACTTGGGGAGGAAGACATTTTGTTCTCATTGTTGTGAGAGACTATTAGGGATAAAAGAAAGTAGCCGAACTTTACGATTATTTTATAGCGCGTTGACAGTAGAAGTTTTTACGGCAGTTTTTAGCAACACCGTAAAATGTTATGTAATTGCAATATACGTCAAAAGTGATATCGGTAAAATGTTGATGATGGAGATAAAACATTGATGAGGGATAAGTACATTTTACAAAACCTGCTGCGTAGCAGGCTAGTAATACTACTGTTTAATAATGTATCGGGAAATACAAAAAGAATAAACATACAAGGCACGGTTGTGGTAGAGGGGAGCTTATTTAAAATTATATTAAATTACTTAATTTATACCCAAAAACTTTAGTGGTATATGATCAAATGGTACCCATTAGCATAGATAGCACTTAGCAGAAGAGACAATAAATATTAATAAAAAAATCTTAGATTTCCTTAACCTTCCTAATATAGTACCCATATCACAGATTATAGCGTATATCTACCATTCATGTAGTCGTTAGTGCCTTTGCTTTGAATGAAAGCGTTCGAACTGGAGCGCAATAGAAGTTCCTTTACTCTGTGGTTATTACAATCGATTAAAGCCAACCACTTCTCGCTGTATTTTATGCATTGCCAAAGAAGTTATTTAGCGACTTAAATCTAGATTATATTTTAAAAGGTTGCTCCGGGCACAAAATATCTCGGACGCATGTTGAAATTTATTTATTTTTAAATTATTATCTAGACGGTCTGTGTGCAGATGTGGCAGTAGCAGCCATGTTAAATTAAATTATACACAGAGCGTGACTAAAATATCAAAGTTTTAATAGAAAATTCTCATATTGTTGCTTTATGTTCTTACACGTGTATTAAAGTTTTAAATTCGGTATGCTTTTGCGATGAGTGGCAATACGTAAGTAAATTGAGTAGGTACCTCAGGAACTCAGTATGTGACCCATTTTGGTGTTGCCTACTTATTTAACGGAAAATTTAGTCTATGGTCTATTTTGCCCATTTTATTATACGCGTAGATGAAGAAGAACTAAGTAGGTATACGGATTTTATAATTCAGAAATCGTTTTCGTTAATGGTGTTTTACAAAATAAATTAACCACAGTCAGATGGGCGAGAACAGTGTTTTTTTTAATGATAGATTACCTCAGTTTTTCACACATTAATATGATGTTGACTCGTTATTTCATAAATGAACACACTTTTTATGAAGGCTGTAAAAATGAAGCCAATTTTGTGAAATAACACACCCGAGGGTATGTGACGCGCCTGATGTTTGTCGAGTGCCTTAGTTAATTAATACATGAACAGATTTTATTTAGCGAAAAACTCAATTTCGTCGGCAAACATAACGCCTGCCACTCCACGTGATCGACTTCAAGTTATTTCGCCTCCATGATTTATTGCTACGATCGGCATCTCTAAATAAACATCATTAATCATTTTCAATTAATTTTATCGTACTATATAAAGTAAAAAAACAATTAGTTCTTAAATAAACGTGAATTAGGTTGAAAATCACAAGCGTGATACAATGCGCAGTTTATTACTACAAGGTTATTTTAAATACAGTCCGTTACTCCTGTATCTTAAAAAATTATTTTTTAATCAATTTTATACTATTATGGGTACTAAAACAGGAATCAATTTCGATCCAAAACGAATCAATTGTACTAAAATCTCCGCAGCGAAATATATTAGTGTTTATTTTACTGCACACGTTTATACTCGATCGGGTGGAGTTTTATAGCTGTTTATGCATCGCTTTTACGTTTCCCTTCAAACACATTCCCAACGATTGAACATAAAACGTCTCGCTGTCAGAAAGACTCGACGAATGTGGGAAGAAATTTCCCACGTGTGGAAATGTGGCGAGATTTGCACAAGTGACGGCCCTCGGGACCACGGTGGCTGGTTTACATTGGCACAGTAAAATACTGGTGCAAATATAGCTGGAACACTCGTGCTGCCATGTCTGTTTGATTTGAGATAGTTCAATGTAAAAGTCTAGAGGAATAAGGTCGAACTATACTTAAAAGCAAATACTAATTTAATACTTATCTAATATTATAAAACGCAATGCAAAAGTTGGTAACCACTGCACGCTAAACGGGTTTTGATTTTAGATGAAATTTGGTGTGTTGATATTTTTGGAGCGAGTAGGTACCTATGTGACATTTTGTATCAAAAATTACGCCTTAGAAGTTGCAGAGTTCTGCTTTATTTGCAATAAACAATAACTGGAGTATTTAGTGATGAAGTACCTATTTTTGGTGCTGATTCTCGAAATTTACTAACCGCGAGTGAAAAGTAATTTTGTATTCGTTTCCCGATGTTAGATGTCATTTTTCTGTAAATAATAATAATACACGTTATATTCTGCTGCTGGCTTTCTGGATTTCAAGTAACTATACGAGTTTTTTTTTTTTGTAATTATAATGATTGTATACCTACCAATGAAATCCCAGCAACTCTCTCAATTTAAACGAGCCCAAACGAATTCAGGGAGGCAAGGCAATCCAATAAGACAATGTGCGTGCGTGTAGTGCAAGAACATTAAACCTTATTGATGGGGATAGCCAAATTATCTCAAACCTTATATACTACACCATGAAGTCTACTGAGGTTAGTGTTAAGTTCACTATACTTTATCTATGAGACTACGTATAATTATAATTTTATTTCTCTTTATCGAGTTTGAAATGGGTATGGATTTAGGGACATTAGAACAGTACTTATTCTACTGTTATGCAGTATTGGTAAGGGGTTAAACTGGTTATCTACTTATTAATTATTACAGTGCCGTTACTTTGTTCCACTACTATTTTGTTTACTGGTTTGACAATAATTTTGGAACAGATATGTTCTTGAGTGGAAAACATAGCTTTATAAATAAACTAGCTAGCCCGCTCTGGCTTCGCACTAGTTTTACGTCTTATCCTAGTCTAAAGGAAGAGAAAAGGAGGAGAGAAAAATATAAGGGAAAAGGATGGAGGAATGAAACGGTGAATGCCATAATTCAATGAACCTTTTTGGACGTCTGTTTTCTAATCCTACATGTCAATATCACCTGATATGAAACGCGGCTCTCGTGTTCCATATTCCCATAGGATTAGATCTGATGCATATTCCAGATTAATGCGTAGGTACTATTCAAATGTTGACCGTTATAAATATTTATGAATTCTTTTGTTGATACAGTTAAAAGATATTAAAATGAAACAGGATTTGGATTAAAATGGTATTACTTTTCTATGATTTTTAAAAATGTACATTCGGAATAAAAAATTATATCGCGTAAAAGTTGAGGGACTTTGTCAAAATTACGTCTCAATTCCTTTCAAAATATTATGTGTAAACATCTCTTTATACCTATTTAACGCAAGCCAACATCAAGAGCAAAAGCATCGAAAGTATTGTTTCTAGCAACTCCTAGAGGACTCTTTGAAACGATACTTTTTGGTGAAAACCTAATTGCGCAAAGAAGACACAGAGTACCTACCTACCTACATTATACAGTAGAGCACCTCTTGAAAAATCTTCGAAAAGGGATAACATAGATTTGTTAGCACGTACTAATCTGTGGCGTAATGTTTTTAGAACTCACCTGGTGAACCCTCAAGTGAAGAATTTATTCCCAAATATTATTTATTATCTTGCTTTTTATAATCTGTTTACACATCTATGCTGGCAATGCTGACAAAAACTAAAACCAGCAATGAGAACTATAAAAAGTGGTAGATTAGATTGGGTTTAAATTGTTTCAAGTGAATTCTGGGCTAGTGTTATAGTCCCAGAAACACAACGAGTTTCTGTACTGTAACCTTTATAGACTATTTACCACGTCGTCGGTCGTACGGGCAGACCCGCTTTGATTAAACCCTTTCTTCGTCACTCTAGACGCTCGTTTCACTCTTCTTATCAACTTTACACTGCCAAAAGACCTTATAAAACATTTCCTCGCGGTTGGTGCTATTCTACTTTTCAAGATTAGTCCTTAAAGTTTTGGAGATAATCTCTGAAGCTCCCAAGATGATGTTATTATTAAAAAAATATGGTAAGGGACTTGAATAAATTTTCTGCAGGCTTTATAGCTCGTTTATTAAAATTTATACTGTAATTTGTCATAATAAGCAAAGGGCTTTGGAGGTTTGTTTTAGACGACAGCTTTGATTGCAAAATCTTAATGTTAACCCATTATTTATATTCTACACAAAGACATCTAGTGATTATACTCGCCACCTACCTAGGTTTTCAACGGGAACTCTTTTCCGGGATATAAAATTTCCTATCTTACTGGCAGTGTAATCAATCCATGCGCTAAACTTTCTTTTTTTCATGTAATCCACACATAGACATACAAACAGGTAGTAAGCCCGCTTCTCACCCAAAATCACAGTTCTGAAGGAACGCACCTGCCCGCAGTTACACTTTAGCTCTTGCCATACCATTATTCCAACAATTCATTCATGTTTACATCTCAAAGTAGATATTTTTCTTCTTCAGAAAAGTGAATTATTTGGTTCAGTATTTGGTCTATGACGTAGAAAACGTATTTCAATTGTTTTACGATGTGTCTCGCACCCAAGATCGTGCCACAAAATCAGACAAAGCGTAATATTATGCACTATCAATCATCGCAACGTTACATGATATCCTTCCAGGCGGATGAATTACCATTTCCTATCCATACGCGTTATTATTATCTATCTCTCTGTTAGGTTCCTGCAAAAATGATTTAAATGATTTCACCAAAACATTAAGCTATTATATATTGTATTGAATAAGTTGAACTATATTGTGTCAGATTCTACTGAAAATTGAAATTCTCATTTACAAAATACATAACACAACATTTTAATACATCGATACAGTTGCTTATTATTAAATCAGGCTATTAAAAAGAATCTCTTATTAGTACACTGGATTCAACATGAAAATGGTAAAAAACAACTTTGTGATTAAATAAATGGAAAGGACAGCTCTGACGGTGACTTCGTACAAAACTTGTGTATAAGAGACTACCTCATTGAACAGAAATCAAATCCGCCTATATTTTTCGTGTTTTTGCCCGAAGGTAAGGTTTGGGAGTGTAGGTAACTTTCTAACTCCCCCGAGTAAACCAACCGTTCCGTTGTGAATTGCCGACTTTTTTGGGTTCTTTTCTTCCCACAAAGAAAGTCAGATTCATTTAACGAACGGCCTTTTAAGAGCAACTTCTTTGAAGCTTATTAAAGTATCGTTTGGGCGGATTAGAACTCCCGGGACAGGGATAACATTGTTGCATTATACATGGATTAATACCCAATGAGAATGTAAAATAAATCTTAAGTGAATTGTGCAGGGACATTTTAAGAAATGTTGCTTTTTTTCTGATTCGAAAACTAACCAGTTGGTGTTTTACCTACCATTCTATAATAGAGAGACAAGTAAAATATTTCTCTTACATACCATAACTCTGTGTATAAGCTTTATTTCAAATACCGAATTTTTTAACTCCAAACGATCATAAAGCAACCGAGCGAGTCGATTAAATTCGAATGAAATGTCGTTATTAGGTCGGCTCCATTGATCCGATTTATAATCCTCAGTCCGAAGAGTGTAGGCAAAGTGAAAATTGGATTGAAGTCGGTGTTACCTGGCCGCAATCGCGACGTCTAGATTCGATTCCCAACCTCCCTCAATGGAAATTGGATTTGCAGTTCTGCAGAGCTGTGCATTATGTGCGCTGTGGATACTTTCAAATCATCAGTGGCCGGCGACGAGATAATATTTATGGCGTCTCTTGCAGTTGACTATTTTACTTCATCTATCTATTTTAGTATTAGTAGTACTTATTTCATTCACGCGGAGTGTAGTTTAATATGATTTCTCAACGTATATTTTATTTGTACTTGTGCATTTTAAATTTTGCACGAAAGCAACTTAGTCAAGTCCAGGCCATGTAAAAAATTGTTTTGTGGAAAAATATACTTAGAATTTTTTGTAGGTTCTCGGTTCATTGTGAAGTACTTAAGTAAATAAAATATGTGGCCTAAAGCTAGCTGCATAAGGAGAGATAAATTATACAATTTCTAATTTCAAAAAATTTTGTATTAAGTACTCGCTTATTTATCTTTTCAGACTCATTAGAGCAACTCTAGTTAAGATAAAAGTTACATTATTATGTGCTGTACTGTATCTCTCACAAATACCAAAACAAGTTTCTCTCTCTGTAGATATATTATCTCATTATTCAAGCAATAACTTCGGCGGTTGATAGGTTCATGTAAAATTATTGAGGATATTTCAATATTTTGCGCGAATATGGCACGCGTCAATCACGCGACACATGCGGGCGACACACTCAAAATCATCGCGTCGAGATCACACAAAAATATTAAACGTCATATTAATACTAGGATATGCCCCGAGTTCAATTTATGGACTCCATTTTTTTTGTATCATACTGAGTAAGCAAACTTAAGTGGCAGTGGGTTGGCTGGTTACATTGGCTGCAGAACCGACGTCTGCTGGGGTGGATGTGATGATTTGTTGAATGGAGACCGCATCTTGGAAAACGTAGAGGAGTCTCCATCTTGACTATGAATTTCAGTGACTATGCAGAGCGCGGATTTAGTGGCTGCTAGAGGCATACCGATATGAGAAGAATCGAAGGTCAGGATCAGTGGAGTGCGTTAGGAGTGGCAAGTTCAGCATATAATAACGCCGATGATAAAGTTTTTAGGTTGATCCAATCTTTTTGACTATTTTTGTGAGGTCGAAATTCTCATCCGTAATTCAAAGGAATGACTTTCATGAAAATATCTTACTAATGCTTGAATTAGTAATGAAATATAAGGGAACCATTTTCTGTATGTTTGTTTTGGGTTTTGTACATAGGTAGGTACATATTTTATGAACGCAGATAACACTCGCTTATTCAATGATATTCTTATCAAAAGACCACTTATCAAAAGACGCAGTTTAGGCCGGCCCCCAACTAGTTACTGACTATCCGGTTATGACCGCGAGGAGCCGATGGATGCAGGAGACAAGCAGCTGCTTAAAGTGCTGTTATACTCAGCAGATGACGTCGATGGTGTTGATGATTCTGTGATACAATAGATACCTAATTAGTAATTGATCCAGATATAAAAATAATATAATAGTAGAAAAGTAGGTAGTAAAATAGCAGCAGTTTACAAAATGCCAATCAGATTTAGTGACAAAAACTTTTATTTAAAATATTATAATTATGTAATAAGTATTATACTGTAAAAAAAGATCGTGAGATTTAGAAGAAAAAAGCCTAATCTAGTTTTCAACCCCTTCAGGCCTTATAGAACCTTAGTAATCTAAAGAGGGTAGCTAAAATAAATATAAGGGGCAGGTACAAAAATTATTCTACCTTTGACTTCAAAGCTCAACAAGTATCTAAAAAAATATCCAAGGGAAGTTCTAAATTATCTACCCAGAAATATATTCCAAATCGTCTTTGATAATATAACTCAGTATTTTACCATCGTAAAAACATTACATCAAATATTTATAGATTTTTTTATGCCTTCTATCATCAAGTCTAGCAATGCGCTCTTTGACACACCGAGACATAGAAAAAAACACCTATGTTCATCGCGCAATATGTTTGTCCTAGAATGAGGTCTCATCCGGTTCAAACGAAAAATAGCCCGAACTTGAAAAAAATTTAGTAATCGTGTCTAGAGAGTTACTAGTTAGTGTCCAGTGTATTCATTTGGCATAATACTTCGCCAACACGCAATAAATGCCGCTTGATAATCTTGCGTTATGCAGAAATAAAATCGTAAAATAGCCCGAATTATTCCGTTGTATGGGATGAGGCATCTGTACTGTAGGTATTATATTACCTGGGGTCCTAGGTAAGAATCGAGCCCACACACTACAGTTCAGAAGACAGAGCTACTATCAACTAAACTATCAGGCCAGTTTTCTATGGCATCGAAAATAGAGCCACGCTACGCCTGGATTGAAACGTCTCTAAAAACCTTTGTTGAGTCGCGGCTTTACTCGTGACTCAGCGAAGTTGTCGGCAGGAGAGACAGGAAAGATCATCAATTTGGTCGTTAATAACAATCCCAGTATGACATATGAATCAACATTATAATTCCTTTTAGGTATTTGTAAATCAATTTTGTTCGCTGAAGTTATACGAACGCGAAGTCAATGACAGGGCTAATAATTTCGTCTTTGTAATCAAGCGAATGAAGCTAATAAAAGCAGTTCAAAATTAAAGCATTTCCAATCATAGATCGTAGGCGAAACACACATTTGTAATTAGTTTCAGACTGGAGCTTCAGCTTTGGATCCGTTGATTGACTAAAGAACAGGGGCAAAATAAGGGATTTATTTGGGGTTGAAGTAGAAAATAGTTTAGTTTGCACTTGTCGTTTGAGAAGTAAGTATAAGTTGTTAAAGTTATCACCGAATTAAATGAGGAAAGATTTGTTATTATTAATAGTAGATAATTATATACGTTTTTAATGAAGTAGTTTTGATTAAATTAAATTATTTATAAAATATAGCTCATCTAAGTAAAACTTTTAAGAAGTTATAAATATCGCAAATATGAAACTGTAACGCATTATTATAAATACATTTTTGTTTCCTTATCCTCTTAATCCATCCATCATATTTTCGATGCCATAGAAGACGGGCCCGATAGCTCAGTTGGTAGTACCCCTGCCTTCTGAAGGGCTGTGGGTTCGATTCCTACCCAGGACAAACATTTGTGTGATGAACATAGATGTTTGTTCTGCGTCTGGGTGTTATATTGTATTCTATGTATGTATTTACAAACAAAAAAGTATATAAGTATTATATCCGTTATCTGGTTCCCATAGTACAAGCTATGCTTAGTTTGGGGCTAGATGGCGATGTGTGAAATGTTCACACATATTTATTATTATTTATTTATCATATATTAGATATGGTTAATAGCTTAGTGCTAGCGATAACTGTATCTACGGATACTGACAGAGCTATCATTTATCTCTCACCTTAAAGATGTTTTGTGACATTTACTTCATGAAATTGGATGCAGGAGGCAAGCAGCCGCTCAACTGCTGCTTCTTGGGGGAGGCCTATGTTTGGACGTCTTCAGGCTGTTTACGATGATGGTGACTTTATCAAAATAATGAGCGTCAAACAGTCTTAAAAGGCCGAACAAGTTGTTTTTTGATCATCCACTTGGATAAATGGTTAAAAATTTGTAATGAAAAGAACAAAAAGTTTTCACAACAATAATGACATAATGGTCAACAGATCAATTAAATCATTGATTGAATGATTGGTTTTGGGGAAGTGGTCCAGCTATATTTTCCCCACCATGTGTAAAATTGCGTCTCAGCCTAGATCTCGTGTTCCATCGCAATTATAAATCTATCTAATTGGACCAAGAGTTTATATTAAGTTTAAAAATAGAAGATCATCTTTTAAGAGTTCCATGGTCCAATTCATAAAACAACAATCCTTGCTAATTTATCATTAGATGTTTTGTTTGCTTTTAAGTGACCTTTGGTGACCTTTACCATTATATTTACGTATTAAAATTTTGATACCTGTTTTAAGACTAATTGCAGACTTACAAGCGAAGATGTCTTGTTGTGTCTACGCTCAATTGATACCTTCATTGTTGTGACATGAACACGACTGTCTCATCAGACTATTCAATTACATACAGGATTGAAAGCATCAATTAGTAAGCAATAGATGCTTAGATCTTAACATGCCTTTTGCTTTACAGATACCTAACTTTGAAAACCTAATGTTGTGTTGTTGATTAGCTTAGATGTCATATTATATTCCTTATCATATTATATTAATTTTTTAGCTTATATTTTCCAGCAGCTGCGCCCGCAATTTGCTCTACGTTAACCCTTATGTAGCTTACATTATAATGTCTTTTTCCTAAACTGAGAAATAAAACACATCTATTAGGCAAGTTTCCTTCGAAACCGTTCCGAAAATAGTCAATTCCATCATAATAATACACACTACACGTCAACACTCGCATGCAACTGTTCATAAATTAAAATCAAATAAAATTTGTAATATTGGGATAGAGATTGCTTACTCTATTACGTATATACGAGCTTTATTATTAATCCACGGTTAGCCACTTACTCCTAATTTTTCTCTTATAACTATCGTACTGGTTACCTTACATAACGGCAAGTCTATTTTACAAATCATGATACAATCCAATACGCAAATAGCTCATCAATAAAGCCATACAATTATTCACTGAAGTCATATATTGGCATTATTAATAGCATTTCTCCCATTTTAATATCATAAAGTGGAATTGATATTAATCTCCTACATTCGAACTCTCTATTCGTAAAATTTTATTGGTCGTGGCAGGATAATTTTAATGATAGCTATTGAAAGTGCGTTTGGAACAGCAAATGTACTTACATATAAAGCTTTTAAGCAAATGAAAGCCATATATTACTGAATAACACACTCGTAACCTGATATGGTTACTCAGAAAATTGCCTCGCACAATGTAATAGTGATAAGCATCAGTCATATTATAATGAGTTAGGTTTATGCACTTTTAGCTAATTCATTTTGTTTGCAAAACGCTGTTGTTAGCGCTTAACTATATTAATGCGACGCACTACCGGAACGTCATCAGTTAATGTTATTGTGCGGCAGCCAACTCAGTGATTTAAATGTTAATTTTATTGAAATGTTACTGCGCTATGGTATTACTGGAATTGCAATACATTCGCGATTCTCTTTTGTTTTTGCTTATGCCCGGATATTATATAAATGCCTTTCATCGTCATCATGCTGTCTCATCTAGGGTTCCGTGATCACCCCACTGGTGTAAATATTTGAGTTGCAAATTATTCTTTGGAGAATTGCTGTTGGAGAAAATGATGACTTCAAAAATAGAATGCACTGGAACTGTATTGAAGAATGGAAACTAAGAAGATTATTAGTATTTAATTTTTACCACATTAGCAGTTTTAAATATTTAGAACATTCCTGATTAGGTCATGCCTTATAATAACTATTAACTTTTTTTTTTCATAAAAAGTCCATTAATTCTCGGGTATTGTCTAACAAGTCGAGCGAATGTTTTATTTCCAACAAGTTCTGAGATTTTAAAGATTAGATTTTGGTTGTTTACAGAAACCTTACGAAATCTTGTGAAGACATCAAGAAATAATGTGCCTAAAATTAAAGGCCAGGCTTTGACCTTCCTTAAAGCTCTTACACCACTGATCTTATGCCCCAATGGGCTTTTGTACTGTTTTCTTCAAAGATGGATAAACTGAGGGATAGCGGTCTTGTCGTTGTTAAATTTTCTTTCGGTATTTAATAAATAAAATTGCGTCCTCGGTCGTTAGGTTCGTTGGATTCCTACAAAACATCGCGAGCACATCGATCAAGCTGTCTTATTGTATAGACGGGGGTCGTTTCAGTATAAGTATGGATGGATTTTTTATTATGCGAGATGCCATTAAATCTTCAGGCTTGTAATGAATTACGAACGTTTTTGTTGTGATATTAAAATGGAATGAGTTAGCAATAGGAGTAGAAAACTAGGTCACATGATAGCCTCTGTGGTGTGATGGTTGACCAGGTAGGTTCATAGGATGGAAGTTGCGGGTTCAATCTCCGCGACTGGACAAATATTATAGTGCACAGAAAAAGGCACAAATAGCACTAGTTCCGTATCTGGGTATTGTGGGACCATGGTGCTCGTTGCTCCTGGATCTCTAGATACAGGGAATCCTAGTAAAGGCCCCGGATATGTATGGGATAGTTAAGCATCATCTACAGCTAGGTATAGAAGATTCGCTCCAAAAAAGTAATTGTAAATTGTAGATACCGAATTTTGGATTGATAGTTCTGTAATATCTGAGTGGATTTAAGTGAAACTTGGCACTTGACTGGTAATTAAAGGTCCTAAAAAGGATTCTATCGACAAAAGTATCGTGGGCGCAGCCTAATTTGAAATATTTAACAAAACTGAACAAAGAACGAAAAAACGAGAAGTTGCTACGCGTTTATTTACAAAGTATTTTTAAAGTATGCGAAATTAATAGCAATCAACCCTACGCCCCAACTTTGTTGCGTTTTTATGCGATATAGCAAACAAAAGGTCGTAGTTATTTTACGATATTACTTTGAAACTTTGAGTTGTTGGTTTGTCCGACAAGAAAGTTTAGTTCGTTAAGTAGGCACATTAGGGGGGAACAGGAAAACATTAAGGCGTGTCTTCGACAGTGGCTCGACGCCAGACGCTATTAAAATATGCTAACCAATTGGACGCACAGACTTCATTCCATTTCGGTCGTGGAATAAATAAATATTGGAGAACCGATCTTCGTCAGCACAAAACAATGAACTATGTCTTAAGACACGGTGTAGGTTACTAGTGTTTGGGAAGTTAGGCCCGTGGATCGTACAAATAATACAATGCTTTGTTCGGTATAAGAGAATCTTATATTGCTCAGGATATAGATACTTATACGTAGTCAATAGTTTTGATTAATATACGATGTAAACAGATTAATCTTAAAGAGGTAAAATAATAGCCAGCATCGGCATTAAGAGCAAAAACGGAAGGAGACATAGACACAAGTGACAGTGACATTAACGTTAGTCTATTATAATACACAGAGTAACTATACGAGTGTTGCTACTTGCATTCAGTAAAAATCCTACATAATCAACACTTCCCCTTAGGATTTTTAAGCTTTAAATGCAACTCTACAATTTAAATTACAATCATGCTCTACATTGCATGCGCAACATTTGTCTCTACATATAAAAACTTTACAATCAGACTCTATGAACTCTACTCAATACACATATAAAAAGTAATAGCATGAAACATTTGTCACAGGTAGGTACTGTAATGACCCCCCCTCTATCCCCCCTACTTTCTACCCCCTCTATATTCATCTAATTATTATAGTTGCATCTTTAATTTACCGAACCTAAAGATCTAAGTTTAAATAAACTATAAAATGAATTAAATAACGCTAGGAAATCTAATACCGTTGGAAAGAACCTAAAATTAACCTAAGCTTGTTGTATGTTCTAGATTTGTTATGGCCAAGTGATCGTCTCCTAATAGTGGTAGAACCCGTACGTTGTGATAATGTAGTAATCCAAATCCTTTTAAAGTAATGAGACAATTCCTAACTGACGCCGACTCAATACGAGATTAATTTAGTAGAATGTAATTTCTTTATTTTACTAAGCTTTGCAATCTGAACCTATGATGAGCGCTAATCCTATATTTGCTGGAAATATCGAAAACGTAGATTGCCCCAAAACAACTCACATTAACCTAATAAGTAGTACTAAGGCTTCACGTAAATGTTGTAATAAGTCATACATTCTGAAGTTAAGTTTGTTTAAATTAGCGAAGTCATGATAATCTATCTGCTTATCATAACATTCGGTTACGGAGCACCTCCCCGCTCCATAACTGTGAGCTTCGACACCTGACGGGACAGCCCTCCACTATGTTGTGTATGAAATTGCCTCCACTTGAGGTTTTCAAGACACTGTTGGGGAAATTGATTTTACTATTTGTTACTATTCATTCCAGGTCAGTATGTCTAGTTTTGTCTTCAAAACACTAAGGACAGAGAGGACATGATCTTTTAGCAAGCCCTAACAACATACGTCCTCAATACATTCAAGGGAACTCTACGTTAATTTGTTAGCAAAGCAAAACCTCATACTTATCCTTCATCACCTAATGTGAGACCATTGTGAGTCTATCAAATACGTACTAAATTCAGTATATGAGAGACCCTAAAGTTAGCCTTCCAGCTGAACTTCCCCCCCTGTCTCATCTCATACAGCCCAAAGTCTAAAGCCTTCCTAAATTTCCGCCATAAAAATTGCCGATATTACTCTAGCTTCAATTATCACGTTTTAGTCAATGTACCAGTTTTAACTATCAAACGATTTTCCTAAAGAATTATACCTACTAACGTTTTGTTATAAAATAAATTTTATGTTTTTATTGAAAGTTCATTTGAACAGTGTCAGACCTGAATTTCAACAAACTGAACCATATTCATAGAATTGAGATAAATAGATATTGATAATTAAGCTTTACGAGAATGATCCCAATCTAAAATAAATTCTGCGTCATTTCTTTACCTATCTTGAACCTTATAGATCGATATTTGATATCCTAAGTCTCGTTCCGTTAACTTTTACGCACCTAACGCAACATAATCAACCCTACTTATTTTGAAGCTAATAGAGTGAAATTAAACTTAATTCAGGAAGATGCTATTATACTTGCAAATGCATTCATTCGAAACCTAGTTTCCCAACTGTTACATAACTAACGCAACTAATCCATTACCTGTTTTGAACTAACAGAACGATATTCAATTACATACGCTTGATTAGGACTTTTCCTTCAGGATCCGATTAGAGAAAATCCTACCTACTTCTCTCAAACCTATTTTTTATCTTGTATGCGGACCGAAGTCTCATAAGTGCATAGAAGACAAAACCCTATTGTGTGGGACAGTTCAGTTTGATTTACATTTAGGATCCGGGTATCGTATACACGAAGACGGGTCAGCTAATCTTTTCAGCCCTCCTTTCAGCCAGAATGCAAACCAAACCAAAAAGGTGGATCCAGATCCTATAACGGAGGCAAAATCTGCTGCAGGTCTCCACAGAACACGCGATCTGCCCTAACGCAAAAGTAGGAGGAAAACAAGCTTCGTATATCACATGTTTCAACTTGTTTCTGACTGGGGTTTCTGGAACCAAGGATTCTTCCTCAGAACCAGAATTACTTGAGAGGACGACTCTAACTTGAAGTTACCCGAAAATCTCATGAGCACTGCCACAGGTATCATGTAATGACCCCCGCGGCTGCTTAACGAATGAACCCTTTGACAGCTCCGCAGCTCTGTTTTATAGTTTCCCCTGGTTTCATTATGTAGTGCGCGCGCCGAAATGGTCAAAATCTATATTGAAAACAAAATTTGTCTGACTAATTTACATACAAAATTTTGACCCCATTATTCATAATAAAACCTATTTTGAAGCATGAAAATTGCATTTTTATATCGTAACAGACTAAAAAAATAAGTTTTTGTTTTGATAGAAAAATAAAAGTCTATAATATTGTATTTTAATTTTGTATGGAAAAATCGCAGATAACTACGTAATCTATGTCTAATCTATTATTTAAATCGTTATTTGATTACTCTTAATACTGTTTACACTTTTCCCGAGATTATACATCCTATTAAGTACATCCTTTTCCCTAAATAATTTCAAAAATAATATAATCTACTTGTGTACTAGCTCCTAAGTATACTAAATAAATCAATAATGCCAATCCCATGTTTTAAGTGATATTCTCTTCAGATTATCATCAAATTTTAGTTCCTCATTTGCTAAGTTTTTTGTACTGTTTTTCCTGTCATCTTACAAGCAAAGCCAGGTGCCGATCTTAGTCTCATCTACATTGGTATGGTTGCGATACTTCACTTAAACAAATGAAAATCTATTTTCTTTTGACAGCTCAATATTAGCCACACGATTGCTTCTGCTTGAGAAAATTTAAGAGGGGTGGGTATCGCAAATCGTTCAATCTAGATGGAAAATTCGAAAATATCATGAATACCTAATTCAAAAGTACCCATCCTACTCGTTCTAAAGTAATTATCATCTAAATATTATGTAACGTAATTTCGAAAATACTTTAAAACATAATTTGCATGTCGGCGCAACGGAATTAAGCGTTAATAAAAACATTAATGGTTGTGAAACGACTCAAACGGTTACGTCGTTGAGCCCCGCCTCTCCGTGAATCAGGCGGCTAGTGGGAGGAGCGAGAGCGTAATATAAGCGCTCGGCGCGCGGCGTACCGGGCATTCTGCGTTCGGACGTCGAGCGAACCACTAGTCTTAAAAGTGTTTAAGTTCTCGCCTGAATCACAGTAATTGTATATTTAATTAATTCAATTGTAATTTTGCACATTGTTTAAAAGTAAATAATTCTTTAAACATCGAAGAAGTGTTTTATTATGGAAATCAACGAGTTCCAAGAAAGGAGCTCGTCACCAATACTTCAGTCAGTCCCTCCAATTTCTGACATCAGAAGTGAGACGAATCGGTGTCGGCGCCCATCCGGCGAAAATGGAGAGGACTTAATCATCATTGATGCTTACCATTCAGAATTAAAGAACCTTGGATGGTACAAAGCTCTTGCCAAGATTCGTGATGAAAACTGGTTCCCTGAGATGTCAAGCACTGTGGGGTTATTTATTGGTGATTGTGTGATATGCAAGACGAGCGAAGGATCATCAGGAGCTAGACAAGTACAGCCGTATCCCATAGAAAACGAGCCTATTCGGTTTCACACTGCTTCTCACAACACTGGTTGGATAATCCCACCATCTCTTTCAGTCGAGAAATTCATGGTCCAGTCAGGGACTTTGTTGAAATGTCTGCTTCCATGTTTTCAGTTGGCTGGTGTTTTGCTCCAAATACTTCATCCTTAATGCGGTCCCTTATGAAATGCATAATTAGGCCTATGTGCTTTGACCTGGTGGAGACTATGGGGTTCTGACATGGCTTTGGTGCTGCCTGATTGTCATTCCAGATGGAGATCTTTCTTTTGTTTATACCCAGGTCTTTGAAAGGTGCTTTTAAATGAATAGCTTCTTTTGCAGCTTCGGTTGTTGCAGTGTATTCAGCCTCTGCCAATGATGGCGCAGCGCTTCTCTGTTTCCTGGATGCCCAGTTTATAGGAGCACCTGCAAACTTAAAGCGGTGGCCGGAGGGGACTTTACGTATACATAGGCGTATTGCGTGTAGTCATCAATGAAAGTCGCGTAGTGTTTGGATCCGGCTAGTGATTCGCGTTCGAGTGGGCCACGTGCGTCAATGTGAACGATCTGCAGTAGTTCAGTTGTTTTTATTTCGTCATGTTTCGGGAAAGGAAGCATTGCTAATTTTCTTTTTATACAGGTTTCACAATTGTCGAGTTTTTCAAGTCCTTTTCATTTACGTGTCCAAATTTCTGATGCCATTGCATAGTTTTGCTGTCGGTCCTAGGTGCGTGGTTTGCGGTCTCGTCTGGTGTATCGGGTTTTATATAGTGCAGCCCGTTCTTCCGGTTTACTGTTCGAAGTACTTTGTTGCTATCTCCAAGTATAGGGGCTTGTTTTTCAGGAAATGATTTGTTTTCTATGTTTGTTGTTCTTCCGACTCACAGGGGGTTGGTTGTCAAATCGGGTACGTATAGGATCTCTGTCATATTGAATTGGCGTTAGTCGGCTGTCATGGTGACTTTACCTTTTCCTTTAATAGCCATTGTATGGTTTTTGGATGCCAACTTAAGAGTTCCCGTTTCTGAGGTTGTGTTGGTGAGTGGCTTACTGTTTCCACAGATGTGCGACGAGCGGCCGCTGTCGGGACACCATACTTCTTGTTTCGTGTCCAGTTGACTTGTGTTCATACACACATTGGGGTTGCTTGGTTGTTGTTTTTGTTGGTTTTGTTTTTCTTTTGTTTCCCTAGCATGCTTCCGTGCTATGGCCGTTCTTTTCACAATTTTGACAGTGCTTTGTACTCTTCTTCTTCGAGAAAGGTGCACCATCGCTCTTTTCTGGATCATTGTTTTTCCGAGCTTCGCTTTCCTCTGTGATCTTTATTTTCGGTTCTTCGGGTTTGGGTAAACTGTCTCGGGATTCCACTGCGATGTGGACTCGATGATCTTTGTTTTCGGCTCTTCGGGTTTGGGTAAGCTGTCACGGGATTCCACTGCGATGTGGAAATCCTTATGTGCTGCTGGTACTGTACAACATCCTGATGTTCAGCAAGTCTGGATGAAGGTCGGCATCGTGTCGGCGAGTTTGTCCACGATGTCCATAAAATTGTTTAAATGTTCGCGGAAATCATTGTTTTCAACCTGTTTCAGGATTAATTGGTTGAGTATTGCCTTTCGTGCGGGCTTGTGCTTTGATAGATATTTTTTGGTTTGTCCCACAGCTCATACGACGTTTAGCGGTTTTGATCTGACACTTTGATTCAGATGGGGATGTAAGCAGCAGCGGCTCTGACTTCGCTGGCAAATCTTTTTGCGTTTACTTAACTTTTTCGTTTTTCTTTGACGGCGACGTTTCGATGCCACTGGCGACTTCCCACAATTCATTTTTGATCAGGATTGCTTGGGCTTATGCGCTCCGTGTGTCGTGGTTTTCTTTGGTGAGTGCATCGGTCCGATGCACGTCATTTTTATTTCATGGTCGCACTTCATTGGAAACTATATCTGAAATAAGCGGGGAGCCGTGCTCTGCTATCACTTGTAGGGGTGGTTCTCATGAGGCGTAGCATTGAGCGAACAAAGATTCCAGAAAGAAAGAAAGAAAGAAAGGCGAAATGGTAATGTTTAAAATAAACCCAAGAACCCAAATAGGATTAGACCTTGAGTACCCAGGTGCTTATGAAATTTGGAAGTTACTGCCAAATGATCGCTACCTAGTAAAAAAGGGTACTTGGAAGAGGAATACCCAAAAATGTGGCACATGATCAACTCCGACTTGCACCGAAGCCAGGGATTGCAACTCGAACCGTGTCGGCAGTAGAAGATGATGTTTCAGAAAGTAATCAAAACCGTAGTGACAGACATTTCAATGGTCAATTATTAATCGAAGATTATTTTGGAAAGAGATTGGAGTCATGTTTTGTATAGCTTTCTTACAACTTTTATGTTGTTCAAGTTTGTTGAGGATAGGGGCCTCCAAACTCTGGTACTTAGTCCATGTTTGTTGAGGACATGGGCCTCCAAACACTTTTATGTAGTCCATGTTTGTTGAGGACAGGGGCCTCCAAACACTTTTATGTAGTTCATGTTTGTTGAGGACAGGGGCCTCCAAACACTTTTATGTTGTCTAAGTTTGTTGAGGACAGGGGCCTCCAAACACTTTTATGTTGTCTAAGTTTGTTGAGGACAGGGGCCTCCAAACTCTTTTACTTAGTCTATGTTTGTTGAGGACAGGGCCCCAAACACTTTTATGTTGTACAAGTTTGTTGAGGACAGGGGCCTCCAAACTAGTTTTGATAATTATCTTTTTGTCTAGTAATGGGATTCTAATCTAGTTGATATTTTTGATCTGACAACAGTTCAAAAGTGAGAGGTTTCGTCAGAATAGAAGCCGAGCTAGATTAAATTCTAATGCATTGTTTTATGTTCGTTTTCATAAATTCACGTCGAGCGCGACATGCAGCAGAATGGCCGTGTCGGCGCAACGGAATTAAGCGTTAATAAAAACATTAATGGTTGTGAAACGACTCAAACGGTTACGTCGTTGAGCCCCGCCTCTCCGTGAATCAGGCGGCTAGTGGGAGGAGCGAGAGCGTAATATAAGCGCTCGGCGCGCGGCGTACCGGGCATTCTGCGTTCGGACGTCGAGCGAACCACTAGTCTTAAAAGTGTTTAAGTTCTCGCCTGAATCACAGTAATTGTATATTTAATTAATTCAATTGTAATTTTGCACATTGTTTAAAAGTAAATAATTCTTTAAACATCGAAGAAGTGTTTTATTATGGAAATCAACGAGTTCCAAGAAAGGAGCTCGTCACCAATACTTCAGTCAGTCCCTCCAATTTCTGACATGCATTCCTGAAAATTCCTCCAAACTTCCACAAATCTATAGGAAACCGACAACAAAAATCATAATTATCCGAATCCTAGATGTTCCGCTCACGTGTTTTATACTTTTATGTAGATATTTACAAATAAATCAATGCAACTTTCCAATACCACTTGATAATGTTATTAATAACATAAAGCTCTATCAATATAACTGAATTCATATATTAAAATATTAATCTAAGACCTTTTAGTTCCTGAACTATCTCTGTGACAGAGTAAATTTCTTTAAGCCGAATCCATAAGCACAATCACATCTAAATAGATAATAACACATAAAATAACTCCTTCCCTATATGCCTAAGTATTAAAATTTTATGTGAAAAGGGTAATAAAGTACTTTATCCTTCAGTAATCATCTTTCAGTCGATGCTCATGAAAAATACCCTGGCCCTTAACAAAATTTCACGCCTAATCCCTCCTTACACCGCGCAAACTTCAGAAATTAATTATGAAACATAAAAAATCCGTCACGCTTAAATTTGGAATCCAAGGAAAATTTTTGACACATTCAATGATCGACCGCTCTACAACTAAGAGCTCCCAAATCTTTGATATGAACTCTGTATGCAATATTATAACGAAGGTTTGATTTCTACTAATTTCACTTCATTTCATATTCAGGTAACTACTCCAATACCTATATTCATATTTTTCAGTAATGAGCGTAATGCCTACGACTATTGCTTTAATTTGAATTATTTTTATAAGCAAAATTGATAAGATTTAATGATTTAAATATTTTTTATTGATGAATAAACATTCCTAATAAATGTGACGTCACGAGACACCCTGGATCGTTACAGTACTTAATAACATTATTCTAGGTACATAGGAAATATTAACTAGCTTTCTAACAAATATAATTGACTGACAAACTGATTATGTTTAACTACACCAAGTGATTTTGTTAAAATATCTGCAACCATCTCTCCGGTAGGCAAATATTTTACAATAAAGAATCCTTTTTGTACAAGATCTTTGATGAAATGATAACGTACATCTATATGTTTAGTACGCTTATGGCAGTACTCTTTTGACTCTAATATTTTATGTGCACTCTGGTTATCATTAAACAATGTTATTGGGATTTTAGTATCTAAAATTTCAGATAAGAAATTATTAATGAAGCACAGATCTTTGGTAACATCACCAATTGAGAGATACTCAGCCTCCGTGCTTGACAACGCGACACAGCGTTGTTTACGTGCTTCCCAGTTCACTACATTACAACCAAGTTTAACCACGAAACCAGTATAAGACTTACGATCGACTATTTCATTCGCCCAACTAGCGTCCGAGTATGCGGTTAAATCTAAATTACCACGCCCAAAAAAACATAGAGCGTAATTTAGTGTTCCGGCTAAATACCTCAAAACGCGTTTAGCTGCTTGCCAATGCGTTTGATCAAAAGCATGGGCAAACTGGCTCAACTGACTACACGCGAAAGCTATGTCAGGTCGAGTGCAGACGGAAAGATACATTAAACAGCCTAACAGCTCTCTATATCTATAAGTATCATCATCCATACATGAAGACTCTGCCATTTGCAGTTTACAGTTTGTCACCATAGGTGTGGATACTGGTTTACATTTCTCCATACCAAATCTAGTTAACAATCTCTTAACATATTCTGATTGATCTAATTTTATTAACCGTTTATTCCTATCTCTACTGATATTTATTCCTAAACAACTTTTTAGGGTTCCTAGGTTCTTAACATTAAAGTTGGTCTCAAGCAAGGGTAACAGTTCATTTTTACTAGAACTATAAAATATATAAAAATCATCAACATACAGCGCAATGATAGTGATATCCTTTCCCTTTTTTGCAGTATAAACACAGGGCTCGCACTTAGATTGTTGATATCCATTTTCAGTTAATAAATCATGAACCTTAATATTCCATATCCTGCTAGCCTGCTTGAGGCCATAAATACCCTTAAGTAATAAACAAACTTTGTCCGTAATATTACTATTACAAAAACCTTGTGGCTGTTCTATATAAATACGTTCCTGGAGCTCTCCATTTAAAAATGAGGTGGTGACATCAACATTGTCTATATTAAGATCTAACTGAGCTGCTAATGAAAATAAAATCCTCATTGTTGAGTGTCTAACCACTGGAGAAAAAGTATCATTGTAATCAACCCCTTCGACTTAAGTGAAACCTCTAGCAACCAGACGAGCCTTACAGCGGTCAAACTTACCAGAAGCATTGTGCTTACGTTTGTATATCCATTTGCACTTCACTACATTTTCGCCTTTAGGGCGATCAACCAGCTCCCATACGTTATTTGCAATAAGTGAATCATACTCACTTTGCATAGCAGCTTTCCACTGTTCAGAGTCAGGGACTGAAACAGCTTCCTCATACGATGTAGGATCACCCAGTAACATAGTTCCGTGTTGTGTTAGGAGAGAAAAATCTAGATCATAATCTTTGTACCTGGACGGCAGCTGAGAACGAGTGCTACGTACAGGGCGTTGCCTAATACACACAGGCGTGGAGTGAGCTACTTCCCCTCCATCTGCCACTTCGGGCGATGACGTCACTTGTTCAACAAGCGACTCGATGACCGGTGACACAGATGGATCCGCCGCGGTCTCGCTGCTAGTACAGTGTTCCCTGTCTGCTCCTGAAAACACAGAGGAACCGTTAAACTCGGGATTCAGCTCAACTGAATGACTAGAATTCGGCTTACTACTACTAGAGCTAGAAATCAGTTCATTAGAGTGACTAGAATTATTACAAATCGTATTTTCATTTAAATTAATTACTGTGGCCTGAATAGGGCTCACACTTTGACTAGATTTTGAATAATTCAAATTATTAACTTCATTATCATATAAAATATTATCATAAATTATTAAATTATCATTATCAGTCATATTATTAAAATTCTTCCGTTTCAATGTCTCATCATAATAACGATTTTCAATAAAAGCAACATTACGAGCTACTATTACATTCTTTGGATTCATAGGGTCTGCCAACCTAAAACCTTTAGAGGTTTCGCTATAACCAACAAAAATATACATCTTGCTTTTCGCATCAAGCTTATGCCTTTTATGCTCAGGGAGCAAGGCATATGCAACACAACCAAAGACATGTAAGTGACTAAGGTCAGGCCTCAACCCAGTCCACTTTTCCTCAGGTGTAAGACCAGACAAAGCCGAAGTGGGCGACTTATTCTTTAAATAAATAGAGGTCATCACTGCTTCGCCCCAAAAACGCTTGTCTAAGCCAGCACCCAACAACATACATCTGGCTTTTTCCAAAATAGTCCTATTCAGACGTTCGGACACGCCATTTTGTTGCGGGCAATAAGGAACAGATGTCTGATGTATAATTCCCTCACTTTTCAGGTATTTAGAAAAAGCATTATTACAATATTCACCCCCTCCATCAGAACGCAAAACTTTAATAGGCAACCCCAGCTGTTTTTCAACCATATTTTTAAAATTAATAAAAGTGGTAATTACCTCATTTTTCTTCTTGAGTAGGTATCCGAAGGTTTTTCTTGTAAAGTCATCAGTATAAGTGACAATATACTTTGCGCCACCCCAGCTCTCCACAGGTAATGGGCCACACACATCTGTGTGTATAAGTTGCAGCGGGTGAGTAGACCGGTGCACAGTCTCGGTAGAAAATGGCTTTGCAGCCATCTTCCCCTCCAGACATGGCACACATTCCATCTTCGAGGACTCATCTTCATGAAAACACAGACCGCATGCACCCTTAAGAGCTAGCATACTTGCTTTATTAAGATGGCCTAGCCTCCTGTGCCATATGTCAAATGGCACCTCAGCAACGTTTACACTCTGTGCACCTTGCACTGGCAAGATAACTGAAGAGTGTGCCACTACACAAGTCGACTGCATACTATTACTTACATTTAACCTATAAATACCACTAATATTAGGAACTTTTATTACTGGTATGCCACACGTTTCACTTTTATTGTAAACTACAGGTGCAGGTTCTTGAGGATATGAAGAAAACAGTGGGATTTTTGGACTCTGAAGGTGCTTTAAAGACACGTACTATATGCGGGTAGGTATGTAGCAGCGCACCGATCGGCGTTTGCTTGGCGACTGGAGAACCGGTGGTAGCTTTCTCTGTGTGCGTCACACACGCACACAGTCATACCACATACATATACGTGTCTTCGCCGCTGCCTGCATTGTTTATTTAAGGTAAGTACATTTAGTAATTACGTAATAACTATTTAGCTTATATTTAATTCTATGTTTTCTTTCTTTTTCAGGTGCAGAGCTTCGCGTCGTCTACATTCTCCCACCCATTGTCCGTCATGGACAATCTACATCAGCTGTGGGAAGCTGAGCCACACGGGTCACTGGTCTGGTAAGTATTCCTGTCTTAGTCTTGACGTCTACTATTCGTATGCGACCATCGGCACCAGGGTGTACGTCTACTATTCTTCCCTTTGGCCAGGTATTTCTGGGTAAAGCGGGATCCACAATAAAAACTAGGTCTCCCTTTTTCAGCTGGTTGCCTTCGTGGTACCATTTCTGGCGTGGCAGAAGGGTTGGCAGAACTTCACGCATCCAGCGCCGCCAGAACGCATCGGTAAGTCTTTGTGCGTGTCTCCATGTCTTTTTTTGGTACATGTCGTCGTCATTAAATACGCCAGGTACTGGTAGGTTGGACGAGGAACCAATCAGGAAATGGTTTGGTGTCAAGCTCTCAGGATATTCATGGTCTATAGTGACGTAGCTCAGTGGACGGCTGTTAACTATATTTTCGACTTCAATTAGTAATGTCGTCAGGACTTCTTCGCGAGGTGCTCTTTCTTTCAGAACCACCTTCAGGGCTGTTTTGACGCTTCTGATGAGACGCTCCCATGCGCCGCCCATGTGAGGGCTGGCTGGGGATATAAAATGCCATTCAAGCCCATGGTTTGCCAACTCGTCATTGACATTAGATCGTTTGATCTCTTCGAATGATCTTCTCAGCTCAGCTTCGCATCCTCTCAGGTTTGTGCCGTTGTCGGAGTACATTCTGTACGGCCATCCGCGCCTCGCTGCCATTCTTCTCAAAGCCATTATGAACGAGTTCGTTGACAGCGACGGCACTAGCTCAATGTGTATGGCCCTTACTGTGAGGCAAGTAAATAGCACGCCATACCTCTTTACGCGGCCACGGCCTACTGTCACCTCAATAGGCCCGAACAAATCAACACCGCAGTGAGTAAACGGCCGTTGGTGATGAGCGAGCCTTCCCTCTGGCAGATCTCCCAATCGTGGGTTTGTGGGTTTGGCTTTTTTTATTCGGCAGAATAGACATCTTGAAGCAACTGAGCGTACAGTAGGGCGTAAATTCACTAGCCAATATTTTTGTCGAATTTCATTTACGACTGTCTCGTTACTTCCGTGTGCTGCCCTCTCGTGGTAGTGTTTAATGATTAATCTTGCGATCGCGTCGCGACCATCCAATATTATGGGGTTTTTCAGGTGCTGCTCGACGTCGGGGGCGGCTTCGATTCTCCCGCCCACGCGTATTAATCCATGTTCGCTTAGTACTGGCGTTAACTTACGTAATCGGCTGCTAGATTCAATCGCTTTGTTATTTTTCAGTAACGAAACATCTTTGTTAAACGATTTTATCTGCGAGTAGCGCAATAACTCAATTTCAGCGCGCTGCATTATTTCTGTGTTAAGTTGTGTGTCGCGGTGACCTCTGCACTTTTCTATAAATAGCAACACGTTCGCCGTACATCTCAATAGGCGGAGCCACGAAGAAAACTTAGCCGGGTCGGGAACAGGTGGGTCATTGCATGTTGTTTCATACGTCATTATATTAACTTGTAAATACTCAATCATATTAATATTTTTCTCTTTTCCAGGTTCGTATTTAGGCCACTCTTCGGGCGGGGTGTACAGGAAGTAGGGTCCCCGGAGCCAGTCGCAGTCGTTACTTAACTTGTAAGTATTTATTTTAGTTGCTTTATCGGCTATATTTATTTTTGTAGGTACATAACTCCACTCCTCTGGTCGTGACAGTTCATCAATTTCGCCGAGCCTGTTTGCGACGTACACGTTATATTGACGTGTATCATTCTTTATTTGATGTAGAACTACTAATGAGTCGGTCCAAAAGAATCTTCGATAAGTGGTCAAACGGGTTTCGCGCGCTATTGTGCTAGCGAGCCGGCACGCGATAACAGCTGCTTGCAATTCGAGCTTTGGTATAGTTATGCATTTATTCACAGGTGCCGCTCGACTCTTGCAGGCGATGAATGACACGTGCACTTCTTTGTTTTTATGTACATTTCGCCAGTATGCAACCGCAGCCATAGCAGTCGGCGCGGCGTCGCAGAACACATGTAACTGTAATTCCACGATATCTACAGTTTCGTTCGCACTTGAGGTATTGCATAGGGCGTCTTCGCTGTCTCTCTCACACTCACGTGGTGTGTAGTGAAAAAACCATCTTGGTATGCGCAGAAGTTGTAACGGTTTTAGTTCTAATACCCAGTCACGGAAAACGACATTTTCTTTTTCAGGTATATAATCATCCCATTTAGTTTCAGTTTTCCAGATGTTTTGTAAAATTATTTTTGCTTTTACAGTGAATGGGGCGAGGTAGCCAAATATATCATAGATTGACATAAATATTCGTAGGAGTTCTCTTTTTGTCGGTTTTCTTTTCAGGTCAAGGATTTCAGGTGGGACACGCTTCAGCGATAGATCGAAGCCGAAGGTGTCGCTGGATGGGTACCACATAAGCCCGAGCGTCTTTTCAGGTAAGTCGACGCCACCGACATTCAACCTTGCTTTGTCACTTAAGGTTTCTTTGGGCATGCATTCCAAAACGTCTTGGCTATTTGACATCCAATTTCTAATTTCGAAGCCCCCTTTTCTATGTATTTCAGATACTTCTTTCATCAGTTTTATGGCGGACTTTTCATCGTTGACACTTTCGATGTAGTCATCCATGTAATGGGATTTCAGGATGGCTTCAGTAGCTACAGGCATCTCCTTTTCAAACTGCCATGCGTTTTTATTTTTAATATGTTGCGCGATGAATGGAGAGCAGTTCGCGCCAAAAATAAGTGACGTCATAGCGTATATTTTCATCTCGTCGTGCTTGTTTTCACGCCATAGAAATCGAAGTGCGTGTTGATCTTCTTCTTTTATTTTAATACGTAGGAAATAGTCTTTAATGTCACCCACAATAGCTACGGGTTTTTCACGAAAGCGTAGCATGATACTGTAATGCTACATGTATGTATATATCATAATATATTACCTGGTTTCTATTATTCATTCACAACTTTCACATCACAGCACTTGACAGTCCTTTTCACAGTAATTTAAGCACAAAAAAAACTTGATTTTTCTCAAAATTTTACATCACTTTATCGATTTTGCGCGCGGGTCACGGGCCCGATTTCTAGACACGACTGCTCGGATGGCAGTTGTTTTGAAACTGTTTTTTTTGTTTCGAATTTAGTTTCTCTTCAAATTCATATTTTTCTTTTTCTACTGTCAATTTCAGTGAGGTATTTTATAGTTTGGCCATGATTGTATGTATTTTGACTCTAGATTTATTTTTTTACTATTCTGTATTCAAAATTTTGAAAACTGCAAAAATCTAGAACCTTGGAATGCTAGCGAGGTTTCTTTAGAAAAGCTGTCGCTATGGAATGGCAGTCTCAATTTACTCCTCGAACGAGGAACACTAAATTGATATAAGGCCATTCCCGGGCCAGGCAAGGCCCGGGAACTCAAGAACGCCTTCAAAAACCATCTTTGGCTATCCAACACCAAAATTGTGAAGTGAATCTCCATCTACGTCAATCGCTGCGCCACGACATATCCATTGTCAAATCGCCGATCGCCGAGCTACATCCGCTACAGCCAGTCGCGAAACTACGACGAATCTATCGCCGAGAGCTGATCGCCGAAACTACATCTGTTGTCACCGTCGGCCGCCGTATCTACCACGACGAATCTATCGCCGAGCGTCAACCAGTGAGACGACCGGCTTGCCTTTTTCAAACATTGAGTGGCAATATAACTTCATCACCATGTTCCGGCCCGTCGTCCGTCAAAGCTTTGACGACTAATACCTGCGTGTCTCCTGCTGCTGCATCTTGAATCTGAGCTGCGTAATAATACTTCATCGACGGTGGAAGGACGAGAATCTTCTTCTGGATCCAGAAGCTAATAACTGAATGAGCTAGCCGCTGAACTCTGGAAGTCGGACAAACTAAAGGCAACGAATTCCTCAGTCTCTATAACGACAGTGGGCCTTGTTTGAATAAAGACCCGGAAGTGGGCCTCGTTGAAGACCGGAAGCGGGCTTTGTTTATCTGAAGACCCAGAAGTGGGCCTTGTTTGGATCCAATAACATTCTAATTCTACCGTGATAACTTGTAGGCCGTAAACAACTTGAATTTCGCGTACTTCCGCATCATCTAGAGATTTTTTTTTTTTGCTTTCTACAAAGCTTGTAAAATTTACGAAAATAAATATCTGTTACCAATTCCTTTTTTTCTCTTCAGCTCTTAGGATCCTGTCAACCTAGGCACTGTTTAGGTAGGGGAGGAGCTGCTCATTAACTTGTAGCGTTCCATTCTACCTTTTTCACGAAAGGAACGGATGTAACGTGACAATACCCAGCAGCGATTGAAGCAAATCAGGGCCCTGAAGCAGGTAATCATTGAGGGCGTAGCTACTGCTGGCCGCTGCGGCGTCAAACACCAATCTCAATTTCCTTTTGTTAGGGTTGTCGACGCCGAAGTGAGGTAAATACCATTCCCGGTTCATATGCGTTGAGATTTCGTCATCATTTAATAATCGGGCGTAATTGTTTATCAATAAATGGTTTATTCTTTCCTTGTATCGAGTTGCATAATTTTCATCTAATGACATCTTTCGTTCGACGGCGAGGAATCTTCTGTAGGCGTTTGGATACGAGTCTGGCATAGGTAAATTATTTTTCCACGGTAGGCCAATCGTCCATAATCCATTCATTAATTTTGCAGATTTATCGACAATGTCAACCGCGCGAATCTCATCTTTATTCACACGCGGCTTAGAGTTAACGCCGATCGCTTCAAGCGCAAATGATCGCCGAACAAGTTCATGCAGTCGTGCATCCGCGTCACGTGATTCACTCGTCAACAGCTGGTGCATTGAATCAGTTTCCACGTCTGCGCGTATGTGCGTCTCCTGTCGCGTACGTGAGGGTGCGGGTGTGGGCCTTACGCCCGTCACCCGCTCCGCCGGGGAGGCGGCGGCGGCGCAGGAGTGCGCAGGGGGCTCAGCGCAGATAGCGGCGGCCGGGAGGGCGCGCTCGCACGAGGTCGTGGTCAGCGCATGCTCAGCGGTTAGCGGGCGCCTGCGAGCGCTAGGTGCGGGTACGATTCCGTGCAGGCACCATCCTAGTGGAGTTAGGGTTGCACACGGTTCATTAATGCCAGGATAAAGAGTCTTAAGGGTCATGAGCAGGTGGAAGTTATCCTGCCCAATCAATATTTTTGGTTTAATGTTCACATTAATACACGGTAAAATGTTTTTTAAATCACGTAAATGTTCATAAGTTTCAAGTTTCAATTTCGATAAGTTTTGAGTAGGCAAGTCCAGTTCATTTATTTTTCGCGCACGCACTTCGTAGGTTTTCCCATCACTATTTGAAAGTTTAAAGTTCACTATTTCACTTCGGCACACAATATCAGAGTTCCAGGCACCCTTAATACGTAACGTCTCAGGCTGACCTTGAAGGTTGATACAGTTCGCGAGATCAGCTGATATTAGGGATACCGTTGCACCGTCATCGAGTAAAGCGTGCGTAGCGATAACACCACTCGGTCCGTACACATTAACGCGCACTATTTTCAACATAACACTTGTACCGGAAGCCACAGTAGTATTAGTTACAGTCTCGGTAGTTGACTTTGATTGAATTTCAGTGTTTGAACTTGTAGCTGTATCACTGGTCGACGGGCCTGGCGCTGGTAACTGCGGCTGCGGCACTCTTTTGACAGGCCAATGGAGCAGGCGGTGGTGAGCGAGGCCGCAACCCTCAAGGTCGCATGGCGCGCCCGGGCAGCTATCTTTTCCGTGCCCCGGTAACAAACACTTATGGCACAGTTTATGAATTTTAACGTAGCGCCACTTGTCTCTTTGTAATGCGCGTTTGAATTTAACACAGTTAGAGAGTGTGTGAACAGCTGTTTTACAAAACTTGCACTTTGTATTTATATCACTTTCATTGTTTAGTACGCAGTGCACGGGGTAACTTCTACGATCATCGTTTTTCTTAGGAAACTTATTTTCCGATTGTGCATATATATGGCTAATTCCTGCTGCAGCGACCTTGGTGGCTTCTCTGTGCAGGAACTCGGAAAACAATTGAAGTTTAGCTTTGCAGTCGTCTTGGTTTTCATATAGGTAGTCTGCCCACTTATTTATAAGTACACTGGGGCACTTAGATATGACAATATTTAGTAAATCCGGGCTTCTTAAATAGTCACTTTGGTTGATAGACTTGGCCACTGATACATAATTTTTTACTTTGACGGAAAAGTTCACCAACTCGTTGTGATAGCTTTGTGGCAACGGTTGCAGTCTCTTAAATTGTGACGTAATCTTATTTATAATTAGCTCCGGCCGGCCAAAACTTAGTTCTAGTGATTCTAGAATTAAAGTCGGCGAATTGTCACTGGTGAGTAGTGATGAAACTGCTTCTTTCGCATCACCACGAAGACACTGATTTAATCTCGTGATATTTTCACTATCACTGTAATCGCAGAGCTTGGTAGATTCTTTGTAAACTTTTTTAAATTGCAGCCACTCAAACGGGTCTCCGGAAAATACGGGTAAGTCTTTCGGTGTCGCTAACCTTGATAAATATTTAGTGTTAGCACTTTGTGTAGCCGTAGCTAGATTCTGTATTGCTTGCGCTATGTGCTGGAAGTTGTGCGAAGCCGCGCGCATAACCGCCGGCCGCGCGTGCCCCTCGTTAGTGCATGACTCATGCGGTTCGTGGAGGCTTTTCTCCAGCCATTGTTCCACTTTCTGGGATGTTCCAGCCAGGGATTGCTGTGCAGAGCAACGGGATCTTTGGGAACACTCGTCATCCAGTGCGGCAAGGTCGGCCGCCAAGCGCTTATTTATTAATTCTTTTTCAATATTGGCTTTGGCTTCAGCTGCTGCCAATTCCAATTGTCTTCGACGTGCCGCGATCGAAGGACTCGAGCTCTTTTTAGAAGAAACTGCTTTGCAACCGGCGGGCTCAATTTTCAAACTACCCGCAATTTGAGACGGTTTGGTATTATTTCTGATGAGCTCGACGTTATCTTCACGTTTATCTACCACTGCTGGACATGTCTTAACGGAGTGCACTTCATTATCACATTGAATCTTCAACTTTTCTCGCGAGAGATCACCGCGCGTTTTAACCATTGTGCGCGGCGGTGTGTTGAACATTTCACGATAATCCCAATGTAAATCTTCGACGTTGTTCCTCAGATCCGAGCGAGAAGGACCACAGTGTAAACTACAGGTGCAGGTTCTTGAGGATATGAAGAAAACAGTGGGATTTTTGGACTCTGAAGGTGCTTTAAAGACACGTACTATATGCGGGTAGGTATGTAGCAGCGCACCGATCGGCGTTTGCTTGGCGACTGGAGAACCGGTGGTAGCTTTCTCTGTGTGCGTCACACACGCACACAGTCATACCACATACATATACGTGTCTTCGCCGCTGCCTGCATTGTTTATTTAAGGTAAGTACATTTAGTAATTACGTAATAACTATTTAGCTTATATTTAATTCTATGTTTTCTTTCTTTTTCAGGTGCAGAGCTTCGCGTCGTCTACATTTATTATAGATAAGACAACCCTCTTTATTAAAATTGACAACGAAACCCTTAGAAACAAGTTTGCTTACCGATATGAGATTGGCCGAGAGCTCCGGGACATGCAAAACATCATCAAGACTTATTATATTCCTATTTAGTTTTAAAACAATAGAGCCAATGCCCATACATTGAAGCATAGAGCTATCTGCTATTTTGACTTTGTTATTCTTGCATGAATCTTAAAGTTGAGAAAACAATGTCTTGTCCATGCACATATGCTGTGTGCAGCCACTATCAATATACCAATCATTGCTGGTGCTCGAAGCTATGAAAGCCGAAGCCATAAAATTGTTCTCTTTTTCTTCTTTCGCTTTCTTATCCTTCTTCAATTTAAAGCATTTGTTCTTATAATGGCCTGGTTTATTACAGTAATGACATGTTATTATCTTCTTGGTTGGCGCTTTCTTAGATACAAATGCAGAAGCGTTGTTTTCTCGACCGTTCTTTCTGAACTCTTCTTGCAAAAGCCGAGACCTCACAATCTCGCTGGAGAGTTTTGAAGTCATACAGGCCGTTTCAAGATTTGACACCAGAGCGTCGTAGTCCTGTGGTAGTCCTGATAATAAAATTTCGGCCACTTCTTCATCATCTATATGTCTATTAATGTCAGCCAGCTGTTGAACTAAGCACATAGTACTCTCAATATACTCTGCCATGGAATTAAAAGATGTAAATTCGATTCTGTGCAATTTTCGTAATAAAAGCACTCTGCGATATAATCCAGTGCCTTCGAAAACATTGCACAATGCCTTCCAGGCTTCCTTGCTTGTTGTAGCATCCCGAACATATTGATAACAGTGCGGTTTCACGGCGAGACATACGAGCCAATGCGCGTTGATCTTTTATTGGATCAGGGTCTTCTCCCTGCACGCACATCCACAGACTCTCTAAGGTTAAGAGCATTTTTATACCGAACTTCCATGTATTAAAATTCTGGTTTCCTTCCAATCGTTCGATTTGGAAACCACCGTGTATCACTCCGTTGGATGGAGGAGCATCTCGTTGGATCGGCAACGTTTCTCCAGGTGGTGAAGCCATCTTGGCGCATACGCAGGATCACGTTTTCTGGGGCCTAACCTGTTTGGGAAGTTAGGCCCGTGGATCGTACAAATAATACAATGCTTTGTTCGGTATAAGAGAATCTTATATTGCTCAGGATATAGATACTTATACGTAGTCAATAGTTTTGATTAATATACGATGTAAACAGATTAATCTTAAAGAGGTAAAATAATAGCCAGCATCGGCATTAAGAGCAAAAACGGAAGGAGACATAGACACAAGTGACAGTGACATTAACGTTAGTCTATTATAATACACAGAGTAACTATACGAGTGTTGCTACTTGCATTCAGTAAAAATCCTACATAATCAACAACTAGGTGGTAGGACTTTTCTACAAAGTTCGTCTAGGTAGGTTCCACCGCTTTGCCAATTATTCTGCCGCCAAGCAGTAGTGTGCAAGCACTACTGTGTTCCGCTTTGAAGGGCATAGTAGCTAGTGAAATTACTGGGCAAATGAGACTTTATGACCTGATTACACAGTTTAGTAATCTGATTACTAGACAGTGTGATGTCTCAGGATGACGTGCGCAGTGCAGTGTAACGCGGAACTTTATTATTTTAAAGTTCCGAGTGACACTGCAATTGTTATGGGCGGCCTTGTCGCTTAACATCAGGTGAACGACTAGCTCATCACGTCATTCATTCTCATAAAAAAAATGACATGGTTCATTGTTCGATTGATTAATTTACTTCAGATCAAGTAAAGGAGTTTATGTTATACGCATCTTAAATGTTGAAAAAGCCACAATCAGCTGTAATACGTCCGCTGACTGGATGACCGAAAAAATTTTAATGTAGGTACAGAAGAGAATGCTGCCGCCCATTCTCTGGATATTCCCTTAGGCTCACGGCACCCACGGGAAGAGCTGGCGTGGTCCTAATCTCATACCAACGGGATCTCACAGAAAGTTAGAAGATTTATTTCAAACTAAACTTTACTTTTACCTCTTGTTTTAAAACACGCCTGACTCATCAAAGCATAGCTGACCAGATCATCATCATCATCAGCCCGTAGATGTTCACTGCTGAACATAGGCCTCCCCTAGAGACGGGGTTGAGTGGCTGCTTACCTTCTGCATCCATCGGCTCCCCGCGGTTTTCACCAGGTCGTCGGTCCACCTAGTGGGGGTCTGCCTACGCTGCGCGTTCCGGTTCGTGGTCGCCACTCGAGAACCTTTCTTCCCCATCGGTTGTGAGTTCTGCGAGCGGTGCGATGTGGCCTGCCCATTGTCATTTCAACTTGCTAACTTTAAGGGCTATATCGGTCACTTTAGTTCTTCTGCGATCAGATAATTTCTTTTATTTCTTTTTCATCAGACTATGTAAGCCTAGAAAAATAATTTTTATAACGTTTCCTATAATTTCCAGGTAAATCGTAGCATTAAACATTGCTAAACCTTTGATAAAGCATTCAACAATGTAGCGCTTGATAGTGTTAGTGTTGAGAGTTGAAAGCGATGCATCCCGCTGCCACAGCGATTTCTACGAGTTAAGCATAACTCAATTTCATATTTGTATCGAACGTAACATCCGTCTAACTGCATGCCTGAGCTACTCGTGAGGGTCCGAACGTCATGTATTTTAGGTGAGACTTTTTTTTTGTTATATTTGGCTCCACACATAGTGTATTTAGCCAGTGTCAAGTATTGTAATTTTCATCGTGTTATAAAATATTTCACACAAAGTCATGTCCTAGTCATAGTCATTAGTCATAGTCCATTCTATGCTTTCGATAAATAATATTTAATTTTTAAATGTCAGAAGAGGGTGAAAGGAGTATATAATATCTAAGTATATTTTAATGGCCGTAGTTACCTATGTCTTTTATTTAATGCCCAACCGACAATATAATAATCAAACTGTCAATAAACACAGTCACACCAATTACACATTACAATTAGTCGTTACTTTTGGATTTAGATAGATAAACAGAAAATGTTTGATCGATTTTTTTTGCGATACCTATACCTAACACTTTCATTGTCTCATATTTACTGAAACCCTATTTTACGCATTATTTTAATATCTATCAACGAGTTAACAGCCAAATATGTTGCCAGTGGAACCCCTCTCTTGATAAAAAAGATGATCTTTGAATTTTACTCTTCGTCAGCTCTCGATGGCCCTATAAAAGTTGGTTTTGCACGCTTCTGACCGTGTAGTTACTAAATATATTTATATTAATATGCCGAGTTCTTCACATATCTGTCTTTCCTCAATATAAATCGCAAATAAATAAACTGTTTTATGCCAACGATATAGTACGGTAGTGTGGTAACCCTACCTGCAGATAAATCTGTTAGCGCAGGTGGAAAGTTTCAAATTCATTTATGTATTCCATGTCCCGATGTGCCTCTGAAATTAGAAGTAGTTGGCTGTTTATTCCAACATACGCTGCGGTTTGCAACTATGTACTAGTTGTTATTTATGTAAAGAGTAAATGCATGCACTAAGCCGTAAAGTACTTCCACTGATTGGATATGCAATGGTTATAGTGACATACCTACTTATAATTATATTGGTAACATTTTGTGTTTACTTTTTGAAAAGGCGGATTAAGGACGATTATTATTCGGGTTCTTTGTTATCCAGATACTCGTACTCGGTAACTTTAAGCCACGCCTTTTTCTATTATGTTTTGTTGTTAAGGTTGTGAAATAAATCACAATAGGTACGACTGAGTTGTTTGTATAGAGATCTTCTCTTCAATAATGCCGTCGCGTCGTATCAGTCGGTAAGCTTAGACTTTATCAGTTTTTCAGTAGTAGATTTTATGGCTTGGGGGGTTTGATCATATTTCTTCTGTGGTTAAGTAGTTGGAATATAGACACGCTGGTATATTCATCATGACTTTATTTAGAGCGCAATTAGAGAAAAGAGTTATTTGTATGAGTTGCATTGTTTTTTTTTATGTAATGAGTGACGAACAAGCAGGTGGCCCACCTGATGGTATGTGGTCACCGCCGCCTATGGACATCTGCAACACCAAGGGCATTGCCGGTGCGTTGCCTACCCTTAGAGAGGACTCTTTTAACACTTTTCTTAAAGCTCCCCATACTGTAGTTACGCGGAATAACCTCAGGAGGAAGATCATTCCACATCTTGCAGGTTCGTGGAAGAAACGACCGCAAGAATCGCGTCGTATGAGATTTCCACGTGTCTGCAATATGTGGATGCGCTTTTTCACGCTGCCGAGAAGTTCGATAATAAAATCGGGAAGGCGGGATGAGGTAAAATATTTCTTCAGAGCATTCCCCATGATAGTAACGGTAGAAGAGACTCAGAGAACCGATATCTCGCAAACTTAAAGGCTCTAGCTTGTCGGTGAGTTTGGGCTGCTTTTAAGCAAAGAGTACTTAAAAAGTATCTAAATTAAAGCAACTAGCCTTATCATAGCCAACCTAAATTGTCAGATTGGTTTCGCTTTGAAAATAGCTACAATGTTTACTTGAAAGCCGAAGTTTTGCCTTTGTTGAAAGTGCATGTCAGGTCTTGAGCTTACAGACTGCGGCGAGTCATGGGCAGGCGGCGTCAGCGGTTGCTCAATACGGGAAGTAATTAAACTCGCTACTATTTATCTTTAATTTAACCTAGAACGAACTGCGCTTTGAAATTTGAATCTTTTTTATTAGGCAGTAATAATCTTTGCGAACCCTGTCACGAGCTCACCTACTTCCACTGCTCCATTACATAATGCCATACGCGATGCTCAGTTGTTTTCACAGGCAGATAACGTAAAGTTACAACGTGCTTTTGACGTCTATCGAACGGCACAACATAACGCGAATGAATGTGAGCAGCGCGTTCGTAAATCCACCAATTATGTAGCGAGTACACGTTAACTAAATACGAAAATACGAGGGACTCCTAATTACGAGATAAATTTTGCTATATACGCGTGTGCGGAACCCGAGGCGGACGAAACAGGAAATTGAATCTAAATCATTTCGCTGGTGAAAGTTTGTTAACGATGGAACACCGCATTAAGAGTAATTAGTTTTACGTACGGAGTAGTTGAGCGTGCCTTCTGGAATGATTCGTTAGGGGTTTTAATTGGCTAGGTAAATGCTTTTTCAGAAACGTGTTTACGTTTTTATAGCGTGAGGGAAATTATAACGTATTACGTGTTTTTGAGTAGGTACGGGCCGTCTTAGCAAACTTTATGTCCACCTTTTGACTAGATGACGAGACTTTCACTGAATGGCTGGCAGTAGTAATTAGATGTGAAGACCAAAAAAGTGGACTGACTCACGTACCTATCTCAGGAAAATATTGTCTTGGAGTTGCATTGGAGTGAAAGGATGAGGATGAGGCAAGTTATAAATTCAGTGATTGCTGAGAGTAAAATATAACATTTACAAGGTGACCTTGAATTGGTATGTTATTTCGAAAGGGGGTAAATCTACCCCAAGGTAGGCAATGTTTCTTCTACTACTTGACTAAATTAATAGTTTTTCATTGAAGAAATGCCATGTAAAGTTTACGTTCGAAAATGGCCTTAGCGCAGCTGGGTGGTCGAACTTTGTCCTTGAGCGAGTGCACATAAATGAGTTTAACAACCTGTGTTTATAAATGAATTTAAAGTATATTTTTAATTCTCGTAGCCATCACACGTGCAATTTTGCGAGCGGATTTATTTTTTACCATGGAGGTTTTGAAAGACCCAGATTCAAATAACGCTCTCACAACTTGCAGGGTATCATGGTCCCAGTCCCTCCCTCCATTTCGGGATAACATACCAATCCAAGGTCACTTTGTATAGTTTCATAAACAATATGGCAGTGATAAGGTGGCTCGGGTAGATACTGGCAAGGGGAAATGCACAATACACACCAAGCAGGACGTCAGTGCAGGACTTAGCACCCCCATGTAGAAGAAGAAGGGCAGTGGTTTATTTAAAACGAGGAATTTATTTAAACTTATCCACCACACAAAAGAACTATCACAATAACAACCATCTTATTATCACACCAGATGGTCTAACATGCGCACCGCGAGAGAACATGGGGCACCGAAGTACTTACTGCATGCACTTGACTCCCTACAGCGAAGAGCCGTTAGAATTGTGAATGACCCCAAACTCACCGACAAGCTAGAGCCTTTAAGTCTACGACGAGATATCGGTTCTCTGAGTCTCTTTTACCGTTACTATCACGGGGAATGCTCTGAAGAAATCTTTAACCTCATTCCACCTTCTCGATATTATTATCGAACTTCTCGGCAACGTGAAAAATCGCATCCGCATATTGTAGACACGTGGAAATCTCATACGACGCGATTCTTGCGGTCGTTTCTTCCACGAACCTGCAAGATGTGGAATGATCTTCCTCCTGAGGTTATTCCGCTTAACTACAGTATGGGGAGCTTCAAGAAAAGTGTTAAAAGAGTCCTCTCTAAGGGTAGGCAACGCACCGGCAATGCCGTTGGTGTTGCAGATGTCCATAGGCGGCGGTGGCCACTTACCATCTGGTGGGCCGCCTGCTTGTTTGCCACTCATTACATAAAAAAAAACATGTCGTCGCTGTTAGAGTGAGACACTCTCAGGCGCTACCATAGCCTTGTCACGGTCTCTCACGAAAAAAAGTGGCGAGATAATCACAGTTCCAATTGATTCTAAACATTCTAAGCAAACTTATCCATCATACAAAAACCATTATTACTAGTAGTACTATCATCTAAAACGTAGCAAATGCATCAGCTTCATAGTTTATGCTCAAAGCATATGACGCTTTAATAAAAACCTGTGTTCAATCCGATACAAGCGCACCATATTTTCCACGGAGTAATGAACCCGATGGTCCGTCGTACGTACAGCAATATGGGGTATGTTGACTAGATTTTCCGCTCATTCCACACACCGGCGGATGGGTCGTAGCACTCGTAGTACTCGTAGCACTCGTAGCGCTCGTAGCGTTCAAATGTCTAGTGACACGTGGTACAAACGATTAGAGGCACGCACGTATTGGTACTTGCATGCACCGAGCGTAACAAGTGCGTGGTTTGGACAGAGATTCTGAACTAACACAGTTTCAGTTTCAGGATTAGCTAACAAACCGCGAAGCCTAACGACCTTATTTTGCGGCATGAAAGTTTGAGAGGGAACGCGATCGTCCAGTTAGTAGTTTCATTAAAAGTATTCCGTGACTGAATGATGGTCTGGAAAATAAAAAATAAATATAAAATACCAACCAACTAACCAACAACTACTTATAGCAAAAATATAACGTATTATAGATATAGCCGTAAAAAAGCCTAAATCTGAACTTAAGCGCGTTCTTTTTAGTATAAAATATAAGGTACTTTGGACTGTATCTTTGCTGTGACCAAAACCAGTAGCAAAAAATCTACTTAAGAATAAATAATAGATAAAGAAGGTGCACGATATGTAGGTACTTAGCTAAGATCACCACCGCGGGGAGCCGATATTGTGTAGAATGCAAGCAGCCGTTCAAAGTAGGTGCTCTATGAGGAGGCCTATGTTCTAGCGGTTATTTATACATAACTAAAGATTGCATACAAATAGTTTACGGTACTCCAAAGCGAGCAGTAAATGTACCACTGATATTACCTCATTGCTTTTCTATCAATTTTTTTTTAACGGGCAAGATGCGTTTATTACTCAAGCTAACTACTACAATAATAAAAACTAAACTAAACCACCTACACCATCTACTACAAAGAACATAATATAGACTTTATAATAGCCGCGATGGCCTATAGACTAGACAGTCCAAATGCCAATTAATTATACCAATTGATCAAAGATATTGATATTGAAATTGAAAGATATTGATCAATTGGTACCTAAGTTTGTACTTTCTGCACATGTTGGCATTATCGGAAATTGTATTGAAGATATATAAATATGTACTTAGTCACTTAAATTGAAAAGATCTTTCGAGTTTCAGCGATTCTGCTACGTCCACGTAATCTCTTTCAAACGTTTCATGAAATAAAATCTAATTTCGCTTCTTGTTTTTGTTATAGCCCTTTCTAATTGCCTTATTCACTGACGCCGGAGAAAGGTAGCATTTAAATAAATTAAGACTTGGAAGTATGATTTTCCTTAAGAGGACCGTCCTGGTGTTTGAAATTGTTATTTATGATATAAGGGCGGTAAGTTGGTTTTTACTAATGAGTAGACAAATGTGCTTACCATAGTCACGAGCTTGTAAAAACCAATTTCCGCCCGTGTATCATACAACGTTTTCCAACACATTTGCGAAAAAACAGTACCATAGGTACTGAACAAACTTTGTTTATCAGTGTGAAACTAGCAACAAACACGTTTCTAATGTAATATGAAAATCTAGTAAAGTTGCAACCACTCTAGTATGGCAAGGGCAATGGCAATGGCAATGGCAATGGCAATGACTAAGACTTGACTTTACGTGAAATATTCTATAACACGATGAAAAATTTTATTGCAATACTTGATACTGGCTAAGTACACTACATATGGAGCCATAACATAAGAAAAAAATGGTCTAAAATGGTGCGCATTTACAATGCAAGTGGTGCCACCTGCGTGTGGTGATAATTATAACTACATCTTTAGTTTCATTTTCTCTTTAGAATTTAAGTGTGACTAACGAATTCAGCAACGGACCTTTTTACCGCACTAGTGCAGTAAAAATTTTACCGCACGGTCCATTGTATGGTGCGTCATAATTAACATTCAAACAATGTAGACAGGCTTCGTAAACGCATTTTTTGAGCAAATGTGTTGGAAATGTTATTGCCGTCGCTGTGCTCTCCACGTGTACGATAGAGAACCGAATAAGTGTATTTACTTATCACTTACTGGTTTCACCCTCTAAAACTTAACAAAAACTTTCGATTTTGCTATCAATCGTTTGAATAGACTATAATCTATGCTTGTACGTTTTGTTTTTTGAAAATATGTTTCAAGTTACAACTACTTTTCTTCGACATAATTTTGATGACAATAATGCCGTAACATAGAAAAGGAAGACGTACAAGCATAGTAGCAAGCTAACTTAGTGTTTTTACTAGGTTTTGACTACCAAAAAAAAAAAAACATAACATAAAAAAATCATCAAAACCGGACAACGTTTGACGTGAAAAAGCGTTGGCACTTTTAGTATGGGCAAGAGCTATACGGTTCTCTTAATAACGCTTGATCGAATTGTGTTCGTATTGTCAATTTGTATACCCCAGTAGATTCAAGTTTGGCTCAATGGATTTCTATTCACGCGCTTTTATTGCCGGTACTCCTATTACTAAGCACATCGGATATATTCTCAGGGATAAAGTGACGATCCCTACATTGCTGCGAACATTAGGAAAATAGTCGTATCGCGGCCATCCGTTCAGCGTAATATGGTGAGTGAGGATACAGATCTCTTCCTTTGCCATGCTCCCCACGTACTCCTTTCGATCGTAAAATCCTTTTGCCCCAAAACGGCCTTGAATAACACAACTAGATCAGAGATAAGAAGGACTTATTTCACAATGTGCGGTGTCCGGTATTTTACCGCTCCGAATGAACAAATTTTTATTTTCCGTTACTTACTCGTTTGTCTCTCTAATAGGTCCGTGTTTCGAGAAACATCGATACAAATAAACAATAAGCATTGCATAACAGTACTCAGTGTTTTCTCTTGTTTTATCATTGCCCATTTCAAACTTAACAGAGAAAGACAAAACACAAAATAACTATTTTGCCGCTACACGATGTTTACCTGTTAGTAAGAGGAAAAATGTTTAAGTACTGTGTTCTAAAGAGATAATAATTTATGATCAAGATCCTGCGGTGCTTTGCGTTTCGTTTTGCCTCTGTCACAGAAAATAATACCCGATACTTACAAACAATTGTTTTGATTTTCACATTTTTCTATATTTTTTTAGAAATACCTCAACAATTTTACCTACATAGGTACTTCATACGTATAATAATAATTATACATAATATAAAAGTGATTATGTGGCTTTTACAGCAAAACTATTTAAGATAAAATTTTGCACAATAAAATATATCCAAAATAAAATTTTGTTTGTTTCTTATGGAGCAACATTTATAATTCATAGCAGTATCGTAATTTGCGTTATCAACAAATACATTTTTAATATGGGGAAAAAGAAAATATTAAATGTGAAGAGTTCCCGTAGAAAAGCGGGTGAGTTGCGCAAAAGCTGAGGGTTGCCTCTATATTGAGGGTTAATTTTATTGACCGTGATCCCTACCCTAAAGATGATCTTTCATTTTTCTAGCCATTATTCATCACTTTTGCGAAGTAATAAGGTGTTTCTTCCATTAAAAAGTAAATAACGCCATGATAATTTTTAATTCGGTTAATAAAAAATATAATTTAAAATTAATCGTGATTTTCTACGATTGGGTTCATTCTAGGCAAGCATGCAATGCACCATCATAGGTCGCGTCATCACTTCTGTCACGTGAGACAGTGGTTAAATAATACTTTGCCTATAACTTATAAAAAAAGGTAACAAATACCTACATGTATTCGTTACTTAGCTGTGTGCGCAACCAAAAGCAAACACAGCGTGCAATTAGGTTTTACTTTAACACAATCAAGGTGACGTGTTAAGCGTGCTCGAGATATTAAAATAAAGTGTTCATTCAATTAGCGCTCTTGAAAAAATAGAATGTTTCCAGACGTTTTTCAGACAGCCCAAATTTTTGTACTAAGAAGGGCTGTTTTTAAAGGACTTTCTACTTGGGTCTTATTAGATTGTCTATTTTTGTATTTACTTTATTCTTTGTCCATTTTTAACGTTTGTCAACGTATATTATTAATTTAAAAATTTGCGATGATACAGAGTATCAAATATTATACTAAAACAATTTTATCACTGATCAGATTGACCATTACCGTTAACTTACGGAAAACAACTAACCCTAAGGTGACTGAAATCAGTTTAATCCCTTTTTAAAAGATAATTATTACTATCTAGGTCTAACTAGAAAGCTCTCGCTACGAGTAGTCGAGTTGTATGTTATCAAAACCTGCTCTCGCAGTTTGCTGTAGACCGACGACGTGTTTCCTGCATAGCCGGCGGCGGCGGCTGGCGTAGAGCGGTATCGTATCTCTCATTGTTCATAAGGCACATCACCGGTGTTTACGGTGCGGCGTGAACAAATTCAACGAGTTTCTTCAAACTGATATTGAGCTGGTACAGGTACCGACAAGTGCCGGGGAATGTATTGAAATCGGACTCAAAAGAGCAAGTAGGTATACCGATGGAGACATGAATGTATTGAAATTGGATTCAAAAGAGAAAGTCGTGTGTGTCTATAATTGTTTATGCGAACAAATAGAATTATAAAATTATGCAGGTACGTACCTATATATACTACTTACATAGGGAAATGAAGAAAAGGCATTTTGAGATCTATATAATATATAACGTTTATATAAAAGCCCACCGTTTTGTTGGTAATAGTAGCGCTTATAGCAAAGCACGACTAGCCGTTTCTAACCGATTGGTAAAGTTCAGCAACGTTCGCTATGGTATCTAGCTCTACTATGATGGGTGACCGCTACCTATTGGAAAAATGGTATTTACACTGAGCGCTACCGTGCTTCGGAGGGCACGGTTAAGCCGTTGGTTCCAAGTCAAGTCAGAAACCTTTGGGCGGCCAAATATTCTGACACCAGGGCTGACCACGTACGTACACGAAGAGAAAAAGTTGGTGACAGATTATTGGAATTATAAAGTGTAGTATGGGATTACTTGAGTAGTCAGTTTATATATGATGTACTTATGAAGTTGGCAGTCTATGATCCGACAAAATTAAGAAGTTTAACCAATTGACACGCTAAATAATTACTATACAACTTAAATAAACACGATTTTTGAATAGAAACGACTAATTGGCTTACAACAAACAATGGTCGCTACCCGATGTGCCCACAGTCCCGCATGTGGACGAAAATTTATCCAATTTGCTGAAGTCAGGTGGGAAGCGAATTGCCCGTGGACCGTATGTCCGAGTCATCAAATATATTCAACATTCTAGTCATGTCAGCACTAAACTTACCAACGCAGGTGTTTTAAACATGTTCCAGTGCTATAAATTTAAATTGAAGACAAAGTTGTGGGAAGTTTTGTGGAGGCATTTTCAAGAATAGATAGGCTGTTTTATACAAAGTAGTTAAAGACACTTAGCCCTTTACTAATAGTGGCGTTCTCTGCGGGAGGCTTATGTTTAGCAGTGGACGTTTTCAGGCTGTTGATGATGATGATTTCAAATTTGATAGAGTGAAACAAAACAAAATATATTATACTTAGGGGCCTATGTATCTAGTGGAGCAGTATTAGGTGTGCTCATAGCTCTAAAATGACTGTTAGCTATAAATAAGATGACTAAAAGATTTAAAACTAAAAAAGCAGCATTATTGCAAACCTTGTGTTGCATACAAGTTGCGCCTATGCCATAAAGTATATCGTGTGTCATAAACATGAGTAGGTACTTATATTTTTGCCCGAAACAGTATGCGCCTTTTTTCTTGCATAAAGAATTAATTACTGCCTTTGAGTGAAAAAATGTGGTAGACTTTCTGTAGAACAATACCTGGAAAATGGTGTTGCTATATAACCTTTAGGCATGGTGTTCATATTTGTGGAGATATCTGCAAACCACGATCTGTTTAATACTCTTAATGCTCCAACACCTGCTACCGAGATGAGTTATGTAGAACCTTTGTAAATTCGGTTAAGATAACTAGATACTGTTCAAGAACCGACAAAAACATGTATGACTTATATAACTCACAACGTGCAAGGCTCTTATAAGCTAGATACCAAAAAATATGCAAATACCACCCTAATGGGAAATAATCTACTAGAAAATATCATATTCGTACCAGAATTTGGTGTATTGAGTATGAAATTTGGGTTTTATGCATAACGCTTGCGATATGCTCGACTCACATTTCCTTACGAAATGGGTTCGAGGTTTAACGCTAGGTTAGTATTCCAATTTTATCAACTGAAATATGGTAGGTGCCAGGAATTTCATTTTTGTTTTTAAGTCTCGCCCCGATATTTTACAATCTGTAGCGAAACAATTTGTTATTTCAATATTTTTCTTTGCTATATGGATAAACCATTTGATAAATGCCAATGGATAATTCAAAAAGTGCTTAAAACCTAATTTTATATTATAAACATTAAACAGATAAGCCCAATTTCATTACTATACGAAATCTTTTTTAATTTATTTCTTTGTTGAACACAATTAATGTTTTCTTCTTTACTTTGTACTTTTATATGTGGCAACATTCTAATGCCATAAACACGCTTCCTGAGACTTTAGTCAGAAACAAAACCTAACTTACGTTCCGAGGTGAATAATTTCACTCATTGCAATATAACATGTTAAATTGTCATTTAGGTAAAAGAATATCGCACGCTGTTATTTTAGCCTCCATAATTGGTGGCAAGGGTGTTGTGAGCAATTTAAAACGATGTGACTGTATAACAGGTAAAATGCAAAATTTTGGCAACAATATCCGCTCGTAATGCGAGACGCCGTTGAGTGTGCGGCGGCGATATTATGTGCATTAATAATATTCAGGTTTATGCAGTCACCCCCATTTTACTTCTAACTGCAGAAACTACTGGCTACATAAAACCTTTATCTGGCCTCATTGTTTGAGCATGGATCTTAAGTAATGTTGTGCTTGGTGGTTCCTAATTTTGCTTATATTTCCATAAAATGCTTTGTATTCTAGATTAATTTTATGCTGCTGTCTCGCATTGATCTCTAACATTTGCCATTGAGTACATTTGGGCATCGCAATCGAAGTGTCAAGACACCAATGTCATAGACAACCAAGTGCAATCACTCGCAGGAGGGGTGGTTTGTGTAATTGTGGTTTCCGGCACTGGCTACAGATGATCGCATACATCTCAAATTGAACGTGTGTCCATACCCGTATATATTATGGGTTTGAGCGCAGTCAGATATTGTCAAGTATTCAGTTCAAACGTCGATGATGAGAGGTTTAGTGCGGAGTGTGTCTGATGGAGAAGCGTGTGGCTGCTGCAGCTGGTTCCTCGGCAATCTACCTGTACCAAAGTATTATATTTACTGCACTTGCATAGAAAGCGGTAATATTCCTCCGTAATGAGAGTAATGAGATGAGAAAATCAGCACCACATAGAATTTTGTATTACAAAACCAAATACCAAAACTGCTTATGTCATCGTCGTGAGACCATTATTTCACTATGGATTCAATGACATTTTAAATGGACTCACAAAGCTTTTTCAAACTGTACCAATATTTTGTTCTAGTTTAATGTTTGTATTCTACTGCTTTTTAGAGGAATAATTATTTGACAATGGAGTTTGTTCAATATTATATGAACTCTCAAAAAGGATTTGTACCTGAAAATTAAAAAATGTAGCACGCGGGTCTGTAAAGTGTTTTACGAACCAGTCGCTTTGCGTCAAGGTCCTCAAATCGATTCGAATATGTACAAAGTTCACACGTAAAGGTCACGCGTGACACCTTTGTTATCTTAAGGGAGTCGTCGGAGCTTAATAAAAACGATGTTTGGCTATCTCAAATATTATCAAATGAAATTTTGTTGACACAATCTCAAAATTGTTTTGTATTTTAGATCCATTTTCGTTGACTAAAATAAAATCGAAGCTACGGCATAAAATTTACTTTTAGCCTACTTTTGGTGTCAATTTATAAGAGCCTAATTCTAAATTTTTCTAATATAACATTTTTTTAAATACTTACTGATATACTTAGCAGCCAGTGGGTTAGGCTAAACGGGGGTTATACCCTCACAATCTACGCGGTCTAAAATTGCTGGGCCCACAGAGCAAAAAAAAAAAAACGCTTCCCCTCGAAGCGTCATTTGTTTCATAGCTCTGTGGCTGGGCCCATAGGTCTATCTATATTAATGTGTTTGGCGGCTTCTTATAAACCCCCATACACGCTGGATTGGGGTGTTAAAATTTGTGTTAAAAACGCACGTAGCTGAATCCGCGAGGCACACATTATATTATATTTGTTGTACCATCATCAGCCTGAAGACATCCACTGACTCTACCATAGAGCGCCATTTGAGCAGTTTAAAACAAACTATGAGCGGCATCGGAGCCCTTATTACTTAGTTCTAAACAATCTTGTCATAATCTCTAAACCCACGTATAGTGGGAGTAACGTTATGAATATAGTAGGTATATCTTGAGTACAAGTAAAAGTAAAGTCATCGTTTAAGTGGTATTGATTGATCAGCTAGCCCTCACAGATTCCTCGCGTGTGTTAAAATGTTTTGATCATAGTGAACATGCAGAATTTTGATACGGACGTGGGTACTTATATCTTGTTTTTTGCGAAACTGATAGGTTATAGAGTATTTAACCACTATGTAGTTTATAAATAAATGATTATGATATTGTGCATGATTGTATTACCTACATAATTCTGAAACACTGTGTAGGCAGTAATATTATCATGACCATTACCATCAGCACCACTACTACCACCGCCACCACCACCATCATTATCATCATCTCCATCATTATCTTCTACATCATCACCACCATCATCATCACTACCATCACCATCACCACCACCACCATCGATAGTGCTAGCGCACAAAGCTACTGCGACGGTATAAAAATGTCGATTTTGATTTTTGGATATTGATTACTTTTTTTAGTCTGCGGTCTCAAGTTGCTCTGTAAACTAGACCTTTTGAATCCACGAAAAATGCCTAAACGTATATTTGATCCACACTAGTGAAATGCATACAGATTACATCAAAATATATTTGCGTTATTTAAATTGGAAATCAGTATTGCCAAATGCTCTCACGAGACATACTGCTCTTAGTAGAGTAATTGCAAAAATGTTTGCAAAAGAGAATATAGTCGGAATAGAATGTATTTACTATTTATATACTTTAGGCATTCAAGTGACTTATTTTTCTATATGACTTTACTTGAATAGAGAAACATTATTTTATCAAAAGTTTATTCAAAAAGAGAAAGATATAGTTCAATGTAAAGTTAAAGAGATGTGAAAGAGTGAACAAACAGGTTATCTTCTGTGCGGCAGCCTATTTACCTTGTGGGGCAGCTGCCCTAAAATAAATAAATAAAGGATAAATAATTATGTGTGGACAATTCACACAGCGCCATCTAGCCTCAAACTAAATAGATCGCTTATAAGACTGTTGGTTTGATCCAAGCTAAACTATGAAATTGTTATAAGTGGTATTTTCAATTATATTACAGCAAAACACTATAATAGCGACGACCGACGATCTGATGAAAGCTGCGGGGAGCCGCTGGATGCAGGAGGCGAGCAGCAGCTCAAAGTGGCGTGGAGGGGGCCTATGTTTTGCAGTAGACGTATTTAGGCTGTTGATGATGATGATGATGACTATAACAGCTGTTAAATATATGTGGCGAATCAACACATCAGATAAAAATCCGTTCATTTACACCAAACAGACAAAAATGCAGTTCTTGGCAATTTTCTACGAATTGCCGCGAGAAGAGCCGCTTTTACCTTCATAAATCGTGGCCCTTGTCTTGCGGAGAATTGCGTAAGGGTATGTTATAGATGTCCAATTGTTTTCCACCATAGTATTTGGCGTGGCTCTATTCGAGCAAGGTTCTATTATCAATACTAAAATGCCTACCTACTTTATACAAATCCATGACTCAGGTCAAATTTTTTAGATAAAATTACATTAAGTACAAATATTATTTTTATGAAAATAAGACGAAAATTTAGGGGGTCTTTCCACGAATAGTTAAGGAATAAATACTCTAACTTTTGACCATTGGTTAGAATTTGTCTTAACCATTTGTTGAAAACGCCACCTTAGATCAGCAGATAAGTAGGAACAAACATCTAACATGAAGTTTCGAAACAGTTGATAAAAGATTTACGTAAGTAAACAACCAACGTGGTGGATTTTAATTCATTGGAAATCTAAAAGCCAGTCAATAAGTATTCTGCAGACATAAATTGAACACGCATCTAATGATACAAAATTCATTTACACAACCGCGAACAGTTCCACTATAAACTGTTATTGTTCTAGACACAGACTATTGTTCTGTTATTGTTCTGTGATTGTTCTAATGCACAGCTCACAACGGCAACTTTTAGTAACAAATCTGTTAACAGAGACGAGAAAACAAGGAGGTTTAATATAGTTAAATTAAATTTTGTCATACAATCAAAGGCTGGGCTAGTTTTTCTTATACATATATGTATACCCCAGATATATACCTATATCTTATAAATACGGTTATTTAACAGGAATAAAATAAAAAAACAAATTATATAGGTATTCTGATGCAGTTTAATCAATTATTGTTATCATCAATATGAAATTACTAAGTATTTCTAAAGGTTCCATGGCCAAGTATAAGGAAGGTACGTACCTTCTAACGAGACTTCTGCTGCATAATTATTATAGAGAAATTTTATTGAACCACATCTTTCTAAAGAATTTTTTGTAGCGTCATATTCGCACCGTTTTTACCAAACGTTATATCAAACGTCGATACGCTTTCGGAATAATTTCCATTATCATCTGAACATTGTTTCGCAAAATCGTAATCAGTAACATGTGCGTGTCATTTCGAAGTTTCGCCTTTATCGCGATTGGTTTCGCATTATATCAGAGGTTGTTTACATTGGCCGTGCTAATACAGAAGATATTTGGAATATAAAATCCAGTAGCTTAGTTTTTCTGTGTGTTTTCATGTTTGTATGGATTTCACGCCATAACGGCTAGATAGATTTTGATGAAACTTTGCATACAAGTCGCTTATAGTACCGGGGTCAACATAGAATACTTTTACCCCAAAAAATTTAGAGCACTCGAAAGAAAACGGGTACAAAGTTGTTGTAATTTCTCGCAGCTAGGTAATATTATACTGGTTGTATTAAGGTAGTAGAAAGCTATGAAATCTATGAAAGGAATTTACAAAAACAAGCCAAGTCTTTATAAAAGCATTGATAGATTTTAGGAAGCATTTGAACCTAAAATCATTAAATAATAATCCTTAAAGAGAATAGTTTTCTATACTTAAAGTTACGTTCAAATAATAAAATCTGTTCAGTCATTGTGTTCTCGCCCCCGTCAATAGATTCCTGAATTCGTCCACAACTGTTTCGATTGAAAACAAACTTTGTACCGAAATAGGTATTGTAATTTCAAAACTTTTAACATAAACCTGGTACATTTGGCTTGTTTTACCGAAACACCGTATACCCATGGTTGCGAATGTAAAGCAAACGATATTGGTACTTCACTTAATACATGTATTTAATACTGTTGGCCTTGAGTAGATATTTAGATAAGTAGATAATATAGTTTGTGGCCTACGTGCGCACGATTCGGGTTACAAACGTAGACTGGCGCGGGGAGAGGCACACGCACTTGGAGAGAACTAGTGTCGCGCCCCGAGCCATAGGGATGAACAATATAATCGAGTACTACATAATATCGACTTAATCCAACTAGCTTATATTATAGTATTTACAAGACAAGGGGTCGTGGTATGTACTCCCTATAAGTTAACTTTTTTTTCTTTTTTTTTACGGGCTATATGCCTTTATTACTCAAGCTAACTACTACAATAATAAAAACTAAACTAAACTAAAACTAACTACACTACACACTAACTAGCTACACTATACCTACTACAAAGAACATATGGACTGTATAATAGACCGCGATGGCCTATAGACAGTCCAAATGCTCCAGCCCACTGCCGGTAGGTAGCGTACCCAACATGCTGGCAGCATTGCCTCGTTGAATTGCAATGCTGATGCGTTGAGCCAAATAAGTGCCAACATTTTGGTCACGCGTCGCATCGACCAGGCGCTCTGATAGACTTTGGAAAACGCGTTAAAGTTATAGTTAACTTAAACATAACACACCCGTGCCTTAGTATTGTACTTTTAGCTTTAGTGTTATTTCAGTTTTTTTATTGGCACAAATATATTCACATCACATTATCAGCCGGAAAAGTCTTAGGTACTGCTGAACATAGGCTTCTAAAACGTCACTTTGGACGCTTAAACACCATGCTTGGCAAACCTATTGGTGATTGTAGAAGATATTAATGTACCGAGGAAAATCATGCTTCTGTGCACATCCCCTGCATGTCTTAGCGCACCCGCAGGAAGAGGCATTCACAGAGCGGAACACCACAATGGCTGGTTTGTGGTTAGTCGTTGTTCAATATCATCATCATCATTAACAGCCTTAAGACGTCCACTGCTGAACATAGGCTTCCCCCCGGGAGCGCCACTTAGAGCGGCTGCTCGCCTCCTGCATCCATCGGCTCCCCGCGGCTTTCACCAGGTCGTCGGTCCACCTAGTGGGGGGCCGGCCTACGCTGCGTCTTCCAGTTCGTGGTCGTCACTCGAGAACCTTTCTTGGGAACCGATGGGGGTTATCAGTTCTACGAGCGATGTGGCCTTTTTTTTTTTTTTTTTTTTTTTGAGTGGGGGAAATGCCCTTGCATTTCCCTGCCACCACGGGGGTGATGGCAGGGGGTATGTGGGACTCGAACCCACTAAAACCCCCCCGTGATCCGTCCGCCGCCGGGACGGGGCGAGATAGGGTCGCGCTGGCATTCACTATCTCGCCCCAGCGGTAGGCCCTTCCGGGCCTCTGCGCCAGTGGGTGGGTAACCTTTCACCTCAGTTACCCACCAGACGTGTGGGGCCGTGTGAGCGCAGTGGAGAGTCCCCTGACCCTCCGCCGCCGGCCCCACTACGGAGGACGAAGAAGGCGCCCGAAGCGCCTCCTCCGTCCCCCTCTCCGTCTGCGCCGGAGGGGGTCAGAGTTGGCATCGTCCTCCCTGACCCGACGAGCGATGTGGCCTGCCCATTGCCATTTCAACTTGCCAATCCTAAGAGCTACATCGGTCACTTTAGTTGTTCAATATACTTAGGGTAAATTGCCAAAATTAAATGTATTATTTAATTTATATAACCTTATTATTTTTGACGGGCCCGATAGCTCAGTTGGTAGTATCCCTGCCTTCTGAACTGAGGGCCGTGGGTTCGATTCCTACCCGGGACAAACATCTGTGTGATGAACATAGATGTTTGTTCTGCGTCTGGGTGTTATATTGTATTCTATGTATGTATTTACAAACAAAAAAGTATATAAGTAGTTATCTGGTTCCCATAGTACAAGCTATGCTTAGTTTGGGGCTAGATGGCGCTATGTGAAATGTCCACACATATATTTATAATATATATTTATTTAATTTCAATCTAAATATTTGCTTTTAAGGCGAAAAACCTTTATTGCCTATTTACAAGCATAGTTTAACAAGATAACTAACTCTATTATTACCAATACTACTAACCTAACGATAACCCGAAAAGTTATCTTTGTCGGAAATCCGAACTCATTCAATCGCCGATGAGACGCGCACACACAACTTTATTTATTTGCTAATACCACAGATTAAGTAATAGTTACTTTGTAATACTTTTGGGAGCGTCGCGAGCCTGCTGAGCGCCAGATACCGGTTTGTTCATGTTTATCCACTTTGTCTAATTTCCGGTGGAGATTTAAGGGATTTAAATACAAAACTCTTAGCATCAAGCTTAATAAAACTTCGCTGTTTAACCTTTCAATAAATCAATAGGATACTAATAGCTTAGAGAACCGCGGGAGCCGATGGATACAGGAGGCGAGGAGCCGCGCATCGCGCAAGGTGGTGCTCTATGGGGGAGGCCTATGTTCAGCAGTGGACGTCTTCGGGCTGTTAATGATGATGATGACGACTTATAGCACAGATTTTATAATAGCTTATGACATGTATAGTTGTATACCTACATAGGTCACATATTTAGAAAACCGATTAAACATGATTATTGGGTTCTATAACCAACCTTTTCACACATAGAGGACTATACATACTTACTTGAGTGTGCACTCTCACAATTTCCTTTACACTTTGCACGATCGAAAACTGCTACTATTTGTATCTATTTGTATCGTACTATCACGTGGTACAAAGAACCTTTGGCCTATTATGTAATTACTATAACCTGCATGTTACATATTAATTTACCTTTTGATTGTCACAAGAACTTTGTATTAATATCTACAGCTACTAACGACTTGAATAAATCTCGTCTTGTCTTAATAACGTTGATCATGACTTAACCTGGGGAAGATGTGGTCACTGTCTAAGAAAAACAACCCGTTTGACGACTCACCCTGTCTGGAGTAAGGAAACACTCAGCCATAATACATAGCTCATTATAAATAATTATGAACATTGTATTACGCCCAGAAGTTATATAATCTCAACATTGAATATTGTACCTTTGTACAAACGGAAAATAAAATCAGAGTAAGAGCTAGGAGCTACGAGTAATAGATTGTTTTACTGCCATCCAAAAGATAAAATTAGAAAGGCTAACTGAAACAAAGCACAATGTAAATGCAAGTAAAGTGCTGCTGGCACTTTCCTCGTGTCATTCCCCATTCACCAACACGTGGTAATGAAGGATAGGACAAATGATTAGTCATGGAACCGAAAGCTTCGTAATGAATGGTAAGAGCATCATTCTCATGCAGGTTGCGACGCGCTGGCTCCTGTAGACGAGGACATGCAGGGTGGTTTGCTCACACGTCTGAGGACATACTAAACATAAAACATAAATTTTAGTGAAACTAATAATCAGAAGGCGCTGTTGGCCTGACAACCTGGTGAAAACCGTGGGGAGCCGATGGATGCAGGACGCGAGGAGCCACTCAAACTGGCGCTCTCTGGGGGAGGCCTATGTTCAGCAGTGGAAGTCTTCAGGCTTGACGATGATGATGATGAAATATAAGAGGCTTCTAAATGCCGTCATCTCTGCATACGACCTAAACTGAACCGCTACAATAGAATTTGTACGGTAGCGGTTCAGTTTAGGTCGTCATTATTAAATGAGAGGTGCGCTAAGAGGTCACAGCACGGCTCCAGGTAAATAAACAATTTTTAGCAAAATCGTCTGCTGGTGGAAGTCATAACCAATAATCACCATGCTTCGCTGGCATCTATGGTGACCGCATAAATTATAAGGAAGACTGAGGAGAATGTTGCTGCGCTTTCCCTGAATATTCCCTTCGCCGGTTCTGATGCCAGATTTACACGGCCCAGTTTCAGCGATTACCAACCTAAATATAAATACCTTCAGTGAATTTTAGTTCCAGCTTGTTCCAACCTACTTGTTAATTTCCCACGTTCTGTCTAATGGCAAAGTAGCACATAAAGTTCCGGAATCAAAGGCGGTTACGTTGATTGCAGGAGAGATCGCGAACACACCTTTGTGCTGTTTGAATGAACACAAGTAATTGACATGGGTATATCTAACCAACTTAAGTACCTTTGTATAATTAAACAGTGAACGATTAGTCCTTTGACAAATTTCTTTGTTTTTGAATTGAAGTTACGTATACAAATGAACTGACAAATGATGATATTTTGATGATAAATTATAGGTAATGCATGAGTAATAATGAGCAAATCATTTCTGAAACCCACGTTTTTTGTTGATGGAATGTCGTCACAAGACCTGACTACGATGCTGTGGTAGTTAGAACATTCATTCAGTTCTCTATATTTCACCAAGAAATACTACTTTGTAACCTTGTAATATTCTTTTATCTATAAAGGTTGGGCGATTTTTAATACAATATTATGTTTTGGAGCTAGCTTATGACATATTTTTTTTGGTTGTCAGGGGCATGTATCCAGTCAATATTTGTAAAAAAAGTAAAGATGCTCTTACTATATAATATAATTACCTTCACGTGAAACACAATAGACTTCGATTTATCATTATTTTTCTATGTTACAGAATATGCGAGTAATATTTTCAACGTAATATTTTCCAATCTATATCATGAAAACGTGGAGGAAGTCTACATGACAGGTAATTGAGCCGATATGCCTCCCTCGGAATAGCTGCCGGGTTCCTAGGAAATAGCTATATCGAGATTAAATCCTTAATACGTCTATTACCCAAGGCCGGGTAAAATAACATGTCTGAACGAAGTAGGTTTTTAAATACACATATTATAAGATATTTTTTATCATGCTAAACTTTAATTTTTTTTCAACCCATAAATTGAATATTTAATTTAATTTAATTTGGAATCTTTATTATCTAAATATTAATAACATTAATCATATTACAAAACCGTGGCTACTGCTACTAACTAGATTGATGATAGATATACCTATTTTATACCCTTTATGAAATGAGATTATAGCCAGGAAATAGTTTATTCAATTAAGTTATATTGACCCCCTTTTTAAAACATTGACGGGACAAGAAAGTCGTTTTCCCAAACTGATGTCTGTTAAATTGCAGTGCCATTCCAAACTCTAAATTATTAAGTTTGCTTTTACCCTGCAATTATTGTACTATATTACCAGCCACAATATTATATCGATTCAATAAAACAAACATAAAAGCGATACATTTCCCATCAACGTATGCCTACAACTGTTTACTCCCCCTAAACGGGCTTTGTAACTTTTTATCGGCGTCGCGGGACACAGTGCACGATTTATAGAGGGAGCGTCGGTCGTTCTGGTTAAGGTACTTTTTTATACAAAATGTAGGTTAAAACAATGATATTTACGTTTGAGGAATTTGGAATTATTGTAATAATACTTTTTTTTATTAAATTTGTTCATGAATGACGTGACGAATTAGTCGTTTACATGATGTAAAGCGTCACGGCTGCCCATATCCGCAGTACCATTTGGAACTTCAAAAACATAAGGTTTCGAGTGACACTCCAATGCAGAGCATTGCTGTCCTGAGATATCATGCAGCGTCATGTAGCAATAAGATTTCTAGACTGTGAGATCAGGTAATAAATTATCATTTGCTCAGTGATTTCACTAGATACTTACAGTACAGTAATGCTTGCACACTACTACTTGGTGACACAATAACTGGCACAGCGGCAGCGATGCGGTGGTACCTACACCTATGTTGTGTGATGTCCTGAATAAATGTATTTTCTTTCTTTCTTTCTTTCTATCTTTACACACGAACTTTGCAGAAAAGTCCTATAGTAAAGTGACATTAATTTCTTTGGATTCGGACCTTGTACTCAAATGAGGCTGCGGGAAGTAGGTACCCCTAGTATATCTATAAAATATTGATTTTGATTTTTAAAAGTTCTTTATTTATCATAATAACACCGCTTACAAACTAAGACACAGTCTAGGGTTGCATACAACTTACATTAAACTAGTGACTATGTCAGGCTAACAGCGCCTATGTTAGTCTTTTAATAAACAAAAACTGTTATGTTAGCTATTAACTTTATAGGAAGTAGGTACCCCTAGTATATCTATAGAATATTGCGATTCTTGTGCCAGTTTCCTTACGGTGTTTTTCTTTACCCTTGTAAAAGTGAGATGCAAATGCACATAATTTCGATATTAAATGTACCGAGCTACCTAGCGAGATTCTAACCAGATGATTTGTGCATTCATTATTACATAAGTCCGTAGGTTCCTTTCATCGCTGTTGCCTATCATGGTTATGCACATATTTTTAAGCAAATATCAGTTCCGTGAAATTCAGAAGCAGAACATTTCCGATAAACCACTAATCAGAGACGAAAAAGTATGCTAAGAATTTTCCTTAAAAAACAACTTTGAACCACAACGTTTTTCCTACAGTTTTGCCCACCGGATTTCGAACTAGTGACCCGTGGAACTAAAGGCTACGCTTCCCTCTCCTGCAAAAGCTACTCCAGATAATTATTTAGTTTCCAAAGTAAAGTAAAGTAAGCGTTAATTTAGATTGGCATGCGATGTTGAGTTTGATCAGGGAACCGGAAATCATTATTCAAGGGTCGTGTGCACATTGAAGTGTTGGGGTTGAAATGTAACTTTTACATTTTTTTCTCTTTTATTCAACAAAGGCTTTTTCATTTTTGTTTGAAGAGTTATTATTTGCGTGTCTTGTTAAACGAAACAGATGTATGTAATTCGAAAGTTCTATATGATTTTTTGTGTTTGCATACCAAGTTAATGCTTCGTGGTTTATTTTCAAATCTATACAATTACAAATGCGAAAGTTCTGCATGTGCTGCTAATCCCTCTAACATCTCAGTTTGTTTTTAGTACGGCTTTCACACTAAACACAGAAAGCACATGCAAAACTGTTTTAGATGAAATTTTGCATAGATATCGCTTCACTCTATATACAAGATTAACATGGATTACTTCTACCCCAGAAGATTAAGGGTAAACCGGTTCCTACATTAAGGAGATACCAAGGGACGCGAATAGTTCATAATATTTGTAGTCTGTTTTTATGTTATAGGTACAGACATCTAAACGTTTAAGCCAGATAGCGCTGCAATAATGAACGTGTTCTAATTGAAATTGGTAAGAAGCCACCGGTTGTGATAGTCTAGACAGGAGACATAGGCATAGTGTACATTTTATCTAGATTAATACGGTGGCGATATGGGCACAGATAAAAAAGTTCACTAAACTATATCGAGACAACCTGCTTATTAAACTAATTGGATTTTTACTTCACAACTGTGTTTCACAAAGGAGACTGTTCGTTTCTTACCCCTCTGGTGCTTCTTTGTTCGCGTTGCTGGCCAGCAACGGTGATGCTAATTCGATGGTGGTCGGTTACAGAAGAAACTTCATTATGAACGTCTCTACTACGTCTGTTTTTTAGTACGACAGCTGGCGCTGTGAACGATCGCTGTCACCTGACTTCGCACCAGTTGCTAATGCCTTACATAGTTTTGATAGCAATTGTGTAGGTTCGAGGGGGTAGGTGTTTTCTGAACAGAGACGATTGTCATTTTGACTCTATGTTTTTGGAGTAATTTGTGTCAAAGAGCCTACGAATTCGGCATGACTCAGACATAGCGTGAAGCACCTAAATGGTGGCTGTGACTCTACGAAAGAGCCCTATCCGATTTTTGATATAATAAATTCTAAAGTTATTGGTGAAATGTGATTAGCGCAATAGTTTCTGCAAATTATAATGACGCAAGACATTTTTCGGTGGCATAGATCATCAGCGTATTAGAGTGTCAAATTGTTATATTGAAATCAAAATTGGCGTAATTTTTCTGGAGGTTTTTTAACATCCATGTTTATTGTGGTATATTTTTAGACAGAAAAATAGGAAGAAAGAAAATAACACTTAGATAGGCTTGCATTGGACCACATTTCTTTTACAAGCGACTATGCAGTCGACTTAGTTTACTTAGTTATTTTTATATGTATTATGTAATAGTAAAACAGTTGGTTTCGTAGACATGCTATACCTACTAGTTTACCACGATTTTTCGCCCAGTAAGATTTTAACTGTTTGATATTTTGATAAAAATAAAACCAGTCACATACTCCACTACCACTGGATTACAGCCAAACGGATCACGTCTTGCGTTTCCGAAAAGGAAACTTACTTCGGCTCGACAAGGCTTTGCCCACTGGCGTTATTTCCAGTGAAATAGAACATCAAAGTTACTGGCACCCAGCAGAGATATTATCAACGAATGGAATAACGTCAGACTTTATAGAAATGGTAAAATTGTATTGAACATTTCAGAACTATCTACACGGTTGACCAAGCTACAAAGTTTGTACAAAACAAAAAACGATGTCGGCTTTAAAATAAAGTATATTTTTTCAAAGCTATTTCTGTCCACACTGAAATTAAATAGCAGCAATCTCCAAAACACCCGCAAATGCACGAGACCATTCAACATTAGGTATTTATAATATTTATATTCATCGTATAACAGACACGTTTTACGATGAATATAAAAATATATCACGAATTTGAAACACAACGTTGAAAAGTAGAGAAAAACCACAATATCAGTGGTCTTCCATTAAAGTTCAACGTGAGTAAGTTTTTGCTATGTAAAGCGTGACTTGTGATTGTTGTGATTACTGTGTGAAGCGGTGCAAGAAATCAAAAGGATTTAGTAGATTACAACAGCTACCATCATATATAACAACCTTCATAATAGCCTTTATTTATTACAACCGACATATTATAATATCTCTTCTTTCGAGAGAACGTTTGACCAATGAACGATGACGTTATCCTTTTGTTGCGATTTCATTCCACTGATCACCGGTTTTGTGGCAGATTCTAGAACTAGCGTCAATGCTGCATTAGTGTATGCTAATTTGGTCAGTCATGAGTTCTTTCTTCAGTAACTAAAAGGTGGAAAACTTCATAAAAAAATAAACTTTTAAACAGACAAAAAACTTTATCAGAAAAAATACATTGTCAACTTTGCCCCTTAGCCAGTAACTTGCCGTCTATAAACAAAGCCCCAGTATGTCACCGCGCAAACCCCTAAAACAGTCATAACTTTATCGTGTTTGCATTATTTCACACATAAGCGATCGTCCAGATCTGCGTGCAAATGTGACATGAATATTTCATCGCATCGTTGCGAATTTATAAACAAAATCTGGCGAACGCTATTGGTGCGTACATAAACAAGATTTTGGGCGTTTTATTCATCCCGCGTAACAGGAAAATTAAGATTATAATCTACGTTCTACATAAAATTATAAAACTGTTATTTTGGTCGCTTGCTGGTTAAAATGCGAGAAAAAAAGAGTATGCCTTTAGATTATAAATAAAATAGATGGGTAGAATATACTGGATACTTTACACAGCGCCATCTAGTTCCAAAATAAACCAAAGCTTGTACTAGGGGAACCAAATAGAATATAACCGCTGTCGCTAAACCAGATAGCTGATAGTAATACTTATATAATTATTATGTTTTTTTTTGTAAATACATACTTAAAATTTAATATAACACCTAGGCACAGAATAAACGTTCATCACACAAATGTTCGACAAAGAGGTCGCCCGAAGAATCCAACTCGGCTGGGCAGCGTTCGGGAAGCTTCGACCTATCTTTTCATCCAAAATACCACAAAGCCTGAAAACAAAAGTTTTCAATCAATGTGTGTTGCCAGTGATGACTTATGGAACTGAGACGTGGTCTCTAACTGTTGGCCTCATTACTAAGCTCAAAGTCGCGCAACGAGCTATGGAGAGAGCAATGCTCGGTGTTTCCCTGCGAGATAGGATCCGAAATGAGGAGATCCGCAGGAGAACTAAAGTGACCGATGTAGCTCTTAGGATTAGCAAGTTGAAATGGCAATGGGCAGGTCACATCGCTCGTAGAACTGACAACCGATGGGGAAGAAAGGTTCTCGAGTGGCGACCACGAACTGGAAGATGCAGCGTAGGCCGGCCCCCCACAAGGTGGACCGACGACCTGGTGAAAGCCGCGGGGAGCCGATGGATGCAGGAGGCGAGCAGCCGCTCTAAGTGGCGTTCCCTGGGGGAGGCCTATGTTCAGCAGTGGACGTCTTCAGGCTGTTGATGATGATGATGACACAAATGTTAATCCTGAGTGATAATCTAACCCTTAACGTAAAGCTTAGAAGGTAGAACTTATACTACCGACGGCACCTGACCTGTGAGGCCAGTTTCTCTAAAGAACTTACAACGGCCTCTTGTACTTATCTCTACAAGTATAGAGCACTTTAATGAAAAAAGAATAAGCGTCAAGCCGGGTTGGTACAGAATGCAATCTCCAGAACCCACTGTGTTGAATAAGCAACCTGAGATGGGGCACTAACAATAGCCGATGTGGAGTGCGCGGGATGAGTATCGTGCCATTAGGTACGTATATTTAGAGTTCGCGCATTTATATTAACACAAAAATTATAATCGAATGATTGTGTATATTTCTTGTGATCATAATGTTTCTCTTGACATTATAGTTAAAAGTGAATCTTGTTACCTTTTGGAGATCGGTGGAGATGAACGAATAACAGGAGCCAAGTTTTTTTTTTCTGTCTGGCGAATCGAAATGGCGAACGAGCCATTGGTCAAAAACGCTGTTATGTTTTTTTCCTATGAACTATTTTCTCCTCTGTTTGTATATATGTATACTAGCTTTTGCCCGCGGCTTCGCCCGCGTAATTCTAGTGAAAAATAAACAAAGCTAGCTGAGCTTTGGATCAGGAAAACAGAAACTTATAGTAATTGACCCTTTTTTCATTCTAACGAAAAATGCAGCTACACCTACAAAAAGGTATTATTTCTTTATGTATAGCTTCACAAATGCGCCGCTCATGGTTCAGCAAACAGAGCAAACATTTTTATTGTAGGTATTGGTTTTCAAAAAGCACGTGTTGCAATTAAATCATGAACTACATGTCAGTCAGTAGATAAAAACGCGTTTGCTATATTACAAACAAAATACAGTAGAACTACCAAAAGCGCGAGCGACAGCGAGGGCGTAAAATTTTTTGACTGTAGGTATTGGTTTTCAAAAAGCACGTGTGGCAATTAAATCATGAACTACATGTTAGTCAGTAGATATAAACGCGTTTGCTATGTTACCAACCAAACACAGTAGAAATACCAAAAGCGCGAGCGAAAGCGAGCGCGAAAAATTTTTTGATTGTAGGTATTGGTTTTTAAAAAGCACGTGTGGCAATTCAATCATGAGCTACATGTCAGCCAGTAAGTACAAACACGTTTACCATGTTACAAACAAAACTCAGTAGAAATACCAAAAGTGCGAGGGATAGCGAGTGCGAAAAATTTTTTCATTGTAGGTATTGGTTTTCATAGCACGTGTGGCAATTAAATCATGAACTACATTGTCAGTCAGTAGGTATAGACGCGTTTGCTATATTACAAACAAAACACAGTAGAACTACCAAAAGCGTGAGCGTCAGCGAGCGCGAAAAATTTTTTGATTGTAGGTATTGGTTTTCAAATAGCACGTGTGGCAATTAAATCATGAACTACATGTTAGTCAGTAGATATGAACGCGTTTGCTATGTTACAAACCAAACACAGTAGAAATACCAAAAGCGCGAGCGAAAGCGAGCGCGAAAAATTTTTTGATTGTAGGTATTGGTTTTTAAAAAGCACGTGTGGCAATTCAATCATGAGCTACATGTCAGCCAGTAAGTACAAACACGTTTACCATGTTACAAACAAAACTCAGTAGAAATACCAAAAGCGCGAGGGATAGCGAGTGCGAAAAATTTTTTCATTGTAGGTATTGGTTTTCATAGCACGTGTGGCAATTAAATCATGAACTACATTGTCAGTCAGTAGGTATAGACGCGTTTGCTATATTACAAACAAAACACAGTAGAACTACCAAAAGCGTGAGCGACAGCGAGCGCGAAAAATTTTTTGATTGTAGGTATTGGTTTTCAAATAGCACGTGTGGCAATTAAATCATGAACTACATGTTAGTCAGTAGATATGAACGCGTTTGCTATGTTACAAACCAAACACAGTAGAAATACCAAAAGCGCGAGCGAAAGCGAGCGCGAAAAATATTTTGATTGTAGGTATTGGTTCTTAAAAAGCACGTGTGGCAATTCAATCATGAGCTACATGTCAGCCAGTAAGTACAAACACGTTTACCATGTTACAAACAAAACTCAGTAGAAATACCAAAAGCGCGAGGGATAGCGAGTGCGAAAATTTTTTTCATTGTAGGTATTGGTTTTCATAAAGCACGTGTGGCAATTAAATCATAAACTACATGTCAGTCAGTAGATATAAACGCGTTTGCTATGTTACAAACCAAACACAGTAGAAATACCCAAAGCGCGAGCGAGAGCGAGCGCGAAAAATTTTTTCATTGTAGGTATTGCTTTTCAAAGCACGTGTGGCAATTAAATCATGAACTACATTGTCAGTCAGTAGGTATAGACGCGTTTGCTATATTACAAACAAAACACAGTAGAACTACCAAAAGCGCGAGCGAAAGCGAGCGCGAAAAATTTTTTGATTATAGGTATTGGTTTTCAAATAGCACGTTTGGCAATTAAATCATGAACTACATGTCAGTCAGTGGGTATAGACGCGTTTGCTATATTACAAACAAATTAGAGTAGAACTATCAAAAGCGCGAGCGTCAGCGAGCGCGAAAATTTTTTTGATTGTAGGTATTGGTTTTTATAAAGCACGTGTGACAATTAAATCATGAACTACATGTCAGTCAGTAAATATAAACGCGTTTGCTATGTTACAAACCAAACACAGTAGAAATACCAAAAGCGCGAGCGAAAGCGAGCGCGAAATATTGTTGATTTGTAGATTTCAATAGAAAAAACTTTGAGACTCCGTTTGACCCTGATGGTAGGTGATTTTCAGAAAATCGTGTAACACTTCAATTTTATTTTTACTGAAGAGTATACACACCAAATTTCAAACTAATTGATCCACAGATTAAAAAGTTTCATGCTAACATAAAACAAACGTTAACACCCCATTTCATCTTCTCAGCGGCGGAGTTTCAAAAAACTATTTTTTAGCGGACATCTACACTTTACGAAGAACACACCCTCCAAGTTCAATGTATCTACGGCTAGCGGTGTAGGCTGTGCGTTAATTTATAGATTTCAAAAGAAAAAACTTTGACGCTCCTTTTCACCCTGATGGAAGATGATTTTCAGAAAACCGTGACACATGTCTATTCTTATTTTAATTGAAGAGTATACACACTAAATTTCAAACTAATCTACCCATAGAGTAAAAAGTTTCATATTTCAAACTAATCTACCCATAGAGTAAAAAGTTTCATACAAACGTAAAACCCCCGTTTCACCTCCTTAGGGGTGGAATTTCGAAAAACCCTTTCGAAGTGGACATCTACACTTTACGAAGAATATACCCTCCAAATTTCAAATCTCTACGTCTAGCGGTTTAGGCTCTGCGTTGATCTCCAGATTTCAAAAGAAAAAACATTGAAGCTCTTTTAGACCCTGATGGAAGATGATTTTCATGAAACCGTGACATACGTCAATTTTTTTTTCAACTGAAGTATATACATACCAAATTTCAAACTAATCGATCCACAGACTAAAAAGTTTCATACAAACGTAAAACCCCCGTTTCACCCCTATAGGGGTGGAATTTCGAAAAACCCTTTCTTAGTGGACGTCTACACTTTACGAAGAATATACCCTCCAAATTTCAAATCTCTACGACCAGCGGTTTAGGCTGTACGTTGATATATAAGTCAGTCAGTCAGTCAGTCAGTCAGGACTTTGAATTTTACATATACAGATAATAAGTTCTTACGTATTTCTTAGATTCACACGATTTGAACACATAATTTTACGTTACACACAGGACTTAAGCGCGCTAAACCTTTTACTGGGTGGCAGGACTTTTCTGCAAAGTTCGTCTAGGTAGGTACAACCGCTTTGCCAGTTATTCTGCCGCCAAGCAGTAGTGTGCAACCACTACTGTGTTCCGGTTTGAAGGGAATTGTAGCTAGAGAAATTACTGGGAAAACGAGACTTTATGACCTGATTACACAGTGTAGTAATCTGATTACTAGACTGTGTGATGTCTCAGGATGACGTGCGTAGTGCAATGTCACGCGAAATAGAATTCTTTTCTGTTATGGGCGGCCGTATCGCTTAACATCAGGTGAACGACCAGCTCGTCACGTCATTCATTCTCATAAAAAAAATACCCTTTAACGTAAAGTCAGTCGTGACCACGGCCAATGCAACTTGGTCGAAACGTCGACGTAAATAAATGTTTTTAGCGCGATTAAATCCTGTGTGTAGCGTAAAACGAAGTACTTACGTTCTCTTCATGGGAATGAGAAAGAAACAGTTTTGATTTGGTTCAGCATTTTGTAGCACTATCATTTTGAATTTCAAGTGAGATATGGAATCTTAATGCTACAGCTGGGTATACGAGGAGCCTCAGATAGAACTCTAACAATAGCCAAAGTACGGAGTGTGCGGAATGAGAACCGTCATTACGTATCTTTACTCGAAACCGGGAATACCGCACGTGGGAGCGAACTTTAAAAGGATTTCGTAGTTTTATCAAGCGGAAAATTGTTGGGACAGGTAAGGTTTCAAAATAGAACTTGTATTTTTTAATTGAGCAAGATCCTTTTTTGTTATTATAAAAACACGTATAATTCTATTTCTGACGGAAGGAAGAAAATGTTATTTTTTCATTTCCAGCCATGAATCAACATAGGTACTACAATACGTTGTATACCTACCTAAATGTTTCCATAATAATGTAAGTTTAGTGGGACTGAGCCAGCATTAAATATGTCTGCAGTATACGTAAGCAAGCTAATGTATACTCTATAATAGGCATGATGACTGCTATTAAAAATGAACAAGTAAATATTACTTTCATAAAGAAGATTAAAAATGAATGCAATAATTGAAAAAATAAGCAAAATCGGTAAATAAATCACGGAGTAATAAGCTTTTAAACTTTCTACAGGAGGTATCTCCTGTCCCTTTCTCGCGACGCAGAGCGCCCCCACAGTTACTATGAAAACTCTACTCGTGACGTCACATGCCAAAGAGATTGTATGAAAAGCTACCACAGCTTAGTAATGAGGTACAGTAACGACCTTCCTCTGACGTTACAGGCCGTTTGAACTATCTCATTCTATTCCGGTTTTTAAAGTGCTTGTAACTTGGTCATTTTTTTGAGATTTTTAATTTTCGTTTTCCCAAATGTTTATCTTTTGAGGAATATAATTAATTTATCCAATAACAATTTGTAGTCATCATGCCTATTATAAGTTTACCTATGTGATGTACCATAAAGCCGCGTGGTCCTAGTGATGCCATTTGGCCACCCCATCTCTTTCTGAGAGTGTCAGAGCCAGTTAAGGGAATATCCAGAGTTTGTGCAGCAGCATACTCCTCGACACATTCAAATCCTCTGCAATCACCACCACCTGCGTACGTGGTGATTATTACAAATGATAAGCGTTCAAAGTGGCGTTTTATGGGGGAGGCCTGTGCTTAGCAGTAACGTCTTCCTGCTGTTGGATACAATACAATACAATACAATACAATAATACTTTATTGAACACCAATAAACAAGAATGCACATAGATACAAATTTATAAAAGAATGGTAGAACAACGGGCGGCCTTATCGCATTAAGCGATTTCTTCCAGGCTACCTTTGTATGGACAGGAATTAAAACAAAAATTACGGGTGGTGTTGTAACAGTTACAACTTACAATACAATAGAGAAATAAAGAGTTTTTATTATTCAGTCAGAACTACTAGGTTTAAATTTCAGTCAAATTTCAACATATTTGTTTCCAATTATAGTGAAACCAAACAGAGGGCTCTGATTTAATCACACCTAGGTACATAATAATTATGTGAGTTGTGGCCCACCCGTATAACCACAGCAAAGGGAATTAGAGATTGGACACTAGCACGGTTCCCTTATGACTCGCCACTGGGCAGTGCATCATCAAGACAGGTGTAAAATGTGGTGATAATGAAACACGTTTCTTATTGAGAAAAGCAAGCACCAATAAATTTGTTTTTTCAAAAATTGAACATCTAATTCTATTGTGTCTATAGGCTGGTTTTACGAACAGCTAATTTAACTATAAATTAGCTGTTCGTAAAACCAGCCTGCACCTATAGCTAATAATTCAGATAATTTCTTTATTTATACACATAAGTATACAAATAAATATATCACATGGACCGAAAAATTTGTGAATGATTTAAGCCGTATGGGCTGTATTACGTAGGGGCCCAAAACAGATAATCAATGCTTTGGGCCCCTACGTAATAATGCCTTACTTACGGACCTGCTGGTGCCCTAGGTATTAATTTCGGGTCCCAATTCAAACAAGCAACTACGACGGGACTACTGCTGAAACAAGATGGCGGAAGAGATATTGTAGTTTTCGGGAAGCAGCGAACTTTAGTATTGTTTTGCGATGACCCTAATCGAGGGTTATGTCTGGGTCGAAGGGTTATTTTCTAGCCAATCTTTAGGATCAGCGTGGGACGGTAACCCCTCTAAATATAATTAAAGACCGGCGTTATCGAGTGTTCGCTTCTGTAATTATACGCTGGATTTTGGAATCTCTTGTTTGCTTAGATAGTATCGATGGCATCGTGTTACAAAAGAACCCATTCTCAGCATGTCACTATTTAAAAGATATACGACAGGATATGACGGAGACATGGAGTAACAGACACAGAAAACGAAAAAATACAAATGAATTGAGAACCGCTTCTTTTAAGTCGGTTGATTAACCTTTTGACTTTTCGAGCTCTCTTCAGAACTCCATCGAAAACATTCAACACTTTACGGGAGCTTGAATTTGAACTTGAACATTTGCTTGAACGTGATTCGACTTGACTGTGAGTATAAAGTGTAGGTAAAACAGGATAAACTTGCTATTTGCAGGCAAATAATAAAATACAGTCTTTCTATTCCATTCACACGAATAAATATAGGAATAACTTTTATCACATTACCCGATGTGTTCAATTAGGGATGACGCGAAACTTTGCTCGCAGTTTTATTTTCCACGACAAAAACAACTTACTGTATAATATAAAGAGAGAAAAAGTTCCATCTGGTTAACTCGGGCCAATTGCTTGAGCAAAAAGATTGTTTCATTCTAGAAGTGGTAACTGGCATACTTCTAGCGACAATTGAATGGGGAAATTTAATTTACTTACTCTAAGTCTTTCTATAAATAAATATTGTGGACAAAGAAACGTTAATTCTTATTTTAAAAATGTAAAAAAAAAAACATAATGGTAAATGGAAAGTTTAATGGATTCTCTGTAATTCTTACCATACTTATATACGAATAAAAAAACGATAATACGGAGATTTAAGTTTCATAATTATAGTCAATTGTTTTTTCTAATCTGCTGGGCTACCACAAGCTAATACAAAGCCATAATGTTTCATGGCTTATTATTTAAAGGTTACAATAACATTGTTTGAATTTGTACCATGAACTTATAAAGTATTCCTGCGTGTGAACGAGACGTCTACATTTTTATATGGCGTTATCACTGTCGCACGTCAGTGTCAACATGATGTAAAGGTATGACATGATAGTTGTATTTGAGTGAACGATTTAACGTGACGTCATCAAAACTGCTCTGGCTCTGCAACATTAAAGTATTCATACTTTTGTGTCATTTGTCAATGTATGATTGAAGTAATATTGTAGTAATAATGCTATAAGACGGTGTGGTTGTCCCCACAAAATTGTTCAAATAAGCAAAAGCCTAACACGTTTGTAGCACTAGCTACGTTGCTACGCGCTACGGCTTTTTTTTGGCTACGTGTAGCTCGACGTAGCACCTCATTTACCAATCAATATGCGTCGTTTATGCATGCATGTATTAATTATTCCGTTTCCGATTATCATTCTGAATAATATGTTGTTAATAATCAATAATTTAAACGGGTCTTTTATTTCGTAATGGGCTACGCAATAAAAACATAATATTTACTTTTATTTTGTTGAGAGTTTTTATTTATGGGATGTAAAATTGTTTTATGTTGTTCTCATTAAAGTAAGAAATCAATGAGCAAAATTCATCCAAACCAGTTTATCCGTTTCAACGCAAAAGGCACATTACTAAACAAAAAATCAAGAGAAAAAATAAAAACACCCAATGGATCACATAATAATCGCAGATATTAATATAGATTATGAACCCTTACTCGGGACGGGCCCGATAGCTCAGTTTGGTAGTATCCCTGCCTTCTGAACTGAGGGCTGTGGGTTCGATTCCTACCCAGGACAAACATTTTGTGTGATGAACATAGATGTTTGTTCTGCGTCTGGGTGTTATATTGTATTCTATGCATGTATGTATTCACAAACAAAAAAAAGTATCTAAGTATTGTATCAGTTATCTGGTTACAATAGTACAAGCTATGCTTAGCTTGGGGCTAGATGCCGCTGTGTGAAATGTCCACACATATTTTTTTTATTTTACTAAAACTACATGTACTCAAAACCTACGAGGACCATAAAAACAATTTTAAATACAATATTTAGGTATTTATGTTTTAGGTTGTTATAGTAGTTTGTTTAGTTTATTGCTAGAAGATGCTGTGTGAATCACAAAAATGTGTTTATATATTTTATCCGTTTTCATAGTACAAGTTCAAAAACGAACGAGAGGAAAGTTTGAGTAACTTATCTCGAATCATTTCAATGTAGATATTTCTAAAACAACAGCTGTCGAAAACTAAGTTTCCTGCTTACAACGTCAATAAAAGATCCTTTCTTGAACTCGAAATGTTTTGAACAACATCAAAGTAAATTAATTTAACGTGAAATGGTGAATTTTAAGTTGCTATAGAGGCATGAGAGGAGCGGCAGAGAGTAACTTTGTAAAAATATACGTTTCAATTCTTGATAGAGAATAATGTTATTCAGTCATGAACATTAAAGTTGGTAAACAACTCATTAAAGTGTGTACAAATCATAATTTATTTTGTAATAACTAAACTGCAAAATGTGACGTTTATCTTTTGAATGTTTTTTTTTTCATTAACATACATGTTATTTTTATAGTAAACTGAGTGTTCAATTTAAAACGTCAGACGCACGCATGTTGGTTGTCGAAAAGGGGAAAAAATGAATTTGTGAATTCCGTGGAAACATCAATTCATATTCATATTATGGTAGGTAAGCAGAGTATTGGCAGCGCCCCCGGTGTTTCAGGTGTAGGCTGTAACTGCTTTACCATCAGGATCAGGCGGGCTGTCAGCTTGGCTTGGCTATCAGCTGCTGCTTCACCCGCATGGACGAGATTTAACATAATTACATCACAACTTCGTACTCTTGATAACATAATTATCTAAACAGGAACAATCCCACACACGTGCAAGTTGTGGAATGAGCTTCCCTCTGAGGTGTTTCCGCTGAGCTACAACATGGGGCACTTCAAACGACGGGTAAATAGAGTCCTTAAAGGTAGGCAACGCATCGGCAACGCCCCTGGTGTTGCAGGTGTCTATAGGCGACGGTAACTGCTTTCCATCAGGCGGGCCGTCTGCTTGTTTGTCTGTCCATGTTATAAAAAAAAAAAAAAAAAAATCCAATAATTCCAAAGTCATGATGATGCTATGATTAATTTATATAAAATTTATTATTTAAGTATGAAGCTTATTAATGGGTTAGTATTAGACTGACTAGATCGCAAAATGACTACATCGCGTAGCGACTACAACGTAGGTGTACTTCATCGCAGAGAGACGAAATCTCAAAATGATTACATCTTAATGTGACTAGGTCTTAAAATTACTACATCACTACAACGTCTAGACACATATAATGACTTCATCGTAAAATACACTTAACGCAGAAAGTGTAGATAGAAAAACGGCTGAGTCGCAAAAAGTCCACCTACTCCGTACAGTCATGGTCAGATTAGATTATATACAATATATAATATCTGAATAATATTTTACAACTTCATTATCTACAACTCCTGTTAATGGCCTCTGTGGTGTTGCCATCCCATAATTTTTTACCGAAAGAGCAAAAATACAAAATTATGACATGTGAACTGTAAATTCGAATAACGTTCTTTTACTTTATTTATATGAAGCGCGTTTAATTTTTGATTTTTACCCAAATCCTAACTAATTTTAATTAACTATTTCTTATATTATATATACGTATTTTTGTAAGATATTTTCCACATTTTTCTTTTGCAATTTTTGCCACAGAAAAGTTTCCAAATTGGGTTCACCCACAAGACTGGCGCATCAAAAACTGCAAAATTTGCGATGCTCTCACAGTTCGTTGGCGTCAATATTGTGCAGCGAACCGTTGCAGATCCAGGCTTCAAAGGAGTGCAGTTTAATTGGTATCTATACCGCCACAACCATAATGCTTTTATTATCAAGTATATTATAGTAAGTCTTTTTCACTTGATATCAAGTAAAAAAATAGCAAAAGGAGCTCTACGCTATGCTTTGATTGGGGGTAAGGATGCTGGTAACACTGTGTTCTAAGTGGCAGTTTCTGATGGAGATGTGTTTAAAACATGCCTATCAAAAGATATGTTTTAGCCACAGATCTAGAATTCGTTATCCTTTCTCTATGGTTTCGTCTATTATTTTATTTTGTTTTTATTTTCCTGTTTTTACGAGGTGGTAGGACTTTTCTGCAAAGTTCGTCTAGGTAAGGTAGGTACCACCACTTTGCCAGTTATTCTGCCGCCAAGCAGTAGTGTGCATCACTACTATGTTCTGGTTTGAAGGGAATTGTAGTTAGTGAAATTACTGGGCAAATGAGACTTTATGACCTGATTACATAGTGTAATAATCTGATTACTAGACTGTGAAATGTCTCAGGATGACGTGCGTAGTGCAGTGTCACGTGGAATTTTATTATTTTAAAGTTCCGAGTGACACTGCAACTGTTATGGGCGGCCGTGTCACTTAGCATCAGGTGAACGACTAGCTCGTACGTCATTCATTCTTATAAAAAAACCTGTATCCTCGGTGCAATCATCGTTTACGGTTCGCACTTAATTAATACGAAAGTCAAACACAGGTTATCATCATCACCCTGAAAATGTCCACAATTAAACATAGCCCTCACAATTCCTCCATAGAGTGCCACTTTGAGTGGTTATTTGCCTCTTCTATTCAACGGCTTCTTACAGTTTTTTCCAGGTTATCGGTCTACCTAGTGCTTAGTCAATAGACATATTTTATAAATTAGAATAAAATAGAAAATAAACAGATTTAAAAGTATGTTTTATTTTGAAAACTTAAATAGCATAATATATTAATATAATAAACTAAACTATACCTAAAACATTAAAACTAAAATATAAAACTTAAAATAAACCATTGGTGCAGGGAAAAGTGCCCAGAATGCTGGCAGCATTGTTGAATGGATTGCCATTGAACAAGGCAATTTAGCTTATCTTTTGTGCAAAATGAAAGCCAGCATTTTAGTCACCTGATGCCTCCACCAAACGTTTAGCCAAGTCCTGGTACGTTTCCATGGAAGCGGGGTCCCACGGACCCATTGTCTCCACCCCAAATGTCACAAATATGTAGGCCCTATCAAGGAGTGCATACTAGTGTCGTTTGAGGGTTTCGGCCTTGATGGCGTCCGCGCCGGCTTGAACAGATTTTATGTTTTTTTTATTATTAATTATTCTAAGCTAGCTTTTCCATCTGAATTCAGTTAATTTCCATTTTGGATAAAAAACACCAATTAGCCGTCTCTTCAGTTGTTTCAGCTGTTCTTAAATCACCCGAAATAATTCAAAAGGCGAGAGGACAAAAATCTTCGGGCAAATGACAAAAGAGTCTTGTAGCGTTTTCAATAACTGTCGCTAAAAGAGAATGAATTATTCATGGGTTAAAAACTTTTACAAGGTGTCATTTGTTAAGTTTTCTCAGTAGCATTGACAAAATTCTTAGTGAAGATGGCTCGGGTTGAGCTTCGTATCCTATCACCAACTTTTTCGATTTGTCATAGGATTTAATGTGACGCCAAACGCTTGCAAATATTGATGTCTTTTTTATTTATTCTGACATCGAGGTGTTTGAACTAGCTCAACGCTTCCAACGTCATTTATTCAAAAGCATTTGGCAAGATTAGATATTTCTCCCCTAATCATGTAAAGATGAGACGTGGTGTTTGTTTGTTTGGTGTTTGTTTCACAGAGCTATGAAACAAATGACGCTTCGAAGCGTTTTTTTTGCTCTGTGGTGTAGGTATTATGAACGGCTGAATCAATTTGGATGAAACTTTGCATACGTGTTACTTTTACTGCCGGGGTCAATAAAATATTCTGAAAAGTGTAAGACTGCGGGAAATCGGAAAATGGTGACTGAACCCATGGATGGCTTGTTTTTATTATGGTGAGTATTATTTTATCCATTTTCATCTTCATCTGCACTAATAGTAAATCGGATGAGTAAATCGGACCCTACAATAACAACAAAAAAATTAGGAGTATAAATTTAACTATCAAGATTATTGGTAATTGTATCCACAATTTGCATCTTACGTAAATACGCATTCGAAGCAAAATATTTTTGAAAACGAAACTGTAAGCGCAAATAAAGCAAGCGCATTACTGTTTTTATTAGAAATGTCTCAAGCGCTCAGAGTTTCCTAAGCCCTTGTAGAATTACGACTAAAGTTCGCATTCTGTTTCTTAAAGATAAACAAAATTCGATGAAAATATTTGGTGAAGTCTCGGGGCTGACGGATAATTTCGAAGACAATACACGTTAATGAATAAAGTTGGCTTGTTAACGAACCTATCTCGGGAATTCCTGTTTAGGAGTGTTCATGGTTTATCGAAAGTACCTACACCGCGTGTTTTGGAGTCACGGCAAGTGCTGTTATGTATTCTGTGGTCGTCGGCTTGTAGAATTTTCGTATCGCAATAGGCTCATCAACATATACATTACATAAAGGGATTTAGTTTTAAACTGATTTTCAGTTGTACTTTTAAGTACGTGATATGCAACACACAATTACATTTAACATAATTTAACATAATACAATACATTTAAATGAGTCAAAAGTTTTTAAAATAATCACTTTAGTTTAATTCCTGTATTAAGTCACTGTATATATCCTCTATATAATATGTATCATCATCATCATCATTAACAGCCTGAAGACGTCCACTGCTGAACATAGCCTCCCCCCGGGAGCGCCACTTAGAGCGGCTGCTCGCCTCCTGCATCCATCGGCTCCCCGCGGCTTTCACCAGGTTGTCGGTCCACCTAGTGGGGGGCCGGCCTACGCTGCGTCTTCCAGTTCGTGGTCGCCACTCGAGAACCTTTCTTCCCCATCGGTTGTCAGTTCTACGAGCGATGTGGCCTGCCCATTGCCATTTCAACTTGCTAATCCTAAGAGCTACATCGGTCACTTTAGTTCTTCTGCGGATCTCCTCATTACGGATCTTATCTCGCAGGGAAATACCGAGCATTGCTCTCTCCATAGCCCGTTGTGCGACTCTGAGCTTAGTAATGAGGCCAACAGTTAGAGACTACGTTTCAGTTCCATAAGTCATCACTGGCAACAGACACTGATTGAAAACTTTTGTTTTCAGACTTTGTGGTATTTTGGATGAAAAAATAGGTCGAAGCTTCCCGAACGCTGCCCAGCCGAGTTGGATTCTTCGGGCGACCTCTTTGTCGAAGTTGGACCTACCCAATTGGACAGTCTGCCCTAGATAGACGTATTTGTCAACAACTTCGGGAGTGTCGTTCCCAACAATTACCGGTATAGGTGGAACATGGGCATTTGACATGATTTTCGTCTTGTCCATGTTCATCTTAAGACCAACCTGTCTGGAGACTCTACTGAGGTCGTTGAGCATGGTGCTGAGATCATCGAGCGACTCCGCCATTATGACTATATCATCGGCAAAACGAAGGTTAGTGACATACTCGCCATTTATGTTGATGCCAAATCTTTTCCACTCCAAGAGCTTGAAAACATCCTCCAATGCGTTTGTGAACAGTTTCGGAGAAATAACGTCTCCCTGTCTCACGCCTCTCTGCAATGGGATCTGTTCCGTACTCTGGTCCTATAGTCGGACTGACATAGTGGCCTTAATGTACAAACACTTCAACACTTCGATATACCTATAGTCAATTTGGCATCGCTGTAAGGACTGCAGCACCGCCCAAGTCTCGATTGAATCGAAGGCTTTCTCATAGTCTACAAACGCTAGGCATAGCGGCCGATTATACTCTTCGGTCTTCTGTATAATCTGGCGTAGCGTATGGATGTGGTCTATGGTGCTAAAGCCTATTCGGAAACCGGCTTGTTCGGGAGGCTGGAATTCATCAAACCTGCGTGCGAGACGATTCGTAATGACCCTCGAGAACAGCTTATACACATGACTCAAGAGCGAGATGGGCCTATAGTTCTTCAATAAAGTGTTATCACCTTTTTTGAAGAAGAGCACCACCACGCTCTTGTGCCATGCCTCCGGCGTTGTACCTTCAAGGATGACAGAATTGAATAACTTCTGGAGGACTATAAGTACCGGTCTACCACCCGCTCTCAGAAGTTCGGTCGTAATTCCATCCTCACCTGGCGCCTTGTTGTTTTTAAGCTGTTTGAGGGCCATTCTAATCTCGTACAGGCTGACGTCCGGGATATCTTCGGTATAGTGTCGGACTAACTTGGCTCTGGTGTCCTGAGCTGTGTTAGTAGCGGGCTCACGTGTCGAGGTGTATAACTGTCCATAGAAGTTCTCAATCTCTCTTAGAATCTCAGGCTTGGATGAAATGACACTACCATTCTCGGTCTTCAGTTTTGTCATTTGGCTTTGCCCAATAGACGAATCTTTTGCGAACACCTTAGAGCCTTGGTTCCGCTCAATTGCGGCCTCAATACGTGAAGTACTAAAAGCACGCAAGTCGTGTCGCATGGAACTCCAGATACGTCTATTGAGTTCACCGTAGGCTGACATATCAACTGAAGACTGTAGTTTCATTTCGCTCCGGTCTGCCATTAATTTAAGAGTGTTTCCTGAGAGTTTCTGAGTCCTCTTTCGGCGTTGGATGTTGAAGAACTCAGCTCCAACAGCTTGGACAGTTTCCACCAACCCGTTGTTCAACTCGTCCACTGTGTTGCAATCGGCAAGGCACTGGAAGCGATTTTGGAGTTCTAGCTGAAAGCCTTCGGGGTTTTGGATTTGGCCAGAATTTGGACGGAGCGTAGACTTCACCAGACGCGACCTTTCAAGCTTAACATTGATATTCAATGTGCCTCTTACAATACGGTGATCGCTACCGGTTTTAACCTTGCTGATCACAGAGACATCATTGAATATGCGCTTCTTGGTCGTCATCATGAAGTCTATCTCATTTTTCGTGGAACCGTCGGGGCTTATCCACGTCCACTTCCTGGATGGCCGCTTCTTGTAGAAGGAGTTCATCATAAAGAGGCCCTCCTTCTCCATGAAGTCAGCCAGCCTTTGTCCCCGAGGGTTCCGCTGTCCGTATCCAAATGGCCCCACTCTCAGCTCATCGCCATTCCTTGTGCCCAACTTTGCATTAAAGTCTCCCATCAGAACGGTGAAGTATGTTTCGGAAGTATGCATGGCTTCGGATATATCCTCATACATAGCTTCTACTTCATCGTCGGAGTGTGCCGAGGTCGGTGCGTATACCTGGATGACCTTCAACGAATACCGTTTGGTTATTCTGAGTATCAGGTACGCTACCCTGGTCGACACACTGTCGACTTTGATCACGTTGTTGACGAGAGACTTGCGGACGAGGAACCCGACACCACCTTGGGAAAGTTGGTCTCCCTCTCGGTAGAAGAATAAGTTACCGGAATTTAGGATTATCTTGTCCTGTCCCTGTCTTCGGACTTCTGACAATCCCAATACATCCCAGCGTAACTTACTCATCTCCTCCTCCAATTTGACCATCCTTTCGTCAGCCCTCAACGTGCGCACGTTATAAGTTGCCAGGGCCAGGGGTCCGGGGGGGGGGGGGGGGTTGGTAGCCGGGCGTCTTCCGGTGATTCTTCGCACCCCCTGCCCTGCCGTTACCGTGACCGCTACCGGAGCCACGGGATAGCAAAGCCGCCGGGGACTGGGGGCCGTTATTGTTTGTGCTTGTCATTAGAGGGGGGGGGGGGACCAAGGAGAATGCTGCATTCCCTGAATGTTCCCTTAGCCGACTTTTACGGCACCCACGGGAAGAGATGGGGTGGTCCTATTCGTAACCGGGACCACACGGCTCCTACGATAATATGTATAGTCCCTGTCAATACCCGCGAAGATTATGAGTCCCACAGAAACAACATAATTGTATGGGATATAAAATATCCTATTATGGTACTCCAGGAACCTATCTCCAGCCCATACCAAAATTCGTTAAGCCGTTTCAGCGCATTGTAGAATCATATACACATAGGTACTTTACGCTGGACTCTAACTTTCACAACATTTTAGTAGGACAGCTTAAATTCTAAAAATATATTACTTTTGCTTGTATGCGAGAAAATTGATTTTATAAACGCCTAACACTATAATCCGTCTTGGTCGATTTAGGAGCTAACAGTAATAAAGACGAGTTGTTAGCACTCAAAATCCACTTGCGGTAATCCACGTTCATCGAGAGATTGAAAAGTAACTGCTAGTTAGGCTGTGGCCGGTCCGATTGGGAAAAAGATCCCTATTGGCTAAAGCTGGACCCCGGTTCCCGGATCAATCAAGTAGACTACCGGAGTGATTGTTATCGAAGATGGATGCGATCTCTCGGTTTTGATACATTGCGGTATGAAGATCTTCTATTTAGGTATGTTATTTGTATTATTGACCTTTGGACTCTCGAAATCAAATAATATTACTCGAAATTATAACGCAGTAGTATTGCAGTTTTGAATAAGTTCCGTGATCTTTTCCTGATGAAAATTGAAGTTAATTAACAGAATTACTGTAAAAGTTTAAAAGTAGCTAAGTTTTGTCAAGCGGTCGTAATTGGTTATGTCATGCTAAAGGTGATTAGCCCGTCAAGGCAGCGTCATATTTTAAAATTAACATCGCACTTTAACTTGACTTTGGATAATTTTTGTTTGGATTCGATTTTGAACAGAAATTGCTGGAAGCGCTGATTTGTTCCAAACGCTTCGAATATCTATTCACGTAAGATCGTAGAGTAGATCCAACAACATCTAAACTTAACGGCCAGAATCAGGTTGGCTGACTTGTGAAAGAGTTAAATCCAAAATAAACTTTCCTAAGATCTTGTCTGAACTGTAAGAAACTACGATACTCAACTTTACAACCCGCAAACTTCCGGAATTTATCGTTAGTGGCTTCACTATACTATACATACTTCTATGGAATGGTCCTCGGACTATGCTTCGGTTTGTCTTGGTCTTGAGCCAGTTTAAACCAGATTTTAGTAGTCCACTCTCGAGTTAATGCATGTCTAGTACAAATAGCTAGGGGTCAGGAAGGGTTATCATCATAGTTAGGCAGTACGTTTACTAATGGCCCTCGCCAGCATTTCATAGAATTTTCTACAAACACATTTACTTTAGACCAAGTCTGTCGTTCTGTCCTATTTTCTTTTCAATGATTTTGTATTTTTATTTTCCGAGTATTTATTATATTTATTATGTGCCTACCTAAAAAGATTTCATTTTGATGTAGGTTCTTAATTGAATCAGTACCTTGTTAATGTTGCTTCTAATAAAATTAATATTTTTTCATTATTGTTTTTATTAAAATTGTAATGTCTGTATAGAAGGCTATTTTTAATTCACCTAAATCATAACTCCCGTCATACTTAGCTACTAAATATTGACTTGGCATGTTTGAATATTCATCGAAATATCAAAAAAATACCATTCATGCTAAAAGTTACTACACGATTCACAAAAAAGCTATCAGTGAAAGTTTGAGGGTAGCATCAAATAATAAAAGAAATATTAATTAGAACAGAAAGAGGAAGTTTCAAGGAGTAAAAGTCAATATTGGTGCGGTAGTTTGTGCCCGGTTACCGGGGCGTGTCTGGTGCCGTTTCACTATTCACATACGACTGGTATTTTTAGCCAACATAAACGGTAACAACAAATCTTTTGATAAAAGCTTGTATCAAGAAGTAATTTGCGTATCTGCTGTCTAAGTCACCTAAGACTAAAATAATAGCAAGCCGAACTACGCAAGTCTTGATAAATGCCATTTGCTTTATGCTTGGGGCACTTGGACGTAGGTAGGTATCATTTAATTTCTCTGTCTTTAGTATTTCCATAAAACATATTTTTTTCTACACACATGTCATAAAATCCAGGGAATTTGAGAGCACTCTCCTCAGTCTGCAATTCTGCATTATATAGGCAATGTAATAAGGTCGCGAAAACCCTTGCCAAGCATTGTGATTATAGCAAATATCCCCATCAAATAGGGAGGCCCATGAACGCACCAAGCAAGGTTGGTGATGTATTATTGTGATGTTACAAAAACCCATTTGAGTAATGGAATTTCTGGACAAGTTGGTTACTGGTAGAGTCCGTATGTCCGCTGTTCAGTGGGCAGCATTCCAGCAAACCTGCCGTCCACGACGTGCAATTCATTCTAGTTTAAAATGGGTTACTCCGTTTCTCGCTGACTACGCGCCTGTGACATGCCGCCCTCCTCTTGCTTGTTTTTGCTCTTCAAGATATCGACTCGAGTTCAGACGTCGATAAGTCCTGCGGGACACATCTTCACGCACCTACAAGTATGTAACTTGGCCTCGACGCTCGGCCCAGCTTCCATTCCACTTTACTGTCTCGGCTTGTTGTTTCTGGCAACCATTACTACCTATAATAAATTGAACGATCTGCAGTTTAATCGGAACAACACAGCGCAGTGGCTCATAAATAACTTCTTTGAAATGTAAATTGGTAAACGACAACACTTGCATTTAAAATGGTGACGCAAAAGTTTATTGCGCAAACTAAATGCTAACTTAGAGAGAAACATTAATAACGTCAATTAGGTTCACGAAGTTTTTCCCTCTGAGACAGTCTGAGATACTTTTAGAATTGTTCACAGTCAAAGAAAAAACTTGTTAGATTTAAATATCTCCAGAGCATTTAGACCGGGATAGTGGAGTTGACGTCAGGCTCAAGCCCCGAGTTCTAAATCTAGGGTCCGTGAAGTATGAAAACATCTCGTACATAATAAGTAAGTACACGTTAAACGTGCTGTGTCACTTATTTAAGGATTTATTATTTAAAACACTATCCTTTGCATTTTCATTTAGAGAATCTGTGGATTGTAGAGCATGATAAGTCTGTAGAGTTAGTATGAAGTAAGATAAAAGTGCCGTAAGATCTATTTAAGGACGTCAACCAACTTTCCAATGAATATTGTACCTGCTCCTCCACCTAGAATTCGTATGTTATTTAATCCAGATATATGAAAAATTGCCTGAAAAGTTGGAAAATCCTGGAAATGTAGTTTGGCTGCTAATTCTATTTTAATGCAATGCAACGAAAAACTTAAGAAAAGCTAAAACTCTGGTGTCTTAAAACAGTGATATTGGAAGGATTAAATGAATAATTCAGCGCCGAAACTCGTGAATGCCTCTCTGGCTCACCTCATTCTTGCCGGCTTTCTGTCAAAGTATCGTTAAAATGCACATATTTTATTTTATTTTTTCATTCTAAAAGAAAAACAAGATATCGGGAGTGCCAATAATTTTTTCAGCGAGGAATATTGGAAATGTAGAAGTTATTTGATTTAATTTACGTTTATTTTGCAAAGGCACTTTGGGTCTAGTGAAGTACATCACTGTATGATAAGATTAATTACCCATCTGCCATTGATCACAATATCCTCTGAAGTTCGAATTGAGGGTTCAATTTGGGGGAAGTTTCTTAGCCGGTATTAATTAGCAAAACTATATGCAGCGGGTAATGGTAGCAGTAATCCACAGTAATCCGCGTAATATTGCGGCCGATAGTGTCAAGAGTGTCCGCTCTAAGCCAAGTTACGGCACTGTAATCCTCAAGGACTTTATCTCGACCGGCCCTTTACGGGATTAACATAAACTTGTTCGACGATTTGTCTGTTTATCTTTATATCTTGTGTCGATGGTACTTGATATTGATAGGGTTAAGCTGATGGTCTACGGTTCAATAAGTAGTTAAGTATATTCAGGTTAAAAGTTCGCCGTACATTTCCCACTCTTTTCTGAGGCAAAATTATCTTAGTTCAAAAAGCTTGAAATCAACCAAAAGTGCCAAATGTTGGAGTTTTTGTTCTGTGTTTATTTTTATCAATCGCTAGTTAAAATAGTCATTATGACTTCAAGTAAAAGTGATGGACAAAACAAACAAATAGGGACAGTAACAAAAAAGGCTGAGGATATTATAATGGAAATGTTGTATACCTACTGAATAATTATTTGTATCCCGCATCCCCATTCTATTTGGAAGGTTGATCTCATCTGATAGAAAATTTGATATAAAACTGCGATTATACAAAGATACTATGTAAGAAGCACGGTAGCTATGTAGAGCAATGGTCTTCATTAACGCGGCCTGTGAAATCGCAAGAAAAGCTTAAAGTCGTTTCGGAGACATGTTCACGCAAGGGATGACTGTGCTTAGCAGTGAAAAAATAAAGAAATGATGGCTGCAACCGATTTCATATTATGATATTTTTATCTCTCGTGATTTCATGTTCAACCATTTAGTTTGGGATAATGCCATATTTTATTCAAAGTATACGCACGCTTGACGACATTATTAGCCTTAAAGTTTTTCCTTATTGCCGCGAAAAAGAATCAATCAAGATCGATCGAATATAAAAATGTAAGTTACGGAGTCGTTATTCAGTAGACTCATTTGGCGATAAGCCCACTGATTTCATTCTGGCAGTCGGAAAAGGCTGGGGTAACGATAATTTCCGCCTTTACTTGAATATAGCGATGTCACTGTGATGATATTTCATGTTTCTCTGATGTAACTTGGTGACGGATCGTGCTTACTTTGCAAGCATTATGCATTGGAAATGAAACAAAAGATAAGCTACTTAGATTATGGTATATTTATTCACCATATTTAGTAGACACTGCAGCGCGATTGAATAGTAAAAACATTTATTGCCCAAACCGCATTTTTTCATTTGGAGCTCAGAATAACCACTGAATATTCGACTTGTAACGTATTCACATCGAGCGAATGCTCAGTTACTCATGTCAGTCACCCTTAAAAATTAATGAGTGGGTATGTTGTTTACATTATCCAAAATTCTGTTTCACGTACTTTAAGTATATCTACGAAACACACTTTTGGATCACGTAAACATGAATAAATAGCTTTTTAGGAAGTTATTAACTTCCTAAAAGCTATTCTAGCTCTTTTGTCAACCATAAATGAGAACAATATTATAGTACTTATACAGCCACATCACGCTACGTAACTTAACTACGTAATTACATTAAGAAAACAAATAAAACACAATCATACTCCGAAATCACTTGTCATTGTCGTGTAGTATGATATTAACGTCGAGCCGTAGTCATAAATTAGAGACTTAATTACGATTGTTTTAACGAGTCTTTGCGAGTAGAATGGAGACTCGCAGGCGACATGACGTCATTGTTATCGCGGATGATGTATGGTGAGAGGAGATGGGAATTGACGCGATAACGATAAGCTATCGACGAGGCTAATGGTTCTCAGCGAACTGTTCATTCTGGCCATTTGGCAATCTGCGACCAGCTGTGTGCTCGTTTCTCTCACGATCGTTCGCTTCTTTCAAGGACAAAGGCATGTATCTATCAACTGTTACTTATTTAACGACTTGCAAAGACATTGGTCTTGGACATGCCTCTGATCGTTACGGATTTGCAATTTTTATGTGGCTTAAGCTAAATTCTTCGTGTCGTTTAATAATTTTAACGGAAATATACCTTGTTTTGGTTGTTTCCATTATCTCTGAAACGCACTCGCCAAAAGCAGCTTATTAGAAAGTTATTATCATTTTTAAAAGGTTTAAAATAAACGCATTTCATTATTCATTGTTATCGCTACAACGTCTGAGAAACAACCATCAAGCGAGCTATCAGAGTTTTGTTAAAGGGTTTTCCTCGGTATCATTTTTTCTTGGATAAACCCAACAGATGCTAACATAACATAAATATAATTTAATTCTTTACAAACATAGATTTTAATTTGACATAGGTAAGGCCTACCCTTGAAAATATTGTATTTTCCAAATTAGAATTTGGATAGATATTTATTGAATTTGAAAAAAGAATGCATCTTAATTATGTGAGTCAGTGATTAATTTATAATTCTCAAAAGTAAATAATATTCATAAAACAGGAACACGTGTGATCCCGTCGCGGTGTGAGAATAGTATCACCCATCTCTACCAGTGGTTACCACTTAGGGAATATCGAGAGAATGGGCGGTAGCATTCTCCTAGGTACATTAAAATCTTCAGCGATGACAGCGATCATCAAGCCGACTGCGAAGAGTGGTGATTATGGTAAACCCCCCGTATGATAAACGTCTTTAGTTGCATTTTATGGGGAAGCCTATTTTCTGGGCTGTTGATGTGTGCGTGATAATTAAGGGCTAAGAGTTAGCGATGGCAATTAATGCGATTTTACGTTAATTTCATAAACTTGCTAATTCACGAGTCTTAGCATGCTAATTGCTATTGCTATGCTATTTGCTAAAATAAAATGAAATGAAAAACTATATGAAAAATGAAATGAAACTTTATATTAAAAATTAAATTCAAAATGAACTAAATTCATTGAAATGAAAATTCATATTTCACAGAACTTCGCAACTACATTTCATTCGTGAAATGCTAATTGAGTTTTCACTACTAATAGTGTTCAAGCGACAAAAAATAATATACCTACATAATTGAACCCAGAAAAGTGACTCTACTATACCTTACCATCTCACCTTTATTCACATAGGTTCCGTTACGGAAGCAATTTACTAAAAGCAACGCAATACAATAACTCGCATGCTCCCATAACAATAACAAAATATGATAAGCAACAAGATATTTCAGATTTCATCACAAGTGCGTTTGGTCAGACCCCCATTCTGAGACAGTTAAGTTGTCAATTTGCGTTTAGCACTTCCCTTGCCGTTGATTTATGCGGGTAAATCACTTATCGTTTGTTTTAAGGTATTGTATACACGACATACGTCATTTTTTCATTATTATCATTATCAACAGCCTGAAGACGTCCACTGCTTACATAGGCTTCGAAACATAATATTTTATTAATATACATATTTAAAAGATCAAATGCAAAGGATCAGATCTAGTGGACTGTAATAAAATACACGTTCTTTTTGGTTCTTAACGTTCGTCAGACGACTTGCTCGTGTTATTTATTGTTTGCTTTGCCGTCCTCTACACATATCTTGATATATTTGTATTAACACTTAACTTTAGAATTAAGAAAAGAGTTAATTTTAGAAACCACTACTCGAACTGTAAATATCAAACGTTAAAAGGCTTTATTTGACATCGTTTTGATCATGCCTTGAAAGACGCCTTTTTCGAGTGCTACGAATACGTGTAAATGGGACGTTAATCGAGTGAACGTTTGTTTGTAAGTATCCTTGAGAGATCTAACAATAAAAACAAATAACGACGGAAAAACAAAATTGGAATATAATTGAATAATGCGTTTTCAAGTCGGCATTCCTTTGATGCCTCCCGTTCGATTTAATTGTGTTACATGGATGTGACAGTTCCAATATTGTGTTTTTTGATTACAAGACAAAGTTCTTTGAAATATGTATTATCAGGTAAACAAACCCAAGTTGGGAATAATATGAATGCCATGTTATTCCAAAATATGTTAAAGTACTTAGGTACTTGCTTATTTGAACCGGCTGCGCGGCCGGTGGACCACGATCTTAAAACCGCGGGGAGCCAATGGATCCAGTACACAAGCAGCCGCTTGTGAAAATAAATATGTAATTGGCAAATCCCCTCCTAAGCATCCAAAGCGGCACTCTATGGACGTGGCCTATGTTTAGCAGTGGACTTCAACAGGCTTTTGATGATGATGATGATGATGATGATGATGATGATGATAATGATGTTGACTTATTTGGTAACGCCATGAATTAGATATTCCACATACGCATAATTAGTAGAACTGACAACCGATGGGGAAGAAAGGTTCTCGAGTGGCGGCCACGAACTGGAAGACGCAGCGTAGGCCGGCCCCCCACTAGGTGGACCGACGACCTGGTGAAAGCCGCGGGGAGCCGATGGATGCAAGAGGCGAGCAGCCGCTCTAAGTGGCGCTCCCTGGGGTAGGCCTATGTTCAGCAGTGGACGTCTTCAGGCTGTTAATGATGATGATGATGACATAATCTGTCGGAACTATCGGAAGACGTCCACTGATGAATATAGGCCACGCCCATAGAGCGCTACTTTGGTATACTGCTTAGAGGGGGATTTACCAATTACATATTTATTCTTGCATATAATTTTAATAATACATAATACTCATGAGGTAGATAATTCACGACAGATAGGATTTATTTCTAGAGCGCTGTTACGCGTAGTCAACCACTCGTTAAATTCGATACGGATTGCGAATTAACAGGACTCTCTCTTGATGTAAATTAAACCAGCTGATGAGCGTTATACTTACAGTAACTCAACTTCTTCAAGCCTTAACAATAATTTGGTATATTATCATCCCAGATAATAATAGTACCTACAATAGATACCCCGGTATAATTTGTATTTAGTATAATAATTATGTGCTATGTACAAAGATGGTTCTAAAATGTCAATGAAACATTTCGTTCAAAGTATATCGTAGGCTTTATAAGGTGCGTTATTGTTATACCGCTAGTTTGTTTAAAGATTTAATAAAACAAAACCCTGAAAAAAAACACCATAAAAATAGAAACTTCAAAATGCAACAAATAAATCAACTTTCATTATGAAATGTTTCAGTCAAAATAAGCGCATATTATGCCAGTTACAGTAAAAAGATAAAGACGGTGTAGATCAAAATTAAAGTACCTACCTATGACGTTTGTATGACGTACCTACGCTGTAAAGCACTCTACACTAAGCTCAGTGTGGAGTAGTTTTGAAGAGCCCTATATCCAGTAGTACGTAACCATTTACAGGGTAGTGATGATACAAGTGTTGGTTGATGATTAAAGGTTTGGCTAATCTAACCATCAGTTGTAGCTAGTACAAGAAAAAAGCCAAAAAAGTCATTATCTCGAGGAATAAATCGTCATCATCACTGCCTTTCAGATGCACTTGCATATAAACGAAGGCAAACAGCGTGAAATAAACTTACTGATTGCAATCTGTACAATGCCTGAGTGAATGTTGCAGTCGAAGCAGACTGATTTATCCTCATGCTTGGTAATGGAACTCTGATTTCTTGACTTTGCGCTTGAGATAAAGAAATGAGTTTACAGAAACGAACCAAGCGATACGGGCGATTTTATCATTAAAATAACCCTGTAAAAAACCTCATCAGTTCTGTGAAGAGGATTTAAAAGATGATCAGTTTAATAATACAAAGAAAATATTTTAAATTTAGTATCTATGCGTAGATATATTTAATTTGTAATTAATAGGGCTTGAGTAAACAAAAGAAAAATAAATAAGCTCCAAAAAAGATATTTTTGTAAGAGAAAAATAAGCGTTCATAGAAAAGCGTGTTCCGTAATTATGGCGGTTCTGACTATGGAACACGATACTTAGTTGTTTAAAAAATAAACCTCAAATTTGTATTTCAAATACAAAATGTTTGTGGAAATTCTATTATTTTTCTAGAAGGTTTTTATATTAAAATATATGGTTGAAGTTTCGAAAGCGCGCTTTCTGTAATCTCACCATTGCGACTGGTTCAAGGAAGGTCTTGCTTTTTTGGAACAAAAAAGAAATGGTTTCCTTAAAAATAAAGTAAGTTTGATAAAGAATAAAGCCCCAGGCTTTTCCCAAGGGCAGTCGACACGGTTCAATCTAAATTCAACGTTGAAGTAGTTATTTGTTTTGCTGTATTTCTGCCAAACGTAATTATGTCGGTGATTCGTTTAATTGAAGTCTGTTATTGATACGTACCGTGTTTCCGATCAAAAATGTTCATTGGCTCATTTAATGATCAATTTGTCAACATGCTTATTCTGCTGTGGAAATTCAGTTAGTAAAAGCTTGACAAATTGTCAACTAATCTGCCTAAATCAACTAATAGGCAGACTATTTAAATCGTCAATAAATAGTGATTCAATTCTACTTTTTCAGAGAGCAATCGCGAAAGTGTTTGCGTAAACATTTTTATTGGAAATCCCAAGTAGCTTTTATGCATTCGTTTTATGGGTATACATAGAATAAAATTCAATTCCACCAAATTGCGTATAAAATAAACTAACTTTTTGGGTGTGTAAAAAGTATTCTATAAAAATACAATCTTCAAATCTTCAAACATTATATAACTATTATACCTTTACTGTAGATGTAGACTAACCCCCGTATTCTAAAACATTTCACCAAAAATCCTTCACTTAACTTCCACTTAACTTTGAGGGAAACTCAAGGTACATCGCGACGTAACTTGAGTTGACAGTTACTTCGCTTCCCTCGTTTGAGAAAAATTTACGCAGAAATGTCAATTTGATTATTTACTGACAACTAAAAATACCAAAACACAAAAATGAGGTTAATTCGAGGTTGAGTCGAGTGGAGTAATCTCGTGGTAACGACTTAGAATATGGCGGTAAGACACCATTCTGTAAATATTCACAAAACCCTACTTCCAAAAGCTTCTTTGTAAGTTCTAGGGTTCATTAACCGTATTATTTTATTTGCCTATGGAAAGTTAGTTTAATATTGGTTAGGTAGGTCTTCCTCTTTGATACATATTACAATTACATACATTACATACATACAATTGCATATTACAAGACAAATGAAGAAAATCATCCCAAATAACTTTATATTAAATGACAGTACTTCTTTTGTTTTTTCTTTGTTGTGCATTTTATTGCAATATTATAATTTTGTGGTACTGCTAAAGGTTGAAATGAAAGCTTTTAATTAAAGTTTCTCACCAGCACACGGCTACAAGCATTATACTTTTTTTTATAGATACGCAGATGCAAAAAGTGAGATGCCGTAGCGTGCCCGCAAAGTTTTTCTTCCGCGACTCGTATAATCTTAGGAATTAACTGGCGTTACTTAAGCGAAGAAATTTTAATACCGAAACTTTGTTTGCAGCTTATTAAAAAGTGGTCTTTTTTGAACTTACAAAGTTTCAAAAATGTAACTGACTGCTTTTAACTGTTAAACCATTTTATGTGGTATAAAAATCGTAAATGTTCTTTGCTTCTTTAAGTATTAAAACCTTTTTTTTTCTTTGTCAATTGATGTAAATAAGCATAAAAAAGCCTCAGAGATCCATCGTTACCAACACTAACAACAATAATGTCTATACGCTTAAATTACTCGCAGAATGAAAGACAAAATTAATTCCAAACTGGTAAATGGTATCTCACTGAAGTATTTAGGTTCTGATCATTTTTTTATGGACATCCGTTAGTCGAAAAGAAAAATAGCAAAAAGCTTTAACAAAACCATTCCTCTCTAATTATTGTGGAATTTTATTGAGCATCTTATCAACAAAGTATCTATCGCCTATCGCTTTTATGAGCTTGTTGAAAAAAATGCTAAAATTTCTCAGCGAAATTTTTTCGTGATTGACGTCAAAATGGCCCGCGGGACGGTCGACAAATAAATTTATCTGCATTTTTCTCGAAGACCACCAGACATTTATTTTTCGCAAAAATTAATGAGACATTCTTGAGTAACAAAATAAATGCTCGAAGCTAAAACGTTTTATAAAATCCGGGGCGTAATTGAAATTTGTATCATTTTTTAAAAAGAAGCTGCAATTGTAATGAGTTTATAAGATAGAAAATTGCCGATATTGCTTAAAGTTAAAGCGTTCAGTGTCATAGTTTGAGCTATTTTGTAGTTTCATTGGCTTCAGTTTATTGAATTTTTTAGTCATTAGGGATCTACACGTTGAAATACATTAGCGGCTGACGACCCACTTGCTCGTCTTAGCAGCAAGGTGTTAGCGGGTTGCGGAAAAATGGTATCAGAATTATCAGAGGTACAAAATTATCATAGTGTAGATAATACAGGTAAGTGCAGGTAACTTCAGTGTAGTGGCGTTAAAGCGAGCGTTAAAAATTACGGACCGAGTAGTGACGGAGGGTGGCCCACAGCTCATCAATACAAATTATCCACTGCAACCACCGCATTCTGATATATACGGACACTTTATGTGCGAATTAATGAAATGTATTTTCTACTCCGCAGGTAGCCGATGGATGCAGGAGCGCGAGAGCGCGTGCAGCACGTCTACAGGCTGTTGATGACGATTTTCTACTCCAAATTGATTTTCCTAATAATAAGTACACGTTGACATGTGTTTACAAATTTAAAACAGTGTCGCAACAAAGCAGTTCCAATTTTCTATTTGTATTCGAGAATGAAAATGTAGAATAACGAGAAAAGGTGAGCCTCAGGCGTCGCGGTTCATAATGTTCCCTTTTTGTGGACCTAATTTATGACGTCGAGCACGTAGCGTGTAAAAATGGAGGATGTATACGAATATGCAGGTTTAATTTTAGGGTCTTTTGTAAGAGAATGAATAAGGGGTAAGCCTTTAATTATGAGCAAACCTCTAGCCGGCGCTGCTGCGTTTATAAATTAACTCCATATAAAACAACACTTGGAAGTGAGGCTGACTCCTCTTTTTAGCCGAAAACGCTCGGCATTCAACCGAGAATGTTATTTTTGCACCAAAATACAGCTGCTTTGATTCCTATCTGTTTCAAAGAAAGTATTCACAGTTTTGAACGCGCTCGAAGCGTGGAATATAAATCAGAACTAGAGTAAAAACAATGCATCGAGCCATAATTTCAGGCGAAAGAGAAGTTTAAAACAAATCGAAAACAGTGAATGGGCGATGTTGACACTTTGCTGACAGTCGCAAATAATGTTTGAGTGTATGCCTACGTGAACAAAATTATTAGTTACTTTCTCACATATTTATTTAAAAACTTTTCATTGTTTTTTGTTGCTTATTTTGTGTAGGTATATTACGTACTGGCTTATAAGTGTATTTGAATAGGTTGGTAAATACCATCTGGAAATCGATCAGGGCTTTTATATTTTGTAATTAATCAAATACAAAGACGCCCAGTAGTTTTACTATCAAAATACTCTTAATTGGAAACTCTTATGGAAATATTGATAGACCGACTGCGATGGCGTACAATTGTCGGAGACAAAGTAATCTGTAGATGGGGTCCCGAACCTCAGCACTGAGGAAAACGCAGCAAGGAGGAGGATGAAACTATTAGCCATACTTTTACCCACAATTTATCTGATTGCCTGCGGCAAATTTTAATTTTCTTGGCGCAACATTTGTCTTTATTGATCTCTGTAGTATTGGCAATGTGAGCCAATGTGAGCATTTGACTACTGGATAGAAGCTCTGGAATCGAATGGTCTTAAAATCAGCAGAAAGAAAACAGAGCATATATTCTGCATTTTCGATGGCAGTACCGACCCCGATAATATCAAGATCTCCATAGGAACTACGCCACTACAGACAGTGACACAATTTAATTATTTAGGATCAATTCTCAGTAACGATGGTAAAATTGATAAGGATGTTACCCACAGAACTACGACAGGAGGGTTAAAGCGGAGACAGCTCACAGGCGTCATGTGCGATAAAAGAATGCCTTTGAAGATCAAGGGGCAAATGTACAAAGCAGCCATAAGACCTGCTGTTTTGTATGGATCAGAATGTTGGGTTGCAAACAAAGTGCACATCAACAAACTTCATACGACAGAAATGCGCATGTCTAGTAGTGTGACGCCCGCTGGACAGCGGGCGTCACATTAGACAGGATTCGAAATCAGTATATTAAAGGTAGCTTTAAAGTAGCGTCAATAAAGGATAAATTGCAAGAAAAACGCCTCCGATGGTATGGACATGTCCAGAGACGCCCGGACGATCATATGGTGAAGCTTGCCCTAAAAATGCCAGTGACGAAGCGTTCGCGTGGAAGACCACCCTCCACTTGGTTGACGACCGTTGGAAAAGACCTTAAAGAATTAAAGCTCGACACAGACGCTGCACAAAATCGTGAGAAGTGGAAAAAGAGGACAGGGAAGGCCGACCCCCAAGTAAATGGGAAAAGGTCTAGTCAGAAGAAGATTGGCAATGTGAGCAAAATTCGGCTGGATCCCAACCAATCTCACCAAACTGGTCCCATCTATTATTGCAACTAATACCTCAAAACTATTTGAGCTCCCATCAGATCCCAATCAAAAAGATGGTCGTAAAACAAACGATAAACGGTGTTAGAACACGTTTTTTAGGTTAAAGATATTGTCGACGACAAAAGTGTTTAAGTAAAGTAGCCAATTTGTTTCGGTCATTTTGGTATAAAACCCACACAAACTAGCAAACATACAAACCAACAGACAGCACTCTTCTTTTTTATATGTTAGAAGGATTGTACCATTAATCCGTTTTCAACATTTCTAGTGTTAATGACAGATCCAGCGAATGAAACCTTCTATCTAGAAAGCTAGAAAATGAAAAGGCGAGCTATTCCATCGGCAATACAGAGTAAATAGATTAACTACAGCTTTGCGCTGCAAGTGAATAGGCGTTCGGTAGAGTGATCGGTTAGGATCGCGCTTGTAGCACAAATCTGCACTTTGTACTCTTTAGTGCACAAAACATTTTTAGCGTGTGTTTGGGGGCTGGTTTGATCGATTCACTTTGATGTTATTGTTACACTGTACATTACTTACACAGTATGGACTATTACTACTGAAGATTTCATAGAGGTACAAGTATAGGTACTTAAGTATAGAAGAATCGCTCCACAAAAAAAAAAAACATTTAATAGCGACTTCAATGCAATAAAGTGTTCACATAGCTTAGAATGATAGTCACCCCTAATTGCCAAAGCTAGTAATGACTACTCCTCTCCAAAGCGGTATTATTATACCTACTTACCTTCTGAAGCATAATGTTAACAATAAATCCCCACTGACGTACTTGTAGCCTTTTACGATAACACTGCCTGCCAACAAAGCCTCAAATAAAGAATGAATAAAATGTAGAGAATAATGTCAAATAATTAATTGCATAAATAGGCTATTTTGGGCACTTTTGCACAAAAACTGCCACAGAACAGGCGAAATGCTCTCAACATAATCATTTTATTTATACATCAGCAATGAATGAATTTTAATTAGTTAGATAAAAGTTAGAAATTACTTAAATGCAACGATCCAATGAAGTCCACGGCAATAAATCTAAACTATTATATCTTTAAACGATAGCGGTGATTTTATTAAGAATGAAGTTTAAGTACTCCTTAGTGCCCTTACTGAAAACGGATTCCCCGAGGCATCTTGGCTCGGTAGGTAACAATGGATTACAGTACTTCTGTCGGCTTGTCCCGGCGTGCTTTTCCCGCGAATTTACACGGTTCAAGATCAAACGCCCACCCGCCGCGCTCGGGGATTCCATCGAACTTTAAAACATATTGGCTGTGTAGGAAGTTATTTGTATATAAATTGCTATTTTCAAGCTTTGCACAAACAATGTAATCTTTTTCTTATATTCGTATTCAGCATACGTGTAAGTTGGGAACAAGTTGTGGAATTCAATGTTACTTTTCGGAAGAATAATGACTGGTACGTGTTTTCGTTGATTTCTTGAGAACGTTTTTCTGGGTTATTTATTGAGAGACGGTCACAACAAACTTACAATATTTTCTGATGTAATAACGAAAATACGAATAAGTACCAATACTTACATCGCTGGTAGAACTGACAACCGATAGGGAAGAAATGTTCTCGAGTGGCGACCACGAACTGGAAAGCGTAGTCCACCAAACCCCCTTGGTGGACAAACGATCTGGTGAAAGTCGCGGGGAGCCGATGGATGCAGGAGGCGAGCAGCTGCTCAAAGTGGCGCTCCCTGGGGAAGGCAGCAGTGGACGTCTTTAATGCTGATGATGCAACCACTTTAAGTTTTATAACAATATAGGAAATAGAATATAAAAGGCTGCGGACGGTTCAAAGGTGGGATTTCTATGAATTTTGGTTATTAATAAACTATTTTTTTTATGATTAACTCACGTCATCACCTTCATTCTTCCAAGCTGAAAATGCTCTTGCTTTTTCTCACAGCCATGTGGTAGTTGTGACACTTTTATACTTGTTTCACAATGGTGAAATATGTCTTACAAACATATGCCCGTTTTCCGTATTAACAAACCAAAAGATATATAAGTGTTCTATTAAGTAGGTAGAAGCTATGTTAGCTCTACTTAATTTGGGGCTAGAGGCATTGCGTGAAATATCCGCACATATTTTCTCTCATAATAGTAAAGTGTGCTTTACAATACAAACTAATGCCCCTTTTTCATTTTCTTACCTAGCGGAGAGTTCAGGATTCAGCCATCAAAAAGAAATCCCCATTTTTCTTTTTCTCACATAGTAAAGGATCAGATTTCAACCTTCAAAACTAAATTGCTTTCTTATTTTTCTCGCATAAGGAAGAAAAGACTTTTATTCAATATATCGCACAACATTAAATTAAAATACACATGAGTAATAAAGTCGTAGAGACTATAAACTAAATCCCCTTATTTCCTTAGCCTTTTTTTCACATACCTAGTAGTAGTGGAGATGCCTTCCCAACTTTCAGTCTTTACCAATGTACTCTGTGTTCCCAACTAAATCTTAACAAGGACCGTATGTATAATTCATAATTCATTCATTTATTGCTGTGACAGAGTTACAAAGCAGGTTTTATTGCTATATTAAAATAAAAAAAAGTAAATAATAATTTAATTGTTCAAACAATACAATACAATTACTAAAAACTAAATTAAATCTAATAGTACTTATCTAAAACTAAAACTATCTAAACTTATAATGTAAAATAAAAAAAATATAGATGATAAAATTAATAAATAAAATAAATATCATCATCATCACCATTAACAGCCTGAAGACGTCCACTGCTGAACATAGGTCTCCCCCAGGGAGCGCACTTAGAGCGGCTGCTCGCCTCCTGCATCCATCGGCTCCCCGCGGCCAGCGCGGCGGCGGGTTAAAAAAAATATAAAAAATATAAAATTAGTCCCATCTGTGACATGCCATTGTGGTATGCAAAAGGTTGGGATGACTGACTTGATTTTATTCAAGCCAGTATTGAACGTCATACATTGTTAATTAATAATAAAGACACTGTGTCGTTTTAGGTCGCCCCTTCCTTACATCACAAATAGCGGCGAGACAATGTTCTTTCCTTCTATTAATGCTACCTACTGGCCTATTATTGCTACAAATTACTGACTCGGTTCTATAATATTGCGGATTCTGCTTAAAAAATATACAGACCCTACCCCACCATGCAATGTCTTTCCTTGAACAATATTACGGTGTATGTCATATGTCAATATAACCAGTAATTGAGTTTCATTCACGTCGAGGCAGTTTCCCAACACGTCGTGCTTAATATCGTCCTCTATTAAGGTTATAATCAAAACTGATCAAGTGAGCCATTGACGTGAAAATTATAAGCTTTGTGACCCAGTTTATAGTTGACCCATCAAAGGTGAGGCTGGGGATAGTTGAATGTAATCATAATTAGTGGTTAAGCGCTTGTCGCTTGGCTATTATTTATACAGAATTGTTATTAATTTACCTAAAAATCCCTTTAAAAAGTCTTATCATCTAAATGAAGCTTATTATGTTAATCAACGCACTTAATGGGTTTTTAGAGTAGTTATACCAAGAGTAATAGTTATTTGTGCAACAAGAGAGCAAAGTTGATTTTTGCTTCGAGTGCTGATGTTGAATCCTGAGCAAGCGAAGGATTCAAAGGCACGAGATGCAAAAACTTTGCTCTCAAGTAGCACATAGAACTGTTCACCTCAGCAGTGAGAACATCATTACAGGTAGGTACATTATTACCTAGTAAGGAAACACTATCGCGTTCCCGCCAAAAGCATACCAAAGAAAAAAAAACACGTTCTCTTCAAAACTCCATAGAAATGTAACCTAAAGCTAGCTAAATACAATTACTGCAAAGTTTTATTAATTAATATTAAAAAATAACTTTGTTTCACGCAGTGAGCAAAATACGATTTTGCACACTGTTCTTGCAGCAAAGGGTGCCATTTTGAGCTACTGAGGTGAAAAAGTTTTTTGTCAACGTGATATAATTTGGGTACCCAATAAGTAACTTACAATGGCTGACAGCTCAGAGTATGTTGGCAACATAATTTTGAAACGAAACGTTCTTTTGGCTATTGTAGGTCTTTAAACTCGATCTCAAACCATTCAAAGCATAAAAGCGAAAGAAAATAAATTTTGTTTCGAGTAATGGCGAGAAAATATAAATTTCCTCACGGAAGAGTATAAACCCAATTCGTGAGAACAAATTAATAGCAAATCTAGTTTAGTATTTTATTTCACGAGCGACTTTTATCGGGTAACGTTGTTAGTGCAGTCGTCCGGCTGTAAACCAGTTGACGTCGCAATAAAATTTCCAAGTAGAATGTCTGATCACGACATTAGCCGAAAAATAATATTGATTTTTGTATCTGATTCTGAAATATTAATCAAAATTGAAGACCCTGGTACAACCGGTGTGAAGTTGGCAACCAAAAGTTAGCAGCCTATAATCCGACCAAATTAAGATGGTAATTTTGTCTGAAGGTAGAAGCAACAGATTTCAGTACTGCCTTTTTACAGTACAGCTGAAAAAAAAATTGTCCTTAAGGGACATGTAATTTTTTCGGATTTGCATTGGCTGCTGGTGAATTACGACCATTTTTCCCCAGAATTAAAGAAAAAACGGACTGCTACGTGTAGGCATATAACCGAGCTATCATATCTATGAGATGCCAGAGCAGGAGAAAGCCTATCTACAGAAAAAAATCACTCCGTAAGGGACATGTAATTTTTTTTTTGGAGTAACATTGGCTGCTGGTGATTTACGACCATTATTCCCCAGAGTTGTGAAAAAAAAAAACGGAGTGCTACGTGTAGGCATATAACCTAGCTATCAAATCTATGTAATGCCAGAGCGGGAGAAAGCCGATCTGCAGAAAAAAAATAAACTCCGTTAGGGACAGGTACAGTTTAACCCTACTAAAACACAAGCGTGCGTGTTCACCGCTAAAAAGTCCCCGTTTACTGTAGCCCCGCTGTTTCAGAGTGTTCCACTGACCTTGTCGAAGAGTGTAGGGATCTTAGGCGTTGACATTACTAACGAGGTCCAGTTTCGGAGTCATTTGGAACGCAAGGCTAGTCTTACTGCCAAAAAACTCGGTGTACTCAATAGAGCTAAGCGGTACTTCACGCCGAACCAACGTCTTTTGTTATATAAAGCCCAGGTTCGGCCGCACATGGAGTACTGCTCTCATCTCTGGAGTGGGGCACCGAAGTACTTACTGCATCCACTTGACTCCCTACAGCGAAGAGCCGTTAGAATTGTGAATGACCCCAAACTCACCGACAAGCTAGAGCCTTTAAGTCTACGACGAGATATCGGTTCTCTGAGTCTCTTTTACCGTTACTATCACGGGGAATGCTCTGAAGAAATCTTTAACCTCATTCCACCTTCTCGATTTTATCATCGAACTTCTCGGCAACGTGAAAAAGCGCATCCGCATATTGTAGACACGTGGAAATCTCATACGACGCGATTCTTGCGCTCGTTTCTTCCACGAACCTGCAAGATGTGGAATGATCTTCCACCTGAGGTTATTCCGCATAACTACAGTATGGGGAGCTTTAAGAAAAGTGTTAAAAGAGTCCTCTCTAAGGGTAGGCAACGCACCGGCAATGCCCTTGGTGTTGCAGATGTCCATAGGCGGCGGTGACCACTTACCATCAGGTGAGCCGCTTGCTTGTTTGCCACTCATTACATAAAAAAAAAAAAAAATATGCCTACAAGTAGCGTTCCGTTTTGTTTCACAATTCTGGGGAATAATGGTCGTACATCACCAGCAGCCAATGCTACTCCAAAAAAAAAAATTACAATGTCCCTAACGAAGTTTGTTTTTTTTCTGTAGATCGGCTTTCTCCCGCTCTGACATTACATAGATTTGATAGCTAGGTTATGTGCCTACACCTAACACTCCGTTTTCTTTCACAATTCTGGGGAATAATGGTCGTAAATCACCAGCAGCCAATGTTACTCCAAAAAAAAATTACATGTCCCTTACGGAGTGTTTTTTTTCTGTAGATAGGCTTTCTCCCGCTCTGGCATCTCATAGATATGATAGCTAGGTTATATGCCTACACGTAGCAGTCCGTTTTGTTCATTAATTCTGGGGAAAAATGGTCGTAATTCACCAGCAGCCAATGCAAATCCGAAAAAATTACATGTCCATTAAGGATAATTTTTTTTTTCAGCTGTACTGTAAAAAGCAGTACTGATCTAAAAAGGCATGAAATATGTTGCTTCTACCTTCAGACAAAATGACCATGGTAATTTGGTCGGATTATAGGCTGCTAACTTTTGGCTGCCAACTTCACACCGGTCCTGGTACACCCGTTTCCCCACGGGACTTATTTTCCGGGGGTCCTATGCTGATTTTGGTCAGGTAAGTAATCTGTGTGAAAATCATCAGGCATTTTGGAGTGCAACTCACACAGAACAAGTATACAAGACAACTTCAAAACATCACTGTATAAATGAAGGGAGGCGTAGAATTATGAAGTCCAGTAATATTTTTATTACATTAAAAGTAACACACATTTCAATTCATTCATTCACGTGCATGTTTAAGACAGTTGATGCATGAGTTAACGTTAATTATTATCTCTTAATTGTTTTTAGTTTTTGGTAGTTTTTGAAGGGTCGCCTCGTCGTCTGTGTTACGCGACCGGCGACTTCTCCACCACTTCTTATTGTATTTGCACCGGACGATGTCACGGGCTACTGACTCTACACATTGGTGATTAAAAACAGCAGGATACTAAATAACACTTATTTATTGTCCAAGAGCTTATGAAATATATCCTTGCCGAACCGAAATTTTCGTCGTGATTGACTCTGTCAAAAAGTAAACAACTTTCATTTGTTATTTTTTCTATGTTCTAATTTCGAATGCTCTCGCAGAGAGCATGAAGAAAAGAAATAAAAACTTCTTGCGACGCCACAAGTTAAACAAAACTTGTACAAAACAATGTTTTTAGTGAAATAATTACTTAGACGCCAAATACATGAACGGCTATTTTAAAGTAGCTAACAACAAATAAATTGATCACTTTGTTCTTGCTTCTTACCATTGATAATTTCCGAACCGTTATGCCTTTGTCTCTCACAATAACCAAATCAACTATGAGGGAAATTTGAACTTGATTGGGCTGCTTGACGTGCTCACGGGAGTGTAACGGCGTTAGGGTAAATGTATTAATACAGGCAAGAAAAATAGAGGTATCGAGGATAACGCGTATCATGGCAAGAACGACTGACGAAAGAAAAAACTATTTTCCCATTTCCACCATTATGTCTAAATGCAGTGGGACTGAGAGAGCAATAATTATAACAAATTACTGGTCTTCAAATATTTAATATAATGAACCTATGGAACCTAATAAGTGCGGACAAGATCATAAACATGCTTGAGGACCTCGTCTAAGCCCAATGATATCAATCTGGTTTTGAAAGGTCAAAATGCTTAAAAAATACCCATTTGATACTGAAAACATAAGGGAAGATAAAACGTTTTGTATCATTAATAGTCTTTCAATATCTATCGTTGCAATAAGTTTTATCACTAACCATTAATGTCAAATACGCTATAACATAAATGTTCGTCGGTGTAGGCAAGGCAGCCGTCTTACATTTATCACGGGAGAAAGAATGGAGCAGTTTGTTTATTCTTTGTCAATGAAACATTTTCCTTATGGTCCGATTTCTTATTAGATTGTTGGTGAGTTAGTCCCCGTTTCACCGGGAGCGAGTTAAAGGCACGAGTACACGAAGCAAGTCGTGCCACTAACTAAATTTTATGCTTGCTTACTTTCCTTGCTAAGTTCAAGGAAAATTGGCATCTTTTTGTAGTGAGTAGATTTCTTCTTAGGTTCGGATAAGATACAATACATTTTATATTTTTGTATTAAATTTTGCACCAAAACTAGATTCACGTATGTATTTCATTGCTTTCAGCATATGTAGTGTAAGAGCCGGTGGGCTCGATTTCTGCGTCAGGACAAGTATTTATAAAGAGAAAAAAGCGCCACTTATTTTGTGTCTAGTGGTTTTGGGTCCTCATAGTTCCTGGGTCCCTAGATACAGATGATCTTAGTTAGGATCCAGGATCTGTGTATGCTACCACTCATGCAAAATTACCTAGTATTTGTGGTAACATGTTCAGTAATCTGTGGTATGAGTAACTAGTAAGATAGTACTACTGCTGGGCTACCACAAACTAATACAAAACCATCATGTTTCATGGCATTATTATTTCAAGGTTACAATAATATTGTTTTGAATTCGTACCATGAACTCGTAAAGTATTCCTGCGTGTGAACGAGACGGCTACATTTTTATATGGCGTTATCACTGTCGCACGTCAGTGTCAACATGATGTAAAGGTATGACATGACAGTTGTATTTGAGTGATGGTCTGGCCCCGCAACATTAAAGTATTCTTACTTTTATGCCATTTGTCAATGTATGATTGAAGTAATAATGCTATAAGACGATGACATATTTTATGAGAAATAGTGACGTGACGAGCGAGTCGTTCAGCTGATGTTAAGCTACACGGCCGGTCATAACAGATAACATAATAATATTATAGGCACGTGTGTATTGTGGCTTTATTCTCTATATTGTTATTATTCAGTTAGCAAAGGGATAGCTACTGACGCGCGAAACTAACTTGACTTGTTGTCCCCAACGTTTTTGCTTTATTGTATTAGCTCACTTGTAAATATTATTGCTGTGTTTTTGTCGCAGTATTAGTTTTAAGAAAGAAAGTATAGCTTTAGTGATGGATGCGATAAACGCAGTAGGTATGTTTTTTAGTTTCAATATTATTAGCGACTATTAGTTTGATTCACTGCTATAAAAATTCCTGATCTTTTAGGAACACCTCTCTGGCTTTATGAGTAAGCAAGTAAGTGCCTTTGGCGCCCCAAACCCCAATACACAATTTTACAGTCAAAAAGCAAAAATCAAACGGTACGTTATACAGTTCCTGAACTTTGGTTTTTATCGATACCCTTTTTCCGTTTTAATTAGTCGTCGACCAAATTACACTCGGCTATGTTTCAAGACGACCTTCGAAAATTAATTGCTTTCTCATGGAAATTGGAAACATAATCATTATTATTAAAATAAATTATAGTCGAAAGTGTAAAGGTCAAATACATTTAAGGTTGCTTTCTTATATATATTTTTTTTTATTAAATCTGCTTTACCACAGAGTCCTGGGTCCATGCTTTTTGTTAATATTATTTATTTTTATTTTAGTGAACAAAGCTTAGAAGAAGACTAAAGTGCAGCGTAGGCAGACCCCCCACTAGGTGGACCGACGACCTGGTGAAAACCGCGGGGAGCCGATGGATGCAGGAGGCGAGCAGCCGCTCAACGTGGCGCTCTCTGGGGGAGGCCTATGTTCAGCAGTGGATGTCTAAGGGCTGATGATGATGATGATGATAATAGACATGTAACAGACGATAGCAGTAACGCTTCATTCATACCAGTAGTATATGGGTAATCCACTATCACACTCTAAGACTACAACTCTCACAATATTTATTCACATTCACAACAGCAAAATCTACACAAAAACCTCCATACCAAACCAAACGGCCCTTGCAGTCGGTCAATAACCTATCATAACATAACACAGCATGCCATAGCTATATAGGTATATTTATATATGTATATAACATTTTTAATTGTGAATATGCATTCTCCCTTTCTTGTAAAATAATTTCTTTTTGTATATTATTTAATATTTATTATCTTGGTTCCCTTGTATAAATTATTTCGCACCCTGACACAACCTTACACATACTCTGGCTCTCAAATAAAGTCTAATCAAACATTTCACACGAAATCCTTGGAAAAGTACTGGTCATCGCAAACACAGGGAATCCTACTGCAATGACCAGCGATTTATTAATTAATGTTATATAATTATTACTGTACGAAGCGTCACATAGTCACTCATAGACACACGAGTGACTATGTGATGCTTCAACTATTTCCATTGCCTACTATGTCATTTCACTCAGGTGGTAATAATTATGTATGTATTTTAATTTTGTGCAAATAAATAAAATTCTTATTCTTCTTATTCTTATTCTTCTTATGATGATGAACAGAGCTTTCTTATATTCAACCATTTCAAAAAAGGAGTAAGTTCGTTTTCAAGCGTAGGTATGTTTTTATGATTTCTATTAACCGATTTGAAAAATTCTATCTGAGCTTCCAGATTGATTACATAACCTGTTTATCAAAATCATTATCATGAGCTAAGTACATAGACAGTTCATCATTAACAGCCTGAAAACGTCCACTGCTGAACATAGGCCTACCCTGGGTAGCGCCACTTAGAGCGGCTACTCGCCTCCTGCATCCATCGGCTCCCCGCGGCTTTCACCAGGTCGTCGATCCACCTAGTGGGGGGCCGGCCTACGCTGCGTCTAGTGCATAGGTAGATATTTAAAGGAATATATAGAAATAAATAAAGAAGAATATAATAATTCGCAACAACAATGAAAATTACATTTTTACAACATAAAAATTGGATAGGTATAAAACACGAACTGAAAAAGATTATATATGAATATATTATGATCAATTTGATATTATTTACAAGAAATTAAAGTTATAACGATGATCTTACATCTGAGTTTCAGTTGGAATCCACATTCATGACATCACGAAATTGTTAAAAAATATTTAGAAGATAGTCGTACTAGGCTCGTCAAAGAAAGAATGCTGATCCATACAGCGTATATATTAGGTATAGCTACAGTGCATAGCATTATTCCTATATGTGCTGATATGTTAAGCGAACACTTTGACAGCTTTTATTAGTATTCCTTACCCGTCAGGATAAAAATTTGATTAAGCCTACTTCTGTCGTCCCATTTTTGCAAAGTTTGCTAACTAGCTTTTGCAGTCACTTTTGACTTTGATGTACTTCGGGTGAGTTGAATGGACGCAAGGGAATATCTGGTTATCCTTATCGTTGGATTGAATGAGTTTCGTCTTTATTAAACAACTTATCCTTGACTATGATATACTGGGGGAAAGTTGGTAACTGGTTTATTATTGCAAAAAACATTGATCAAAACATAAAACTGCTTGTTTATCAATATTTTTGTTTATTAAGTACAATGCTTTTGAGTTATTTTCTTTCAACAATGATGTGATCGCTATTACCTGTACCTAAATTACGTTTCCGAACCCACAACCTACAGTTCAGAAGGCAAAACTACTACCAACTGAGCTATCAGGTCATGCAAATCATATTCAATTGTCTAATAGTTTAATGTTTATCGCATTTCCTATCTGCAATTGCTATATTAAATTTTACCACTACAATTTTTTTATTTTTCCAGGATGGAGTCTTAAAATATTAATTTGTTCATCTAATTGTTGTTGATTTAATGATTTCCATAGCATAAGCAATCTGTATATGAGCAAAGAGCAATACAAATTGATTCAGACATTTTGGATTATATTTTGCTGATACAAAACAAAATAACAAACAACACATTATATGCAATCTTAACTGTTCACTGCCATGTTAACAAAACCCAAGATTTTGTGGTATTACCTACGGCATTAAACATAGTTCATTATGTATTATTTCAAGTCATGTTACGTTTCTCATTAAGCAAATACTAATCCCGGTCCATGTTTATTTTGGTCAGTATTAATATGAGCACAGTCATTATAATGTTCTTCAAATAAACTATAGGTAACTACCTAGTTTTATTATTATGTATGCTGTACAACGTGTTTACATTAGGGGATTATCTCATTAAAACTTTAAATTGAGGTCCTAAAATGAAGCAATATTGCCTTGGCAATTTAAACTCAATTATTGTGGAAATTATAAAACCTTTTTTTAGCTTGTAGTTAAATAATATCAGTGTAAGTTAACAAGGTTCATTGACAAAATTCAGAAAGTAGGTGCCTATACCTACTAAGACCGCAGGTAACATTTAGAATAAAGTCTTTTACAAAAATAGATAAAAAAATGCTTATCTCGACATATCATTACGCCCTCGAACAGACTCCCACAAATGTTAAATTAAAGTAAACTAGAAAGTTAACGTACACTCGTTTTATTTTAATTAGCTGGATTCTGGCATATTTCTAAGAATCCGTTTAAATTTAAATACGAAGTTTTATTGGCTTTTATATATACTTTAATGTAGGTTTAGTTTGATGTGGTGCAGGTTGCCTTCCTGAAATAGGGAGAGCATCCGTGTTGGAGAAGCAATTTATTTTTGTGAAATGTTTATAGATTCCAATTTGGTCCACGCCACTCACGTTAGGGGATTTTCATAGGCGAGTTTATTTGTCATCATAATAGGCATGGTGACTACTATTAAGAATGAACAAGTAAATAATAATTTCATAAAGAAGATTAAAAATGAATGCAACAATTGAAAAAATAAGTAAAATCGGTAAATAAATCACGGAGTAATAAGCTTTTAAAGTTTCTATATGAAGCATCTCAGGAGATGCGCTTTATTTCGCGAGAAAGGGACAGGTCCCTTTCTCGCGAAATAGAGCGCCTCCACGGTTACTATAAAAAATCCACCTGTGACGTCACATGCCAATATGTAAAGCTACCACAGCTTAGTAATGAGGTACTATGACGACATTGCTCTGACGTCACTGGCCGTATGAGCTATCTTTTTCTATTCCGGTTTTTAAAATGCTTGTGACTTTGTCGTTTTTTGAGATATTTTATTTTTGTTTTCACAAATGTTTATCTGTTGAAGAATATTTATAATTTATGCAAAAAAAAAATGTTGTCATCATGCCTATTGATAAACGTTAAAATAATTATGTACAAAATATTCGTAAAATATCGAAGCGTATATTTTACAAATATTTTAAAGCAACATTCATTTAATAATTAAATTCCTACTCTACCTAATCATTACCTGAGCTAAATACGGGCAATTAGCCACATGTTCCAAAGTACGGCACATCACTGCGCAGACTGAAGCCACAGATGCTGTAACAATGGGTCCCGGTGACGGAGTCGTGATCAGTAATGGCAAAATATAAGGTAATTTGTGTCTGCAGCTTGATGCGATTTAGACGTGCGATGTAATTTTAAGATCATCGTTGTTATCATAACTGTCTGTTTATTCAAATTTATTTTATTCGTCCTGTGATATCTTCTAACATCTAACTCAAATTGTTACGTCCATGGAGCTAATAAAAAAGAAGGAGGGAATCCCGCCTGATCCGAAACTGAAGCACCCTTAGGAAGTCAGAACGCGTCGTACGTACGAGCGGGGTACGCACACACTCACATCATATGCAGCCGGTCGCCCTACTTTTATCTGACACACATATTATGTAATATGTCCGCCATTTAGGGCTTCAGTTCGATGTCAATCAAAACTCCATCCTTCTTTTTTTTATTTTATGCATGGTTACGTCATTAACTTCGTCAACAATATTTATTGGCATGCTAGCCAGTAAATATCATTGATAATGAAAATAGCTTTATTTGACCTTATTTGTGCCGTGTGGTCCCGGCAGATGAGATAGTATATATATACCACCTCATATCTTCTCGTGGCTGCCGCAAGAGGTCACTCCGGAGCAATTCACCAGATTCTAAATTCACCAGATTCGCAACTCACCAGGGGGTCTAGCAGAGATAACAAACGCTAACGCTAACGCCAAACGCTAACTCCAAAATGTACTTTTTTTACGTTTGCGCTTGACCACTATCTCACCTGATGGGAAGTAACGATGCGGTCTAGGATGTAACACGCTTGCCTAGAAGATACCTGTTCACTCTCGATTTGAATACATTTTTGGAGTTAGCGTGAGGCGGTGGCGTTAGCGATTGGGATCATTGTTAGACCCCCAGATTCTTGACTCAGCAGATTTGCAACTAATCAGATTTCGTACTATTGAATAGACAATATGGTTAAAAGAGTATTTTTTTTATGAGAATGAATGACGCGACCAGCTAGATCTCGAAACTGCAACTTGTTTGCTGCGCCTTGCTGCAGTGCAGGGCCAACAGGATGCTATTGAAGCTCTTAAGGCACTTGATGTTGAAACAGACCCTCCAAGAGTTGAGATCAATGATACCTGGCTTAATCCCCACAATCCACTGTTAATGCATGACAGTAAAATACATGTGCTTTTTGCTCCCATTCATGAGTCCAAAGCTGTTTATTAAGTTTTTATCAGAATGCAATGGTGGAGGGTTATTGTTGTCGAAAATATTATAGTGATGTCAATGCAATGTAAAAAAATTGACACAATATAATAGATTATTAATTAATTAATTAAAACCAAAGGCTTTTATGTACACACAATATATGCGTAGCACATATAACTTTATGTCTAAAATTAAAATCCTTTTATTTTGCGACGTTTGTAAAGATTTGTTGTACATATTATTGGAATTGATTTCTTACATAAGGCACAGAACGACAACAATAAATTATAAATGATCAACTTAGTAATAACCATAGCAAACTCAACTCTCTCCAGTCATTCCCACTTTGATTCCACATTGATAAATTATGACAGCAAACCCCGTCTATTTGCGCAAAGCAAAGCCGCACAAATTTATTGTAGCCCCTGGGGGTATGAACCCGTGGCTTCCTTTTCTAGTTTCGCTCTCAGGGCAAAGGCAAACAATATTGTTTATTCTATACGTCCTGTCCCTTAAAGGAAGCCCTGCTGCCCTTCATTTATGTAAAACTCAAATTTCTCTCAACAATTTTCCTTGAGGACAAAAACACGTGAAAGAAATGCAAATAAGTAGAAAAGTAAGTTACCAAGCCATCATCAAACCCTTTAAAAATATTAGGGACTTGTTGTAAACTTCTTTTTAGGTTATTCAGCATATTGCATTGGCAATTTGAAATGACCCTCTTGCCCGTCTGCGCTAAAGTTTCAGAGCTCTTAAGCTCGCACTTATCTCTTTAAGACGGGTATATACTCTACCTTCATGACACAGTATTAATATCTGTGAAAAATAGCATGGCCAAAACACAGATAAGAGAAAAACGGAATGAGAGATTTTTTCACAGTGTAACTCTGTCATAAAGAAAAGTCAGCGCAAGGGACTTGAATTTATTAAAAACGTTTCAGCCTGAGATTAGGTTTAAACGGTAGGTATCATTTTCCGACTGTAAAAGTGAGTACGTACTTAAAACTCGAAATAGCGTATTGTAGTGAATCGAGGAAGAAATAACTATAAAGTTATACCTATACGCTTTTCTATTACAGCTCCCGGAAATCCATTCCATCGAATACCATTTAATGTTCCGAGATTGCAGTGTTTACCAAAAAGCGGAATCGGTTGGGTTTGTGCAGGGTTTAGTGGTACTTTCCAAATCAACTAAACAGTAAAATAGATTAAATATAAACTAATATTATAATATTAAATTAAATATAAATATAAACAGTAAAATAGATGATTTTGTTCAATTTTAAAGCTTGTTATTTACCAACTCACCAATAATAAAATTGAAATGTATGTCTGCCTTTTGGCCAGTTTGCTACCTTTTAACGGCTAGAAGGATTTTTATGAAATTCAGCAGTAAGAAGACAGTTTAAAAAAACTCTAAACCCTTAAAAGGTATTTTTTTTATCGATAGTAGTCTATATTCATATGTACAAGAAACCGGCAGTAGTTTGTATTTGTTCCTTTCTAAACATTTTCAAAAGCAAAATTAAAAGAAGACCTAAATAAATAGGTAGTATATTCCGAATCATATTGGCTCTAAAAACAATGGCCCAAATAAACACGATCAGTAAGCCGTCGATCCCAGTAAGCAAATTGTCATATCCTGACATCATTCGCCTCTTGACCCAGTTGCGAGCATCGAGTTCGGATTACAAGTGGCTCACTAAGTAAACTGGGAGAGATACCCCATTAGGAACACTTGTCTTGTGAGCGGTGCAAATACTGCAGCTTTGATTAACTAGCTAGTCTAGACTAGACACCCCGTAATAGATATCATCTTTTTCTTTTTCAAGTTTCCGAGATTTTTAATACGTACTCTATGGCAGTATAATATAATAGGCAGGCCACATTGCTAGCAAAACAGTCAACCGATGGGGAAGAAAGGTTCTCGAGTGGTGAACACGAACCGGAAGACGCAGCGTAGACTGCCGAGGTGGACCGACGATCTGGTAAAAACCGCGGGGAGCCGATGGATGCAGGAGGTGAGCAGCCGCTCGTGGTGGCGCTCTTTGGGAGAGGCCTATGTTCAGCAGTGGACGTCTGCAGGCTGTTGATGACGATGATGAATACTTACTCAAAATAAAATTTATACTGTAATACACAACTGAAATAAATGAATAGTTACCTCATCAGAACACTTAGAGCATTGCCGGTGCCTTGCTTGTCCTTAGCGATAACTCTTTTATAGCACTTTTCTTGAAGCTCTACTTTCCTACATTATTATAATACGCGTTGCACAGAAAGCCATGGGAGTAAATGCCTTCACACAGACTGTATAATAAGTCTTTCATATTAACTGGTCAGGTATGGGTAAAGTATTTAACCGTTGACCTGCATGTCGTGATCTTCAATGGGGTATATTCTTTAATAGAAAATCATGTTCACTGACTTGATAACTTCTTGGTAGTTTTAGCTGATGATCCTCCACGAAACAAAATTGTCTTGATATAAATAAATAAAACTCGAATTTTGGCCAATGCATATTATCTATTCATCGGTTCTAATGAGCACAGTTGAAGCTGCCGGGGCTGATGGGTCAAAGAAAACACTATGATGAAACAACAGCTTGATATGTTAAAGTTCTCGTTGGCTTACCATAGCTTTCTAATGCTGCTAGTTTTTACCAAATAGATACTTATATACCTTAAAGTTTGTACCTTTCGGCAGCCTCGTTCAAGAGTCACGTATTGAGTACAATAAAGAGTACCTTCCTAAAAGAGAAAAGGAAATAAAGTATTGTATTCTTATAAAATAACTTTTCAAAAGTCTGAAAAGTTCTAAACAAATTTGAATAAAGTGGAGATAAAAACAAAGTCTGGTTACGATTGAAAGGCTAGACTTAACTTTTTAAATTAATAATAGGCAGACTTTTCACAGTAATAATTATCATAATTAGTCGGAAGACGTCCACTGCTGAACATAATAGCCAGCTATAAGTCTTTTTCATAGAGCACCAATTTTAATAAATTTAATTTTTATTTGAGTATCACTCACCTGAGTTACGGCTGCCCGCGGTTTTGACTAGATCTACGGTCCACTTAGTGAGGATGTCACGTTACGGCTCCGCCCAGGGTCCTAAGATGCCTGACTAGGTCCTAATCCTACCTAATCAGACCCTGGAGGGAGACGGCGACATGAGGTAGGTATATAGGAGAGTAGAATAGGTCTGAAAGAAAGAGCACGTTAGAGCAAAACAGTAAGATATAATCACAGAGCAAAAAAAAAAAACGCTTCTACACGAAGCGTCATTTGTTTCATAGCTCTGTGGATATAATAGATTACAAATAACACAGAGATCAACAGAGGTAAGGTACACTTAAATAGTCTCAATTTCTTTAGCTGAAGGCGGCACGAACACTGCAGGTAAGTGGTCAGAGAGAGGACCAGTCTCCGCTCTACTTATCCTATAAGTACAATCTGTAGTTATAATTGCCGCCATGCACGAACAAACTGTTTGGTCGAGTTAATGCGCTGCATGCTTTCAGCACTGCCACCTCACAGCGCAAGCAAACTACAGTAGTCGTTATTTTTGTCGTATACAACTGTGCTGTATGGAGATCGATGGTACACAAAGAAAGAAAACAAAACTGATCGTCATATCAGTGGTTTGTAAGCCAAACTCACCATATAGAATATCCTGGACGGAGTATTAGATGACGCCGCAGAGCCATTGGATAGGTAGGTACCTCTACCTATATAAAGATGGCGCAACCAACTGTTATACCTTTACTGTTACGACTAAACTACCCTGTGGAGTGGAAGGAAAATAAAGAAGTCTTAAGCCTTGAATGAGTAAAGGCTAAATACAATAACTATGTACCTACTATTTTACTGTGACCTCTTCTGTACCTACATTCATTTTGCGTATTTCCATATAGACTTTTAAGAAAGTAGTTGTGCAACTTACGTTTATCCCTATATTGTGCAAAGCATAAAACTTAAGAAATAACCAGCTGAATGCAGTAGGGGAAATGCGGCCCATTAGAAACACTTGTCTTGTGTTTGCCGCAAATATTGCTTTGATGGGCGGTCCATTACACACGACGTTTCCGCTTTGGTTTCACTGCATTCTATTTTTGCATGGACTGGTCTTGCATAAGTCATAAACAGAGTGTATCCTGTCTTATGAAATACCTCATAAGTGTATTTTTGGAAAGTAACGTCAGACTTTCGATCGATAGTAGCTTTCAATAAAGTTTTAGTGAAAAAAAAAGTTTTGCCTTTGCTTGACCTTTAAAAAGTTTAAGTCTTTTGTAAATAACTGTCTACCAACACCTGTAGCATGACCTTTATCTTTGGAACCTATACAAATAAACTTTACGAAGAGTAATATTTGCTAACGATTCTTAAAGGTGGGTAACAGAGCATTTATTTTTTCCCTTCCTGACCCTCGTCCATTTTTCGTAGGCCACTAACAAAACTCAAGTCAAATAAAATTTTGCTAAAAATCTGACCTAAATATTAAGTAGGGACTGTAAACAGTTGAAACATTCAGTATTCTGAGCAGCCATCTTATAAGGCGCGGTCTTGAGTTAGGACAAAGGCAAGTATTATAAGGACAAAGACTTATTTAGACACGCTCGACCTAAATCACCCGATACGATGAATGAACTAATAATACACGAGATATACGAAATACGAATATACGTATTACGTATCGATATAGAATTAACGAATGTATCTAAATAAAGTACTAAGTAGGCGAAATCAATTATCGTGCCCTGTTTGAAATCAGCTGGACGGTTTTGGTTCAATAATTTAGACCGTTCTTTATGTAATTGCAGATCCATTCCCTGTAAATCCATTACGGACTCTGCGGGATCTACTCAAAGAGTATAGACAACGTAGAGATCTACTGTTCAGATCCATGGCGCGGCGTGTCTATAATAAGTTTTTATTCTTATCTCTATAAAATATTCTGAAATTTTGGATCTATCTGAGAACTTTCATCCTCTTTTTGTAGTTGAAGGTAGTCACCTCAGATTTTGTAGAGATAGATGACTTTGCCTAAGCTGAAAAAGTTTCTCGTAAGATTTTTATATTCGAAAAAATGCAGGAGGTGAGCAGCTACTCAAACTGGCGATGTGAGGCGGAAGTCTATGTTCATTTCACACGACAGCCTCCGTGGTGTGGTGGTTGAGCTGGTCGGCTCATAACCCGGAGGTGGCGGGTTCGATTCCCGCGACAGGACCAGTATTTGTGCCCGAAAAAAAAAGCGCAAATGTTTGTTCTGTGTCTGGGTGTTGTAGGACCATGGTCCTCGTAGTTCCTGGGTCCCTAGATACAGGCAATAATCCTAGTTAGTGTCCAGGATCTATGTATGTGATCGTTGGGCGCTATTTATTATTTATATTATTTTAACATTATGTTTAACATAGTACCTAAAATTAATTAATTTGCCGAATTTCAAACTATATAGGTAAACATATTTATATTTCCAATAATGGTATTGGTACCTACTAGTCGTTATTTGTCACTAGTTTAAATATACAGTAGGGACAATTAGTACTAACTAAACCCTAAAAATTTAATGAAAAGATGTAAAATAGGGATTAAACAATGTAATTGGCTTCATCTCAGTAGACCGGTAAAATAAGTATTTAAAATTACAATGTTATCTAGGTCCCGCAAAGTTTAGCGTTTATACAGAGCTTACCTAGACAGTTTAGTATTGCCACAGTCGAACAGTTTAATTGGTTCACGCTCAACAATTCCAATTCAAGCATTAATTAAACTTTTAATCAATGTTCTTTGAAATTAATGGCCAGTGTTAGTTCAGGTAAAATTATTTTGAATATTTTGTGGATAGGTACTTATATACTTAGATAAAATAGTATAAACTGGGAATCAGTAGCTATTTTCTCGTATCTATTATTTTTTTATTAATTTTAAAGATGTTGCTAAAAATCTAAACAAAAAAATCGAACTTATAATAAGTAGAAAGTCTAGGTTCAGAGAATCACTCATCGTGTTGCATTGCGTGATACCACTGTGTAGGTGTATAGTATACTTGACAACTCACAACTAATACTTACTGCTATCACACTGGCAACAATTTGGGGAGAAGACCTAAAACTGGGCTTATGGCGTATATACCATCTTTGGGCAATGTCCGGCCAATGAGTAATGTGCAGGCTGGTGGTCACAATACTTTGACATCAAATGACCATAATATGTATTGTGTGCTTATTCATTTTTTCTTTCTCAAAATGTTAGCTTGTCAAGCCGAAGTCAAGCATAACAAGTGAAGTAAACCATTTTATCAAACAAATTCGCTATCATCAATTCAAAACAATTCCAAACAACAAACTGCATTTCAAGTTATATCAATGAACATCAAAGCAGTATTCATATTTCATTATGACGAGTGAAAGCGGAAACATGAGCTGCGTATCAAAGAGCGTACCCGTACTGATGCATATACCTACATCTATACCTACTTTGATATACGTTCGTATCCTTACCATACATTGCGCCTGGGTCAGCTTTAGTCAAGTAAATAAGGGGCCATCAACTCTGCTTATTACTCGCTTATCTCCTCCGCTTTTACTTTCATTTTATCTTTTTACTGAAATTTTATTTCAAAAATACTAGGTGGGCAAGGTTTGGTTTTAGTGTAGGTATTTACTTTATCTTTAGGCCACATCGCTCGCAGAACTGACAACCGATGGCGAAGAAAGGTTTTCGAGTGGCGACCACGAACCGGAAGGCCCAGCGTAGGCAGACCCCCCACTAGGTGGACCGACGACCTGGTGAAAACCGCGGGGAGCCGATGGAAATAGGAGGCGAGCAGCCGCTCAAAGCTCAAAAAAAATTATTAATTTTGATTATAAATGACACAAAATTAAACACAAATAATTCTTAGCTTCATGCATACATTTTATTGTCCGCAGCAAGCCCCTTTCAGCATCCTTCATCCTACCCTGTAGCACAACACACAATTCTTCGTACAGCAGTTAACCGAGTACATAAAACAACAGCGTTTTGTTGTTGATGCTGGTTTTTACAGCCAAACGGCCACGATACACGCCACTGTTTGTGCTTTTATCTTAGATAATGGATAGCGGATGTTGATGCCGCGCAGCAGTTTGAGAATTTAATAGTACTTACCCATTACAATCCGTCAAATAAGAACTCGTAAGATGGGCTTACAGAGTCATTCCTAACTGGTGAAGCGAGAAACTCACATGAGTATAAGGTAAATCTAAGTGCTGTTTTAACTTAAAAGTAAACTTACCATGAAGTGGAATATTTTTAGCGTTTAAATTACTTTCATATTCAACTGCGATATGTCAATTGATACTTAGTAAGGGACGATGCAGACCAAATGAGGCACAATTTTCCAGATGGTCGAGATCTTTTCTATCTAAGAAGCACTCATTTTGTGAAACATATACCTAGGGCATACCAACCTCTTCACTCTCGAAGAAGCAATCATTCTGTGATACAACTGTCTAGAAAATTGTAAACCTTTTTTTCTAGAAGATCACTTTTCTTTGCCATGAAGCATTTAGTTATACGGAGGACTCCAATTAGATATTCGCATGTCAAACTTGGAGCAACATCTTTATTCGAAGTTTAATCATAATTGCTGATATTTACTAAATTTATGTTCTGAAAACATTGAAAGCACTGAAGCATACATCTTTAAAAATTTATCGTTACCATGAGATTGCTTTGCATATTTTAGCCAAGAACAGATTTATATCTTGATCAAAGAAAACTCGTTGTTAAAATATAAAATTATTTATGCAAAAAATTATGGATGTTCCTTACAGTCACTGGATTCAATGTCATTTAACACTATAAAAGGCAGTTCCTAGCAAGAGTTCACGCTTCGTCGCAAACTCTTGTGAATTATTCATTTAATCCATTTAATAGCAGCAGGGCAGCGTTCAGAATAGTTTGACATAACGAACATTAATTCGTAGTATACTATGTTTTACGTCTCAGAGGCAATAAAATAAATATATCTCATTGCTAGCCAATAGATGTCAATGTTCAACTTATTTGAAAGCTTTGTTCTCTTCCTGTATATATTTTCTTAGACAGATACCTTATTTATAAACATGAAACACACACTGTGCTCTTGTTTTATTCGTAAGTAGTGTTCTTACATTAAGAAGATTTTTTTGGGTACTAATATTTTTTCATATATATTAGGTACGCATTTCAGGGCATTTAGGTAACTTATTTGGACAACATTTTAGATTCTGAAATTCCGGCTGACATCAAAGGTTTTTGTTTTTTGTTGCTGTTGGACCACGAACTAAAAGTAGAAGGATAGAAGTAGGACGAAATGATAGGTACTTTCTCAAAGCAGTAATTAAGCTATTTGTATTATGTAGTTTAGTGGTGTTTTCGTGGTTAATTAGGTTAGTACGTACTGAATTAATTATAGTCCACTTTAATGACGGAAGAACCTGCTGGAAAGTGACTATGGTCACGAAAATGGTCCATACATGTCATGTTTATTGAAAGTGGAGAGAGTGATACTTCTAGATAATACCTACAGTAGGTATTATATTATCTGTGCTTCAATGTAGAGGGACTGAAAAAGACAAAGAATATTATTATTTTAAAAGTTTTATTATACCAATACTACAGTCTTTACACTAGTTTTAAATGGATTGCAATGAATTTAAATCAGATATTAACTGAGTTGGTACATTAGTATCTCTGTTCATTACTCTACATTGTATTTTGATATTTTTGTTTATACATTAAAAAGTTAATACTTTAATCTATATTTAAAAATTCACAAGGTATAAATATTCGTTTTCACGTATAATTTAGTTACAATATATTATAGTTTTAGACTTAACTTTATAATATTAATAGTTACACCTGGTCTTAGAACTAGTAGATATTTTCATAGTTAAGTTTATACACAACGTTTTAGTACAAATATTTCTAAAATTTACACCTTACTCCTATGATAATAATCACAATAGAAAGTTTATCCTTGCGAAAAAACAAGGTTTACGTTTAACGTTTTGGCATACATTCAAGTAATGACTCAAATAAGATACTTAATAGACATACAAATTAGTATAGGTAGTACTACAAAAAAAGTTTGTTGAATACAAAAAAGGTGGGACCTTATTAACATTATTATATGTGTAGTAAAGTTGCCATGTCTTAACACCGGAATGAATAATAAATTGTTTTAGCAAGGAAAATCCCGGTGACATAAAACTTTTTCGATTATACATTCCGTTATTGATAGTAGCTCGATACTCGTACCTAGTAATAATTCATTCCTGTCTGCCAAAACTTCTTAAAGAAGTTTCAAAAAGGATGAAGAAAGGTTCCATCCCGGCCTGAGTGGCGTTTTATTCATAATCATAAGGGAATCGAACACGAGAAACTCGATCCCTTATCGCTCTTTAAGTTTACAAAGTTGGGATACGCATGCATGGTCACGATTGCTATTCACTCGTGTTTGCACGGCACTTTAGTCTTATCCATTATCGTGTTTATATCCATTTCGGTGGTTTGAACCTCTACGCTCGGCGTGTTAAAATTGTCGTAAGAAATGTATTGCGGTGGTTGCGGTATTTCAGCTTTTGCAATTACTACTGGACGTTTTTTCGTCTTCAAATAACCCAAACCCGACACCAATACTACAAACACTATGAATCCAATACAACATCCAACAACTAAACTGAGTCGCCTGGTCAATATGTCTGCGATACCCTTGTATGTATTAGAAAAAGGGCTCTCCATCGCCGCGCCAAATATTTCTATTGTACTGACGCTGCTACATTTACTTGTCATAGAGTCGTTCATAAGAGGTCGAAGATAATTCAATATGATTTCGTCTCCATATGAATTGATAGTCGATTTTTCCGGGGAGAGAGCGATTCTGGCATCTGGCGTGGAGGAGCTAGGTGTAGATGTGCCGAAGTTGCCAACTGCTATTACGCAGATTGTGTATCGGGAGCCTGGTGTCAAATGGCTTAGCCTCATTGATCTTGCCGTACTGTTCAAAACTTTTGTTCCTCTGATCTGAAAAACAAATAAAGGTGTTATTTCAAATTGAGTGATTTGATTGTTGAAAAGTTTGCGGCCACGAGTGTAAGCCATTGTTGAAAGGAAGATTTAAACGGATACACAGCACAACCGAACATCCGCGAGGGAGAATAATAAATATTTTTTATGGACCATTGAAGTGATGCACAGCCTTTGTGTTCAAATGTTTGTTGTTATATTTTCCTGCGAGTTTCATTCCGGTTTAATCTGAATTATAAGCGTTTAGTTCAACAGCAGGTGCATATAATATTTTTAAATCGTTTGAATAGGGGAAGTAAAGTAAAATGTAACGAGCACTTACAGTAGTAGGGTTATGCTCTCCGAAATAAGCTACTTGATATCCACTTAAGCCGTTTTGGTTCCGGCTCTGCCAAGACACAATAACGGAGTGTGTCTGGATGTCTTGTATAGCGATGCGGATTACGACGGGAATATCACACAGTTTCTGGGAAGGCAGTTCGATAAAACTATAACCGTGAAGTTCTTCCGGATGTTCACAGTGGAGATTTTTGCTTCCTTTTATAACTATTTTATAGTGGTCTTGCATCCATTTCCATATATCTTGGGATTCACAGTTACATGTGAGAGGGTTTTCTGTAAAGAGGTAAGTTATGAAATTTTCTTTAAAAAATCAGAAGATAAGGTTCCTAAATAACTAGATTGATTTGGCTTACCATTAAAGTACAAGCTTTTGACTTGCGTTTCCAATGACGTCAACAGTTTTATCTGTATAACTTCGAAGTAGTTACGGCTCAAATCTATAAATGAGATTCTTTTCAAACTTCGAAACGCATCTGAAGATATTGCTGACAGCCAGTTGCCACTCAAATATAACTCTGTGAGACTTTGTAGTCCTCGAAATATATCTCTATTTATTCTCGTTATATGGTTAAAAGAGATATCCAACTTTTGCAAAGTCTGCAAGTCTGATGTAAACTCTTCCAGTTCCCTTATTGTGTTTTGTGATATATTCAAAAGCCGAGTTGAGTATAATCCTTGGAGTCTCTCTCTTGGAATATTTTCCAATTTGTTTTGGCTTAAGTCTAGTATCTCTAAATTATGCAGTTTCGAGAACGCTCCGGGTGATAATCGAATTATAGAGTTCTGTGTCAGTTGTAATCTCTTCAGTGATGGAAAACTCTCGAAATCCTTACTCGTTATGATTGTAAGATTTGTATTGGTAATGAGCAATTCTTGCAGCAAAGGAAACAGTTTCGATGGATATGTTTGAAGTAATTGCACTAAAGAATTTGATGACATATTCAGTGTAGCAAGTGCAGGCAGTACTGCTTCTGACAGCCCATTGCAAGGAATATGTTTAAAAAGATTATAGGACAAATCTATTTCTTTAAGGCCTAAAGAATGCTGAAAAAAATTCGGTGGAAGAACTGTCAACATATTTGTACTCAAATTCAAAGTAACTAAATTTTTCAAAGCCGGTGAGCTAAAGCCATTCAACAAAGATATTCGATTGTCGCATAAATTCAAAGTTCTCAAGTTTTGTAAGCCAATAAACTTGAAGAAATCTACGTTGTGTAATTGATTGTGACACAAATCCAAAACTTCTAATGAAGTAACATTAAACAGCGCGACATGTGGAAAATCTGTGAAATTATTGCCTTTCAAGTTTAATTCCTGTAATATTGTCGTGTAAGCGAATACATCTTTATGTAAGTCTCGCAAGTTGTTAAAAGCTAAATTTATTCTCAACAGGTTTTGGTTCTTTATGAAAGTTGCTGGAGGCAATTGAGATATGTTTGAGAATTCTAATGACAAAGTTTGTAATGATGGTAGATGCGAGAAGGTTTTGTTCTCAAGTGTAGTGAAGTTGTTATTTGATAATATCAGCGATTTCAAACCTGGTATTTGCACTTGAATAATATCTTCCCAAGTAAGAACATTTCTGCCCAATTCTAAGTCACTCAAATTGGGCAAACTTTTGAGAGAGTTGGCTTCGATTATGGATATTGAGTTTTTATTAAGTCGAAGTTGTTTGATTGGAAGCGAAGAAATATCAAAATCTAAAACGATGATTTCATTATTTGACAAGTCCAAAACTTTTAATTTTGTCAGGAACTGGAACGTATCCTTTGCCACTTGATTGATTATGTTATTTTGCAGATACAGTTCTTCCAACGTTACAAGTTTGTAAAACGTTTCATTACTTAACTTAATTAGCTTATTGTTACTTAACTCTAAGAATTTAATTTTCTTTAAATGGAGAAATGTTTTGTTTTCTATATGTACAATACTGTTGTTTTTTAGATACAGCCTTTGAATATTTATCAAATCGTTAAATAGGTTAACAGTTAAGACCTTAAAATTATTTTGATTTAGCCACATTATTTGCACATTTACTTGCCCTAGTAGAGATGTATTTTTTAAAAGTGACAAATGATTTGCGCCTAGTTGAATGGAAACTAATGAAGAGTCTCTGTTTGGAAACACGTCTCCAATAGCAGTGAGTCGGTTGCCTTGTAAATTTATATGCTGTAAACTCTTAAGGGTAATAAATGCCTGTGAGTCTATGTTCTGAATCACATTATTTTGTAAATGCAATTCCAAAAGCCCTGGTAATGGACTAAATACGTTTCTTTTTATTTGACTCAGCTTGTTATTTTGGAGACGTATTTCCCGAAGCTCCTTAAGTTTATCGAATACTAGTTCATCTAATTCGTTTATTTGATTATTATCTAAACTTAATGTTACTAATCTATGATTAGATCGAAAAACGTTACGAGGAAGTTTCTTTAAAAAATTTGTTCCCATGTGTAGTTGTGTTAAATTTTGTAACGAAGAAAAGCAATTTGGATGCAAATATTGAATAGCATTGTGCTCTAAATTGAGAACTGTCAGTCCCACAGCATTTTCAAATGCATCTTCTGATATTTCTAAAATGTTATTTTCTGAGAGAAATATCTCTGAGAGTTGAGGAAGGTTAGAAAATACACCTTTGATGTGATGAAGATGGTTATGACTTAAATCTATCGTACGGATATTACGATTCTTTTGAAATGTGTTCTTTGCTATGTTTGTTATTTTATTTCGACTTAGATCTATTGATTCCAGTTTTTCTAAAAAGTAAAATGCTTCTCCTTGAATTGTCTGAATTTGATTACTAAAAAACGTTAATATTTTTATGTTAGGCATACATCTAAACCAGTTATTTTCAATTTTCACAAACTGATTTGAATTAAGATCCAAACTAATTAGATGTGGTATAGTGACATTGACGTTGTCAGGTATAGAATCTATTTTATTCCAAGCAAGTCTTAAGTTGCTTAGTTTATTAAGTTTACCAAAAGATTTTAATGGAAAATTATCGAGAAAATTTTCTGTCAAATCCAATTCACTCAGTAAATCTTCCAAGTTGTGAAATGCATTTTCGGAGATGTTAGCTATTTTGTTTCCCTTCAAGTTCAGCTTTTTCAACTTAAGATTTTTGAAAGTATTTGCTTGAACGTCTTTGATGTCGTTGAGTTGCAAATCAAGAGCCCCAATGTTGTACAGTTCGTAGAATGATTCATGCGGAATTGTGTTCAATTTACTGGAAGTTATACTCAGAGATCCCAAAGAGTCTCGAATCGTGCTGAAAGCGTTAGGACTTATTTTGTTTATGGCTGATTGTGAAATTTGTAGATTGATGATTTTAATTTTCGGTGGGAAGAGGTCCGCTTTGAGTTCTGTTGTAGAGCTTTCGAGATCGTAAATGGAGAGTGACTGGATGGTTCCTCTTATTTTTGATAGCACATTTTTTACAACACCGGGTGTTGCGCTGGGACACTCCAAAAATAGACCTGAAAAATGGTTAAGTTAAAAATACCTCCCTAAACACGATAAATTAATACAATGAACATGTTTTATTAGGAACAAGGATGAGTCAAAATTCTAGTAAAGATTATTTATGAAAATCTTATATAAGAATCTTAGTAACCATATAAGTACCTTCTTTGAAGTTATAACAAGGGCAAATCGGATTCTCTGCTAGGCTTGGACACTGGGGCTGCTCTTCTCCTTGCAGTATCGGAATATGGATGATGAGCACCAACGCGTACACGCTGCATTTCAGACGTGACAGTCGAGTGATAAAGCCCATATTGGAGTGACGTCATTTCAATAACATTGCGCATTCGATGTCCAAGGCGATGAGGTTCGTGACTCTGGAACAAAAAACAAAACAACTTTCAACATAATAATAACAAATGAAGTGACTAAATTATTAATGAAACTCTTATAATATTCATATCTAAATATTTTTGTGGTTCATGTATTTGTTGTGTGTTAGCATTATATTTTCTGACTTTTTAAACGAACGGAGAATAAGTACAAATAAAAAATTAGAATCATTTAGATGATCTAATTAGTGGAATTTAGTCGAGTTCGTCAGTGGAAGTATAATAAAGTATAATAAATATTGCCGTACAAGCTGTGTGCGAGAATATCGATCAAAAATTTAATAAAGAGTAAACTGGCAAGATGAGTGTAATATAAAAAAGTGGGTCACGCGAGGCCTTCTAAGTTCGGATTAAACAGACGAAAAAATATTACCATTTTTTTTACAGGCATTGAAATCTTTCATTCCATAAAAAATCATTGTAAAATTACAGCTACAAGCAATTATGTAAAACATTAAGGTTAAAAATTAATTGCGCCACCAAGTTGTTTTGGAAGTAAATTAGCGAGGCGAAGGCCAGGAACTAAAGTTGAGGAAGGGGCGAAATTAAAAATCGATTTGCTCTTGAAACGTTTATTTTAGACAAAACGTCCCTTGGGGTACTGAAAAATAATAAAGTACGAAATTACCTTTCCCGGCTTAACTTTTCTCAAAGCCTTGCCGGAGCGGTCGTTGCAAACAACTTTGCCCACAGATAATATCTCATCGAATTCTCCTGTTTCATATTTTGGGTAATATTCATTTTCTTGTTACCGAATAAGCTATTTTGCGGCAAGTTTGTTTACGTTCCAAAATATTGTATCAAGCACTGCCTTTTTGTATTCCTCTATTAAAGCCCCAAAGCGGATCCAGGCAAGCTATGTTATCTATTTGTTTTGAGTTACTTTGTATTGCCATTTCATTACCTACTGTTCTCAAATTCAAAAGGCGAAAGAAAATTGAACTTCAGAGCGTGTAATTAAAAGACAAAATTAGATTAAATCATTATTACATCGCTACAAAGCTGTTAGTCGTCGCAACTCAGAATTAATATTAGAGCAATCAAACAGAAGTAGAAGTTGCGACGCGGCCATTTATCACGTGATAATTTTGAAATCACAGTGTTATTACGTTAATGCCTGTGAGCGATTTATCATTGTTAATGTCCCGTCCATTTTATTAGTAATATGCTTAAACGTCGAATTATATGGTTTTTAGCACTATTTCACGAACAATGGCCAAATAGGACGGGGTAAAGACAGAGCGTGAAGTGAGCGTGTTGATGTGTCAGCAAGTAGACGGCGCCAAGGAGTTTGGTCGTTGCCAAGATTTCAACGCAACAGAGAATCACGTTTAATAGTTACGAATTTATTTGTCTTTAAAAACAAAGTAAGAATGGAGAGAAAATATAAAAAAAAAAACGTACGCGGAGTGTTTTATTTTACTTTTTAGTAGTTAGCTTTTGACCACATTTAACATGTAGATGAATCCGACGGTGAGACACGCTTACCCAGAAGGTACCTATTCACTCTGCTCTTGAATACGTATAAATTATAATTATGGGGAAGGAAATACCGTTGCAGGAAGCAAAGTTATATTCCGTAGATGTGCCGAATACGAAAGAATTTCCGATTTGAATGAAAAAAAATCTTTTGGCATGGGCTGATGATATATATTTTTAGTATAATAAATTATATTTTTATGTATTATATAATACTGTTTCCATAACAATTTCATCTTTTGTATCTATGTAATGTTACGTCATTATTACATACATCATTATCACATTCACACCTAATTTAAAACTTTTACTATCAAAAGGTTCAATTCATTAGAAAATACCACCATAGAGTTGAAGTAGGAAACTCCGACTAAGTCCATTACATAATACGTTTTATTTTCTATACCATCGTGTGATACGTTTACGTAAAGTATCGGGAGCATCTATTCCGAGATTGGAAAAGTTCGTACGAATTCTGAGCTAAAGTTTGTTGGTAGCTCTCTGTCCTGAATGAATTATCTTAATTACTTGGTGTTCTTAACATGTTTTTAAATGAAAAGTTTCCCGATGAAGCATGGCTATTACGGAAGTTGATTCTACTTAGCTGCCGGAAGATTAAGATAATTAAAATTGTAATTAGTTCAGATGCTGTTAGATTGTCAAATGATTGGTATTTGCATGAAATATCGTCCTTTTAATTATACTAAACAGGATAACATTTCTAATCAAACTTTCCAATAAAATTATATATTAGTTCTGTAGTTAATAATTTTTATAATTTGCATTAATTTATTATGTGTGTCATTTATAAAATCTTTATAGTAAAAACTTAATTAAAATTGTGAATGACAAGGATAAATATTCTTGTTATTGGTTAATCTTTGTTTGTTAGCCATAATTATAATAGTTGAAACAAAATAGTTACTTTACAATTATTTTAAAAGATAGCTCTTTTCGAAGACATGTGTTAAGAAAAAAAAATCGCTTATCTTTCTATTTCACGAGAATGATCTTAAATCTTTTCTTGGTGAAGTAATTTTGGTCAAACGCAATAAAAAAGCTCTCCATCTACGCCGGGAATCAAGAGTGAGGACAATAACGAAAATAAATTAAGACGGTAATAAGAGACTGGAGTCGAGGAGCAAAACCGTTATAAAATTACGACTGCTAGGCTGTAAAAGTGAGAACCGCAGGGAATAAACTATTTATGCAGCTCTTTGTTAAAAAGAGATATTAAGCGCACCGCCTACAATGTTTAACAGGATTCTAAATTATCAGACTTTTTCCAGACCAGACTAATGGTATAAAGGTTTTGATATGATTGTTTAGAGGAAAAGGCTCCATGGGGTTTCTTATCTTATGGCATTATCTTGTAGGTAATATATTTTTTTTTAAATTTTCCTGGTCATTTGGATAAAAGTTGGTAAAAAAACCAGCCTCTGGAATGGAATACATTCAGATGACAATAGGCTTGTGACCTGCTATTTTTTATTGAATATATTAATATTATACCTCAAAACATGAACAGTCGTGAAAAAAAAATTAAATACCTCAAAAATGCAAAAGTTACAAGCATTTTAAAATACAGGAATAGAAAGAGACAGTTCAAACGCGCAGTGACATAATTTCTTCCACCTTCATAGTACCTCATTACTAAGTTGTGGTAGATTTACATACAATCTCTTTGGCATGTGACGTCATATCAAAAAGTTATATAGTAGCTGTGGGGATGCTCTGTTCTGCGAGAAAGTGACAAGCGATATCCCCCCAAAAACGATGACTAATTCTTTCAATTATTGGGTTAATCTTTAACCTACTTTATTAAAATAATATTAACTTTTAATTTTTCACAGCAGGACACAAGCCTATTCAATAACAATGCATGCGTGTACGATATCGGGTCGCTGGTATTTAAGAGTAAAAAAAAATACAAACGGACAACATATATTTTTTATTAGTAGGGATAAAAAGGATGTAAAATTTATACCTGACAGTTAACAATCACTTAACTGTTGCTTTTAAGTTACCCTTTTAAAATTTAATACTTAAAATTAAATGTTGTTTCCATAAATCCCTAAGTTTTGACGGGCCCGATAGCTCAGTTGGTAGTATCCCTGCCTTCTGAACTGAGGGCTGTAGGTTCGATTCCTACCCAAGACAAACATTTGTATGATGAACATAGATGTTTGTTCTGCGTCTGGGTGTTAAATTGTATTCTATGTTTGTATATACAAACAAAAAAGTATATAAGTATTGTATCAGTTATCTGGTTCCCATAGACAAGCTATGCTTAGTTTGGGGCTAGATGGCGCTGTGTGAAAGGTCCACACATATTTATTTATATTAGTATCCTAATCACGGCGTCTTGGTGGTTGGAGTGGTTGGGATCATTGTTGGCGATCTTGTCTCTTTTTGGGGTTTTCACGGCAATCGCAGTTCTTCGATAATTTAAATAAAGAGAATTTATTACATATACATTTACATTTGTGCAAAATATTGCTAAGACATTGATGTCGGTCAAGGCTAAGATCACATAACTTCTGTTTGTCCAATTAACTCAGTGAGCGGCTGTTCCTGGAATACATAGATTTTCAAGAATTCAATTGTGTATTAGGATTTAGGCGCGCGCTGCTCAAGGGCTTGATATTATTTTCCACTCTTCTTTTTTTTCATTTTTCTTCTATTGACTTCGGAATCGCTTGACTTATATCTTTACTCCTTAGCCAAAAACTCAACAAAGGATTCACTGGTTTCTTCATTTAGTGTAGCTTGTTAAAATTGTTGTTATGTTTTAAGTTAAAACACAATTTTATTTTTGCTTTTTGATGCTTGTACTTAAAGCTGTTTTTTTTTTTTTACAAAGATAGGTACGTAACTGTTGTAGGTATAATTAGCTTGAACATGAATCTGGAATGCCAATTAAGATTGCACAGTTGTGAATGCAGATTTTGATAACTCTTTGTCAAACCATCAAGATATGATTTCAATTAAACATAATTGAGGCCTGGCTGGATTATGTAGGCTTATGAAAATGTTAGCAATACGATCAGTTTCAGAAGAAGTAGTTACAGAGCCTATTCAATGCAAATAAACAATCAATCAAATATTTCCTCTTTATGATAATATTATTATACTTAGATTTATTAATCTATAACAATAAATATGGTGATGGAGGTTAGTACTGCCATCACCTACAGAGAAATACGCACATAATGTTATATCGTTAAAGTAGGTAAATTAATCTAAGCATACCCACTTTACCCGACCAATTGGCTCGTACAGTTACGCAGTAGGTACGTTTGATAGTGGTATTACTTAATCGTGCGTCTGCGATAGACCCTCGCTGCTACGGAAAGATGATTACATTGACAAATGGCCCGTCCCTGAGGGCCCGGGTCACTAATCTGCCGTTGAACGGGACTAACTAATTGTCTCCTTTGCTAATGCTCAAATGATTCCTGCGGAGGACGATAGGTTTGTCAGATCTTTGGTATGTGGGTTTTCTATAGAACGCATTGTCTTGAATAATTATTGTCAATAGGTAGCTTTAGGGGTTTCAGCCCTTGAAACGATCCTTGTATGATCGTATTTTTTAGTTAAATATTGAAATTGGCAATAAAACTTTTGTGCCATGTAATATGACACAAATTATAGAAACAAAAAGTGTCATTTCTCGACACCATTTCTCCCACTCAAAAAATCCACCGCTGTTTTACAGCTTCAACCCAAAACCATTAAAAAGAACTTGAAAGGGTTAAGCAGCTGAGGCAACGACAAAAAAGGCCAAGATACGGCAAATTGCTTAAGTAGATTATATTTTCTTGTATCTCTCTTGTTTTGGCTTATAAAATAATTTTACTGTGTCGATTAGTATTCCGGTGTCGTCGTGGCACAGTTGTTACATCTTTGTGTTCAGACTTCACAAAATTGATTCACGTAGTCGTATAAAAAATGTATGAAGTTGTTTACCTCCGTCAAAATAAACAAGACATCGTAAGTTTTCCTTTTGCACGGATCAAAAGATTTTCTATGGCTTGTTTTGAAAGCTATAAAATCGAAATATTTCCACCACACATAATAAAACCACATCACAGGCACTCCAGCGCGTAAGGATTTATGTTACGGGGTGAATTGGTGCCATTTACTTCTGAGTAAATATAAAAATATTGTATGTTCAGGTGCTTTCAGTGAATTAAAAGTTGAATAAAATACACAATAATGTTTTGTGGTAATACATTTTTGTATTAAATATAAATATTATTATTTTTTAATATTATTGAATAAAAAGCAATAAGTGTAGCAACAACATTAATCAGTCCTACGACCATTTTTATTTGAGAAACTATTGTATTATCTCAGTTAATATATTATAATACCTATCACAATGCCTTCCAAAACAAACAATAATTTCTCGAATGTGACTTATGACTAAAATTCAATTTAAAATAATATGTTTAATTTTATATTAGTCAGTTTTTATACGGTTGTTAAAGAAGATAATCTACCTATCTAATGTGTTTAGACCTTTAGCTAGGATTTTTTGTTTATTATCATAATTATAAATTCAAACATATTATTATAGTCCAAGCAGTAGCCTAGTACAAGCTATGCTTAGTGCTTAGTTTGGAGCTAGATGGCGCTGTGTGAAATGTCCACACATATTTATTTATTTATTTTTTTATTATTATTTTCCAACATCTATCTCAGTACTCTAAAATGCTTCTTTTATCCCTGTCTGAAACGACTAAAAAAACCAAGGAAATGCCATCGAGCTGACTTTATGCCCTGTCAGGCTCAGTTACACGATTTAGGCCAGATACACACAAACAGTGTCACGTAGAATGACGTGAGATCCACTACGACACATGGGAAGAACCGCTAGAGCTGTTAGACGAGGGAACGTCTTTAAATCTGCTTCATGAATATCTACTGAATTAGGTAAGGTCTTAGCTTCTGTTAAGAAGCTTTTGCTTAAACAAGGGTCTGAATTGGGTCAGCTTCATAAATTAAATATAACGTCGATGTTGTTTTCTTTATTTGATCTTCTTAATAAGGCGTTTTTAGCTTGTAGCATGTTCACTTCAACCGCCATTCCAAATAATCATCATCATCAACCATCCTTCTTTATACGGTCTGTATTTGTTACCTCCTTTACAGCTACGTACCGACATAAAAAAGAAAAAAGAGAAAAGACTTTCGGTTGACAGTTGGGAGACGAAAAAAATCAGAGCTTGGACGAGGCTGAGATCTGCAGAAAAAGCGAGAGAAGGTATCCTGTTGGCAGTCTGAAGACCTCGATCTTCACTCGGAGGCATATCCTGCTCCATCATAAAGTGGATCAAGCACCACCTTCGCACCTACCTCATATTGAGAGACTGAAGCTGTGCTACCTGAATCCAGCCGCTCCCTCTGACGTAGAGGTCGTAGAGCCATCATACCAGCTCAAGACCTGGACGAGAAACCGGCCTTTCCGCTTGTCTTCACTCCACCGGTTACGTAACCTATCCCTTGTCTACCTACTTCCTCCCTCCCTGGTGTTCAACTAACATACCATACCTGTGCCGTGCTAGCCATTAGAGACTTTAAACTATTCTTCCGTATCTCTTTATATTTATTATATCTTACTGTTTACTCTAACGTGCTCTTTCTTTCAGTCCTACTCTACTCTCTTATATAACTACCTCATGTCGCCATCTCCCTCCAGGGTCTGATTAGGTAGGATTAGGACCTAGTCAGGCATCCTAAGACCCTGGGCGGAGCCGTAACGTGACAAGCTTGTGATAGCGAGCGATGGACTGTATAGAGAGAAATGAGCGTACGACGATGTTAAACGGATAAAAACGATATATTTACATAATATTTACAAGAAAATCAAAGAAAAATAAAACGAACACAATATTAAGACGACTGCGCGTAACCAAAACTAAAACAATACTGCCAAATTGACATAGAATAAAAACGTAAAAGGAAAACCATTTAAAATATAAAAAAGAAACGCCTGTATTCGGCCAGTCGCCAACAGCTTGACTTATATAGACATGTATAAGTCTAACTGAGAACGTTAAAAACTAATATTTTCAATGTTCTTGTGCTTTACTAATTGTATATTTACAATTCTTACTAGGTGGTAGGACTTTTCTGCAAAGTTCGTCTAGGTAGGTACCGCTTTGCCAGTTATTCTACCGCTAAGCAGTAGTGTGCAAGCACTACTGTATTCCGGTTTGAAGGCCATTGTAGCTAGTGAAATTACTGGGCAAATGAGACTTTATGATCTGATTACACGGTATAGTAATCTGATTACTAGACAGTGTGATGTCTCAGGATGACGTGCGCTGTGCAGTGTCACGCGAAACTTTATTATTTTAAAGTTCCGAGTGACACTGCAACTGTTATGGGCGGTCGTGTTTCTTAACATCAGGTGAACGACTAGCTCGTCACGTCATTCATTCTCATAAAAAAAATATTTATATTTTATACTTATGTAATTTCCCTCTCGATACATCTTTAATAGAACATTTAACCCCTTCTCTATTTTTCCGAAGACTTAGGTCACCCTAATGTCATAAAAGGAAGGCCTAATTTAGGCTCTACGTTGTCTGTCTGTCAATCAGTCACTAAGACAAAGCCTTTAATTAATATTAGATTTAGTTCCGGTTTCATGTCCAATAGCCGCATTTAACTGATCGGTAAAGTTAAACAGCGTTCTCTGTGGTCTGGTACTCCTTCCCCCATTTTGTGTAGGCAAGTGGTCAACCTTTGTGTCGGTATTATTAAGTCACTGTCCGTTACAGAGCCCCCGTCCCGTCCCGTTATGGAGAGCACACTCAGCTGCCGATTTTGAATGTTGTTGTGAAACAGCAGTTTTTAAGGAATTTCTTCTTCTATAGCGGCCTTATAATTCTCACATCTGGAATGACTACTTGCCTTTACAATAAGAAAAGACCAAAAAACGTAAATAAAAAATAATATTATTATAGTCAAGACATCAGCATACATTATGAGGTACTGTCGAATCTGTGATAAAGTTACGTCTCTGTAAAATCAACTGCTAGTGATATTGGGCAAATAAGACTTTATGATCTGATTCCATAGTATAGTAGGTAATCTGATACTAGACTGTGTGATATCTCAGGTTGTCGTGCGCAGTGCAGTGTCACGCGAACTTTATTATTTTAAAGTTCCGACTGACACCGCAAATGTTATGGGCGGCCGTGTCGCTTAACATCAGGTGAACGAATAGCTCGTAACGTCATTCATTCTCATAAAAAAAGAAATCATCTTATAAAAGTACCTACCTAATGAAAATAATATTATCATTCCATAAGAGGACTCCAGCATTCCATTACCTAAAACGTCTATTAGCCCTTATTCTTTACCCGAATGCCGCATTTGGTACTCGAGAGGAATTTTTCACTGGTTTCAGCAGCCACACCCGCTTTTGAGCTAACAAATGGTGCTTATATGTCACCCTCCAGATACGGAGCGGTGACGAGTGTCGAGTGTCAAAGCTTGTCAGTTGAACTACTATACTTACAGCTATTCGCGCTTATCTGTCGATTCTACAGCCATTTTCAACTCTATGCTAACCACAGTTTATTTTAAGCTGGTCTACACAGTACGGCAAGTGATGCGTTGATGATATAACCTAGTTTACGAGAAGGTAAAAATAGGACAAGTCGTATCACTTTTTCTGTCTGTATATGTCATTTATATTTTATTGGCAGTACTCGCTTACGCCAGATAATGTGATTGGCGCTGAGAAAAAGAAATTCTTATTTTGTTACTGTGTGAGAATAAAACGATATATTTAATGGACTTTGCGGGTTTCGGATGGCATAAATTTGAAGCGTACTATAATATTATATCTGTAAATTTGATTTGTATTGTATTGATCTTCTTAAAGCCAGTACCACAATCAATGGTTATAGCATAGGACAATTCAGTGCCAATGCTATGGCCAATAGGACATCCGGAATTCAGTAGATAGGTAATATAAAACTGTGGCACTGGCAACTAATCAGATGGCCTGTCTGACGGCAAGATTTCATCGGCGTCTTTTTTTTTTTGTTTATTATTGATGGATTTGCGTTTGGCCATATCTCACCTGATGGTAAGTGTAGATGAAGCCAAGGGTGGGACACACTTGCCCAGAAGATACCTATTCAATTCAATGATTCAATGATTGAATAGGACATAGATTGCGATATCGTCGCCAATCGATATAACTCATTAGCAACCAGTTGACAGCAGTCACTATACTATGATGGGTGACCGCTACGCAAAAAGTGGTATTTACACCTGAGCGCTACCGTGCTTCGGAAGGCACGTTAAGGCATCGGTCCTGGCTATTGTTGTAAGACAATAGTCGTTAAGCCAAGTCAGCAGCCTTTGGACGGGCCTAAGAATTCTGACACTAGGGAAGATCACTTGCCTACACGAGAAGAAGAAGCAACCAGTTCTCGAATAAAACAGCTCAATAGCAACCAGCTCTCAAGTGAAACAGCTCACGAGCTACTCGCCACTGCTACCACCTTAGTACTAGTACTGTTACTGGCACTGTTGTGGTACAGAATCCGTATTCTACGTTTGCATATTCAGTATAGCCAGGCAGCCAGGTGAGGTCTGGAAAATTTCCTACTATGCTATTGATTCATCGCGATATTTAATTCGCAAAAGCTCGAGCTCATTGTACCACTACCAGCAACTGAAGACAGTCTTTATAATAACAACCAATAAAAAACTGTGCATTTTAAATGAAAATTGAACGAAGAGCATTATTTAAGACTCGTTTATTATAGTTGCTTTCAGTTTTCAAGTTCAGTTGCAAGTTGGTACCTGGTAAAATTGTAGTGTAAAATTGCTGCGGTCTTTTGTATAACTTGGGTACCTTAGTTTTCAATTGACGATACTATTAACGGAGTGTTCATGCTACAGTGATGATGAAAAAGAACTAATTCAGTTTTTGCACGTAAAGTAATCACTGGCGATGAACTCTCTCATTCTGTCTGACCATGTTTTGCCATGCATGTTTATTGTAGAGAAAAGTTTAAACGAGATAACGGTAAATAGTCTGAGAAAAATAATTTTATGATAATCCACAAAAAATACATTTAAATTTTGATTGCCAATATTTTAGCAATCATCACTCAATCATTTACATTAGCTCGTATTCAGAAACGAATCTAATACTAAGTCGTAAATGTAAAACGTGTATCTTTTAAAGTGGGTCTATCTGTCGATTTTTGCGTGTCGTAAAATAAACGATCGTCAATATACACTACGTAAAATTGAACAAAAGTTAACATTAGTTATAGCTGATTCGTATTTTCAGTCGTAAGTTTATAAAAAAAAAGGAATCAAGCACTAAATCCGCGGCTATGCTTTTCAAAAACTTTATTTAAACAGCAAACCAAAAGTTTATCGAATTTCAAACGGACGCCGTTCAGCGTTAAAACTACCCGTGAGTGCTACCGCAATAGCGATAGAAATAACTTTTTGTGTCATGGTATCATGGCAAATTTTCATAAGATAGAGACTGCAAAATTAAAATCTTATCTACATAAAACGTATTTATTTCAGTATGTACTCACCGATTTGCAAATTAGTTTCAAACTTTCAAGTGTTCTCAACTTCCATAGTTCCGACAACACAGAATCCCAGTTATCCAATCAACGGGTTGAAGAACTTATGAATAAACACAGTATTCAAATGTGGCGCGGCGATTGCGGGCCGAGTTTACCGAGTTCGTGAGGAGGATGGGTCCGGCAGAGCGAGCAACCCGACTACTGCGCTCTCGTCCCTCTAGCTGACTGGAGCAGGGATCTCGACGGAGTCTGCGTAATAGGACGGCATCCCTACAGATTGCTATATGGGAATAAACGCTAATAAATTACGAACACCGTACACGCGTAAGGCGAACGAGACGGTGCTCTTGATTAGTTTGAAGTCAGCCGCTAATGTGTCAGACATGCACACTAAGCTCTCTAAGCGCGTTTCGGAGAACCACTATCGTAAACGTTTCTCCCCGGTTCTTATTTACTTAAGTGCCGGTAATGGGCGCCTTTCAATATATCACTATCGAGTGATATTTAGAGGTGTGAGCCTGAAACTTCTTATGATCTTTCAGCGCTTTGTTGCAATTGGTTTCCGGTGCTTGCATCTATTCAGTATCGAATGGGTTACCCGCCTTTAGATAGCTTACACACATCGCTTTTTAGCTTTGATTTTGCAGTTTGCGTTCCGGTTCTCTATTGATGTTTCTGCATCTACTTGGACATGTATTTAGGTCTTTATAAGCATAATCTGTGTAACATCAATGATGAGTTACACTCATTGTTTATGTTGCACAAGCTTAATTACGATTTGAATATGTTATAAAATGTTTTCTGAACCCGGCAGAGCTTTTGAGGCTTCTTATCCAATAAAAACAAACATCTCTTTTACGATTCATTTGGCAAAGGTGTAGCCCCTGAAGCAAAATAAAACTAACACTGTTGTTCGAAAAGTGCCGAAAACCTCGGAGAACTAAATCTACGCAAGTCTAAAACGATAACCTGAATGTTAACAAGTAGAAAAAATCATGGGCGAATCGTGTTTTTCCGAGAAGTTAATTAAAAGTTAAAGGTTCTTGTGAATGAGATGGCCTTTTGAATAAACATGGGCTCGTGTTGTTTCATCCATTCTATTTTCATAATGCAAAACGGGTTATTTGCGGTGCTCTTCCGGATAGGCGAGGCAGCGGCTGGGCTGCAGACAAGAAGTTTCTTCTAACTCAACGTTTTTCCGCGGGTTAAACTCTTATTAAAATTCAGGATAAAATCATTTTTTAGTTTGACATTTGGTAATTTTGCAGGCTCGTGGGGTTGAGAAAGAAATACCGTGTACCTATGTGCAGTAATCTGTGTCTGTCTGTGACATCGTAGCTCCAAAACTAAACGGTTCAAACGATTTTTCTTCCTTTAGGTAGGAGTTTGTCACGCCTATACGGCGGAACAAACTAGCATAAATAATCTTAACATAAAAAATCAAAAAATAATTTTGTAAAACAAAAAATAAAATAACTACATTAATCTTATAAAACATTTAAGTTAAAACTACTAGTACACGTAAAACAAGTAAAAAGTAATTTGTGGTTATCCGGCCTAAATCAAAGTAAACACTACCGGGCCCAGATTACCCCACTCTCCACTTTGTCCGATTGGTTAGTTATCCGGCAGATCTTGCGATAGTAAGCTTCTAGGAATTCACTCTTCTGTAATAAGTTGTATGTCTGTGTTCAATTACACACCACTGTCTGGTGTTTATAGGAATTTTCTATTCCCTAGGAAGTTCCCAGTATGGGAACTCAAAACTATTAAAAAAAAACTAGTACATATATAACAATCCGTAGGAACGGTCGTGAAATCTCAGTGTGAGCGATGAGAAAATATAGTACGTCCGTGCGCTTAGAATGCGATCTTGGACTCCGCACCGATGCGCGCACGGCGGATGGTATCATTGGATGGGCGGCCCGTTCAATCAGCTGACCGCTTGCAATCGTTCGTAAACAAGTCGGTCTCCGCTGTAGCTTGCGGCGTATTAGAATTAGTATATAATAGGTAGGTCGATTTAAATGGTATAATTATGTGAATAATTAATTCCGGATTAAAGTTTAATATTGCAATGTTAAGAGCACAACGTGACAAGTTATTTATTTATAAGTATTTATACCGTGTAATTTTAGTTGGTTGACCGTGTAAGGTATTTTTCAAGAAATTTTTCAATAAAAAAAAATACTATATTACAGATACACAACAAACACCTATGTTCACCACAACATAATATAGTTCAAAAGGCATAGCCACTTAACTATCGTTCCAGAAAAAAAAAATCATGAACGTAATTAAAATTTCTTTCTTCCGTTCTTTAAAACTTTTCATGAGTATTTTTCCTTCTCTAAGAAACGGGGTGTTTTCTTACTTCAAATCTATCACGCAATTTGAATAAATAATGGATGGAGTCTCGTTTCAAGACTGTCTTTTTAGGCCGAAGCTACACGAACCAATCACGGCATTGATGCCTGTTTTTGTTTCTGCTCTTGTATTTTTTGTTTGTGTTTTTTGTTCTGTTGTGTTGTTTTTTGTTTTGTTTTGTTCATCATCATCATCATCGTCATCATCATCAACAGCCCGTAGACGTCCACTGCTGAACATAGGCCTCCCCCAGAGAGCGCCATTTTGAGCCATTTTGTTCACTCAATTAAAATTGTTTTTATAAAATAAGTGAAGTTATTCTCATAATAAATAAACAACGATGTTGTAAACGTTGACGTGAACATTGTATGTAAGCAGGTTTGTGTTTGTTAAGGTAAAATGCAGCCTACATGTAATACGTTGCATCACGTATAGTAGCCATTTAAGCCAATAAGTTCATTAAATGTTTAAATAAATATTTATGGAGGAAAAATTTTACAAATACTTACTGCAATTTCTTTATCATTGTTTTAAATACATTAAACGACTCGGTTTTGAGTGCATTGAAATATGCTACTGCATTTTGTATGTAGGTAACGCAAATTGACTAAGCAGATTGCCTAACCATAAGTGTATTTTTTATGAGAATTAAACCTGCTTATTGCCCAATGCCCATGACCACAGAATAAAATAAATAGTATGTGCTGTTTCGAGTGTATATAAATTTATATCTGTAACTCGCTTAGTAGGCAGCCTATATGGTTTAGTCGAAACCCGTTCGTGAAAACACGGAATTATATACCTCCTTTGGTATCAGTTCAACTTATGTCCTCTATAAGTTGACTTATCCCCAGGGAAATAAGGAAAAGCAGGAAATACGCTTGAGAAGTCTCGCAAAATATGTCGTTTTATTATTCATGGCGTATTCTATGAAGATTTAATTTTGACGTTTTTATTGTGTTCGCGGTAGGTGCGGCGATCCAAAAATCCTTCCGCTTTGTCCGTTTGCTGATCCTTTACGGACTTGGTTACCTTTAAATACATCATCATATGGGTTACGTGTATTTTTATTGAATCTATAGGACTTTGTAGCATTGCATGGTTTGCTTTATTCTCTTGCAGGATTGCTTCTGGCAGCCTTTTATAGGTCATCATCAACAGCTTGAAGGCATCCACTGCTGATTATATATAGGCCACCCCCCCCCCCCCATAAAGCCCCACTTTGAGCAGCTGCTTATCTCTTACATCCGTCGGCTCCATTGACGGTTATGACCAGGCCTACGTAGTGTGTTCTGGTATTGTGGCCGCCACTGGAGAACTTTCCTTTCACATCGGTGGTAGGCTCTTAGCATTTCCATATAATGAAATCAAAATTAGAATTGGCCCAGTTGTGAAATAATCCAGTTAAGGCGACATACCATGTGTTTCGCATCGAGGTCTTATTTCGAAATACCAGTTGCATCCTACTATTTCACTTACAAAGAAGATTTATCGAGTCTTAACAAAACGAAAACAAATTAAAACGGGTTAGCGAAAGAAGGCACATAAATCTTTTAGGTAAATAGACAAACTTTTCTCCCGCCTGACCTTTGTACCGGTAAAAAAATAAAACATTTCAACTTCATAGTTGAAATCGACCTTTTATAATAACTATTGGCTGTGTGAGCTCTCTAGCCCCCGTGGAAATGGGGGTCAAAAATCATTTTTTACTTTTAAAAATCCACGGCTGCGCCATTTTGATTTACCAAAAACAGAATCGAAAAAAAAATCTATGTAGATACTTAATATTATCTACCTTTCACCGCTGCACGAAACGAAGGTGCTTTGCGCTCGCACGGTCAATAGTTCTATGTTCATAGACAGTCGTACTAACTTTAGTAAACTAATTAGCACGTGGAAAAACAAAATTATATTCGTGCAGTTTCACCCGCAGTACACTCGCGGAGCTCCTAATTTTCTGGGATGAAAAGTAGGTACGTATAGTATTATTATAATTATATGTAGATCACAGTTTTAGTGCCAGCCAATCTGCGATACCTACCTGTGCAATATTTTACAAATCAGTTCAGCCGTTCGGCACAAATTAATGAACTCACTAATTCACTTCTGTTACAGTAGATACCTATATGGAGAATTAATAAAAGTTCAAATGAATTTTATAACTTTTGATAAATAAAACCGCTATTTATATGTCGTTAACTTGTCGCAAACATTAGTTTTCATCTTGGTTGGCTCGGGGCTAATAAGCTGTAGAGGAAGTGGAGTGAGAAAAAAAGCTTCAATGTGGGAAAATTCCTTGCGCAACAAACTCCAGTAATTGAGTGCGCCGAGCCCGGATGTTTGTATAGCTGGGAAGAAGTTTTTATCAGCACCGATTGGCACGCCCCTAGTGTCGTGCTAACTGCACCCTATGTACCTACTTGTACCTACTTACTATATAACTGGCCGGTGAACGTTCACCGTAATGGCCCCTGTTACAACTACCTGTGGGCTCATTTTCCCCTCCAAACTCGTTAAGAGCACCCCCAGCTTCAACAATGTTATTTTGCAGCGTGTTTAAGTACATGTAAGTACATAGGTTCAGTATAATTTTGTTAGGTGTATAAACGATTTCACTGGATGCCTATAATGTTGGAACAAGCTGTTAAAGTGGTGACTGCTGACACATATGGACGTTCATTGTAAACGTTTTTTTCGAACCATCAGTGCAGTGCCTATACTTGTTCGTTGTAACGTGCTCACATCAAGAAATGCTCATGCCAGAGTCCACCCAAACTAAAATTAATACTCAGGTACCTCATTTTACACCTCATCATCATCATCATCATCATCAACAACAGCCTGGAGACATCCACTGCTGAACATAGGCCTCGCCCAGGGAGCGTCACTTCTAGTGGCTGCTCGCCTCCTGCATCCATCGGCTCCCCGCGGCTATCATCATATCGACGGACCATGCACCAAGTCCGGCTACTAATCCGGCCGACCTACGAACTGAAAAAATACAACAAAAAGGTTTTTTAAGTAGAAATATCTTGGTGTTCAATAAAGTATTATTGTATTGTATTGTATTGTAAATATCAATGCTCATAAAAAAGAAAATATTCAACGGAAAATAATGTGTTTAAACTAAAAATGATTTTTAAATTAGTATTCTATCCTTGCACCGTGAAATTTATCTAAAAACTTAGCTTCGTTTATTTTACAAGTGTTATTTTACACTCCCCAAAAGCTAAAAGATAAACCGTATTTTGTACAAATGATTAAATTCCCTCGGCTTTCAGAGGCTAACTCAATAAAATTCATTTTGTACGAAGTGGAAGGCTGTAAGTAGTTTGGTACGCACTAAAAGCTTTGCGAATGTAAGTCCCGAATGAGCAACACACTTGGAACTATTCAATTACACCAGTAATTGTGTTATTTGGAGTTCAGTTTGTTGGACAATTTGAACAAATTGTATCCAATTTACATTGCACTGGAAGCAATCCAGCCCGCAGAGTAATATGGGACGATGTTAGAAAATCGACTATTTTGTCGGCTTCGGAATATTGCCTTTTGGTTTCAGCTCGCTGAGATTTTGTGTATGAGCAGTAGGTATCCTAAATAGTAAGTAATATCTACAACATTACTTTGACTGAAAAAACATGGTGCACTTGAAATAAAAACAACGGTGAGCTGTCGGTAAAGATTAATAAGCTTATATTTCAACCAAATTAAAAAAGGGAAGGTTGTCAATTTAAGGGACGCTGCCATCGCCTCGAGTTAATAACATGTAGCTAGAGCTACAACAAAACGCCCACATACTTTGTGCTAAGGTTACCATTCCATACCATAGCTCGCAGTTTGTCTTCGCACTGCGGCATTCAGGCGTGTTTAGTTGTTTCCCATCATTTGTAGGTACTACGCGAGTAAAAAAATTAACTCGAAATTGTGTATTATTTTTAAGTTAAAATAAAAAACTAAAAAAATGATAAAACTGCACCTGATAGTGTCTCAGGACCCTGTATTAAAATAGCACATATTTCATGGCAGGCCTGCGTGGTTTTGAATTTATCCTTGTAGAGCCTTGTCCCACAAGACCCCCTCAGACTGATTCTGCGGACTTCGTCGCACAAGTCTCTCATCATGGAGGTATTAAAATACATTGAATATATTGAAGCACGGAACTGCACGGACAATCAATACTTAACCCATCGCCAATATATTGTTGCACCCACTCCGACCACAGCCCCAACACTGGGGCACTGAAGGCTAGCAGATCTTGGTACAGCACGTGTGGATGGTTATGCAAGGGCAGCCGCAGCCGCATACAAAATATTTACTTCATTAAAATCTTTTCTATTATAAGCAACGAGCTTAAGTACCTACTTATAACTACTATATCTATAGCGTTTTGCACTTTTTTATAACAAGCTCTTTATCAGAATTTAATTAAAAAATCCACTTACCTTATAATACAAACCTAAGCACATCCAATCATGAAAATTCATTATTTATGAATGATCGCTCTAATATCCATTGACCTAGTTTCAGACACTCAACCAAAATTCATTTACCTATTAATACTGATCACTGTCCTGACAATACTTGTCTTTATTGTTATTAACGCAAGCGTGAAATGCCAAAATACCTATAAGGTAGTTTGGCTTAATTAGGTAATAACTATGAAGCATAGACTAGTACGCTAGCCGAGGCTCACCTTCCCGTATTGTGTTGGTATTCATTATTAACAGCTCGAAGACGTCCACTGCTGAACATAGGCCTCCCCCAAAGAGCGCCACCTTGAGCGGCCACTCGCCTCATGCATCCATCGGCTCCCCACGGTCTTCACCACATTGGTATTAGATACCCTTATTATTTGCACCGGGCGCCTGTTTCGTTTACGTTTGGTAACAATACGTTTAATATTCATTTATAATTTACAACCGCTTATTTAGCTCGACTAATAATTAATAGAATAGACAACCAGCTGGCCTTCATCAGGCCATAGGGTAGATAAGTCGGGTTATTCTCATAGGACCAACACGAATTATAAATTCCATATTTATTTTACGTATTCTCAAAGCTTGTTTTTAAAGCTTCGTGTTTTATTAGTATTTCAGAAATCCGATTCAATATCTTTTGGATAACACCGAGTCTTTCTGCCCACTCTTTCATTCTGGGTATAGATGAAGGAGACAATAATAGAGTTAATTGAATTTTTATGGTTGACACGACTTAGCCGATTTAAATGGCATTTTTTACAGAGATTGATTACACTACCAAGATCAAATTGCTTTTTACGCGACATAAAAAAAATGCGACGTTTTAAATATACTATAACTATATATAGACTATAAGATTTTTTATTTAAGGAAATATGGGAAAAAATTACCGTTTCATGACAAAATATCTAAATTGTGACTGAAACTATTCATGACCAAAGTATCGTATAATTATACACCATTATGCTTAGTGCTCTGTTATTTTGTTACAGGTGACAGTAACCCTAGTGTCTTTGCCAAACACACGTATAACTAATATATCACTGAGTTCGACAAAGTCCTATCGACACAATGGTTGCTCTAGATTAATCCAAGTGAAGAGAGATTCAATTGTCTGAAGAATTGCTAGCATCCTTTTATCAATAAAGATTGACATGTGTCGCTCTTCAGAACCTAAGAAATTGAATAATTATTGAGTGCAGAGTAATTCAACAGTCATCAACCAGCTCAGGCCAAATTTACTTTAAGGCTTTGTCCGTTGCGTTCATCTATTCTGTGCATATGAACAACTTATACCTAAGTACACATAATTATAAAACATTCCAATGAGAGACAGAGCAGGTGCCAGCAGGTCAAAAACCAAAGAGCAATAAAAGAGATCCACCGTGTATATGTATAATGAAGTTAACAATGACCTTCTATGTACTACATAAGCCTTACTCTGACCTCTTAGCGTGATTCATCTGAAGACTATTCATGGCTGCAATACAATTGTACGGTAGCTAGCGATTCAATTTCGGCCCTCACTTGAACTGCGCTAAGAGGTGACAGTAAAGCCTAATAAGCCGTACTAAAAAAACAAGGTTGATAAATTAATAGTGAAAGAGATTTTTTGTACTTATGTCGATTTCCTCACGATGTATTCCTTCACCGTTGCAGTTAGGCCGTGTGCAAATTCCACGTATACAAACAATATGGCGCGGCGGCGCAACACTGAAGAATAAATAATAGTGTACGAAAAGAAAAAAACACTACATACAGACGAACTACTTCTGTTAATAAACATCCAAGTTGCATCCATATGAGATAAGCGGTCAATGTGTCCGACCTACTGACAGTCTGACAGATTTCTCAATTCATTTGGCTTCAATCTGTTTCATTTATCAACGGAACTGTGTGTTTCCGAATTGAAACTCGGTCATGCTCGCTGTCGGTTTAAATACACCTTTAAAAAACTTAAATTTTTAATAAAAATAGATTGTATTTAAATAATGGAAATATTATTTGCTTACTTATTTGAATCACGACCGGGATTTTAATTAATTATCCTGTGTATAATATTCTAAGAGGGTACAACCATGAATAGTCCAGTCAGATCCGTAGGGCTAATACCTATACTCTTGTTGTCAAATTATAAGTGATGATGGCAGTGGGCAGGCCACATCGCTCGCAGAACTGACAACCGATAGGGAAGAAAGGTTCGCAAGTGGTGACCGCGAACCAGAAAAATTATATCGATTTGATTAATTTTTTCAAACAACGATCCTAGTAAAATTTTTACTTCCATGGTCACTATACATTAAAATGTTGCTTATTCATGGGATATATACCATGTAATTTCATTGTAATTTATTTATTTCGGTATTCCGATATTTCGGTTCTATTACAAGCACCATGATCACGGACGGGCTGCAGCCCTTGCGGGTAGATGATAATAAATCGGATGATAAGTTGTGATCTTCAGTTCGTAAATATCCCGTTAATAAACAATATTTCAGTAACAATCCTAGTAATGCCAACCTAAAAATTCAGCTCAAGTTCAGAAATTGAGAAGAACAAGACGTTCCCAAGCCTTGTAATTAACAAAATGAATTCGTAACACCAGCGCCAAGTTGTAAACTACCATAGCAGAATAAACGAGATCTATGTACTATTCATTTCGTGCACAAATTTAATTAAGAGTATTATTTAAGAGCTGTCCGAGTTTGAGAAAACAGAAAAGTTATTTGTACGAAAGCCCCAATTAAGGGCAACGCTTTCTAGACTTAATCCAATAAACCTACTCATTTAGTGAGCGGAATGAGTTTGACTTCGGAGAGATGTGTGATGTGTTGTTTTGCTTACTTTAGATTGGATAGCACCCGTCTACTTGATTTAACTGCATATTTATAAACATTATTAAAGTACAAACCAACCGGTATTGCTATTAGAATTTGCAAATTGAAACGACAATGGGCAGGCCCGCTTGTAGAACTGAACAGCCGATGGGGAAGAAAGGTTCTCGAATGGCGACCACGAACATAGACGCAGCGTAGGCCGGCTCCCCACTAGGCGGACCGACTATAGGTTAAAGCCGCAGGAAGCCGATTGATGCAGGAGGTGAGTAGCCGCTCAAAGTGGCGCTCTCTGGGGGAGGCATATGTTCATCAGTGGATGTCTTCAGGCTGATGATGATGAGGTCTAGGTAACATTTGTGTAAATTTTATGTTATTTATAAAATTTATTCTGCTTTACCCACCTAATCAAGTCTATTCACCGCAAATGGAATAACGGAAACCGCAAACAAAACTACATTACCAAAAACCATTTTCTATAAACTCACCTTCCTAATTAAGCCGTTACCACATTATTCGATTAAACTCGGTGGATCAACACCCTACAAAATGTCTGTTCAAATTGGCCTGTAATGTCATTACAGGTTGAGCATTTGATGCGAAATTGAGCAACGAAAGGAAGAATTTACATTGCTTTATCTAAGCTAAGTTCTATTATGACACATTATCAGTTAACGAGTACCTACTTACCTACAAACATTCTAGTTAATAGGCGGTCTAATCGCTCTAAGCGATCTCTTCTAGACTACCTTGCACGGAAATAAATGGATGGTACAAAAAACGCTGAATACCTACTAAATATTAAGTTTACAGAAAACGATAATACCATTACGTATGCCAACAGTCAAGGCAGTCTAACTTATATTTTACGTGTATTTTTGAGCCTAAGATAAAATCACTGGTTAAAAGTTGTTCACTAACTAAAAAATCTCATAGATAAGGTACCGTGAAACTTGGCTAACTACTTTTGTTTCTTTTAAAAGCTTTCTAAGTAAGCTCAAAAAGTTTGCGTAGTAACGTTCTCTATTCAAATTCTCTGTACCCGGTCCCCGTCCGAGGCACGCGTTCGTTAGTGAAATGCATAATGCAACGTCATTCTTCAGTCGACCGCGGTCCGCCGCGGCCACAAGTGGAAATTTAAGAAAATATGAAACGTATAGTTTTTTGATGCTCGGACACACCAGACATATTGAACCCGTTCTTTTTGATTTATTACCAACAAAATATACATGCGTAGTCTGATTTACATTTTTCTTTTTCTATTTGTTGAAATGGCTTTTGTTTATTGGTAGCTGGGGTTTTCACATATTTTTATACCATGCAGACGCCACTGATTAAAGAAACAAATTATGAGTAATTATTTTGTACCTGACTACTGCAAAAAATAAAGTTATTGCATTTTCACCCTAATTTTGTCATCGTAACTCGTAAAATTCATCATATTTTTATTATCATTCGACAAAATGAATTCTTTTTGTAGTAAGTTTCTGAGTCTGCTCTGCTTTTTTGTATTCTAAAAACACTAACTGAAGTTTGCCTCTAAATTCTTACTTTGAAATTTTGAAATAAACTCGTTTAAAAACGAATCGTCACTGTTTATTAAAAAAAAAGATAGCAACGATGGAGTTTTTAATAAAAATAGACGTACCCGGCGACTGAATTTTTAAAATCTATGGCCAAAACACAGCTAGAATTCCTCAGATGAACTAATAGAATTCGCTCTATCTCTATATTGAGAAGCTGCTATAACCAGTGGATACATCACATGCAGTGCGGTTTAATACCGTTTTACGTTACGTAGGCAAAAAGAATATGAGTTTTGCATAGAACCGCGTTCAGCCTCTATTAAAACAGTATTGACAAATAAAAAAAACATGTAAAATTATGTCAGATTGTTACAACGATACCTTAGCAGTTTGCTTAGCTGGAGTACCTACTATTATGGATGTTGTGGCTGTAGTAGAATAATGAATTATGAACCTTTCAAATCATAATAAAGTATGCCGTGGTTTCATGGAACGGTCTCATGCAGGGTGTGGTTGCTTTGTTCCATATTATTCTGAGAGCGTTAAGTGTATTGTCTGGTTTTATTATATCATATTTTTATTTTAAAAACAACAAATTTTAATACATTGCCGGAGGGGACAACTAATTTTTTGTTGTTTATTTTCGTTTTTTTGGTACTATACTATTTGATATGTTTATTATCCACTTGCATGAACAATGTCAGCACCTCAGAACTATGCATTAAACTAAAACTAAAAAAAACCTTATACCGAAATGCTCTCATGAATTTTAAAGACTAAAATATCGTTATAGAAATCTTCTCACTCCAGACCTCATCGATTTTCTGTGACTAGGTTTTTTACTGTCAAGAAAGGGCTTGGCAATATGCCCGCCTAATGAAACGTGGAGGTCTACAAACCGCTGTCCTTTTTACAAGGTTTTATTTTAACTCGCCAATTAGGTACTTCTGTGTGTGTTTGAATCCAATATTGAAACTCGTTACTCGATGCTGTTTCTTTCAGACTTTGAGAGCTCTGTGTGATGTAGTAAAAGGTACAGAAATATCTAATGTGCCTATCGGCTGTACCTGCTCTCAATTTAAAACACATCTCACTTTTAATGTCTGATCTTAAAAATATACCACTCCTACCATATTAAATTCGGATAAAAAATCCTCATCACGAGCACCATAGAAAATTAATGCCGCTACACTTAATACTGGAATTCATAGTCAAGGTGGGGGCTCCTCTAGAGGATGATTCAGGCGCTGTGCGGCAAATTCTAGCTTTATGCATTTCATAAATAAAAGTAGCCCCCAATATGGCATGATCAAAGGCTGGATGCTGATTCGTTTCCGAATTTCGTCAACCAAACAGCCCCCTTGCTTTCAAATAGTGTTATTTTATTATTTTCTAGTGTCGTGATTTTTAAAATGCGAATAAGGTATATTGGTATAAATTTTTCAACATTTACCAGTTAAAATAAATTATTTAACTCAAAAATGGTACAAAAAATATTCAAAAATAATATTTCTTTTAATTTTTTTGTGAGTGACGGGTGACATCATTTTGGCGCGACTTTTTCAAAAGTCGCGCCAAAATGACACTCGACAGCATTTTCATAGACAACTTGATTGAGTATTTAATTAAAATGCTGTTTATTTAGGGGTTTCTCCAGCGATTGTTTATGAAAGTGAAAGAAGAATGATTAAGCATTTAACCACTAGGTAAAAAAAAAATATGTAAATGTATAGTAATTGTATATATTGTGTGCCTATTTTGTGTTAAATATATTATTTTAACTGGTAAATGTTGAAGAAACTTCTTTTTTTTATTCTATTTATTTTATACAGGGTTTATTCTAACAGAATACGCCACCCGTATTTCAAAATTCAGAATTAGGTAATTAACTTAGAAAATAATAAACTAACACGATTTGAAAGCAAGGAGACCGTTTGGTTGATTGGGGGTTGATATACATACTTTTAGCTCTTAAGCTATTGATTTATTCTGAGAAGTTTTGCTAATCCAAAAACGTTTTTGGTAAAACCAGAGTATAATAAAATAAAATAATATTATGAATAAAACGTATGCGTAAAACTTTATTCTTAAAATACAACCTTGTATTTTATTTAGTGGTAAGTACTTGAGAATCTAATAAAATATTAAAGCTTCTAATTTCAAGTATAATTTCTAGTTCTATAGCAGAGAATTCCCCCTATTATATAGGTCCAGAACCGGACTCCCCATACAAACCTCGGCAAAAAGTCAAGCAAATATTGCCTATGATCATAGAGCACGAACTTTTTTATGTCATTTTTATGTCAATTTTACGTCAGTTCTGTCAGTACCAGCATACCATATGAATTAGTATCACAAATAAAGTATCACCTGATCAAATCGGGTAAATGAAGAAGCAGACCCAAGAAAAAAATACATCAAGTTATGCATGAAGAAATTATTATAATATCTTTGACTGAATGTGGTATATGTAGTACCTATGTGTAGGCAAACTTTGGCAGAAAAATCACAGAATAGATATATAGTACTGTAGTAAACTATACTAGCCATTCTGTACGTAGTATGTACCAAGGACTTTGCTCGCTCGGTCATTATGTCTGAGTAACCGAAGTTTTTGTTAACTAACGAGTGTTTAACCGGTAGAGCGTCGGCGTTGGCGTGCAACAATAATTGCTGCACGAAAACAAGTTCACCTGATACGTCTCAAATTAAAACCTGGCGGCTTAACCCGTGTGGGAAATCTATAATAATACATAAACCACAAGCAGAGTCCACGCCAAACGTTTAGGCGGCTGTGAAGTGCGCTGCAAGCCCCCCACACACTGCGCACACTACTTAACTCTTCCCACGCATATCTAAATTTTGATACTGCGCAGCGTTTCACGGTGACTTCTCAGCCGCCATTGAGTGCAGCGCAGACTCTACTCACAGGAGCTACCTACTTTCTACACTCTAACAGACACAAAGCTGTGGCTGTAGAAGCCCTTCATAAACAAGTTCTGTTTGCCCACTACGGTGCGTGCGGTGTAGCTTGGTGTACTATTACCCGTCTGTCCTAAAGCTCAAGAGATCCTAAGTTCGCACTTATCCCGCTATGACGTACCTACTGCAACGCATTTGGAGAGATAAGTGCGAATATAAAAGCGGTCAAACTTAGGAGCAGACAGGCATGTGAATATTACTTATGTTATGTAACATATGTGGTAGGTAACCTTGAAGTTACTGCTTTATATCAATTGATGGTGGCATTTTTTGCAACTAGGTATCCTATGTTACTTTGAAACTGCGTAGAATTTAATAAATTGTTGAACATAAATATATGAGGTGTCCAATTTATATTTATTTCGACTCTGGTATATTATATAGGTACTAGGTACTATTTGTATCTCACGATCAGTACGGCGGGCATGAGTGGTCTGTTCGCGATTGGCCCTCTTTCTGATTTTGCCCCTTAGTACGGATATGCTAAAATCTTAAGCAAAAAAATCGGGAAATATTTTATACATTGTGTGGCAATATTGATATCCAACTCTTTGTTAGACAAACATATTTTAAAATACCTTAAATAACACATATTAATGCCCAATAACTTGTGAAATAGCAACATGAGCTTCCGTGTTCGATATTTCTCGTAATATCAGCAAAGTTCTATCACGCAAGATGGCATTTTCTGGTATCTTTTCACAAGTACGTCCAAGCAACGACTGGTTTTGACTCTGAAAGCTGAGATCCAATCACCCCCAAAGTGGTGTGTACGGTTTTGCTTTACTTTTTTTTCGTATTAGGGGTCTGGATACAGTCTTTATTCTAAAGATTTATTTATTCTAAAGATTTATTTATTTATTTGACTTCGAAGAGCTGAGTTATTTCAATTGAAGTATTCGCAAAAGTAACAATTTTGAGCATAAATAGGGCACCTAAATATTGCTGAAATGTTTTTGTAGGGAATTGCTAATCCAAAAATAGAATAATAAATTTCTCTTACCCAAAACCTGAATAAAGCTCGAAAGTTATTTCGGGTAGACCTTCAAACTAGAGGCTTCGCTAACACCTTCGTTCGTTCTGGAAGTGTTAAAATATTTACAGGCACATTACCTGCGTGCCGGGAAATAACACACTGAACATTTGAACAGATCACCGTGACCCGGCACACCCTTACGACCATTATTACTGCGCAACTTTACCATTTTTGCTTCCAGTTATTGTTTGCATTCATCGGAGATAAGCTGTTAATTTTTCAATTAGATTATATTAAAATTGGTGAAACGTGATTTAAAATTGGTATATCATGCTTTGAAGCTGTTGATTTATCTCGTATTTTACACGGTCACATTTTCATTTTTATACTGCTCAAACACAAGTCATTATAGCTTTTATCATATTGGTAATAGTTACTTACACATCAGAGTAGTTTAACTTACTATCAGTATTCAGTAGTGAAGTACCTAAGCACATCTACATAATAAGAAATTATTTTAGGTATATGTGGAACATGGGGATCTATTGTAATTATGCCAATCAAAATACAGTTTCATAATAAAGTTCGAAATTCTTTAATATCTAACTTAAATAAAAAATAATGATACCTAAATCAGGTGATCGTACAACCCGTTTAATTTTGTCTCCGAGCAATGCTACTTTTCCATGTAACATTTTGGAAAAAATGTTTTATTCAATAGAAGAGAGTTAGGTGGCGGCAACAAACGTTTCATTATTCTAATACTTGCGGTTGCCGAGCCTAGGTAGGCCAGGTGCTACGAAGTAAATGTAAATATTTTATTGTGGGAGCACGAACAACGCCTGAGAGATCAATAAAATTTGTTTGTTTTGTAAAATGCTCTCCGTTGTCTGCTTTATAGATTGTGAACATGAATTATTCAAACGAATGGAAGCGCCAGTCCATTTGTTTTAATGTTTTGTCTGATGAAACGTATAATTTTCGAACCTTTTCGGCGAGTATCGACTTTGAGCGGAAGCAATTAATTTTTCGGTGAGTAAAAGTAAAAAACTTTTTAGGTCAGTGCGAGAAGCTAATCAATTTTACTGAATTAATTCGATATAGGTTTTAATTTGCATGTATCGTTTCAGTGTTTGTGGTGTGTGTCATTTATTTATTTATTAAGTATTAGGTAAAGCTATATAGGCGCGGGCTTAATATTTGAAATTGTAAATATACCGTTGATTTAGGGTCCAAAATGTGTCATGTGAACGTAACATGACAAAACTAAAATATAAATTTAAAAATTTATATATTTTTTCCATATAAAAGTATTTTATCTATTCATTTGTATTATTAAGTAACTTCGAACGCCTAATTCCTAATACGGGACATTTTGCTCTTAAAACGTGGCAGATACATACGAGTAACAGTTAACAATTTTGCAAAAGTTCGTTCAGTTTTACGTGCAAGTTTTAACAACACTGTGATTTTTTTGATGGTTTTTTGCGTAGTTTCGTCGCGCCGTCAACATGACGCAAACCTGGTTTCCAGTGTTCACATTTTTACGACTGTTTGGCTTTCACAACGCCCGCCGTTTGCATGCCTGCAGTGAAATCTGTACTTTTTGGCTTTTTCTTTTATCAACTTTGCTCAAATAGAAACATTGGCAAATACCCCGAAAAAACTAAACAGTAGCTTAATTTTGTATCGAAAGTAAGTATCTACTCAAAGATTTCAATAATCTTTTTACTGTTGACCTAATAGATTATTGGTAAACCAGCAATTGCGACTTGTTGATTGTAGATCAAATTCTAAGCCATATTGTTTTAATCATCAATATCCCATTATTTTCCAGTGTTTCACTTAATGAAAGTTTACCCCCTATGATCAATAACAAATTAAGTAACATAGGAATGATTTTTTAAAGTGTGAACCACACTTTAGGTATAGGTATATAAAAAGATATTATAGACCTATGAGATTTAGCAAGCGCGCCTTCTCTCGTCATTCAGTAGTATCGTAATTACTACTAATGAGTAGTTACCTGTCTAATATAGGTACTATAGGTGTCGCTACGACGGCTTAGTCGGTAAACACATAGTCCTTAAGATTTTCGCAGCTAGCGGTCGAGTGATCATAGCTTAGTTGGTAGAGCGTCCAATCCGGTGAGTTGGAGGGCGCGGGTTCAAATCCCGCTGGTTGCTAAAGTTTTGAGGACTATAATATCTTTATATTTATCTTTATAAATTAAGTAACATTTATTTTGAATTTATATAATAGTTCACAGAGCAATAAGACAGCAGCACTACATTAGTGACCTGTGGCCTTACCGCGTAAGCCCGGTGGCAATCGTAATCGTGTGCTCTCTTGCTCGCACTCAAGGGCTTGTACATTGGCGTAAGCAGGATGGCAGGCGATGTTTATTACCAGAATGCTTACACGGTAGGGCTGCTGTTATACTAAAGAATTTAAATGGTACAGAAATAATGACATCAGCGTGAGTCTCTATACAGACTGTCGTCTCATACTGACTATAATGTTCATACAGAGCAGTCATTCCGTGGCCTTATAATGTGTGCTATACTACACGTTCTATTATCAAAAGGTGTCAATAAAACGCCCCGCCATGAGTATTCAGAGGCAATAAATTCGGTTTCAGCCACGTAGAACTAAGAGCTCGGATTATTTCACACCATTTACTCCTTTCAGCCACCGTCTTCATAATACAGCTTCTATATAAAAGGATTTTTCCCAGCAAGATTGAAATTTTCGAGTACACCCTTAATCGAGCTTAATCGAATTCCAAGACTTTTTTCGATGGAAAATGTTTTAAACATCGATTTATTTTTTCTGGATAGCCGTAAGTTTTCCAATCAATCAGAAAAATGAGAAGCTCGTAAATTGAATTAATTTATTAATTCAATTTTTGGTTGACTAGCTTTTATTAAACTATATAAACTTCGCCATTGAAATCCTTTTTGCGTGACATTCTTTTGTTACAATAAATAATAATTTATGAATTTACAGAATGTATTAATCAAATGAGTATTGTCATCGATAAGATGAAGAGTAAAGTATTACAGTATAAATGTTTATATCCATTTAATATGAGATGAATTATTATTAACATGTTGGATTGTGAATACTCTCACAAATACCTAATTTTAGAGCTCTATTATGCAATTCCGTTGCACTATAGGTACCAAAAATGAGCGGATGCACTCTGCGCTTGCATATTATGCAAATCATGCATCTACTATACGAAATACATTTGAATTTACATTTAAATACGCACGCGGTTTCCAAAGATGGTCACATATGAGGCGGAATTCCCGTTGCGGTACAACAAAGTTGTGCAATTACAGTCGACGGTGGATTTTAGCCCCAAAGCCGCAGGTACGTCGTAGTACGCCATAAGATTATACTCTACTTATATTACATGTTTCGGTACAAACGGTTGAGTAAATAAACGAAACACTTTTTATGTTTCCCCTTAGGAAAATGATAAAACGTTGACCATATACACTCAAAAATAATTGAACATGGAAAATTTTTTATTATAACTTATTTATAAGACACGGCAATTTAATAATCTTAATAAATAATAATCACGATATAAATTACTTCACACTTTATTGTATCTGAACTTGATACAAATTTTTTTTTGATATAAGTATAGGTACTTACTTATAGCTGTTCCCAAATAAAACAAGTCATTGGTCGCTGTGCAGATTCAAAGTGCGTTTATAGTTTAGTGAGCACTGTAGCTACACATTTAAAAATAACATTGAAATATTCAAACATTTTTTTTATGTACGAATAGACCAACATTTGACTATATATTTTACATAACATATCTTTCTAATAAGTTTATCTGAAAACTCTTCATGGTAATGTAGTCTTCGACAACACATTTCACATCATTAGTTGCTTACGCACTTCATTAAGGCATCCACCGCTGACTGGTTCATTGCTTGATTTATGTATCGAATCGAATGTGATATCAAATCACGTAAAGGTTCATCATTAGAACATTAGATAATTATTATAATAATGACGACGGATACCGGTTTCGTAAGGAGAAATTCGATAGGCGGATAATTTAATGACAATTTCAATATTTTTATTTGGCATGGATTTTAGCGACATTTTTGTTATTGTTCCTAAAATTCTATAGATGTCGTGACATCGAGTCTCTTTTCGTTGATAATTGCAGCTATTTTCCATTCAGCCTAATTTTATTGTGTTAATATTATATTATTCATGTTTTGTAGCATAATCTTGAAATACCTATTGGTTTAAGTAACAGTAGGTACCTACCTACATTGAAATAGGTATCTACTATGTATAGTACCTATCTTATACACCAAGCTTAAGATTATATATAAGTCATACTTACTCCAAATTTTTTTTATCTATGTCTCTCATATCGAATAATGTTATTTTATTATTCAGAGTCCACAGCTTTTTCAAATTATTTATTTATTTATATGCGATTATTGCACCACTTTGTGTTCACATCCGTATTCAGTGTATTTTATTATTTAGAGTTGCTAATCCACAGCCTTTTCAAATTATTTATTTATTTAAATGTGATTATTGCACCACATTGTGTTCACATCCGTATTCAGTGTGAATCCACAGCTTTTTCAAATTACTTATTTATTTGATTGCGGTTATTGCACCACTTTGTGTTCACATCCGTATTCAGTGTGCACTTACGTTAAGTGTGCCTGAATAATATCCCACGACGTGATCCAACGATCCATAGGATCAAGCCGGTTTCAGTTGTTTGTAGACACATCAGTCGCGGGCTTGTACGACTAATGGATCACGTGTTTGATCATGTGTGATGACGGTCTGCCGCCGGTCCAGTTTCTCAACGATGGAGCTATTCGGGAATGTTTATGGATAGGGTTCAGCTAACTGGATGTTGGTCGTAAGTATTGGAGCTGCGGAAAGATACGTGAGGGAAAGCCGGTCTATTTGTGCTGGTGCTTTCTGACTTTATCATTATTTGCGGAACTTTAGGTGCGTTTGTTTTTTGGAAATAACAGCGTTTCACCGCTTAGATCCAGTGTTAAAAGTTCAGTAGTAAGTACTTATTTATTGTGTCTGGTTTACGCTGCGCCTTCCGGTTTGTGGTCACCACTCGCATACCATTCTTCCCCATTGGTTGTTAGTTCTGCGAGCGATGTGGCCTGCCCATTACCATTTCAACTTGCTAATTTTAAGGGCTATATCGGTCACTTTAGTCCCTCTGCGATTTTCATTTCGGCAGATTACTATATCTGGTAAAATTCATTTAACAATTTTTACTAGATACCTATACAACTAAAATGTAGTTTAAAATATCGTGGGTGTTAGATACGAAATCAGTCATGCAACTAATTTGCTACAGTACCTACATTACATAATTTAGGTCAGTGAAAATATGTTTGATAAGTAAATTAGAGAATTTCTGACGATGCCTGTAGGTATTTGTGAATAATACGTTAGAATTATAATTGGACTATACCTAAGTAAGTATTGTATCTACGACAAAATCAATAGTGGCTCTGGCGATTTATTTCTTACTCACAGTTGCCAGATTTTAGAAATCGCTCCCAACCAAATTCTATTGTAATCGATACCTACCAAAACGGAACAAAGGGAACGTCTGAATTAACCGAACGTTAGAATAAGGTAACCAAAACAAATCCATTATGCTCAGTCAGAAGGCAATAATTATTATCCTATTACAAAAGTAAATGAAGAAATTTGAAGATCCCTCCCGGTAATTTGTTCTTCCTGTCCTAATTACGCAAAACGAATGAAAGTATCAAAGTACAAATTAATGTCCTAAGAATAAATTTAGATTATTTTTTTCACTTTATTTCCTCGTTCCGGGATGTACTTAATTAGTCGTAGATGTTATAATGGAGTCATCTAACTAATAACACTGTTATTGACAAGAGGGATTATAATTTATTGTCTTATTATTTAAATCTAGTGGTATCGGCTTTTTATTTTACTATATTTACAGATAAGTGTAGCTGTTATTAACCGTCGTTTTGCAATTGAATTGCTGTTAGTTTTTAGGGTCTTATTAGGACGCACCTTAATGTCGTAACAGAACATTGTAGATTTGTAGAGTAAGACTCTAAAAACAAAAATTAATAAGAAGAAATAAATAGCTGAGAGTGAAAACAAATGCAAGAAAAATTGCCATGAAATTAAAACACACTTTCCCGTTTTGAAAACGATTCAGGAACTGGGAGATTCTACGAAAGTAACGAGCGAATAGACTGTAGAACAATGAAAATATAGGTATAAACGAATAACCGTCAGCCTAGATCCTGTTAGCATTCACGGTCCAATCAAGCCGATATCATACCAATGAATGCGGACGCGTGTGTGAGGTATCCGAATACAACCCCCACTTTTGATGCTTTGCAAACGGTAGCTCTTCTATTTGCAACACGTTCACTAAAGAGAGTCTTGATCTAAGGACCCTTTCGTTCGTGAAATGATGCTTCTTGATTCTTTATCCAGGGAGTTGGGTATTGAGATAGATGGTTCTTATGAGAAATTAATGTTCCAGTTTATTACTGAAAACTTTTAGTATTTGAGCACGTATATGATTGTGATTCGTATGGATATCACAAAACTTTCTTCACCAATTTTCTTCTTTCTTCATCAACTGCTATTTTAAAGAAATCGAAACTACATAGGTATGGTTGACAGTTGGTATAAAAATCTTTTTCCCACATAGAACACAATTTAACAAATTAAAAAACTGTTGTTTTTCTTTAATATAACTCCAAGGTTTCAATTGAATAGCAATGTTGGGATTGCAACGAAATTAATTTCAGGAAGGCTTGATGATTATGCCAGGCCGACGGGAGCTTGTTCCCCGAAACATGTGGTTGTACGTCTTGCAGCGAACAGCGACCTGAGTGCTTTGTACGCACAGGATAAGCGCTGCGAACAAGCCGCAGTACAAGCACCACTACACCGCACAGATCTGTGGTATACAATACGTATGTACAAAGCCACAGCATCCCACTTTAAGGCGCACGCAATTTGCGGTCCGACGTTAGCATATCTCTACACCATGAACTTACAACTGCTAATGATGAAACTCCGCCCACTGCCTCGCACGGCCAGATCGATATTGCACACCTAGTTAGCAAACTTCGGTAACAATGTTTATGTGAGAACACACGACTTGCACAGAAACGTTCAATTACATCCCAGTCCTTTGCAGAGAACAAAGGACGGTAACTTCATGTCAAATAAGCTCTTTAACCAATCGCATAAAGAGAGAGTTTTTTAAGCAATATGCTGAATAGCGAAAGGCAATTTGTTATAAGTGCCGTCGTGTAAAGTTGCGGAGTTTATGTGAAAAGTTGTAGACACGATGTGGAACTCTAGTGCCAAGCAGCAAACTTGAGGACAAGTGTTGCCGACGTGACATCCTCCCATTTGGTGGCCTGAAATCTTACCTAGACAAATATACTCACCGCGAGGCACGACCGGGCTCCTTTCAACAAGAAAGACGTATCTTTATTCATGTTCACAATGTACATTTATTCATTGACTTTATTTATGACGTGGTAATTTTAATAGATAGTTTAACGATGTCTTGTCATAATCTACTTGTTTTTTAAACGTATCGTTAAATCTAAAAGTACTGTTTTTATCGCAGCTATAAAACAATTTTAAAGGAACATTTTCAGGGATGTAAGGTACGTTTTACACGCGTCGCATAGGTTATCATAAAAGCCATTTAGTCAAAATGGCTGTATCAATTTGAATAATGAGGTGTCGTTACATTGCGGGAGATTTACATGGCGAATGTTATAGCGTTTTTCTTACCTGCATGGATTAAATTTGAAAGCTATGCCCACGCGAACCTATAGACAAAATAAAAATAATAGCGTTATTGTACTACGTCCACCTATACATAAATGTCTAGAAGAAGCAAACAAACAAACAAACAGAAACAAATATAGACAATTTTCTATTTTATACATTAGTAGGGATGTAATATGAAATGAAACGTATTGTATAATAAATTAAGAAGGGATTTGGGATTTCGGTATTATTAACCTTTTCACAGAAAACTGTTTGCATTGGCCTTTAGCACTCAGACGATCGGTAGAGGTTTCTGATTAGACATTTAACCCGCAGCGATCCGGATCATTTATCTTGGCTTCAACGTCTAGATCAGATGATTACTTTGTTGTAATACAAATAGATACAAAGCTAAGATCCTGAGAATATTGCTATAATCCAGCACAGTCCTCAAGTCTTGTTTGAGTTGGTTTCGGATTATAGTTTTGGCATCGTATAGTCTCATCTCAAATATTGCCATTCATACCTAGATGGAGACTAACTTCTATTAGAAGAGCCAACTAGTCACTAAGATGCAATGATTATGACAGATTCAAAGTCTTGCTCCATGGAACAAGCCTTTGAATGTCATGTCGTCTGTCACGTCATAACCATGGATGCTTTATTATATTCATCATCATCATCGTCATCATTAGCCCGTAGATCTCCGCTGCTGAACATAGGCCTCCCCCAGAGAGCGCCACTTTGAGCGGCTGCTCGCCTCCTGCATCCATCGACACCTCGCGGTTTTCACTAGGTCGTCGGTCCACCTAGTGGGGTGTCTGCCTACGCTGCGCCTTCCGGTTCGTGGTCGCCACTCGAGAACATTTCTTCCTCATCGGTTGTCAGTTCTGCGAGCGATGTGGCCTGCCCATTATTGTATTACGCCGACGTAATAATTTTTATTTGTGTAGGTGACACTTTGATTAAACCACAGAATAAATAATAATATTTACTACACTACAGAAGATCTGTATACATAGCGGTATAACCGACTCTTGCTTCACTCACTCAGTCACGCAATAAAGTGCAATTTAGTTGTAGCCGCGCGTTCTCTATTGCACGTTTCCTGGGAGGCAACCACAACGTCTTATAGCATTATTACTTCAATATTACTTCAATCATACTTTGACAATAGACATAAAAGTAAGAATACTTTAATGTTGCAGAGCCAGAGTAGTTTTGATGACGTCACGTTAAATCGTTCACTCAAATACAACTGTCCTGTCATACCTTTACATCATGTTGACACTGACGTGCGACAGTGATAACGCCATATAAAAATGTAGATGTCTCGTTCACACGCAGGAATATTTTATAAGTTCATGGTAAGAATTCGAACAATATTATTGTAACCTTGAAATAATAATGCCATGAAAGATGATATGGTTTTGTACTAGCATATTTATTTATACATTTATATATTTAGCTTGTGGTAGCCCAGCTGATCTCTGGGTCCACAGCTGCAATGCTCAAAGGCTTCAAACTTTTTGTACTTGGCAGTCGATTTGTGTTGATTATATCAAAATGCTCATGCAATTGCTTTGTAATTTGCTTTGATTTTTGAAGCCCATCTGCCTTTAATGTTTTATTTCAAGTATTATATTAGATCTATTTATTTTGAAAATTGTATCGTAATTTTCATTTCAACTATAATATAGTATTGTAATACAAGCCTACACAATCAGATACAACGAACTTAAATATATAAGATTGTACAGAATTTGATTTAACATGATCTGCTAATACAAGTATTTGCGGTAAGATACCTGTCAAACTCAGTGATACGATCAGAAATGGTTGCGAACAGAAATTAGGGTAACAGGAAAATATCGAGTGGCGTATTGGAAAATTGCAGCGCATTCATTCACACTCTCTCGTTAAAAATAACAAGAACATTTATTCCAGTATGTACCTATAATCTATTCATTCGGCATGTTCTGCGTTTTTCGTTTGATCGAATGTGCATATTTATATTTGAGCACTGTTTTCAATATTCTTTTTTTCACTGTATGTTAACATTCAGAGTAAACACTATGCAAGCTTCCATTTCAAGCCAATGTTTGGATTCCTTTGCAAACATTTTTTGATACCGAATTTGTTTGCAAATTTTCTTTCCAAACCCAGTTTTTTGACCGTTGTTGTGAAATATATTATAATATTAAACACAAATTCTAATCAGTCAGATGGTTATCAGCTGAAGTAATGTGAATATGTATAAATTTTGTATTTATCCACTATGAATTTCCACGGGATCACGTCTGAGTTATTTAACCTGTGAAAGCAGTTTTTTTTAATGAGAAAGAATGACGTGACGAGCTAGTCGTTCACCCGGTGTTAAGCGATACGGCTGCCCATAACAGTTGCAGTGTAACTCGGAACTTTAAAATAAAAGTTTCGCGTGACACTGCACTGAGTCACGTCATCCTGAGACATCACAGCCTAGTAATCAGATTACTAGACAGAAATCAGGTCATAAAGTCTCATTTTCCCAGTAATTTCACTAGCTACAATGCCCTTCAAACCGGAACATAGTAGTGCTTGGACACTACTGCTTGGCGGCAGAATAACTGGCAAAGTGGTGGTACCTACCTAGACGAACTTTGCAGAAAAGTCCTAGTAATTACTTGTCAGTTAAACATTAAAGTGTATAAAGTTTAAAAGCTCTGAGACGACAGGTGACTGGAACCGCTTCAATACTGGGGCCACAATGTTCGTAATCCCGATATTATAAAGCAGCGACATTTAAAAGTACTCAATCCATGCATCATCACTTACCATCAGGTGAGACAGTGGTCAAATGCTATGCCTATAAATTATAGGAAAAAAAAACTGGTCCCAGATCCGTTCGGTCTCAGTTTATAAACCCAATACCACCAAAGTACTCTGTGCCCAGTATAATACACAAATTTCACTGTTTCTAAAAAAAATTTTTGTTGCAATAAATGCGTATGTTGGAAATAGCTATAGCCATCATTATAAAACGCAATGTTCTAGTCAGTACCGCAACTTCAAGTCTCGTTCTGAAGTAAGTTTAAAGATGTTAAAAAACCAAAAAAAGTTTGTCTACAAACAAAGTTACCGAAAGACTTACCGAGCGCGGTGAAAACTTCTTGTGACTGGACGGTTGATAATGTTTGGTTTCGCTTACCCACAAGCTCTGGTTTAATGTTCTTTGGATGAAATGTTTTGAAAATATTTTTTCTTTAATACAATAATAATAAATAAATAAATATGTGTGGACATTTCACACAACGCCATCTAGCCCCAAACTAAGCATAGCTTGTACTATGGGAACCAGATAACTGATATAATACTTAGATACTTTTTTGTTTGTAAATACATACATAGAATACAATATAACACCCAGACGCAGAACAAACATCTATGTTCATCACACAAATGTTTGTCCTGGGTAGGAATCGAACCCACAGCCCTCAGTTCAGAAGGCAGGGATACTACCAACTGAGCTATCGGGCCCGTCACAATGTATGTTATTTATTTATTTAAACACTTACATTCCCGGATATCACATGAAGGCTTGCCGCACAAGTCCGGTTATCACATACCTATTATGGGCCCACACACAGATCTGTCCACATTACTTTGTTGGTAAAATAACATTGGATCCAATAAACAAATTTCTAGTCCCATATAAAGGGTAAAGACAAAACCAAATAAAGACTAAAACGGTCTATATTAGTCTTGCAACTTGATCGTAATCATCCAATATTTATTGCATGTGAGTTTTGACCCATTCTTGACAGCAATGCAACAGGAGAAATTTCATACCGAATATGAAAATTTTCATAGTAACTATGCACATAAACTGCGTATTGAAACTATCAAATCCATACATTTTTGTGTTTCTATTGGTTGCAAGCAAGTTACATAATCGCCTAGCAGACCCAAATCCCAGACTTCTATTTGAAACGGGAATGTAATTGGCATTATATCTAAATCCAGGACAAAATTTATAAACAAACAGTCAAACCACAGACCTATAGAGAGCCATTTGGTTACATCCTATGTTTAGAGTCAAACAGAATAACTGAAACTGTAGAATTTCCAAAAGCTTATTGAAGGATTTGGTAGCGTTGGATGCCATCCAACGCAAGTCATGAAATTTAGAGTGCACGGAGTGAATTTATCAATCAGAGACGCTTTGATTGTCTCTGTTGAGAAACAACTGCGTGAGTGAAATGTGTATGCAATATTCAATTTTCGTCTATAACTACTGGTGATGACAGATTAACGAAGGAAATATATGTTTATTTCACTATTCATGTAGTGTAGACAGATTTTTGTAGGTACAGGCGTAATTAAAAGCATGAACTTGGAAGCACCTAATACATCTTCTAGTAAAAAAACAGGCTCAGCGTTGCTCTTTCCTCACTCACTGTAAATAGTTTTTTAATTGTTTTTAAACAAAACATTTGACAACTGTCTCACCTGATGGAAAGTGATGATACAATGTACGATGGTGCATGCTTGCCTAGAGGACTAATCTACGATAAAATATAGGGTGGTTCTACGATAGCCACCTCGGAAACGGCACCGTTGAAACAAGGCATATGCCTTGTTTTTACTCACAGTTGCGTGTGACCGCGCTTAATAAAAGTGATGTTCTTAACTCTCATTATTATTATTTTATTACGATATTTTAGGGCACTATGGATCATTATTAAAATGCAACAACCTGTTATGGACTACTTTGGTATTAGCTGGAGAGGTATAAAAATTTTAGCAGCCCGTTAAGTTTTGTTCTCGCCTTTGGGAAAACCCTTTCTCAAAGACAATTCGTATAAGTATGGTAAGCCTTAAATAAACTTTTGCGCATGTCCTCAAGAAGTTATAACTCAATATGAGTTACCCTCTCGAAGTCGGTCGCACCTACATTGATATTTATTTTGTTTGCGAGCAAGTTCAGTAGATGCAGGTAAAGTACTTAGTGTAAGTTATGTGTAAGTAAGTGACAAAGCGAGAAAGTTGTCGCATGTCTGTATTAACTTGAAACTCGTATAAACTTGTTTAACTTGCCACCTTGAATAACAAATTACTTAGACAATTTGAGACGCTTGTAACTTCTCTCTAATATTATGTTCGCAAAACGTGTGATAAGCAAATAAATTGAACGAGGTTTTCTATTTTTATTTTATAAGAATTATTTAGATTTGAAAATAGCATTGCAGTGAACAGAAATTTTTTATTCATTTAACTGTTTAAAGTTGTTATCCAAAACAAAACTGAAACTGTTTAGGTATTTACTTGTATGACTTACGCCTGTTAAAGCGTCTGAATATTTCATGGACTTAATAACAAAACCATGAAATATTTAAATAAAGTTTAACACACTGTCCCCTAGTACGAGTTTTCCAATAGGTGAATACGCGTGAATCCATTTAAAATTTGTACTGCCATTTTTAGTTCATCAACGTGTCCGCTAGGGGCGCTGTAGAGAAATGTATGGGAGCAAAGGGAGAAAACGTAAACGAATCAAGTTTTAGTAAACTATCGAAACTCGTACTAGGGGTACTGCTCGCTTCTGCTATAATGCCTACCATTACTACCTGCACGAATATAAACAATTTTACATGCTCTATTATGTGCTGGCAAAGGGCAGGCCACATCGTAGAACTAACAACCGATGGGGAAGAAAGGTTCTCGAGTGACCACGAACCAGAAGACGCAGCGTAGGCTGGCCCCCCACTAGGTGGACCGAAGATCTGGTGAACACCGCGGGGAGCCGATGGGTGCAGGAGGCGAGGTGGCGAGGCAAGTTGGGTGATGATTATGTAGGTACCTACTATTCTGTTACTTTAAAATTGCGTAGATCATAAAAAAATCTATATTTTTCTTTTCTAGCATAATATTGTATTAGATTGCGGTCAATCAATCTCCATGGAAAACTTATAGGCTGATATAAACGGCATCATACACAAATGTAATTTTATTCCCTGGTTATGTTCAGTCACGGAGAGAGTAAACACATTTCGCCGAAACGACGAAAACAAATTCACTCAATATATAAAGTACATAGCAGAATGTTTTTGGAACCATTCGTTTCATCAGAAATAATAGAGATAAAATAGCCTAAGGCAAAAACGAACACCAAAGCCCTGTTTCAAAATATCAAAATTAAAATTCAGGACCAACCTTATTTTTCCTATATCAATCTGTAAGGATCATCACAAGTTACCTACATACTAACTACAAAGTTGTGGTAATAAGGAAACCACGTCGTAAAGGTCGATAAGCATAAACCTAACCTTGTCTTTGTTACCGCCTTCGATATTTTGCAGCGGATTCTAGAAATCTGATAGCTCTTTAGCAGCTTGAATTGGCAGGCACTATGGGAATGCCATATCGTTCGTAGAACTGCTAACCAATGGGGACGAGAGGTTCTTAGCGGCGACCACGAACTGGAAGACACAGCGTATATAGGCCAGCGCCCCACTATGGATGACACCAACGATTATTGAAATATTGGTTAAAACCGCGGGGAACCGATAGATGCAGGAGGCGCAGCCGTTCAAAGTTGCTCTCTGTGGGGAAAGCCTTGCTCAGGAGTAAACGTCTTCAGCCTGTTGATGGTGATAATGATATCGCTATAAAAATTCATTCATTTTTAACCTGTAAATAGCGTCTTATAAACCGCTTAAGGCTTTAAAGATATTCGCCGCTAAACGGCTAGCAAATAGTTCATTTGCACCTCTCGATCACGTTCCAAGTTCTACCGCCACCAATACATAATGCAGTCGACCATTATTCATCGCAGAATGGTTTATTCATCACCTCTACGGGTCTTGGTATCGGGGTTCAACCTTTGATTTTATAAAGAAAAGTTTGATGTGAATAAAAGAGGTGGCTTGGATTTTTGTATAGATAGTTTATGGTTTTTTAAGTGAATTTAGTTCTTTATTCAGTCGTAGTAGGTATTTAAGGACGTATCTGATGGCAAATATTCCTCTTAATAAAATGTAACATAATGCTCTAAGAAACACCTAACGATAAATGAGTGGAGATGGCTGTCGATGGTCAGTGGTTATTTCGGCTCCATGTAGGTACCTACATACAAAATTCTTACATACAAAAAAAAACAGACAAACGTTAATACTAAGTTTACACTACCAAACTTTTTGTGCTTTGCGGTAAGCAATAATAATAGTGTATGAACATTAATATCTGAATTGTCAATCAAGCTAAATGAATGGCAGTCAAGCATTCACATACACCAAACATAAATATTTTCTACCCAGATATTATAATAACTGCTATACTGAAATCTCCAGGAAACCGTTTGACTGCATCTAAAACAGCAAATATCTAAATATAAGCGATCGTTAAAGGTATGTGTTATCTTTCACTAGATAGGGTTGGTAAGTATTTGACTCTTTGTTTTGTACTCTGGCACCTAAATTATACTGTGGGGTACTGTATATCTTAAAACTTAAAACAGGCTAAACTTAAACTTAAATCTTGCAAACTTTCTTTGTCTAACCAATTTATTCTTTCTGTACCTTTCTTCCACGTGTTTTGTTGGACATGGTATGTCACCTTTCTTGGTATTTTTCTTCACTTTAGTTCTAGTTTTTATACATATACGCCTTCCTACATCTTTCCATTGCTGACTTTTGGTCATTTCAGGTCAACCGAGCCCAATTTAATGAGTAGGTACGCCTCTATTTTTACTCCAACATCTTATAACATAATCCAGAAGTTACTCTTCTCACAAAATATTACAATACTTTTTGTGTTCACCCATGACGTTCTAAATTAATGTTTTCTTGCTGTCAAAAGCAGCAAACTTTTTAGCCGTTGGTTCTGTTTGTAATTTATGCCAGCCCTATTACCGCCTCGTCTGGTCTCATAAATGCTTTCCTGTATTGAAGTTTATGTGAGGGAGATATTTATAGAATTGATTCGCTGCTGACGAGTTGGTATGCTCTGATTGCTTAGTGTTAGCAAATATTACTTTATGTGATGTTGTAATTTTAGAGTAATTTGTTATTTAGAAATTTTAGCAGTAAAATAATTATTGAATTTATTAAAAATTCACAAGATTACCTACTCTAAAATATCATTTGCTTTTAAAATGTAATAGGTAGTCCATTAATAAAATTTATAATGGTCTGTTCCATTTTGTTCTTGGAAGTAGGATTTTTTTGTGAGTATATACGGTAATAATGGTGATGAGAATTACATTGTCCATATCAATTATCAACTGCCTGAAGACGTCCACTGCTGAACATAGGTCTCCCACGGATGGAGCGCCACTTTGAGCGGGCTTCTTGCTTCCTGCATCCATCCACTCCGCATAGGTTTTCACCGGATCGTTGGCCATCCTAGTGGGAGTCGGCCTATGCTACGTCTTCCAGTTCATGGACACTGTAACAATTATCATTCAGAATAAATCATGATAATAATATTTTATAATTATAGTGTAAGCATTTTCAATACTTAAAATTCATGTGCAGTGTACTGGGGAGCAGGACTCAATCACTCGGATCAAATCTAAGCTCAACGGTCATCAGTCAACCCAAACGTCATTGCACACGTCGACCATGCTCTGACCAAGACATCGACAGATCGCGCCTTCGAACGAACATCGTACAGTTGTGGCTAGTTACACAAATAAACTCAGAATAATTGCAGTATCACTGACTTATGCTAGTAGAACATTTGGCAACAGCGGTTAGGAAACTTCAGACCAAGTTTGGATTAAATTCTTGCTAACCTAACTTCGGTATCACTGACAATGCCACGAGTGCAATTAGTATTTACTTACTGAAACTATGTTTCAGTTTCGCTACCCTCACTTGGCTTTTCATTGACTGGCAAGAAAGTATGGCGAAAAAAGTGAGTCTCTGCTTCAACTCGTGAAATACGCTGTCATTTATCCGGAATTCCGGATGTTTGTACGCCTCGCGTATAGGTCACATTTTTCATTACATTTTGATGAAATTTGGTGTACCTACAGGTGTACCTTATTGGTGTACCTACTTCATAGAACTTGTTTGTCAGTCGATTTTTGTTTAGAGGTGCATTTTCTAGAAAAGGGAAGAAGTTTTTCAGTGACGCTCTTTACCAGCCTATATTCATATAATATTTGGCAGAAAAAATTGGTAGGTGAGAACTCAATTATAACCCTCAATTCGCTAAAGCGAGTCTTAATCTACGGAAAAGTAGCGCTACTAATTTTATTATAAGAAAAGTATCAAAACTAGCTATAATCTTATACTTTCCTATCAAAGTACCTATAATAGCTATTTAGTTATATAACTTTTATCGTACTTCGCAAATCGTTCCGCAACAGTTGAGAACGTCACATCAGATTGTAAACGAGTATCACGTCCGAGTTATCTCGGCCTGCAAATTCACTTTGGCTACGGCTATAAAAATGATACATTGCCATACTTTGGGCCGCAACGCCTCGAGGCTCAGGCGCTAGGGTGTCGCCATCCCCACCGGAATGCGTGCTACCATAAACATAATCGCTCTCATCAGCTGTTGCCTGTATTGATGGCAGCCCGCGCACCAACATTTTTATGGTGTCCCATTTACGAGCCGGTAGAATTTGCTTTCGTATAAATTTTTATGATCAGTTCATAGCATTCCGGGATGAAAAGTGAGATAGCGCGCAAACTGTTAAGGCCGCAACGCAACTCGTATATAACTCTCGCAAATGGATAAAACTTTATGCCCAGATTTTATATTAGCATTTGTTCTTACGAACGGAAAGAAGTAAAGTGTAAAGTACATAAGCGCGTTAAGAAGGAATGTCGTCATTTGGTAACCGCGAAGAAACTTGAGCGAAGTTTTGTGATGTTCTCACATTCGTTACTATTATTTTTCAAGGGCAAAAATCAAAGTAAACACTTGAAACTCTCCGAAATGAGCTTTTCGTACCTACAATATATTATTCCTATAAATTTACCTTATGTCCTCAATATTTCAGACGTTTTTGCCGTTCTTCTGACCTCTTTTAATAAATTGTTATATCATAGTCGGTGGATATAGGAAGTCTTATAGAAGCATCGTTTTTGTACGGAACGAACGCATGAAAGATAAATACAGAGATAAATTATACGACGTTTACATATAGTTTTCAAGTTCTCTACATGTAAAGTTTTGCAAACTAAGCTGTGGAATCTTGGATAAAGCTTTTGCGGTGATTTCTTGATACAGAAGTCAAGTACGAAATGCACCTGCTCGGAGTTGTACACTTTTTTCTCTAATCTGTGGAGTTTTACTATTTTGTCAACTCTCATTCGACTCTGAAATTGTATCGATGTTCTCTTTTATTTACAATATTGATGCATGGCCTACTGTTATAGTATGTACTTACTATATTTTTGTATGCACTATTATATCTTGGGTGTCGGCAGATTTCAAAACAAAATGCATTTTATTTTTATCATGCGTTAAAAAATTAATATATCACCAGTGAAACATTTTAGGACTTTTCTTGGCCTGATGTATGTGTTCACGTCATCAGAATATTAATTTGCTTAAAACAGGTTAATAGAATGTTTACGATTAAACCAGATGTTTGTTGTACGATTCATGTCACGCAAAGGCAGGACAGTAGAGCAAGGCACGGGAAGATGAGAGATCAACGCAGTGGTCGTCCAATCAACGTAGTTGTTATATTTAGTACACAAGTGTGCTATGTCGACCATTACATTCGTGGTGGTATTATGCCGGCGACCGCAGGCGAGCGCGATAAGGGAATAGAGTGTTAACCATGTTTGGCCCTGTGTTTCTCACGCAACGTTTATCATAACGCTTACGTAAAAAAAAAAAGATTGGTATCTGGTATATGATGATGGTCATTATGTTTTTGCATACTTAGGTTTACATAGGTTTTGCAACTTATTTATTGAACGAAATGTGTACTCTTAATAGCTACATGGGTATCTAAAGACTTTGTTGATATAATGATATTACATAAACTGTGTTAACCGGTTACATTTTAGGAATGTTATGTCTATACCCACGTCTATAACATGTAGTGGACAACAACTTAACTGAATCGGGATATCATAAAACCCAAGTTAGTGCGGTAATGTAATGTAAAAAACATGCGTGTTTATTGAATATCTTGGATTATGAGCCCAAAAGAGATGTGATAAGACCTAATAATACAAACAATTGTGATGAAATGAAACTTAGAACCCAGATAATATTATAATACCTACCTAGAGGTACTTGCTTCAAACTTTATCGGAGCGAATTTTTGAGCTGAATCGTACCCAGCATTTCAATCAATAAAAGAGAATAAAAAAATTAAAGCAAAAAAATGTTACTAATGTGGCCTCGGCGGCACAGCGGCGTGATGGATCGCGCTCCCCGCGGTCGGAATGTCACTCAGTGTCATCGAACGATCCCGAGATTTATTCCTATTACCAGCAGCATTATTGCTTTGACGTAGGTTTCTGTTGAGCAAATGTCCTATTTTATGCGTAAATGGCTTAGGTTTTGTTTGTAATAGTAAAACGAGTTATCTTTTTTCAGAGGTTGGTTTTGATAAATTTCGTATACTTTTATGTACCTTAATATAATTATAAATATAATTTCTACTACTATCTACTTTTTGTGTAGGCCAGTGGTCAGCCTTAGTGTCAGAATCTTTAGGCTGCTCGAAAGCTTCTGAACTTATCAACACCACACAAACTTTCCAATGATTTGATTTTCATGATGATTTCGGAATAATTTAGAGTTCAGCACTTTAAATCAAAGTCCAGATAATAAAATAATTTAGTCTGTACCTAAAAACAAAAGTAATTTAGGATTTCAAGCAGTAACCCAGTGATCAAAATGTTAAAAAGTTTCAACCGCAATGTCTTAGGAGCTGTTTAAAAGAGTCATTGAAAGGTCTTTGCGAACTTAACAATCAAACTTTTTAACTCCGCAGACATAGTACCTTTTTCATTGAATGAAAAACGTAACTCACCCTAACTTAATAACGCGCGATCACTCCCCCAAAGAATAAACGCAAAACTGGATTATGGGGTGTTTAAAGGCAGGCGGTTGGATTAGCTATAAGTCAGTCGTGCAGCGTAAGAAACAATGGCTAAATTCCAAAGTGTCGTAAGTTGTACAGAACAGAGGTCAATCTGTGCCACCCACCGAGTAAGGATGATTAATAGTCCGCGGGGAGTCCGCAACGAGAAAATAACTATTTCTCATCTTTTCAAAAGGCTGTCCCCGGGAAACTGCCACAGGCAGCCGTGTTCATCTAAGTGCTTACACATCGATCCGTCTTGAATGCTGATTCTATTAGTCAGATATCTTGAAGTGGAGTTTTTTGCCTTACTTCGATTTTTCACGTGTGGCCTTAGGTACTCATCACAATTTTTGTCATTAAATACTATCTTGTAGAGTTTCAGGATAAAAAAATGATGAATAGGTTGAGAGTATAGTTAAAAATCGCTTCAAATAATTGCTTTATTTTTTTACATGATGTATGTAGTACTTAAGCTATACACTCATTGTGTTAGATTTTCTGAAATGTTAATACTAAAATACTCAATTACTTTTATTAAGACTTAAATGCCTGCTCATTTGAGATAATTTTGCTATACATTCGGCTATTGTTACAAAGACTCATAATAACACAAGGAAAAATCTAAAAACCATTTCCATTAAAGTTGGTAAGTCGATATCGGGAGTCTTCGGATGAATTGAATTTTCCCCACTTCAAACGCTTTTCATCTATCCGACACCTTTAAATTATTAAGATATTTCTATGAAGAGAAGTCCTTCGATAGGTTTTTGATAAAAGTGATTTGTTCTTTGTTTTCAAATTTTGGGTGTCTTTCAGAATACTAAGCACACAGCTCTATATGGACATAAGGATTATTCATAGATCCAAAATACGACGATAAAAAGCTTTTTTTTTATAGGTAGTATTATAGATAGTCGAATCAAAAATTATGTTAGAAAAGAAGAAAGACGCTGCAAAATACTTAATAAAAAGTAAGCTATAGGTGTTATGTAAAAGGCTTTGTCCTGACTGGGTGACAGACAACGTACATCTTACAGCTCAAATGGCTGAACCACAGAGCAAAAAAAACGCTTTCTTCTAAGTACGAAGCGTAATATTGGCACGCTTGCTTGCAGGCTGAATCCACGTGTCCACTACTTACTCTATGATCTTGTACCCAAATTAACAGTGTATTCTTGCAAATAAATAAATGATTGATTGATTGATTGACTGATTTGTTTCATAGTTCTGTGGGCTGGACGCAGAAACTTGATGGTTTGGAGGGCTTTCTGTTATGACGTAGGCGCGTGCTAACTCCATCGTCGACCGTGGCCAATAGCAGGAATGGAGTTTTGGCGGGAACGCGGAAGAGTTCACGTCGTTGCATTGTATTATTTTTCAAAACTTTTGCTTTTTCCAGTGTTAATGTTTAAAATAGGTGGCGTTTTACGCATTAAGTACTGAATTACTAGCATAAGTGAGGGCAAGTGATATAATGCGGTGAAACGTGACTTTTCGTGTTGCTTCCAAAACTCCATATAAGCTTCTAGTAAAGTTGCCACCACTTTGCTGGAGCATGATTTAGACTGGACTATGACTATGACTAGGACATGACTTTGCGTGAAATATTTTATAACACGATGAAAATATAATACTTGACACTGGCTAAATACACTATATGTGGAGCCAAAATATAAAAAAAAAAATAGCAGGAATGTCACTGGGGTACAAATCGTTTATCTGACTAGCCTAAATACAGTAGTTAAATTAGTATAGTTATTAAACGATAATAAATGGAGTAAAATAAAAATTGATTTGAGAAGTATTTCAATACGCAATTTATGAGCAAATATTTTATAATGTACAGCACAAACAAATGAAATTGATCATCAAATTTACAATACGAGCTCGGCACGTTCCTGCAAGTTTTATATAAACTTAGATGTTCAGAAAAGCACTCTGCTTCATTCATATTTATAACTTTGTGATTATTTTGAAAGAAACAGTTATTCGAGAATGTTTTTGTTTGATACTCGTTGTACAAAAGTGGTAAAAGGGAAAAGTTATGCCTGTTGAAGCATTATGGGGTTTGATTAATTTATTCAACCTCTAAATTATATCCTACGTTTGGGAATTTTTGATAGTAAGTTGGTAATAATTATACAATTAGCTTTTATAGCGTTCAACAATATTTTATTAATCATGAAATGGAATTTTATAGCATAAGATCTACAAAATATAATAAATTCAAATACCACTGGTTGCATTAATTTTTGGGAACCTATAATGTCTTTAATGTTTTTTTTTGTTTATTTTGTTGTAGGTCTCACCCCACCGTAAGTTGCGGGGGGCCGATGGATGCAGGAGGCGAGCAGCCGCTCAACGCACCCTGGGAGGCAGGAAGGCTTTTGTAAAAAAACCAGGGGAAAAACGCAGTGGACGTCTTCAGGCTAATAAGAATGATGATGATGATAATGTCTTTGTTTATTTATGATGGTATAGCTATTTTACAAATGCTACTTTCTTATGAAACGTAACATTTTGTTATAGGACTCTATTATAAGTTGTCTAGGATCCTTATATTATGTAAAATTCAGTCGAACAATTAGGAAATCTGGGATTGGTACACCAAATATTATCACAAATATATCAAACAGATTTCTAAATCAATGATCCCTAACATTTTCTTGGTAAATTACAAACCACCACCCACGCCACCACAGCGTAGTTACCGTGCTGCAAGCAAAGTAATTTGCAAAGAGGATCAATACACGCTGGAACTGAATACCTGAACGCTTTATCGATAATTAAAAATGCTTTCACAGCGAGATCTGTAACCGATGGCTTCACTAATTGAAATATATTGGATTCTTGCATTCAATAGATAGATTCTGAGTTCTAATTCTACTGCATTTCTTTGAAATAATTAATCTGTTTATCAACATAATATAGTTATATCCTTACAATTTGCCAGGCGTATACGCAAATTAAAACTCAAACAAACCGACTGATTGAGTGTCGACGAGTCCAGTCCAATTAAATCATAAGTTACGATGCAAATAACAACCACTTTCAAAATCTTCAGTCAAAACATTTTCAAAAATACAAAATTAAACAAGAATATTTTTTTTATTGATGAATAGGCTTGCGCTTGACCACTATGTGAATATGCGGTCTAAGATGTAACGCGCGGTGGTGTCTAATGTAATTCCGCTAAAACAAAACTATAATAAACGGAATTACACTAGATATTCTTGTTTCATTTTGTATTCAAGATGAACTTCCGCGAGGTAACATCAATTATTTTAAAACATTTTCACGCAAATTAAACTGGAGACAGTTCTGCATAATTGAAACAGCAAATCGGAATCTAATTCATGTTTAATCTCGTCATCTGGTGTATCTTATTGAAGTTGTCTCGTCTATGCAGACTCAGCTGTGCGAACAGCTGCCTCGGTGAGGCTTGTTTGGCTTGTAATAGCAGCATACATCAGTACCTATTATTCAATTTCAATTTAATACATTACTTCTCCGAAATACATTAAGCTAAGTATACAAGTTATAACATATTTACAATTATTCATAGTATGACGAGGGTTTTTTACTCTTTTCACACACATTGGAGTTGAATTTTAAAAAATCCATACTTGTCAATATTAATAGAAGATCCCGGTTGACTCTTGTCTTGGAAACTCCCAGATTATATTTAGGTATTAGTAATTTAGTGTATCAGTATTTCAAAGAAAATCATCATCATCATCATCATCATCATCATTAACAGCCTGAAGACGTCCACTACTGAACATAGGCCTCCCCCCGGGAGCGCCACTCAGAGCGGCTGCTCGCCTCCTGCATCCATCGGCTCCCCGCGGCTTTCACCAGGTCGTCGGTCCACCTAGTGGGGGGCCGGCTTACGCTGCGTCTTCCAGTTCGAGAAAATACAGACATCTAACTTATGTATTCGATTACGTAACTCAAGGATAAATATCCCCCTGGCTGAAGTTCGGAATGACATCCACTTAATTAAAGTTAATCTGAAATTGTGTCGGGGCGACTACACGATTCCATTAACAAGGTACACTAGAGTTTAGTATCACAAACTACAGTAGAGAAACTCGCTAAAACCGAATGTTTGGACGAGCAGTGAATTTGCGTTCATTGTAAACGAAAGTTGACCACAACATTTGGCACTTTGTTATAGTAGGGAAGTATTTATGATTTGTATAGCAGTATCGTCTGCTCAGCGTAATCTACAGATTAGTTTAAGTAAGTTGGTTGTAAAGGTGAAGCAAACAATTCTCACATGAGACCACTTGTCATCGTAGCTGAAGTAAAGCATATCCCGGCTTCAGGGATGGATGGATGCGGGTTCAATCCCCGCTCGTGATTCTAGTTTTTCCTTTACAAATTAATCAGTAGGAAAGTAGCCCAACGTAAAGAGATTTAATACTGAGTGAAAGAAAAACCGATGGTTGGCACTAAACTATTTTAATCCCAGTAATTATTGTTCATAGGTACCTAATTATGAGTGCATACATATTTAGGTACAGGTTTTTGGTATCTATAATGTGTAGGATTATTTTTCATCGCGTTAGTTGCGATGTTAGCACCTACAAAATAGAATAAAACACATAGTACCTTTTATAATAGTCCGTAAATTCTCTCGCTGTTAGAGTACATGCAGAGATTGATTTTACAGACTATTATAATATTGGTAGGTACAAAAATAATATTAACTGATCGTCTATTTAAAACGAATTCTCCTTTAATTAGAAGGTTCTTACTGTTATAGGTAGCTACCTAATAGTCATCAGTACCTATACTGTTGTACAGAAAACGCAACTAGGTCGCGTATTGAAGTCAAACTGTTTATAACGACCTAGGGCAGTTAAAATTTAAACGACAGTCTTCAGTGTGTTACTTTGAAAGTTCCTTCTAGCACATAACTATTATAACCAGAATAGTAGGTTTTATAATAATTATTATTTGTGCCATCACTACATCCCCCGTCTCTGATTCCCCCGTTACCCTTCTCTCTCTGTAGGCATTTGTTATTTGATATATCTTACAAAATAGTCTTTTTAATAGAAGCTATACAAATTGAAAGAAACGTGGATATTACATCGGAGCAAAAACATTAGGTAGGTATATAGGTAGATACCTTGAAACGGTTTGTTCGTCCTTAAATCAGACGTCAGATTCACGCGACGAGGGTAGCGATGAAATCTTAAATGATAATAAGGCTGTTATTCACCAGGTGAGGCTTGGAGTTATTTTTTTATACATGGCTCTACTAATAAATAATGTTTTCATTTATGATTATTCTTAAAACACGGAAGCGTTGAAAAATAATAGCAGGCGATTCAGGGTTGGCCAAAATTGGCTAGTTTTACTACATTATAAAGGTAGTCAAAATAGTGCAAGTCGATATTGCAGTTGGAGTCAGATATTTGATTAACGTTTTCTCGGAAGTTGTTAATTATAAATACATAAATAACCTAAGCACACTATACACACACGATTACATATTTGTATAATTTATTTTTATTAATTGTTTATCTGTTAAAAATGTATATTAGAAGAATAATATTAACACCACTAAAGTTATAAGACAATTATATATAATGAATTAATTGAAGTTGACTACGAAAATTAAATAAATAGCAATGCACAGATTAAAAGAAAAACAATAGGTATAAATGTTATAGACTACCATAGAATAATGTATGTACCATAGAATTGACTAATGTATAATAATATTGTTTTTGGTCTGACTCACACATACTTACTTGCAAACGCCCTTCCAGGGCTCATGTCAACCTACCAACTTAATTATTTAAGATCTTGTGTATTATATAATACTTGTTATTGTATATTACCTATTTTAATGATGTACATGAATGCAGTAATAATAAATAAATAACTAAATAATTTTCGAAAAATGAGGTCATGAATGAAACTATTCAGCACTTGCTTTCATAAAAAAACGAATCTCAAACAAGTCAACCACTAAAATCAATGCAAATGCGAAGCTAATAGGTACTTAAAAAATTACAGAGCTCTCTCGTTGAAACCAAGCTAACAACAGTCCTTTCGTTACTCGGCTAAAAAACATTTCTCGGTATTAATTAAAAGGTAAAGAAGAGTTTAATCAAAGGCTTACCGATAAATACCTTCTAATTAATTTCATTTCCGTGCACAAATTATAAAATTTTCTTTAATCCGGCGCAAACTTTTGTTTTTACTTCAGGAGAGATAAATTCGGTTTTGGCTTTTGAAAAAGTTTATAAAGGCTTACAAATCGCACCACAAACGTGATTAGGAAAATAAACTAATTGCTTTTAATAAAATAGCCATCCTGGACTTTCTATTCAAATTTTTAGCCACATGTGTTTTACATGCTTTTCGCAAAGCAATTTTTTTTCATTATTATTGGCTTTTTTGAAATCATGGAAAATGCGAACGTTTTCCTGGTACCGAGTTACGCAATCATAAAAAATCGCTTTGCTTAAGTTCATGTGACCACACACACTCACTCACCCCTGCACACATATATGAGTATGACATGTGATACTTTTGTATGTATTTTTTATGTATTTATGCAACCATGCCGTACCAACGCGTTGTATAATTAGAATTCCTTTTGCTGTAGAGGAGATACGACACTTGTGATGATAAATTTACTACGCCACTACGTATTTTACAAGCATTAATGAAATGTATAAATAATGGCAAATTATTTTGAAAAAGATGAGTGGAATATGATATTGTACTACATTTCCTCAATATGGTGATACCGACGAAACCCTCTATTAAAAACACCTATTAAAACGTTCAACGACATGCGACACCATTTCACAAGCCTTTGACTTGCCCTAATGACTTTTTCAACCAAATCTAACAGTTGAAGTACGTCTATAAAAGCCAAATTCATGAAATAAAATAGAAGTTTTATAAGAGACCCGTCACAGTCTTCACACCGACCTCACCTCCGTCGGAGTGACATTACCGTCGGCAACTTTAATTTATTTCCTCGATAAAACCACTCAGCTTTTTAATAAACACGCATGAATTACTTTCGTCGGCGAGGTCCTGAATAAATAAATGAGGGCCGTCCCACACCGTTCCTTCATTCCCTTTGTGCTCTCATACTTCCTGGCATGCGTAATGGGATACCCTACCGAAATGGCGGTAAAGGAATCTTTTGTGCTTAATAAAAATCAGAACAATGAGAACAGGTTGAAGACCTGTGTTGCCTAGGCTGGTTAGTTCACATCTTCTCAGTCAAAGCACAATGCGTTGTTTATAAGTTTCTATTTCAACCCAGACAGTGAAAAATGATGGGAGCCAACTGAGCATTAAATAAAATTTTACGCCTAGTTTACGATGCACGGTAAAGATAATTTTTATCTCGGATAATAAAGAGGCTGCGTCAGTGGCAAGAGAGCATTAATTTTTGGCACTATTATCCTATCTTTACTCCATTTATTAGTTAGATTGTGTTAATCTTTGAATTTTTAGCAGTTTATTTGAGTTATTCCACGTGAAATATCTGTGATCTTTTTGTTAAAATGATTCTTACTTATAATTATCTAAACTCTCATTATTTATTGCGAATAAGCTAATTTTAGAACTTATATACGCTGTAGGTACCTATATACATATTTGTTCATTTGTATCGGAGAAATTGTAGTACAGTGTGCAATAATAGGTAGTGTGTGATTTGTTTAATATCGGTGTTCGTACAAAAAATGGCGCTCGTTTCACGAAGTTTTTATTATTTTTCGCGAGTGCCTACGTTTTGATGAAACAATTTATTTTTTCCACAATAATAATCATTATCATCATCAACAGCCTGAAGACGTCTATTGCTGAACATTATAGGCCTCCCCCAAAGAGCGCCACTTTAAGTGGCTGCTCGCCTCCTGCATCCATCGGCTCCCCGCGGTTTCCACCAGATCGTCGGTCCACCTAGTCTGCCTACGTTGCGCCTTCCGGTAACACAATAAAAATAAATTACTCAAATACCCTATTGTTTTCTGGTACGTATTCTCTGGATTTAAAAGACCACTAGAAACGGATTACAGTTTAGATATTTGCATTAGTTTGCGTTAGTTACCCTATGCTGGCTTGTATTTAAATTTCTATACACTGGGCCTACCACAACCTCTTATAGCATTATTACTTCAATCATAGATTTACAAATGACATACAAGTAAGAATACTATAATGTTGCAGAGGCAGAGCAGTTTTGATGACGTCACGTTAAATCCTTCACTCAAATGCATCATGTTGACACTGACCTGCGACAGTGATATCGCTATATAAAAATGTAGACGTCTCGTTCTCACGCAGGAATACTTTATAAGTTCATGGTACGAATTCGAACAATATTATTGTAACCTTGAAACATTACTATTATGAACCATGATGGTTTTGTATTAGTTTGTGGTAAGGCGCCTGGTATGTAAAGTGCGACTAGCTCTGGCAGCGCGTGTTTGTCAATGTGCCGTGTCTGTGAAATATTACCTGTGGCGGTGCCAAAACTGCGAGTGTGTACCTTTTAAAAGTTAAACGTCACTTGCGACCTCACGTGCCAGGCCTGCGTGTATGCGATATTTGTGTAAACATAGGGTGCAGTGTTTTTTGTTAAAAAGTGAAAAATGGTTGTAGTTATAAATATTTTACGTTCGAAATATGAACGAGGTGGTTCCTTTAATATTTTTAAAGGTGTTTTATTTTATGGAAAAATATTAGCCATAATGTTAGATCGCACACGTATTTGTAATGGTTATTAGAGAGGTGTACTACTTACAATTGAAGTTTTTGTGAAAAACGCACTTTGAAAAAAATATACTATAGGTAGATACGGAAAGTTACATAAGTACTACATCTAGTTTATCAACAAATAAGTTTTAATTTAGTTTATTTTTTATTATTATAGTAGTTAGCTTGAGTAATAAAGGCATATTCATTAACAGCCAGAAGACGTCCACTGCGTCCCCCAGGGAGCGCCACTTAGAGCGGCTGCTCGCCTCCTGCATCCATAGGCTCCCCGTGGCTTTCACCAGGTCGTCGGTCCACCTAGTGAGAGGCTGGCCTACGCTGCGTCTTCCAGTTTGTGGTTGCCACTCGAGAACCTTTCTTCCCCATCGGATGTCAGTTCTACGAGCGATGTGGCCTGCCCATTGCCATTTCAACTTGCTAATCCTAAGAGCTAAATCGGTCACTTTAGTTCTCCTGCGGATCTCCTCATTTCGGATCTTATCTCGCAGGGAAACACCGAGCATTGCTCTCTCCATAGCTCGTTGCGCGACTTTGAGCTTAGTAATGAAGCCAACAGTTAGAGACCACGTCTCAGTTCCATAAGTCATCACTGGCAACACACATTGATTGAAAACTTTTGTTTTCAGGCTTTGTGGTATTTTGGACGAAAAGATAGGTCGAAGCTTCCCGAACGCTGCCCAGCCGAGTTGGATTCTTCGGGTGACCTTTTTGTCGAAGTTGGACCTACCCTCGCGACTCCGCCATTATGACTATATCATCGGCAAAACGAAGGTTAGTGATATACTCGCCATTTATGTTGATGCCAAATCTTTTCCTCCAATCCTCCAATGCATATTTGCAATAAAAGCATATTGCCCGTAAAAAAAACACAATAAAAACAAAAGAAGTCCATATTGTTACCTTACATGGAAAAATACGCCTTTCACAATTTTATAAAAGGTTATCGGAAATTCATGACAAAATACTCTCTGAATCATTTTAAAAATTAACACTTAGATGTAACACATATTATTATGTATTATCTACTTTGTAGTCCCATATTTAAAGCAAACGGCGACTATAAATACCTTTATACTTATATATTCTTTCTTCTACAAATATTCAGTACACAATAAACGAACAGGAGTAATAATACGTCTTGACGCATCGGCTGCTCAACCAGAATTGACTGCTTTCTTTTTTGGACCTTGTCCCTCCAAAACTTTCCCCCTAAAACTCAATATTATTAATCCGAAACTACCAAAGCAGCCATTATGATTGGCTGGTGGTTAAACGGACGCCTTTTCCGCCAGTGTGGCCAACCAAAATTGAATTTTTAAACAGTCTACCAACCTCTTAATAAATTATGAAATTCACGACACTTATGACAGGGAAGTTTGGTGACTAGTTCAAAGTTATAAATCTTGCATGCCTAGCTACAGCAGGTCTAGGGCATTCAACTACACAAATGATAAACTGACATCATGAATCATTTCACGGCATTGGAACAATCTTGAGAGATCGAGTGGCATCCGTTTGTACCGGGCAGTTCCGTTCTATTCTACTACTATTTGGCCTACCAATAGAACAAGCAGGAAAAAAATCCCATCTGCTCTACTAACAGGTTAACTTTGCAACTTTGGCTTGGTTCATAAGTTCAAATGCTTCAGTACAAGCGTGTGGTTCCGGCTTGCGAAGAGGGCTAACCCATCTCTTCTAGCGGGCGCCGTTAGAGCTAAGGAAGTATCTAAGGCATGAGTAGCATTTTCTTAGGTACATTAATATCTTCTGCGATCACCAAGCTGCGTGTCAAGCGTGGTGTTTATGGTATAGCCTCCCGTATGATAAGTGTCCAAAGTAGCGTTTTATGAGAGAGAACCGTAGAGAAGAGTTTTGGCGGGAACGCGGAAATGTTCACGACGTTGCATTGTATTATTTCTCAAAACTTGTGCTATTTCCAGTATTAATGTTTAAAATTGGTGGCGTTTTACGCATTACGTGCTGAATTACGAGCATGAGTGTGGGCAAGTGATATAATGTGGTGTAACGTGAGTTTTCGTGTTGCTTCCGAAATTCCATAGGAGCTTCTAGTAAACTTACCACCACTTTACTGGAGCATGACTTAGACTGGACTACGAATACCTGACTTAGACTGGACTATGACAATGACTAACAGTTGACTTTACGTGATATATTCTTTAACGATGAAAAATAACAATACTTGACACTGGCTAAATACACTATGTGTGGAGCCAAAATATAAAAAAAAATCGTAGAGGTTTTTCGGCTATGACAATGCGCTTCAGCACAAATTGTAGCAGGTACAACAAATGACTGGGTTCAAACCTTTTTATTCTGTGTAAATGAAACATGAAAATGGACTGAAAACTTGGGAAAGTTGGAAAAGCATAGAGAAGCAATAAATAATTCAATAACGCCCAACGATCACGTACATAGATTCTTTTTTATAAATGGTACTGTAGGTATTATATTAGCTGGGTATATGGCAATATATAAACATCCCTCTCTTCTTAGAATCCGCTTGAAACTGTCTAGCCATATCAGCAAGGGTCTATTATAATAATTACTTATTTGCGTGGAACTGGAACTATAACTTTAGTATAAGTACTACTTCTACTAGGTATACTAATTTCTTTTGAAAAACGTAAGGCAATTATAATTATGAACGCATGCAAATCATTCAATTTAAGTATTACATCACTGACAGTAAAATAACATTCGCAATTCAGTATCGTTTCTGCGGTGAAATAAATTACCAAAATAAGAGTTCATTTTATGTATTGAAATTCCCACTGTGCATCACAATTGGTAGATAATGCATCAATATAAAATAATGGACTGCGTAAAATCAACAACGTTTTGCTATTTTATAGGTTCACGCTAATACTGTTAAGGCGAAAGTTTTGTTTTTGTGATCTATGTAATCCCTGTTTTACGAAGAGAGTTATGTATCCACATTTAGTACAATAATCCTTATGGAACTTTGAAATTTATTATGTTTCATAGGTTAAATTAACCCATAACGTAACAAATAATCATAATAGCTCAAGGACATGTGAGTGATGTTATTTTTCAGTGACGGGCCTGATAGCTTAGTTGGTAGTAGCCCTACCTTGTGAACTGGGAGCTGTGGGTTCGATTCCTACCCAGGAACACACGTTTGTGTGATGAACATAGATCTTTGTTATGTGTGTGGGTGTTACATTGTATTTTATGTATGTATTTACAAATAAAAAAGTATTCTATCAGTTATTTGGTTCCCATAGTATAAGCTTTGTTTAGTTTGGGGCCAGATGGCGCTGTGTGAAATGTCCACACATATTTATTTATTTACCTATTTGAAGGTAATGGGTTTGTTTAATTCGGTCAATTTGTTCCGCCCCTCTCCCCTTCAGGAACAATAATTATACTACATAATATGGGTGCATGTGAAAGAAGAAGTTAAAATATAGGTACCTACACATTTGCCTTTTTCATTATAAAGCTTAGAAATCCGCCTCAAGCGAGTGCTATAACAACTCCATTTGTTAAACTTAACCTTTCGTAATCCATTAACTCGCTGCTTTTAAGTACAATAAACATGCCCCTATTGTAAAAAACTTTGCACCCTTTAAATTGTTTAAGAATAAAATTCTGTTTGTGAGCGTCAATGCTAACGACTTGCGCAAATTCATTTAACACCTGTATACAGCATACAGCTTAATTGTAAGGGTAAGTTAGTAAGTGCTTAGTGTTTTCAACCTATGGGTGTTTCACTCATAGTTAAATTCCTGTTACGCAGTGTGCCGACCGACACTATATGATATTACACTCAAATTTTATTAGTGGTATTGTACAAACTTTTATCTACTGAAATACTTATTTCACGCCAAAATAACTAAAAGATTACAGAAATACATGTACTTTTTATAAAAAGATGACACTATTGTTCACGGCACTAGCTAATATAAAAAAATTGAGGTTGCCTTAAAATAAGTAGGTATTGTAATTTGTAATAATTTGAAAGGTTAGATAGATTTCATTCTGACTAGTTCCGTTACGTGGGATTTGATGGTTTGAGATTATTGAGACATCCTATTAATTTCATTATAAAGTTTTCAGAGATATGTATACTATTGTATACCTACCTAAAAGTTAACTACCAACTAAACTTATTCTCTTGAAATAGCATAACGACCATGAATATTTATCGAAAACATACATCGATTTGTCGTCTTTTCGTCCAAATAAATATAATGTTCCGATAAAGTGTAAATATATCACACACCTCAGTAACTTTGGAGGCTGCGATAAAAATCAGCGGCCTGAATACGTTTGCACGCACCAGTAATATTTACATAAGCGACGCGAATCTTTCGAGAAACTCACTGGCTTTATTTATGTGTTCATACTTTGAGTAACGATGTGTTGAAACTTTGTTCAGACGTATGTTAACGCTGTAATATTATAGAGGTAGGTAGGCCTGTGTATTAATAAATAATCATCTATAAGTATCTTACTTTACTTACGTTAAGTAAGTAAAGCCTAAAGTAGTCGTAACACACGCCTATTTCAAGCTCAATAGAAAGAAACAAAATACTATTCCTCCACTATAATATGTTATATACATGTCGATTGGTAAGGAAGTTGGACCCACATAATGCGTTTTCATCATCATCATCATCGTTAAAATAAAATCACTAAATTATTATTAATTAATATTTGCCAATTTGATACCTTGTATTAATTGTATTTTAAGACCAATTTTCTTTTATTATTGAGTACTTTCTTTACATTAGCAAATTATTAAAAAGGGCAAAGAAGTTATGATGGAGCTGTTTAAAAGAGTCATTGAAAGGTCTTTGCGAACTTAACAATCAAACTTTTTAACTCCGCAGACATAGTACCTTTTTCATTGAATGAAAAACGTAACTCACCCTAACTTAATAACGCGCGATCACTCCCCCAAAGAATAAACGCAAAACTGGATTATGGGGTGTTTAAAGGCAGGCGGTTGGATTAGCTATAAGTCAGTCGTGCAGCGTAAGAAACAATGGCTAAATTCCAAAGTGTCGTAAGTTGTACAGAACAGAGGTCAATCTGTGCCACCCACCGAGTAAGGATGATTAATAGTCCGCGGGGAGTCCGCAACGAGAAAATAACTATTTCTCATCTTTTCAAAAGGCTGTCCCCGGGAAACTGCCACAGGCAGCCGTGTTCATCTAAGTGCTTACACATCGATCCGTCTTGAATGCTGATTCTATTAGTCAGATATCTTGAAGTGGAGTTTTTTGCCTTACTTCGATTTTTCACGTGTGGCCTTAGGTACTCATCACAATTTTTGTCATTAAATACTATCTTGTAGAGTTTCAGGATAAAAAAATGATGAATAGGTTGAGAGTATAGTTAAAAATCGCTTCAAATAATTGCTTTATTTTTTTACATGATGTATGTAGTACTTAAGCTATACACTCATTGTGTTAGATTTTCTGAAATGTTAATACTAAAATACTCAATTACTTTTATTAAGACTTAAATGCCTGCTCATTTGAGATAATTTTGCTATACATTCGGCTATTGTTACAAAGACTCATAATAACACAAGGAAAAATCTAAAAACCATTTCCATTAAAGTTGGTAAGTCGATATCGGGAGTCTTCGGATGAATTGAATTTTCCCCACTTCAAACGCTTTTCATCTATCCGACACCTTTAAATTATTAAGATATTTCTATGAAGAGAAGTCCTTCGATAGGTTTTTGATAAAAGTGATTTGTTCTTTGTTTTCAAATTTTGGGTGTCTTTCAGAATACTAAGCACACAGCTCTATATGGACATAAGGATTATTCATAGATCCAAAATACGACGATAAAAAGCTTTTTTTTTATAGGTAGTATTATAGATAGTCGAATCAAAAATTATGTTAGAAAAGAAGAAAGACGCTGCAAAATACTTAATAAAAAGTAAGCTATAGGTGTTATGTAAAAGGCTTTGTCCTGACTGGGTGACAGACAACGTACATCTTACAGCTCAAATGGCTGGACCACAGAGCAAAAAAAACGCTTTCTTCTAAGTACGAAGCGTAATATTGGCACGCTTGCTTGCAGGCTGAATCCACGTGTCCACTACTTACTCTATGATCTTGTACCCAAATTAACAGTGTATTCTTGCAAATAAATAAATGATTGATTGATTGATTGACTGATTTGTTTCATAGTTCTGTGGGCTGGACGCAGAAACTTGATGGTTTGGAGGGCTTTCTGTTATGACGTAGGCGCGTGCTAACTCCATCGTCGACCGTGGCCAATAGCAGGAATGGAGTTTTGGCGGGAACGCGGAAGAGTTCACGTCGTTGCATTGTATTATTTTTCAAAACTTTTGCTTTTTCCAGTGTTAATGTTTAAAATAGGTGGCGTTTTACGCATTAAGTACTGAATTACTAGCATAAGTGAGGGCAAGTGATATAATGCGGTGAAACGTGACTTTTCGTGTTGCTTCCAAAACTCCATATAAGCTTCTAGTAAAGTTGCCACCACTTTGCTGGAGCATGATTTAGACTGGACTATGACTATGACTAGGACATGACTTTGCGTGAAATATTTTATAACACGATGAAAATATAATACTTGACACTGGCTAAATACACTATATGTGGAGCCAAAATATAAAAAAAAAAATAGCAGGAATGTCACTGGGGTACAAATCGTTTATCTGACTAGCCTAAATACAGTAGTTAAATTAGTATAGTTATTAAACGATAATAAATGGAGTAAAATAAAAATTGATTTGAGAAGTATTTCAATACGCAATTTATGAGCAAATATTTTATAATGTACAGCACAAACAAATGAAATTGATCATCAAATTTACAATACGAGCTCGGCACGTTCCTGCAAGTTTTATATAAACTTAGATGTTCAGAAAAGCACTCTGCTTCATTCATATTTATAACTTTGTGATTATTTTGAAAGAAACAGTTATTCGAGAATGTTTTTGTTTGATACTCGTTGTACAAAAGTGGTAAAAGGGAAAAGTTATGCCTGTTGAAGCATTATGGGGTTTGATTAATTTATTCAACCTCTAAATTATATCCTACGTTTGGGAATTTTTGATAGTAAGTTGGTAATAATTATACAATTAGCTTTTATAGCGTTCAACAATATTTTATTAATCATGAAATGGAATTTTATAGCATAAGATCTACAAAATATAATAAATTCAAATACCACTGGTTGCATTAATTTTTGGGAACCTATAATGTCTTTAATGTTTTTTTTTTGTTTATTTTGTTGTAGGTCTCACCCCACCGTAAGTTGCGGGGGGCCGATGGATGCAGGAGGCGAGCAGCCGCTCAACGCACCCTGGGAGGCAGGAAGGCTTTTGTAAAAAAACCAGGGGAAAAACGCAGTGGACGTCTTCAGGCTAATAAGAATGATGATGATGATAATGTCTTTGTTTATTTATGATGGTATAGCTATTTTACAAATGCTACTTTCTTATGAAACGTAACATTTTGTTATAGGACTCTATTATAAGTTGTCTAGGATCCTTATATTATGTAAAATTCAGTCGAACAATTAGGAAATCTGGGATTGGTACACCAAATATTATCACAAATATATCAAACAGATTTCTAAATCAATGATCCCTAACATTTTCTCGGTAAATTACAAACCACCACCCACGCCACCACAGCGTAGTTACCGTGCTGCAAGCAAAGTAATTTGCAAAGAGGATCAATACACGCTGGAACTGAATACCTGAACGCTTTATCGATAATTAAAAATGCTTTCACAGCGAGATCTGTAACCGATGGCTTCACTAATTGAAATATATTGGATTCTTGCATTCAATAGATAGATTCTGAGTTCTAATTCTACTGCATTTCTTTGAAATAATTAATCTGTTTATCAACATAATATAGTTATATCCTTACAATTTGCCAGGCGTATACGCAAATTAAAACTCAAACAAACCGACTGATTGAGTGTCGACGAGTCCAGTCCAATTAAATCATAAGTTACGATGCAAATAACAACCACTTTCAAAATCTTCAGTCAAAACATTTTCAAAAATACAAAATTAAACAAGAATATTTTTTTTATTGATGAATAGGCTTGCGCTTGACCACTATGTGAATATGCGGTCTAAGATGTAACGCGCGGTGGTGTCTAATGTAATTCCGCTAAAACAAAACTATAATAAACGGAATTACACTAGATATTCTTGTTTCATTTTGTATTCAAGATGAACTTCCGCGAGGTAACATCAATTATTTTAAAACATTTTCACGCAAATTAAACTGGAGACAGTTCTGCATAATTGAAACAGCAAATCGGAATCTAATTCATGTTTAATCTCGTCATCTGGTGTATCTTATTGAAGTTGTCTCGTCTATGCAGACTCAGCTGTGCGAACAGCTGCCTCGGTGAGGCTTGTTTGGCTTGTAATAGCAGCATACATCAGTACCTATTATTCAATTTCAATTTAATACATTACTTCTCCGAAATACATTAAGCTAAGTATACAAGTTATAACATATTTACAATTATTCATAGTATGACGAGGGTTTTTTACTCTTTTCACACACATTGGAGTTGAATTTTAAAAAATCCATACTTGTCAATATTAATAGAAGATCCCGGTTGACTCTTGTCTTGGAAACTCCCAGATTATATTTAGGTATTAGTAATTTAGTGTATCAGTATTTCAAAGAAAATCATCATCATCATCATCATCATCATCATTAACAGCCTGAAGACGTCCACTACTGAACATAGGCCTCCCCCCGGGAGCGCCACTCAGAGCGGCTGCTCGCCTCCTGCATCCATCGGCTCCCCGCGGCTTTCACCAGGTCGTCGGTCCACCTAGTGGGGGGCCGGCTTACGCTGCGTCTTCCAGTTCGAGAAAATACAGACATCTAACTTATGTATTCGATTACGTAACTCAAGGATAAATATCCCCCTGGCTGAAGTTCGGAATGACATCCACTTAATTAAAGTTAATCTGAAATTGTGTCGGGGCGACTACACGATTCCATTAACAAGGTACACTAGAGTTTAGTATCACAAACTACAGTAGAGAAACTCGCTAAAACCGAATGTTTGGACGAGCAGTGAATTTGCGTTCATTGTAAACGAAAGTTGACCACAACATTTGGCACTTTGTTATAGTAGGGAAGTATTTATGATTTGTATAGCAGTATCGTCTGCTCAGCGTAATCTACAGATTAGTTTAAGTAAGTTGGTTGTAAAGGTGAAGCAAACAATTCTCACATGAGACCACTTGTCATCGTAGCTGAAGTAAAGCATATCCCGGCTTCAGGGATGGATGGATGCGGGTTCAATCCCCGCTCGTGATTCTAGTTTTTCCTTTACAAATTAATCAGTAGGAAAGTAGCCCAACGTAAAGAGATTTAATACTGAGTGAAAGAAAAACCGATGGTTGGCACTAAACTATTTTAATCCCAGTAATTATTGTTCATAGGTACCTAATTATGAGTGCATACATATTTAGGTACAGGTTTTTGGTATCTATAATGTGTAGGATTATTTTTCATCGCGTTAGTTGCGATGTTAGCACCTACAAAATAGAATAAAACACATAGTACCTTTTATAATAGTCCGTAAATTCTCTCGCTGTTAGAGTACATGCAGAGATTGATTTTACAGACTATTATAATATTGGTAGGTACAAAAATAATATTAACTGATCGTCTATTTAAAACGAATTCTCCTTTAATTAGAAGGTTCTTACTGTTATAGGTAGCTACCTAATAGTCATCAGTACCTATACTGTTGTACAGAAAACGCAACTAGGTCGCGTATTGAAGTCAAACTGTTTATAACGACCTAGGGCAGTTAAAATTTAAACGACAGTCTTCAGTGTGTTACTTTGAAAGTTCCTTCTAGCACATAACTATTATAACCAGAATAGTAGGTTTTATAATAATTATTATTTGTGCCATCACTACATCCCCCGTCTCTGATTCCCCCGTTACCCTTCTCTCTCTGTAGGCATTTGTTATTTGATATATCTTACAAAATAGTCTTTTTAATAGAAGCTATACAAATTGAAAGAAACGTGGATATTACATCGGAGCAAAAACATTAGGTAGGTATATAGGTAGATACCTTGAAACGGTTTGTTCGTCCTTAAATCAGACGTCAGATTCACGCGACGAGGGTAGCGATGAAATCTTAAATGATAATAAGGCTGTTATTCACCAGGTGAGGCTTGGAGTTATTTTTTTATACATGGCTCTACTAATAAATAATGTTTTCATTTATGATTATTCTTAAAACACGGAAGCGTTGAAAAATAATAGCAGGCGATTCAGGGTTGGCCAAAATTGGCTAGTTTTACTACATTATAAAGGTAGTCAAAATAGTGCAAGTCGATATTGCAGTTGGAGTCAGATATTTGATTAACGTTTTCTCGGAAGTTGTTAATTATAAATACATAAATAACCTAAGCACACTATACACACACGATTACATATTTGTATAATTTATTTTAATTAATTGTTTATCTGTTAAAAATGTATATTATAAGAATAATATTAACACCACTAAAGTTATAAGACAATTATATATAATGAATTAATTGAAGTTGACTACGAAAATTAAATAAATAGCAATGCACAGATTAAAAGAAAAACAATAGGTATAAATGTTATAGACTACCATAGAATAATGTATGTACCATAGAATTGACTAATGTATAATAATATTGTTTTTGGTCTGACTCACACATACTTACTTGCAAACGCCCTTCCAGGGCTCATGTCAACCTACCAACTTAATTATTTAAGATCTTGTGTATTATATAATACTTGTTATTGTATATTACCTATTTTAATGATGTACATGAATGCAGTAATAATAAATAAATAAATAAATAATTTTCGAAAAATGAGGTCATGAATGAAACTATTCAGCACTTGCTTTCATAAAAAAACGAATCTCAAACAAGTCAACCACTAAAATCAATGCAAATGCGAAGCTAATAGGTACTTAAAAAATTACAGAGCTCTCTCGTTGAAACCAAGCTAACAACAGTCCTTTCGTTACTCGGCTAAAAAACATTTCTCGGTATTAATTAAAAGGTAAAGAAGAGTTTAATCAAAGGCTTACCGATAAATACCTTCTAATTAATTTCATTTCCGTGCACAAATTATAAAATTTTCTTTAATCCGGCGCAAACTTTTGTTTTTACTTCAGGAGAGATAAATTCGGTTTTGGCTTTTGAAAAAGTTTATAAAGGCTTACAAATCGCACCACAAACGTGATTAGGAAAATAAACTAATTGCTTTTAATAAAATAGCCATCCTGGACTTTCTATTCAAATTTTTAGCCACATGTGTTTTACATGCTTTTCGCAAAGCAATTTTTTTTCATTATTATTGGCTTTTTTGAAATCATGGAAAATGCGAACGTTTTCCTGGTACCGAGTTACGCAATCATAAAAAATCGCTTTGCTTAAGTTCATGTGACCACACACACTCACTCACCCCTGCACACATATATGAGTATGACATGTGATACTTTTGTATGTATTTTTTATGTATTTATGCAACCATGCCGTACCAACGCGTTGTATAATTAGAATTCCTTTTGCTGTAGAGGAGATACGACACTTGTGATGATAAATTTACTACGCCACTACGTATTTTACAAGCATTAATGAAATGTATAAATAATGGCAAATTATTTTGAAAAAGATGAGTGGAATATGATATTGTACTACATTTCCTCAATATGGTGATACCGACGAAACCCTCTATTAAAAACACCTATTAAAACGTTCAACGACATGCGACACCATTTCACAAGCCTTTGACTTGCCCTAATGACTTTTTCAACCAAATCTAACAGTTGAAGTACGTCTATAAAAGCCAAATTCATGAAATAAAATAGAAGTTTTATAAGAGACCCGTCACAGTCTTCACACCGACCTCACCTCCGTCGGAGTGACATTACCGTCGGCAACTTTAATTTATTTCCTCGATAAAACCACTCAGCTTTTTAATAAACACGCATGAATTACTTTCGTCGGCGAGGTCCTGAATAAATAAATGAGGGCCGTCCCACACCGTTCCTTCATTCTCTTTGTGCTCTCATACTTCCTGGCATGCGTAATGGGATACCCTACCGAAATGGCGGTAAAGGAATCTTTTGTGCTTAATAAAAATCAGAACAATGAGAACAGGTTGAAGACCTGTGTTGCCTAGGCTGGTTAGTTCACATCTTCTCAGTCAAAGCACAATGCGTTGTTTATAAGTTTCTATTTCAACCCAGACAGTGAAAAATGATGGGAGCCAACTGAGCATTAAATAAAATTTTACGCCTAGTTTACGATGCACGGTAAAGATAATTTTTATCTCGGATAATAAAGAGGCTGCGTCAGTGGCAAGAGAGCATTAATTTTTGGCACTATTATCCTATCTTTACTCCATTTATTAGTTAGATTGTGTTAATCTTTGAATTTTTAGCAGTTTATTTGAGTTATTCCACGTGAAATATCTGTGATCTTTTTGTTAAAATGATTCTTACTTATAATTATCTAAACTCTCATTATTTATTGCGAATAAGCTAATTTTAGAACTTATATACGCTGTAGGTACCTATATACATATTTGTTCATTTGTATCGGAGAAATTGTAGTACAGTGTGCAATAATAGGTAGTGTGTGATTTGTTTAATATCGGTGTTCGTACAAAAAATGGCGCTCGTTTCACGAAGTTTTTATTATTTTTCGCGAGTGCCTACGTTTTGATGAAACAATTTATTTTTTCCACAATAATAATCATTATCATCATCAACAGCCTGAAGACGTCTATTGCTGAACATTATAGGCCTCCCCCAAAGAGCGCCACTTTAAGTGGCTGCTCGCCTCCTGCATCCATCGGCTCCCCGCGGTTTCCACCAGATCGTCGGTCCACCTAGTCTGCCTACGTTGCGCCTTCCGGTAACACAATAAAAATAAATTACTCAAATACCCTATTGTTTTCTGGTACGTATTCTCTGGATTTAAAAGACCACTAGAAACGGATTACAGTTTAGATATTTGCATTAGTTTGCGTTAGTTACCCTATGCTGGCTTGTATTTAAATTTCTATACACTGGGCCTACCACAACCTCTTATAGCATTATTACTTCAATCATAGATTTACAAATGACATACAAGTAAGAATACTATAATGTTGCAGAGGCAGAGCAGTTTTGATGACGTCACGTTAAATCCTTCACTCAAATGCATCATGTTGACACTGACCTGCGACAGTGATATCGCTATATAAAAATGTAGACGTCTCGTTCTCACGCAGGAATACTTTATAAGTTCATGGTACGAATTCGAACAATATTATTGTAACCTTGAAACATTACTATTATGAACCATGATGGTTTTGTATTAGTTTGTGGTAAGGCGCCTGGTATGTAAAGTGCGACTAGCTCTGGCAGCGCGTGTTTGTCAATGTGCCGTGTCTGTGAAATATTACCTGTGGCGGTGCCAAAACTGCGAGTGTGTACCTTTTAAAAGTTAAACGTCACTTGCGACCTCACGTGCCAGGCCTGCGTGTATGCGATATTTGTGTAAACATAGGGTGCAGTGTTTTTTGTTAAAAAGTGAAAAATGGTTGTAGTTATAAATATTTTACGTTCGAAATATGAACGAGGTGGTTCCTTTAATATTTTTAAAGGTGTTTTATTTTATGGAAAAATATTAGCCATAATGTTAGATCGCACACGTATTTGTAATGGTTATTAGAGAGGTGTACTACTTACAATTGAAGTTTTTGTGAAAAACGCACTTTGAAAAAAATATACTATAGGTAGATACGGAAAGTTACATAAGTACTACATCTAGTTTATCAACAAATAAGTTTTAATTTAGTTTATTTTTTATTATTATAGTAGTTAGCTTGAGTAATAAAGGCATATTCATTAACAGCCAGAAGACGTCCACTGCGTCCCCCAGGGAGCGCCACTTAGAGCGGCTGCTCGCCTCCTGCATCCATAGGCTCCCCGTGGCTTTCACCAGGTCGTCGGTCCACCTAGTGAGAGGCTGGCCTACGCTGCGTCTTCCAGTTTGTGGTTGCCACTCGAGAACCTTTCTTCCCCATCGGATGTCAGTTCTACGAGCGATGTGGCCTGCCCATTGCCATTTCAACTTGCTAATCCTAAGAGCTAAATCGGTCACTTTAGTTCTCCTGCGGATCTCCTCATTTCGGATCTTATCTCGCAGGGAAACACCGAGCATTGCTCTCTCCATAGCTCGTTGCGCGACTTTGAGCTTAGTAATGAAGCCAACAGTTAGAGACCACGTCTCAGTTCCATAAGTCATCACTGGCAACACACATTGATTGAAAACTTTTGTTTTCAGGCTTTGTGGTATTTTGGACGAAAAGATAGGTCGAAGCTTCCCGAACGCTGCCCAGCCGAGTTGGATTCTTCGGGTGACCTTTTTGTCGAAGTTGGACCTACCCTCGCGACTCCGCCATTATGACTATATCATCGGCAAAACGAAGGTTAGTGATATACTCGCCATTTATGTTGATGCCAAATCTTTTCCTCCAATCCTCCAATGCATATTTGCAATAAAAGCATATTGCCCGTAAAAAAAACACAATAAAAACAAAAGAAGTCCATATTGTTACCTTACATGGAAAAATACGCCTTTCACAATTTTATAAAAGGTTATCGGAAATTCATGACAAAATACTCTCTGAATCATTTTAAAAATTAACACTTAGATGTAACACATATTATTATGTATTATCTACTTTGTAGTCCCATATTTAAAGCAAACGGCGACTATAAATACCTTTATACTTATATATTCTTTCTTCTACAAATATTCAGTACACAATAAACGAACAGGAGTAATAATACGTCTTGACGCATCGGCTGCTCAACCAGAATTGACTGCTTTCTTTTTTGGACCTTGTCCCTCCAAAACTTTCCCCCTAAAACTCAATATTATTAATCCGAAACTACCAAAGCAGCCATTATGATTGGCTGGTGGTTAAACGGACGCCTTTTCCGCCAGTGTGGCCAACCAAAATTGAATTTTTAAACAGTCTACCAACCTCTTAATAAATTATGAAATTCACGACACTTATGACAGGGAAGTTTGGTGACTAGTTCAAAGTTATAAATCTTGCATGCCTAGCTACAGCAGGTCTAGGGCATTCAACTACACAAATGATAAACTGACATCATGAATCATTTCACGGCATTGGAACAATCTTGAGAGATCGAGTGGCATCCGTTTGTACCGGGCAGTTCCGTTCTATTCTACTACTATTTGGCCTACCAATAGAACAAGCAGGAAAAAAATCCCATCTGCTCTACTAACAGGTTAACTTTGCAACTTTGGCTTGGTTCATAAGTTCAAATGCTTCAGTACAAGCGTGTGGTTCCGGCTTGCGAAGAGGGCTAACCCATCTCTTCTAGCGGGCGCCGTTAGAGCTAAGGAAGTATCTAAGGCATGAGTAGCATTTTCTTAGGTACATTAATATCTTCTGCTATCACCAAGCTGCGTGTCAAGCGTGGTGTTTATGGTATAGCCTCCCGTATGATAAGTGTCCAAAGTAGCGTTTTATGAGAGAGAACCGTAGAGAAGAGTTTTGGCGGGAACGCGGAAATGTTCACGACGTTGCATTGTATTATTTCTCAAAACTTGTGCTATTTCCAGTATTAATGTTTAAAATTGGTGGCGTTTTACGCATTACGTGCTGAATTACGAGCATGAGTGTGGGCAAGTGATATAATGTGGTGTAACGTGAGTTTTCGTGTTGCTTCCGAAATTCCATAGGAGCTTCTAGTAAACTTACCACCACTTTACTGGAGCATGACTTAGACTGGACTACGAATACCTGACTTAGACTGGACTATGACAATGACTAACAGTTGACTTTACGTGATATATTCTTTAACGATGAAAAATAACAATACTTGACACTGGCTAAATACACTATGTGTGGAGCCAAAATATAAAAAAAAATCGTAGAGGTTTTTCGGCTATGACAATGCGCTTCAGCACAAATTGTAGCAGGTACAACAAATGACTGGGTTCAAACCTTTTTATTCTGTGTAAATGAAACATGAAAATGGACTGAAAACTTGGGAAAGTTGGAAAAGCATAGAGAAGCAATAAATAATTCAATAACGCCCAACGATCACGTACATAGATTCTTTTTTATAAATGGTACTGTAGGTATTATATTAGCTGGGTATATGGCAATATATAAACATCCCTCTCTTCTTAGAATCCGCTTGAAACTGTCTAGCCATATCAGCAAGGGTCTATTATAATAATTACTTATTTGCGTGGAACTGGAACTATAACTTTAGTATAAGTACTACTTCTACTAGGTATACTAATTTCTTTTGAAAAACGTAAGGCAATTATAATTATGAACGCATGCAAATCATTCAATTTAAGTATTACATCACTGACAGTAAAATAACATTCGCAATTCAGTATCGTTTCTGCGGTGAAATAAATTACCAAAATAAGAGTTCATTTTATGTATTGAAATTCCCACTGTGCATCACAATTGGTAGATAATGCATCAATATAAAATAATGGACTGCGTAAAATCAACAACGTTTTGCTATTTTATAGGTTCACGCTAATACTGTTAAGGCGAAAGTTTTGTTTTTGTGATCTATGTAATCCCTGTTTTACGAAGAGAGTTATGTATCCACATTTAGTACAATAATCCTTATGGAACTTTGAAATTTATTATGTTTCATAGGTTAAATTAACCCATAACGTAACAAATAATCATAATAGCTCAAGGACATGTGAGTGATGTTATTTTTCAGTGACGGGCCTGATAGCTTAGTTGGTAGTAGCCCTACCTTGTGAACTGGGAGCTGTGGGTTCGATTCCTACCCAGGAACACACGTTTGTGTGATGAACATAGATCTTTGTTATGTGTGTGGGTGTTACATTGTATTTTATGTATGTATTTACAAATAAAAAAGTATTCTATCAGTTATTTGGTTCCCATAGTATAAGCTTTGTTTAGTTTGGGGCCAGATGGCGCTGTGTGAAATGTCCACACATATTTATTTATTTACCTATTTGAAGGTAATGGGTTTGTTTAATTCGGTCAATTTGTTCCGCCCCTCTCCCCTTCAGGAACAATAATTATACTACATAATATGGGTGCATGTGAAAGAAGAAGTTAAAATATAGGTACCTACACATTTGCCTTTTTCATTATAAAGCTTAGAAATCCGCCTCAAGCGAGTGCTATAACAACTCCATTTGTTAAACTTAACCTTTCGTAATCCATTAACTCGCTGCTTTTAAGTACAATAAACATGCCCCTATTGTAAAAAACTTTGCACCCTTTAAATTGTTTAAGAATAAAATTCTGTTTGTGAGCGTCAATGCTAACGACTTGCGCAAATTCATTTAACACCTGTATACAGCATACAGCTTAATTGTAAGGGTAAGTTAGTAAGTGCTTAGTGTTTTCAACCTATGGGTGTTTCACTCATAGTTAAATTCCTGTTACGCAGTGTGCCGACCGACACTATATGATATTACACTCAAATTTTATTAGTGGTATTGTACAAACTTTTATCTACTGAAATACTTATTTCACGCCAAAATAACTAAAAGATTACAGAAATACATGTACTTTTTATAAAAAGATGACACTATTGTTCACGGCACTAGCTAATATAAAAAAATTGAGGTTGCCTTAAAATAAGTAGGTATTGTAATTTGTAATAATTTGAAAGGTTAGATAGATTTCATTCTGACTAGTTCCGTTACGTGGGATTTGATGGTTTGAGATTATTGAGACATCCTATTAATTTCATTATAAAGTTTTCAGAGATATGTATACTATTGTATACCTACCTAAAAGTTAACTACCAACTAAACTTATTCTCTTGAAATAGCATAACGACCATGAATATTTATCGAAAACATACATCGATTTGTCGTCTTTTCGTCCAAATAAATATAATGTTCCGATAAAGTGTAAATATATCACACACCTCAGTAACTTTGGAGGCTGCGATAAAAATCAGCGGCCTGAATACGTTTGCACGCACCAGTAATATTTACATAAGCGACGCGAATCTTTCGAGAAACTCACTGGCTTTATTTATGTGTTCATACTTTGAGTAACGATGTGTTGAAACTTTGTTCAGACGTATGTTAACGCTGTAATATTATAGAGGTAGGTAGGCCTGTGTATTAATAAATAATCATCTATAAGTATCTTACTTTACTTACGTTAAGTAAGTAAAGCCTAAAGTAGTCGTAACACACGCCTATTTCAAGCTCAATAGAAAGAAACAAAATACTATTCCTCCACTATAATATGTTATATACATGTCGATTGGTAAGGAAGTTGGACCCACATAATGCGTTTTCATCATCATCATCATCGTTAAAATAAAATCACTAAATTATTATTAATTAATATTTGCCAATTTGATACCTTGTATTAATTGTATTTTAAGACCAATTTTCTTTTATTATTGAGTACTTTCTTTACATTAGCAAATTATTAAAAAGGGCAAAGAAGTTATGATGACATGCTATTACAAAGACTAGCTTGATTTTCGGGTCCTTCATTAAAAGATTGTTTCCCAAAAAGGACACAAAACACGCATAATTTAGGCAGGGTCATCCCACAACGACAGCTATACGATATGTTTTAATTTACCTGGTAACGTTATTACAAATATTACGTTTATGAAATGAAAATATTTTTAATATTCACTGCTGTCCTGTCGAAATAGTATTAAACGTAAGTATATTTACTAATAACTTTTTAATTATATGAAAGTCTCTATCATTCTCTTTAAACATACTTTTTCTTTTTAAGGTATCTTATTACTATAAGCAGTTTGGATTGAGATTAGTTTACTTCATATAACGGCTCCTAGACAAAATTGAATTTAGTCTTCGCTTTAGCTTTGAATCGTATCTCGATACCTTATTATTTGAAATAGTTGCTGAACTCATACTAATTCACTGTTCGTTCTTTGAAATTCAAAACTATTTTGAACATTATGATTGGATTTTCAATAAATTATGATAGAAGACTTCGGTATTTTTTCAGCTATCTTATTCAGTAAGAATTTAATAAAAGCTTTAAGTTTTATCAAAAAATACTTTCCAATACTTTCTTAACAAGTTCTAAAGATTTACTTGTCTTATTTTTACTGTTATAGAATATCTGTAACGAAACACAACGTGGCCTTGATTTAATTAATTTATATTTGCCAAATAATTGCAATATTCTAAATAATAATAGTTTGGCTAAATAAAATTATTCATCATAAAAGCGCATGTGTATTGTGTATTAGGACATGCATTTATACTTCTATAATATAATAAGTAACATAATTTATATTGTACTACTGCCTTTGATGTAGATAAAGTCTCGAAACATTGGTGTACCTAACCTACACGTTAGTATTGACGTGTTACAACTTCAACCCAAAACGCATCGTTAGAGGGGTCTCTTGGTTCGTTTATTTAGCTAAGAAATGTACCAGGAACTGACAATGTAAATGCTATTACAGCTTACTAGAAATGCTCACTGTTTTTCTAGGATTAATGTATGATTCTTGTAAGGAACTAAACGGATGAACTGAGGCAGCTATGAGAAAGGACTTTTGATACGCTTTGAACTACACTCAATAGCAGAATTTGCGTTCAATTCCGCTTGACAATTCAGGAAATTTTACACTGACGAGTGGACACCCTTAATGCTTATTAAAACACTTCAAGCGTACTGACTTAGAAAATATTTCGAGGGCCTTGTGAAATCATTATTAAAATGTTAACGGTTATATTAATGGTTTTAAGTTTTCGCTTTGTTTTGTTTTTTTTATGTTTATTAGTGTAGCTTGATGACGTGATTAAAAAGGATAGCATTGCAAATTTAGATTTAAAAATCCGCTGTATTAAAATAATTTCTTCTTTTCTTATGGGGGGTATATTTAGTTTGACAAAAGAGTTCCGGAGCAGAAAAACAATAAAAAGCAAGGGAGTGGAAAAGATTTGAAACTGGTGGGAGTACTGGTGGTGGATCGTACCTACATTAGTTTTTTTTTTCTCGGAAAGTATTTTTTATCTCTAAAAAGTGAAGAAAATAGTGAAAATACAAATGCGAATACAAAATAATCATTAACTGACGATTTAGATAAAGAATGACTATAAAGCCAGCGTATGAATGAAGTTAAGTCAGAATATGTCGAAATTGCGAAACGCTCGGCCAGGCCGGCCCATTATGTCTCACAAATAGACCATTACGTCCCAATCCCTTTGCTATTTCAAAAGGATGAAGGGTTAATTTACGAGCTCAAAATTTAAATCTATGACTAACTTGTTTAATGGCAACCTTTGGGTTAACTATGTTGTTAAACAGCGTTAAAACTAAATGCTTTCATGATATATTCACTTCTGGTTTTTAAGCCCTAAATAGGAGATTTATTTGCCAGTGCATTCCAACTTTTCCAGCATAAATTTCAAGTTTTAAACAGAACAATAGAGCGCGGCAAAATATACTTACGTCACAAAAGTAATCTGTTCGGTAAGCCTCGCGAATATGAATCAATAAACAAAGTTGTACCAAAAGCGCTTCGGAAGTTCCATTAAACTAGAAACAACGAGGTCGTGGTTGTTGCCCCAATAGTTGCCAGAACAGCTCCCTCGCGTCACTTGTCCACAATTAATAATGGAGGTCTGCAAGTTGAATGCCACATGTTGTTGCATGGGCTTCTCTCGGCTTGCATGTTGAATACAGATGAGCTTATTTATGTAAATGTGCGTCGCCTCAGAGCTCTAGGATGACGCTCCAGTTTGAGTAATCCCCGGCATCGCAAGTGATTGATGTCGAAGCCGTTGACATTCCGCTTTACTGGCTACCACGATACCAAGTCATACAGTTCAGCGTACGTCATTTTAACTACTGGAAATAGTCATCCATAAATCGGTCATTTCGTGATTTTGCAATATTAACTTCAAAAAGTTGAGCTCAAAGTTAGGTTTACCTCGAACCGCAAGAAATTTTCCGATCCCATTTAGCGATTAAATTTCAACCATTTTGCTGTTATTTATACTAAGAATTGCTGTTATTTTTACTAAGGAAAAAGAAAACAGTGTATCAAGTAATTTATTAACCGTCCTGTCCGGATGCACCGGACTAAAGAGGTCTCTCCCGACGCCCGGTCTCTATAGATACAATGCGGCTAGCTAACGACTGCTCTTTGCAGGGAAATGCGACATACAAGTAAGTTTCTTTGTCAGCGAACACTTACCGCACGTGCTAGTACCTAAATAACATATAACAAAGAACGATCAATACCAATACAATACAGTTTTATTTTTTATATTGAACTTGAAAGCATTTACCTATTCTTAAAAGAAAGAATGGTAACCAGCCAGACGAAAAATATGAAACTCACGACTGAGTTATCATTGCTTTCAATATATGTGTGATAAGATGAGATAGTTCAGTAAATAATAAAGTTTTAATCCCCTATCACAAGTCGAGATGAAACGAGCGTTACAATTAGTGCAGGGTTCTCATTAAGATTCAGATTCTTGGCACAGACTTTGATATCAGAGCTACGTGATCAAGATTCATTTCATTTGTTTAATATCAATTATTCTATTATAAAACGTTAATCCCTCGATTGAACTGTCATCGCATAAATGCAAAGTAATTGACAATTTTGAAATGGACTGTTACCAACAAACTCGCGTGTTTTCAGTTTTGTTTTATCAGTAATCCTGCCTATATTTCATATTTCCCCCGATCTTGATTAGGTGGAAGTTCGCAAAGTTAAGTCGTATTAAAAAGATTGAGTTTGTAAGTTGATCTCATTTCCCTGAAGGTTCAGAAAGTTTAAATGTTGAAAAAACTCCGGTGTTGAGAAAATAGACAAATTTGGCGTTGTCCAGATGGAGCGAAGGTGTGGGAACGAGCTCATGAATAACGCAGGAGCGTCGCCGCCTCTGTCGTGTTCGGTCGCAATAACTGAAATTCTTTTTTACACGTCCCTTGATTTGTGGACTGGTTGTGTCAGGGTAGTGTATGAGATGCAATACTCCCCACACGTGCTGAATAATTTTGTATAAAGCAATTTATAAATAAATAAATATGTGTGGACATTTCACACAGCGCCATTTATAGGCCGTGGCAGGTGGATTTGACGGTTAAAATTGTCGGGAAATAAATCCCGTAGATGTATAATGATAGTCAGTAACCAATAAATCGAGTACGTATTATCAAGGACATAAGAAACTTCAATAATAAAACAAGGTTAAGTTGAAATAGGCTTTTATTGAAAGTCTGATACAGCTCCTTTTTTCATTAAGCTCCCAAGCAATTTTATGACACATCTCATTTTTTGTATTTATCATACAAATACGAGAGGGCTAAAACATCTCCGCTTTCGTAAAGAATAAGTTCAAATTTGGCACGAAGACGACAAATTTTCATTGCATCGCGAGATAGCTTGCGCCAGGTGCGCTCAGCGTGAATAAAGAAAACCCCTTTGCCTTTGCGCGGAATATTTTTATAAGGAAAGTGTATCCTGCATTTCCTCGTTTTAGAGTTGAATCACTGCTTACATTTCAAAAGCCCTCAGTAACGCTTAACGTATTGGTTTGTGTCTTTTCATGTCGCAGCGGCATAAACTAATATCGCAAAGCGGGGCTCAAAGCGGTGAAAATCTCAGCTACTTGAATATTATGTTTTCTGACGTCGCCAGATTAAATATTCCTTTTAAATACGGGTAAATCTTAGCAATGGTAATAAAACTTGTGTATAATTTGGCACGTTGAGGAAAAACAAAATAATGTTGCTGTGTTCATTGCTATACATATTAATATAGTAGTATTATGTATTTAGTTTTTACCTTGACCGAATAAGCCCAATATGTAGAATTAGAGATAGAACAGAAAGGCCGGTTCGCTATCCAATTAAGCTTTCTTATTATTCACAGACGTTGTAAGTCAGGCGATAATTGGTCAATTTCCAATCGGATCACGTACCTACCGAACCAACCGAACTGTAAACAACTATATTCCTGACAAGAGAAGTTCGCAGCCTTGGTTGTTATCGTACGATACGGCGATATCATTGTGGCACATTTAACATGACAATGAAATCAGTTCTCAGGTTGACTTTCAATCTTATGCTTTTATTATATTATCTGTGCTTTTGTGGTGGTAGGTACAAAGTAGATTACAATATAACTATTGAATGTCGGCAGAATATAATATTAACTGGATTTTTTTAATATCTGATATCGAATTCAAAGAGCTTTTTATCATGCCTACCTACGCATAGCGCAAAAAAATATTAACTGTAACTTACTATATACGGTGCGCACAGTAAGATCTTATCATTCTCAAATTTAATACAAATATTTGAAAGGCACCCAAAAGTCATCCTAGGGTCAAGGGCAAAAGGATTTCATACCAAGGCTTGGGTTCAAGTGACACGAGACATCATTAGTTTACACGAGAACTCGACCTGACTAGAAAATTATCCTTGCTCAAAGACCGTACAAGGAAGGAAAACATGAAAATACATGAGCAAACCTCATTAAAATGTGGGATAATTTTTTGATACTAATAGCCGCAATCTCGCATTGCTTTGTGTAAATGCTCCCTTGAAGTTCAGAGACCACACAGATTGTGGCTTGCCCGAACCCGGCAACAATTAAAAGCAAAATGCTTACCAACATCATTGTAAGCCTTTACAAAGTCTGAAGAACTTCTACCACTTTAAATTAAAATTGTTTATGCAATTGTTTTTCTTAAACTAATGAATATATAACTTAATTCTAGGCTTTCCATTTAGTTGGCAGTCTATGTTGATGGATTGACAAATAAGGCATTACTTTAGAGAAAACTGAGTTTTTTTTTTTTTTTTTTTTTTTATAACATGGACAGACAAACAAGCAGACGGCCCGCCTGATGGAAAGCAGTTACCGTGGTTTAAATTCTCCGTTTCAAATTGACATCAATACTTTTCGATTAACTTACTCCCCTCTGTCAAATAATGTTATTCCATAGTGAGGAGAGAAGCCTGTGAAATACATACGTGGCCTAAATTGCGCCGGTTTGTTTCGTCTTTCGCGCAGTTAAATTTTACAATCGTTCCCTTCAGGAAAATAAATTTAAATCCAAATTTTAACTACTAGGTACTTCTTACTAGGTAGTTGACTCTACCTTATAATTATTACCTGAAAATTTAATTCATAGGTAAATCTAACGAACAAACAATACCCGAATACATGCATAAATTATTGGGTACATCCTTAAAACCATGTGTGGCTGCAGATTGTCCATTAGCTCAGGCCCGCAGGTACCTAATACCTGCCCTGTAACTTCGCTAATTCGAATAGGCACGTGAAAAGGGAATTAACCCACTGTACTTAATTACATTTTCGCATGCTTTGCTTTCGTTCCGAAGGGTCGCCTTTGTACACATTTTACCCATTACCCACCTCACTTCATACGCTCGCGTTGCTGAGAGTTTTCATCTTATTTTAATTTCACAGAATTTTAATAACCGTTGAGCTTTATAGTCTCTGTAATATGGGTGCTTTTCGGACGGCCGGGGCAGCATCTGGCGCGCGTCTATCTTTAAATGCAAACCCTTCACATTTTTAATTTCGTTTAAAATTGACAGCAAGCAAATTATCTCGGCAACACATTTTAGAGATAAGGCCATTAAGTTGGAGATTCATAATGGCTGGATAGATTGAAGGAGATTTTGAAACGAGATATGAATGCCTAAAATAAATAAGACAATTTCTTAAAGTTCATTTATGAGCGCGAACTTAGTTTTTCGCACCACGGCACTGCCAACTAGCAGTTCGCAATCCTGACAGTGTGTTCATTTGGACATGGTTTGAATAATAACATAACAATATGCAGAAAAATTTACGGAAGCTAAGCAAAATTTCATGTCTAGATATCTCTTTTGGGCATCGCTGTGTATGTAAGCTATATATTGTGTTAAAAATGTTGTAGGTAGGTCTTTGACTTTGGTTCTGAAACAAATGGAGTCTTTTATTCCGATCAAAAAGTTCTTTTGCGATGGGATAGTGTGACGATCATTTTCAACGCGGATGAAAACGAAAGTCTCACAGTAGTGTTAATATTGAATTGATAAGCTCACGAAACATTAATAAACGGAAAAAGGAGGATTAAAAGCATAAATCACAAGAATCTGTGTGAAAAATCAGACAATCTTTTCCCTCCCATTTCTATATTTTCTTGACTCACTGCCAAACATAACTTTCCTGAAACAAAACTCCGTGCGTAAGTAAATCTAACACGCCCTCGAATTACCAAGTACATGTAAAGCTGTCACTCAAACGACTATGTAACACATTTTAGGGGTGCCTTAAAATACCTTGAAACGGCGTCGCTCCGCGTAATTTCCCTATACGATACCGTGAGCTCATACTACGAGCAAAGTTAATGTTATTCCATAACATGTGCGAAATATTAGGTGTACTTGCATGTTTGCTCTGTTACACTGACGTAAGTTGTGAATTCTTAGTAGATGCTGTTTTGGTGGGATGTTGTTTTCATTTGTGTGGGTAATTCAAAGATTAGCTGATCCGTAGGGTCTAGGAAATCTTCAACTATTTGGTGCAATTTAAGACCGCTCGGCAGTCCTCTCCAGAGTCTATTAATAATATATGACTGTCTATAGTTCAGTAGTATACAGTTTAAATGTTTTTTATCATGTCTTAACCATACCTACATAGTTAACTTTAAAAATAAAACCAATTTTTATGAAACCCAAACTAAGGTTTAAACTTTAAAGGCTCGCTATCGTCCACAGAGCAAGAATAAATAAAAATAAAGCATAAGCGTAAGCCTAGCAAGAAATAAATACGCTTTATTTTTTCTTGCTCTGTGTACGGTAGCGATCCTTTAAAGTTTACGTATCTTTATATTTTATTTCATATTAAAAAAACATTCGTTTAAACGAGTGTGGATTTGAATGAACTATTATGGGAAAAACACCAAGTAGCTGCATAGTTATGCACGTTGATGTGTCTTGCAATGTTCGTCATGATTTACCCTAATAAAGGGAAATAATTATGATTTCATCATACCGATTATATCCATAAAGAAGAAGGGCATTTAAAATTATAAATACCTTCATCAAAATACCACGACAAACAAAATACTGCTCTGTGGAACGATTTTCTCATGCTTAATCAGTGACCATCAATAAGATTCCGGGAGGCACCCATGATGAATAACTATTCTGTCCGTATGTTTTTCTGTTTTTAAAGAATTAGCTTTTTTGTAATGAGAGCAATTATTAATGAAAATCGTTATGGTAATAAATTACGCAATATACTTAAGTAATAAATGTTGATGAAAAATTAGGTACCTTCTTAATTATTTTATTAAAAAAACTCTACAACCCATTCTTTCCATAAATAGAATTTTAAATAATAAATACATTGATAAACGAGCAGAATGGGTCCTACCTATGTATTAAAGATAATATCAAAACCATACACAATGTTTAGCTTAATTTCAGGCAGAAACATCGAGGCTCTACCTACAAGACCCGTGTATACCCAACCCTGTATACGCCTGTTTCCTTCGCTACACAAGACTACGGCATCAATAGTCTGCTCCCCGCTGTTAGACCTAAAATTTATCTTTGCTAATAAATAACAGCAGGCCCAGCCTTGTTAAATATACACGACGTTCGCACCGAATTTTTCATTCGAGTACACTTCAGACCCTCGAGATATCTCGCACGGGTTGTGTGGAGCTCTTGCCACGTTTGATTACGTGTGATGAATACTTTTGTTGTCTGCTTCTTTGTATATTTGCTTATGTATGTTTGTTTGCTTTTATGTGAAAATGAGCGCAAAAATAAGAGCTCTTGCGGAAAGTGAGTAAGTTTTAGGAAACAAAACGTTTTGTGTTGTGAGATTTTAAATGTAGCTGAAAACTAAGAACCAACCAACAGGATGATTTTTTGAAAAAAATATAACCATTTCGGCATAAAAAAGTTGATGAATCTACGTCAGTAAATTTCAGTGAGTATTTTAGTTGGTGCATACATATAGGTAGGAATTACAGAAAAAATGATTAATAGCTTATGTGTGCTACGCTGCTGAATCAATTAATTCCTCTTAGATAATTTGCAGGCTTGAAATTTTTAGAACATCTATGACATTGCCCTACCCAGTATTCAAACATTTATTTACAATTTAAGCATTACTAATAAGTCTGTCAAGTAATTTAAAACGTACAATCATCGGTGCTGAAAGTAAACATAGCATTTTTTACTTGTGAATTTTGCACACACGAACTCCCTTACTACCCCGCATAATGTAACAACAGTGCAGCCATTTAATTGAAACCACGGCCATGTATCAGGCACTCGGAAATTTTCACATCTCATTCTCTAAGATGATGAAGACAAATAAGCGTTTTGTGTTTATATGAAAATGTAATTACGCTCAAACGTAAATATGAATGTGATTATCGCTGTAGCTGTATATTAATGCATAATTAAGCGGATAATCTGAGATTAATAAGATTTAGCAAATTTACTTGTGGTTTATTACGAACGTTTCAGTAAATATCGTTAAAAGCTCTCTTTTTTTGGTTCTTGATACAATAAAGAGAGTAAAAAACTTGACAACTTAAGCCTGGGTAAAGAATTGAGGCTAAGCAATCCGCCCAAAAAACTCTACGATCCAAAAAATAACCTTACATTTAAATTTTAGATACTTTTTATCGTACCTTATGATAAAAATACTAAAACGATGGTTGAGTTTAAAAAATAGTTTATATATTTTAAACGATCCATATCTAGGAAAAAATAAACTCGTATAAATTACACTATAGAAAATTTTCATCATTACAGCTCGCTCAAGAAGTCGGAGTTATAATAAGTAAAATAAGATGTGATTAAAAGTTTTCCGGTTTTCCTCGAAACTAAATAATGGAGTAACGAATTGAATAGAACTTCCGGGGGTAGGAAGGCCTTTGTGGAAATGTTGGGGTAAGTAACGACCCTGTTTGGGGGCAAATGTTACACCCTCAGGTCAGACTCCACCTGAGAGAATATTTTATTGAAAGCCGTACGCGTAACCTTTTACATTTTAAGTTAACGTTAATGATGAATAGTCGGTAAAGCCAAAATAAAGCTGTAACATTTGCTTTTGAAATGAATTCCAGATGTGAACATCAAAAGTGTACTTTCCAATTAGGATTAGGGTCTACCTATAGCAAACTCGGGGAATGAAAGGTTTTATTTTATTAGCTTAAATTCCTTCTTCACTTGTTAGCGAATCATGTTTAAGACGTACCATTGCATTTCAATGAGAGGCTTCTCATGTTCATGTTCATTGATTTATATGTGTCCATCCAAAGCTGGTCTGGAAGAGATCGCTCTTTAGCGATAAAACCACTCATTTTAACCTACTTGTAAATCTATTTCGTTTTTTTTTTGTTATACATATTTTACTTTAAAACGAATAATGGATTTATGTTCCTAATATAGCTAAATATAAGTAGCCTACAATAATGATTTCGGTTTTTCACAAGCGATTAGAGATGAAAAGAAATTCTGAATTATACCGGATTACAAAAGCTTAATGCCAGGCTGAATTGGTTTGAAACAATTTTTTGATAAGAATTGGCCAACAGGATTATCTCAAACCGATCTTTTGATACTAACGCAATTTTTTTGATGTTTTCGTTTAAGTATGGTAAAATTACAGCTCTGTAAATAATAGATATACCTAATTTTGTTTAAAAACTAAAGTTATGAGGTAAATTTTGTTTTAGCAGTCGTTATTAGGCATTTGAAATGGCCATATATCCGCGTAGTAAGCTCCTAACATGGCACACGAGGTTTAGCCTCCGATATATCTCGATTTTGCACGCCACCCCTTGCACGCAATAGACGTTATACCTCCTATACCTACATAGTATGTACCAGTTAATAATGTGATTTTGATTTGGGCTAAGTAACATGGCTAACAATAAGTAAATAAGGGCTATAATACCTATGGGCTAAGAAAGCGTAGATAGTTTTTTATTATTTCCTGACTTCGTATAATATAGTAAAGAATAAAATAGGTTCCTATAAGTAACAAACATTGATTAACAATAGGCATAATGACAACTATTAAAAATGAACAAGTAAATATTACATTCATAAGATTAAAAATGAATGCAATAATTGAAAAAATATGTAAAATCGGTAAATAAATCACGGAGTAATAAGCTTTTAAAGTTTCTACAGGAGGCATCTCCTGTCCCTTTCTCGCGAAACAGAGCGCCCCCACAGTTACTATAAAAAATCTGCTCGTGACGTCACATACCAAAGAGATTGTATGAAAAGCTACCACAGCTTAGTAATGAGGTACTATAATGATATTCCTCTGACGTCACTGGCCGTTTGAGCTATCTCTTTCTATTCCGGTTTTTAAAATACTTGTAACTTGGTCATTTTTTGAGATATTTAATTTTTGTTTTCTCAAATGTTTATCTTTTGTAGAATATAATTAAATTCCAAAAAAAAAATTAGTCATCATGCCTATTATAATATGATTTATTCTAAAACAAACGGCTTAATATAAATCATCCAGTCTCTACTTTTTATAAAACGGTATAATTATGAAAGAATTATAATTATATTTTACTCCTTTTCTTCTCGTGAATGACACAATCCATTTGGATGTAAGACTTAAGAACAAAAAAGTAAAAAAGTAAAAGAATTGATCAGCATTAGGTTGAACATTTGTTTTCACCATACCTTTTGGACGATAAAGCAGTAATCGAATATACTAAAACGCATACGGAAACCTCGACACATCACTAACGTACGGCGTTGAGCCTGAATCAGACCAAATACCTAACGCAATTGAATTGTTGAGCCCCGGGTCTATAGAGCGTATTAGTGCGACGTTGTTGTAATTGACAATGTCGGTTAATGTGAATAATGTTCTGTTTGGAATTTAATTACATAATGTTAATCAATATGGCTATGAAACGCGAGTCAAGCTGTTGTATAAAAAGTTATCGTTGAGATATGTGTCTCTCTTGTTAGTCTATGGTATTAGTAGTAAGGAAAAAACTAACCCGAGCATCCCGGTAGATATAAAGTTCTTGTTGAATTTTGTCCTGGACATACATAGGTTTCGAGTTCTAACATCTATATTATTATAACAACGAGGTAAAATAAGCTCACGTCATTTCGAACATCTTGAGTGAATTATCAATTTACCGACGACGCGGCACCTGCCTAATAGTCGCGTGCCACCGCACCATTAATCAATAACTGCCTATACTTGTTAAGCGATACAATCTACGTAACAGCACACGCTTTATACGTAAAGCTTTTGGTGCTTTAAAGTATATTGCTGGGACTGTGTAGGTTCTCATAAAACATGGCATACATACTTAGAATAAGTAATACCTATAGAGCCCCATTAAATTCACGGTAAAGTTACAAGTTCGTGTATAGGCGAATCCACGCCGCATCATCGCGACGTATTGCCACGATACTACTGCTTTCTATAAAGGAAAAATTACGCTGTGCCAGCGTTTCATAAATAGTTACTGCTTTCTATGTTTCTCTATGAAATACCTTCAGGCAACGTGTCGCTAGCTAAAGATCAGCAGTCTCAAGACGTCTGCTGCTAAACATAGGATTCCCCTAGAGAGTGCCACTTTAAGCGGATGCTTGCCTGCTATATACATCGGCTCCCCGCGTTTTTAACAGGATTGTCTGCCACCTCTTAAAGTATGTATTTGTCTAACTAGTAAGGAGAAAAATGGGAACTCAGGAGCTACCAAACTAGTGCAGACAAGGCGTGTACCTATCTAACAGACAAAACAATTTCACAAGAAAAAATACTACCTAAGCTATGCTATTTTCTTTTTGATCGCGCTAAAAATGAATTGCAAATTGACCTCCAAGCACCACCACAAACATATTTATTTACGTTTTCTAGAACTGGAACTAAAAAGGAATCACTCCCGAGACGAAACATAGTTGTTTGATAAAGGAAGTGGAATTCCTTGGTTCCTCTCCCTCGGGCTATCTTTAGAGTTCTACTTAGCTAAGATATCAGTTGCCAGTTAAAACAAACTTACACTAGGAGTGTAAAAGTGGAATAACGTGGAATACTGCAATATCGATGTTGCGTGAGTTTATTGATGTAAAAAGATTCTATTGATTAATTTTTTTATTTTATTAGTATCCCATAATAATATTCTTTAGAAGAGTTACATAAGCCGGTTTCAATCACTTTTATTTCGTACTGATATGTACCTACATGCATTTATTTTCCTAGTTATTTTGATTTTTGAACAAAAACTATAGAACCGGGATCACTTTAAGTAAAACAAGATTTTACCCAGTCAGTTTATAAATATCAAAGTTCTGAGGAAAATCAGAAATCTTCATCATCATCAACATCACCACCACCAACACCACCATCATCATCGTCATCTTTATCATCATCATCAGCAACAACAACCTAAAGCCGTCCACTGCCAAAAATAGGCTTCCCCCCAAGAGCACCACTTTGATCGGCTGCTTGTCTACTGCATCCATCGGTGCCCCACGGCCTCGGCCTATCTAGTGGGAGCCGGCCTACGCTGCGGGATCCGGTGGAAAACGTGGCGAGGCGATGGATGTAGGAGGCAAACAGTTGATCAAAGTAGCGCTCTTAGGGGGAGGCTTATGTTTAGCAGTGGACGTCTTCAGGCTGTTATTGATGATGATAATGATGATAATGTTAAAGTGTAAAACAGAAAATTCAATGTATATAATAATTAATTGCAAACAAAGCAAGACAAGTTGCATTTCTTGTTGTTCCGTACACGTATACGTGGTACTACGTAACACACATATTATAATGTCACCAGGCAGACAAGCCGCCGCTGCTACTGAATAATTCATGAGACATATGGACCTAAAGCAGACTGGATTTCAGACGAGAATTTTAAAATATCTATACGGGTGCTTTAAAATTGAAAATTGTTTTATAAAGTGCAATATAACATAACGTCTCTCGCTCACAGCTTTATTACCTGGATTGAATATGAATCTCTGGATGAAAAACACATGAATTCAGTTTTTTAATATAAAAAATGGTTCCTATAATTTTTTAAGAAAATGTTTGTTTATCCATATAATATTTCTGTGCGTTTTTAAATTTGTAATTGTTGTCATTCAGGTCATAAGTATGTGTGTTATCATCATCATCATTATCATCACCAACACCATCATCAACAGCCTGAAGAGGTCCAGTGCTGAACATAGGCCTCCCCCAGAGACCGCCATCTTGAGCGGCCCGACTAGGTGGATCGACGATCTGGTGAAAACCGCTGGGAGCCGATGAATACAGGAGGCGAGTAGCCGCTCAAATATGTATGTGTGTGTGATGAAAATTCTGCTGAAGCTATACTCAAAAGAGCACCAATCTATTTTTGTTTGGTTGCTCTTTTATGTAGGTCCAATAAGGACATTCAAAATGAATCTCAATTCAGCAAAGTAAAAAGTAAAGTACTATTAATAGAGTAGGTAGGTAGGTAATCCGAAACTGAAGCACCCTTAGGAAGCCGGAACGCTTCGTACGTACGAACGGGGCAATCACACACTCACATCATAATATGCAGCTGGTCGCCCTACTTTCATCTGACCAAGGAACTTATACGTATACGTCTGACACACATATGTAATATGTCCACCATTTTGGGCTTCAGTTCGATGTCAATCAAAACTCAGTCCTTCTTTTTTTATTTCATCCATGATAAAAACCTAATAATACTTTATATTAATACGCTAATGTAGGTACAAATTGTATCGACCGATGGAACAACGTTAATATAACTTTTACCTTTTCTGTGGAAATCCCTCGGTTTGTATACGTAAGTTCAATTTTAAATCCGAGTACCAATCGCAGCAAGACTTATGACTTGGCTGGTTTCCAGAAAAAGACTATAGCAATATAGAATATAACAAAGTTAAAAGAACGATCAGTTTTTGACATATCTATATCCTTTACTTTCGTAGAGTTTTATCGGGCTTTTAGAAGATTAACTTGTGCACTAGAAACGTACCTATTTCTGATTTAGCATGTTCAATATTGATCGTAATACAGTCAGTTGACCACCCAAAAATCTGCGAACTACTCATTCGGTAGATCACCATCATCATCATCATCATCATCATTACCACCACTATCATCATCATCATCATCATCATCGTCATCACTACCACCAGTATCATCATTATCATCATCATCATCATCGTCATCATGGTCAGCTGGAATACGTCCACTGTTGAACATATGCCTCCCCATAAAACACCATTTTAGACGCTTACCATAGGAGGGGTTTTGCCATAATCACCATGGCTTGGTGATCGCAGAAGATTTTTATGTATGCTTATTTTACTAAGAAAACTAGTGGTTCATCATCATTAAGATGACGGGCTCGATAGCTCAGTTGGTAGTATCCCTGCCTGCTGAACTGAGGGCTGTGGGTTCAATTCCTACCCAGGGCAAACATTTGTGTGATGAACATAGATGTTTGTTCTGCGTCTGGGTGTTATATTGTATATTATGTATGTATTTACAAACAAAAAAGTATATAAGTATGGTATCAGTTATCTGGTTTCCATAGTACAAGCTATAGGCTTAGTTTGGGGCTAGATGGCGCTGTGTGAAATGTCCACACATAAAAAAAAAGATTATGATATAAAGAAAGGCTTTAAGGGAGTTTTGGCGGGAACGCGGAAAATTTCACGTCGTTGCATTGAATTATTTTTCAAAACTTGTGCATTTTCTAGTGTTAATGTTTAAAATTGGTGGCGTTTACGCATTAAGTACTGACTTATGAGCATGAGTGTGGGCAAGTGATATAATGTGGTGAAACGTGAAACTTCGTGTTGCTTCCAAAATTCCATAGAAGCTTCTAGTAAAGTTGCCACCACTACACTGGAGCATGACTTATTCTGGACTACGACTACCTGACTTACACTGAACTATGACTATGATTTTGACTTGACTTTACGTGATATATTCATTAACGATGAAAAATAACTATACTTAACACTGGCTAAACACATAGTGTGTGTGGAGCCAAAATATAAGAAAAAAAAAGGCTTTATAATATGTTTTTATGATTTTGAATTACTTAATATAGGCTAAGGTTTTAGTTGCCTCTAAGAGACAGTGTATAAAATTTCTCTGTTAGTTCTAATTTTTCTGCAATCTATGTTATTTAGTACACCAAGTCTCCTAATCGAGCTATTTGTTATGATTAATTAAAAATAAACTTATAGCTGCATAAAAAACGTTCTTAGACACAAAGGATATTATTAGTATATTTAAAAAAACTTATATTTTTACATTTATATTATGATCACGCAATAACGGTGTTTAAATGCACCACGCACACTGACTTTTATTGTAGTGAAGTCAGATTTATAGATATAATTATGGACGTGTCACCGTCTTAACAAATAAACAAACGGTTTTTACAAAATGACAGTCATAGACATAATTATTATACATAAAGTACAGCACGAACGCTGACCGTTAATAACTACTATTCCACGAAGTCAGAATGAAGTTCGGCAGATCACAATGATCACACTTTTGATACCTAAATTAAAATACACACAAATTGAATTAACAAATTGAATTTATTTCATTAACACACAAACACAATTCAGAACAGAAACTACTAACGTTCTATTAAGAACATGTCGACAGCTAGTTCCGAGGCTAAGCGTAATGCTGTATCTAACTATCTACTTTAAACTTTCCACTTGTATGTTCAGCGAGGATATTTTATTAGAATTAGTTTAAGATTTTAGAAAAAGATACTAACTTCAAGTAGGTAACAGCAATAACCGGCTAACTTGGAAAATCGCAGTCGCACTTGCAATGCTAAGTACTTTAAAACGGGGAATTGTATAAATTCAAAACATTTGACATCACAAAGTAGTACTGAGAAGGTATTTAATAAAATAGAAACTTTTCTATCTCGACAAAACCAAGCCCCTAACTAGAACTATATTTTCGTACGTTTAAGTCTAACCTTGCTCAATTAGTTACGTATGTAACAAAAAAAGCCCTATCTATGTAAAAAAGTACCTACTATCAAACCTATGTTTGATAGTAGGTAATTTTTTCACATAATTAAAAATATTCTATACTTAATAGGAGTTGATGGTTAAAAAGGTAGAGGAAGATCGAGAAAAGTGTGTGAAAAATGATGTTTTTTTATAAGATTAGTTGACGTGACGAGCTAGTCGTCCACCTGATGTTAAGCGACATGGCCGCCCATAACAGTTCCGGTGTCACTCGGAGCTTTAAAATAATAATCCGCGTGACACTGCGCTGTACACGTCATCCTGAGACATAACGCAGTCTAGTAATCAGATTACACCGTGTAATCAGGTCATAAAGTCTCATTTGCCCAGTAATTTCACTAGCTACAATGCCCTTCAAACCAGAACACAGTAGTGCTTGCACGCTACTGCTTGGCGGCAGAATAACTGGCAAAGCGGTGGTACCAGAAAAGTCCTACCACCTAGTAGATGTGTGCTAAGGGAGTGAACATTTGACAGAAAAGAGTGGAAGAAATACATGCTGCATAGATCTCACTTAAATGGGACGAGGGGCCTACTCTTATCCCATTTCATTGGGATCTGATGATGATGATAATGGCATAAAAATATTCTTAACTCTTTTTTATATATTTTAGATTACGTTGAATCTTTCCTGCTACTAAACCCTTTGCTAATTATAGGATTTTTCATTCGACTCAATTTGTTAGTATTAAATGAATCATAGATATAACCGTTCTTTTATTAGACAGAGTGAAGATAAAACGTGTGTTATTTTGCTGGTAATAAAATCAAGTAGGCGCATTTATCGAATATTTCTGAATCTTGATAGCGTTGTGTTTATCGATAAAAAGTTTCAAGTTAGGACATTCGGACGTGGTATTGACCTGACATTTGTGTTAAAAAGTTTTAAAAATATTTGCTAATCATCAATCACGTATAAGCTCAGTTACGCTCAAATGTCGAGTGAAATTTCCGTTTTAAGAAACAACAAAGACACGGATCTCGACGGGATTTCCCAACGGTTGCGTTTTACTTTGCAGGTAAAAAAAAGAAAATAAGGAAATTCATGAAACATTCAATTTACGGTAGTCATGTAAGCGGTCATTAGGCTTTTAATATTAAATTAAGGTGAGGCACTCGCTATTAGCCAGAAGCACGCAACATGTTAATTATGTTTAGAACGCCCTACTTTCCACGTTTTAACTTTATAATTATATGTTTGTAAAGGCTTATGTTAGTATGTTATGGTTAACCATAGTTTTGATATTAAATAGATGGACCCATTTGGTCCATTTGTTTGAAACAAGAAAATGTCTTTGAATCCTAGACGAAATTAATTTATGAAATAAGTAGGTAACTCAGGTGACTCATGCTGTAGGTACCTACATAAAACTAACCTTTAGTTTTAAGTAGGTACCTACAGCATAGCTTGTCCTGCAACACTAATTGGCGTTATTTTAATTATTCTAAGTTTTTTTATGAGAATGATTGACGTGACGAGCTAGTTGGTCACTCGAAACTTTGAAATAATAAAGTTTCGCATGACACTGCACTGCGCACTGTTATATCCACCCTTTGTACCCTTTATCACCTACTCCTAGTCCTTTCCTGCCTACTCATCATATTCCTTCCCATCACGCCTCAGTTAGCCCTCAGCTCCGGCAGTCTCCATCCAACTTCCAAACCAGACGGTTGTCTCGAAATCAATTTTCATAATTTTATTTCAATTTCCTTTTTTTAAAAAGGCTTCAGGCTGAACCCGAATAACATTGGTGGCAGCTTTAAGGGATTTTCGAAAAAGTCCCCGGTACCGTCTCCGTTCCGCGCAACGTGAGTGTCGCATATAGTGCCAAGTTACCAGGCGCATAACCCGGATATTGGACTGCACCGGATTCCGGTCCAGCGCATCCCGTGGAAGACCCACTGTTGTACACTGTTCGTGCTGCAACCGGTCTTCTCCAAGAACAGCCGCAGCCGCAGCCATACCCACTGTCACGCACAACTCAGTGCTGTGACCGGTAGTGGCCATACGTCGAGCGGGCATCCATCAGACGAGCAAGCACCCGCCGGAAGAGCGAGCACCTACCAGACGAGACAAGCGACGCGCGGCGCGCAACGCTTATCTACATCCTGCTACATCCTACCTACCGTGAGCGAACTTCGAAGTAATGATAGCTTTCGTAATCACTCTGTCCGCACTCAAGTAAGTGAATCTTGGTCATTGCGATTGTCAAACTTTAGACACTATTATTTTATTAAGATTTTACCTTGTTTAAATTTTAATTATTTGTTGTGTGAATTGTCATTGTTATCAAAATGTCTGAGAGTAGAGCCCAAAGTCCAAAGTTTGAGAAACCTGAGGTTGCCGTAACTGCCGTAACAGACACGGAGGATGATGCCCTGTGTCCTCCCCCTGCTGGCCCGACCACAAGGTCATACTCTAAGAAGAAAACAGCCGCTTCAAACTTAAATACTAGACCAGATCTTGACCTGTCAACCTTATTGAAATTTATTAAACCTTTTGACGGATGTAGGGAGACACTGAACTCATTTCTTGTCAACTGCAACAACGCTTACGAGCTAGCATCCGAACATCAGAAAGACATCCTATTTAAGTATATTTTATGCCAACTGCAGGGCAGGGCACAAACTGCCTGCTCTGTTAAAGAGTTCGCCAATTGGTTGCAGCTTAAAGAATTCCTCAAAACTCAGTTCAGTGAGAGGAAACACTACGCCCACCTGCTCACTGACCTTCAAGAATGCAAACAACAGCCCAGTGAACCCGTGAGCCAGTACGCTCTAAGAATAGAAACGTGTCTTTCTCAGTTACTTACAGAAATATCCATTTCACATGGCCATAAGAGTAGGGAAATGATAGGACGCACAGCAGCCATGGAGGAACTAGCCCTCCATCATTTCCAAATGGGATTGATACCCCGTTTATCCAACATCGTTAGATGTAAGTCACCCAGGACGCTTAACGAAGCTGTAAATATTGCTATATCTGAAGAGAAAATCCAACAGTTTTTATTTAAGCAGAGCCCGTCTAACACCCGACAAGAAAAGCCAGGTGCTTCAAGGCCCAATTTTCCGAGGCCGAGTTTTCAACCTATGCGTCGCGACCAGAATCCACGATTCCCTACAAACTCTAACCAGCCTAGGCCCAACTTTTACCCTAGTCGGCCTGCTAATGGTAATGAATCTTGTGCTCCGATCTGCAGATATTGTAAAGCACCAGGCCATACCCTGGAACAATGCCGTAAACGCGAATATAACAATAACCGCTTCAAATTTGATCAAAATCAGTCAAGAGCACCTCAGCGTATTCATTTTGTATCCGATGCCCCTGAGGACGAATGCCCCGCTGACCTAGAAGAGGGTCACGGCTATGATACCGTGGACGCCGAATCAAAAAACGAATAACCGTCTCGTCCCGGTATCGTGCGGGACCTTATACCAATAAAACCGATGCCTCAACTTCTAAATCCACTAACCCATGTACAAGTTCTAAATCCATACTGACGCCACTACATGGCAGTCATTATATTGATCCGGAGACACCTGCTGAACTGCTAGCATCGTTACATGATCGCCAGCCTAATCCCACTGAATCCGTCTCCCGCAAACGCGAGCAGCGACAACGTCCTGCCGTCGACCCGCCGCAATCGCGATATTCTAAATCCGAGCAGTACCGTGTTGATCTGCCAAAATCACTGAATCCTGAACTGATTTCAAAATCAAAGCACACACAAAGTACTGTGCATCTGCCCAAACAGACCAAAAACATCAAAAACGGTTCCAACGTTTTCGAAATTACCAACGATCCTGCAAAGACGTTATTACCTCACGTTCTTGTTGAGTCCTCTGTATCAGATATTCCACTATCCTTATTGGTAGACTCTGGCTCCTCCGTCAGTTTATTAAAACAATCCTGTATACGGTGTCACCCCAGGGTCACAAAAGAATTGATCCACCTAAAAGGCATCGATTCAACGGAGGAAAGTATCCAAACCCGAGGTCATTTTAAGCTCAAACTGCAATTACCTAAAACCAGCATATCACACCGATTCCACGTTATTGACAAGATACACTTACCGTATGACGGAATTATAGGTTCCGATATGCTCAACGCACATAGCTGCAATATTGATTATACCAATAACTTGCTTCATCTTGGCAAATCATCCTTGAAACTACACTTTTATGATCCAGCATACCTAATTCCTCCACGGACTGAAACCATTATTGAATGTTCTGTTCAAAATCCTGAAATGAAAGAAGGATTAGTCCTCGACCAGAAGCTTACTGAAACACTACTAATCGCCAACTGCGTAGTCCGTGTCAAAGAAAATAACAGAATAAATATATCTGTGGTAAACACCTCTGAAGAACCTGTAACATTGAAATCAAATCTTAACCTAAGACTTTCCCCAATAGATTCCTTAATACACAAAGAACTGCCTACCAGTTCTGTACACCACATACACACTACGAGTATGACAGACTGCGCTACACGAACAGACGAAGTTCTAAAACAATTACGTCTCTCACACCTTAATGCTGAAGAAAGGGAAGCTCTTCTGCAATTATGTTCCGAGTTCTCTGATATTTTCCACCTCCCTGGAGAAAACCTGTCTTACACGAATGCCCTGAAACACGATATCAAAACGACAACAGAAATACCAATTCATAATAAAACCTACCGATTTCCGGAAGTACATAAAGACGAAGTCCGAAACCAAGTCGAAAAAATGCTCGAACAAAACATTATAGAGCCTTCCGACTCCCCCTGGTCATCACCCATATGGGTTGTTCCAAAAAAACTTGATGCTTCTAATATACAGAAGTGGCGAGTCGTAATTGATTACAGAAAACTCAACGATGTCACAATTGGTGACACTTATCCCATACCTCAGATCACAGAAATCCTAGATCAACTAGGCAATAGCAAATACTTTTCGACTCTGGATCTAGCCTCTGGTTTTCACCAAATTCAACTGAATGAAGCCGATAAAGCAAAAACCGCCTTCAATGTCCCAGAGGGACACTTCCAATTTCTGAGAATGCCATTCGGACTCAAGAATGCCCCTTCCACATTTCAGAGGCTTATGAATTCGGCCTTATCAGGGCTCCAAGGCACCCGGTGCTTTGTCTATTTAGACGATATAGTCTGCTACGCATATGACTTACAAGCCCATATCCTAAACCTTAGATTAATTTTCCAAAGAATCCGAGACTTCAATTTGAAGTTACAGCCTGATAAGTGTGAGTTCCTACGACGTGAAGTCTGTTACCTCGGTCATGTCATCACTGAACAAGGCGTTAAGCCAAACCCAGATAAAATCAAAGCCGTTACAGAATTTCCAATCCCGACATGCCCGAAAGATATCAAATCATTTCTTGGTTTGGTTTCCTACTATCGCCGCTTTATTCCCGATTTTTCAAAAACCGCAAAGGCTCTCACTAATCTCCTAAAAAAGGACACACCCTTCAAATGGGAAAATCAACAACAGCTTGCCTTTGACACTTTAAAACGAAAACTGACTACAGCTCCGCTGTTAATCTACCCCGATTTCTCCAAACCTTTCATACTCACCTGCGATGCCTCAAACTATGCCGTCGGCGCCGTCCTCTCTCAGGGACCGATAGGTAAAGATCAGCCCGTAGCTTTTGCTTCACGCACACTCAACAAGAGTGAATCCAATTATAGCACGACTGAAAAGGAGTTGTTAGCTATCCTTTACGGCTGCAAAACCTTCCGTCCCTACCTTTATGGGAATAAATTCCAAATCGTTACGGATCACAGACCCTTAAAGTGGCTTTTTAACCACAAGGATCCCAGCAGCAAGCTCCAACGTTGGCGGTTAAAGTTGGAAGAATATGAATATGAGATCGTGTATCGCAAAGGTAAACTAAACTCCGCCGCTGACGCTCTTTCCAGATACCCGGTGAACCCTGTTTATCCTGAAAATCATAGGAATATGAACTCAAATCCTATCAATGATACTAATCCTAGCGCTGAGCCTTCCCCAATATCACCACTTGCTGAAATCGGTCAAAATACCCTTGATGAGCTGATAAGACTAGATGTCAGTCCTTTGGATGGTAGAAATCTTGATTTTAGCCCTCTGAATCCTCCTACTCCTCCCATTACAATAAATCCTCCTACTCCAATAGATCCTCCCGTTACCGCGAATCCTCCTACCTCCGTAACTCCTCCTACTACTGCAGACCCTGCCATAGGTCCTCTTTCTCCACCGACTCAACCGCAACCTGAAACAGAAACAGATCTTCGGCCCTCAACTAGCTGGCAGAATCCTGAAACCTTACCTGCATCCGTATCTGCACGCCGCGACTCAGGTTCCTCTCTAGTACCTGAAAACTTACCCTTATCCGATGAAACCTATAACAAGTTTCTAAAATCATCTACGAAACTATACAATACTCATATTGTAGAACACAATGAAGGTCTGCTAAAAGGGACACAGAAATTAATAATAATACCTACCACAATAGATATGGACGAATCCTTACCTCATGTCCCGGAAGTCCTCGACAAATGTCCGAGTCCCGAACGCGATGAATTTCTGAAAAAAGAAAGATCCCTACATTCCTCCTTGCCTCTTACAGTTGAGGATAAAACCTACCTGTTCTTATTCACAAAGGTGCACCATTTCGATGATCACTCGTACCCAGACATATTTAAATGCCTTAAATATGTTCGTGACGAAATAATGATGTCATATCCCACAATAGGTGAAATTAGCATTTCGGATTTCAGAAATCCTTTTGACAGACATTCCTTTGCAAAAATCTATAACATGCTAGCTTATTTATTCGACGGCACTAATATAAAAATTCATATATATCACAATAACATTATATATCCATCGCCCAGCGAAGTCCCAAAAATCCTTAAGGAAAACCATGACATTCCCATTGCAGGACATTTGGGATCCTCAAGAATGTTAAGCCGTATTAAAGAGAGATTTTCCTGGAAAAATATGCGCAGTGACATTGAGAACTACGTAAAAAATTGTCAGTCTTGCCAAAGTAACAAAGCGCTACGCAAAATAAATAGAGCACCGATGGTCATAACATCCACATCTACGTCCCCTTTCCAAAGGCTAGCCCTTGACATCGTAGGCCCCCTGCCTGAATCTGGTACGGCCAAGCTGAAGTATATCCTGACTATGCAAGATGACCTTACAAAATTCTCCTTAGCATATCCCCTTCGCAGTAACACAGCGGCAGAAGCGAGTGACTGCCTCCTTCATTTTATATCACTCTTCGGAATTCCCAAATACATACTCACTGATCAGGGTACTAATTTCACAGCAGATCTATTCAAGAAAACATGCGAGTTCTTGAAAGTGAAGCAATTATGGGCTTCACCCTACCACCCTCAAACGCAAGGAGCTTTAGAAAGATCGCATTCCACCCTTAAGGAATACCTTAAATCATATGTGAATGAAAACCAAGACAACTGGCCCCAGTATGTGTATACATCCATGTTGGCATATAATACCGCCGTGCATTCAACCACACACTACTCACCATACGAGTTATTGTTCGGGCATAAGCCCCACATCCCAGACTCAGTATATGACGACAATTCCAACACAACCTACCCAGAGTATGTGAAACTCTTACAACACCGCATGAAACACGCACGTGATAAAGCTTTAGAGTACATTCACAAATCCAAAGAAATCTCAAAAGCCTATTACGACACACGCACTCGCCCTGTCGAATATAAGGTAGGCGATTACGTTCTACTAAAGAACCACCTTAGGTTGCGTAAGGCTTTATCGCCCCTATGGAAAGGCCCATACAAAGTCGTGAAAATTCATGGCAATCATACACTATCATTACTAATAAACAGACGTCATGTGAAGCACCACTATGACGAAGTCAAACACGTGGAAGTCCACGATGTACCTTCCGCTTAAAACATTTTCCTACCTATATACACATGGGTATTCTGCTTCTTAGGTACATACATGTACACACATAGAGTTAGCTTAAATTTATTAGTTAGGTACTAGGTTAGATACATAGTTTTAGTAAAAAAATAATTAAGTTAGAAAGTTACGTCAATGTTTCTTTTATTACAGCGTACTGGTTCGGGGTCACCATGAGTATGTCCAACCAATCAACTCGAGCTCCGGCATATACTTTGATCCAATTGGTGAACTCGAAATTAACATCGGACACCTAGACATAGTCACCCCGTTTGATATTTCTTATATTGGACCTCATATTCAAAATATTAACTCGGTACTAGGCACAGTACGTTTCCTATGTGGCCAAATTGAAATTAAAACTACAAGTCAGTTAGAGTGTCAAAACGTTTTGGAACCCCTCACAGTGAGGTACAATGATATTGTTTCCGAGTATTCCTCCATTGCTCACCTTACGAGTAACAATAGGTTCAAACGTGGAGCATGGATAGGCGGTATAGGCACCCTATCCAAAACTATCTTTGGGACTCTAGACGAGGACGACGCTGTTAAATATGACAGTGCTATACAAAGCTTGCAAAGTGGCGAAAAGAAGCTGGCCTCATTGATTAAAGAAAATATTTTGATAACAACTTCTACTTTGTCTAAATTCAATGAAACGTTACACAGTATAAAAATAAATGAAGCCAGGCTCAACGAAGGTATCGACAATATCGAATTAGAATTTAAAAATGTGTCAATAATCACTCATAATTTAAACACAAAATCAAATATTAATTCAATATTAAAAAGTTTGGAAGCCTCTGTACTCACCTTATCGTTTCAACTAGAAGATATAACAAATGCTATCATGTTCAGTAGTCAAAACATGATTCACCCGGCCGTGCTGACTCCCACGCAGCTATACAAGGAGCTTGTCGATAACTACAGGTACCTACCTGCGGATCTAAAGTTACCTGTTACTTTGGAACTAAGCCACATTCATATATTAATGAATATATCTGATGTAATATGTTACGGTCTAAATAATAAAATTGTTTTTATACTAAGAATACCCTTGGTATCGCCTAAGAAATATAATTTGTACCACAATATAGCACTACCTACCCCGCACAGCAGTGTAAAGCCGAACTCGTTTAGTTTTGTTATTCCTAGCATTAAGTACATCGCAATGACCAACGATAAATCGGAATATTGTAACCTCGAATCACTGAAAGAATGCAGAGTGATGAGCCCTCGCGAGTTTATCTGTGACGTCATGACCGTGTTCCCAACCAGTGCAAATCCCAGCTGTGAAAGTGAGCTTATTTCAAACGTCATAAGCGCCCTACCAGTGCAGTGCCTAACCGATTTCATTTACGGACCCGTTTTAGATATATGGAAATCACTTAGTAATAATAATTGGATCTATGTACAAACTCAGAGCACTAAATTATATATAGAATGCCCCTATCAGAATGTTTTAGAAATAAATATAATTGGAACGGGAATTGTGAATATCCCAAATAATTGCATTGGATATTGTAAAAGTACAAAACTAATACCTAAACATAACGATATAAAATTCAATGTCACTGTAACCCATTCCGATTTCAATATAATAAACGACTCTTGTTGTACTCTGGATAAATTCAAAAATGAAATGAATATTGAGCCTCGTATAAAATTGCAAAATATTGACCTAGACATTTTTACCGCCGATACAAAATTAAAATTAAAATCTATTTCAGATGGAAGCGACAAAATTTTAAATGAACACCAAATTATTAAATACGAGACTCACTACTCAGTTTTGCTACTTTTTATAACTTGTGTAATTTTTCTATTTTGTGTATTCAAATTGTTTATTTTTATTAAATCACACAACCGTCTCCCCCCATACTTCCCTAGGTTTTCCCGATCCGTCCCAATAACTCCACCTGAAGAACAAACGCCAGACCCTGAACCTCAAGCCATCTCTGTTAGGATGAGCAAACGGCGCATTACCCCGGAAGCTATCCCATCTCCTAGTATCAGGACTAATATATAGCCCCTTTACCTGCCGCTTTCCTAAACTTCGAAATTTCAACCCCGAAGTTTAGTCTACCCCGGGGAGATGTTATATCCACCCTTTGTACCCTTTATCACCTACTCCTAGTCCTTTCCTGCCTACTCATCATATTCCTTCCCATCACGCCTCAGTTAGCCCTCAGCTCCGGCAGTCTCCATCCAACTTCCAAACCAGACGGTTGTCTCGAAATCAATTTCCATAATTTTATTTCAATTTCCTTTTTTTAAAAAGGCTTCAGGCTGAACCCGAATAACAGCACGTCATCTCGAGACATCACACAATCAAGTAATCAGATTACTACACTGTGTAATCAGGTCACCAAGTCTAAGTAGTAATTTCACTAGCAAAGAAATTAAAAAACTAGAGAACGTCAATCCACAATTAAAAAAACTAACCACAAGCACAAGCACAAGGTAATAAAATATATGTAATGATACAATCGAATTTAGCGTAATTAATAATTACTCTTACCCATAGTCAAATCTTAGAATGATTATTAAAGTAAGTTAATGAGTGCTAAAAATATATATTTCAAAGATTCTCTTTATTTATGTTTACCCTAAATAATATTAGACCGTTTAATCTTACACAGACTGTATTTACCGAATCTCAAAATTACTTGAATAAGTTACGTAGATGAGATTAGAGCCAACGATATAACTCGTTAATTGAAGCACCTGTAATTAGTAGAAGCACTTGAAAATTGGGTACATATTCTGAAGTGGCGACGAACTTAATGGGTGTAATGTGAGTATAAATGGGGAAAGTTCCCTCATTTAGAAGCTCTCCGGCGTCGCCGATCTCAGCCGACCGGACGAGTAAGATCTCACTACTTTACTATCACCCCTTTTGCAGAATTACAGCTGTGGCGTGACCAGACTACGAGAGCAATCGGAAAATCCCACGGAAAATCGGCTCGCTTCTAATACAGCAATTTTGTTTAAATTTTATAGCACTTCCAGATAACTTGTTGTGTGGTGAGTTTGAAACGTGTTTCGGTATTTGAACATTCTGAATTGATTTTCGAAGCTGAGAAAATGAATGTTATCTGAATATTGCTAAAGGGTATTTATATTTTTGTTGACACTGTATCAAACAGAAGAAACAGGCGTGACGAAACGACCGACAAACGAGCTATTACAAAGGTTTCGAGGATTTTTTAACGTTGTCATTATTAACTGTTTTTTTTTTTGTAATTTTATATTACACTTAGTATAATCTTATCAACAATTACTATGGAATTAATCCCTAGTTAATAAAAAATCAATAAGAAATCAAAAAAACGATGAAAATTTCAATCAAATTGAACCAGAGAGTGTATAGCTCCTGCCACCATGATAAATATGGCTGATGGTTTTTTATTCAAAATGTATATTCATGACACTTAAACATGTATAGAGGCACTTAACGCAAACAAACAGTATATTCATTTGTAATTACGCGAAGCCCACTCTCAGCGGGTGTTGTGAATTAGAAATTTACGTGAATTTAGTTTAGTTTGTTTTATTTATGAGTGCGAAATATCCGGCTCGAATTAAATTATAAAGCTCGCCGGCGGGCTGTGTGCGCACTTGACCCTGCTACCGATGAAAATTTAACGAATGAACGCCACAAAAGGAAATTGCAATCGCGGCACCCGAGGACGTGTGAACCCTTTACCTTGCGGCTTCTGGGAAATGAAAAACGCCTCGAGCCTACGGAAAAACCACGCAGATAGCTCGGAACGCAGCTATTCTATTTACCGACGAGAAATACGCAACAATATTTCAACGGAACGTTTCTGTTGTTATGAGTCCACGAAAGGGGACCTGAAAGTTTATTGCGGCCTAAATAGGCGTAGGATCTGAAAGGACCCGCAGCACGTGACGCAACAAATAAAAGCCCACTTAATTCACAGATCCGACTGGTAAATTTATGCCGCGCAGTATCTCTTTAATGCTGGGGCCGTGACAGCGCGTATATACGTATAAACCGCCCTTCATTTGGAACGAACGCGACAAGTCGTTTGAATCAACAATCGATGAGCCCTGTTCGATACGTCTGTTTTGTCGGTAAAGTGCGTTGTAAGAATTAATAGCTGCGTGTACCCTAGCATAGGAATTCGAATTACGTCTCATTGTTTTTACGTAAGCGACGCGATAAGGGCGGTCTAAACGTACGTCGTAACACCGGTCCTAAGCCCCTCTTTGTCTGGGTCTGCCTAATAAATGAGTAAATGGCGGCAAGCGTACAGAACATATCAAGTTATTTTGTAACCCTCTACGCCGACACGAATCGTTTTTATATTGACAGTTGGAATTTATTGCTACAGCCCTTTTGCGGATCAAAATCTACTGGGACAGAAAACTGGGAAGGACATGTGAGTAAAATCAGTCCATTTGGCATTTACTCTAGTATTGTGATATGGAGACAATATTAACAATTGAGAATTTGTAATATCCTTTTTGGAGTAATTTTGCTTTAGTTTTTGTACTGTCTATGCTAGCCTAAATTATAAAATTATGTAGGTAAACGATTACCATGTTTAAAATAAAGAGGCCTCTCAATGACATCATTACACTCATTCGAATGTGAAACATTGAAGCGTGGGAAGGACCAATACAAGCTATTCTACTTTAAATATAAAATTTTTAAAAGTGTGAAACACAATAAAAAATGTATTCGAAAGCACTTAGGTTAAAACGAAATGAATCGAGGTGACCTAGTTAGTCCAGACCGTCCAAAATAAACTAAATTGGAACATGCAACTCATACTCATGCAGTCATAGACCTTATGAATGATTAAACAATAATTTGGCCAGATAGAATGAATTTGCAAGAACTAAGAAGTAGTTTTTATTCTATAGTGGCTGACTCAAGCCCCACAGCTTCATAAAAAGTAATTCAGTTTACACACTACGCCAGCAGCACGACGACTGCCTGAAAAACCTTCATTTAATTTTTTTATTGAATGACGTGGCGCTAGTCATTCACATGATTTTAAGCAATACGGCCATAACCAAATAAATAAGTCAAGTGAATTACAAATAAACAAAAAAACTAACCTAATATTTGTATAATTACTAGGTATCCTTCACCAAACCTATACGCACCATTTTTAATTCATCAAAGCTCAAAACAAAAAATCTTACTTTTCGAGACCAAATATTGCTTACTTAAATATAGGCAAGAAACTCTCTAACTATCGACGAATGCCGACCCAGATACAGGGTGTGACGTGAACAGAATCGTGCTAAATTCAGAAGACGCCTTGTGAAGTTTAGTGTCGGACTATCACTTAGTTTAGAACTGGATACCAGTCACAGTCGCAAACTCTTTCATACTGTTAAACTGCTCTACAAAAAGTTTTAGATACTGATGAATAAGAAATGAGACTATTTCATCAGCTTCAAGAAAAAACCTTAATCTTAAATATAAAAACGGTATAACTAAGAAATGATAATTAGAAAGCAAATAATTGTAATTTGCATTATTACATAGAATTACCACATTAAAAGTATTCCTTACTACCTACCGTATTACCTACTTAAGCATCTTTCACTTCTGAGACTTTTTAATTCATGTATGAAACCATTTAAATTAAAAAACTTTGTCGTTTTTTCTTTCTTCACTTTCTACTCAAGTGACATTAAAAACCGCGTGATCTATCTCTTTCTCTCTCATTATCTTTTTGTTCCTCTCTCTAATCCAGTAATCCCTTCTTTTTGCATCCTCTCCCTTCTTCCTAAACCTTCTACTTATTCTCCTTTCTCCCTCTTTTTTTATCCTTTATCCCTTACTTTCTCTCTCCTCATACCGTCTAATTTTCCCTCCCTTTTCCTCTTTTCACTCTCTTTGAGAGAAGTTCCATTTTTAAAGACACAGCTTTTAAGCAAATGAAAACGATTGTCTCGTTATTACTCTTATTATTAATATAAAGATAACTTCCCACTAGATTTGATAGAATCTAGTAATGGATGATCTAACGAGATAAACCTCACTAGACCCACTGTGGATCTGGCCAATGAATCAACATCTATACAATGATTGTATTTAACTAATTTGGCGCAGTCACTATCCGTAGTATACGAATTAAAATGCTTTAAGCTCGTCTAGAGTCTGGCAGATTTTCTATTTTGCGACCTAAATATTGCGGAAAAGAGCCCGGTAGTGTATCATCATCATCATCATCATCAGCCCGTAGATGTCCACTGCTGAACATAGGCCTCCCCCAGAGAGCGTCACTTTGAGCGGCTGCTCACCTCCTGCATCCATTGGCTCCCCGTGGTTTTCACCAGGTCGTCGGTCTACCTAGTGGGAGGTCTGCCTACGCTGCGCTTTCCGGTTCGTGGTCGTCACTCGAGAACCTTTCTTCCTCATCGGTTGTCAGTTTTGCGAGCAATGTGGCCTGCCCATTGCCATTTCAACTTGCTCACTTTAAGGGCTATATCGGTTAATTTAGTCCTTCTGCGGATTTCCTCGTTCCGGATCTTATCTCGCAGGGGAACACCGAGCATAGCTCTCTCCATAGCTCGTTGCGCGATTTTGAGCTTATTAATGAGGCCAACAGTAAAAGACCACGTTTCAGTTCATATGTCATCACTGGCAACACACACTGATTGAAAACCTTTGTTTTCAGGCTCTGCGGTATTTTGGACGAAAAGATAGGTCGAAGTTTCCCGGTAGTGTATATATACTACTATGTATTTGTAGACTACCCACTAACTGGCTGCAACGCTGGCTCAAGGCTGGAACGAAATTACGATTTTTATGATTGCAAGGGTACAAACTACGTGATCTATTCGGAAGGTGAGTGCTTACTCTTGTCGTATTGTGACTCGAGTGCGCAACTTCTATGTCGCAATGTTTAGGATTTATAAAATCCTTTTAATTTTGTTCCTAAAATTCAAGGTCAATCTATTCTGATGTGTCACAAAAATATACATCACATAATCGTCATGTCAAATTTATGCTAGCAACACTATCGTAGAAAAATTGCCAGTATTATAGAAATAACATGGTATCTACGCATTGTCTACGCACGTAGAGGCACGTTCGTAGACACCTGCTACGTGATTTCTCACCTTCACACCTTTGATATTATTATGTTGGCTTTATTTGGAAAAAATTGGGATTCAATACAAAATTGTTGGTTATTTGAATATCGAATCAATGTGATTGTTAATTCGTGCCTCTTAATAAGATAACCTACCTATATCGTTCCATTCAAACGGTTAATATTAAATTTGACCTACATCGACCACCGCTTAATTCTTAGTATAATTTACTATACATCGCTACAAAAGTAGGTTATCCCACCCACATCAAATATTAACAAAAATATTCGACAGGTAGACACACATATTAAATTAACACCAAAACGTGAAAGTTAGCAGAAAATATTATATACCGTGTTCAGCTTAGGCGACACAATACGAAAACGCTCCGAATAAATCAGCATACGGTATGAGATAAACCCTTGCACGTTCACAAAAAGCCGTGTGTTCGGGTAGCGAAATCCGATTCGTCATAAAAGTATAATAATAGTGGGTCGGGGGTGCCGCAACAACGGCGGTGACCTACACAGCGCGCGCCGCCGCGGCAGTCTTGTGTCGAGCTTTCTAATGACCCCAGGCGTTTTCTGCTCCGCGCTTCGCCGCAACCACACAATAAGCCAATAAAAAAAACTTTAAACGTGATCGGAACTCTTGTTTCACGCGTGGTGAACGTACCTACGGCCAGGACGCGCGCACTTCGACCCGCTCGCGTCTGCAGGCGAAAATGAACCTTATGACCATTGGAATACCGTTTCCTAATTAACAATGTTAACTGTGACAACGCAAAGGAAAAGCTTGGTAAGTTAATGTTTTTCGTTAGAAGTTTTTGTTGCATTCTGTAGTGTTACTAGGAACTGATGCTCTTGTGTTCCTAAATCCATATCTTTATCTAGTTCAATGCAGGCAGATAAACTGCTCCACTGCAACACTATTATGGCGAGGTGTGGAGTTGGTTGTTATATCTTAGTTTAATACCCGTCTGCACTAAAGTTTCATACCTCCTATTTTCGCACTTATTCTTCTATGACGTATCTACTGCAATGCATTTATTTAGGTACGTCTTAGAGAGGTGTGAATTTAAAAGCTGTTAAACTTTAGTGCAGAGTATAACAATTTCATATTCATATTTGTATACCCTTATAGTCGTAATAATACAAAGAATAGACCATACCATACCATACCATACTTTTTAGCCCTGAATCCTGAATAATAATGAGTAAAACTGGTACTAATACTGAGTGAAGCATTAATAAATAACGATAATTAACATAATCGTCGTACATGTATTGATAAGCCTCATGGTTACACACACACGTGTACTGCTGAATCGAACAATATTCTAAACTGTGCGCTAAATTCGAAACTGTGTGGTCTTCAATTCATAGATTTGCTCGCGAAACTCCGAGTTTGCATTAAGTACGGGTACCGATAGTCTACAGATTATTTAGATTATGCAATATGCACGCACTTTGGTATTAGCTTATATCATAATCTCTTTCCGAAATCGCACATATAGAACAAATTATTTTATGTTACAGGACATTGATGAATGTTAACCTTATTTCTGTATTATGTAGAATTGTTTTGGACTGAAAGATTCCCGAGCAGTCACAGACTAGAATACGAAGCGGGAGACTTCCCAGAAGGAGGACGCCTGTCACTTATGCCGACGAAAATACCTTTTCATCCTTTTTTAATGTATGAAAACTTGTTTGGATTAAATGTTAACAATTTGTTGAACGTTGATGATGGTTTTTTAAGGGTTTTCTACGGTTGATTTCTTAAGTAAGTTGTACAATTTATAAACTAACTTCAAAATTATTTCGATGCGCGAGCGAGATAGAAGATGCACGAATACCCTGGCCTTAAAGCCGTGGGATGCAATATGGGTGGTAACCAAGCGCTCAGTACTCTTTATTTATGAGCGCGGGTCTTCTTTTGAGTCGATATCGATATTTTAAACTGATAAATGTATCAGTAGGTCTTTGAGTATTAACCTTGTTGAAGAATATTATAGGAATCGTTTAATATTTCGTCTGGTACCGATCGATTAGCGACATGGCGTGAGACATGCAACGAGCTTTATTGTATGGTTTTGCAGGTTTCGTTTGACAAACATTGTTTTATTTTCATTATTGATCTAACGTAAGAGGATTTTTGGTTTATTTTTTTAGTAATTACTATTAGTCATTATAACAGTGATTCAGTGAAGTCATGAAAATCTGAACACGAGTATTAAAATTTAAATATGTTAAGGAGTTTCTGATTTATGTATTTGTCACAACTAATAATGTTGTCCGTCGTTTATTACCACCAATCAAACGTTACTTGCGCATGAGTTTATTAAGTTTGTGCACTGATTGGCATTCAGGAGTGAAAACAAAATAGTTTTCTTTAAATAAATAAGTTTCACAGTTGACAAATCTACCCACAGAACTAGGAAGATACATTTACAGAAACCCCGTAAACCCTGCGTGCGACGCCGTGGGCAGTAGCTAGTAAACTGTATAAATTATCCATTATAAAAATTCATATTAACATTGTCATTGTTTCAGAATATATGAACAAGCGTCAGCAAAATGTGATATTATAAACATTATGATAATGTAACTATGAAAAGAATTGCCCGCCTCAAGACAAGGAAAAATGGCTGGAATTTGTTGCAAATTATCTCTTTATTACTGCTTTTACCCTCCATTTTGCGATCTCAGAATACCCTGGAGTGTCCCAACTTAACAGGAACTAAATGCTCGTGTCATGCAATTGAGAAAGGTAAGACTGTGTTAAGAAACTGGGAGCCATAAACTTGTAATGTAAATGGATTTATTCGGTTCCCATTTTCTCTTACACTGGCCGAGGTGTTAATCCATCATAATACAGGCCTAGTCGAGTGCCAAGACTCGAAAGTTACAACTTTTCAAAAATACATCATGTATTTTCTAAAGCCTTGGATAATAATTTATATGTAGTATAATTATATTATAGTAATATAATAGGTAGGTCATAGAATAACTACCTAGGTACTTATTCTAAGAGGTAAGTTTATTTTAACCAATTAGTTAGAAATGTTTAACAACGACATACAAATGAAGGACATGAAAGAAGAGTTTTAATCTAACATGCAATTTATTGTTCCAGGGTTGTCTCTTGATTGCTATTATACTGCCTTAAAAGACATAAAAAATGCACTTAAAATTGTGCCTGATTTACATTCTCTGTTTATTTATGATCTTGACGATAAGGAAGAAGCATTGGGACCCCATTTTATACCTCAAGGCGCTTGCATAAAACGTATTCATATATCAAGCACAAACATAAAGGATGTTAACGATGACACATTTCTGCCCCTCAAGAAATGTCTTGAAAAATTGAGCATTCTATCAAGCAAAATAAAAAATCTGCCACAAAAATCTCTGTACGAACTACAAAAGCTAACATCAATCGAATTATCATCTAATTTCATCGAAGATATACCGAGCTATAGCTTTTACAACCTACCACTTCTTAAACTAAAACTAATAAGAAATGAGTTACAAAATATTTCTGAAACAGCCTTTTCTGGACTGGAATCGACACTTACTAAAATTGATCTAAGTGAAAACAAACTAACTGTATTCCCTATAATCGCGATTGCCAATTTAAAGCATTTACGATCATTGAGCTTGTCATGGAACAAATTGTCTTCTTTCCCTTTGGTAGACAACTCTGAATTAATATCATTAGAGTTCTTAAATTTGTATAAAAATAATTTTGAATTTATTTCCGAAGACTGCCTTAGATTTTGTCCGTCCCTGACAACGTTATTATTAAGTTTTAATTTAATCAACAGTATACATTTTAGGGCCTTTAATTATTTGACTGCCATAAAATCAATAGACTTAAGCCACAATAGAATTAAAACATTAAATCCGAATATTTTTCAAAAGAATCAACTTTTAGAAGTTGTTGACTTAAGTTTTAATCATTTGCATCACATTCATGGCATATTTTGTAACTTGCCCTCTCTTACTGAAGTATATTTAAGCCATAATAATATTTTGGATGTGCCAATAGACTCATTTCTTAATTCTAAAAATATTAATGCAATACACTTAGATAAGAACTGTATAAGCAACATGAATAGTGAGAGCTTTAGTACCTTAGAAAATCTAGTTAAGCTTCGGTTAGAGTTTAATTATTTAAATCAAGTGCCACATAATATTTTTATAAAAACTAGAAATATACTAAAGATTAGCTTAGACAATAATAAATTTTCTGATATTATAAACGATACATTAGGACCCCTAATTAATGTAAACGAAATAAGGTTAAGTAATAATAAACTTAAAATTATTACAAGGCATTACTTTGCTACGTGTTTAGAAGTAGAGGAAATATATTTGGACCATAATGAAATAACGTTTATAGAAGCTGGAGCTTTTGATAAACTGAGTAAACTTAAATACCTAGGTCTTCATAATAATTACCTTGTAGATGTTAATGATGTCTTACCAAAACGTAGTTCTAACTTGCTAACACTACATTTAGAATCTAATTCTATATCCCTAATAAGTAATACAATGTTTCAACACCAAGAGAAGCTCAATTATTTGAATTTAAATAATAATCGTATTAAGTTTTTAACAAGAAACACATTCCGTAACTTGTCCCTTGTAACACAACTAGAATTGAATGATAATGAAATATCTATTATAGAAGATTTTTCCCTACAACAATTAAACTCAATTATTTATTTAGACTTACGAAACAATAAGCTATTTAACATAACAAATTTTACGTTTTACGGTCTCTCTGAATTAGAAGATTTAGACGTTTCTCACAATAGTATAATGTTTATTTTTGATTTTGCATTTGATACACTGAAAAAGTTACGCAGTCTTAACTTGTCGTCTAACCCACTCAAAATTCTTCATAAAAATACGTTTCAGCAGGGTTTACCTTTAAGCTCGTTGTACTTAGACAACTGTGAAATTAATCTCATTGAAAATAATACCTTTATAGGTCTTAACAATTTAAAATTGTTATCTTTAAAAAACAATTCATTAAAATCTAGTGACTTATTATCTATTAACATTCCAGGGTTACGACTACTGACTTTGTCTTTTAATGTACTTGATTTTTTACCTTTAGAGTCGTTTTTTCAACTTCCTCTTTTAGAGAGTCTCTTTTTAGAACATTGCAATATAGAAAACCTTTTTGAAGGCACTTTTAGATACAACAAAAATCTGTTAAGACTGAATATGGCGCAAAACATAATCAGTACCATACCACCAAAGTTATTCGATGAGCATAACTCTGTGACAGAATTTAATATAAGCAATAATTTCTTAGACTATGTGCCATATGACACTTTTCTTAATATTAGCAAAGTTGAAAATTTGGATCTTGCTGATAATCTTTTGCCTAAATTAGAACTTAGTGGACTAGAAAAAATTGCTAAATTAAAATATTTGAACCTTCGAAAAAACGAAATAAAAACTATAACAATAAGAAAGAAAACCATCTTTACCGATCTAGTTTCTTTTGATGTTAGCTTTAATAGATTAGAATCTATACCAAACACTCTATTTGAAGTATTACCAAGTTTGTTAAATATGAATATTTCGTACAATTATATAGTTCACTTTGACTTTTTAATGATGAATAAGAAAAGTAAGATGTCTTTGTTAAATCTAGATCTTAGTAAGAACCGGGCAATAACTTGGACCACATCTAGTTCTAAACGAGACAATAATATGCTCATATCAAAACTATACGAACTTCACATTAGTGCTACGAATATGACAAACATAGACGATAATACGTTTGACTTATTTATTAACCTACGAAACTTATATTTGACCTTCAATAAAATAAGACGACTATCAATCAGCCCATTTTCAACTTTGAAATTATTGGAAACATTAGATTTGAGTTTTAATAGAATTTCCCAACTTAAAACAAGTAATTTTCGTGGCCTAACAAAATTGAAATCTTTATGTTTATCAAACAACAACATAGAGTCTTTAGATTATTTTCCTGAAGACCTGAATAATTTAAAATTCTTAGACCTTTCATATAATAAGTTGCAAAACATACTTAACGATGATTTGGTTAATTTGAGAGAGCTCACTGTCTTAAACTTGAGCTATAATAACATTAAATATATTTCAATAACCGCTTTTGATAATTTGAATAGTATATTACAAATTGATTTGGAACATAACAAGCTTCAAGCTATACCAGTAGAGCTGCTAAATTCTGTTGAGAATCATATACATGATATATCAATTAAAGGTGAGTGTCATTTTTACATAGATACCTGTAAAACAAGTCAGTACTGTGATCAATAAATAATGTTATATTTTTACAGGCAACATTTTAAACTGTAATTGTCAGAGAGATAATGCGTGGGTATGGATTCAAGATCACCCTAACATTGTTAAACCAAACGCAGTGACTTGTCTCAACGATCAGTATCCAAAAGAGAAATGCGATATCCCTGTGATCTCACAGTTGTCTGTCGATAGACACAAGGACAATTCTGTTTCAATGTCATGGTTCATAAGAAATCGCACAGCTATAAAAGCTCTACAAATCTTGTACTACGCTGAAGACATCAATTCAGATGTGAGTATTAAGCAAGCCATCATCATCATCATCATCATAAGCAGCCTGAAGACATCCACTGCTGAACATAGGCCTCCCCCAGGGAGTGCCACTTAGAGCAGATGCTCGCCTCCTGCATCCATCGGCTCCCCGCAGCATTCACCAGGTCGATCAAGGGTTCGCTTGATTAAGTAAGTGCTTAAATGTAAATGTTTCTTTTATATGAAAGTTCAAGTTAAGAACTGATTGAAATAATTTTCAGGTAAAAACAAAATATCTGGACAAAAACGAGGTTTCAGTTAATATCAAAGACCTTGAACCAAATGCTAATTACGTCGTATGTGTAATCACACTTTCAGAAGAAATAATAGACTACGAAGATGTTTTGGATACAGAAGCCAATAAAACTGTAAACAGTGACGTTAATGTAACATCGAGTATAACTCAAGACATCGCTGCGACTATTCTTATGCGATCTCCTTCAAGTGAATGTATCTCTTTCAATACTTACAAGAAACAAATTACCATAGAGTTAAAAGAAACCCCAAAGTATAAGCTTTCAATAATTCTAAATCGTAGATTAGGTTTAATAGTTGGTTGTGTTTTAGGGTGCATAGTTTTTTTTATTATGGTATCTGTCCTCTTGTATACCAAATTTAAAGAAAGAAAAAGGATAGCCAAATCGGATCCAGCGTGGGCAGAAATGAACGATTATCATTCAATGGCAAGTAAGGATGACATCTTGCAGCAATATTCTACCACAGCTTCTACTGATAATATTTTACTCGGAATGTCAAAAAGTCGATAAGATGTTATAATCGATGCTTTTGTAGCATTAGATGCTAGACTTTATTTCTTGATCTAATAAATATTATGCAAAAATATATTTCAAAATAAATTACATAACAAACTGTATTTTATGGGGATGCAGATTTAGATACCTACACTGTTTCAAATAATTTCATATATAATAGCAATACTATTGTTATAATAACACGCTAAGAAAAGACGCTTTGAAAAGTACCATTAGGGTAGAATTTTACAAATACGGAGGTAAAAATGAAGTAGATTTATCAGTAGATAGAAATAATTTGTAGAAATTTTAATATTATAATTCGTATTCGTAGTTCATAGTAGAGATTTATTAAATTGTAGGTAAATAAATTGTTGGCATGGTTAATGGCTGTTTTAATTCAAATATTTTAATTAACCTGTGTAATTTATCTTGTTTATGGTACAGTCATGGTCATGGTCTGGTTTATGGTAGTGGGTATACGAATAATACGAATATTTACAAAAGAATATAGTATCTATTCATTTAAAAAGCAATATTAAATTTAACTACCAATTTACGAAACCAAACAAAAGAATGTAGACCTTCAAGTCGCCGTTTGTATAAGAACGGCCCAACGAGATACTTATAAAGTGGAAAATTAGTTAATAAAAGTTCACAAAACCCATTTTTTCTGTGCTTAAAGAAGTTACTTTTTCTTATGGCGGTATCTCGATTATCAAGAGCCATTGAGGAAAACAAAGTCTGCCTTTGAAGTAGGTACATTCGAGGATGTAGCCTTACGAAATCAAATTAATTTAAGTAAGTGGCTTTTCTGGTGAAATAGGTATGAAGAAATTTTCGTGAACAACGTTATTTACGGAAGCCTCTTACTCTTTTGTTGGCTGTTGAACACTTAACATACATTTTCGGTCATATTTGTCACGTTTTGTACATTTTTATCAAAGGAAAAATAATGACTGCCGTAAAACCTGAGTTAGAAAACGTTGATAATATTGTCAATTCTTTGGAGATAACATGTGTATTGCTTCAATCAGTACAGAAATTGACTTTAGTCAGAACTACCCCGCTTAACATTTGCTCTATTTACACATCAAAGATCCTGTAACTTCGTTTACTGTCTGCGCTCAACATCTATCAAGGTGATTACCAAGTGAGACATGCTTCTGAGCCTTGCTATTATGTCGATCGGTTCGTGCCTGACACTTGGACAGATAGTTACCCTAATTGGTGCGTAAGTGACTCTAGAGAAATGAGCTAATGTGGTATACACGTCCAATGTTGACATTGTCTGTTTCAATGTCTATCTCTGGAGAACCAACAATTACAGGACATTGACTGGTAACTTTAACAATGAGCAACTTGATATCATTAACTTCATGACTTAATAAAACGGTGATAAATATTTAAATAGTAGTTTATGTAGTAGTGCCTTATAATTTTTTATTAGTCAATGGTTCATATCAGACTTGAAGGACCAATAAACGTTGCGCCTCAGTTGAGGTTCACAACACTTCTTTGTAGTAAAAGTTGAAATAAAAAGTTTTTAAGTTATCCATTAGATATGAATGATAGCTTTGAGTTTAGGTGTCTCTCCCACTTCCTATTCTCATCCGACAAGATGAATGATGATGATGATGATGATGATGATGATCTTTATAATTATGAAAAATCTATGTAAATAAAAGAATGATAACAAATAAAACGGAGTATTGAGCTGCACAATCGCACATACCTTAAGTTATGATTCCATTTAGGCAATTTGTGATAAAGGTAAGGTAATTAGAATATTATTACAATACAATCATCGATAATTCTAATTGAAACTTTACAAGTGAATATTCCGGAACTATGTTTGCTTAATCAAATTTTCCGGAAACACAAAGGCATTCGCTCAAAGCTAATTCCAATTCCCTCAATCTAACATTCATGAAGTAGGGATGAATCGTACGAACTGTGCCGAACTAATAATAGATTAATGTTAGTCAATTGTTGAGTTAAAATGTAGTTGTCAGTAGATGGGTATTTCGTTTTATTGATGTTCAGTGACATATATACGCACGAAGCTACGTCACGCTACACATTGATTGGGAACCACATGAGGCTGCAGGTACTCGTAAATAGTAGTAGGTAGCCAGCCAAAAGATTACTACTGGAAAATTCCTGCTCACATTTCTATAATTTCGTTAATTTGTTTACATTTACTAAACTCAAATCCTTGAGCTGGTTGGGCTTTACTCGAACTCAACCTTCTTCTTCTTATGGTGACATTTCTTACTGGCGGCACCCGAAGGTCAGCTATCATTAGGGCAATCCTTATTGTGGATGCTGCAGCTCGAAGCTATGATCTGGTGCTAATTTTAAACAACGTGCAAAGATTTTTGAGCGGTAAGGTACGTCTTTTTCCGGGTCTTGGGCTTCCTTGGATTTCACCTTGCATAAGCTGAAGCAGGTGGTATTTGTCATTTTTCATAACCTGACTAACAATAACAAACAAACTTAATACCGGGTTTTTTATCGTACCTACGAATATGCCTACATTTGCAGTCAAAGGTGATCTACTAATTGAAATTTTCTGCTTAGGACAAATTACAAAACTGGGGTTAAATAAGTTACCAGATGGCTTTGGTTTACCTGGCGTCAACACAATGGCACATATTACTGAATATGTTACTACGTTGATAGTGGGCTACGAAAAAGACGTCGTAAAATTGTTCAACATAAGAATTTAAATGATACGTAATAATAATAATATGTGTATTTAATATGCAAATAATTATATTTCCCTTATCTGGGTCAAAGCCCCATCTGCAGGCATTTAACGTTGAGTTTAAATTAACCGTGACAGTATCATAGCATGACGTTGTAGCACAAAAGTGTGCTACCTTGAACTAACTAATGAAGGTTCTCACTGAAAATGTCAATACTTAAGTCTTTTACTTTGTAGCGCCAGACACTCAACAATGTTTAGCATAACTTTACATATTTGTGTACCAGGGTTTAATTAAAACACGTGTAGATGTACTTTATTTATCCTTATACTTAAGCCTTTATTTATGTTTTGAATATCACTTAGGTATAGACTTATGAATGAACTTGCAGAACTTTGAAACCTAATTCTTAGAAAGTTTATGCTACATTGTTGCATAGCTTCTGATAAGTAGCCTTTGTCTTGCTTGGTAACCATTGAAGAACCAACTTTACTGGCATCTACTAGGTACCTGATTTTGAATTGGTATGTTATCCCGAAAGGGGGTAAATCTACACCCCAAGGTAGACAATGTTTATTCTACGACTTTTCTAAATTAGTAGTTTTTCATTGAAGAAATGTCATGTAAAGTTTACGTTCGAAGATAGCCTTAGCGCAGCTGGGTGGTTGAACTTCGTCCTTGACCGAGTGCATATAAATGAGGTTAACGAACTGTGTTTAGAAATGTATTTATTGTATATTTTGTGAGTGCATTTATTTTTTACCGTGCAGGCGGTTCGGAAACACGCAGTTTCAAGTAAGGCTCTCACAACTTGTGAGCTATTATGGTCCCAGTCCCCCTTTTTCGGGATAACATACCAATTCAAGGTCACCTTGTATACAGAAATTTATTAACCCAATATACATCAGATATTTTGGCTATTCTGACCTTTTCCCACAAAATAATAAAGTTATGTTATCATTTATGTGATGTCAATTATATCAAACTGGACAACTAGCTAGGTATGTACTTTCGAGGAAAAAACGCATAAATTTTTAAATAAAAGGTTTTGAAGTAGGAATGGCAAAAGTTTCACGCCGTAATCGGTCAAAACCCGGCGCCCTACATAAAATATGCATGAGGGTTTAATTTGCTAACTAAAATGGGATCCTCTGAGATTACATATCTCTCCGTCACGTAGGCTGTGATTATAATAGAGTTTTGGATGTTGGAAGTATTTGCCGTGCAAATTTTGGCGTATAAGTATAAGTATTGATCTACATTTACCTTAGATGTCTTAAAAGTGGTGAACTAAGATAAAATTGTAGGTACTAAATACCCATATGGGATGACTTGAACAGTGAATACCCAGTGATGACTTGAACGGCGGCATCGATGGCTCTTGAGGACTGTAATTGACGACGAATAGGCTCGTCATAATAAAAAGCTAAAGCCCTCATCTATGTATCTGTGTTGTGTCTGTGTGTTATGTTGTGTTATATGTATGTTTTTACAGACTAAAAAGATATAAGTATTCTATCAGTTATCTGGTTTCCATAGTTCAGTCTATGCTTAATTTGGGGCTAGAGGCGCTGTGTGAAATATCTGCACATTTTTTTTTTCAACGGCACAACTGTAATGTTGACGAATAAGGGTACATGCAAATAAGTATTATGAATTATTTCGTTTATCAGGTGTCTGCTCTAGATAGGTATACTATACACCAAAAGAAAACAAACAAAGTTTAGCATTACGTTCCTGCATTGTCTTATTAAAAATGTATGAAGAGTTCTACCCCTTGGTAAAATATCTCCTTCATCGTTGGTGGAGATAGTATATTCTGTACTTTTGCAACGTGTTTTTTTTATGATACTTATATCAAACTTAAAGGTATATAATCAATGGAAAGATAATGTAATGTAGTAATGTAGTACAGAATCGACCACTGCATATCAGTGCTATACGCTCAAAAGAGCATTATAGTACCGGGCTCCATAGCTCAGTTAGTAGTATCCCTGCCTTCTGAACTGAGGGCTGTGGGATCGATTCCTACCCGGGACAAACATTTGTGTGATGAACATAGATGTTTGTTCTGCATCTGGGTGTTATATTGTATTCTAAGTATGTATTTACAAACAAAAAAGTATATAAGTATTGTATCAGTTATCTGGTTACCATTGTACAAGCTATGCTTAGTTTGGGGCTAGATGGCGCTGTGTGAAATGTCCACACATATTTATTTATTATTTATAGTATACTCAGAATGTAATGTTATAATTTTTAACCTTGCAATGATAAGTAGCATAGCTAAAGCTAAGCATGAACCACACAATAAACCACTTGTAATGCTGAGTTAATGTTACAAATTTATTAAACGTGTTATATGAGACTAGCCGCTAAGTTTGAAAATTCAGCGATACTTCGAGTGGTAACAAAAGTGAATGCTCCGAGAGATTCCAGAGGTCATCTCATCCTTGAAAGACTAAACCCACTGTTCTATTCCCAAAAATACTCAACCAACCACCCCACGTACTTTCAAGAAAATGGATTACAAACCGTCACAAAGGCTGGCAATCGCTTTCGGGTTGATTTTATCAAATAACCATCACAGCATTTCACAGGACACTCGAGCGACATCAAAAAAGAAAAAAACCTTCAAAGCTTAAGTAGAGCAAGTAAAGCCGTTCGCGTTTCTGTAAATTAAAAATATGTATGGGTAAGTCGCGTGCTATCCTTGCGTTATGAGAACTATACTTGACCTGTTTCAGTAACCTCCTGAGGCGAGCTGTAGTATGACTAGAGATGGGATTATTAGGCACGACCACGCCACTCTCTGGTAAAGTTAATCGCAGCCCTTTGCGTTCCGAGTTTCAGATATAGGCCAAGTTTGCTTTTCTTATATCTTCTATGTAGTAGGTATATAAATTTTTATTATTGATATACAACTAGAAAGGAGACCGAAAGCTGTCTAAGCGAAGAACACTAATTCCCGTCTGCACTAAAGTTGGCTGCACTCTGCCTATGGCATGCCTACTGCACGTTTTTTTTTTAGGTATATTTGGATCAACAAATAGTACACAACAAAAATAATCTTAAAATAATATGGGCCAAAAATTTAAGTGATTGATGCACCAACATATTTGACCACAGATTGATAATATATATATAATATATATGAAAAACAGAACAAATGTTGAAATATTGGTAGCTGATTACTAACTATCGCCTAAAAATGAGTAAATTTAAGTAATACTTATACTATTGTATTGTCTAACGTTTACAAATATAGACAAATGAACACAGAAATATAAATCCAATACTCTCGAGAGTTTTGTTCATACTTTAATAAAAAAAAATTGCTGTACTGGGTATGGATTCAAATCGAAACGAGTGTACAATATCGTTTTCATCAAAAACAAATCACAATGATGTACTTCATTGAAAACAAACTGGAATCAAAAAGTTTGTTTTTGGCCATTTCCAAAGCAAAAAACGATCTGCTGAAATAAAATTAATGTCAAGATCTGCTCATTTCAAAAACCTAACATCTATATTTACAAATTCTGCCAGTGTATGCACGAAACAGATTAAATTTAGCATAAAGACTGAAATACAATTTAGCCTATTCATGATCAGATTCTAGCGACGCCCTAAAATTTAGAACGATTAACCAAGTTAAATAACTACGGAACCCTTAGCGTATTCTTTCTAACTCACTTTGCAGACTTTCTCATCAACCATGTACCAGTTTAGCAATTTTTACCTTAAACTGCATAATAATTAACACTTTTTAATGTTATTACATTTTGTTTTGTTCAGTTGCTATGGTAGATTCGATTTTTTGAAGTTAAATAATAGAACCAATAGCCATGTTTGTGTTGCAATGTTGTGAATCTGCCACATACGTAAGTTTACTATGGGCAAAAATGTATGGATAATTTTTTCTATGAAGTTGTAAAGTTGTGAATCTGCATTATTTGGCTATTCCACTAAAATAACGTAATTATTCATTAGTGCACTTAAACATGCTTCATTTTAATGTATAAGTACATATAAAAATTCAAAATTGGTTGAAGGGGTCTAATTCAAAAATGCAAAAATACGATTATTTTTTTTCGTTTTTTTGCTCTCCTGTAAAATGTGTAAAATGCAGATTCGCAAGCTTGCCGTGGAGGGGACGACTTAAACTCTGTGAAGTAATGATCTTGTTATTATCCGGCCGGACTCGATCATTCGGCCAAACCACTGCATATACATTTCTAATTTGGAGGGTAGTTTTGATGTCTAATTATAATTCGAGGTTAACTTTCATGTTTATTCAAACCCTGTTTACGGGCGCATAGTTCAGTTACACCCTGAGATTAAACGTTGTTAGAGAATTTAGCCTCATACAATTAAGATGAGGGATAACAGTGTTGTCTTAGCTAAGTGCAACCAACCCTGTGGGGATAATTCGTAAATGTTTTTGTAGGTACTTTCTAAAATTATCATTTTATTTCAAAAAGTATCCCAAATGGTATCATTATAATATATTTTGATGAATTGGCAAAAATAGACTGACCTATTTTTTTTTATTTTTTTTTATGGGAATGAATGGTGTGACAAGCTAGTCGTTCACCTGATGGCAAGCAATACATCCGCCCATAACAGTTGCAGTGTCATTCGGAACTTCAAAATAATAAAGTCTCGGGTGACACTGCACTGCGCACGTGATCCTGAGACATCACACAGTCTAGTAATCAGATTACTACACTGTGAAATCAGGTCATAAAGTCTCATTTGCCCAGTAATTTCACTAGCTACAATGCCCTTCAAACCGGAACACAGTAGTGCTTGCACACTACTGCTTGGCGGCAGAATAACTGGCAAAGCGGTGGTGCCAAAATTTACATATAGGTAAACTTGCGCTTGAACTACTTCCAGAATGGAAGATTTTATGATTGATAGTTTATTATAATAAATAACTAGGTCAAATAAGGTACAAGGGTGTTTAGCTGATTTAATGGCAGTACAGTTGTAAATTGGAAGAGTGCCCTTTTTATGTTAAAATGCAAAGAAGCATAACGACCCATTCTGAAACCATCTCTATATAATAGCCTATGAACACCTGTAATGCTAGAAGTCACTAATACTTTACTTCAACAGCCTGAAGACTCCAATGCTGAACATAGGCCTCCAGTGCGCCACTTCAAGCAGCTGCTCGCCTCCAACCTTTCTTCCCCATCAGCAGCATTACGAGCGAAGTGGCCTGCCCATTGCATTCCAACTTGCTAATAATTTACTTACCTTATAATAAAGTCATTTTTACTGGCTCTGTGGCATGGTAGTTGGGCAGGTCGGCTCATAAGCCAGAGGCGGTGGGTTCAATTCCTGCGACAGAATATAAGTATTTGTGCACAGGAAGAAAAGCGCAGCAGCAGTTATGTTGGTTGTGGGTGTGGACCATGGTCTTCGTAGTTCTTATATTAGAGAATCCTAGTTACGATCCAGGATCTATGAATTATTAAAATAAACAAAAAAATCCCATTGAAACCCGTCATTATATCCTATAATCCTATTCGGTAAGCCGGGACCCCACGGACCCGACGCTAATCCATGAGTTATACATATACCTTGCCAAATACACGTTTTTTGTACCTATGGATCCACTTCAAAATACAATAACTTATCTGAAACCGAACAGCATACTTTACAATCCTATTCAGCAAAATCTCCCTTGAGTAATGTGGGTCAGACCCATTTCCGCAAATAAATCCGCTTTCAAAATAAATAACTGGTTATCCCCAGCAGGCGTGGGATGAATATACAGATATCTGATCATTGTTAATACCGAGTATGTTAAAATATAGCGCTACAAGTTTAATTAATATTGATTTAGGATTCGATGGAATCAAGTTGCAATAATTCAACAATATTAATACGCAGTAAATCAGCCAACTCAGCAATTTATAATCCAACAAACAATGACATGAATGGATATTTTAAGATAGTTAAAGTACAGTACTATTTAGATCCCCCCCACTAGGTGGACCGACGACCTGGTAAGAACCGCGGGGACCCGATGGATGAAGGAGGCGAGCAGCCGCTCTAAGTGGCGCTCCCGGGGGGAGGCCTATGTTCAGCAGTGGACGTCTTCGGGCTGTTAATGATGATGATGACTATTAAGATCTTTTATATCTAAATACTATAATATCTATTTATAGCTAAAGATTATATTAGTGATATTGATGTAAGTGGTATATCCCTATAAATTTGCGTTTGAGGGAGGCCTATATTTAGCGGTTTTTCAACCTCTATTTCTACATTAAAACTTCTATGAAAGTCAATTTCTAGTACATCTGCAATCCAAGAAAGGCACCACATATCATAGAATTTTTAAAAACACCTAGGTATTATCAGTGACAGTACCAAAGTATCAAAAAAGTAGTGTCCAGTACAAAAGTGTCGAATCGAGAAAAGTTTCGAATTAGCGAACGTAGCGAATTAGTGAAGAAGCCAATTATTAGAGAAAGTGTTGACCTGTTATCGGACCCACCTAGTTACGTCATCAAACTTGTAAAATATAAATTGTCTCACGAATACAATGAAAACAAAAGAGGTTAGAACAAAAAAAAAAACAAGAAAGATAAATGCCCATACGGCACATTAGCAGATCGGCACACATGACGTTACGTGATATTGCGTCGATCCTACACCGCACTTTCGGATAATGGATTCATTTGTATTCAGGTTGCAAGTGCTCACTGTAACGAACATCGGGGAGCTGACGTTCAGGGTACAATTACCAGTGTTAATATTTACCAACTGACGCCGGCGACTAATTGGTGCCGTGCTGGTGACTGGCGACTGGCGAGCAGTACGCTGCCCTAAGCTGCGTGATAGGGGGTCTAGCAAAGATCCCTTTCCATTAGAGTTAACGCCAAACGTTAACCCAAAATGTATAGAATGACATTACCTGCGGATGTTTTTCCGTGGGTAATTTCATTCCCATACATTGAGTTATAGTTTTGCGTTAAAATTAAATTATTATACTTTCTACATTCTTATGATTTTTTCCAACGAACACGTTGGTATGTACTCGTGCGATTGTTATGTATAAATCCTTCTAAATGTAATTATATTTACCATGAAATCAGTCAATGAATCAGTACCCAAAACCCATGTTTTGTAAAAGATACAACATTGTAACTACAGAAAAAATTGGGCTCGAGCCAAGCCTGCCCGGAGGCGACTGACGGAAAATATCATGCCTTCAATAATAGGTATTGTTTTATGGTCCCAACTTGCATGTGGACCCGGCCCAACAATTACCGCGGGCATGAAGTTGACTCATAGTTATAGACTCATATTTTGTTGAAAAAAGTAACTTGTTTGTTTACTTAGTTTACTTTTGTAATAGGAAATGCTCGGTGTTTCCCTGTGAGATAAGATCCGAAATGAGGAGATCCGCAAGAAAATTAAAATGACCATAGCAAGATGGAATGGCAATGGGCAGGCCACATCGCTCACTGACAACTGATGGGGATGAAAAACGGACCGGAAGACCCCCCCCACTAAGTGGACCAACGATCTGGTGAAAGCCGCGGCGAGCCGATGGATGCAGGAGGCAAGCAGCCATTCAAAGTGGCGCTCCCTGGGGGAGGCCTATGTTCAGCAGTAGACGTCTTCAGGCTGGCAATGGCTGGATGATGACTGAAAATAGCGAAATTTTTTTTATTATTTTAAATTTCCGAGTGACACTGCAACTGTTATGGGCGGCCGTATTGCTTAACATCAGGTGAACGACTAGCTCGTCACGTCATTCATTCTCATAAAAAAATGTATTCAATGAAAGAACGCTCATTATAAATGAGGACTTCCTCTGTTTGACACCACATCGAGCGATTGCAAGATTGATTGTAAGCGGTCATAACAAATGACCTAGACCTTCCAGTAATGAAAAACATAGTTTTATTTATTTTTATTTTATTTATTTATTTGATCACACAAAAATAAAAACATCTAAAAATACTATGTACGATAGTAGTAAGTAACTAAGTTAATGCTGGACCTTGAATCCACTACACTAGGACGACCTGTGTCGTGGGATTCAGTTTCTTCCTAAATATAGGGTAGGTTGTTTATTAATGTATCTGAGTAGACTGATAAAATTATACATATACTAATTAAATCTATTTAGAGTTAGGTATAGATCTAATATTCGTAATTATGTTGATAGGTACCTACTTTTTCTTAATAAATGGATTTGGGTAATACAATTGTATCAAACATTAATTATCTAAGCAGAGGTTAGGCAATTATCGCGTGAACTTACATCAACGACGGGAGGTAATGTCAACACTCAGTAGGTACCTATAATGAACAGGTACTGGGTATTTTGTATGAAAATGAGTGAAATATTTACCCGCGGTTATGCAAGAATTCATGACCAAATACAATGGCAAAGGGTTGAGACTGTTTTTGAAGGTAAGCAATCATTAACAAAGGTGGGTAGCGATTTCATAAATTGATGCATCGGTGTTCATTGTATATGTATACCACTGCTTATATTAATCTAAGTATTATCTAGGGATGTAGTACCTACTACTTCTACAGCTACTACCTACTACTTGGGTATATAGCTATAGCATAGCAACTGGTTTTTAAATTGGGACCTAATGTTTGCTAAACTATGATAATTAAGTAGGTAAAAGTTATTTCTCTAAGAATCTTAAATTAAAAATAGCTTATTTCTTCCTGTAGAAGTTAATAAGCAACAAAACATCTCAAGTACGAATTAATATAAATCAAAAATAATAATAAATAAATGGAAAGGTATTATAATAGACATATATTATATATTTATATATACCAGTGTATTATGTAGGTGCAGTAGGCATTGTCAGTAATATGGGTTTATTCCTAACCTAACCCGAAAACCTAACCCGGTAGCGGGTTAGGTTGGGTTGTGTAGATGTGTGGGTGATTGCAATATATAGTTAGTTAGTATGTTTGAATATTCGCGTTTGGTAGGTACGGTATTATATAAGTACGTCTTAGCATAGGCATATATTTAGTATAAGTGTCTGTGCGTGGTAGGCACTATGCGCTATGGGATGATTGTATCACACTAAAATTATAAAGGATCTTCAAAAGCTAGCCCCTAGTTATAACACTTGAATTAAGAATTTGTTGCTAAGTGACAGCCTATCATACTTCCGAGAAAGGTCAAGCCAAATCGTAATCAAGCCATTTGGCTATCATGTCACTTAGAATTTAGGTGAAATTTTCAAATATTTTCCCCAGTCTAAATATAGAAATCAATAATGTAGTCTGTAGATTAGACTATTCAACAAAAACATGGATATTTATAAACATAGTCCTAAACTGATTCTATTATGAGCTTTCCATACATAAAGGAAGCTGTCAATAATGTCAGTTTATAACAAAGCAGCACAAGTTCCGGGAACCGGAACAGTGTGGTCTGCCGGCAGTTAAGTATGTTTACGATAGCTTAGATTTTACATTTAGGTAGGTAACTAGTTATCCGTAACGAAGTACAAATGAATAGATTTATCCGGTCAATTTGCGTTGCCAATAACCTACAAATGAAAATTGCAAGATTTCTGAAGATCTGATTTATTTGGAATGGTTGTATTAAAACATATAGTAATTCTTAAATTATAGCTTTTTAACTACGATTGATTTATGGGCTATGTGCTAATTCAAATTCAATGTTTAGAGTGATGAATTATTAAACACTATTTTTGATGATGATGATTATGATTGATTGATTTAGAATGAAAAATGTGGTGCGTTTACTACGAAAATAAATCTAACATAATGTTTTTTCCAATGAATCTCTGATGGATATCGACTAACACAAGATCAAGGCTAATAAGACGATAAGGTCAAATAAGCTTGTAATTCAACTTCTGCTTCTATAAGCAGAGTAATCTAAATTACCAACAAATTCCTTCACAAGTTTCATCTACTCAAAGGCTTTATATCAAAGACAGCTTTAGTCTAAAATGAAAGTTGAATTTATCTTGAACCATAACCATTTTCTCTACGCAAATTTTAAACAAACATTCAGAATATCCACCTGAAGTGAACACCTTGTATTGCTAAGATGATTTCCATCTCATGTTCCAAAATAAAGGAGGCTCAGCCCACAAAGCTTTAGCGAATTTTAGAATATATATCTTCGTTGACAGTTGAAAAATAAAATGTTTATTTGTAATCGGTGAAGCTTACTCAATATGTAACGAAAGCCAATTACGAAAAAAGTATGAAGATACTAACACAGAATCGAAAAAAATAATGTAGCACTTAATCAAAGGTACTAAAAATGTATTACAAATACAGCTTCATAAACAAAATTAGTAAATAAGAATCCGTGCATAACAGGCCATCTGCAAGCTACTCACTGACTGGCTTTTCTGTTTTCTGTCCTCTATATTGAGACTGCATGCATTAAGATCACCCATTACACACATTACACTTAGTAGTTTTCGAACATAAAACATCAGCAGTGGTGACGGATTCCGTGGGATTCGACCACCGTATCTCTTATCTCTTCTCATATCCAGAGAATGGACATGCGTTTCTCCTATTAGGTATATACGTTAAAATCTGCAATCACCAAGCCGCCTGCCAATCGTGGTAGGTATTTATTTATGGCAACTCTACCTATGACAAGCGACGTAAGTGGCGTTTTACGGAGAGTCCTATCAGCAGTTTATGGTTTCCTGCTGATCACAATAAAACGGTACAACCAATTCAAACGCAATGTAATTTCATCATTCATTGAACATTCACTGTTAATACCTATAATAATTCATCTACCTAATGCAGTAATGCAAGGGCACTCCGTCCCTCACAGATAATGTAGACTGAATCAACACGCCAGGTGAGTGGGTGATATAGAGGCTGAATATTAATTTGTGTACCTTGCCACCTGCAGTTAGTAGATGCATCACAGTAACTGAGGTTCTGTAGGCACACACATGTTCATCTACCACACCATAGACATAATATTTTTTAGGCTTGATTTTGCTTATTTTTCACAACGTCTCACATGGTGGAAGGTGATGATGCGGTCTATTTTAAAGCACGTTTGTCCGTAACTTATAAGTCACACTACCAAGATCATTATTAGTTTGTTCACTTTAGGGCAGATTTACGTTAGGCCAGATTTTCTTTTAGTCAGAATATCTTTCTAATATATTCCCGTTAGGACAGAATAATATAAAAATAATAGAATACTATACTAGGTAAGATACAGTGGTTTTATTTAATGCTAAAATTTGGTAAATTATGGATAAAGCTGCAGAGCTTCTTTAATATTTATGACTATCAGCATGATTATAATATACGCCATATCGAATTCAAGATCACGTTTATGTGCTTAGAGCTTACGGAGTTTGCGAGCACTAGTGCCAATAATGCAGATTGACACTAGTGCTCGCAAACTCCGTAACATAAGTCCTTCACATGTCTACAAATATTTGTAAAGATGCTACAGACTAACGTACCAGAACGGAATCTTAGAAAGACCATGGTAGTTCTGAGATTGATACATAGTATTGGGGTATTGGTAAGTACTAAGTATACTCAACTTGGTCTGTGACGTTTTTACAAATATATATACCTATACGTTTGTGAAAGACCGGCAATACAAATAGACGCACAAATTCACAATATCAAAGGCTGATTTCTCATTAATTGAATTATAATTACAGAAAACTTATAGCCTTTGATACCAGGTGTCCGGGTAGGTACGATACAATACCCTGTATATACGGCCTTTGATAACGTAGTCTATAATCCCGCAAGCATGGCCCAGTAAACAAACACTAATAGCAATTTACGCAATGCATTTGCTATAACGTTGAGATATTACTATGGTTACCTTTCATACTGTATGGTCGTGACATGAGTATAGTATATTTTATAAATCGACTATTAGGTAAGTATTAGAAAACGGTGAAATTTGGCCGTTTTTCGCTAATTTAGCCGTTGCCTTTTTCATGTAAAGAAAAACATTATAAAATAAATATAATGGCGTGGGTTTTCGTTTCACAGAAATATTAAAAATTGATATTATCGCATAAAAATCTATAAAGACAAAATTTACGACCACAGCTCAAATTTATAGAGATATATTAATTTAATCATTCTTATCTTAAATAGAGCTTATCTTATTTCGAGTAAAAAAGTAGGCCGCCGAGACTAAACAATAAATCAGAGGTTTCGCTCAGCCAGCGCACGGCCGTCCCATCACGATAACTCTCCCAAATTATTTGAAGAGCTCTCGCTGAAAATTTATTACATTCATTAGTCTAGTTGAATACGACACTTCTTTGAGAGACGCGACGATGCCACTAATTGTAAGGATCCCCCAATTTGTCACAAAAATGTTTTACCGCAATATTGGAGCTATGTGGATAGGATCTCCGTAACAGAATATTTTATACTGCCAGTATGGAAGCTCTACATAATTATAATTAATAAAATGAAATCATTTTAATAATTTTAATTGAGTGAGCACAATGATAATAATATAATTTTATTGCATGGAATTACAACTGTTTCAATTTTTAACGTTTTCAATATTAGGATTATTGAGGCTTCATAGGCGACTCCGTATCGTATAAACGCATGTATCAATTATCTACTTACAGCGGGAACAAGGAAGTCCTGTAATAAGAATATAAGTAAAGCATCCCTGCCTACTGTCTTTACATATACTTCCAACTGAAAAATCAGTTATTGGGGTCTTAGGACCTTGATTACATGCTGAGTCGGGACCTTTATCATGACGTCACGCAACATTACATTTTATAGGGTAGCATTATGTTTTCTATTGTTAAGTATATTATTTATGATGTATGTTAGAATGTAATGTTGTGTGATGTCCTGAAATAAATGTATTTTCTTTCTTTCTTTCTTTTTCTTCCAAACGCCACTGAAGATATTTTTAACAGCTTTTCCTTTATGACAATGAAAACAAAGGGTTCTTTTATTTTATTAAACAATTTCTCGCTGTAAATCATTTTTAAACCACTTCCGACGGAATTAATTCAATTTTGAATGGTTATGCTATATATTTGTTTTTCTTTGTCCCTTAGAAAGGTTGGTTTTAAATGGCACTTGTAATAATAGATTCCTATCTATCACCAAGGATTTAGACCAAAGCATAAAAACATAAAATTCTCACATTCATAAAATTCATGGTCTAACTCGAAGAACAATACCTAGCTTGAACAGCAACATCAAGTATCACATTTGACCGCAATCTCACCTGCAGGGTTAGCACGGACGGTAGACAAAATTGTCTCTCCCCTGTTTTACTCCACTTGACATGTAAATTGTATGAAGAATTTGACATAAAACAGGGAAAGACAATTTTGTCTACCGTCCGTGCTAGCCCGGCTGGATGATATGAGTGAAATGATTTGGAAGTGAAAAAAAAAAAATTTACTACATATACACTTACTTACTAACATGGAACCAACTGGAAATAGTGTTGCGCCTCGTTTGCAAGCACCATTTCAGTAGCTATGTCGCGGAGACAACTCACAAAACGCTTTCTCATTTAAAAGAAATTAGCTCTATACGAGCAAAAGAGCATCAAACATTTTTGTATGGAGCTTGGCCTGTCCATAATTCAACATTAAAATAATCACAGATTTTTGGCCATTGATAAAACTAGTGTCAATCGATAGATGAAATAAGAGGGAACAAAAAATAATCTTAGAAAAGTCACCTAAGTGATATAATTTCTTAGATATGAAAGATTGAAATTGTTATTTTTTACATCTAACGTTACTTATAATTGTAACTGCCAATATACAGTAGCACTCATAGTAAACATCGACTGGCCATTCTTAACCGATTGGTGTTAAGAAACGTTTGCTGCCTTTGATGGGTGACTGGTACAATAAGTGGTATTTACAACTAACCTCTAACGTGCTTCGAAAAAGACATGAAGCTCTCGAGCCCCACTGTTGCTGTAAGACAATAGTCTGATGTTTGACATGACTGTGTTTTACTGATTGTGTAAGGACATTAATGTTTATGTTTGGGATGCACGCCGAGTTAATGCCGCAGACTACTACTTTTTTAGACCACGAACCGAAAGACGCGGCGTAGTTCACTCACTAGGTGACCAAAGACATGGTCAAAACTGCGGGGAGCCGATGGCTGTAGGAGGCAAGCAGCCGCTCAAAGTGACATTCTATCAGGGAGGCCAATGTTCAGCAGTGGACCTCTTCAGGCTAATAATGATGACTACTATTTTAAGCTTCGCCACTCTACAGTTGCACTACAAATATATTATGGTTAAGTATGAAGAAAAATATTCTAACTCAAATATCTCAGAAAGTATATCACTTAGGCGATTTTCTTTATACAAGGTGACCTTGAATTGGTATGTTATCCCGAAATGGGGGAACTGGGACCATGATACCCTACAAGTTGTGAGAGTCTTACTTGAAACTGGGTGTTTCCAAACATCCATGGAAAAAAAACCCCTCGCAAAATTGCACATGCGATCGCTACGAGAGTTAACAAGATATTATAAATTCATTTCTAAACACAGGTCGTTAAACTCATTTATGTGCACTCGGTCAAAGAGTTATACAAAGTTCAACCACCCAGCTGCACTAAGGCTATTTTTGAACGTAAACATTACATGGCATTTCTTCAATGAATAACTATTAATTTAGTAAAGTCGTAGGAGAAACATTGTCTATCTTGGGGTGTAGATTTACCCCCTTTCGGGATAACATACCAATTCAAGGTCACCTTGTAGAATACTTTTTATTTTCTATTCTTTTTCCTAGATTGACACTAGTTACATCATTGGTCATGAAATCGTGATTTTTTTCAAAATGGCGGACATTTGGACAGGCTAAAAAGATCAGTGCCCTTGAACAGCAATTAATGTGTGCAGAGTATAATCACGGACATTATTCCAACAAGTTTGGCTATTGTAATTTTGTTCACTGCATGACCAAATGTTTGGCGCTCTATAGGAGAGGCCTATATTCAGCAGTGGACGTCTTCAGGCCGTTGATGATGATGATGAATGTGAAGTAAAACCCCTCATTCATAACAGTGTAGCAGTAAGTGTGATCCTAGTTGGTCTAGCTAATAAATGAATTGAATTGAATTGATAACATTATAGCTACACATAATATGAGGAAAACACCGAATTTCCTTTTTATGAACGCAGTTGAATGTTCTTGTAAAAATATAAAACGGTTAATGGACTATACTAGGTACACGGAAATAGAAAAAAACATCCGGAGGCCGCTTAGCCGCAGCCGTATTAGAACATTTTTGAAGATTTTTTTCACCCAAAATTTACGTTGCTCGGTTAATTAGCTATGGTGACACAGTATAAATGCAGTGCGAAAAGTTAATTTGAATAGTAAAGTTTTTGAATTATATAAATATCTACTTCTAATCAAGTGATATTTATCTACATACCCACAGAGTATTCAAAAAATAACGCTTGTGTAGACACACCCGCACACACACCCCAACTCACACACCCCCACTCACACACCCCCACTCACACAGAGACTAGATATTTATAACACAATTAAGATATTTATATTCAAAAACTTTACTAAAAAATCGCCTATCTACGCTTTGTTTGTTTTAATGGTATACTTTACATACTCCGAGATTATCATCAGGTATAGTTTAATATACAATTAGCATTATCCATGGCTTTACCGAGTTTGGTCTTCAACCCTTTAGTTAAATATTGTGTAGTTGTCGCGTGCGTCACTTTAGGTATTTTGAACTTGAAGTGCTAAAAATACATTACTGCTTCCTAACACGCACTGTTCGGTATTGAACGCACTGGTGGCACAATGGTTGCACACACCGCGAGAATAACTTTTGGCCTCGACATGTTGGACATTTGTAAACAAATTCACAAAGGCCAAAAAAGTTGCGTGACTTTAAATGTGTTTATTCTGTGGCACTAACTTCCCAACCCAGCTGCTGAGAAATGCTAGTAATTGCGCCAGAGTTATGGGCGTCGTTTATTTTTAACATAAAAACGGGCTTTCATTTCCTTACTTTCAATTAATACCACGACTTTAGAAAGTAAGTTTTGAAATATTTATGGAGAGCTATACACAGTACATTGAACTTTCCAGTTTAATTTATATCGCAGGTATATCAACTAGTGAAATTAAATATATTTGTCCAGCATAGCGATTCAGGAGACCTCAGCGCTGAGGCCTCGATTCAACCAACTTTTATTTGAAAATAGAACAGAAAGCTCTCCCCTAGCTCATGCCTTTTGCAGAAACGATGACGCTATTTCCGTTCTATTTTCATATTTCCGTTCTATTTTCAAATAAAAGTTGGTTGAATCGAGGCCTCAGCGCTGAGCCTCAGCGCTGAGGTTTCCTGATTCGCTATGCTGGACCAGGTACGATAACTCTAAAAGTGGCCTAGACTTAATACCTAGACTTATTTAAGGAAGTGCATACCCCGTTACTTGAGCCTCACCAACTATCAGTAACTTTTTCGTGACGCTTTGAGAATCGAATTTACTCAAAGTTGGGCCGCGGGGAGCCACGGCGCGGTTGCTTTATAATACAAATAATATATAAAATGTTCCAAAACCTTTATTCAAAAATTAATACATTTAAATGAAGGCTTGTACTACCGACACTATAAAAGTTCGATCAACATTAGATGCCCCTATAAGTAAGGGTTATCTTAATTTGATCGAATTTGAAAGCAAGTCGATTATATACGACAGAAATAAGTGACATAAGTGTATCCATCCATGAGGAACGAACCGGTCCGGTCAATGAGCGCCAAGTTTTCACTTATGATTCTCACCGACGGAGCAGAGTCCATATCACATGCTGTCACCAGTTCACCCACAAAGCCTCTTTCACCACAAACCTAAAAAAAGATTCCTTGATTAAAGTATCCTTCCTAACAATAAAAACTAGTTGAAATTCTAACGAAGTGGGTAGTACAATAAGAGTTCTCTGTTTACCTATCATATTAATACAAAACATAAAAAGAAAGGTGCCTCTGCCTTTCACATGGACTTTCTTTCATAATTATAACTCGGTTGGACTAAGTTCACCTTTAGCCGTTTTCAATCAATTGTTATTATTATTAATATATATGTCACCGTCTTTTTGTAAGAACCGTTTGCTTAAAAAAACGCAGTTATTTATAAACTGACATAAACTGACGATTTTTGCAAACGGGCAATGTGTCTCACAATAAAACGGTCGATATTTCGGTTATTTATAATTAATCGGCATCACTTTGTTTTTTCGTTCTAGTGTGGTCAAAACTTATATAACACTCCTCCTCGCTTCGCTCGTTGTCGTTACCTACTGGTTAGCCATTAGTGACTCAACTGGGCTGTTTATAAATAATCGATAAATCATCCGTTTTATTTTAAGACAAAGTGTCAGTTTGCAATAAATCGACAGTTTATAAATAACCGGTTTTATTTTCATTTTTTTTTTATAAACAAACGGTTTTTACAACGGTGACATAATATGTAATATTATATCAATTTGAAATTAAAGAAAAATGGCTGAACTAACCATTATAACATTTGTCTTAGGAGATTTGGGAGTTTGAACCATGGGGATAAACGAGGCTTTTGATCGCAATAACCCCGCGAGCAGTAAGTAGATTTTAGTTACCTATGACTTAAGGAAAATAAATGAAATATAACTTCCAGTGATCACAATTATAAATGTACCTATAGATCCCCAGAACCCTGGGAGGACCATGATGGCCCACACCCATTGTACTCGCAACCGAAACAAATGAGTATTTGCACATAATAGTTATAAACCAATACCTACACACTGCTGTAATTTGCCTACATACTGTTGTAATTTAATTGTGTAATTTTTACCAAAACGGTTAAAACTATTTGAAAATTAAGTTGCACTAGTGTTGATTGCATATTACAATATCTCGTCGTGAATTTTGATCCTGAAAAAAAATAAGGTATCTTGCGAGAAAACAGGTAGTGCTTTTAAACTTACATAATGTCCATCAGGTATATTAAGTTTATATATCTTGGCTCCGGCAGCTAGCTTTACTGGCTGCGATTTCACGAAATGACTACTTTGAGATTCTGAAATCATAAAATAGATACTCGTAATGTTAATATGACTAAAATACTATGATTTTATGAAAGAAAAAGACCGCTTTTTTCCTTTCTCGTTTCTCTTACGAGTATTTCACGAAAGAAAAAAAGTTGTCCTTTAGGTACTTCCTACGCCTCAACCTAATACTAAAATTCTACATTCATATTGCGTAAAAATATTCTAAGAATGTACCTATCTACTTTTTTACTAAGATTAATAATCAATTTTATTATAATACCCCATTGAGCTTGTCCACAGACATCTGCTATGGATGTATGTAGCAGAGCGCAGAGGCCAATCACGAGCAAGGCGCACTTGGTAACTGCCATCGCAAATACCGACTTTACTGACCAAAATCTTACAAATGAAATGAGTGCTGCAGTTGATTTTTGCCCTTATGTAGGTACTAACAAACTACTAATGTTACACTGAAGTTAATGCACTATGTCATCGATTACAGTAATGAGTTTTATCATGGTAAGCGTTTAATTGTATTCGACTTACTTTATGCGATCCAACTCAATTTAATTACTACAGGTATTGACTTATACAAATGTACCTACATTGTCCGTGATTTGCTTACTATGATCTGCTTAAAATAGTTTATACTTAGATGTATGGATATTAATAGGATTTCAAGATAACGTAATGATTAGATCATCCTGTTTTATCGTATCAATACTCCAGTATCTTTGTATATATTAGTTATTAGCTTTTAGTAAGAACGCCTCTTACCAGACCATGCATATCTCTATAGTTCTTTCCTACTCATTAAATGCATTATTCATCATCATCAATGATTATTTTACAATTTTGCCATTTTCATGTAGCTACCTATTATGTAACATTTTAGTATACCTAATAGTGATGTAACGAATGTCATTTTTTGAACATTCGCGAATGCGAATGCGAATGCGAATATCTGCTACTGACATTCGCGGATGCGAATGCGAATGTGAATATTCAGGTTTTGTTAAAATTTGGCGCCATCCGTCTATGGCTTGGCGGCAATCTCGAGTAGGTATATTTTGGCTCGACACAAGTATTGCAATTTTTCATTGTTTTATAGAATATTACACGTCAAGTCTTAGTCATACTCAAGTTTTACATAGCCCAGTCTAAGTCAGGTAGTTATAGTTCAGTCTAAGTCATGCCCTAGTAAAGTGGTGGCAATTTCACTAGAAGCTTCTATGGAATTTTGAAAGCAACATGAAAAACCACATTTCACCACATTATACTTATCACTTGGCAACACTCATGCTCATAATTCAATACTTAGTAAAAATCCACCAATATTAAACATAACAATGGAAAAAGCGCAAATTATGAGAAGTAATATAATGTAAAATAATAAATAAATAAATGGTAAAGTCAAGACTGATGTGCTTACGAGTTTAAGTGAACTTTGCTTTTACTAACCTACTGTTATCTTCAAATTATTTTTCTTTCTGATATTCATATTCGCAAAACATTCGCAGCAAAACTGCGAATGCGAATATGGGAAAATATGCGAATATTCGCGAATGCGAATGAGGAATATTCATTACACCACCATACCTAACCATAAATTATGAAACTGATATTAAGAGGCTTTTTTACCATTTATGATGAAAAATTGTGTAGCGGATTTCGGTGTTTCAATTATAGAGATTTTACAATTAACTTTACATAAAATTAATAACATAAGGCACATTTACATCAAAGCATTAATGTACACGAAGCCATGCATGCCGCTGAGAACAGATCACGATGGCGTACAATCGTCAGAGACAAAGTGATCTATGGAGGGAGTCACGACACTGAGCACTGAGGAAAACGCAGCAAGGAGGAGGAGGAAGGCACATTTTATACATTTCTGGATAAAAAAAACAGCCACAAAAGACTTAGAAGACGACAACCATTATAATGATTAGCCATACATAAATGTATACCTAATTAAATTACATAAACTTACGATCAGTGCAATTATTTTCTCCAAAGAAAAATAATTCACATGCACACATAAAAAAATCATCAGTATGACTGTTTAATTAACACAACCTTGCTAATTAACTTGTATTCATATGTACTTTTATAGATTTTTTGATTTGAAACTGTCGAGAGTAAAAATGAATGCAATGGATGAACTTCTACAAATTGTGTTTTATTCGTGTTTACATTTGCAGAGTAGGGATACCTAACCAAATGAACAACATGCCTACGACATTTTCGTTACATGGACGCTACTTTGTAGCTACTTTTAAATTCAATTTATAGTCTTAATTATACTCATCAAATTAAGATACAAATATGTCATAGACGCTTAGGCGAAGTGTGCTAACAATTTGATAAAATCGTAGCTATATAACTTCGCGGATAACACGCCGCTCATTAAATGAATCGCAGTAATTAATAAAAAGCTTTAGCATATCGCTTATTTACGAGTGTTTTTCCCGTCAAACACATGTAGGTATTCACAAGCGGTACGGGCTCGAGATAGGTCTCGAGTACGACCCTTGCTGGTTCTCGTTAAATTTTCACATGCACTTGACGGGCCGACCTGGCTTACGTTAATTATGAAATCTCATTTGAGAGTGAACATACGCGAGTAACGGTTTCTGAAATGAGGAGATTTCGAATTAAAGTTTCAATTTGTATAACAATTGTATTAGTACTATTTTTATATTATGTTACGGGTTATACCTACTCCAAAACATTGTTGGCTAAGATTCATTCATTAATATAATGAGCAAAAGAAACCATGATAACTTTTACTTATACCTAAATTATTTTTTATGTCAGACATATAACTTCCGTCTTTTGTGGATCGCCTCGCAACGTGATAGATGGGCTCCTTCAGCTGATTTTCCTTTATGCGCTATGAAATTTTTCAACTTAAACGATAAGGGTGCGCCTCGATTTTATGCCCTCCTTATAAGTATAATAATGATTTATAACATCATTTATTTCGTCGGAACTAGTCAAGGATTTTCAATATAAAACGTCGCTCGAGATGGGGACCGTAACTCAGCGCTGAAAGCGCTAACCACTCGAAAACTCTGTGAATAAAATGTCGCGATGAAACAAAGGCTGCTCGAGAATAATAATTAATAATCGAATACAAAGGAAATTCTCCGGTATAATGAAACCTTTGGCACAGATTTAGTGTTACCGTATTTTATTTCTTATTAAGATAAGAGCCAAGAATCTGCTGTTTACGTTTCGAGTGAGGTATTAAAAATTTCTCAATCCTATACATCATTTCTGCTTGCCATAAATTTCGAGAGCAATGAAACATGTAAACGTGTGTCGTTTGTACGAAGCTATAAATAAATTTCAATGTGCGAATCTTGCTAAAACGTACCCCAACACAAATATATAGCGGTCCCATAACATTAATCTTCCCCTCATTTCTACAATAATGCGTAACCGTATACTACGAAATTTTATATTTAAAATATTGGACAAAATCATTTGCGTACTTATAAACCTATTATCATTTCTAATTGTTGGAAAAAAATATGATGGCAGCATAGCGTAATATAAAAATGTTTAAAGGTATATTCGGCGAATATAACAGTCCGGATAGTACTTGCAAGTATTTAAATAAGAAAATGGCTAGTTTAAATTCATATGCAGCAAAAATATCAGGGCGGAAATTGTAGAGCTGTGAAATATCGCGCGCAGCTGTAGCGACTAATGAACTCGTTTCATGTTGCTAATATTGTGCATCATGGCCAGTAAAGTGAAATATTTTCTTTATATTAAATATACAAATGTGAAATATTTTAAAGTTGTATTGAATTTGTGGTGTAAATTTTTCGATATAACCTGCGGGTATATTATAAAACAAAAAGTGGCGAACAATACATAGGAAGTTAAAGATGCGAGTACATTTCGTGAACAGTTCTTTAGGTAAATATTATGTCATTTAGCGAACAGGGCTTTGAGAATGAGTCATTCAGTGAATCAGTCTCTACTAGACTGTTTTGCAAATAGGTCCAATGTCAGTTAAATCATCTGGGATAAATAATTATAAACTAGAATTTTATTCTTTTACTTAGACTCTACCTATATTGATGACCCCACTTACAGAAACATCGTGTATTTTATTTTTATTTACATATGGTGGCATTATATATCACAAGGGTCCCACAGTACAAGAAAGGGCAACCCGTTCTCAAAATCATGGCGGTCGCAACATGGCAACCTTTTGAACTCACAAGAGTTTGGGCACAAAAGTTTCCCTGAGACCAACAATAGGTTAGCCGGAAGATTAATCGACCAAGAAGCCCTTTAAGCTTCCAACAACAATTTTTCATCTCAGAACGTTGAGTATACCGACCGCTGCATTTGTCTAAATACGTAAACGTGATATGAACTTTTTTTTGAATTCGATATTTTAGATCATGGAGCTAATAAAAAAAGAAGGAGGGAATCCCGTCTGATCCGAAACTGAAGCACCCTTAGGAAGCCGGAACGCTTCGTACGTACGAGCGGGGCACACACACACTCACATCATAGGCAGTCGGTCGCCATACTTTCATCTGGCACACATATGCAATATGTCCGCCAGTTTGGGCTTCAGTTCCATGTCAATCAAAACTCAATCCTTCTTTTTTTTTATTTTATCCATGTTTTAGATATTATTATATTTAGTACGGCCCCCGTCTAAAAATCACAACAGCAGCAGCAAAGCGACAGCACACTTAGAAATCGGTCGCAAGATGTCTGCCTATTTCTCGCACTTAAATACCTTTGATACTAGTGCCACTAGCCAACAGAACAGCAATAGATGGAAAAAAAATCATCGATTACTGTCAAACGTCACTTCACTGTCAAAGTCATGTTTGACAGCAATGATTGCGAAGTTTACGCCTGTTGCAAACAATTTGTTGAGAGTTACTAAACCAGCCACCTACCTAGCCTGACAACCGATGGGGAAGAAAGGTTCTCGAGTGGCGACCACGAACTGGAAGACGTAGCGTAGGCCGGCCCCCACTAGGTGGACCGACGACCTGGTGAAAGACGTGGGGAGCCGATGGATGCAGGAGGCGAGCAGCCGCTCTAAGTGGCGCTTCCTGGGGGATGCCTATGTTCAGCAGTGGACGTCTTCAGGCTGTTAATGATGATACAGTCTGTGGTCTGTACCTTTTTACTAAACCAGCGAGTATCATGAGCAGTAGACATCGAATATGTCTCATCCCTAGAGAAAGCTTTTGATCAAGGTTTGATCAATGAACGATCTCGCGGTTCACGTCATACACCTTTTGTTGCGTTTTCATTCGTCAAACACTTTCTCGAGAGAAAACAGCAGTGAAATAGTAATGCCTCTCTGCACTAAAGTTCGCACTTATCTCACTATAACGTACCAACTGCAACGGATTTGGGTATATCTTAAAAGATAAGTGCAAACTTAATAGCTGCCAAACTTTTGTATAGACAAGCATAAAAGTTATGCTGATTATGTATTTGTGCCAACTGATAGTGAGCTAGGGCTTTTAGAGTGTCTAGACAAGCAGCGATCAATCTACGTTGGGGACTATTTTATTTATTTATTTATTTTATTTAATAGTTTTGCACAAAAAGGTGTACATGGATAAACTTAATGCTAAATAGCATTATCTATCAGTCCTCCAGGTCGTGTAAGATAAATGTGGGTGTGCGGCTACTGACTAGTGAAAGACCGACTGTGGGACATGATTACAAATAATTTAGGATATCTAAATAGTTATAATAACGTAATACAAATATATAAGACAATAAATAAACTACTTAATACATACAAAATACAATACACAAATAAAATAATTATGTAACCTATCTAAACAATAAACATAATACATACTTAATACATACCTACTAACTTTCCATAAAATAGATTATTTAACTAAGAAAAACAGATTTTTTTCTTTTTAGTTACAGTCACTGATCTAGCTAATTGTTTCATCAAGCTTTACGCATTTAGTTGCTTTTAGGTAGGTACCTATATTACAATAGGAAATCAATTCATCAATTACGTTATGTACCCTTCTAAACACAATTTTCAGCACAGCGTCTAGTATCTTTTTATACCTGTTCTGTGATTTTCAATGTTCTGCAAGGATAGCATGAGCTGTAAAAGTCGATATAAAATCTTGTTACAATGTAAACAAAATTCTTTCAAGTAAAATGGTATAGGTACTGCTTTTTTAATCCACCGCATCCACCTCAAAAGGAGGACACTCTCAATTCATTTGTTTTTTTAAAGATCATTAACAGCCTGAAGATGTCCACTGCTGAACATAGGCCTCCCGCAAAAAACGCCACTTTGAGTGGCTGCTCGCCTGCTGCATCTATCGGCTCCCCGCGGGTTTCACCAGGTCGTCAGTCCACCTAGTCTACGCAGCATCTTCCGGTTCGTGGGCGACACTCGAGAACCTTTCTTCCCCATCGGTTGTTGGTTGTTTTAATGATATTAACCACTAAATGGTAGGTACTAACTGTTACTTTACTACCTACACTGATGTACATTTGAAATTTATGATGTAGCAACACTTTCAGTTAACAAGTCACGCGCCGCCCACCCTCCCATTTGGTACTCGATATTTCTTTTGCAATTACGACAATTTATTTTGGGCAAAGGACTATTTATTAAATTAGCATCCATTTTCGGTTCAAAAAGGTTTTTGTGTTATTACCCGAAATGAAAACTGAAAGCTTGTTATTCAGAGGAACGATTTGATCAAATTTATCAACCATCATGTTTTGAGGGCACTAACCTTTATTTAAGGTACTTAGTTAATACGTTATAGATAGTACTAACATATTATTTACTAGGTGTAGTTAGCGTTAGAGTAGAAGCTGTAGCTTATAAAGAACTAGTGTTCATGTCGAGTTGTACTGTACCGGCAGTTTCAATATCTTCGATCAATGGGCAGTCGTTAAAGACGTGGGAGCGACACATTGCTATGCGATCAAAGTTCACTCGTAGGCCGGCCACGCTCTCACGTTTAATTCAATTTGGAATCAGGCCAAATTCGGAATTTGCTGGCGGCGTGTCCTTTAAATAATAGAATAGCCGACTCACATAAATGTATAAAGGTTTAACATTTTAGTACCATAAAAGCTTGAGCTCGGTAAAGGATATCCCGGCCGCATAAGTTATTGTTGTTTCTGTGGGGAATTATACAAATGCTTGATAATTAACAGCTTTGTATTCGATTCACGTGTTGGGGCGACCACGCGATAATATTAAAAACACGGTCGGTACACTCGCCGTGGATCTAATTAACCCACTTTATGAAAGAGACTTTAGTGAAACCGCTAACGAATTGGGACGCACTTGATTAAAATGTTTATTATATACAGCCTCCGTGGTGTGGTGGTTGAGCAGGTCGGCTCATAACCCGGAGGTGGCGGGTTCGATTCCCGCAACAAGACAAGTATTTGTGCCCGAAAAAAAAAAAAGCGCAAATACTTGTTCTGTGTCTGGGTGTTGTGGGACCATGGTCCTCGTAGTTCCTGGGTCCCTAGATACAGGGAATCCTAGTTAGGGTCCAGGATCTATGTATGTGATCGTTGGGCGTTATTATAATTGGAACGATTTCATGGTTTATAAGCTAACATCTGTTTAAAGTTTTTGATGGGTGTTTTTTATTGTCGCTGATAACCTGGATCTGGATTGATTAATACTTACAAGTAGCGCTTATAATTTCTGAAATACTAAATCAAATGAAAATATAAAATAGGCAAAGAATAGATTAGGTTTAGAATAGGCTCGTGACAATTATTGTGTAATTTAATTATTTGACTTCTAATAATAAGAAAACATTTTTTTCACATTAACATCAGTTAAATTAAACAAACTTAAAAATGGTCTCAATAACTTTATTGAGTAGGTACTTGCCTAAGCAGTCCTTTATTCAAGTATTTAACCTACGCTGCGAGTCCCGAATCTAAAAACAGACAACAAAAATGAGACTTAATTAAAAGTGGGGAACATTACATTTCAAATTTTAGGACCACCGATGCTAGAATCTGCCAGATGTTACAATCGATCATTGTTTGCATGTCATGCACTGAGGCTACTTTGATACCAAACACAGTATTCGCATTAGCATTTGTCTTCTTTCCATATAAAATAAAATGGATTATTGGTTCTTTCGGGGCTTAACCACAGATTACTGAATATGTGCTTAACTTCTAAAAACCCCCGAGGTCTGTCCAAATGACACACTAACAATATACATAAACAGCGTGACCATCTTCTTGAATTAACCCACTAAATCACTGAATAATTTTCATTGAAACATCAAACTACTCTCATATAGAATAGTTTTGATTGTCTCAGATAGTTCCATGCTCATAACCTCTGCTTTGTCCTTGCTAATTTGTCTTTTAACGATGTTTCGTACTGAAGATTTGGGAAAATCTCAAGACAACTGAGACGTTCGTTCCCTCAACAGTAACGTTAGATTTCGATTTAGTAACAAATGTTTTAACATTTCGGTACAAGTGGAAGTGCTAAATCTTAGAACGTAAATGTTGCTACAGTGTGGACCATGCAAAACAGTGAATGATCTTAGAACATTCAACTATGAAAATCATTGTTATCCGTATAAATGCTCAATTCTTACAATTTTCTAGTAACAAAAATTTACCAAATTGAAAACCTAAAAGTGAAAAAAAAGTGTAAAAGTTGAAAAAAGTCAATGACAGACAGGCAACCAATGAGCGCTAAGTTGACATGAGTTTAACTTTAACAAACGTACCAGAAACCGGGGGTAAGACATGATAGTATTGATGGAAAAGCCCGTGCTTTGCCTATGTACGTCATCAGTAGGGCTCAAGAGCTATAAAAATCAACGTAGCCTATCTAATCTTTCTGTCAAGAAGGCACATTTTGACCAATTACCGATGACGCGGATCACGTCATAACCCTTTTGTTGCATTTTCATTGTTCAAACGCTTTCTTGACGGGAAGAGCTGTTTATCGATTTTTAATTTTGCTAGCCCTGCAGCACAAATTAGTTTTATTCTAATAATTTATATCTTACATTAATTTTTACTTTAAGACTTTCATGCAAGACTTAGTTTACAGGTATCGCTCACAGTTTTGACAGACCAGCAGCCTTACCATAAACTAATACAAAACCATCATGGTTCATGACAGTAATGCTTCAAGGTTACAATAATATTGTTTGAATTCGTACCATGAATATAAAGTATTCTGGCGAAAGAACGAGACGTCTACATTTTTATATAGCGTTCTCACTGTCGCACGTCGGTGTCAACATGACGTATTTTTAACGTGACGCCATCAAAACTGCTCTGCGTCAACAACATTATAGTATTCTTACTTTTATATCATTTTTCACAGTATGATTGCTATATTAGGTTGTGGTAGAGCCCCTGATAATGATGTTTCGCAATAAAAAGTGTGTGCAAGCATTATAATATTGCATTCCAGTTTGAATGACATCGTGGCTGATCAAATGATCAAATGTAATTTTTATTCAATTTATAGGAGATATAATATGTAACGGCCCAGATAATATAATAGTAACGGTAAACGAATTTATTTTCCATTACGTAGTCACATCTAGTAGTAATAACTAGTACATTGCAATCTCTACGCTGCGACCGAGTGCAGCATCTGATTTGCGATCCGCAAGCTTTGATTCTGTTCAGATATATACCTAATTTATACATATATAGGAGCTCAGAGCAATTTGGCGAATAAATCCATGCCTCTGTTTTGTGTTTGCAACGTCAGGGACCAGTCGGGCTCGTTGTGCACTTGAATAATTTAATGATCATAGCGTTTTGCACCTTCTCCGGCTTCCAGGATATATCCAATCATCTTAAGGATTATGAATTGTTAAACAAGGATATCACTTCTGGAACAGTAATAATTTTTCTCTTGTTTTTGTTGTGTATCTGTTAAAAAGAACTTACTAATGTCAGTCGAACTAACCACAAAAACTTACGTGCTTTATCTAGATGCTAAGTGCGAGGAGTTTTGAAGCTAAACTTAGCTAATTTAAAGCAAATATCTCATTAAAAATTATGCAACTTTCATAATAAGTACGTTATTTATCACAGGTTCAATAGTTTGTAATGATTCATTTTGAGCCAAAAACAAAACATTGAACAAGTTTAGTCATACAAAATCAAACTGAGATATTTATTTTATTTTGTGAAACGTGGAAGCGCTTGCATAGCAATTGGGACGTGGTCTCGCCAAAATGCTGCGCAACTAGAGATATCTACTGGTTTAAAATGCATCCAATCGAAAACCTTGTTTAAAACAGCGCAGCGTTCTAGTTGCACTTGTGACTGGCATAAACTCATTTTCAGTTGTAGATAATTTTCACAAATTACTTCAAAATACCAAGGTACCTACTTGCCGATGGATGCAGGAGGCAAGCAGCTGCTCTAAGTGGGGCTCTTTAACAGTGGTATTCATAAACAAAGGTTGAACAAACCCCGAAAATCTATCATTCCACTTTTACCTAGAGATTAAATGCGTAATCATTCTTCTTTCACTTTAATAAACAATCACTAGAAAAACCTGTAATGGAACTGCATTTTAAATAAATACTCTACGATTTCAATCAAGTTGTCTATGAAAATTCTGTCGAGTGTCATTTTGACACGACTTTTGAACTATCAAAAGTTGCGCCAAAATGTCACCCGTCACTCACTCACAAAAAAATTAAAAAAAAAAATATTTTTGTATATTTTGTGTGCCTATTTTGTGTTAAATATATTATTTTAACTGGTAAATGTTGAAGAAACGGTACCGATATACCTTATTCGTATTTTAAATATCACGACACTTCACAAAATAATAAAATAACACGAAATGAAAGCAAGTGGACCGATTGGTTGACGAAATTCAGACAATTAGCATCCAGCCTCGGATCATGCCAGATTGGGGGCTGCTTTTGTTTATGAAAAGCATAAAGCTAGAATTTGCCGCACAGCGCCTGAATCATCCTCTAGAGGAGCCCCCGCCTTGACTATGAATTAGAGGCATATGTTCAGCAGTGAATGCCTTCAAGTTGATGAGGATGATGAACTAGGTACTTTGGCAGGACATTAACGTCACTACGATTTCTTAGTACCTATCTATAGGTACGGCATATACGTATTTTACGATCTTATATTTTAAAATCATTCATCATTAACAGCCTGAAGACGTCCACTGCTGAACATAGGCCTCCCCCCCGGGAGCGCCACTCAAAGCGGCTGCTCGCCTCCTGCATCCATCGGCTCCCCGCGGTTTTCACCAGGTCGTCGGTCCACCTAGTGGGGGGCCGACCTACGCTGCGTCTTCCAGTTCGTGGTCGCCACTCGAGAACCTTCGAGAAATCATTATTGTAGTTAAAATAAAAGGTAAAAAGTAGAGAATGTTAGAAAAATCTTTAAACTTCATACATAAAACCAAAGTATCATATCTGGCTCACGCCCAAAGCACAAATTGTGGTCAAGTTTGGCCCACAGTTTTAACTGCTAAAACTTATATTAAGTAAGAAAATTAAAACTCTATTTGCTCAGCAAGGTTTATGTAGAAACTTTGAATTATAAATCTGACATAACCGTTAAAAGGACGAAATGTTTCATTACACCCTCGTCTTTTCATATTCATGAAATTTTCTCGACGGCATTTAAAACACGTAGGTATGTAACATGTTGGTCGAGGCATCATGATACAATTTAGTTGGGTATTTCTCTACATACTTCACTATTGTAGCAATGAAGCGGGCATGTTTTTCGCGAATGAAATTGTAATTATTTTACAAAATAAGTAGGAATATTTAACATGGGAAATGCGAACGGACGAGAGAGAATATAGCGCGTGTAGCGAGTAGTGACCGCACGAGAATAAATAAATTGGCTTGATAAAGTAACAAACCCTTGTGTTAATTTCACTCTACAACCGTAAAACTTCATTTCTATTGTAAAAAATATATCTGTTTTATGTGAACTATGTTGCTTTATTCTAGCTGTGGTAATGTGTTACACTGAAGAACTAAAACAATTTTGTTGTGTGTGGATGTATCGAACAAACGGCACAATTAAACTGTAATGCCCAAGAATTTGCACTCGAAGTTTGGAACTAACATTACGCGTTGAATGAAATAGTTTCCTAAACTTAAGCACTTTGTTAAGCGCTTCGGGTAATAAGCTCTATTCAAAGTTATTAATGTCACTAATTTAATTACCAAACATCTCTAAGGACACATTAAGAAGTTCTATTGATGGATAAATTTGAATAACTTAATATAAAGTGGGTATCGTTGAAAGAAATATCTTTTGATTATGTTTACCGCTGATCGAACGTTTTGTCGTATAACTATAGGTACCTTTAGGTAGGTATTAGCATGGAAAAACTATAAGAGGAATGCCAATAGACCAAGAAAACAGCGTAGATCAGAAAAAAAGCCAAAAAACCGGCTTAAAACTATGGTATTAGGCAGTTCAGGTAGTATAGGAGTTGTCACTATGGATATAGAATTAAGGCTGATGAAAACTGCGGGAAGTCGATGGATGCAGGAGGCGGGCATCTGCTTAAGGTGGTGCTATCTGGGGAAGGCAGTGGACGTCTTCAGCGCGGCTTTCACCAGATCATCGATCCACCTAATGGGAGGCCGGGCTACGCTGCGTCTTCCGTTTCGTGGTCGCCACTCGCGAACCTTTCTACCCCATCGATTGTCAGTTCTACGAGCGATGTTACCTGCCCATTGGCGTTTCAACTGCTATATAGCGGTATATCAGTCACTTTAGTTCTCCGGCGGTTCTCCTCATTTCGGATCTTAGCTCTCAGGGAAACACCGAGCAAAAGATTACATCTTATTGTTACAAAACAACCCAAATAGATTACTATAAATAATACAATAAATAAAGCTAATATTTCGCATTCACTCAAGACTTGCATCGCTCGTAATGATCTGTGAGTACACAGCTGTTATGCCAGTAGAGCAAGTGGGATGTTATCTAAGTGGGCATGCAATTCTCAAATTTCTTGAATAAGTAACCTCTCGGACCCCAGCGGTGGCTGGACGGGGAAACGCAAACAACAACTACAAAGCCGAAATGTAAACTGTATTTTATTGCGAAAGATACAGTTGTTGTAGCGGCCCTACGTGGATGTAAATTTGGTAAACTAGAAGAGACTCTGGGTGTAGATTATATACTAATTATACTTATCTAGTGAAGATTATATTAAGTTCTTTTGTTGGTACTTCAGAGTGAATCTCATAGAATGAAGGTTTTCGTTTTTCCTAAACACCTGTGACATGTTAGTTTAGCTTTAATGACTACACCAGCGGGTTAATTGTCGCGGGGCTCAAATGCCTACTGGGGTTGCCTGCGGGCTTGTCGGAATTGCCACCGGGCGTTTTGACGGCATCCGTCGGCTAGGCTAAAGGCGTAGTGTGTAGGAGCCATAAGAAGAGGCACAAAACATAATCAGTAGTACTAGTTTCATAAAACTTGTAAGTTATACGTTTGTCGCTTAATTACTCCGCTCCGTGTATCTTTATTGGGTGACGCTATAATCCAATAAATGCCAACATTAATAATAATAATACCAATTTGTGTAGTGGCCACCCATCCAGGTATTCACGCGAGCAAACGTCGCTTAACTTTGCTAATCAGTTAAAAATGGATAATCGACCTTCTTTATGAGTATCAGCTTAACATTAGATTAATTTTAATGTAAAAAAGTTTAAATATCGAACCGGTTTTAAATTTCTTCCCAAACATTAACAGCAATCTATTGATTACGATATGTATACGCGATAATGCTGTAAATTTTCCCTTTATAATCCCTTTCTTTATTCCATTATCTCACGAACGCAACAAGAAGCGGTAACCATTACACTACATCCTTGTGAAAAGCAAAGCATCTGGGCGATGGTCACGTCACGATTGCAGCAACTTGTGTGTTTGTTTACTTAAACTAACTAAACCCACGGCCGGGCCACTTGGAAACGTTCCCCGCTACCCGGCTCTATCACACTGGTGTATAAACAACGCAGTGTCAGCCTAATGATTACGGCAAACAAACTATGTTTACACGAACGTGTATTAGCTAAGACCCTTGACTGTCACACATTGCTAAGACTATTTAACACCTACAACAAATATAATTTATTGTTCCTTATATTATATTGTTTTTTTTTAATCAATCTGGAACTATAACAATAATCATATATAGAATTACACATATTAATTTTTATTAGTACAGAGGCGCACCGTGGTTTCACTCAAAAATTGAAAAGTTTTCGGGAATAAAAAGCATAATCAATCTAAAGGCAAAGTAGCCTCAATTAGTTTCACCATTTCGAAGTAAAAGTCACAGAGACAAATACGACGTTTACAGTATTTTTAAGGATTAAAATTCTAGGTACTTATTTATTAAAAAAAAACTTCAAGCGGTACATCTTCCTGCATAATTTTTATGAGTGGAAAATTAGTACCACCACTCAACAAATGTCATGCTTGCGACATTTCAAAACGCTAAGTTTATACATAAATGTAGTGAACATTGAGTGTTTTTCTTGCATCAGTGTGAAATGGAGGCAATGTATATTCGCCCCACTCGTTACTAGCTTTTGGTAGCCTGATATTACTTAGCTAATAAATTGTTAGCTTAGAATATGTTAGCCAGTTAAGTCTAGAAATGTTCCTAGAGAACATTACAGACACCCACAGAAGTTATAGTCGGTAATTTGAGAAATCCTAACACTTTGCTTAAAGCTAAAATATTGTTATGAAAAATAGTACGGACCTAAATGATGGGAATGGTTGTAAACTTTTACGTTACGTTTTACGTTCAACGTTGCAAGTGTGAACTAATAAACAGTAAAAATAAACAAAAGCAATATCGATGAGATTAATAATTACGTAGTTATGAATTTCATAACTGTCCTAGTTGTTTTCTTTTGTTTCTCTTAAATCTTAACTCTACGTCACGTCATAGCTTGTTGTGCGTATGTAGCCCTTTAAACAACATTGCGTTAAAAACACTCTAAGCTCAAGCCATTATCGTAGCAAATAAGCTTAATGCAATAACGTAGCGGAGCCACACCGCTACGACCTACGTACATCGTAGCACCACGTTACGCGGCTACACTTCATAACGAACAATCAGGCTTTCCTGATGACGCTGTTAGTGAACAATATTTGTGTCTTTAACATAATCCCGCGGTATAACGGCATACAAACGTCGTTAGTGAATAATAACATTAAATTTTATTGATGCGTGAAATTGGTATAATCTAACGCCGCTCCTTTGATTCTAGCCCTGTTTACGAGCTAACTCTCTAACAATATTAATCAATTCCGTATTTTAAAGAAAACCATTTCAATGATGATAAGAGCATAACTCACATCTAATACTCATTTAATTGAATATATTACAATCAATAAAATAAATAAATAATATTAAGACTTACAAATCTCGTCTGCCGCTTATTGTAGTTAAATACTTAAACAAATTTAAACTCCGTTTTAAATAATTTTGGATGGATCAAAACAATCACAGAACAAAAAATTTATATTTGACATTTTCAACCTTTTGTAATAGTTTTCTTGTAACGTTCTTTCTAACTTGGATACCGGTGAAAAAGGCAATGTAAATAAAAAAGTAGCACGTCTATATCTCGCCTTATTTTGTAGTGAGTTTCGCAAACGGTCACGTTTGCGAAACTCACTACAAAACTCAGCAGCCTTAACATTTTATTAAAAAAAAATAATTTTAATCTTTCACATTTTAGTAAACTGTTTCCATTTAAGTTATTTTGTAAGTTAACAAAAAGTAAAATATTGTCAGAACGGAAAGCGGATTAAAATGTGGTTCGAATGCGGTATGTTGGCTAAAACTAAGTAAAAAGAAAGATGGGAAATCGTCTTATAGCATTATTATGGCATTATTACTTCAATATTACTTCAATCATACATTGACAAACGACATAAAAGTAAGAATACTTTAATGTTGCAGAGCCAGAGCAGTTTTGATGACGTCACGTTAAATCGTTCACTCTAATACAACTGTCATGTCATACCTTTACCTCATGTTGACACTGACGTGCGACAGTGGTAACGCTAGATAAAAATGTGACGTCTCGTTCACACGCAGGAATATTCAATAAGTTCATGGTACAAATTCGAACAATATTATTGTAACCTTGAAATAATAATGCCATGAAACACGATGGTTTTGTATCAGTATCAGCTGTTTTGTGGTTCCATTTTATAAAACAAATTATTGTCACACGCGCTTAATAGCGATAAAGGCTTACCTCTATGTTCGCCACATAATTCGTTAATTTATTGATACAGTTGTGTTAGGATAGTTGAGGCACCGTTCCACTCATTTATTGAATTCATTAATCAGTGAATTCACTGTAATTCAATATATGATTGTAACTATGCTCATTGATTTCTTTATTTAGGAGCATACCTATTAATATTTTTTACGTAAACTATTTTGTAGTGTTTATTTTATTATTTGTGTACTGTCTGCATTGATCAGTTGAAAATAGTTTAACTTATTACACTAGCATAAGCATACAGAAGATTAAGGCACTTCATACATTCCATAATAATAAATGTTACCACGCCCATTACAAAGATATTACTCGCTGGCAATATAGGCATATTAATATTCTTATATTCTTAAGGCACTTGCAGATCGCTAACAAAATATTTGTTACATTAACAAAATAAGGAAAACGAGATTATCTTCTGGAAAATATAGCATCTTGTGCGTTGATGAGCAAGATTAATGAAGCGGAAAGACTTTGATCGATCGTGGTTTTACCTAATAAATGTCTCAGGAGTCCCGTGGGAAAGCCTTGAATCAGATGCCATGTAATGGAAATGTCAACTCTGCTAGGTTGATGATAGTGATCCCGAATATTGGGCTGGTAGTTAAGCGATTGGCTTGCTTGGGCCAATCAGAATGAGTGCTGTAATGTCAAAACAAATCATACGTACCCGTCTAAATTAGTTTATTTTTTTATGCTTATTATAAAACATGAATTATTTTTTATTAATTTATGAATGAATCTGTTATTTTATGAAAATGTGTGCTACTCCAAAAATATAACAGGTATATATTACGTCGGGAAAAAACACAAAACATCCGTTTGGGTTATATACGGCGCTGTTAAAATTTTCCGCCTAAAGTCATGTTTTCGTAATGCGTTTTTAATGTTCTCATATTGCTATAAATCACCATGGCTATCCCTGGTCCAGATAGCTTTAATGGCTTATTAAATTAGTTTATTAAGCTTTAACTCACAATAGCGTTTAATAAAACCACACAGGGTCTCTCCTATTAAGGACAATGATTATGGACCTTGTAATTAACGTTTCGCGTCGGTTAATTTTGGAAAATGAAGAAAGCGTTTACGGCGATGTTTATTACGGTTTATTAATATTCTGGGAATGTTAACCGACCCCGTTCGCTAACAATTCGCTGATCTTTTAATTATGTTGTAACAAACAGTTTGCTGTTTGAATTGTTTGCTTTTGATGACGTTTACGCTGTAATTTTTGTTGTAAGTATAAACTTTGCGTAGCATGTTGATTATTAGTTTTATGAAAGTGTTAAATAGAACTATAAATTATTCATCATCAATATCAGCTGGTATAGAAGTTCCTCGCGGTAATAAATAAATTCAAAATAATTAAGTGTCATTATTATACATTACAAAATTACAAACCAATTACATACTGTCCAATTGGGCAGGTCCAACTATGACAAAGAGGTCGCACGAAGAATCCAACTCGGCTGGGCAGCGTTCGGGAAACTTCGACCTATCTTTCCGTCCAAAATACCGCAGAGCGCAATCAATGTGTGTTGCCAGTGATGACATATGGAACTGAAACGTGGTCTCTTACTGTTGGCCTCATTAGTAAGCTCAAAGTCGCACAACGAGCTATTGGAGACAGCCATGCTCAGTGTTTCCCTGCGAGATTAGATCCGGAATGAGGAGATCTGCAGAAGGACTAATGTGACCGATATAGCCCTTAAAGTTAGCAAGTTGAAATGGCAATGGGCAGGCCACATCGCACGCAGAACTGACAACTGATTGGGAAGAAAGGATCTCGAGTGGCGACCACGAACCGGAAGGCGCAGCGTAGGCAGACGCCCCACTAGGTGGACCGACGACCTGATGAAAACCGCGGGGCGCTCTCTGGGGGAGGCCTGTGTTCAGCAGTGGACATCTACGGGCTGATGATGATGACGATGAATATAAATTACATATACCTACCCTTTTTGGTATCGCAGCTGGTAACTATCTAAATTTAATAATTATTAATTATATTAATAAGAGTCTCAATTATTTGAACGGAATCCTTTTTTACCGTCAGAAGTTCAATGTTACTTCCTTCTTTATGATCTGCAACGATTAATGTGTAGAAAATACAAATAAACATGTTCCAAATGCTGAATTATGTTTTATATGAATGAATGACGTGACAAGCTAGTCGTACACCTGATGTTAAGCGACACGTTAAGCGACACGGCCGCCCATAACAGTTGCATTGTCACTCGGAACTTTAAAATAATAAAGTTCCGCGTGACACTGCACTGCGCACGTCATCCTGAGATATCATATACAGTCTAGTAAACAGATTATAAAGTCTCATTTGTCCAGTAATTTCACCAGCTAAAATGCCCTTCAAACCGGAACACAGTATCTAGATGAACTTAGCAGAAAAGTCCTACCACCTAGTAAATAGAACCATAGAGTAGTACCATTTTTGGAATATTTAAGAGCCCTTGCTAGGCGTGTTCCAAATATTACTACTTTTTCAGAACTGATTTCTCAATACCTATGAGACATCTGAAACTTTCCTTAAATATAATAGTAAATCGCATAGTTATCTAGGGCGTAGACAAAATAATACTGTGATAACTACTCAATATAATTTATGAAAAATAAAATTAAAACTAACGTTTTTACGAAATCACGAAACGGTAGGTTTGTCAATTACGTTTCTAGATAACTGATAGCGAATAATAATCTGAGAAAAATTGTACATACTGGGGATAAATAGAACAAGGACACAGTCAAAATAATTTTTTTTAAGTTATCCATTAAGTGTATTAAAAAAATGAGATCAACACTGTGAATCTCCAAAAAAACAGTGCGTATAACCGTCATCTACACGTATGATTAAAGTATAAATACAATTTACAGTGATAAATTATGAAAGAACAGGTTGTTATTTACCAAACATCATATTTTTATTTAATTTTAGACTACAAATTTATTGGTAATAAAATATTGAAATAATACAATATAAGACGATGCACAAGCAAGCTACATTCAGTCGCGCCCGAGAGCTTCTCGACGACGAACCTGTGACGCTGTGATCAGTGCCGCTCCTTACGTAAATAATCGGATTACGCATGCTTATAGACCGCGACTAACCTGTTTTGATACAGTAAGTATTTTTTTTTTCGTAATTACCAATTTGTTTACACGTAAATATCGTGTTAACTGTACTATTATTAAAACGTATGTTTTATTTTTAGAAAATGGGTCGAACACGTGCACATTACGGAAAAATTATTAATAAAAAGAAAAGAATTGAAAAAACACAAAAGGCGCTTGCATTCCTTAGGCAGAACACATATTATCATAAAAATTGTTATGAGTTATTTATTATTCATTCTCTAACGTTTAATTATATTTGCAGAGAATTACATACATAGAAGTGCATCAACCGCCAAAAATCACTAACATCGTCATTGATTGATGAAGAAGATGGGAACATAAGGCTCAATGACTGTAATTCCGGGAAATAACATTTGATGCATATATTTGTGATGATTCCTATCAGTTTAAAACTGTTTTGAAGTTGAGTAGAAGACTATATTGTGTTAAATAGGGCGGCCGCACCGCTTAACATCAGATGAACGACTAGCTCGTCACGTAATTTATTATCATAAAAGATAATATAAGAAACATCATAATTTATGCCAAATTATTGTTAGACTAACCAAACATCACCAATTTAGTTATTATACCTATACTTGTATCAAATAATGTAATTTACTGGATAAATATAGAACGTCATAATTACACTAGCGCAGATACTAAGCAACATAGTTTTTACAATGTTACGTAATAAATGTCGGACCAAGATTTTTGTTCCCGCTACGTCGTCGCATCTCAACGCACACTACGAAAGTATACAGCTCGAGCGCACACACGCATACTATTTGCCTAAACTTGCAGCGCGCGAAAATTATAAGGGATTCTTAACGTAATACACGTACAAAAACTTTGCACTTGCCTTTATTGCCTTGCATTTTGAGCAATTGTATACAGAATTTGTTTCCAGCTGAAGCCAGGCAGTAGTATTGTTTTTAAAATATGGAAGGAAAGTTGAATAGATTTCAGTGACAGTTTTCGGGCTTGCCTTGCGAAGAGATACAACTTCTAAATTGAATCACGTATAAGGTTTAAAAGTTAAGCGGTTACGTTTCCCGTTCGGAACCACTTTTTTATGTAACACAGCTACGTGATTTCTTTGAGAAAGCACCCTCTTTTGTTCCGATATCTTTTTCTCGAGTGATTAATACGTTTACTTGTTAGCTTAAACGGTTTCTCCTCTGTTTTGAATTTCCATTGTTTCCAAGGAAGTTTTATTGGATCTGGAGTTGCAAAACTTTCTTATTAACATTTAGTTTAGTTTGTATAATAATCTTGGATTTTGTATTTAACATCAGCATTGGACAGGCGGTACTTTTTAGTAGATGTTAGTTTCACGTTATAGGTGCTTCAAATAAATACGATAAATTATTTACCATAAGCTTGTTTTCAAAAAAGTGCGATAACAAAAATGGTTTGCTTATTTGTATGATAAATTTACAATAAACATCCAAATATTTGGCTTATAATAACCACTCTGGGGACAATAATAACTACAAGCAAACAAAAGACACAATAAACAAGTCTGCGTACGCTGCGGTAAAATATTAATATCGCAGTTGATTATCACGGGTTGAAACTGATCAGTCGCAAAACAATTTGTGACCGCACTGGACGAACGAACCGTGGGGCTGTGGTTGTGATGAAACTATCTCATTTTGAAAGTACGTAGGAAAATGAATTTGATAGAGCTAATATTGACGGCGTTGGTAAAATGAACACTTTACTTTCAGTGCTATTTTATGTATTCGGTAAGTGTAATAGGTCGATATTGCACTTAATTTGTATTTTTTAATAGGCATAGCATTTGGCCACTGCTTCACCTGTTGACTTGAAGATACCCAGGTTATACTTAGCAGGAAACAAGGACGATGACTAAGTCCTTTTTGTATTTTAAAATATCGATTTATTTTTATTTTAATATAAAGAATAATATTAATATAGGTTTAAAAATAAATAACCCAGATAAAAATAATGTATGTTTTGGTATCACTTCTACACAACTATTATTTAATTACCAGAAAAAAAATCAGCAGTATCTGTTGCTGGTACTCAACACATCCATGCAGAAAAAAAAAGAAAACACGATAGAAAAAACATCCTATAAAAACATCAATAAGTAGTCAATCACTGCGTCAATTCGCACACAAATATGAATTCTCGCCATTTCATTTAAAAATAAAACATCCTCCTTTTATAACCAACTTGACAGGCTAACTTCGGGTGGCCCCGATCGACGTGCCCCGACCGAATCGTTGGCCAACCCGAACGTCAGGTTGGACGCGGCGCACTTCCCGCGCACCGCGCCCCCGCCGGTCTGTGTCGGTGTCGAGCCAAAAGTAAACAAATCAAATGCGCTCGCGCCCGACGTTAGTGGTAATTGTTTAATTTTAATGTAATGTTACGTAGGCAGAAGTATACCTTACCTACGTACAGTTCTTTTTAAGTGGTGTACGTGATTATGCCAGTGAGAAAGTGTAGTGTTGAAAGAGTGAAGTGAAATTTTAACGTAATTACGCAGTAACTGATCTGCAATCTGGAAACGTCGGGGTAACGTAAATATTTTTGATTTGTACCTAAGTTAATTTATAAATTAAAGCAGTGTTGTGTCTATCAATCGTTGTACTTACTGTAAGTTTATACTAACTTGTTTTAAAACTAAATTTCATATTTTTTTTTTAGAATTGCTTTCCTATCTACCCACATTGTTTTTATCTGAATCTAAACTAAACATGCGAAAACGAAAGGTGTAGGTTTCGGAAAAGCTCCCCATACTGTAGTTATGCGGAATAACCTGAGGAGGAATATCATTCCACATCTTGCAGGTTCGTGGAAGAAACGACCGCAAGAATCGCGTCGTATGAGATTTCCACGTGTCTACAATATGTGGATGCGCTTTTTCACGCTGCCGAGAAGTTCGATAATAAAATCGGGAAGGCGGGATGCGGTTAAATATTTCTCAGAGCATTCCCCATGATAGTAATGGTAGAAGAGACTCAGAGAACCGATATCTCGTCGCAAACTTAAAGGCTCTAGCTTGTCGGTGAGTTTGGGGTCGTTCACAATTCTAACGGCTCTTCGCTGTAGGGAGTCAAGTGAAAGCAATAAGCACTTCGGTGCCCCACTCCAGAGATGAGAGCAGTACTCCATGTGCGGCCGAACCTGGGTTTTGTATAATCTGACTTAATACCAGCAATCCCTATAACCAATACGGTCGGTTTCTTTTCAAATAACTAATTAATACTCCAGAATTGCTTACAGAAATAGACTAGGAGCTCGTTTAACAACCAAACTCATTAACAAGTCAGTTACGTTAATGTAAAACACGTCCAATACTTAACCAAGCACAAAGGTCGTTGGTTGAGTTACGAACTGCTGACACTTTATTTTACTATTCTAAGTACACAAAAGGAATTTAAGGGTGGACTGTTGTTGGATCAGAACAATTGCTTGAAACAACAAACTGTTATTACAGGAATTCGCGACTACTCCCGGAGTTTCATTTAAATGGTCGAGTTACCTTTACATCGGGTAAGTACTTGGCAGCGAATTAACTAAAGCGACTTTACTAAACGTATCACCCTTAACTGAAATCATAATGAATTTAGCAATGTGACGGAACATTTTCTGCGTATAATTTAATTTGGAATGGCTCCAGCCTCTACGGACAAATAATTTAAACGGCACGGAAGTTTAAGCTGAAATAAAGTATTAAAACGAGTTTTATGGGTCTCACTTATTTTGAATGATGGCGGGGCTTAACTTAAGCGTTAAATTTTCTGTTTGAGTGATGTCAATTTGGTGGGATTTCATCGGTCGCAAACGATGTTTACTCGGGTCTTCTCGCTCACTAAATTTTATCCAACAAACCATTAAGCAAATCGAAAAAATCCACTGACAGAACACACATACGTTACAAAGCGAGCGTGGCGTCTGTCCGATTGCAAACAATGCAAACGTTGAAGGGAAGTAAACGAAAAACGAGGGTTGAATTGCAAACCACTGTTGTATGTGCTGACCAAAGGAAAGAAAAAAAGAGCTTTACAAGCGCAGCACGGAAGAGAAAACATAGCCGCTGCCGTGAGTGCGCGTGCCTGTCAGCACTTCTTGACACGGTGCCTGCCACTGTCCGCGCCAAAACTCCTAACAAACTGCTACGGACTTTTATCAAGCTTCCAACGGCTCTACTCTACCGAGGATGGGCAAACATTTGTCTATTATGCATTTTTACTCAGTCCATATATCAAAAACTATTGCATCCGACAATGCAAACTATTGAGCTGAATTTGTTTGGTGCACTGAACTATGAAAATCAGTTTGTTACGTTTCAATTTGATGTCAACAAAACTAACAAAATGTATTGAACTTTTATAAACTAGTGCCGATAGTTATAGTACCAATAGAAAACACGACAGTTCAAAGAGAAAAATTAGGAACAGTGAAAAATTTATTCGACAGGGACATAAAGAGTCCATTTGTAGGAAGTGACTTGTTGAGGGGGTCTTGTTTATGGGTGGCACTTAACACGGCCGCTAAGCCGCCGCTGCGCCGTCTTCCAGAAACATTGACTTCTGGACGACACTGGGTACATCATTTTTACGTCGGCTAAGTGAATTTGTTATCTGATTACCCCAACGACAAGTGCGCGTAATAAACGTCGCTTTATATCTTTTTTAAGATAAGCCGTAGCTTATTATATCCGAAATAACTTCCTTAATAAACATTCTGCGATTTCTGGGCACGATAACAACGCGACACGGTTATTTGGATGCTATTAAAATTAATCAATGCGTAACTTGAAACGATATTGTTTGGCATTCGGCCAGTTATCAGAGTCGTTGAAAGTTTACCTGCCAATTTAAATGGCGAGTTTCTATTACCATTATTGTTGCTGGAACATGATTCTGGAGCACAGGATTTGATACTGATACAGAAAAGAGTAGACGATAAGATTAAGTCAAGTATACCCATTTTATACAATCTGCCATTAACCTCCTTTTCTTTTTTTACACTTAATTTCAAATTATTTAGTGTCATTTTTTAATTTAAAGCGTTGGCTCTATTGAGCGAAAGAAGTGAGAAAGATCTTAGACTGACAGTGGGATCTATATCCTAGAAGTAGAAAATATAATGCCTGTTTTAAAGAAGGTAAGTAGTCCTAGAGCTAAAGTGAAAAAATGCAGTAAATAATACTTAATAAATAATGTAAAGTTTTGCGACATGTTTGGTTTTCTTCAGTATTTTCACAGTTAATCTTCCCCACAGCTTATGAAAAAAATCCTAATAACTAACCACATAAATTTTGGTGACGGAAATACAGAACATTATTTCGTCTTAATAAACCCGCACAGCGTAAATGTTATTTTATGTTATTTGATAGTTATTTTCGGCATGAGAAACGGCATTGGCCAAGGCATATGTCAGCGGCAGCTAAAACCTAATTTTCAGCTTGTCCGAAGGACCCAGCGCTCCATGCGCGCAGATTCGCCTTCGCTCCAAGCCCCTCGGTATTGAATTTTCCTTTAAACTCGAGGAAATTGATTCCAAGAGCTCCCAGCCGAAATGTAACGCTGGCTGTCAATAAGGCGAGCCCACCAATGATTTATTGCCAGTTTCTCTGACCACTCAACGCCTGGAAGGTTATAGGTTTTTCGCACTGTAAGCTTGTAAATTAAAAGGAGAGTATGAACCGTATGAAGGTAAAAAAAAAATTAAAAGTATTTTAGAGATTGCTGTCTGCTTTATGGAAGTTTAAGATAATTACTTACCTATAAAGTATGCTCTAATTATAGAAAATAATTGAAAGAGTACAGTTAAACATGATGACAGATTTTGTACTGAAACTAAAAGCTGACGGAAAACGTGGTTGCAACCAATAGTTAAGTATATAGCTATGAAATAAAACGAGGCATTGAGATAAAAGACACTTCTTGGCCTTTCTTCCCTTGGGACATTTTGGTCATACTTGTTCAGCCAGAAGACAAAACTCAATGCCATGAAAACCACATCCTCTGAATTCATTCAAAAATTAAAATGTTGAAATGTTCATCATTAACAGCCTAAATATGTTCACTGGCCTGAACATAGGCCTCCTCCACTGAGCGCCACTTTGACGCGCCTCCACTGAGCGCCACGCTGCTCACTTTCTGCATCCTTTGGCTCCTCGCAATTTCAAAAAGATCTTTGGTCCTCCTAGAAAATAAATTGTTTGGGGAAAATTGTATTACAGGTTATTTACAGTCGAAAAATTAGTAAGTATGGATCATACTCAAAAAAGGTTCAAAATAAAATTGAAAATCTTCTCATGGTAGTCGCCTGATACATTAGGAGGCATCCATTATTTAGGTGCGGCATTCGTCACATACGAGAGGGAACCAATATCGACGTTTTTCAAAGTGAAAACACGTCCTGGATATATAAAGCGAATGAAAAAAGCAATATGTCGTCTGGCTCACATGTTTTCGAAACCACCGTTAAAAACAGAGCTATTTCAAAGACCCCTTGTGGGAATCGATTCGTAATTCAACAGCGTGGCTGGTTTTTGTCTGAGACTTGAACCACCAACAAGAAACAAGAGGTAAAGTATGTGACGAGTCAACGTTCGACATTCTGGGAACCAATGAGAGTTACCTACTTTGACAAAGAAAAAAATATCCGTCAGTATAAAATTGTGTCACCGTATAAATAGTGCCATTTGGTGGTAGTGGCGGCATATGGGTTAGTTAGATACCTATTAGTATCACGAAGTATACCTACTATTTGATAGAACTAATCATATAAATGACGATGGATGCAGGAGGCAAGCAGCCGCTTGGGACCTATGTTATGCAGTGTACGTCTTCAGGCTGTTGATGATGAGTAATTTAATGGTAATTTACGTAATAGGGCAGAATGGCTTGACTTAAACGATATCACATTTTTGACGTAAAACTTATCTCACAAACACCAAAAACAAAAAACTTTTTATAAAATATTATATGTAAGAATAAAGACCTATATCTGCTTATCTATTTAGCAATACTACTTAGGTATTCTTTAAAGAAAATCAATGAGACTAAAATCATTACTCAACCTCAATAATTGACAGGCCTCGATTGAATCGACTTAGCCGCGGGTGCGTGGGGCAACGCACCATTAAAAGAGTCAACAGAAACTCGTCTAAAGTACTTTTCTTTCATTGTTCCGGCGCAGAGTGCCCTCAAGACTCAAGGAAATTGACAATGAAGGTAAAGTTTATCTTCTAGAGTCAGCCGTTTGAGGGTTCGAAACGTGACCCGGCTGCCTGATTCCATTACTGAGCCTCGCTCCATCCGACAATAGAGAATTAAAAGTCCAATTTTTACAGAGCCAACGAGCAGGTTATTCAATCGAAAAATCAATATCAACTTTCATATAAATGAGCCGTATTCTTTGAGTTTTTCAAGGGAGAAATTATGACTTATTGGTCAGCTTCGATTTGATATTTATGTTGGTACCGTTGAACGAACAATCAAATATGTAATCAATCTATTTCAAATGAAGAACGCTATCATGTCTATAATAAAATATTATCCGCTCCGTATTAATTTGTGTCAATCTCTATCGGATACTATTATCTCCGTGATTATAATTGAAAAATCGTTATAACCATGTTATTATTTGATTTTATTTTCTTACTAATAACATAAGTCCTCTCCATCCCAAGGTTGTCTGGAAGAAATCGCTTTAAGCGATAAGACCGCCCATTGTACTAGCATTATAAGTAAATTAAGTTTTGTTTCTTTTTGTATGTTAGTTTATTTGGTGTACAATAAAGAGTTAATCTATCTATCTATCTATCTATGAAACCATTATTATATTAAACTAAAACTAGACCTAAAAACCAAACTGGGTGATAAAATAGCGGTGATTAGTTTTTGGGTGCTATGGACTGAAGAGAGGAAAGCTAGTAATGCAACACTAGAAATTTTTTGAAGCATAGGCCCCCGAACCTGATCAGAAGTGACGCCTGCCACCATGTACGATCATCAAAAGTAATGTTTAGAATGGCGGTGAGTGTATCCTTTAGGATGTAGTAACGCTGTTGTAAAAGTAAGGGTTGATTCCAAGTAAGGATTTATTACCTAAAACTGCTTTTCTATTGCTAGTTAAAATAGCAAGATTATTTTTTAACTGTTTGAAGTCTTTACTTTTTAATTGAAGCTGTTATAAGCTGTACATTGTATATTAATGTGCCCATACTGATTTTAAATAATATGCTGTTGTTAGTAAAATACCTGCTTGCTTCAATATGAATTGTAGTCGTGAGAGAATGTTCTATTTGCATAATTATTCAAAAGATTTTGCATACTTTTATAGCTGCTCTTTCGGTTATCGCTGTTTTAATTTTATTCAGTGATTTTAACGAAACCGAAGGTACACATAGAGCGCGGTAAGAAGTTCTAAATTACATTTAACTTTTAGTTTTATTCGCACGATTGAGCTTGAATGTTCAATAACGCCTGATATAGCAGCTTGAACATAAAACATTATTTAGTGATGCTATTATTTTTGTTTATAAGCCAATTAATAAAATAAAATGATAAGTGTCAATAAATCATATTTTTCTTATCTAAGGCGATAAAAGTTATCACTTTTATCGCAGAGTACCTAGGTATATTGTCCTTGGCTTATCGGAGACGTCTGAGATGTAAACGAACAATTTATTGTAACGTTGTCTTCTCATTCCCATACGTACGGGAGCTGTACATGACGTTCTTTCACATGCAAATAAGCAGGGTTCTGAATCGGGTACTCTAAAGGGGAGGTTTCTTCCGTACTCCCTTTAAGTAGGTGACATGAAACACGTTTCAGATAATGCATACGATTTGATTCTATCAAACGTGCGAGAGGAGTCCTTTTATTCTGATCAAGTCTGAAGGCTTGATCGAGTTGAGAACTAAAGCGCCCTATATAAGTAGATGATCGATTGCGCTTATTCTTTTTGAGCAACTTTAAAAAAGGATGGAATGGAACTCCTCAACGACAAACAGCTTATTTCGCAGTTATTTTGTTATCTTTGAGGTCATAAGGAGTTATTTGGAAAATTACTCTCAGTCAATCAGAATTGCATAAGAACCGTAGATATAATATATATACTGGAACGGCCTAGTTTGAATTAAACTATTTTTAATCATTTTTTTAATGTTTTATAGGGATAATTATCATTTGACCGCATGCCTCATCTGATGGTTTGTATAGTCTAATTTTCTGTCACGCCTTTGTATGAAATTAGGACATAGCTTTGATCCTTGTTTTCAAGTACTTAATACTAGGTAAGTACTTCTTCTTTTTGATACATTTGCAAACTACTTAAATAACTGGTTACACAAGCATGTCAAACAAGGCCGCCGGCTGTTTGAACTCGAAAAGTTTAACTAATAGTAGTGTAAAACCTTTTTATAATAAAATTATATTATATTATTTTAATGGACAGGCCCGATAGCTCAGTTGGTAGTATCCCTGCCTTCTGAACTGAGGGCTGTGGGTTCGATTCCTACCCAGGACAAACATTTGTGTGATGAACATAGATGTTTGTTCTGCGTCTGGGTGTTATATTGTATTTTATGTATGTATTTACAAACAAAAAAGTATATAAGTATTGTATCCGTTATCTGGTTTTATCTGGTTCCCATAGTACAAGCTATGCTTAGTTTGGGGCTAGATGGCGCTGTGTGAAATGTCCACACATATTTATATTTATATTTTATGTACTGGGTGTAACTGAATTCATTAGCATCCTTTGAAACTAGTCCCTCCTGTCACCGAAAAATATTGAAATCTAACGTATCGATTCGGTAGCAAGGTATACTGTTATTAATTATTACATACATTTAAGGTATCTATTGATTTGTTTGTGTGTACTTAACAAACGTTGTTCTTAATAAAATAATGTCAGTGACTGCCAAACAAAATCACAACAATGTATGACTTTCCTGATTCCTTCTTTTATCTCAAAGAATTGAACTTTTTAAATCAAATATTTACCTTAACTTCAGAGTGAAAATGAAATATAATCTAGAAAACATTGCGTAATGGTTAATTAATAAAAAGAAAGACGAACATTTTCGACGTTAATTTCAACATTGACTTTAACCTTTTGCTTTGATCTAAATTTTCCACCGGGTGACCCAAACATCTTAGAAACTTCCGCCATTCGACCTCCCCAAGCTTAAATTGATTATTATTGAAAACTTTATTATTTTGGAAGAGCATCATTTTATATTGAAAGAAGCCAGATCAAAGTTACTTTAACGTGTATAACTCAGTTGTTAATTTGAAGCAGGTGCCTTCTACTAATTGGGTTAAAAATTGTACACTTATTTACTTTTTTTAGCTGAGTGTTTGAAAGTAAGCAAAATAATTATGTTACACGAATTGCTAAAAGAAAAGTCGTCAATCAAAATGTGCAAAGTAATTTGGAAGACGCCCAGAAGTTCCGATAATTAGGATATGATATTAAGGCAAAGTTCCCGCTGAGTAGGAAATACGTATTACGGACGCAGTGAGGCAACTTTTAGCAATCGCTGAGTCAGCGCTTTAGATATTGGGAATACTCAACTCATACAAAAGCTTTGTTTGCAAAAAACTAGTATTAGGTCGAGTGTTAGTGAATGTTAAAGTATTCCCAAACCTCAGTTGGCTAGTTTGTTTTATAATTTAATGCGTTATATTTTGGTGAAGGTATACACTCCTCAGCCGTTTGAATAATGAAAGAACTAGCGAAACGCTTTGTTTGGGTTTGAGGCACATTCACGACATTGAGATGCATCAACTCGCCACGCCTTATAGTCCGATTGTCGAAGGCGATGATGGGATGGAGACGCTGCGTAATTCCTCAAAATCCAGCCGATAGAAAATGGACAAACTGACAACTCTATGCCTATGCTCGTGGCTAGCGCCTTTGCCTGCAATAAGCTTTCATTACAATCCAGGTCCGATTTAATAGTATTTTATATTTTGTTTGTTTTTTGTGTATCATACAAATAAATGAATAACAAATAATTTAAAATATAAACATTTGTAATTCTAATCAAGACATATTTATACGTTACGGCTAATTCGAAAATTACTTTGTTACGAATACCTACATTTTACCAGAATATTTGCTAACCTTGCCAAAACCAATCATCTCTTTCCCCACTTCAGAGGATCGACCGCCAAACCTATTCACAACAAAAACAAAACTAATACACTAGTAGATTTATAAACTCGCTTCTAATCCCTCGCTAAATTAAGCCGAGAGTACAAAAACCGCGGGACATGCCGACACGTATTAAGAGTTCAGAAACTCAATAACAAGTTGTGTAAAGCCAACATTGTAACTAATTGATTTGGTAAACTTGTTTTATTTAATTGGTCTCGAGCGGGAGCAGCGCAAGTTTTATTGACTGACTGAGGCAAATTTTGGAATGACTATACATTACCTATAGGTTGTATATTTCAGCTTTTTTGTAACAATTGGCTTGTCGCAATGGTATCTAATGCCTTCTGATCTGGTCCTTGGTAATGTATTATAATCCACCTTGTGCAACACCTGGCGGATTTAAAGTGAAATAGTTGAGTGTTCTCTGTCCACTTCGATAACCAAAATCATCTGGATGATTTACAGTTAAATAAATAAATATTTATTTCACACAAACACTTAACCCAAAATATACAATTCTAAGATATATTATGATCTAGTCCGTTTCCTTCAAAAACCAAAAACCACCTGGATTGATAAAAGTTGAATAGTTGAGTTCCTCTGTTGTTTATTTCGAAAACCATAATCAATTGGGTGGTTTAAAGTTGAACATAGCTGAGCGTCTTCTGTGTTCACTTTGAAAACAAAAATCCCCTGTGAGTTACCTAACAACAATAGTTATATCCCAGATAATATAATACCTACAGTACAGATGCCTCATCCCATACAACGGAATAACGCGGGCTATTTTACGAATTATTTTATTTCTGCATAACGCAAGATTATCAAGCGACATTTATTGCGTGTTGGCGAAGTACTGGGCCAAATGAATACACTGGACACTAACTAGTAACTCTCTAGACACGATTACTACATTTTTTTTAGTTTTTTTTTTTTATGTAGAATAAGCCTGCGTTTGACCACATCTCACCTGATGGAAAGCGACGATGTAGCCGAAGTTCGGGCTATTTTTCGTTTGTACGTGATGGGACCCCATGGTTATATGTTCTTTGTTACCTCAAAATATTCTAGAAGATGGCCATTGCCCTTGGTAGTTTGACAAATGTATATCCTACTTAACATGGCTTCATTTTAGCACACATTAACTTCAAACATTTACAATATTCAGCAACCTTTATTAAAGGATTAGTCGCCAGACGTACAGCCGGTTTAACTATAAAGCCGCTGATTGGGCTAAATTTCGTGACCATCTAAATGACCAGATTTCACTTACTGGTACTGCAGTTGATTCCCATGAAATGATAGATAAAGCGGTATATGTCTTAACAAGCGCAATAACAGCTGCTAGAGATAAATCAGTCCCAAAATCCAAAATAGAATTTAAACCTAAGCCTTTGCCTAAATTCATAAAAAAACTAATTAAGCTTAAAAATGAGTTACGTAATCGGGAATGTCGTACCACTGACAAAACAATAAGAAAAACTATAAGAACTAATATTAATATTTTACAAGCGAGAATTAAAGCGGCAATTCAAATACATAACGATAAAACTTGGGATACTAAATTATCTAAAGTTGATAATGCTCATACTGACTTGTGGCATATTGCTAAATCTCTTAAAAACCAAGCTTCAACTATTCCTCCGCTCATTAAAGAAGATGATAATGTAACTACATCAGTTGATGAACAGTGCGATGAGCTGGCGGCTGTTTTCAGTAGAAACATGGGCTTGACGGTAGACTGGTGCGATGCTGTCACAAATAATTCTGTCATGACTTCTATTGAAACCCTCAACACGTCTACTGATGTTTGCTTACCCCGATTAGCACGCCCGAGAGAAATATGTAAAAATATTCAGCGTCTAAAAAATCGTAAGGCTCCAGGTGAAGACAACATACAAAACATCCTTTTAAAAAATATTCCCTTAAAATGTATAGTACTTTTAACAAAAATTTTTAATGCGTGCTTGAATCTTCATTATTTTCCTATTGCTTGGAAGACTGCAAAAGTAATAGCACTTCCAAAACCGAATAAAGACCACAAAAAGGCGGTCAATTATCGTCCCATTAGCCTATTACCTACTGTCGCAAAGCTTTTTGAACGTATAATTTATGATCGCTTATTGGAATTTCTGGATAGTCGATTTATTAATGAGCAGTTTGGGTTTCGCCAATCACATTCAACTATTCAGCAATTGGCACGTGTCAGTGAACATGTTTCTCATGGCCTTAATATGAAAATGTCTACAGGGATGTTTTTATTAGACATAGAAAAAGCCTTTGACACCGTCTGGCATGATGGCGTATATCATAAGCTGTTGTTGTGTAAGGTACCCGTTTATTTAATAAAAGTCATACGGTCGTACCTATCTGACCGTTCATTTAAAGTCTACATCAATAATGTCTTTTCTAGAGGTTTTACCATTCACGCTGGAGTACCGCAAGGATCCGTATTGGGACCTCTCCTGTTTTTAGTGTATTTAAACGACATCCCCAAGCAACCTCGTACTAGTCTTGCTTGTTTTGCTGATGACACTGCTTCCTACTCATCCTCGCGTGACGAAGATCTTATTATTAGCCGACTCCAGCTATCGCTAGATTTACTTTATTGTTATTTCAAGCGATGGAAGCTTAAATTAAATGAGTCAAAAACAGAAGCCATTATGTTCTCGAGAAAACGGAAACCTCCTGCTCGAAAACTTGTTATTAATGGACATCACATTCCTTGGGCTAAATCGGTCTAATACCTCGGGGTTCATCTCGACACCAAGTTAAATTGGAGCACTCACATTGAACACGTACGATTAAAGGGGCTCAAAGCTTTTGGCGCCCTTAGTTCTATTATGAATAGGCGGAGTAAACTAAGTCCTAAAACAAAATTAAAAATATACTCTGTATTAATCAGGCCTTGTTTCACCTATGCGGCGCCTGTGTGGAGCGGCACTTGTCAAACAAATTACAAAAAACTGCAAGTCCTGCAAAATAAGGCTGTTAAAATAGCTTTTAATACGTTATTCCGGACTAATATTAATAAATTACACGTTAAAATCAATTTCCCATTCGTAAAACAATTTATAATAAAACAAGCTATTAAATTTTATAAACAAACTAATTTAAACCACAAAAACCATCTTATTTCTACGATAGGTAACACCAGATTATCTCAACTTCCATATGTCGATACTTATAAGAGATACCGTTTACCTCATCACTACGTTCTCAGTGACGACAGTGACGTAGGCCTGACCTAATGTGCTGTGGCCATAGACATATATATAGATCTATGGCTGTGGCCGTCGTATTGCGATTATTGTTAGTTAAACGTGGGTACTTTCGCGCGTTGTGTATGCCGTTCATTTTTATAATTACTAATGTACATAAATATTAGGTCAGTAAATTGAATAGAAGTTTTAAAAACATAATTAGGCATATCGTGATGTGTGTGCAGTGTATTCGTCATCTACGTACACATGTAGATAAACGCACGTAATTATTTTAGTGTAAACAAGATCGTAGCTACCTACCTAATATGCAAAAAAAATGCGTCTGGCACAAAATGCGCATTATTATAAATACAACTGTATTTTCCCTGGTTAATTGTAAGTAATCCATTATTTAATTTACCTTAGATTTATAAAGTTAATAGCTAACATAACAGTTTTTGTTTATTAAAAGACTAACATAGGCGCTGTTAGCCTGACATAGTCACTAGTTTAATGTAAGTTGTATGCAATTCTAGACTGTGTCTTAGTTTGTAAGCGGTGTTATTATGATAAATAAAGAACTTTTAAAAATCAAAATCAAATCAATAGTTATATCCCAGATAATATAATACCTACAGTACAGATGCCTCATCTCATACAACGGAATAACGCGGGCTATTTTACGAATTATTTTATTTCTGCATAACGCAAGATTATCAAGCGACATTTATTGCGTGTTGGCGAAGTACTGGGCCAAATGAATACACTGGACACTAACTAGTAACTCTCTAGACACGATTACTACATTTTTTTTAGTTTTTTTTTTTATGTAGAATAAGCCTGCGTTTGACCACATCTCACCTGATGGAAAGCGACGATGTAGCCGAAGTTCGGGCTATTTTTCGTTTGTACGTGATGGGACCCCATGGTTATATGTTCTTTGTTACCTCAAAATATTCTAGAAGATGGCCATTGCCCTTGGTAGTTTGACAAATGTATATCCTACTTAACATGGCTTCATTTTAGCACACATTAACTTCAAACATTTACAATATTCAGCAACCTTTATTAAAGGATTAGTGCCACTGATTTATGGATAGCCAGGATGAAATTGTAATACACTTTCACCTTGAACTTTGAACTTCACAATAAATTTATATGAACAGACAAATAATACGGAATTGTAAATAATATTACATACTTGCCTATTTTTCTATTAACTCAAGACTTGTCCGACGCACAGTAATAATTGTATAAAATGTACTTACTATACATCATATTATTTATTTTGTGGTGCAACTTTTATTTTACTATATTGTTCTGCAGCGCGTCCACATAGTGGAATGACGACGTCCACGAAGTGGAGTCTAGTTGACCGTAGAGTTAAATACGAAAATCATATTATTTCCGCCCACTGTGACACATATCTATTTCATCAACTTGCTAATTTTGAAAGCAATTATATAACCACAACTATAATTATATAGCTATATTATATTACGTTAGTTTTCCTGCGGATCTCTTCGATTCGGATTTTATCACGCAAGAGAATCCTGAGCATAGCTTGTTGCGTGACTTTTAAGCTTATGAATGAGGTCTGCAGTAAGAAAATACGAGATATATCATCACCTAATTAATACTAGTTTATAGTCAAACTTAGAGAAGAACCATCATACAAACTCGAAGCTTAAACAACACGTACCTACTTGTTACTTTAGGTACTATGCTTTCATATTTTCACTCAGTGTATAGCTACATACAAATACAATGGCAAGTGAACACAAAAATATTTGGAGAACATATTGACAAAACCGTTATAGGTATGATAGAGTCATATAAAAAAGTAGAGGCTTGACAACTTTTGGAATAGAGAGTGGATAATGCCCTCCGTCCGGTATAATTCAATAGGGAGCTCGTTGGCGACCCTCCAAATTGAATAACTAACTGTCGATTAGTGCGGGAATAAGGAAAAAACTGAACCGGGGAAAGTCTGGTAAGGAAGTTGCGTTTAACATTCACTTAACATGTGGATGAAAACATTACTTTTAAGTGAGCGAAAATGTATTTTTATTTCGGTTTCAACTAAAATTTTGGACAGATACTGCTGGTTATATGAATTATCGTATGCACACATAAACATACTTAGTACAATGGTTTTACGTGTATAACAATGCAAACGGTGTCCTCACAATAATATCACATAAGTATTCGTAAAAAAGTTGGTTATATTTTGCCATGAGAGTTTTCATCGATTTTGTAGCTGCACGAAGAACAGAAAAGTCACCGTAGCCGATAATGGCTATAGGAATAATCATCATCAGCATTAATCATCGTATGGTCCTTAGATTATGTACCGAAGACATAAAGTTGTTATTGAATTCATTTTGTCGTATCAAGCCCAAAAGCAGTTTTGAAAGTTCTAATTTTGCTTTTCTTTGAACTACAAATAAATAACCAGCAAGCAGACGTAAAATAACGCTTTTAAGAATATGAAGTTTTTCTAAGACACAATATCAGCGAACTAAAGATAAGAAACAATTTCTTATTTTCATGAACCATTTTCAATGATTGATTAAATTGAGAAAGGAATTCAATTTATCAGAGGATAAAAACTGCAGTAAATGCTAAGCACGCATTCGATTCTACTGCATTGACGTCACAAAATGCCAGATTGTAAAATGCAAATGAAAAATGGTTCCTTTTACACTTTACTAACAGTCTTATTATTTGCTATTTCTTATGTCTATTATGAATTTACTGTAAGCAAGTAAGTTGTGAGGAAGAAAGGTTCTCGAGTGGCGACTTTGAACCGGAGGACTCAGCGTAGGCCTGCCTCCCACTAGGTGGACCAACGATCCGGTGGAAACTGGGGGGAGCCGATGGATGCAGGAGGTAAGCAGCTACTCAAAGTGGTACTTTGTGGGGCAGGCCTATGTTCAGCAGTGACATCTTTGGCAGTTGATGACGATGAGTGAATGGGCATCTATGCGCAAACGTGCCCCAAATTTAGACAACTTTGTTACTTACCGTCAGGTGAGATGTTGTCAAACGTATGCCCATTTCAGCAAAAAACAAAATCTTGTGAGGTTCAATACATATGAACAGCCTCTGTGGTGTGGTCAGGTCATGACGTGGAGGTCGCGGGTTTGGTGCCCACGACATAACAAGTATTTGTGCATAGAAAAAAGTAAGCGCAAATACTTGTTCTGTGTATGGGCGTTGTGGGACCATGGTCCTCGTAGTTTCTGGGTCCCTAGATATACTTGTATAAATTTGTGCTGTGCTTACGTCATAAAAATCAAAGGCTTGTTCTCGTTACATAAACTCCATTCACTGTTATAACCTTACCTACATGAAAAGCCCTGCGTTAAACAGGCTACATACGCAGCAACTTTATGTCGCTACAATATTATTATGCCGCTATTAGTGCGCCTTTTCATGAACTATTTCCCAGTAAATCGCTAGCCTCATTTAGTTGACGCTATTTACAAAACTCTCGCATACTAGGCTGTGGTGTTCAAGTGAAAAGGTCTATTTTTGTTTGCGTGTGTGCAGTAGCGTGGCGTGGCGTGTTGAACTAAGGCAACCCTCCAATTAAGGGGCAGGCAAAGAGCGACGAGTGTACGTAAGCAGGTCGTGCGATATCATAACGTTTACACACGACTTATAAATGAGACTACCTGTATTTTGTAAATTTTCTATCTTAAAGAACCCACTGGTATTTGAGGGTAGTTACAGGTACCATCTGTTCTAACAGAACAAGTAGGAAAAATAATTCTCGATTATACTAACGCGATGTTGTTTCCAAAAGTTAACATAAACATAAGCTCGATATGACTCGAGTAACAAAAACATGAGGATATATGATATAGGCAGTAGACCTATAAGTATTAAATTTTTAGAGGCCCTAAAATTCTGACATCAAGGCGACCACTTGCACACAAGAGGTATAGGAGAGGAGAGGTAATTTTGCTGTACTATTGTTTTCTGTTTATACGGAAATAACATGCAATAAACTTATTAATAAGGCAAAAAATAGATACAAGCCACAAACATGGCTGGAGTCCAACAGTAAGGGTAAAAGGTAGACAACTACGCTTTGTTCATCTATTCTCATTAGCTCAATCAACGGTTCAATTAATTGAACTACCGATATTTTTTAATATCACTTGTTCAATGAAATATTTAGATTGAGCTACTGGTACTCTTATTGTGTGATATGCTAACGTTTGACAACAATACGTTTGACAAAGATAACAACTTCATATCAAACGTACAATGTGTATGATCTACCTATGCTATGTAATTATAAATATTAAACGACTCCATCATCCTTAGAACAGTGGACCGTAATTACACAACCGTGGTTTCTGTTAGATTCACAGAATGCCAGATTAAGGGTAATTAAGTCTTGTGGGACTGCACCCGCCACTGCCATTATATGGGATAATGAGGTGTCTAGTCAGCTCGTTCGTGTAATATGTAAATTGAATTTTCAAAGTCATTCGGAGGGTCAGTAGTTTGGAATAGATTCCTGTAATCTTAAGCTATATGGCGTATGCTAAATTGCGCTTCATAGCAGTTTTACAAATAATATAAGTATTGTTATTATATTACCCGGCTATCCGAGCATGAAAGTTTCAGTAATCAAAAGATAGAGGATATCTCAATGGCGTTAGAATTTGGTGAATATGCCAACGTTTTCAATACAAAGCACATATTCACAGCATATTCAGAACATACCACGTGCCTAGATACCACAGTGTTACATGCCCAATCACCCGAAAATCTTTTGTGCCCTTTTCAAACGGCTATCAGGCGTTAATAAAAACGGGTATCCACGACCGCGCCGACGCGCTATAAAAGGAGGTCCACAATTATTTCCGCGGCACAACCCTATCTTTTGCCTCTGAAAGAGCCGTGCCCAGCTCGAATGCCGAGAAAAATTCCAATACCGGTATCGTGCCATCGCGTGCCACACGTTTTCGGGTCGCACGAAACCACTACCTGAAAAAAACTAGGGTAGAATCAAATATTCATTCCTAAACTGACGGCGATGTTGAGGCTAAATACCGAGTACTTTACTGAATCTAATATGATGGTAAATTGCGCCGATTAAAAACCTCACGTTTCGACTCTCGAACGCTAACTGAATATTACATCATAATTTTATTGTGTCTTAGCAATTAATTGTATTATAAGACTAAGGGATTTACTATAATCGTATTTGAAATTGAAGAAAAGCATAATATTTTATTCAGGCAACGCTTAATTTATAACAAAGTAGCTGCGCCTGAACAACATTCTTGGAGGGCTGGCTTTATGATGAATTTATTCATTAACCGAGAAAACAAATTACCTAATTATTATATAACTGAATTGTTTTGTTCTGGGGTGACTTGCGTTTCCTATTTATAAAATGTTACTTGAGCTAATTTCTTAGCCTGCACTTTTTATGAGAATGAATAACGAGCTAGTCGTTCAGTGGCAGTGTCGCATGCACTTGGAACTTTAAAATAAAAAAAACCCGTGACACTGCACTGCGCACGTCATCTTGAGACATCACACAGTCTAGTATGTATTATATAGGGCGAATTCTCTGTAAACAGCAAAGCAAGTCATTAAGTCTCATTTGCCCAGCAATTTTACTAGAATGCCCTTCAAGCCGAAACACAGTAGTGCTTGCACAGTGCTGCTTCGCGGCAGGCGGCGGTACCTACCTAGACGAACTTTGCAGAAGAGTCCTACTACCTACTTAGTGTATTTTATTATTCTTTATAATAATTTACATAAATGCATTCAGCTTGCTAATCTGCCGAAGCATCAATGACACAACATCTAGCCAGTAGTATAATCCACAAGACACAATAATTGAGCTAGTTTCTAAAGTACAGTCTAGATAGACTTTTCCTACGTGTTGCATTTGCTTTGTTCCTTCAGAGCTTAGTATGATTACGGTGTGGTCTTTAAACAGCATCACGTGCCTTGACTTCCAATGGCTGACTTTGGAAATGCTGACTACAAAATCGGCTCTGTACTCCCCAAGTCAATGAGCGCAGGGGCTCAGACCGTTGCGGTTGCCACCCAATTTACCTTTGAGCTCTACCTGCAAAGCGGAATCTATGAAAACAAGTACCGTATCAGCTTTGCTAGAAGTTACGAGAAATTTTGAAATAACTAATTACTCTATTTTGTTCGTTGGAGCACTAAAATCGGTATATTGTTTGCTAGCTCAGACTTAAGCTACTAAAACAACTGGAGCCTAGGTAATATGATATGAGTTTGCCGTTTGAAACAAATATAAATGCGTCTAAGCATGATTCATTTTTTAATATTAGATTTAAACTTTTTACGTGTTTCTAAAGAATGGAGATTTTGATGAAGCGAACCTTAGACCTAAGTTACGTAAACCTATAGTTACGTTAATGTGCATGTCATCATTTTCGGTGGAAGACTGACGAAAGTGGAATATGAAGTCTTGGTGATCGCTGAAGATTTTAAAAGGAGAATGCTGGGGCCGTACTGTGAGCTTCAGTGCGATTCAAAACAGAGCCTGTATTGGATCGCTTCGTTTTTTTTTGTATGAAGATTTTGACAAGCGATCCAATATTGGCGCAATTTTGAATCGCGCTAAGAGCTCACAGTACGGCCCCTGATGTAGGTTATAATTATGATAATTTAAAGAATAATTAAATTTACTCATTGTCTCATTGTTACTTTTCTATTTCATAACTATCAAATTCTTGCAATAATGCAGCTGTACATAATCGTACGTACCTTCTTTAACAAGTTAAAACAAACTCAGATTGTATGAGATAACTATTTAATCTAAGTTTGGTTGGACCTCGGTGCATGTTTACTTTTCATTGTAATTTTATACGATAATATCTCAATATTAAATAATATAATAATCAAAATGCCATAAGGCTTATATCATTTGAACTCTATATTATACTGTAACTTCCAAGCCAACAAACTAGCACGAGTTGAAATGCCAAACCCGTCTTAGCAGCTTTTTTAGTTCATAACAAACTTTGCGGGGTTCCGCTAGCACGGGTCTTGCTCGGTGAAAAATATGTTTGAGTATATCTTCTCCAATAATCTTTTGGAGACTAGCTGTGAAGTTGGATGGTAACTGGCATCTTATGTAAGAAGTATATCGGTATAATTATATACTATAGCTAGTCACGTCAATCGTTTTAAATTTTATCCGCTCTGGTGCTTCTGCCACATTTGTAGCCCGCTTCGAAAAACCTAAAGTGCATAGAGGCCACAATAGTGGCTCACAGCTGATTGCAATACTAGGGATGTCAAAACATCGACTATTCAATTTTTAGAGGTGTCACTCGTTATAAATCTACTAAAATCGAAACTAGTTGAACAGCACTATCGAATAAAGTAAAAGTCTCTATGGTTCAGGAGGAAAAAAATCCCTCAGTTTAAATTGCAACTCGCGCCGAACCGGCAGAGCTGTTTCCTTTAGGTACGGCGGAGCGTCAATTATTATGTGTATTGTTATTGTGTGTGTTTTCTATACTACAACATACGTAAAAATGCATTTGTTTAGAAAGCCAAGTAATGCTACTTACCAAAACTAGTTTTGAAATTTTAAAACACTGCTTAGTTTTTTCGTATAAACCGTAAATATGCAAAACCATACCGCGCTATTTGAGGTTAGTAAATTCTAATTTACTTTGGATCGCTTTGGGACCTACATACGCCCGCCGCGCCGCGCCTGAGTGGCTAAAAAGCATTTGTTAAATGTTAAGGATTTTATACAAAACTAGCTTTTGCCCGCGGCTTCGCACGCGTGTGTTATGTTATTTTTACATTATAGTCTAATAATAGATCATGTATTTCGTACCAAACAACAAAATCCACTAAATCTTTTCGAAGCTGAGCACAGTACAGTAACCTGTATTAGCATAGGTATAGGTATAACGCAAGTATAGCCGTGAGTGGAAGCTATTTAAGCCATTACCTAAAATTAAATGTTGTGAGTCTAATCAATAGGGGGAATTCTGTGAGTCTAATATAGATTTATAACAGTAAAAAAAGTTTCAAACAAAAAACTACAATTTTATAAGTACCTCTTCATATTACAACAAAAAGAAATCATCATCACTTCACTCGGGTCTTTAACAGAAGTTTCAGTAAGTTTTGTTTAGGTAGTAGTTACCTAAGCAGGCAGGTACAGTTTAGAAAATATGGAAGAGTCACACACGATGATTCTGTTTTGCTCAGTTTTACATATTATCCGCGCGCTTTTTGTTCCATTTACCATATTTTTTTACCTTCTTAAGTTTGGCTCCATACGAATTGAGTACCACAGAATTCCCCCTAATACATATAAAAAGTCTTTGTTGAGTACCTACACTTAGCCAGTGTCAACAATAAGTTTATAAATTGCTGGAAATATGTATTTACCTATACGATGCGTACATAATTCATTTTCTTAATACTAATTAGGAATTACAAATACTTAACCACCACTCCTTAAAGAATCGACAGTTATAATTATTATTATGTCCACTATTTTCCACGCTGTCTCATTCCCACTGCACTTTCAACATACCTACCTAGTGATGAAAGTGAGGAAGTAGGTTAAATCGTCAATACTTAATTATTACTTACACCCAAAGATAGTTAATTACCTACTATAACTATAACCTTCTTGAAGTTACCGAGTAATGAATCATTTTTTGCTCCCGTGGTTTGTTTAAAAGCCCACAGATCTAAAATATTTTAACTATTTAAAACTTATATCAATATGCAAGAAGAAGAAGAAGAACAAATCAAAAACAGTCAAAAACGAACTTTACGCGCCATGTTGTTGTTAATTCGAGGATACAATTGCCATAATGAATACCTACATATTATTATAAGTACATACCCTTTTTAAACATTTTTCATAAAATATTTCGTATCATTGGCTTACAAATAATAGCAAGCACTCCGTTTTACTTTAATGCCAAAATAAAAAAGGTTTTAAAATGCGTAGCAATGGTAAGGGTCTATAACTTAAGTAGCTATAAGTACTACAGGGGGTCTAGCAAAGATACCAATCACTAACGCTAACGCCAAACGCTAACTCCTAAACTGTATTGAAATGACATTAGCTGTGGAAAAGTAAGCGATTTCCAAAATGTCATCCTAGTACATTTTGGAGTTAGCGTTAGTGGTTGGTATCACTATACAATACCTACCACTAACGCTAACGCCAAACGCTAACTCCAAAATGTACTGAAATGACATTTCTGAATTCGGTTACTTTCCGCAGCGAATGTCATTTCAATACATTTTTGGAGTTAGCGTGTTGCGTAAGCGTTAGTAGTTAGTATCTTTGCTAGACCCCCAGGTACCTTAAAACTTCTTTGGGGTTGATCAAGAATTTAGCAATAGCGCAAAAATAATTTTATCTACCTAATTATAATGGTAACGTGTAGTAAGTTTATGTGAATAATACATTTGACCAATAAAGAACATTTCTCCTGCCAAAACCCTATAAATCATAAACTTGAATAAAAATGTTAATTAAGTAAGCTTCAATATTGGCTAAGTATGATAATCGCGTGGAGCCTTATGAATGATTATAAAAAGTCTAAGAACCTACCCTTTTAAAAAGTTTCCATAAAATACTTCTTATCATTGGCTAAATACAAATTTTGTCTAATGCCATAATAAAAAAGGTTATACAATGCGTAGCAAAAGCAAGGATCAATAAATTATGTACCTATAGATTACTGAATAAGTTACTACTATAGGTTAAGCTATAGGTACTATAAATACAATTTAAATACTTATTTCGAATGGTAACGTGTAGTAGATTTTTGAAAACTAATACTTAATACCAGATTGCCAATAAAGAATTTTGCCCTCGCCAGAACCCAATAAATCGAAAACATGAATAATAATTTTAGTTATGTTTCAATATTGGCTAAATATTATATCGCGTGAAGCCTTAAAACTTATAATAAAAAGTCTAAGAAGTTCTTAGTTTTCGAAATTTCTAGTTCTCTTTGTCGTGCTCATATTCAAGAAGGTTCCCCTACCTATCCTCTTTTTTAGTTTGGACCACAGATTAACGAAAAAACTTATCTTTAGTAATACCACAGATTAGAGAAAAAAATACATATGACTTCCTTGATTGTTTTTCTCTAATCTGCACTGCATCGAGTAATCGCGCGATGTATTTCGCTGTAACCCGAAAGTCGTGATACGCTGCCGGTAATGCAGGTGCGCCAACTGTTATTTACTGTTTTTTCTTTTAAGTTATAAATAAAAACATGCATTAAATTACTTCCTTATTGCTTAGTGCATTGGGGATTGTTCAGAATGAAATAAAAATGATTGGGGTTCCGTACTCAAAGGGTAAATCCTTATTACTAAACCTCCGCTCTCCGTCTGTCTGTCTGTCTGCCCATCAGACACCAGAATGTACTCATGAATCGTGATAGTTAGACAGTTGAATTTTTCACAGATAATATATTTCTGTTGCCACTATAACAACCATGATCCGTATTCAAAGGGACAGATAAACAGACAAATAAAAAAAAATTGGTTTTACTTCATATTCAATTATAAATTAAAACTATTAAAATTTATTTTTGTAATCGCAAATAATACTCTCTCAGTTTGTAAAACATATTTATTCCCGACATGCAATATAACGCTACTGCTTCCTCCATTTTATTTAGCCCACGTCGGTCGCGCAGCAGGCAAACAAATTGACAGAGATGTTTTTGCGCGCCAACTCAACAGCGAAGGTTCGGGCGTATATGAAGCCGCGCCATAATAGTAACAGAGTTTTTTTTCTTTAATTTGTGCATCCGGATAAACCCGAGATAATATTACCGTTAGTAGCACAGACCTCATTTTTTTTCTCTCATCTATGATTAGTAGCCAAAACAAAACTTATTTTTTGACACTGGCTAAATACATACACTATGTGTGAACTAAAATGTAAGAAAAAAAACTTACCTTGAAGCCTTGAAGCGGCCATCTTGTGAAAATCCCGTTCCGTTTCATAATGAAATCTTAATCATTTTCACCAAAAAAAATTTACAATATTTAAAATTTAATATATCCTATGTTGTGCGCCGGGTTTTTCTAAGCTTATTAGTGAAAACCGCACGAAAATCCGTTCAGTATTTTCGGAGTTGTGGCGTAACAAACAAACAAACAAACAAACAAACAGACAGACAAAATGTCTAAAAAGTAGCTTAACGTGATCAGCAAAAAATTTCAAGCTAACCTGTGTAATTTTTTTTTCGATATCTTGCATTTACAGATTTTTTTATCTCTACAGTTTTATTATATGTATAGATAGATATTCAACTTCATTATCATCGTTATTTGAGAGATCGCCTAAAGTCGACATCCAGCCCCATCTCATTAAAAAATCTTCTAAAAATACATCATTTCACAAAAAAACCTTTCACAACCGTCCCTTAAGGCAACTGCCAAGTTTTCATTAATTTTATCCGCGTGGTAATTATGTTGAACGTGAATTTGGTTAATTAGTTGCGTATGATAGCGAGATACAAATAATACAACCATAAAATAAATGTACATACCTAATGATTATCACTATAATTAACATCATCATAATAAACAAATTAATAAATAACACATCATTTGATAAAAAAAAAATATGCACTGTAGAACAATTGAATATGCCTTCTCTGCTGAATAATTATCACAAAACGTTTTCTGTATACTTCTAGCTTGAATTGATTGATGATTATTAAAGAGTAAAGTAAGAGTGCATAATTATTATGTATAGTATTTTTATTGAAAATGATGAAGATTGCCGCGGCACGGCATCTAAAGTAGTTGCCACTAATGATTTAGATACTTTTATAAGTTTGGTTTTACCTTGCATAATTATTATCATTAAAAACAGTACCTACTTAATTATAAATTAATTATAAGCCTATAACGCCTGTCAATTTCAAACATATCGAAAACATTCTAGGTCTATGTGTCAAATATTATTTCAGAAGTCTTTGAGAACAGTTTGAAGTCCCACGGGATGTCCACAAACGTCTCAGGAATGCTGTAACACATTTCACATGGGGTGTTAACTAGTTGCTAACAGTTTTACGTGGCCATTACGAATTTATGTCACTTCATGCCCACTTACTTTGGGTTCAGGTTACTTTGAGTGTGCAAGGCTTTAGAATTGCTAATGCGTTGCTTAGGTGTCTACTTTTATTTCAAGACGTGCATTCAGAAAGGGAAGGAATGTTTGACCTTTCTTTCCATATTCAGTAATTATTTATATTTTTAAAGTGACCATCATTAAGTTGAACATTCTTCTCAATGTAACGATGAATTAATTCTCCGTTTTTAGGGTTCCGAATCCTATTACTAAAGCTCCGCTGCCCGTCTGTCTATCTTTCCAAATAAATGGAAATTATATATAGGTGACGTACAAACTGAAACAAATACTGGTTTGTCACATTTACGCGATCTATTCATGATTCATGTAATAAGTTGAAGCTTGATAAAAAACGATTTTCAAAAGTATCTTGTATCTTTAAAAAGTATTTAGAAGATTCGTATCTTGTATCTAGTATTTCAGATACTTTTTCCAAAAGTATCTTGTAACTGGTATCTCAAATACTTTTTTTAAATGTATCTTGTATTTTGTATTTAAATATTTAATATAAGGTATTGTACATCTCTGCAGATAACTATAAAAGTTCACAATAAAATAAATCGATAGACGTCCTCTAATAAATCTAAGAAGAAAGCGGAAGGAGGAAATTGCTCTCCAGGTTGCATATGACAGTGTATTTCAATGAGATACCATCCAGAGTTGTATTTTCATCGGTCCCCAATTTTCGTACACAATGACAAGGTTCCCGTTCAACGACTATTTGCAATGAAACAAGGACTGGCTTTACGAAAATCAAACTCAGTCGGAGATGTTAACATCGACCTGTCGAACACAGTCGTTTCATTTCATATGCTCTATTTGTTAATAACCACGTGTGTTATTGTGAAAACCGGTAAGTTGAAATGGCAATGGGCAGGCCACATTGCTCGTAGAACTGACAACCGTTGGGGAAGAACGGTACTTGCGTGGCGACCACGATCAGGAACATGCAGCGTATAGGCTGGCCCACCAAGTACCCTAACTCTTGACAACTAAGAAGTATTGAACGATTGTAGACTTACATATTATAGGAATTTATTACTAGGACAGGTATACATTTGTTTTTGCGGAAAACTTACCTACACCTTTAAAAATAGCATTTTAATGAAAAGTAGCCTAGTACCCTCTGTCACTAAAGCATGATAATATTAAGAAATTTTATTTTCATATAGGTACGGCGCAAGCAATTTATAAGATGCACAAGCAATTAACTTCCCGGTTTGATGTTCCTACCCAAGTCTTGCAAATAAGACGTTGCTACTGAGCTAGCTAATAAGTAATTAAGAGTACCTTGTACACAGTCGCAAGGAAGTGTTCGGTGTATTACCTACTCTCTACTCGTGTTATCTCGGAGTTATGGGTGTTCTATGCTAATTTATGTGAACGCAGGCTGCTAATGGCAGTATCCGCTAAAAGTTAACGTATTGTTTAGGCTGGTCTGTTCGATGTTTGCCCTCTTTCTCGTTTTGTCTTTTATTTGTGCTATCCATACGAAATGTGGATCTTTGCCCCTATTTGAAATTTCCACCCACCTACTTTTCCCACCATTGTAAATACTTACTTAATCAATAGGCACTTCAGTAGATTTTTTAAACGACTTACATAGACAGTTCTCATTACACACACATTAGAGCGTTTAGAGTGATGGTAGCACACAAATGTTGATAAATGAAGTGTTCATCATCATCATACTTATCATCATAATTAGCTCATACAAGTTGCCACTGAGCCCGGTCTTATAGCAACTGGATTTGAATAGAGGTTCAATTTTATTCTAAGCAACAACTACTTAGAATAAATTTAACCGCCAGCTACTTTGTGTATATATAATATTAGCTCCAGCTCACCAAAAGAAATATTAATATAATATCTTGGTGAGAGACATACTAGTGAATTATGTACCTTCAAGATTTATACGTGCTCCATCTTTGGCCACACCGATATCTGTACAATATACTTTACATTATAATTTATTACCAAAATATGTAAAGATCTTTTTTTATTCAATTATTTTTACCAGATCTAGAATATTTTCGCATATGTTTTATACATTGTAAATTATATGTAAGTAGATGTATTACAAATCTCAATTAATAATAACGTCCAGTTAAATTGCAGTAAAAAGGAAAATAAGGGTAAAAAGTTCGATAAAAATAATGTCCCAAAAAGGGCAATAAACCTCATGCAAATAAGCTCGTTTACAAAGAGTGGGTGGCCGACATGAAAATTAGGCAAAAATCCCGGCGTTTCATACCACGAGATGTATTTTTAGAGATGCATTAATATTTTATGCCGGATGACTTATAACAATAAATGGCATTAAATCTATTCAGAGCATTTCAAAAAATCTGTAGCGCATTAAGGGTAAAATGGGCGGAATTATTAAGGATCTCTTTGTCTGTATGCTCTGACTAAACGGCTAATTTTTTTCTGTTTTTAAAATGGCTGGTATTGTTTCTTTTAATGATAGGCATGATGACTGCTATTAAAAATGAACAAGTAAATATTGTTTACATAAATAAGATTAAAATTAATGCAATAATTGAAAAAATAAGCAAAATCGGTAAATAAATCACGGAGTAATAAACTTTTAAATTTTCTACAGGATGCATCTCCTGTCCCTTTCTCGCGAAACAGAGCGCCCCCACAGTGACTATGAAAAATCTACTCGTGACGTCACATGCCAAAGAGATTGTATGAAAAGCTACCACACCTTAGTAATGAGGTACTATAACGACCTTCCTCTGACGTCACTGGCCGTTTGAGCTATCTATTTCTATTCCGGTTTTTAAAATGCTTGTAACTTGGTCATTTTTTGATATATTGAATTTTTGTTTTCACAAATGTTTATCTTTTGAGGAATATAATTAATTTGACCAATAAAAAAATTTGAGTCTTTGTGCCTATTATATTAAAAGTTGGTTTACTACACAATGTATTTACAGTGGCCTAGTAAACAGACAGTTAAAACAAGGTAGGACGGGAGTTTTATAGTTTTATTCTAGTGATTATGCAAATAAACAAACTGATGTATTTATAAACATTCCGTAATCTGATAAACCGGGCGGGAGCCGGATACTGGCCGGATGTCCGCTTCAGTCTATTTTTCAGTCGGCTGCAAAAAGGCGCTTTCAGGGGAATATGCTAATCTTGTTAATTAGAGGCGTCGGTATCCTTCCTGGCTATGTGGGAGAAAAATACGAGTTCTCGCCTGACTTATGGACGGCATTAATATTGTCCGCACTTCCGTCGGCAAACCGCCTATTTTCCCCGTTTCCCAGCCACGATCCGGGCGGCAAATCGCGGCGGTTACCGCGCTCACATGTAAAATATATTCCCCGTGTTAATTATTGTAATAGGTCTCGTCTCGGGTAATTTGTAATGAAAATTGCAAAAACGTGCTGCTAATTAAGCATAAAGTACTTTGGGAGAGAACGTTTTAAGAAATATATTTTTAAGCTTTACAAATACAAATACATATACAACTGTTTATTGCGTTCCATAATGTAACATTAGATAGTGTAATCAAGCATTGGTATCATTATGGACCCTTTACAAAAGTTATTGCATTTTAAGTAGGTAAATGATGTATGTTATTATGGTTATACGTAGGTGTTAACTTGGATGAAATCGATTCAGAAACGGTGGCCTAAACTTTACCTACTATTTTATAATATTCATTTATTTTACCATGCGCTTATTTATATAATAAAAACTTCTTTCCTTTAACCACTCGACTGTGCTAAGCTAAACTTTATTATTTGAGAAGATTTTATTTGAAAAATGTGAAAACCTTTTAAATCTGATAAAAATCACGGTGCCAAGCAGCAAAAACCGAAACTGTGTGAGTGTATCGCCACAAAGCCTCGCAAACAGTGAGGTGAGCAAGCACAGAGCGCAGTATTGTAAATCAGATGTACCGCCAGAGATTTATGCGCGAATAAAACGACCGCAGCGAGTCCCGCCCATCCACCGGAATTATTTCAATTTAACGCCAGCCTAGCTGCGATAAATTAATGTAAAATGTTTACAAACTATTGGCTCGTTAATTCACTAAATAAGCTCGCGCAGATCGATAAATTTTAGCAAGAAGTATATACTTAACATACGTCTGTTAATTTTCATTTATTGTTATTTTTAAGTTATAAAAATTAAAATATTAAACGTGCATGCTAACGAGTTAATTTATTATAATATCCCCTTTGTGAATAAGGGGAATATGTTAACTGATAAGCAAATATTTTTAGGAATAAAGGTAGTTCTACCTAAGTCCTAAAGACCTAAGTCTAGTCTAATAATTCCTGTGATAATTATAGCTGTTGTATTCCCGATCTCTTTTTTGTAATTTTAGTACAACTGCATTCTGTAATTTATTAGTATTAATAATCTATCACTAGATTAGAATGACATCTAATAATGTTACAAGCATCTCTTTTTTAAAAGCCTCACGGAGTAGGTACCTATTTACAATGATTTAAAATACCCATACACATTTTATAGGTAAGGGAGGATTTTCGAGACAAAGGCGTTTGTTGCGGAAGCAATTATTCATTTTCCTAATTATACTTGTTCTTGATTGGAGAACTGATGCGACTGTTTTCTTACAACTTGGTCTATTGATGGTACATAGTAGAATAGATGGCAGCTACCCAACCTAAACCTGTTTCCAAAGCAAGCTACATCTAATCAATTATAATTTTTGTTTCTGTATGTAAACGTACCTATAATATAATGTCACGGCTGCCCTAATCAATGTGTTGTGCTTGTAAAAACTAAAATGAACACTGTTCCTAAGAATGTCAATGAAATTTTCTAAAGCCTTTTATTAACTCGTTGAGTATCAGAGAACTGCAAATACTGCAATAATTGTTAACTTCTTAAAGTCAGGGGCGAGACGAGGATAATTAGGTAGGTATTTAATCATATATATAGGTATTTACTAATCGTTAAAGTAATTATTTATACAAAAGTCAAAAAGTCAAAGAGTTTTATTGCAAATAGGCTATTCATAGCACTTTTACAATTCAAATTAAATTGAGTTATTATAATTACTAAGCAGATAAAATCACAAAGTGCACAATTTCAATTTAATACATACTATAACAATAGCTAGGCTATTACAATAAGTGTTTGACAAAAAAAGAAGTTCTCTCTTCCACGATAAGTCGTTTTTGTAACGTAAAAGATTATTGTGACCTTGATTATACTGGCACTTCTAGGTACATGATTATTCTTAAAGGTACAACAACAGGTTGCTGACAAACTCTTGCTCTTTCACCTAACATGGAATATAATATACCTAATTACCTTAGAGCATCTATTAATGGAGATGTTAACGTTATAATCCGCAAGCACAATTTTTCTGCCAATTTCTACGGGGTACGAGGTAAACACGTATAGCAAACCGCGCGTGTAAACGCACGCCTCACACCATCTTAAAACACGCACACCGTTATATAAACTAGTGTAGTTACGCAGTGTCTACTCGCACATTATGATATTATAGATGACCAAGTAGCGCCATATGACCGGCAGAGCGGAACGCCTTACCTTGCCACCTCCTTTTCTAAATGCTCTAAGCTAATTACCTACCTGAATAATTGCCATCAAGTATAGGCAACTATTAGTTATACTGTCCTACTAGCAATTAGGTAGGTACCTACTAACATTATCTATAGGTACCTTATTGGCACCTGATTGCTGGTGAGTTAAATTATTTGTAGGTATGTAAACTAGTTTGAGGGTTTTAGTGTAGTAGGTAGGTATTACTAGGAACTTTTATAAGTTTGTCAAGTCCATCTGTTTGTCTATCTGTTCATCCGCCTGAATACTTTACGAAGTTTACGGCCTTATAACATTACTGTGAAACTAGGTAACTACATGCTTGACAACTAACAAAGAAAATTTAATGAACGTACCTTACGTTGCCTCTACTATTATATAAAACGGGACCCTTTTAATCATGGCCCGACGTGTTCATCACAAATTATTATATAATTCATCATCATCGTCATTAACAGCCTGAAGACGTCCACTGCTGAACATAGGCCTCCCCCCGGGAGCGCCACTTAGAGCGGCTGATCGCCTCCTGCATCTATCGGCTCCCCGCGGCTTTCACCAGGTCGTCGGTCCACCTAGTGGGGGCCTGCCTACGCTGCGTCTTCCAGTTCGTGGTCGCCACTCGAGAACCTTTCTTCCCCATCGGTTGTCAGTTCTACGAGCGATGTGGCCTAATTATATAATTGCACCATTATAATTACGCAGGTGGTGGTCAATTGAGACAGTTGGTAACTGAGTTTATCTAAGAATCATCATCAACAGCCTGAAGACGTCCTCTGCTGAACATAGGCCTCCCTTACAGAGCGCCACCGTGAGGGGCTGCTCCCTCCTGCATCCATACTTATCCATCGGCTCCCCATCGGCTCGGTTATCAAAGAATAACAAACAGGAAATACTTTTTTTTCACATGAATCATCTACATCGTTTAAATTTTTTGCTAGAAAAATACTACAGCTATTATCATTATCATACCTTATTGCTTTGCTGATGAATAAAAAAACCTTGGCCTTGCCTTCTTAAAATATAAATAAAAACAACTCGTTAACATTGCAGTGACCTTTTTATCAGGACCACAAATATAAAGTTTTAATGAATTAATTAATTTTGTAAAAAAACATTATAATTCTTGGATTATGGTAGGGAATATTTGACTAGCTTTTCGGACTCGGTCCACAGTCTTTTTGCTATTTCCGGGTCCTGTGAAACTTTAGATGGTTTCTTCTCACGACAGTCACTAAAGTATTTGCCAGTAACATCGTTTAGGTCTGGCGAAACGGCTAAATAAATTGACGTCTGGGCTGCTTCCCAAGCATTTTGGAACAAAAAACCGATAGATTTCTCCACGACATTTCTTATGATAGTACTGGGTATGTTTCTAAAAATGTTGGTGGCTGCTACACCTGGATGCAATGAGTTCACCGTGACACCTGTCCCCTTTAACCTATGACTTAGCTCCAAAGTCATTAAGTTAAGAAACAACTTGCTATTGGCGTACACTTGATAATCACTCCAGTATTTTTCCATGTTCAAGTTTTCAAAGTCCAATTCACCGTACTTGTGTATCATAGAAGATACGTTCACGATACGACTAGGCGCAGATGATTTTAGTAGAGGTAGCAACAAGCACGTCAACAGGAATGGCGCGAAGTAATTAACTTGCATGCCGACCTGAAGACCGTCGGTCGTCTTGTAATTCCCCAAGCCACCGGCCCCGGCATTGTTAATCAGCACATCGAGGCGTTTCTCAGTGTTCAATATCTGTTTACAGAACTCTCTGACTGAAGCAAGAGACGTTAGGTCTAACTGGTGACAGTGTATATCTTTATTACCACTTGCTTCAATAATCTCTTTTTTTGCATCTTCGCAGCGACGAACACTCCGACACGCAAGAATGATTTTCGCTCCACGCGACGCCAAGTCCTTAGCTGTTTCCAAGCCGATGCCACTATTCGCGCCGGTCACTATCACCACTTTCCCTACCATATGAGCACTTGACCGACAAATTCCAACAGTTAATTTCTGATAAACTTTTACCGTTACCACTACGAGTACGACTATCACGGTTAAAATATAGACGACCATGATTTCGACGTCTTTATCCTACGAGACACCTTAATCACTGCTTGATATTGTTATAAAAAATTGTGATAATCCGATGAGCAACGAGCTCATGCATTTATCGTAGATTTTTGTACGAGTAAAGATAAAACGATACAAACATGGTATTACGATTATTCACGCAGCGTAATGCCGCGCATGCACGCGCCGCGCTGGCAACACTATTGGCTGCCAATCGTGCGTACGCGCTACCTAGTTGACAGAATTACGCAATTCGCCATTGAGTTAGAAGTGTTTTAGATCAATATCACCTTGAATCTTTAAAAATAATATCTATAAAGTCTCTTAATTAATTCCTTATGTTCACATGCTTTAAAATTATGTTAGTTTTGAGTTAGGTATCACTGTTCGGATTAGGTAATGATGATATAAAAAAATCTAGGTCTGTTATGAGGGTTAGGCCAGGTTATGAGGATATATCGTATTTAACTGATAACTTTTTTACTGTCGACTATATATATTGTCACTTTAACATCAGAAAAAATATGGTCTAACCATAGCCCTTTAAACCATTGAAGCAAGCAGCTAGCTCGGCGCTCTATGGGGAGACCATCTTCAGGCTGGTGATGATAATACCATCGTTTTTCATTATAAGTTCACAAAAGATTAATTTCTTAATTTCCCAAGATGGTAGTATTTTTAATTGGTATATGCCTACTCAATTAAAATGAAAATGAGGCTGGTCTTTTCATATTAAATATATTATTTAGATTTTAGACAGTCAGGGTATATTATAATGACTATCATTGATCTATGCAACCATATTGGTAATAACTTTATGGTCCGGTGCTCTTAAGTAGATATATTATTATATATTGTAAACCAAACGCATAGGTAATCTTACTGGAAAATGCTTTATATAAGTTGAAATCTTGTAGAACTGCCGATTTGGATCTCAAAATTATATACTGGCACACTTTTTCTGAAACCTGAACTATGATGTCCATAGTCAAATTGTTTCTTTTCTAGTTTGTGACTAATGATGACTTCTCAACGTTTTAATACTGATGAAGCCTGGCGGTTTCGATTTTTATTCAAGTTGAACCATATTTTAAACCTAAATTCTTTAAGCGTACAAATAATGCCTAATTGAAGAGTATTAATTATCTAATTTTTTTTATATTATTCACACGCTTTGTTTGTTATGTTCTTGTCTTGTTTGGTTAAAATGAAGTGCAAGTGGTAGACGGTGACGAAGTGTTAGTAATTGCTCCCGGAAGGTCCTGAGTTTATTTGACTTGATCACTGTTCATAATTAGGTAATAACTGGAAACGAAATAAGATTCAGTGAACAATTACCTAATATCCTAAAACATCCTTTGACATCAAAATACATTAGTATGTCACGTCATTTTGCTAACATCTAAAGGGAAAAGACTTATTAGGTAGCAATTTGTCACATTGCCTCACATCAAAAGACCAGATAAATGCCAAGAGTTTGATACTTATCTTCTGAATGAATTAAACATGGTCTCTACTTTTCTCATTATATAGGATGTTTATATTGTATACGAACTAAATTTAAAGTGCATAGTTTTACGAACATTTGACTAGGTAATTTATTACCTACCCTTAAACATCTGTATCTTACAACATATCACAGCGTATTTAAATTTACATTCACGCTTGATGCAATTTGACAGATCTCTCTGAAACCTCCCAAAGCTTCCTCGAAACTGAAAGATCCCGTGCGAACGGCTTGAGTTTTTCTTCTTTGCAGTCAGAGAAGTAACACCCGCTAACATTCTTCACTTCAGGAGACACAGCCAGATAAATAGACGTCTGCGCCCCTTCCCAAGAATTTTTGGCAAAGTAACGGAATAGAGGAGTGTACAAATATTTCACCCATACCTTATTATCCAAACCATCTAATATTGAAGTGTAAACTGCACCAGGGTGCAAGGCGTTAGCAGTAACTCCTGTACCTTCAAGGATCTGCTTTAATTCAACTGTCATTAACACATTTGCAAGTTTTGTGTTGGCGTATAGTTTCATAAAGCTAAATGTTTCGTTTGTTTCCTTTTCCATGTTTAAATTGTCGAAATTAATTTTGCCACTACGATATGCCAACGACGAAACATTTACAATGCGACTTGGAGCTGACGATTTCAGCAGCGGTAGCAATAAGTTGGTTAGGAGAAATGGACCAAAATGATTAATCTGCATTCCGAGTAACAGTCCATCCTCAGATTTTACATGTTCACCTTCAATGACTCCTGCATTGTTGATGAGAATGTCGAGACGTTTTTCTGACTTGATAATTTCATCAGCGAATTTCCTTACCGAAGCTAGAGATGCGAAGTCAATATTTCGGTAATGGACATCTTGGTTTTCTGTAGCAGCAATGATCTGGTCTCTAGCCGCGGTCCCTCGTCCTTCGTTTCTGCACGCTATAATGACTTTGGCTCCTCTGTCGGCTAAATCCTTGGCAGTCTCATAGCCGATTCCAGCATTTCCTCCAGTCACTATGACTACTTTACCGACCAAATGTTTGCTACACTTGACAATACCCGTTGTTATTATTAGATATATTTTAATACCAATCACTAGAGCGATAACAACGAAACTGAGAAACAGCAACATGTTAAATTTTCACTAAAACAAGAATGTACAGTTGTACAACACTAAACTATAAATACTTGAGGTCGTAAGATTAGATATTTGTTGATTATTATGGCTGCGTAATTGCGTATGTATGTATAAAAAAAATTGTTGCTATCGCGTCTATGCTCAGAGCGTTCCCTCGCTCTAATGGTACGTATAGGCACGGTATTTTTATCTTCACATTTTTTTAAAGTTACATGGTTTAATGAATCATTATATTATTGCAGACTAATGATTATTCAGCACTTTTGTAGTTTTGCTTGTTACCAGTAACCCGCCTTTATTTAATATGTATGTACTTTGACCTTTATCCTTGTAGTTAACGAATAGGTATAAGGGGTTCGACTCTTTAGGTCAAACTCACTGTAAGTCAAGTTGTTATTACGTCAAGTCCTTTTTTCGACAAATTACAATTTTTGCCAAATTCTCTTTTCGTCAAGTCTTCCATTCGTCAAATTACTCCTACGTCTATCCATTTATATACAGTCAAGAACACAAAGCAAACATTACATTAACACCCATGCAGTTACTGACTGACTGATTGAGCACAGCTTTCAGAAGTCAATACTGGGCCGGGTATGACTGAATAGGGATAGATCACGTGATCCCGAGAAAAACCTGACGTTACCCGAGTTGTCTCCAAGATGGAACTGCTCAACGGCTCTCGGAAACTATAAGTCGGACAATCGTGGGTGTCCACTGTCCTGTTGGACAACCAAACTAAAGTTGGTAAACCATAATTTTGTTTCATTTTTACACACACGACAGTCAGCGGCCTGGCTAAACCATACGAGATAGGTCATGTAGGATTTAAGGAATGTCATAGCAAATCCTGGGATGACTTTGGAGAGATAAAAAAAACCCAAACTGGCGGTAAAAATCCGCCGTACAAATTTTTACGGTTAAAATTTGTACGGCGGATTTTTTCCGCCATGACGGTGAAACTATGACAAGTTAGTATAAACATTTTTTGGAAACGAGAGGGGAAGAATGCGAAAATATTTTTTTCAAAATAGCTGAAATTCGTGTCGGTCGCGGCGGGAAAATGTTTTACCGATTTCGATAAAAATCGATATCTGGGGTGGGTCATAAGAGTATAAACTGCTTGCTTGCATGCTTGAGCATAGAGATAATACCTATGCCATTGTATTTGTACTGTTCACACGTATTGCTACCTCAATGGCGAAAGAAAGAAACAAACACATTATAGTAATTAGCTCCGTTTGCGATAAGTACCGTACCATTTTTTCGACTCCAGTCAACTGTTTTTCCATAGCTGTCAGACTCATTAATTATAACCCGACGAAATTCCATGGATCATGCAACAACAAAGTTTTGGCCTGCCTGCCAATCCCGCCTGATAAAACTATTAAAATAGATGGAAATTGTATTTAAATTGGTAGGATAGACCACCAAATAAAAAAACGCTGGTAGGTAGGCCTTGGTAGGTCGTTAGTAAATGTCATTTTGACATCATTCAAAAAATTATTTTTTTTACATTTTGACATCTGTCAAACCGACATCTGTCAAACTGGGATCTGACAATAACTTAGCCTAAAGGTGTAGTATACCATAGGCCTACGCGAATAATGAAAAACAGCAATTTCGATGACAATATTTATAGCGGCCTTATTGAAAAATGACAGATGTCCAATTTTGACCAAACCATATTTATCAGCAACCTTTGGGACCCCAAGATATTGATTTTTATCCCAATCGCAACATATTTATATTCGAGAGCGCACCAGAGACCGCTATTTTGAAAAAATAAATGTACCATTTGCCTCTCTGAATACCGTTATACCGTATACGATATAAGAACGAACCTACACAAAGTTTCGGCACTAACAGCGAATTAAAAATCCTTAAAAGTTATGTGTAGGTTATCGTGAAAGTAGGTAGATCGAATATTTCTGTAGATTCAGAAATACATCTTTATAGGTTTTACTTAACTGTTTACTATTAAACAGCAATAATAATTATGCTACTGATTGTACCTGACGTTGACATAAAGAAAACTTGACGATTGGAAGACTTGACGAAAAGAGAATTTGGCAAAAATTGTAATTTGTCGAAAAAAGGACTTGACGTAATAACAACTTGACTTACAGCGAGTTTGACCTAAGGAGTCGAACCCGGTATAAGTACCTATAGGTAGATAAGTTACCTACATTATAGTTAGACAAAGTTGTCAGATTACATCACAGGCCTAGAATCTATTCTTTACTCGATTACCTATACCACAAATAATAATTATAATTATCCATGATTGTAGTCGCGTTTGTATCATCGTACACAGCACGCAGTTACGGTAGACGCAAAATCCTTCGTAATGCGATGTTAGTACTAATATAATTATGAGTTACCCGTTCTTTGTGATGCGGTGAGTAAAACATAAAACTTGAAAAAACACGTACTATAGTTAGCTTAGTACCCATTGATCCTCTACACCTACTTGTTCTATGATCATTTAACTGAATAGCTATGAATTTGCTTGGCTTGCACTAACGTAATGAATACCATTGACCTAAAACCTTATAATTATTACCTACTATAAGAGAATATTGTAAGTAGGTGTAACAACATCAGTTTCAATCATAAAATTACAAAGCTTATGGGAGTAAAACAGAAATAATACATTATGCAAGTAGGCTATACCTACCTGCCTATTCCAGTTTTGGATAAAACGTATAATAATAATAATTATCAAAATCCAATAAATGAATCTCTTCAAGATTTCCAATTCCAATACCTTTTCTAAAAATCTTTCAGAATTAATAATTTTCCATTTATTTCAATTTTACCTAGAAAGTGATAATTATCCTGATTTGTCAATATTATGTGTGTCAATTAAAATTAACACATTCACGTCATTTTTTTTTTCTTATATTTTGGCTCCACACATAGTGTATTTAGCCAGTGTCAAGTATTGTAATTTTTCATCATGTTAATAGAATATTTCACGTACAGTCAAGTCTTAGTCATAGTCATAGTCCAGTCTAAGTCAGGTAGTCATAGTCCAGTCATGCTGCAGTAAAGTGGTGGCAAAAGCATCTATGGAATTTTGGAAGCAACACGGAAAATTACGTTTCACCACATTATATCACTTGCCCACACTCAATTCAGCACTTAATGGGTAAAACGCCACCAATTTTAAACATTAATACTGAAACAAGTACAAGTTTTGAGAAAAAATACAATGCAACGACGTGAACATTTCCGCGTTCCCGCCAAAACTCATTCACGTCATTCTTTGAAAACTGTGACGCCCGTTGCAGGAAGGTCGGTATATTTACGTAGCCCTATTTAGCCGAAATGATTTTTTTCTGGACTCATTATGGTATGGGATGTCACAATCCTGAGTAGACAATTGATATCAACTTCGGTTCAAGTGGTCTAGCAAAGATCCCTTTCCATAAGCGTTAATTTTTCATACATGTTGAGTTATCGTTTGGCGTAGGGATCTGTGCTAGACCCCTAGACCCCAATTTCCGCTGCAGAGAAAAAAGTCTTGACAGACAGAAGAACATCTTCTAAATACTCACACGTTCAAAATATAAGTAGATGTCTCCAGATACCCCTAAATAAATAAATAAGCAAAGTTACCGTTTAACCAAATACTCGGTAGATTCTAGTAGGTACTTAGTGTTAGACGTATTAAGTAGTCCGTCCTACTCTATAATATTACTTGTAGCTATTATATTATCTGGGATATTACTATACCACAATTAATCTCGTTTTCTTATCTGTAGGTAAGTACAACATAAAAATATGTGTAGGTACCTACCTACACCTTAATACACTTTCAATACTAACAGTTATTGATAACCTTATCTATCGCATTTACATTTACTTCGACTTGGTGCGCAGTCTTGACACAATGTTAATTTCGTTTATAGTGTTCAATTTATTACTAATTATTTGTGTAAAACTATACTGTGTGTTGACATGTGGAATAAACAAGTGCAGCAAGCATCTGATAGGAAAAGTGGTAATCGTTACCGGCAGCAATGCTGGTATAGGATTCGAGACTGCCAAGGACTTGGCTGACAGAGGAGCACGTGTTATCATTGCCTGCAGGAATGAAGAGCGAGGAACTGTAGCTAGAGATAAGATAATTATTGCAACGGAAAATAAGGACGTGCACTATCGTCACCTCGACCTTGCCTCGTTTGCTTCTGTGAGGAAATTTGCAGAGGAATTTACAAAAACTGAAAAACGTCTCGATATACTGATTAACAACGCGGGAGTTATAGAATCCAAAAACACAATATCAGAAGACGGTCTATCGCTTGGGATGCAAATCAACCATTTTGGACCTTTCCTTTTGACTAGCTTGCTGCTACCGCTATTGAAATCATCCGCTCCTAGTCGCATCATCAACGTTTCTTCAATGGCGTACCGAGCTGGTGAGATTGATTTCCAAAATTTTGAAAAGATAGCTGATGAGAAATTCAGCATGACGAAATTGTATGGTACGACAAAGTTGTGCAACGTTTTAATGACAGTTGAACTAGAACAGCGGCTAAGAAGTACGGGAGTAACGGCGAACTGTTTACACCCTGGTGGAGTGAGAACAACGATAATGAATGAATCTGATGTACCTTGGATGAAGTATTTGAGTTTATTAAGTTTTTTGAGCAAATCTCCGTGGGAAGGTGCTCAAACCTCAATATATTTGGCAGTTTCTCCGGAAGTGCGCGATGTAAGTGGGCATTATTTCAGCGACTGCCACGTTACGAGTATAACTGAAAAAGCCAAAGATCCTGAACTTGCTATTAAGGTTTGGGAAGCCTCAGAAAGAATAGTTAAACTGAAATACGAATAAGTTGATGATAGAGTTGCGAAATGAAATGTCTTGTTTTGTATATGTATGGGTCTAACCAGAAGCAAAAGATGTAAAACTACGGAACACCCGCCCCGGCTTTGCACTTACGCTTTATCCCGTCTGAACATGGTCTCCACACAAAAACTTGTCTAGCGGTCTAGACCCCAGCGGTTATCGATCCTTTGACAAATATGGCCAGTCCACTGCCACTTCGCCTTACTAATCCTGTGCTAATTATGTCGACTACTTTGGTTCCCTGAGAACCGATGTATCTAATTTATGCTTAAAATATAAACCTAATAGTTTGTAAGTGACAGAAAAATTCAGCGGATAATGGTGATCGTGAGTTACAGTTATCTTTTACCTACCTACCTAGTAATTAATTGTCACTTTAAAATCAATTCCTATTTGTTGGTAGTCATTTTTTTGATAAACCTAGGCGAGGATGCACTACAAAATACTGCGACATCACTTTCCATCAAGGAAGACAGTGGTCAAATGCTTTGCCTACATAATGAATACCTAAAAAAACAAACAATAATTAGATGAAACGAGTTGAAATAAAGATAAACATTAAACAATCAACCAAACAACATTTATTTCTATCATAAATCACGTACACTACTGACAGTAGACTCTAATCTTTGTGTCTAAAACTTTTGCTTTAAAATGTTTGAAAAGTTATACTTACAAAATGGCACTCAAAAGAGAGTATTGAAAGATAGAATATTGGCAAATGCATAGAAATATGGCGAATACGTATCTCAAAGTTTCGAGCAAAACAGAACTTTTGCCAACTTCTTTATGAGGTCTTTTAAATTCAAGCTGTGTAGTGTCACAACTTGCTTGTTAAGTGTCCAGTATTATAATTACTTGCTTATTGATTGGTGCAACCCGGTTTTGAAAACGTAAGGTGTACTAAATGATATTCTGAAAAATTAGATACAACTTTAGCAAATTTCAACGAAATGCGTGTTCAAATGGACACGCATCACGCTGAGACAAACAGACAAAAAAGTATAAAACAATAAAATGTTTCAGAAAATATACAATTTATTTCAGTTACAGTTTGTTATAAATGGTAGATTTCTGCAGTGGTGTGGTAGTTAAACAGGTTGGCTCATAATTCGGAGGCGGCGTGTGCAATTCCCGCGAAGACAACGTGTTTGTTTTCAAGGAAATTTAAAAAATCTTGTTGTGTCTGGTTGTGGGATGATGCATGGTCCTCGTAGTTCCTGGGTCCTTAGATAGGTACAGTGAATACTGGTTAAGGTCCAGGATCTATGTGTGTATCTATGGATCATCATCATCATCAACAGCCTGAAGATGTCCACTGCCGAACATTTAAGGCCTGTATCTTCCGGTTCGTGGTCGCCACCTGAAAACCTTTCTTCCCCATCGGTTGTCAGTTCTACGAGCAATGTACCTATGGATGCTACTGGGTATATAGTGTGCTTGCGTATGTAGTTGTAGGTACACCAGAAACTGAGCTGCCAATATTAAATGTACAAATCATTATTGAATCATAGCTACTCTCTAGTTTTTCATCATCATCATCATCATCATCATCATCATCATCATCATCATCATCATCATCATCAGTCTGAAGATGTCCACTGCAACTACGCAAACTAGTAGCATACTACGAGTGATATCAAAAACGGTAAAGCTATTAGTGGCTGAATGAAAAGCCATATAAATATCCTAGCCTCAAAATTTAAAAGGCATTGGCTGGCGATAGTCGCGGTGTTCTTTGTTGATTCTTCTCGCGTGGCCTGAGTGACGATTCGATATTGGCTCTTGTGAAGTAACTGCATTGTGAACTTTTATTCGCCACACCTCTTTGATAAATCGTTGCATTCTTAAAAATGAGTTGTGGATGAAATTCTTTTCCGATTGTGCTGAACATTTGAAAAGCAAATTATGGGAGATAGGTAAGTATTATTTTTATTTTACTTTGTGTATTGAGCGACCCTTGTGTTTTAACAAAATCCGTTATTCGTGAGATATGACTAAGTATGATGTGGATAATGATAATAGGTATGAAAAGATTAGGTAGTTAAGTTAGATTCGAAAAATAATAATAATTATAATTGTTTCAGAAGGAAGCACTATCCACCTACGTGTATATATGTAAAAGAGTGTAGGTATTGGTACCTATTCTGTATGTAACAAATCGGCCAGTGGGAAGTTAAGGTACCTGTGGTAACTGAACTGACGACCGATGGGGAAGGTTCTCGAGTGACCACGTACCGGAAGACGCCTCCCACTAGGTGGACCAACGATCTGGTGAAATCCACGAGGAGCAGATGGAAGCAAGCAGCTACTCAAAGTCGCGCTCTATCGGAGATGCCCATTTTCAGCACTGGATGAATTTAGGCTGATGATGATGATGATAAACCTAATTATAGAGACTATACTAAGACTAAAACAAGAAAAAACAACCACACTTGTGTGCAACTGTGCATGTCACACAAGTGTAGATATTTTTTCTTATATTTGTGGCATCTTTTTATGAACAATTACAGGTTTTTTGGTGGGAACCACAGACGTCCCACTCGTAAAAGTTCACGTCTTTACAATGTATTATTTTTCAAAGCCGTTATGCTTTTTCTAGTAACGTTTTAAATTGGTGATGCAGAATTACGAATGGGTGTGCACTTCAAAAGTGGTGGCAACTTAACTAGAAGTTTCAATGGAATTTGGGAACAACACGTTTCACCACATTAATATCAATTTGGCTCACCTCATGCTCGTCTCGTCATTCTCATAAACGCCAGCTAGGGCATGACTTAGACTGACTGAAATATGACTCAAATGTTGTGACTAAGTATGACCACTTTATGTAAAATGTTCCATTAAATGATGAAAAAATGTATAACACTTAACGCTGGCGAAATACACTATGTATGTGTGGAGCCAAAGTAAAATAAAAAAAAACAATGACAGCATGGTCACAGAGAACTTTGCTATATACCAACTATATACTGAAAAGCATGGTGATGGTGACCATTTTTACCAATGTACTCTGTGATGGTGACTGATTTGGCTGTCACTTTCTATTTATTTTGATTATACAAGGATAGTAAATAATAAAATTCTAGTAAAAAATTACCATCACCATGAGCACCATAAACGGAATTTCAGCAAGTCCATCGTACTTCTGGAGTTGCATCACTCTGGCGAATGACTGCCCGTTTTTCTCAAACAAAGACCCCAACTTAACCTATTTTGGACTTAGTGTGATTTGCTTTTATGGTGCGTTCTTGCTGGTGATTCTTACTGACCTAAATTTTTACTGGTCTCTAGACAAATTGCAAAACAGGATCGATTACTACATCAATTTAGTTAGAAAAAAAGTTAGACGAGTGCACATGGATCAAAGGAGACTGGTTTCGACTCAGGAGAGAACTGAAAAACAACTGAGAAGGAGCGAACAGTGTCAGCGTATTGTAAACGCTATAAGACGTGCATTGAGCGAAGATGATCCCCAGCGGCTGTCTATTCTACCCTCTATAGACTCTATTGACACTTCACCTCGTAGAGCTACTTGGAGCGAATGTCACAGCATCATTGATAATTAAACCAGCACAACTTGGTAAAGTTACGCCAAGTTTTCTAGTGACCAGCTTCGTATCTTTTGAATTGGTGACTTTGATGGTCGTTGTATTTTGATATGAAGTTGCATCAATGTAGCTTTAAAATTAGTCAAGATAAACGTTTGTTTACAAATAAGTCATAAATGTACCGTTCACATATAAGTCTACTAAAATACATAGCTATTTCCGATGAGAATGAAATTTCTTTTGACGCTCCTGTTAAATTTTCGAGCTCCGAGCAAGATTCAGATCAGAGGCGGGCCACTGTTTGCTAAAGCGGCTCAAATAGCTTTTATATTTCCATCCTTTACACATCGCTGGACTCGAGACACAGTTCAAAAGACAATTAATTTGGAGGAAAGGCTTTGCTACGCGTTGCAGATGATTTTATATAAACCTTTGTTGAATGGATGTTAAAGATAATAAACTGCTCAAATATTATAAATAAAATAAATAAATAAACATGTCAACTCATATGAGTTATAAGAGCTCATTTCATTCCATCCTCCTACTTAGAGCTACCTATAGCTTGCTTATGTAAGTATACTCTATATCCTCCCACAAAAGTTTTAATAATAGACAGTTTGATTTAGTTTTATATTAGTCTATTTATGAGATAAGTAAATGAATTTAATATAGTAAACAAATAAATAAATTTCATCTCAAAGCATATACATTTTTGTAATGCATAAGATAGGATGTGTGGTGGGGTGTGGTTTGTGGTGGTGCTACGCTTTTTTCATGTATTATCTCTCAAGTAGAGCTGTTGCTTGGCAACTAAGTATATTCTAAGCCTGAAATTGGTTCGAGGTTATTGATTTAGACTTCAATTTATAATTTAGCCAAGAGAGTACTTTAGCTATCTATACCATACCTACAACTGTTACCTACAACGGAAACCTCTACCAGACTAATAAACTATAGTACTTATCTGCGTTTCAAAACTACTGTCCTATATACGAAAATATTTTAGACCTGTGGTTCCAGCAATAGAAAAAGAAATAAGAATAAAAATTATTTTTGTCTTAACTGCTAAATACCATTAAATTGAGTATTCTACACGCTACGAGATAAAACACTTTCCTGCGATAAACTAAATAAATGAAGTAGCTAAATTAATTCACCTACTTAAACCTATTTGGGTATTCATTAGGTTAAATACTACTCCGACTCTTGTAAACTGAAATCTTGTTTCCTAAGAAGTAAACTAAGTATAAGTATGTGTGAAGTTTAACGAATCTAGTGACAGCAGGAAGAGATTCTAGTAAAGTTAAGCAATTAGGAGCTAGTCGAGATTGCGTAAAGGCAACTTCTTGTTTTCTCCAAAACTATCTCCATTATACTGGGTCCGTGTATCTAACATCTAAACCACAGAATGGGACAATGTTTTGCGACCACACTAGCGATTTTTTATACATATTACCCAGTTATGTTTTCTTCATAGATAGTGGAACAAGTTGGCTGGAGTCCAGCTGCTTCCTTTACAGTTCATTCTCAAATAATTTTCTACCCCAATCAACATTAGTATGACAAAAATAAAACAAAAACATTTTTGCTAATTTTTATTTCACACACACGCGCACACTAACTGTCATACTTCACAACTTTAATTTTAGCAAGAACTTAAAGATCGCTATGTTACTCTTAATAAATACTTTCTATCTCTACATTTACCACGCTATTTGTTAATTTTATACAAAGCTCCTGTTTTAAGAAACAGATTAACAAATTCTAATGTTAAGTACCTATATAACTCTAAAGACTAAGTAAGAATATATTACAAGGTTTACAATCAGCTGGTCTAGATTTGACGGCCTTAATGTCGGCAAAGAAAGAAAGAACAGTTAAACAGGTTTAACGAAAACTTAACATAAAATTAACAAACACAGCCCAGATAATGTATAACGGTAATATCACAATTCAAACTTAACAACAAATCAATACTTAAAACTATGCAACATTAACAAATGGTGATTGAACAAAGAACTGTTTGAACAACAGTTACGTAACAAACAAATGCGTAATGACGATTTTATCCCAAGTACAATATTTTGCCCTCAATCAAAATGAATGGGAAATATTAAAAGCGATTGTTTGCCATAATCAAATTTGCTTACCAGTTAAACAACGCAAATTAATGCGCTTTCCTGAGCCTAGATTAATAAATTGTATATGCATTGGAACAAGCGGCAATATTTGTTATTCAAAACGAAATTATTGTGATAATAATGGGGATAAAACTATCATCAGGCTCGTAACAATAGTACAGAACATTTGAGTTAAAGTTTTACGTCAGTTTTACTCGTGTAAATTGTTATTAGATCCTTATTGAATCGACATAATATACGATTATACTAGGTGGTAGGACTTTTCTGCAAAGTTTGTCTAGGTAGGTACCACCGCTTTGCCAGTTATTCTGCCGCCAAGCAGTAGTGTACAAGCACTACTGTGTTCCGGTTTGAAGGGCATTGTAGCTAGTGAAATTACTGGGCAAATGAGACTTTATGACCTGATTACACAGTGTAGTAATCTGATTACTAGACTGTGTGATGTCTCAGGATGACGTGCGCAGTGCAGTGTCACGCGAAACTTTATTATTTTAAAGTTCCGAGTGACACTGCAACTGTTATGGGCGGCCGTATTGCTTAACATCAGGTGAAGCGCCAGCTCGTAACGTCATTCATTCTCATAAAAAAAATCAAACTGGTTTGAACTTTAAAACAAATGGTTTATAATCAAGTGCGTCCTTTTAAGGTTAAAATTGATAACTAAAACCTTAAAAGAAGACAGAAAACACAACAAACAAAATAACAACATTTAGGCACTTCAGGTAGGTTATAATATATAATAAGGCACGTCGCGGTTATAAAGAATTTCCAAATAATTACTGAATACTTTATCCAATTTAAACAAACGTGTTTGTAACTCTTTTCGATGATGTTTACTTACAAACATTTATCTTTATACTTATTCGGCTGAGCTTCGTACTACTATACATCATTTTACGTATCTTTAAATAAGGATGTTTAACGTAAATATTGGTATAGGTACTTACTCTCTACTCACTCTACATTACTTTGTATTGGTTATTTAGTTAAACTAATAATAGGTGTCGATTAACCGATCTCAAAAAAGGAGAAGGTTCTAAGTACCTAGTACTTCTGTATTTTTTGGGTGTTCGTCGATTTTCCATAAATTATGAAACTAATAAAAAAGTATCATGAGTTGTTTTAAATGTAAAGAAAAACCGGAAAGATTCCCGAAAAATTATTAATATCTAAAAAATCTATTGTTGTGATTTTTGGATTATTAATTTGGACAAAACTCTATCTTTTTTCTGTATTGGTATAGTTGCGTTTTGTTATTTTAAAATTACTGCTTATGTACGTTTAATACATTTCTATTGAAACCTAATTAATGTAGTGAAATAAAATAAAATATATTATGAATTAAATCAACATGGAAAGATTTTAACTGTAGAGATTTAATTAAAAACAGAAAGTAGAGTTTTTACAGAATTCAGTTACCAATAATCTAAATAAAAAGGTTTTTATTTTGACCTATTGACCGCCCCCCCCCCCCCTCCCTATTGACCTAAAATAAATGGTTTATTATATTCGCTAAGCATACCTAGGTATTATTTTTATTTAGCTGCAGTTATGCGTATGATCGTAGCAGTTCGAATGAATCAAAGGTACCTACAGATGCATTTTTACACCAAAATGGATCAGTTCCATATCTTTTTACAAGAATATTAAAAGTAACCAGTGAATTAACAAAATCAATTTTAATAAATTGATTTCATTTCCCAAAGAATAAACATAAAAACAGAAAAATCAACAAAATAACTTAAGTTGCTGGTACGTTTTTGATTGACTTTTTTTTTATTAAAAGCTTATAAGATTTAAATTACTCAGTTTAAATTTCTGAAACTTTTCGGGTTATTAAAAAGTGGTGCATACCTAATTTTTGATGGCAAGTCCTTTTATAAATGGATTTTGAAGGTAGAGTTTACTAGTAAAAGTTACACAAAAAAGCGGTACTTATTAAAAATACTAACCATCACACTTATTTGAATTGGTAACAAGTGGACGTAATGCAAGAAATACCTACTAGATTTGCAACGATTATATTAGTATGATTTTCTAGCGGATGTAATGTTGATCAGGGACACAGAAATTTAAATGTAAAACTAGGAACCTAGTTTTAAAAAAACCATACTTAAATATCAATACCAGAAATATGTTCCATATATTATTGTTACCAGCAGGTACATTAAAAAAACGGCAAATTTAAACAAAAACCATATTAAAGGGAAAAAGCCGCTACCTTTAAAACATAACCTCTGCGGCAAAGATTTGTTTTCTGTCAATAAATGATTAAATGATTAAATAAATAACCATCATAATATGATTTGATTGTTAACTAGCGGTACCAAAAAATTACATTTTTAGCGTATCATAAATGTACCTAAATGATTTGGTTGTCCTTTAGTGGGGTGTAATGTAGTTCACAGACAATTTTAAAACGGAAGCGTGTTTCTTTTTATATTTTAAAACAAAAACTCAAACTCATAAAACAGATAAATTAACAAGTAAGTCATGTGCCAGTATTTTATATTATTATTGTAAGCTACTGGCACATTAAAAAAATAACAAAAACTTAACTTTGATTGACAAAACAACAAACTGTTAAAGAGAAGGTATCGACGTCTTCAGTATTTTTGTGATATTTGTATACTTTTTGGCAATAATTGATAAATTAATAAAAACTAAACTTGACAGTATATAATTATAGTCTAATTTGAACGTAATAAAATGTTTGATTTAATGACAAATACTGTTTATAAACACTTTTATAGAACTTGATGAATGAATTAGCGTAGGTTATTTTTTCAGTACTTATAGATGAGGCAGATAGAATGTTTATAGCCTTAGATCTTGTTATTTAACTACTGTGTATTGAGTTTTAGATAAAAACAAAACAAAAATTCAACTTTTAAGTCAACGAAGAATCAACAGTACATTTATTATTTTATAAAGCACAGTACTGATTCAAACAAAGAAACAAAAGAATCAATAACTCAAACTGCAATTAATAACTGAATAAGTCAACATGCAATGGGTAAAAAAATTCAAATTGGTATCAAACGTGAATTTAACGAAAACGAAATGAATGAGCTAACAATGCTACCAGTCCAGCTGGTCGCAGATATTTCTAAAACCCAAACAAAAAATCAACAGAGTAACAAGAAAAACATAAACACAACACAATTTTTAACAAGTTATAATAATTTGCCGGTACCAAAATCTTAACAACTGAGCATTTTTATGCTACGAAAAAGTTAAGGTTTTAACGAGCTTTCTGAAGTTAATTGGTATGAAACTAATACCTCTGAAATTGCTGTTATTTACATTTATTTTAGAAAATGGTTTATCATCTGACGAGAAATGTTAAAGGTTGAAAATTTTATGTATAGAGAGTATTATTATAAATACTAAATTTCAAACTTTAATTTTAAAGGCTTTTATTATTTAAACTAATCCAACGACCCCAGCAGTAACATTAAAAAGAACATTAACAAGATCAAAAACAAATGAAACATGAACAAAAAAAAACGTGAAACTTAACTTCAACAACGCCGACCATTAAGGCACTCTATGATGTTATTGGACTCCAGAATTGTGCAGATCCAAAGTCTTCAACAGTTTCTACCTTATCCTATTTTATTTGGTAACGCAAGGTAAGTACATGAAAAAGACCTAATTCTAGTAAGATATTTTATACAATAGCTTGAAATTAAAATCTAATTAAGCCTATCAATTTATCTTTGGAGTAATAAGGATGCAAATTATTCACCTTGGCCCATCTTCTTTGGTTCGTGGTCAAGACTTCCTTCGCGGGTTATTTATTTTGGCATTCCAGTGATTTTATCATTGATAATAATAGTGTGGTCGTTGAAAGCGATTTTGTTGTGTGTCCAATCCCTTACCGAGTAAGGATTAATTTTTCCAACATTGTTCTGTGCTTGATGTAATGCTTTACTGGATAAATGATGCTCAAAACATTGATATTTCACTTTGTTTTTTTTTACACCTGAAACAATAGGAACACGATATATTAATCTCATGGTATTAAACAAAATATCTATGTATACTTAACTAGGTTTGGCTTTTTATTATAGGTTAAAAACAAATATCTTATCACAACGTTGAAAATTACGGAGTCTAAAATTGGTTTTAGATAAGTGTGGAATTTTCTATACCTATGTGCAAATATAAGCTGTTCACAGTGAAGTATTATGGGGAAGACCTATATTTAACATAGAAACTGATTAAGCTGATAAAACGACGCGACACGACACGTTAAGAAAATAGAAAACCTAAAAAAGTAATGTCAAAGCAAAAGTAATCAAAGGAACACTTACTCTTAAAATACTCCAAACAGGCACGGTTTTGGTTTTTCATGTTGGAAAACAGCTCCTACTAATTATACAACGAGCAAATTCATTTCAGAACTTTTAATTGACAAACTAAAAGTGTACGGCAATTTGCAAAGTTTAACCTCCGGGGGCCGATGGCACCCCGGGGTAGTTTACCGTGGCTCGATGGATTCGGAAGTGGTCCGTTAGAGGTTCCGGCACCCTTATATATGGATCCAGACACACATACCCCCGCGCGACCGTGGGAGCGCCCGCGCACGTGGTTCCTTGCGTAAGCGCACACAATAGCTCCCTATTCCTTGTCCTCATTGAATTCAACCCCTCGAACGTCTTACCGTTTTATCTGTTACCTGTAAGGCTAGGGGAAAATCTCGCCCGGTGGGAACTTGCGCACAATCGCAACTGAAATTGGATTATTGTACACGTTAATCATGTGATTTCTTTTATGAGCAGAGGGGTTGGAGGTCCGTTGAGTCTACTTTCACACGGTCTGTACGTATTGTTATGGAAATTCCGACTTCTGGAGAAATCCACGTGTTTATTGCGTCACATTTTACCGTTATTGCGCAGTAAGTTTTCGTTAGGTGTAAATTGGAGAAAAATCTGAGCAGAACTATAAATGGTTCTGGGATGAAATATTATATGCTCTAGTTGTAGGTACATAGGTTCATATTATATTTTATATTGGAATGGAAACTGGAGAGCAGAAGACCGAGCTAAGTTGCGTGCTATCGGAGAGGCCTACTTATAGGTACCTACGTCCATCAGCAGTGAACTCGCATAGGCGAGATGACGATGATGATGATGATGATGATGACGCTTTTTTGGTGTACCTATGCCTGTTTACAAAGATTATAATTATAAAACACTGTTATAAACTTCACGGTTGTTTACTACGTTTTTAATAGTACTTACGGGATTTTTACCGTGATTAGAATCATTTTTGAGTTCCCGATATTTCGGCACAGTTACATGCACCATTTTCACTGGGTAAATCTCCCGTAAGTACTATTAAAAACGTATAAATATAAAGCCCGTTGATAGCCCGCGAACATAATTTCTCGTAGGTACAAACACGACTCACCTACGGGGAAGGGGGCCAGGTAACAAAACGAGACAAAGTCATACGAAATTACAAAGGACAGAGCGGGATGGAACAAATGACACATTGGGTCTCCTGCTTCCTCTCGTAGGATTAGCAGTTGAAATAAACTACTAATTTTCGTACGAGGCGAAGTTGTATCGTTGGTCAACTGGATTTATAGTCAATGTCTGCTTACTAAAGATCAAGCAGTCATCTCACCAACATACTAACTACAGGGCAAATAGTAGGTATCTAGGTATATTAATAGTAGTTATTAGCTTTATTAGATTACTGTTTCGAAGATTAAGTTACATTCAAATAACCATTAAATAAAAGCAATAGGACCAAGTCACAGAATTCCCTCTATTACATAGGTCCAGAACCGAACTCCCCATACAAACCTCGGTAAAAAGTCAAGCAAGTATTGTCTAGTATCATAGAGCACGAAATTTTTGTTATGTCAGTTTTACGTCAGTTTTACGTCAGTTCTGTCAGTACCAGCATACCATATGAAAAGTATCACCCGATCAAATCGGGTAAATGAAGAAGCAGACCCAAGAAAAAAAAAACATCAAGTTATGCATGAAGAAATTATTATAATATCTTTGACTGAATATGGTATGTGTAGTAACTATGTGTAGGCAAACTTTCAAAAGTCACATAATAGATATATAGTACTATAGTAATCTGTATTAGTCATTCTGTACGTAGTATGTAGCAAGGACTTTGCTCGCTCGGTCATTATATCTGAGTAAACGATTTTTTTGTTAACTGTTTAACCGGTAGAGCGTCTACGTACATTGCTGGACGAAAACAAGTTCACCTGACACGTCTCGAATTAAAACCTGGCGGCTTAACCCGTGTGGGAAATCTATAATAATACATAAACCACAGGTAGAGTCCACGCCAAACGTTTAGGCGGCTGTGAAGTGCGCTGCAAGCCCCCCACACGCTGCGCACACCTTACCTCTTCCCAGGCATATCTAAATTTTGATACTGCGCAGCGTTTCACGCCGATTTCTCAGCCGCCATTGAGTGCGGCGCAGACTCTACTCACAGGAGCTATCTACCTTCTACACTCTAACAGACACTGTGGCTGTAGAAGCCCTTCATAAACATTAAATTTTCAGCTTGCTCACTACGGTGCGTGCGGTGAAGCTTGGTGTGCAATGACTCCTAAAATACTAATGCCCGTCTGTCCTAAAGTTCAAGAGATCCTAAGTTTGCATTTATCCCGCTATGACGTACCTACTGCAACGCATTTGGAGAAATAAGTGCGAATATAAACGCGGTCAAACTTAGGTGCAGACAGGCATATGAATATAACATTCGACCTTAAACATTCCATAGTTTTTGCGTCTCTCGCGTCTCTCGCCTAACCTTTTTTTGTCACCTTTAATTCTTTGTTTTTATTTCAATGTCTCTATTTTGTATGTAACGTGTTAGTATTAAGTTAGCCATGAAGGTGGTTAAACGTCTATAAAAGGAAAATTATTTTTCTTTTGCAACACCCCGCTTCAGCCGCCTTATAGCCCGTGCAAACTTGTCTAAGTACACAACTATAATATGTATTGTATATACAGTACAGGTAATAACAATCTTCATAGATCGGTACAACCGGTATCTACACCGTTTGTTCGAGACAAGACTCATTGCTTACTGTTTCACGAAATCGGTGCTTATAAAACAAAGGGGGTAATCTCTGGGGAATTTTCTCATCCTGCGGCGAACGGAAAAGCGGTTCGGGAGAGCCGATATAGCTCTTATCATGTTCTACTGATGGCTGATATCGATTCACGGTCCTGATTAGACATTCCCCGTGGCGATTTTCGTTCTAAAGTAGATAGGTAACTAACTACCTAGTACAAATTTCAGAATGAAGAAAAAGTATATTTTTATATACTTAAGTTACTCGTCTACATATTTACACGTACTTACTTATATTAGCACCTCATATCTTATGTGTCTGTAAAATAATATAGAACTCTTTAATATGATAGTATAATAACGTAAACACGGTTATTTAAGGAGTATCATCATCATCATCAGCCCGCAGACGTTCACTGCTAAACATAGGCCTCCCCCAGAGAGCGCCACTTTGAGCAGCTGCTCACCTCCTGCATCCTTTGGCTCCCCGCGGTTTTCATCAGGTCGTCGGTCCACCTAGTGGGGGGTCTGCCTACGCTGCGCTTTCCGGTTCATGGTCGCCACTTGAGAACCTTTCTTCCCAATCGGTTGTCAGTTCTGCGAGCGATGTGGCCTGCCCATTGCCATTTCAACTTGATTTTAAGGGCTATATCGGTCACTTTAGTCCTTCTGCGGATTTCCTCGTTCCGGATCTTATCTCGCAGGGAAACACCGAGTATAGCTCTCTCCATAGCTCGTTGCGCGACTTTGAGCTTACTAATGAGGCCAACAGTAAGAGACCACGTTTCAGTTCCATATGTCATCACTGGCAACACACACTGATTGAAAACCTTTGTTTTCAGGCTCTTTTGGGAGTATACCTACACTGAATCTCCCCTAAACGCAATATCATTTTTACCTTTTGCCGTTTATTTAATTAGGTACTCATTCGTTAACACGTTCGTTCACGCTAAAACATTATACTACGTCCTGTTTAATAAAAAAACATAAAGCCTTGGTGTTCAAATCACGAGTTTAAGGAATACTATAAGTACCTAATACCTTATGTAAGTATTTTTATTCTCAAAAGTTGGTCAATTAACAAAAGAATCAGAATGGCATTTTTATTTCACAAAGTTCTAAAAGTTCGATCACGCCCTCGCTTCTCTAGCTAACGTTTTAAAAAGCAAATAAACATAAGTTTTTGATTACAGGACTACGGAGGTCGGCACAAAGGTTCGCGAGGGCTCGAACAGGAGAGGTGAAACTTAACACTGCGTGCATACCTTAAGAGCTTCTGAGCTTGTGCTTGTGACTCATTAATTTACGAACGCGCACAAAGCCTAGCGGGACTCCGCGGGAATCAACTACCGATTGACTTGCCCCGCTTCACCCGCTTGCTCGAAGTGTTTTGCTACAGAACAAAAGATCTTTTCAGCGATACCGGAGGACGTGCTTGGCTTAAAATAATGAGGCCTTTATTTTATTAAAGAAAAAGCTCCTTTACTTTACCAGGTATGTACATAATTGGTCGTGAACATAATCTTGGATAATGCTGAAATATTACCGCAAAATTATGATGGGTTATGTGTTTTATTGCTTTTGATTCTATGCACACATTTCTAATACCTATAAGTACTTCATCATCATCATTTTTCTGCTATTACCGATACGATTCGTATAAATAAATAAACGACATCATACCTACTTGAGATACATGAGTTAAATTTTATAAAATGAAATACTCTACCAACCAAAACTTGACCTATTAATATTTTGGATTTAGTTCGGCAGACTTTTTAATTTTTAAGTAAGTATAAGCCGATTCTGTTTGCTTGGAAACTCACTAGTGTGAATAACACCTAAGTCTGAATATATAACGACTCCCAGCTTGGATCGGAAGCCCCGGTCAAACCAATTTCGCAACAATGGTGCAAGATGAAGTGTGACCTACTATAACTCATGCGAGGCTTGTAGGATTGGAGGCACCAATACGAGCTACAGGCTACACAACCTACGTATGCTCCGCAATCTTGTGTAGTAGTAGCAACAAAAGCACTGACATGTAATTCCTACCAAGTTTGAATAATTTAGTTCGCACCTGAATGTTGGCACGCGAAAGAATCGTTTCGGTATATCGTGGATCAAAAGAGCTAGAAAAGTGTGACCGGACACTTGATCCAGTGTATTAATCTTAGGCTGACCTTTTATTACAATGCTATATAATGTGACAGAAGTTGTCTATCCAGTTTTATCGTGAGTTTCAGTTATTATTATATCCGAGTTAAATATATCCCAGACATAAAATAAATTTGAGAATAAGAACATTTAAAAATGACCAATTGAATAGTGAAAAGTTCAAGGCGGAAGTTCAAGTGAAAATAATTAGTAGTTTTCAAGACAAGCACTTTAAACTTAAAAATGCTTATATGAACATAGTAAAAAACTAAAATAGTAACCTGGATTGTGTGACACGCCCGCTGCATTTGGCGTCGACGAGTGCGACCATAAAAACCGTCACTGTTCAAAATAAATAGCTTGCGCGTTTGTGTCCACTACATTCGATATTGGAGTTGTCCTGGAAAACTGTGTGAAAACGACAATAATTTTTGCATGAAAAAATAAAAGTATTTCATACTGTGTACGTATATAGGACATCATCTTAACCAATCCTTGTGTGAAGTTGGTCTGCCAGTGGCAACGCCAACTACTTTCCATTTCTATTAAAATTAATTTATTATAATGATTTTGTGCAAAATGGGAGGTCTATGTTCAGATTCACCTCCAGGCTCCACCGGCACAGAGTCAAAAGTTATTTTTTTCTCTTCTTGAATCCACCAGTGGATCTATAAGTATTTTCTCTGCCTCATAAATCCACCGGTGCATCTAAAGATATCACTTCCTAACAGCGGTCTTTAGGCTGATAATGGGTGGTGTAGAGCTGCATACTTAGTATTCCGTATCAACAGGCAAGTCATCATCGTTAACATCATCAGCCTGCTGAACATAGGCCAGAGGACCCTCCATAGGGCGCTACTTAGAGCAGCTGCTTGCCTCCTACATCCATTGGACCCCCACGGTTAGCCCCAGATCGTCGGTTTACCTAGTGGGAGACAGGCCAACCCTGCGTCTTCCGGTTCGGGGTTGCCACTCGAGAACCTTTCTTCCCCATCGGCTGTCAGTTTTACGATCTTTGTCACTTGCCCACTGCCACTTTAACTTGCTAATTCTAAGAGCTATATCGGCAACAGGCAGGTCGGGCTTCCTATACCTAGCTATCTTACTCATTTACTTTTTTATGGTTGGCTTTAAGTTTGACTTCGATGTGGTCAGGTTATATCATACTGTATCCTACATTATATAGGTACATAGAAGTAGGTATATTGCGCAACACTATTCGGACACCCCTCAAGGGAAATGCACGTGTGCTGTACAATCACATGCGGACAATGAGAAACTGTGCTTCGGTATTTGGATGGGGGAAGAATTTGCTTTGGAAGAAATTATACACAGCTGTTCTTATTGTACTTACCAGCCTTTGACATAACATAATTCAAACCTAACTTTTGTTATGAATTTTTTGATAAGGTTAGGTATTATGCTATTTTTTATCTGCGACGTGAGGCGATAAGATGGATGTGAGCAACTCCTGCATCTACTATGGTAGTGCTTTATAAGTTATGTCAAAATTTAACGGTAGGCATATCACATATGGTATAGTTTTATTTTGTACAGAAAGCTTTTATAATGAAACATGAATCTATTATTTCAGTTTTAGTTTCAGATTGCATAATGCTGCCGGGACAATTTGACCTAAATCGATAATTTTATTATATATAGGTAGGACTTACCTAAATTACTAATAAATAAAAATAAATAAATCAGTCATAAATAAATTATACGTATACTTAGGTATGTGTATCAAATCAATATACTTTCCAAAGAAAAAAAATATTAGGTAAGTTCATTCCCTACTTAATTATTTAGTCACTGTATCTAAATGTTATTAGTCATTCATAAAATATTTACCAACTGAATTATTCGCTTGATGAATAATTGATGATGGAACAAATAATTGTCAATATTAGGAAATGAGTCAAGAGCGCCTGATCGATGCGACGCGTGACCAAAATGCTGGCATTATTTGGCTCAACGCATCAGCATTGCAATTCAACGAGGCAATGCTGCCAGCATGTTGAGTACGCTATCTACCGGCAGTGGGCTGTAGCATTTGGACTGTCTATAGGCCATCGCGGTCTATTATACCCCAGATAATATAATACCTACAGTACAGATGCCTCATCCCATACAACGGAATAACGCGGGCTATTTTACAAATTATTTTATTTCTGCATAACGCAAGATTATCAAGCGACATTTATTGCGTGTTGGCGAAGTATTGGGCCAAATGAATACACTGGACACTAACTAGTAACTCTCTAGACACGATTGCTACATTTTTTTCAAGTTTGGGCTATTTTTCGTTTGTACCTGATGGGACCCCATGATTATACAGTCCATATGTTCTTTGTAGTAGGTATAGTGTAGCTAGGTGTAGTTTAGTTTTTATAATTCTAGTAGTTAGCCTGAGTAATAAAGGCATATCGCCCGTTCAAAAAAAAATTGGGAAATTGACAACATTTGTGGAAATCAGTAACCATTATTGGGATTCTAAACAATGTTAGCGTAACATTTTTTAACGTTTATTAGAGGCTAAAATTATGGTGATGTAGTTAGATAGTTAAGTATACACGATATGCCACGTTTATTCGATACCTATATTAAATCCACAATAGTCCAATCGTTAACCGATTTGACTATTGTGGATTTAATATAACATTGACACTGTTTCTCTTTTAATTATGACTTTTGAACCAGCAAGCGGCAAATTCACCTAACGACAACGCAAACAGAACGATTGTGAGAAACTTTAGACAAAAGCTAGCTCAGGTACAATGTGCCAGCTCAAGTTTCAAATTGAATTGAAGTTTTCGTGAGCTCTAGCACTTAACTATTCCTACGTTTAATAAACGTCAGAATTTGATATCTTTTAGATATGTGTTTGCAGCATTTGAATCATTTTAACTGACTTCAATAGTAGTTTTTGTGTTTTTGTGGTTTTTGTGTTCTCCGTATTAGACCCTAGAGCCTGATGATGGTGATTGGTGAACCTGATCTGATCCAATGGGTAATTTTTTCTGATATTTTCGTGATTTACGTTGGGTTATGCAAGTCGGTCGCTACAACAAATAGTAAAAATAAAAAATATATAAAATAAACAATGAAACGAAACAAGGTTTCTTTTTTTAAATCACACTTAAATATAACTAACACATTCATTTTTTTATTGGTTGATGGGCTTGTGCTTGACCACTATCCTCACCAAGGACAATTAAAAAATTAAATTGTCTTTGCTCGCATCTACCTATTTTCGTAACAACGGGGAGCCGATGGATGCAAGAGGTAAGCAGCCGCTTACAGTGGTGCTATAATATGGCTTGTAATAATGATGTTCAGCGTGGACGCCTTCAGCCTGTTCTTGATGACGAGCATGACTTTACGCATCTTTCACTTTACATCTTATAAAAACCATTAATCAAATAGGAATAACTTAATTGCGTTACATCCTGTTATTACCATTTAGGTACTGCTATTAATTAAGAGGAAGAGTATAGGAATGTTTTGAAGCATTAGTATTGTAATACAAAGTATCAGGAATATGAATGTAGATGGTACTTATGGATCTGTAATGGGTATTAATTGATATTGCTTCGGGAACAAGCTATTGGCAAACTAATAAATTAAGGTTAATTGTTAATAAACATTGTAGTGTCACTAGTGTAAATGGATTATAGGTAGTACCTACCAATCAACTAAGAAGTATCGTGTTAAAACCGAAAACTTTTCATCATCTATCGTATCGTTATGGCTTATATAGTAGATACCTATGCAAATTTTAATTGTAACACTCATATAGGTAGATATCTTAGCCGCTGGTTTGCCTTGTAGCTTTCATCGCACCATAATTATTATACCTTCCCAGATTTGGTGCAGACGGTGTCGACAAACCTTCCATTCAAAATTCATGGCGACTAATGCCATCTAGTATTTTTCGTTTACATTTATTTTGATGATGGTTTCTATCGCCATTATAATACCACAAAGCACGACGCAATGGTTATATGCAGTCTGTCATCAACATCTTTCCGTGTGATGTTGACCGATGTTATGGCGTGCAGGAAAAACAAAAATTAATATAGATAGATAGTTTTAATAGTATGTATAACTACTAACCAGATCGACAAAGCCTTTCTCTTCCATACCTTGTAGTACAAAGGCCTATAAAAGTATAAGATCCTCGTTACTTCCCGCCTTTATTAATTTCTACGTAAGTTAAGTGCAATTTAACCGTTAATTGAGCTATATGGAGCCGTATAGTCTCATCTCCTTTACGATCGAGCTACCTCCGATGAAATCAGGCTCCTTTCGGATATTAACATCTTATATGATGCTATATATCCATACCTATACCATAGGTATCATGTAGGTAGGTAATGTAAGGTATAATAACTTAGATTAGCTACCTACATAGCTAATGAAACCTTTTATTTGGAGCATCAATAATTATTTATTTTAGGTACTTCGATGAACATTAAGAATTTGGAATTACTTGAAAAAATTAAATACATCTGAATTTTAAAAAAAGAAACATATTTGGGAAAAAAATGTGTGCATAATAAATCTTAGAAAACTAATTAATACGGAAAGAAACCCTGGACATTTATTGACAAAATAGATATATAGTGCCCATAATGTACTCTCTCTAAGTCTCTATACGAAGCCTTACACTGCCAAAGTACTTGCTTACATGAAAAAGAACAAATACTCTACTAAAGCTCTATTTTGTCACAGATATTATTAACATGACGGTGAAAAAATTATCTTTTTAAAAATTTTATTTTGTATAACATACATTATTTAGAAATTCTATGTGCCAACTTGGTATGGTGTAAGATCGTACGTGCATTTGCTCCCAGGCACACTCCAATGCGTTTAGCCGCTCCCAACAAGACATCTCCTTCTCAATTATTCACGCGCACATTCGCTTTCCTTACTCGTTTCTTTTCATATGTAGGACAAAGAAGAATTCAGGCCATAGCAACAGTGGAAGTTTGAAGCCGATGGCTAGGTACCTTTACGTGAACTTTTAATACGAAGTGCCTACGGCACGGGCGAACTTTATTACTGTTCAACGTCACAGGAAAAACCTAAATACAAGCGTATAATTATTAGGCACCCTGCCATCATATTAAACTGCAAATAATGTGCGCTGTAGGTATGTAGTACGCCTATAGGTACGTAGCACTTTTGTTTCACGTTCATGACAATGTTACAGAAATAAAGGTAAATTCTAAAATAAAAGGATTTCATCCACGCGTAAACATACCTAACCCACCTTTTTGCCTTTACGGGACATGTCAGCGTTTTGTTTAACCGTTATGTTGTATATTTTAACTCAAAATAATATCGTTTCATATTTGGCATAAACAAAAAAGTATCGTAGTATTAAATTAAAAACGAATATAGTTCCCTATATGTATTATGTATTTTGGTACCTATATAGTTAGTTACTTACCTACATAATACTTAACGGGTATTGCCCGGAGTCTACCTGCTCAGTTCACCATGGGTGGATCATCCACCCCAAGATATTTGGGTGTACTACGGGTATTTATTTTTTCCGTGGTCTACAGCCTGAAATGCGAAAGGGGAGATATGTAGGCTACTTCGTCAGCTCAACTCTATCATATAGGTGGGACTGGTAGCTAGGTAGGGAACCTAAATTCCCTGCGAAGGTGTATATGCAAATCAAAATAAGTACCAGTCCGTTCTCAATTTGATATAATACGCACAAAATAACAAAAGGGCCCTCTTCAATCCGACCCTTATTCTATAGAGGTGTGATTCGGAGGTTTTTTATAGTACGAACGGATACAAGTAATCTAGTTCAGGTGTGCTCTCGAGAAATCCTCTCGGATCTGAGGTCGCATACGTTTCCTCATTTTATTGCATATTGAGACTTACTATTCTTGTGATATATTCCTGTAGCCCCGATATTATATAGAGGTCGGCGCCTGTTAAACTATTTGGAACCGAATTTCGGAATATGCCATCTATACCTGTGCTCATGACATCCCGTGTGAAACTTTGCTTGGAATAAAGATATCTTACCTACGTACACGGTTGTTCGTTTTGTTCTTAATTGAATATCGCGAAATTCTCTAATTGAATAACTTTTCACGAAAAACAACCAATAGGTAGGCTTTGAAGGAGTTTTGACGAGATATACTTGTGTCCTGTACTTAGTTTGTGGACGAGATAAAATGTTACACAAGACGAGCCAAGCCACCATACCTAATTAATAACATAAGGAACTTATACGTATACTATAAGTTCCTTGCATTAGGCATAACTTCAAATAAATGTAAGTAGAGGATTATTAAAATACGCGTTTGTTTTATAATATAGAAGAGAGAGTCTTATCAAACTGATGAAACTAATACGTGGAACTAATTATGAGTTCAGAGATATTCCTTTTCAAACATTTTGAATATATTAAGCTTGAGAAAATGCGATTTAAATAAGTATATCAGCTTATACGTAAAACCAACTGTCCCAGTTCTTATGTTGGTTGAAAGTAGATAAGTACCTATACCTACTTAGTATAATTATTACTATTATTAGTAGAAGTTTGAGTAAGTAGATACATATACATATAGGGTTGCCAGGTCTTATGACCCAATAGCCGGACAGACCAGCCAGTTTAGCCGGACATTAGAGCAAAAAAGCCGGACTCCCTTCTTAATTAAGGATATTTTTGTTTTTAATTATGAATACGAAAAACATGCATGTAAAACACGCTTGCTATTAATTAATGATAAACGCGGACTGGTAAGAAAAGCGCTAGCGAAGCGAGCACGAAAATTTTTGAAACATTTCCTGGCAATGTTCAGCAAAATAAGTTTGTAATAGTAATTTTTCTCAATCAGAAAAAAAAACCGAAAATCCGTAAAACTACAGCACGAGCGCAGCGAACGAATCAGAGCATTTAGACTGTAGAAATGAATGACACTGTAATAGGAGGAGCATACTAATATAAAAAACGCGGGTGAAGTGAGCGTAATTTTTTTGGAAAATCTGCATAATGTCCTAGCAGATTTAAAAAAACTAAGTTTGTAATGGGTAGTAATTCAGCGCAATCAGTAAAACAGGGAAAGCAGCGTTGCCAACACTGATTCGCAAAAGAGAGCTAAAGTGTGGTAAAAAAAGAGCTAAAAAAGAGCTAAAATTTTCAGTAAAAAAGAGCTAAACCAAGGAAATACCAATTTCTGTTTCATTGAAAACAATTCTGCATTCTTTTAACATGCTTTTTGCACTTTATGTGATTCAATAAGTCAGCCTTCTCGGGGTTTAACCCGCAGCGACAATGACTACAGTATGCGTTGGGCTTTTTACTACTCGCTTTTTTCAGCCAATCTTGAAATGGCGCCTCTTCAAAGCCATTCATCGACACAAGACCAGTAACACCACATCTAGACAATGCTCAGAAGTTGAAACGAATTTCGGTTGTAAAAGAAAAACGTACAAACATAAGAGATTGGACTAACGGAGTTCGGACTACAATTTTAGGAAAATTTCCCGTTTAATAGAATTCAATCAAGCATAGAGAATATCCATATTAACATAACATTATAATGTCAAAATTAAGATAGTGTCAAAGACAGCCACTTTTTTGCCCACATCACTTCGTTTTGTGTGGTGTGAGCAAACTAATGAGTATTTTTATTTATAATAATTTATAGGCATAGCATTTGACCACTTTCTCACCCTGAAGGTAAGTGATGACATGGCCTACAGTGGTGTATTTGCCTAAAAAAAGTATGTACCTAATGAAATAAGAGGAGTCAAAATCCATCCAAAAAAGGAGCTAAGGAGATAAAAACAATTTTTTAGAGCTGCCGATGTGATAATAAAGAGCTATATTGCAAAAGAGCTGAGTTGGCAACACTGAGGGAAAGTGTGTAAAACGACAGCTCGAGCGCAGCGAGCGGGAAAAATCAGAGCGTTTGGACTGTACAAATGAACGCCACTGTAATAGGAATGGAATACGGGCAATAACTAAGCGCGAGCGAAGCGGGCGCGAAAAATAAGTTTTTAACTAAATTCCAGAATAAACATTTTTTAGTTAAGTACATTGAAACTATTGCGTTCTTTTGACCATTTTTAACATTAAAAGAGAGAGCGGCGCGGCGGGTCGGGCAAACGGATGAGAATTTGTCTCATGACAATCAAATTTAAAAAGCCTAACAAAAGGCGGACTGGCCGGACAGCGGCTAATTTAGCCGGACGCCTGGCAACCCTATATACATATCTGTATTTTAATTCAAGGTGATTTTTTTATTCTGTTTGTACCTAATAGGTACGTATACATTATAATAATTATATCTTAGTGCCGAATACGCTGATTTACGCATTCCATAGATAAATCAAATTATCTAAGTAGGTATTCTATCAGTTATCTGGTTCCCATATAACAAGCAAATATAGCTTAGTTTGGGCCTATATTGCGCTATGTGAAAATGTCCACACATTATTTATTTATTTATTTATTATACGTAGATACCTACATAATATCACCTACGTCATAAGCCACTATTGGGGCACGAGCCTTATCTCATATATATGGAGAGTGAGCCATAATCCACCACGATGGCCAAGTGCGGGTAGGCATAACTTTACTTAAATCTTTATAAGTATACAAAATGAAGGTGGAGTAGGTATACCGCCTCCTGAAACCCAGATGATAAAATGAATAAAACCAATTCTTAGAACGACAATGGTAAACCGGAGCCATTCGGCCAATCTAGATGTAGGTGTCAGATAATAACGTAACCCAAACCTAAGTCAGAATAAAATATTTTATCCGATACAATGAGGGTCGCCTGAATAAATTTCACTGAATATGCTGCTCTTCAATAACTCATCTCTTACAATAGATTTTCTTTAATAATAAGCTTCTATACGTGATTTACTTTAGTAGGTAAGTATGTAAAATAATTGAAATAACTTAAATTAAGTATCTTTATTATTAAAGTTAGAACGTTAAGTAAGCGACTTTTTTGTACTTAATTCTTTTAGGTCATTTTTAGGCTCGTAATGTAGACCGCTATAATTAATCAAATTAGTCTAGAAGTCTCCAGCTTTTAATGGTCTGAATAAGGTTAAAAAACTTTATTTATTTTATTAGAGCTTAGGCTTCTCTCAATAAGTTATGTAAGTATATTCTTTCACTCGTTGCCTGCGTGTATCAACTCATAATTATATACTTAGAGGTCCTAAATTCACAAAAATAAATGAAGTCTCCAGTTGGGCAAAATATTCCAACGTCAAAGGAAACAAAAAGGCATATTCATTAGCTTGTGCCTCGTAGTTTACAAACAAATCTCTTTGCAGGTGGGTAACGTAACGTAAACCTCTGATTTCGTGGGAAACGAGGACTCAAGCAAGGTGTACATACATACATACCTACATACCCCAGCACGATTTGCTGATTTGGAGTCCTTGGCAGAACTGAAAAACCATAACATTTATAATTATCTTTACACCATTTTATACCTTCGATTTAGTATATATTTTAAATGCGATCTAGCCTACTGTGCAGATTAAGCACCCAGTAGCATTTTGAAACTAATGGCACAGCTGTACGGTCCAAAAATATCGTGGGAAAATTGGATACAGGGCCAGTCATAAGTTACTGACTTGGGGTTGTGGAAACGGAATTGCAAAATTGTCACACTCAAATCATGTCGTGAGACTTCATTGTATTTTAGCCTTAATAAGAAATACATTCAACTTCCTTGAGCCTCATTTAGTGCAGAGAAATTCTGCCTATGAATGTCTCATTTGTCATCTTTACTAGAACAGCTGAACCGTTCGTTACGATATTTTACTAAATATCGTATGTACTATAGGTACCTAAGGCGTTTGAATCCTGGTGGAGTAGATAAAGGTTGCTTTTTATCGCAAGAAATAGTTACCAAATCGAACAAAGCGTCTGAAGCCGGTGAGCGCTTGTAGTAAGTAAGTATTGTATGATTTATACATGGGAGTTTAGAAAAGGGCACCTATAGCATGCTAAAGTTACTCTATCTCAGAATTATCCATTATATTCATAAAAATATAGGTTATGAATGAAACTTGTCATTTTAGTTTTCCCTAAGCTTGAAACGTTCTGACATACCTACAGTAGTGAACACAATGAAAAAAGCTGTCTCAACTCACACTCAACCACTTTGCTCTACCTTCTGCCAGGAGACGACGAAATTGCACGATTTAGGAGCTACTTTAAGAAAAAAAGATGCACCTTTTATTAGAGTGCCATGCGGGATTGTATTATCATTGAATGAACTTATTTTACAAGTATCCAAACAGAATGAGTTGGTAATTCTAAAAGTTAAATATGCGACCTATTAGGTGTTAGAACAGGAACCTAAAATAAGCCTATGTTTGTTTAAGATAGAGTAGGCGTTGCATGAATATAAATAAGTTAATGATTATTCTTCAATAGATTGTGAATAGGCGAACCACTATACCTAAGTATGATTCAAAAGCTATAGGTATCAGTTCACATTGGGATATTCACCTACTAGCTACTAGGTAAAATTAGGTACCTTTAGAGAATAATACAGATAGTTATGTTAAAATCGTGACACGCCCCTATGTAGTAGAACAATATTTTATTCTATATATAGGTTGGTACCTAGGTGTTGGTAATTTGTTTTGTCACAGATGCATTATACTTTCAATTATTTTTGGGTCCAATCAGCATAAATGCCCTGCCATACATAATATTGGGCAAAGGTCAACTGTTTAATTCAACGTCCTTTTGTTAGATACGATTTTTGTAATGAAAGCTGAATTCCGAGAAGGTTGAATTAGAATTACATTAACTGCATCGAAAAAAGATTCCATGGACCGTATTGAAAAGGAATCGGTCGTCATCTTAGGATCGTTATTGTAAAAGCATTATCTGGGATCTGCGTTCGGGAGTGGAATACAAAATGTAAGGGATCGTGAAGACGTTCGGAGCAATATGTCACGGCGGCCGACGTCATCTGCGCTGGCAATGCACTGCTAGGAGACACTTTGACGGTTCACTCGTGGCTTGGATTTATTTATTGCCTTTGGGATATACGGTTCTACGAGAGGTTTACTAAGAGATTTGCAGGAATAATTTACGTTGCGGTTGAAGCGACATTCTTCGAAATATGTACCTAGCTGTACGTGTACTAGTAAATTATATACTCTTTGACTGTGCCCAAACGTATTAGGTGTACACATCGGCTTAATAAAATTGTTCTAGTTGGTATTCTAAGTAGGTAGTATTAATCTGAATAGGCTGCAAGTTATCACTCTTTTTAGAGTTAGTAAGTACTGTAGAATGCTAACAAAGTTGTTAAAAAAAGTGTTTACGAAGGATTACTCAATGGTTTTGATTTAATTCCATTTTGGTCGCATATTTTTCACACTAAAGAACAATGAGTCCGCATCGTTGACGCCTATGACATTGACGCGTGCCGCCCGCATATTTTCTGGAATGCCCTCGGTCAGAGTCACATGGAAATAATGGATGTTCACACGGGTTAAGCATCATTATTTTGAATTTTCCGCTATATTTCATAATACCTACAGTTTTTCGATCCTCAAAATTTAGAATATACTTAAATTCTTAGCAGTATGATGTAGGTTTTAATCTTATCCATCTTCAGTCATAATAATCTAAACGCGTATCCACGTATCAACGCAATCACTTATGAGCCTATCGATTTCTTACAGAGCTCTCATACCTACTTACCTAATAATTAGGTAAGTACCTACCTATGAGGACTCGAGGAGTGCGGCTTGAGTGAAGGTCTTTACACCAGGTAGGTATCTATGTAGGTATACGATTTCATCCCATCGATTGTCACTTATTCACTTAATCAATGAAGTATCCTGTAGCGTCTTAAGTACTTATAACTCGTGTCACAGCTAACCGACCCGTTAGGTATCATGTACTGTTGTTTAATCTGTGGCAACTGTACAAGCTGTACACGGCTTTGATTTTAGGAAGTGAGGCGGGCGGTTTCCGAAATTGGCGAGCGACATCAAAACATGTGACGTCACATGCGGGCGGAGCGCGTGTGCCAAACCACTTTCGGTAATCGTTTTCTGACATAATGACTCCCCTATCACTTTATTATGCGCGACTGTTGGTATTAAAGAACGTTTTATCTACAAAAATTGGCGGTACCGCAATTATCTTAATTGAAATTGGGCTCGCGTTGAGAAAATAGAACGCCAAGATTCGCAATTAGGTTTATATTCGAATCAAACCCACCAGTATCACATGACCCTTATAATCCTGCCAATTACACTAAGCCACGCTAGACTGGATAATTTAATAAAGATTCTAAATGGATTCTAATATACCACTGTTTGTACTCTACCAATAAAGACGGCTGTATAAATACATTAGGCACCATTAGGTAGGTATATATCATATCATACAAACTTCCAAGTAAAACCGTTAAAGATAATTCACCCCCAGTACAAATAAATCAAAACCGTTTCAAATCCCCCCCAACCCTTCGCAATAAAACACGGCTCTTATCTCCCAGATATTGAAGACGTTTGCCTTGAGATTCGAACCGTTAAAACGAATCCAGTTAATCGTCTTACAAACCTCCCTTGTATTGTCCATATATTGAAAGGCTCATTGTCTACGAACGGTACACTACGTATAGTATGAAGTCGGCTATAAAGCTGTGATGAAAAGGACGCAACTTTAAGAATCAATTAAAAAAACTTGCACAATAGATACAAAAGTAGACACGATTGATGTAACGGTCGGTAAGTTTGCGCACGTGCTAGAGCCAGCTGTTTATAAGTTCTTGGAGCATACAATTTGGGACGTAAAGAAATGGGATCGTTCAACTTTTTGCTGAATGTCGTGTTACCTCGTGTTAGATGACAATTTAATCTAGATTTCCGTGACTACCTATAATATAAATCAGCTACATATATTTAAAGTTGAGGGCGTATCTGCCTACATGGCTTTTGCGTCCATTCCACCACGGCACTACCAAACTACACTGCCACTACTTGCCAGTAATGTCAAGAAAAGGATGAATGGATAAATCGGCGAATGGAGAGAAGTGCGCTAGCTTTTACCTTCATCCATTCATCGCCTTTTCTCCTACCTTTCCCCCCCTTCTTTTCCTCTTTCTCATAATACAGGACCATCATCATCATCATTACCATCATCATCAACAACCTGAAGATGTTCACAGCTGAACATAAGCCACAGAGCTTCACCTTGGGCGGCTGCTTGCCTCCTGCATCCATCAGCTCCCCGCAGCTTTCACCAGATCGTCGGTTCACCTAGTGAGGGTTGGCCTACGCTGCGTCTTCCAGTTCGTGGTCGCTTATATTTGTTTATCTTTTTTTTTTAAACTACGGGAATTTAAAACCTACAGTTAAAATTATCTTTGGGTTTAAATATCAAAAGGTGTTAAGTTGTATGAGAAAATCTTTTATTTCATGTCTTACTTTGTACTATATTTCACTTAAAATCAAAATCTGAACGTTTTATATGCATTTACATACCATTACAATAAAATAATAATGTTTAGCACCAATTTGAGACCAATATTTATTTTAAAATTTTATTTGAAACAGAAACTTGCTCTCGAAAGAAGCTTCATTGTCAAAGTATTCATTTAACGTTTTTCCTTAGAATTAACTTAAAAAGAGTTTTAAAATATAAACCTAAAAATCTTTAAGCTATATTTACAAAGTTAATATTCGATAATACTTATGATAGGTGTAAGTTGTATCACGTGCTTTTAATGTTTTGCTGTATGTTTGTTTTGAGTACTGATTGACTGCTTGGCACGTCCTCATCGATTGGTGTGACAGTCACCTGGAAAAATAAAACATTCAGTTTTGTTTGCTACCAACATTTTATCAGGCGTCCCAAAATTGCAATGTTGGTGTCAAGAAGCTAAATATAAAACAGTGGTAGTGGTTTTACTAGGTGGTAGGACTTTTCTGCAAAGTTCGTCTAGGTAGGTACCACCGCTTTGCCAGTTATTCTGCCGCCAGCACTACTGTGTTCCGGTTTGAAGTGCATTGCAGTTAGTGAAATTACTGGGCAAATGAGACTTGTGACCTGATTACACAGTGTAGTTATCTGATTACTTAACATCAGGTGAACGACAAGCTCGTCACGTCATTCATTCTCATAAAAAAAGTGGAGAAAGCACTGCAAACAACGCTTTGTAGCATGGAGATGTGGTTTTAAACGATGCATCTGCTTTCCTCTCTTTCTTTAGCGTGAACACGTAACCGTAATAAAGGAAAAGAAAACAATAATTACGTCATTCGAAGCCACACTTCCTTGCAAGGTGTTATTCGTAATACATTCTACAGTGTTTTATAAGCTTCTAGGTTGTTGTATCAAGGATTATTTAGTTGTGGCATCGAATCCTATTATTTTGCTACAATTTTTTTATCAGGCGTTTGCACTTTGTAAGTTACACTGGTACAGTGCCACCGATTTATTTATTCCGGTCGTTTGTTCGCCGTCTCGTTCTAATGGTGCGGATAGGCCTCATTAAAAAGAGACAACGGCTTATTCACCTGTACAGGTATTGAGTGCCGTTGGTAGTTGGTACCGTACCTACTACATAATAATTATTATCAATAAAATTCCGGGACGGAAAATAGCGGGCGGAATTTGAACCCATACAATAAGATTGTATGATACGCAGTTTATAATAGGCATGATTACAATATACATTTTCAAATTATGAAGGAAAATCTGCTGCGTTACTATCGTAGTTACGAGATCAGAACCCCTATGGCGTAACTGTTCTGGAAACGAACTTCGCCTGCCATCCTGCACGCGCCAATTTATAAGTTCGTGAGTGCGAGCAAGATAGCACGCGATTACCATCTCTATCAGACTTCTACAATAAGGCTCTAGGTAAGAGCAGGTAAGTGGGAAATTACGTTTGTAATTTACAACAAGATTTCTGTAACTCTATAACGTACCATTCAATCTTCAATATGCACTGTGAATAAACCTACCTCAAGTTTAAGATTGCTGACGTTAATCCTCTGGCCGTCAAGTTCTGCCAACACCCTGTCGAGAGTTTCGACCAGTCTGTCCGCGTCTTGCGTCGAGAACACCATGGGAGGCTTGAACTTTAGCACGTTACTGTCCGGACCGTCGCGACTTATGAGAATCTTTTCTTCCCGCATTCTGTAAAAGATAGATAAGCATCATAAGCAAATTTAGTTAACCGTTTTTGCAGGAAATTGTTTTGAATTTGTTAGTTTTTAACCATTGATTACCTTAACTACGGATTAATTAACCCACCCTTAGTGTTTCTCTTGTTTTATTTATTCATCATCATCATCATCATCATCATTAACAGCCTGAAGACGTCCACTGCTGAACATAGGCCTCCCCCCGGGAGCGCCACTTAGAGCGGCTGCTCGCCTCCTGCATCCATCGGCTCCCCGCGGCTTTCACCAGGTCGTCAGTCCACCTAGTGGGGGGCCGGCCTACGCTGCGTCTTCCAATTCGTGGTCGCCACTCGAGAACCTTTCTTCACCATCGGTTGTCAGTTCTACGAGCGATGTGGCCTGCCCATTGCCATTTCAACTTGCTAATCCTAAGAGCTACACCGGTCGGATTTATTTATTGCCTATTCCTAATTTGATAGAGAGAAACGAAATAACTAACATCTGTTACCCAATGTTTCTTTGTAAGGGGGATAATTATCAACAAATAAAATAGGCAAAACGACCAAACAAAAAATACCTGACATATATTACATTCTCACCTGTTAACAACATGTTTCGCTTCAGCAGTAGCCGGTGTTCTTGCCTCTCTATCCGTCACCAGCTCCACCCCCACAAACAGCCCTCTCCCTCTAACATCACCCACGAGCCTGTGTTTGTGTTTTAAGGTCTCACATCTCGATAGGAGATGGTTGCCGACTCGGTTCGCTCGCTCGAGTAACCGTTCTTCTTCGATCACATCGAGTACTGCGTTAGCGATTGCGCATGACACAGGGTTGCCACCGTACTGAAAAAAGAAGAAAGGACTTTAGTTGAGAGAGTGTGTGAGAGAGATAGAGAGAGGTACTAGTCTAGTAACTGCTGAGGGGTGAGAGAAGTCTGACAAAGAATTAGAAAGGACTTTGGAGTGATAGAAACTACTCTTAGATAGAAACTACTCTTACTAGAACTATTTCTATCACCCCAAAGTAATTTCTAATTATTTCTAAGACTTCATCTGAAGTCTTTACTGACACCAAGGTAACAACATCTGGAAATAACTTATAAGTAGATTAGAATAGGCGATCTTATCGCTAAAAAGCGATATAGAAGTTGAGATATGGAGTTTTATTTCTATGTCTGACAAGGATACGTTTAGTAAGGACTTTAGTGAGAGAGAGAGGTATATCAGGAAAGTTTGAGGGAAAGAGAAGACGAGATATAGATGTTAAAATAAGGAAAAGTTTATTATTAGCTTGTAATAACTAAAATACGTAATACGTTATTACTGAGAGAATTGTAATAAGAAGTTACAAGTCACGTTGTCAGTGACAATTTAATCTTTATTTTAATGATAGCTATAAATATTGATAGTTCCTTTACAATCCTTATCATCGCGTGTATTAAAAGAGCAGCTTAGTAGATAATAGATAAACATTTGTGTTTAACAAATTCTTTGACATCACTTTTGGTAACAGGTTTATCACGTCTTTAGTGCAAATAGAGCGGTACATACCTATGTCAATTTAAAAATGCTTTTTACATAGCCAGTATAAACACCACGAAGTGCTCAAATGAATTGAGCTAACATACGTAACAAAGATGGTCTAAGATAAATAAGATAACATACTATTCATATGTTGCTAACCGTAGGGCGCTACCACAGAAGAGTTAATAGTAAAGTGGTAGTTTAACTCTGAAAAGGATTAGTCCCAATTCTACAGATTCCCAATCCTGAAAATACTAAATAAATAGCAACTCTTGTTGAAACGCAATATAGTTCAGCTAAGGCTAAGCCCTAAATAAGTGCCTCTCTTTCTACCGGTATTACCCAGCTCTTCTAAAGTGTTACGGCGGCGCGGCATTGAAGTTCGGTTAAAGGTACCTACCCACAGAGCTGTGAAACAAATGACACTTCGCCTAAGGGGTTTTTTTTTTTTTGCTCTGTGTACCTACCTAAAGCGTAGTAATCCTATTTTAAAATTTATGCTAAAGCTAATAAAAACTAATTTACCGTATTGAAATATTCGACTCCGGTATCGGCGAAACTCTTGGCAATTTCTGGAGTAGTAATAACGGCTGCTACAGGGTGTCCGTTACCCATGGGTTTGCCCATGGTGACGATGTCTGGGACAACGTCCTGGGTCTCAAAAGCCCACATGTGAGTGCCCACGCGACCGAAACCCACTTGCACCTCATCAGCTATGCACACACCATCCGCATCGCGGACATATCTGGAAAATGGAAGAAAAGTTTTTTTTTTACAAACAATAAACTGACGCAACGTTCGCTACGGTCACTACTTGGATGGGTAACCACTACAAAAAGTGGTGCATATTTGCAATTGAGCGATCCCATACTTTGTCTGGGCTTTGCTTTGCGATGGGGAAGAAAGGTTCACGAGTGCCGACCACGAACCGGAAGACGCAGCGTGGCAGGCTCCTCTACTAGGTAGACCAACGATCTGGAGAAAACCGCGGAAGCCGATAAATGCAGGAGACGAGCAGCCGCTTGAGGTGGCGCTGTCTGGGTGAGGCCTATGTTCAGCAGTGGACGTCTTCAGGCTGTTGATGATGATGATGATGATGATGATGACGCTTTACCTTAACATGCCCTACGTTAAGTTGGCGGTGCTGGCTCTTGTCTGAAAACAATAGTCGCTACATCAAGTCAGAAGACTTTGCGCAGGCCTAAAAATTCTAACACAACTCTATAAGCGAAGCACAATGACAAAGCCTTATTTACAGGAACAAACATTTGCGTAAATTGTGGTATGTAAAATCCTTTTGACAGTTTAAAAAACACAAATGTATTTTCATTTAACCCGAAATGATAAGGACAACCATAGTTTTAGAACTGTCAAATTAAGTTAAGTTTTGTAATAACGACACCAATATTTGCAAGCCGGGCCGGGCCTATCACGGTAAATATTATATTGCGCTAGTACGTTGGTAATTATAGTTTCATAATTCTATCTCTTATCAATAACCAATATTAATATTGGATTATTCCCAACTCGCTCAATAATTATCAGGACAGAGTACAATAGGTCACAATAATTATAATTACGTGACTAGAGATAATATATCTAAAACTATTTATTACGTATTTTGCAACTAATTAAATTAGTTTCAAAGAATTAAGAAACTGCGCTTAATATTGATCAAGAATGCATTATAAATGTTCTGGCTCTAAAGTAATATCACAAATTACTAATTAGGTTACATGGTAGATTTAGTGCTAACAGCTGGGTTGCACCATAATCCCAGTTATAAAATGTAACCAACTATACCAAAATAAACGTTTCGATTATTTTTGTTTATTGTTTAACGGACCCAATAGCTCAGTTGGTAGTATCCCTGGCTTCTGAACTGAGGGCTGTGGGTTCGATTCCTACCCGCGTCTGGGTGTTATATTGTATTCTATGTATGTATTTACAAACAAAAAAGTATATAAGTATTGTATCAGTTATCGGGTTCCCCTAGTACAAGCTATGCTTAGTTTGTGGCTAGATGGCGCTGTGTGAAATGTCCACACATATTTATTTTAAAAAGGCAAAAAATTGCTCGCTTCAGACTGGAGCATCCACAAGACATATTCTATGTCAGATTTTTAACTGTAGTTTAAAGTTGACTGCAGATGATGCAACCAAGCCTCAGTCAGCAAAATTAAATTTGTTAGTGATTTCTCAGTAGTGGCAGTCAATATTGCTTTAAATCGCATTTCGTATGGAATTCAGGTAACGTCGTGTAAGCCGACACGCGCTTGGATCCGGTTGCAGTTTGCGCGAAACTACTTCAAATTGCAGTCAAGTTCTTTTATTCAGAATTGGTAGCGGTAATCTCCATCCAACATATTTAAAGTTCTTGATTTCCTATTTTATATTTTGCTGTTATATACACAACAGCAATAACCGGTTATTTGCAAATATTTTAACCTATTCGGGGTACAAAATAACCATACCATGAGCTCTGCATGTAGATACCTATATAAGCAATTTACCAAATGACTATGTAGGCATATATTTTGATAACTGAATTCTTTATGAAGTTGTTCCAATGATTTCTTTATTAACAAACTCTACACTATAAAATGTGTTTCGTTCCCATTTACACATAACAGCTGTTGTGAAATGTTCAATCAATGTAACTACGACTAAATTTCTAGATATTGAAAGTTTAAAAGACTCCTTAGTACAGGCTCTGCGGTATTTTAGAAAAAAGATGGGTCGGTCGAAGTTTCTCGAACGCTGCCCAGCCAAGTTGGATTCTTCGTGCGACCTCTACTAAGTAGTTGTTATATGATTGCAACTTACTGAAAGACCTTCTTCAAATATCCTTCCGGTGGGATGATCTGCCCTCCGCAGCTCTGTAAGCTTTCAGCAATGAATGCGCAAACGCCTCCTTTCGTCTTCTTTACTTTCTCGCATATTTTTCCCACTTCGTCTGCGTAAAGGTGCCCTAATTCCTCTTCAGATGTAGCGTCGTTGGGGTACGTGTACTTCCCACGGTACACGTCTGGGACTGGCGCCTGTTTATTACAAAACGTGGGTAAGAAGACAATTCAAATAGAAAATACGAACGGTTTTAATGTACTTATGGAAGTTAACGGAAAAAATTAACTCTATCAAGGTTAGGTTAGTTTAGGGTGGGGTCTGTAGGGAGTGTAGGGTAGGGGGAGGTGATTTTTTTATTTATTCGCCAGCAATTTCATTTATCACGTTTTAGTTTTTTTTATTAAGGTTAAGTTTGTTTATTGTTTACCTTTACGATGCATCAAGTAAGTGCATGTTAGTTGTCAAAATCTTGTAACTTTCTAGCTCGATAAATTATCTTATTTGTTCGCTAATAATGACGTTGTGATTTTTCATCTAGGTACAGTTTTATCTCATTTACCTACTTCAACAATGCGTGAAAGTGCATGATAACATTTTAGATTAAAACAGCACTTATTTTGTAAGGGGTCGCACAGACGAACCTTACGCAGCGCCACTGAGTGCAGCTCGAAAATCGGAATCACGGATCACTAGTATTTATTGCGTGTTGGCTGCGACTGAATAAGTAAATCCATCTTATAATAAGACGATCGTTGCGTATTGTTTCAGTATTTGGAAGTAGCTTGCATACTTATAGCGTTTGAAACTAAACCTAAATTACATGCATCGGAATCACCGCGTATACGTACGAATAGGCATGATGACTACTATTAAAAATGAACAAGTAAATATTACTTTCATAAAGAAGATTAAAAATGAATGCAATCATTGAAAAAATAAGCAAAATCGGTAAATAAATCACGGAATAATAAGCTTTTAAAGTTTCTACAGGAGGCATCTCCTGTCCCTTTCTCGCGAAACAGAGCGCCCCCACAGTTACTATGAAAAATCTACTCGTGACGTCACATGCCAAAGAGATTGTATGAAAAGCTATCAGAGCTTAGGAATGAGGTACTATAACGACCTTTTTCTGACGTCACTGGCCGTTTGTCCGTTCCGTCATTTTTTGAGATATTTAATTTTTGTTTTCACAAATGTTTATCTTTTGAGGAATATAATTAAATTATCCAAAAAAAAATTGTCATCATGCCTATTGTATGTAAGTACACATTTCACGCCCGTTTTAAATCAGTATTATCTACTATTTTACGCTATCGTATGGTACCTACCAACCTACGATAGCGTAATATAAGTAGTAAGTAGATTTTGATTTACGCTGCGATTACGAAAACCGCTATGAATCGTCTGCGGCATCCTACCAGTACCATTATGTCTACCATTATCATTCAGGCAAGAGACACATGTTAAAATAACCGGTCAAGTGCGAGTCAGACTCGCGCATGAAGGGTTCCGTACCATTATCAAAACGAGCAAAAAACACGTTTGTTATTTATCATTATTTATTTTATTCTGTTTTTCGGTACCGATTACGTTATTATAGCAACAAAAATACATCATCTCTGAAAATTTCAACTGTCTAATTATCACGGTTCATGAAATACAGCCTAACGAACAGACAGACAGACAGACAGACAGACAGACAGACAGACAGACAGACAGACAGACGGACAGCCTTGTCTTTTGGGGTACGGGACCCCAAAAGACAAGGTTATCTATGTTATCGCTGTATTTACGTTTGGTTTATTGTTATAAATTATAAATTACTAATTATATAGCTTTTAGGTACCTCGTGTGACGCACGATACCATACAACCGTATCTAACAGTGATAATTATGAGAATGGTCGATTATGTAATCCGCGTGGTGTAACCATAATGATAACTGTCGTTTGAGGATATTAGAGCAAGGTAAAAGTAGGAATGGATGAATATTATATATTGAAGTTAAAATAAATGAATTAAATTAATTAGGAATTAATAATTTCAAGACAAACTGCTTGAAATTGATAATTGTTATTTGGTAAATCTATAGTATATTTTGTATTCTTCGACAGACAGGCAAACATTTAGGGATGAAAGGGCGCAACGAAATCAATTTTTCTTCCTTAATTCACACGCAGAAGTTTACTGAGACATAATACTACATTTCAAAGACATTATTATTATAAATAATCATGAAAGTGACTTTACTTGGGTTTATTCTACTGGGTGTAATTGAATTCATTAGCATCCTTTGAAACTAGATACCTACTCCTGATACCGGTTACGTGTGGACCAAAATTTTTGAATTCTATCACATTGGTTTGGTAATAATAATAACTCCAAAAATGGAATAGCTTACTTTATCAAATGCTACAATACAAAATTTAATTAAAATAATGAATTACTGTTTTTAATTAGTACATACAAGGTATAAAAACGTTTAAATGTATCAAAATCATCCGTACCAACTGCGTTAGGCGCCGCGGTAATCTTCATAATTTTCAATAAAAATTATTTCATTTACACTCTTTACTCTTTAATAATCATCTATAAATGCTGTACTATCATGGGCTCAATTTATGCTAATGAATTAAATTACATCCTGTATATCCTCAAAAGACAACTAAGTTCCCCCACATCGTCACAAGTTCAGATATAGGAGTTACTCACCACATGGACCCACTCTGGCTTCTCTGGCCCTCCAGGTAGGTTTAATTTGTAGGGTGAGATATCAATCATAGACGTAAGATGGCCATGATACGCGCTGTAACAAACAGGGGCTAGTAGCACCCTTAAAACACTTCGAGCTACTCGAAGCAAAACTATCTAACGGATTCTAGAAGCGATCCCAGTGTGATGATGAAAATCACATCGTTTTAGAAAAAGTACCTTCGTGGTATATTTGAGATATTGTAATTGAATTTAATAGATAAATAAACAAAGTTAAACAAAGTTTGAAATACGATTGAGATACATTCAGAGGGCGAAATGATTAAAATATTCAAATGCCCTCAAGATATAAAAGTACAAGTCGTGATTTATAAAAATATACAGATAAAAAAGGTGACACTTACTGGTCGAGGGTAATGACATCTTTGTTGTTGGTGTGTATCCTGGCTAGCCTCATAGCGAGGTCGTTGGCCTCTGAGCCTGAGTTTACGAAGAAGCAGACGGAGAGAGGCTCGGGTAGAGTCTTGACGAGCCTTTCGGCTAAGATGACGATCTCGTCGTGGAGGTACCGATTGTTAGTCGATATTAACGACATTTGGTTTCTACCTGCTTCCACGACGTGCGGGTGGCAATGTCCAACTGTGGAACAAATTATCAAGGTTATTAAGTTTTGTAAGTAACATTAAAAGTAACTGCATATTAATAATATCATAAGTTCAATACATTTCCGCTGCTAGGACGCAGGCTTTTTCTCAAGAGAGGATACAGGTAAGCCGCCATAATCCATCGCACGAATTGATGAAAAACCCGACATAAAACGGAAATTGAACCAAAGGTTGTACCGCCTTAACCTAACGAACATTTAAGTGCACACAGTAAGCATCCTATGTTATGATATGACCGAGATCTTCTAGCTCTGATTAAACCTGGATATCTTGAAAACGGCAGATCACAGTTCCCGTCAAACCTTTAACCGTGTTTGAGGAAAATCTGATGGTATCTAATTCTAGCTTCAAATCAGATACTGCATTGAACGCACAACATAGAGAATGGGAATGGGATTTTCTTAGTTCAATGCGATGTCGCATTGAACTTAGAAAATCCCACGTTATTCGAAGTCAGGAATTTGTAATTCTAATAACAGAAGGCCAAAACTGTCTTCAACAAAATAAGAAAAATACTCTGAAAAAGGCTTAACGAAAGAGTAAACTTTGAAATGAAGTTATGATGTTAAGGGAGGATTGATACTAAATTTTGGAATCTTACCATGTGCCACGTTATTGATGCAGTCAAGGTACCTCTCTCCGGTCTCATCATACATGTATTGGGCGATACCGCGCACGATTTTCAGAGGAGTAGAGCGGAAAAACAGTTGACAAGCAGCGCTAAAAACAAACGTTATAATTTTAACATATTTTCGTTACTTAAATACAGTTAAAAATTATAGAATAAAAAACAGTAATGCTTACCCAACGTGCTTTTCACGCAGCTTGATGGTCTCGGATTTAGACATCGATTGTAAGTAAGCCATTTTATTTTACTAATTAAATCTGCAACATAGAACAAATTTAAAAAAAAAGGTTCAATCTAAAATAACTTAGATGAAACTTTGACCTTAGATCTAAGGTCTTACCTAAAATAATGCTAAAAGGGTAATACTGAAAATTAGACGAGTAAGGGTTGCGAAGAATGGGTCACGTATGACGCGACTGAGGCACGAGCAATTAATGCTAGCGCACGCTTGTTCTAGAGTCGCTTTTATAGCGGTGCGGGCGGAGGCTCACACCTCCTCGTCGCGTCCAATGGCAGCAGCAAGCAGCTATCGATGCAGGACGCGATAAGGGAATCAAAGTAGTAAACTTAGCACGCGCGAGGTGCGATGGAGCCATGGACCCAACGCATGCTAGTAGCTAGGGGTGTAACATCTTGATTAATATGATTATTGTAAACGCTGGACTTAAGATAATTTTAATAAGTACGATTTACCTACAAATAATATTTAGTGATTATTAATGATAACAAAGTAGATATAACCCATAAATGTAGTAGTGTATCGAAAAATGTGGATTGGTATGTTTATTATTGGGCAACCTAAATTAGGTTGACCTCATTATCAAATTACAAGTCGTCGTGAAGCAGCTTAACATTCCGCCACAAAGTTACTTGTTCTTGATTTAAGTTTTACAATTTGCAATCAATCGGATTCTTTTTTAATTATATATAAGAAACTACAGAAGATAAAAGGAACGGGCTATTAACAACGATGGTAAATCGCTGAAACAGTGGCTTGTGAACACATGAAAATGATGAAAAAAATCAGAGTCTAGGTAGGTATTATTAGAAACCACACATTTATAACTATGCGTGCATGAGCTGCAGAACAACATTTGTTTACAAACCATAACATGATCTAAAAAAAGCTGCACTTGTTTATACTCTGGGTGATAGCGCTAAGTGTCGTAATACAATTAGTACGTGTTAACAAATATTTGTGAGACAAAGTTGTTACACGCGTAGTTTTCCATATACCATAGTAAAACAATAGGTGATAATGTAACAATGTTTGATCGTATACCTACCTCAAGAAGTTTCACTTATTAAATATGGGTAAATGACATAGCATGACATAGGTAGCTCGTTTTTGCGCGGGATAGTTTTCATTTCGCACTAGAAAAAAAAAACTGCTATGTCCATTATTGTCCATAATCCCTAACATGCGCAACGCGAGAAAAGATGTCGTTGCTAGAGTGAGAGAAAGTGTCATGAAAATTTGGTCGCGGTGCGCATATGCTAGGTGGACATCAGGACTGGTCAAATGAGCCGAGCTATAGCAAAAGTGCTGCGCGTCATTGCATTTATAAAAACCGCTACTTCTAAACGCCATGACTTCACGGAGTGTAGCTTCTGTACCTAACTATTTGACTCTTCTGTGCTATAGCGCAGATTTCACCAGCCACCTGCATGCTAGTAGAATCAGAGCTTGATAGTTCACCTAGAGTATAGTACCTATACGCAATCTTTGCGCTTCTGTGTAGACATAGGTAGGTACACTTTCTTTTGTAAACATAAGGAATTAATTTCCACTGAGAGTTGTGTACCTAATAAAGCTAATTCAGGGAGCAAATAAGATAACTATTAATTATAGCTCACCTAGGAAACGTTAGTGTAGTTCTAAATATAATTGTGCTAGCTATAGACCTTGTAATAGTAGTAAGTCTTACAACAGGAGCTACATAATTATTAATTTTACAAGCGATCAGTTTTTCGATCCACAGCCTGCTTCTTCCAAGCTCAGTTTTTTTATTATAATTTGAAGGCACAGTTGGCTACTGTCTCACCTGATTAAATGATGATGCGGCCAATGATCATACATGCTTGCCTAAAAGAATTTGTAAACAAAGAGTTCTTTAAGTACTTTTTCCGAATTAAAAATGCCCCGATGAAATATCCATGGGAACTTCCGATTCGAAGCTTATCATATACTGCGTCTCCTCGGTGCAGAACTATTTTTATTTGCTAATCGGAAAGCCGCAAATAGTATATAAATATTTACTTACACATCAAGAAATAATCAATAATAACCTACGAGTTGACGAGATCTTATGTTTAGATAACAACCTAACAAACAACGTCATTTCGATGCTCCGGGAAGCTGTTTAAACAATATTATTTATAGTTGACATGTAATCTAATGTAATCTGAACTAATGACACGTTATCGGCAATAGATAGCTGATATACATCAATGCGATATTTACTAAGAATGAACTTTAACTAACCTAACCTAACTAACCCGCCTAATCTGTCCGTCTTTAAAGTGTTTAGAAGCATGATTTAGAATTAAATTATCTTCTCTTCATCATCATCATCTTCAACCGCTTGAAGACGTCTACTGCTGAACATAGACCTCTCCCAGAGACCGTCGGCTCCCCGCGGTTTATACCAGATTATCGTCAGAATTATAGGACGTAGGACGTATTATAGGTACATAGGACAGATTTTTGCTTAGTTACAGTTTTATTATAAGTTTATAGATTAATGTCCCGTAATAGCTGAATCTACAAACCTGTCCAAACAAATGTAAAAACTTCATAAATTTGAATATCTATCTGTACCTTAATGATAGCAATATTTACAACTCATACAAAGCAGATAAGCTAACCAATTTACAAGCGAAAAACACTCAATAATAAAGCCAAAACCGTGTCTTAACGTATCAAGTAACAGATTACCTCATTATCGTATCAAATGTTTTGCTGACGGTACACGGGCGCGTCGCTCGTGCGCGCGTGGTGATCACGCTACGTGTCGTGAGATCCATGCGGCCCGCTCCTCGCCACTTTATCGAGGCGCTGTGTGCCAACTTCGTATGGCCCCACTGCAAGCGATAATTTTCAAGTAAAGATAAACGATGAAGATATTTTATTTGTTTGAACAGTAGTAAATAATATATTGTCGAAAACCCTAATCTTTCATAACAGTTATGAAACTTAAGGAGTCCTTTTCTATTCCAATCTATTTCTATTTTTTATTTTATTTGTATTCTATGTAGATAGGTATACCTATGATTGTACGTATTTACAAACAAAAAGTTCTATCAGTTATCTAGTTTCCAAAGTACAAGCTTGCTTAGTTTGGGACTAGTTGGCGTTGTGTGAAATGTCCACAAATACTTATTTAGTTATTTATCTTTATGAAAGGAAAATCAACATTTTTAGATCTATGAAATTAAATTTAGAGTTTTATACAACAGAATTGTCATAGATTAAGAAGTAATAACACATTTTTTGGTATGGGTTACATGGCGTTTATCACTGCAAATGAGTCATCAATGGTGATCCTTCGAATTCAGCCCGGCCATGGCCCTGCCTCACAGCTCATGGCAGATCTGCCTTCTTGTAGGTAGGTACATGCTCCATGTTATAGGTTGTGCCTTCGACTGAAGACAAAAATTGGTCTTATGTCGATTTGTTCTGTGCCTTGATTGGATGTAATGTGGTTTTACAAGCTTCGTTTAGTTCGAGGGTAGATGGCGCTGTGAGTAACTTGTTGAGCGTTCTCCACTCAAAACGCATCTACCATAAAATATTACGTACCTTCGTAAGTTAATCTGCCAGATGCCGCTTTGTCATGCCAATAATATAGGTAATGATGACATCACATACACTTGATAAACATTTTTTTTCCACCTATGTACCGCGGCATTATGTCTCCGATCATGGAGTGTTCATCCGATTTGGGTTGAAAGGCATTCAGATCATCGCACCACCTTTTTCTACGCCGGCCATGGTGGCGCCATCTTTCTGTGGGAACCCATTGTGTAGCTAGTTTTGCCCATCTTTCCTTTCCTGATAAACAAAATAATCATTATTAATTAAAAGATAGTATCTACTTACTTAGTTACTAATCAAAGTAAGAAGGTATCGTGACCGAGGGATAAAGTTAACAGAAAACACTCACCATTTTTCTCTTGAATTGTGGACACCGCTCGTTGACGCAATCGAAGAAACAGTTTAATTGATAATAGACTCAATCATTACTACAACGTTGTATTGATTGATACGATATCATAACAGGTTGTAATCAAACAAGAACGCTTAGTAACTATTTCCTTAGGTGTAGATGTACGCAGAGACTTAAAAACTAAAGAAATGTTATAGAAATTTTACCTAACAATTGAGAATAGGCATTGAAAGAACTAGGAAGTAATCATTTTTACCATGATCACCAGTGAAGAATAAAGACCACTTGTAATCTTATACCTCTCTTAACCGAGTGCCCAAACTAAGATATGGTTGATTGTAGATTTCTAGTAATTCCTAAAGTGCATCTTAGTAACAAAACTTGCAAATACTGGTTGATAATTGTAGCTATATACGTATGTCCAAGTAAGTTAATCACTGATCTAGGAAAAGACAAATGACTATCTGTGATGTTAATCAAAACATTGTTGATAAGTACAACATAAGGAGGTATGAATAACGATTTGTGCCTAAGTATTTCCGCCTATAATGTGTTTTCTTGATCGCAATAAGGACTAAGAGATACTCATTAAGGTACCGGAAACAATTGAAAGTCTCATTAAAAACAAATCTCTTGCGTGCATGATTGCAAAATATACCTCTCCTCAATGCACTATCAGCTGATATCTGTATACTTATTCAATACTTAAAGTAAACCCAGGGTCATATAAGAAATAGAAAAACACTTATTTGGTCTTGAGGTCGACCGTATCTATTTATATGTGGCACACTTAATCTAAGTTATATTTATCGACGCGAATTAGGTTATTGTATCGCAGAGAACCGATGTTACGGAGAATTTCTTTCTAGGTCGATTTACAAGAGTATAAGTATTTAATTTTTTAAAGTACTTAACTGAATATAGTATAAGCAGGTTGAGAGACTGATGACATGCTTTGTATCTTTGTAACACACCACACACAACAGACTAGCTTAATACTTTCTTTTATTTTTCGATAACCTTAATTAATTGTGGCTAATTATTTATTAATCGTTAATAAAATGAAACACATCGATCTTAATATAGAATAAGTATATTGAATAATTAAATAATGTTACTTCAAATTTTTGCCAAAAAGACTTATAATATGTGTAATCGTAAAAGTAATAATACAAACTGTTCTACGAGGTTAAAATATTTCGAGTTCAATGGGAAATATTTCAAAAGATTGGGATACTATAACGAGGTAAAAGACCGAAATGTCAAGTTGTTCGACATGCAAGCTTCAGCACAATATAAACCGGGATTAAAACTTGTCATCACAAAGTGTTGTGACAATATTTCACTTGTCTGCATGAAATGCGACGTGAGGTCGCATCAAATTAGAAACAGTGCAAAACAGTCTATCATTTCACTAATTAATACTATCTATAAATATTTTATAATTACAACCATTCGCGACAACGCGGCAACGGATCAAAATGTCTAGAGCTAGGTTAATAAACATTAAAGTATCGGGCAGTTCAGGATGTCGTAAAACAAGTTTGATGAAAACTCGTGCGCGTGCAGCAAAACATGAAATGAACGAAACTAATGTTGAATTGTTTTTGGACACCCTGACGATTTAGTTGTTAATAACAACAAATACGAGTGCGCCAAAAACTAGAAAGTGAAGCAAAATAAGATACATACCACTATCCACCTGCAATATACTCGAGTAGCGATGAGCACCGTTTAATACTAATACGTGTATCACGCACGCGATGTAAGTATTTAGGCCTGACGATTAGAAGCATGCTCCTTTAAATATTGCTGGAATGCTAGGTATGATTATGCGATTATGTATTAACTTATTGCTTCACTTTGTAGTTGAGAGCTCGCCTTCTATACTGTCCTTCTAATCTGAGAGTACATTTGAATGTTCTTGTCAGTCTTACGCCCTGAGGGGGGAAACATAATATTTGTTTACATTAAATTCATATAATAAACAAACTCGGCATAAAGAAAAATCTGCTGCAAGATAGATAACAATAAATATTTTGTGCAGTACGTTTAAAAGCTAAATAATTTTAATAATTTCAAGTGTTACTAAACGATCACTTCGCCACTTTACAATTGAATGAAGAACTGGGTATTAACTTAAAATTGTTAGTACGTAACTAACGAGCCATACAAACGGTTTAACGGTTACATATTTTAATAGGCGGAGACTACACTTACAAGTGTATTAATTAAACTACAAATCCAGATGTATATAAATCATTATGCATCTTTGATTTAGAACTAAACAGACTTCTTATATACTTCAACAGTACCCTTTAAGAAACTTGCTTCATTTTTGCAGTTTAGCGAATATAATATGTGCGTAATTATCGATTTTGCCGGACTTATTTTGTAGAATGCTAACTCTTGCCGGGTACTGTAAATTGAAACCTAAACATGTGATGTGACATAGTTGCGATGCATTGCGTTGAGTATTACGGAAAAAACTTAACTTAGTGCACTTACGATATAAATCCACGCTTTGAGTTGACTAGTCTCAAGTCGCTTTGTTGTAAATGGCAGGAATACTGCGTCATAGACGAAAATTACATTAAGACCGCGTGAAATTTAAAAACAGGGGCTTTTATGCTATAAATCTGAGTCGTAGACAACTAATAAAACATTTCAGTTATTATTATTGTAGTTAACGGAAACATCTTGCGTTACGAGTGTTACAAAAAAGACACTCACAATACCAGTTGCGTGAAAAACTAGATCTTTTGGCACTACCAAACGAATTCGGCATTACAAAATTAATAAATTATGCACGAGTAAAGAAAACCTGATCGTATCCGATTCATATTGAATAGTCAAAGAGAATCTCAACTGATATGTGACATCAATAACCCGCAAATAAATACTGCAACACCTTTTAATCGCCTCGCAAACTCGCGTGACACAGTGCTGATTACAACTACAAACATGCATTAAACGACTAATTAAAATATATGTTCCAGACTAACATTCTATAATTATCAAACTAACGATATACGAATCATATTTTTTTTATTTAATTGTTTTCCTTGAAAAATTGTTCTTCTCAACGGTAATGACAAAGCACTTTTTCACAATATGTAGAACCACAGATGAGAAAACCAGTTCATAGTGCGTAAAATTCCAGACACAGAAAACAGTCTGTTTTATTACATCATACTACTCTGGAAGTACTTTCTGCAATTGAATGAATTCCATGAATGAACTTTAAGCAACCAAATGGGAAGCGCCTATTTCATTGGTGACTTTTGGAACCCAAGCACGATTAATTACCTTGCCCCATGCATAAAGTACATAACCTTAATGCCCCGTGCGTGGTTGTGACTATTTGTAGTCAGGACACTAGGAATGGCCCGTCTCATCGAATCGGTCCGTTACGCGTAACGCGTCAGAAGAGCAGCGCTGTGGCGATAGAAAGAGACGCAGCTGTTTAGTGTAGGCTTGTAGCACTGTGCGAGCTCAATTACGCTTTATTGCGTTGTAGCAAAAATCGATATTTATTAAAGTGACTTCGCGGAGGGAATCTTCATTACCTATTATTCTGGGGGTTAGTGGAAATTTCTATGTAAGCGCAATTAACTAGATTTCCGATCTGTGTGCAGCGAGCGAGCAAGCTACACGCCGCATACACGCCGGCGCCGCCCACCATTATGAAGGAAACCGCTGCTGCATCTTTGCAAACAAAACACTTTCATTTGCTGCTTCTGTGTTACGTACAGAAGCAGCAATTGGGTACTACATCGTGGGTAAAACGTGCGTCAATGCGAGACCTCCTTTACTCGCGTTGCGATATTTTCCAGCGTGCAGCGATAACCTTTGCGATGCGGATGGAACGCACACTCGTCGAGTGTGGGATAAAGGCCCTAATGTCAATGAGCGTTTTATAATAACAATAATTTATCCAATAAGTTTATAACATGACTATTTAATTAGTAGTAAGATAATGTAGGCGATATTATTAGGAAAGTATTACAGAACGAATAATATAGGTTCCTTTACTGATGCGCAAAATAATTATGGACGGCAAAAGTTAACGTGACAAACTTATGGCATTCTGGCGCCAGACAGAATTCAAGGGAATAGCATTTTACCTGTTTGCTAACTATTTCTATTAGATACTACTACAGAAACATACTTCAACATTATTATTAGAAAGGAAAGTTTTAAGAAACACCAATTTAGTTATGCGTTTAACTCAATTTTGCAGCGATTTTAATAATATTGCTATTGATGGTAAAATGCTGAAATCCTTTGGTATTCAGATCCCGAATGTGCATTAACGAATTGGTGAGAGGAAATCTATAGTGCTACATAATTTATAGGTAGAATCAATACTAAACAGACAATTTAATACATATACACTTTTTTAGTTAGAAATACTATAAATATCTATTCGATGAAACATTTTATAAACATTGGAAAGGTGATAAAACCAAGTGTTCGGCGTAGCTTTATCCAACTTTTTAAGAACATCAATTTATACTAACTAGCATTCTAAAAATTTACTATCTAAATGAATGCAGAGAAACATCCACACATTTTATGAATGCACATAATAAACATCTAAATATATAAAGATATTGAACTAGCTCTAATCCTCGCCGAGGCTGGCAACAAACTTGTTATTCCAAAGTCAAGTCTATTTATATTTTGTTCACGAATCTAGCGTCTAATTTCTTTCTAGCATAGCGACAACACAATGAATAGACTACTTGTTAATAGTATACACTCCATAGATATTAAATAAAACTCTCTGTTTTACCGCAAACTTTAATATTTGTTCCTCTTTCGGTATGGAGTAAGTAGACTATTGACGGAACTGAGTTTTAGTTCGGTACCTAACATTAATACAATTTGTGTTTCTTTTATATTTTGATCAAGTAAGTATACGAGCCGGTACAATCATTTGTATTGTGACTGGGAATTTAAGATTCAGGTACAAAAACGCTCTCATCTCGAGACTTTTTTGTTCTTAATACGTATGAATGTCGTCTACATAGTCTACAATGAATGTAGTACCTACGTAGATATTTATACTTACCCACAATGTTTAGTATCAAAAATGTTTAGAGTATATATCGGATAATTCGTTGCAACGGTACTAGACTGACACTTACTGTTAGTACATAACATGTATTGTAAAGTGCTATAAATAGTAGTAGCGGAAGAAAGGAAGTCAGTCTTGATTCTAGTATTAAATTCCAGAACTATCCAGGATTCGAGCGATCTTTGTATACATCCGCTTTTATAATACGTTGAAACCAAGCAAGGCACAATATGGATTACAGTATTTAATCGCCTACATTTCATATAGGCGTCGTTAACGTTTAAAATCCCATCGGATTTCGTGTCTGCAGAGCTTTACTATCAAATCCGATAACAGTAATACTCCAAGGTGATAACTGACCTATTACAATCATTTTCAGTTCAAAACATTTCCAACCGACACGTACCTTGAATTTTATCTTATCTTTTCTTCTACTTCTATTTTATATTCGCGTATAAACCTTGGGGTTACCCTCTAGATACAATATGTAAGTTTCAACACGGATTTTATTTATTCCGATGATACACCAATTTTAATATTATGTATAAGTACTCGATATAAATCCATTAATGTGTATATGAATATAATATATTTTTATCTTTTACACGATACCTTTTGGCCAAACACGAAAAACTAATTATATAATTGTAAATCGCTAATACCATATAAAATACGTTTACAAAATGATATTTTAATATTGCTTTATGGTTGGAAGATCTTAATGTTTACTATAGTTAATACGCTCATACATTCGACGATTTCAAACATATTGATACGTATTTACTGGCTAGATTACTATAGTAATTATATTTGACTATGGAATAACTACTAAATAGATGTCACTTAAGTTTAATTTTCTAGTATTAGTTAAATCCAGTGAATTCCCCATATTACACTAGCGTGTTCTAAGCTAGCTCTTTCTAATTTATAATATCAATGTTGCATTTAATAAAAAGTACATAGCCTAGAAAAAATATCGCATAATATAACGCATTTCATCGAAATGATTTAAATGAGCAGACATTTCTAGTGCTGTCTTACTTCCACTACAATAGGCCATAATGGTGGAAGTAGGAAACAATATTATGCTTGCTTACATCAAAATCATTTCTTTCAATCACACACATCAAGAATGAGCACGGACTTTTGGCGAAATATGTTGAAGTATTATACTAGTCTTTGTTGTTGTTGATATTATCGTGACAATCCCATTCTTGAACATAATTATGCATTATTTCTTACTAGGCACAGCCACCAGCAGTGCCAAAGTGACGTTTATTTATTCAAAAAGTTCGTTTGTTGCCAGCGCACGCGCCATATATTATAGTCATTATCCGAAGGCTCTCAAGATGCTACTATGCATTACAATATAATAATAATAATATAATATAAACGTGTAAATAAAGTTACTATAGTTAAATCGAACGCACGTCTACATTTATCTCCACGAGACGTCATTTAAACATTCTTGAAACTCCAATTTCGACAAGAGAATATCAAAAATAGTGAATCGACGGTCATCATCTACATTCTGTCTAATATTTTGTAGTCTAATGACTTTATCTTTAGGTCACTTGAAACATCTTACGCCAATTTCTCCTCGCACTGGACTATTGCATTCAATTTTGAATTTCTCTTTTCCACCAACATTTCTGATACGTTTTCGTATCATATTTCGTACCTATTCCTGTTGCCAGTTATAAAGCGACTACACGAATAAAATGGGATGAGCTGTGTCGACGCTCTGTAAATTGCAACGCTGCCCTCAAATAGTACGAAATGAAGTGCTGTAGCAATGGCTTTATCATACTTGTGTGTGAAATCCAATTGGTGTATAGCTAACTACTTACGCAAACGTCACTTTTTATACATCAGTGAGCTAAAACTTTTCGAACACTTTCTATAATAGCCAAGCCAGCAAGCAGCTCTTTCATACTATTACAACAAATCATTTCCAATTCAAATACCAATCGAAACTGTGCTTCAGGACATTATAATAATCGCTTGTAAATACAACAGACACACTCAACGCGCCCCGAATAATTTAACTGATCTAATATAAATAGAAGTCACTCTTTCCCTTAACGAACGATGAAATGAGAGTGAAACGCGAATTCTATACTTTGAAAACGCTTTATCGAAAAAAATGTGACAGAGATCTTCAAATTAATTCGCTAAATGTACATTTTCACGATGCAGTGAGTCTATTTTGGGCGGACAACTTTCATATTAATGAAATACAGTTATTAAGCTCAGTAGTGCTTCTACACTACAATAAACGCTAAAACCTCTATATTCTATCGATTATCTATTACCGTTATGTTCTGAACGTAGGTACGCGTTACGCATGCACGTATGAAATTAAGTAGTAACAAATATTATAAATATATTTAAGTACACAAAAGTCTATAGTTGTCCACCTCAAAAAAATTAACTAAAATAATATACTTGTTAACAGTAATTGTAACTCGTATGGAATTACGCTAAATTCTATTAGTTACAACTATTGCTAACGTTTCGAATCGAGTCATCGTTAAATACCACTTTCGCTGGCGCAGAAAGAAGTATGAAACTCAAACAATTTCTTATTCTACCAGTATTCAAATAATGAAAACTAGATGAGCTATAGCCATGAAGCTCCACTGGTTCACTCATTACGGATCCTCAGAACATTGACTAGGTATGCGTGTCAGCTATTCAAATATTCAAATAAGTAAGAATATGCATAAAGACTTTGATATTCACCGAATTTGATTATGGAAATTAGTTAACATTAATACGGCTCCATCTAAATAATTAAAGGAACACGGTACGTTAAAGTCGATATGCATACTTTGTATAAATTGCTTATAAACAGTCAGTTACTATACTGTTCGATATACCAAGCCGGGCATACATTAACGATTTGTCACAAGTATGCTGACGATACGCGCAATTTGAGTCTAAAGGCGAACAATTCAATGTTGCTAAACTCCTCTCCATTCGTTCAAAAAGATTCACAGTTCGTACCATCTCATATTATTATACAATCAAAACTCTGAACCGAACCTTAGTCTATTTTAAGCACAACCTTCAAATGAGCTTGAATTTAAAGTCAATGAATTCAAACTCATATTATGTCACTTGAAACAATGATTAAGAAATTTATAGAACGATAATATTTACATACTGAGATCTAGTCACTGATGATGAATACAGAAAGACGCTTGCCATAGTCCTTCCGAGTTTATGCGACGCATGTTTAAGATATAAAATATTAATTTGATATACAGGAGTTAGCAACATTACTCTGTGATCATCAATACATCATGCGTGTTTCCAATGAGATCGATCACTCGAATCGAGCGTTACTATTACTAACGATTTTATTTTCAAGAAACAGTGTTGAACAAACTGTGTTACATTGTTATTTAGGTCAACTCAACGGCATATATAGGTAGAAAAATCCATGAATAGACTTAATGCCAAAATGTTGACAACAAACATCTAAATGTTCTTTTTCGCTTTAGCGTGAAGTCAATTATCCACTGACCGCTACGAAATTAACGTGAATACTGAAAGTGTAAATTTCGTACGGCCGTTTCCCTAGTATATCTACCGTTAGTTTTTCATACGAAAGGATCACCAATAGCGGCGTTAATTTTATATTTCAGATCGTGATTACAAAAAGCCGCACCAAATACGTGCCTTAAATCTAATTTTAAACGGGTAACACTGTCGAATCGTCGAGTACACTGAAACGTGACTCAGTGCGACGAACGAGTACTGAAATGAGCAATAACACATGTGTAACAGTTAGTGGGGGTGGTGGTATAGCCGATACCGCGGCCATCGCCTGTAGAGTGACAGTTTGCGCGCGGAGCACCGCACCATACAAACTATCGGCTGCCGACGTCATTTGCCGTTCGTTTGCAGGGCCGCGTTCAGCTGGGTCCACAGGTCCTTTTTGCACGATTTCGACCTAAAACATTCCCTTGAATTGTCCATATTTTCGGTTTTAATCTCAATGTTTAGTTGAATGAACGCACTATGATAACGAAAACATGATTTCAATCTGACGGCTAAATAATAAATTTAATGAGGCGAAGCTTTAGTTCTACACAAACCCTGCTCGTATTCATAGAAAGTTAAAATCCCAAAAATTATCTTTGCTTCATAATTACAACTTTCTGTGAATTCCCTTGAATTGTCCATATTTTCGGTTTTAATCTCAATGTTTAGTTGAATGAACGTACTATGATAACAAAAACATGATTTCCATCTGACGGCTAAATAATAAATTTAATGAGGCGATCAAGGTGCAGAATTTACAACGGTGTTAGGTATTAGGCGTGAGGCGTATTTATCGTCACAGGTAAAAGTCACTGATAAAAGAAAGTCACAGTCAGTCACAGCGACAAAATACCTCCGGGAGCAGCGACACTGTGACTTGTGCGCGAGTCTATGAGAGCGTGCTAAAGTAATAGGAGCATCCTTTTCTCACGAAGGCGTCTGTAGTGTGTCAGAGAGGGACAAACCTAGTACTTTTTTCATAGGACCTGTGACAGCGACATGTTTTGCCAGCCGTCAATTCAAAAGTAATAGGTGCATCCTTTTCTCACGAAGGCGTCTGTAGTGTGTCAGAGAGGAACAAACCTAGTACTTTTTTCATAGGAGCTGTGACAGCGACATGTTTTGCCAGCCGTCAATTCAAAAGTAATAGGTGCATCCTTTTTCCACATAGGCGTCAGAGAAAGACACACCTATTATACAGGGTTACAGGAAAAATTGTGCTAGATCCGTTAAGTGCGTGGAGTACCCATCATTTCTGACTTATTTCACTATGAAACACCCTAGGCTAAACTAATAATATTTTTGTAGATATCCCTTAGAAAACAATACAGTTTCTAATATTTTTTTTATATCTTAACTTTCACTTGTCTACTACGGTCTATTCAATTAACTTATGTACTATTTTAATGATTGACGTCCTAAAGCATCTTATTACACATGTAAAAATGCAATAATAATAATAATAAGAAGACACAAAATATTTCAATAAAAAAATTAAAAATTGAATATCTCGAAAAGGGTAAAGTTTAGCCTAGGGTGTTTCATAGTGAAATAAGTCAGAAGTGATGGGTACTCCACGCCCTTAACGAATCTAGCACGATTTTTCCTGTAACCCTGTATATCTACGTCCTGTAAACGTGACTTGTGCCGCGAGTAAAAAATACTCGCTAGTATTTATTCACAGGTATTTGTCACAGGTATGGCTGAGTCACAGACACAGAGTCACCTAGTATCTTGATTTACCTAGTACGACCCACCTCTATTAGGTATTGACAAGTTAGTTCTACACAAACCCTGCTCGTGATCATAGAAAGTTAAAATCCCAAAAATTATTTTTACTTCATAATTACAACTTTCTGTGAATAAGGGAGCTGGATTTTTGGTGGACTTAAAATTCATTTTCACAGTAAGTTTCACTTAAAATCTTGATAACTTTTTTTGTATTTAGGGCATGCAAAACAAAATAAATATTCTGGTAAAATCCAACATAATTTTTTTAATTACGACAGTTTTGTGTTTCCTATTATAATATTATTAACGGTACTAAACATTGCTATAAAATCTTGTGCCCAGTCCCATTGTACCCTATTATTATGTAAAACGAATGAAGTCAAGAGCATAATAATATATAATACATAATCCAAATTCAGAGTAGATTTTCGTTTAAAATGTGCACTAAATCTATACATATAATAAAACTGTAGAGATAAAAAAATCTGTAAATGCAAGATATCGAAAAAAAAATGACACAGGTTAGCTTGAAATTTTTTGCTGATCACGTTAAGCTACTTTTTAGACATTTTGTCTGTTTGTTTGTTTGTTTGTTTGTTTGTTTGTTTGTTTGTTTGTTTGTTTGTTACGGCACAAATCCGAAAATACTGAACGGATTTTCATGCGGTTTTCACTAATAAGCTTAGAAAAACCCGGCGCACAACATAGGATATATTAAATTTTAAATATTGTAAATTTTTTTTTGGTGAAAATGATTAAGATTTCATTATGAAACGGAACGGGATTTTCACAAGATGGCCGCTTCAAGACTTCAAGGTCAGTTTTTTTTTATATTTTGGTCCACACATAGTGTAGGTATTTAGCCACTGTCAAAAAATAAGTTTTGTTTTGGCTACTAATCATAGATGAGAAAAAAAAATGTGCTCTGTGCTACTGACGGTGATATTATCTCAGGTTTATCCGGATGCACAGATTAAAGAAAAAACACTCTGTTATTATTATGGCGCGACTTCATATACGCCCGAACCTTCGCTGTTGAGTTGGCGCGCAAAAACATCTCTGTTGACTATCCTCGATGTTTTTGTAGCGCCCCAACCCGGACACATAGTCAATTTGTTTGCCTGCTGCGCGACCGACGTGGGCTAAATAAAATGGAGGAAACAGTAGCGTTATATTGCATGTCGGCGAATAAATATGTTTTACAAACTGTGAGAGTATTATTTGCGATTACAAAAATAAATTTTAATAGTTTTAATTTATAATTCCTTATCAATATGAAGTAAAACCATTTTTTTTATTTGTCTGTTTATCTGTCCCTTTGAATACGGATCACGGTTGTTATAGTGGCAACAGAAATGTATCATCTGTGAAAAATTCAACTGTCTAACTATCACGATTCATGTGTATATCCTGGTGTCTGATGGACAGACAGACGGAGAGCGGAGGTTTAGTAATAAGGATTTACCCTTTGAGTACGGAACCCCAATCATTTTTATTTCATTCTGAACAATCCCCACTGCACTAAGCAATAAGGAAGTAATTTAATGCATGTTTTTATTTATAACTTAAAAGACAAAAAACAGTAAATAACAATTGGCGCGCCTGCATTACCGGCAGCGTATCACACTTTTCGGGCTACGGCAAATTACATCGCGCGATTACTCGATGCAGTGCAGATTAGAGAAAAACAATCAAGGAAGTCATGCGTATTTTTTTCTCTAATCTGTGGTATTACTAAAGATAAGTTTTTTCGTTAATCTGTGGTCCAAACTAAAAAAGAGAATAGGTATGAGAACCTTCTTGAATATGAGCACGACAAAGAGAACAAGGAATTTCGAAAACTAAGACTGACCCTTGCTTTTGCTACGCATTGTATAACCTTTTTTATTTTGGCATTAGACAAAATTTGTATTTAGCCAATGATAGGAAGTATTTTATGAAAACTGCTTAAAAGGGTAGGTTCTTAGACTTTTTATAATCATTCATAAGGCTTCACGCGATTTTCATACTTAGCCAATATTGAAGCTTACTTAATTAACATTTTTATTCAAGTTTTTGATTTATAGGGTTTTGGCGGGAGAAATGTTCTTTATTGGCGATCTGGTCAAATGTATATATATTTACATAAACTTACTACACGTTACCATTCTAATTAGGTAGATAAAATTATTTTTGCGCTACTGCTAAATTCTTGATCAACCCCAAAGAAGTTTTAAGGTACCTGGGGGTCTAGCAAAGACACTAACCACTAACGCTAACGCCTCACGCTAACTCCAAAAATGTATTGAAATGACATTCGCTGCGGAAAAGTAAGCGATTTCAGAAATGTCATTGCAGTACATTTTGGAGTTAGCGTTTGGCGTTAGCGTTAGTGGTAGGTATTGTATAGTGATACCAACCACTACTGACAGAACGTAGAACTGACAACCGATGGGGAAGAAAGGTTCTCGAGTGGCGACCACGAACTGAAAGACGCAGCGTAGGCCGGCCCCCCACTAGGTGGACCGACGACCTGGTGAAAGCCGCGGGGAGCCGATGGATGCAGGAGGCGAGCAGCCGCTCTGAGTGGCGCTCCCGGAGGGAGGCCTATGTTCAGCAGTGGACGTCTTCAGGCTGTTAATGATGACCAACCACTAACGCTAACTCCAAAATGTACTAGGATGACATTTTGGAAATCGTTTACTTTTCCACAGCTAATGTCATTTCAATACAGTTTTGGAGTTAGCGTTTGGCGTTAGCGTTAGTGGTTGGTATCTTTGCTAGACCCCCTGTAGTACTTATAGCTACTTAAGTTATAGACCCTTACCATTGCTACGCATTTTAAAACCTTTTTTATTTTGGCATTAAAGTAAGACGGAGTGCTTGCTATTATTTGTAAGCCAATGATACGAAATATTTTATGAAAAATGTTTAAAAAGGGTATGTATTTAGATATAATAATATGTAGGTATTCATTATGCCAATTGTATCTTCGAATTAAAAACAACATGGCGAGTAAAGTTCGTTTTTGACTGTTTTTGATTTGTTCTTCTTCTTCTTCTTGCATGTTGATATATGTTTTTAATAGTTAAAATATTTTAGATCTGTGGGCTTTGAAATAAACAACGGGAGCAAAAAATGATTGATTATTCGGTTACTTCAAGAAAGTTATAGTAGGTAATTAACTATCTTTGGGTGTAAGTAATAATTATGTAATGACGATTTAACCTATTTCCTCACTTTCATCACTAGGTAGGTATGTTGAAAGTGCAGTGGGAATGAGACAGCGTGGAAAATAGTGGACATAATAATAATTATAACTGTCGATTCTTTAAGGAGTGGTGGTTTAGTATTTGTAATTCCTAATTAGTATTAAGAAAATTAGTTATGTACGCATCGTACAGGTAAATGCATATCTCCAGCAATTTATAAACTTATTATTGACACTGGCTAAATGTACGTACTCAATTCGTATGGAGCCAAACTTAAGAAGGTAAAAAAATGTGGTAAATGGTACAAAAAGCGCGCGGATAATATGTAAAACTGAGCAAAACAGCATCATCGTGTATGATTCTTCCATATTTTCTAAACTGTACCTGCCTGCTTAGGTAACTACTACCTAAACAAAACTTACTGAAACTTCTGTTAAAGACCTGAGTGAAGTGATGATGATTTCTTTTTGTTGTAATATGAAGAGGTACTTATAAAATTGTAGTTTTTTTTTTGAAACTTCTTATACTGCTATAAATCTATATTAGACTCAAAACATTTAATTTTAGGTAATGGCTTAAATAGCTTCCACTCACGGCTATACTTGCGTTATACCTATACCTATGCTAACTAATACAGGTTACTGTACTCATGTACTGTGCTCAGCTTCGAAAAGATTTAGTGGATTTTGTTGTTTGGTACGAAATGCATGATCTATTATTAGACTATAACGTAAAAATAACGTAACACAAGCGTGCGAAGCCGCGGGCAAAAGCTAGTCTGTTCTATAGTTCATAGAAAATTAGAAATATTAATTCCTTGGTAAAAATGGCAATTGTGAAGTATGATTGACTCACCTGCGTAAAGAAGCCAGCCACTCCTTGAACTGAGTATTTCCTTCGGGAGTGAGCTGGAAAGCGGTTCGCGCCGACAGAACAATGCTGACGAATTCTTCGTACTCTACCGCTGTTATGTGGTACAGTTTTTGATGAATACATTGAATGTACCTGGAAAAGCCAATCGTGATGACTTACGACCGGAGCCAATGAAAAAGTTTTTATTGGCTCTGGTCGTAAGTCATTACGGATATCTACAACAATTAATAACCAGTCTAAGTATAAGAAGCTGAGAAGAAAATAGGACATGGTAAATTTTCTGATTAGATAAATTAATAAACTAATCCTGTTAATGGACTTAGTGAAATGGCATGCGTAAGATTAATTCCAAGATAAACTGCGAAGTTATCACACGTAGAACTGTAGTCCTCATAACGGCGTAGGCAATGTTTCTACAGCCTCTGTGGTGTGGTCGTTGATTGCCACGACAAGGCGAGTATTTTTACACAGGAAGAAAACATCTAATATTGACGGGCCCGATAGGTCAGTTGGTAGTAGCCCTGCCTTCTGAACTGAGGGCTGTGGGTTCGATACCTACCCAGGACAAACATTTGTGTCATGAACATACATAGATGTTTGTTCTGTGTCTGGGTGTTATATTGTATTCTATGTATGTATTTACAAACAAAAAGTATCTAAGCATTATATCCGTTATCGGGTTCCCATAGTACAAGCTATGTTTAGTTTGGGAGTAGATGGCGCTTTGTGAAATGTCCACACATTTATTATTATTATTTATTTTATTTATTATTGTTTTCTGAGTCCGGTGTTGTAGTTCCTGTGTCCATAGATACAGGGGATCCTAGTTAGGGTCCATGATACTAATGTATGTGATCGTGGGGTGTTATTATTTATTATTTTAGTATTCACATCTGCTGGCATTTCTGCACTAGAGGATAGTACTCACATCTGCTGGCATTCCTGCACTAGAGGATAGTACTCACATCTGCTGGCATTCCTGCACTAGAGGATAGTACTCACATCTGCTGGCATTTCTGCACTAGAGGATAGTACTCACATCTGCTGGCATTCCTGCACTAGAGGATAGTACTCACATCTGCTGGCATTCCTGCACTAGAGGATAGTACTCACATCTGCTGGCATTCCTGCACTAGAGGATAGTACTCACATCTGCTGGCATTTCTGCACTAGAGGATAGTACTCACATCTGCTGGCATTTCTGCACTAGAGGATAGTACTCACATCTGCTGGCATTCCTGCACTAGAGGATAGTACTCACATCTGCTGGCATTCCTGCACTAGAGGATAGTACTCACATCTGCTGGCATTTCTGCACTAGAGGATAGTACTCACATCTGCTGGCATTTCTGCACTAGAGGAGCCAGAGTCCCCCTCAAGTGCTGCATGACGAGGTGGTGCCCGCCGCCGCGCGCCAGCCAGTGCGCGGACTCCACGCACAGCTCGTACAGCACGAAGGGCGACACCACGGAGTTCACCGCGCACACGCAGAACTGGTGCAGGTACTGTGCGCCGAGACGCTTCGATACGCGGAGGAGCCATTTCACGTGCTCACCGTATGGAGGGTTTCTGTGGATTGATGCGCTTTAGAGACGTTTTCGAAGGTAACTATAAAAACAAAACTGATGAAGATATTAAATCATTCCCATGAACTGCATTATGCTATAAAATTTCACGATGGTTTGTACTTACGTTGTTTTGGTTTTATTTGATCTATGTACAGATTAATTTGTAAAGGAAAAATTTGGATCACGGCTTGACGGATGTATGTATTCAATATATTTGTTCAGGTCCCGCTCGTGATTTAAATTTTTCTTTTACAATATTTTTCTGTATTTGACCTCAAATTTTTAAACGTTCAACTAATTCATATAATAAACTTATTAAATTCCTGAATAAAATACTCAATGCAATGGTAATATATTTTTTTTTTTTGAACGGTCTAAAGCTGTTGGTCTCTACCGACCTTTACAGCGTCACCGGACAGGAGATATATAATATTTTACAGCGCTTTATATCTATCCAATAAAATACCTAGTCCAATATTCGCTGAAGACACGTATCACGAAAGAGAGATGAATTTTTTTACTCACATTTTGTTATTTTATACAGAAATAACTTATGTTTTCGAATTTGGACTTGTAAAAGCCGACAAGAGCCTATTTGCAATAAATTTTTTGATTTTGACTTCAAAGATACTCACTTGCCAAACTTATTCTGCGGTCTATCATCATGGACCCGCCTCGCTTGTGTCTCCAAAGCGAGCATGCCGACTCTGTAGGCGGCCAGTAGCCGCCGTAGCTGTGCGGGCGGCAGGTTGGGCGGACTGGCCACGTTGCCGACCGGACTCACGTTGCTCGGGCTGCCTGCCACGCTGCTGCCAGCGCTGGCACTGCCGCAGCTACCTGTGTAGTTATACTCAGCTAAAACAATGGGATCGACAACCGATGGGGAAGGTTCTCGAGTGACGACGAACGGGACGACGCTGTGGGCCGGCCCCCACTAGGTGGACCGACGATCTGGTTAAAAACACGGAGAGCCGATGGATGCAAGAGGCAAGTAGCCGGTCAAAGCGGCATTCTATGGATGTTTTTTTTTTTAAATTAAATCTGCTTTACCATGGACACCTGCCGGGCTAACATGCACACCGCGACTAAATTTTCTCGACACTATCTCGTGAGAGACAGTGCCAAGATCGCATGATATGGTATCGCCTAAGTTTGTCTAACTCTAGCAGCGACATCAAGTTATCTCGCAGTGCGCATGTTAGACCATCTGAATCCGTGCTCTTTTTGTTAATATCATGTATATTTATTTATTTTAATGAATGTCGCCAGGTTTTTGGGTACGCTCCCTCCCCGCAAAAGGCGATCTAAATTCTGTGTTTTATTTATAGCATTTTTTGTGCGACTTAGCTTTTTTTTAGGGTTTTCGTTTTTAGTTGGTAGTTAGGTGTACATATATTATTAAGTTAGTTTTAAAGTTATTTAAGTTGTTTAGATTAGTATTTATATTATGTTATTAAGGTCTTTGAAATAAAGTTTATTTTAATTTTAGTGAACTTCTATGGATGTTCAGTATTCGACATCTTCCGACTGCTGATGATGATGATGATGATGATGATGATGAAAATAAAGTTTTATGTCGTTATTCGAGTTAGCGTCGTGCATTAGAATCTCATTACCCGTCTGTATTATTCATACGCAGAGGCCTTACGAGACTTATGTATCTAACTACTTACAAAAATGGCAGTATGAACTTTATATTTCAGAGCTCCGTATAGCAATACAACTGGTAGAACTGTCGACAGACGAGAGATGTTTTGTACTTCACTATTTTACACCTTAACCTCGCGTTTAAAAAACCTTAAAATTTACAAACGTAAAGCCAAAATAGGACATAGTGAATGAATATTTATCATAATTACCGTTGGTTCCATTACTGATCGCCACGGTACCGACATTGTTGATGCCGTGCTGCGGCGGCGGCAGCGGCGGCGGTAACGGAGGCGGGGGGTGTTGAGGAATCATCTGCAATATTATTGTGAGCCAGTCTATCTTACGAAGTAAATATTACCTAACTAAAGCTTAGATAACAGACAATTTTCCATGGTCCTTTATTATGTTCATGCATTTTGTCATTTTTGAGGATATTAAATAACTGAATTTGGACCGCTGCGTGGTCTACTGGGAATAGAATAGACTAGCTAGAATACTTTATTGCACAACTAAATACCTACACACAAAAGACAAGTACCTAACGATAAAAAACATTGACGATAAGGTAGCGTAATGGGCGGTTTAATCGCATAGAACAATCTTCAAAGTGACAGTCTCAGCAGTGTGCTGGTTGAGCAGGTCGGTTTATAGCCCGCAGGCGGCGGGATCCCCGCAAGGGACAAGTAATTGTGCACAGAAAAAGCTAGCGCGAATACTTGTCCTGTGTCAGGGTGTTGTGGGACCATGAAATTAACGGCTAACGATCACAAAGCCCAACTAGGATTCTCTGTATCTAGAGACCCATCCAACTATGAGGATCATAGTTGGATATTATTATTTATTTTATATTATTATTTATCTTCTAGACAACCTTACACATTACCAACGTAAATACATTGTCTGTGGTAAAATTCTACAAATATTTTAAAGCGCGATTCAAACTCAATGGCGGCAGAGTTGTCGACGCGAACGCGAGACGTTGCCCAGTAGAAAATATTAGATGTGCGCGGAAAAGGTAATCGGTATGCGCAACGTGCGGGGCTCGCAGCGCACTTCACAGGTTGGTACCATTGAGTTTGTTTCACACTCTAGTAACCATAGTTGGGAGTTTGGCGGGAACGCGGAAAAGTTCACGTCGTTGCATTGTATTATTTTTCAAAACTTTTGCTTTTTCCAGTGTTAATGTTTAAAATTGGTGGCGTTTTACGCATTAAGTGCTGAATTACGAGCATGAGTGAGGGCAAGTGATATAATGTGGTGAAACGTGATTTTTCGTGTTGCTTACAAAACTCCATAGAAGCTTTTAGTAAAGTTGCCACCACTTTGCTGGAGCATGACTTAGACTGGACTATGACTGCCTGACTTAGACTGGACTATGACTATGACTAGGACATGATTTTGCGTGAAATATTTTATAACATGATGAGAATATAATACTTGACACTGGCTAAATACACTATGTGTGGAGCCAAACTATAAGAAAAAAAAAAAACAAAAACCATAGTTGTGTACTCACAGCACTATGCACGCTGACGCTGACCGGCAGCGGCGGCGGCGGCACGTGCGTGCCGTGCGGCGCGTGCGGTGCGTGCGGCGCGTGCGGCGCGGGCGCGTGCGGCACTAATCCCCGGACGAAGTACGGCGGCAAGGCAAACCCGGCGCCGTGACCGCCGCCCGCCGTGCCGTACTGTAACATTACGCTCGCTATTTGTTTTTATTGAAAGGGATAGTAGTGGGAATTATGCGTAGTGTGGGGGTCCGATGTATACTTCTTTCCCCCACCGCATGAAAGGTGGATGGAAGTGGGAGTGAAAGGTAGGTTGGAATGAAGGGAAGGGGAGGGGGGTATGTTATAGACATCACATTAAGATAACTTTTAAAGAAGATGCAATCCAATATTGTAAATTTTACTACTACATTCACACGACATAGTTGAAATTGTGGCATCCCCGCAGAAGCTACAATAAGTTGAAGTTGCCAAAAAAGGTGTCGAACGGAAACTCACGTTGACCTGCAGCTGGTATATATGCGGCGGCTGCACGTGGTACGGATGGTAGGTGAAGGGGTAGGCGAGCGGGTAGGGCAGCGGCACGGTCACGTGGTGCGGCGCGCGGTACGGGCTCTCGTCCGGCTCGTCCTCGCTCGCCTGCCGCTGGTACAGCTCGTGCCAGTACCGCGCCACCGTGTACAGCACCTCCGGGTACACTCCGCCGCCTACCGTGTACACCATACTGTTACTACTGCCGCTGGCTTTATGTACCATCACAGAATACAACAAAAGAACTTTTTCACCTCAGCAGCTCGAAATCGTATTTTGCTCACTGCGTGAGACAGTTTTTTTTTTTTAATATTATGACTTTGCGGTAAGTGTATTTAGCCAGCTTTAGGTTACATTTATATGGAGTTTTGGAGAGATGCAAATTTTTTTTTCTTTTTTTTTTCTTAGTCAATTTTTGGCGGGAACGCGAAAGCGTTTCGTTACTAGGTAAGTACCTATCTGTAATAATGCTCTCACTGTTGAGGTGAAAAGTTGTATGTGCTACTCGAGGGCAAAATTTTTGCATTTCGTGCCTTTGAATCCTTCGCTTGCTCAGGATTCATAAGCACTCGAAGCAAAAATCAACTTTGCTCTCTTGTTGCACAATAAAATAGTTTTAAAATCTGTGAAAATACACAACAAAGAATTACACGTTAGGATATCGTTAATATACCACTGTTAGAAGACAATACATTGTTTAGCTCATCACGTTTGGATTCAAGATCCTCAAAATAGTATACTGCACCACGCCTCCTCACGGAACGATTCTAAAACCATTGTATCTCTTTACCTTTTGCAGCTGCTTCGACCGTGAGGCAAGCTCGCTCGAGCATGACATCGCTCTGTTCCTTGCACTGGAGCACGGCGCGTTGGATCTCGTTATAGTTGAGTGCGTGCGCGTGAGGCAACACCGACAGTGCCAGCTCCGCCGCCGCGCGGACTGTTGCCATGTCGCGACCTGACGACGCCTGGGGTATTCGGAACATTTTAACGGTAAGCAAAAACATAAACACTGAACTGTGTCTCAGCTCTTTCTTACGTCACCCGAAAGAAAGAGATGAAAAATAAGAAACATAATCTAAGGACACATTTATTGCTTCAAAATGTATGCACTCTCCTGTGCTCTATTGCTTCATGGTGGCAACTACTATGGGATCGACAACGATCGGTCCCCATACCACCATACCACGTAATGAAACATCTGGAACAGTTGTGCCAGCGAACCAAGGCCGTGCTCCGCTACATAAAGGAGCTGGGCTGGCTTGGGTAGACGCTGGCAGGGGGGAATGCACAGTACACCCCATGCGGGACGTCAGTGCAGGCCTCACCGCCCCCAATTAGAATTAGTATATAAGCTTCTTGGTAGCTATCGGTCTAAAGTCACGTGTGAATAAGGTCAGCAATCAAAAACGCTGAACACATTCTAACATCCTTGCGTGTACTGATAAACATAAAATAATTACGCCAAAAAACAACATAGGTAATACCTATGTCTCATAAAATTCCACTTATATACCTAACTTATACCTAATAGGTATAGCATCTGCTAAAAGTGAAATTTTATGATTGTTCTAGATGACAATCAACTGATTTAGGATATAATTTATTTCACGTTTTTTTTGTCAATATTTATTAGTATCTTCTCAGGTTTCTTACCTTATCTGCAATACCGGCCGCTTCGGGAGGCGTCAAATGTCCTTCCCAAGCGTCAATCAGGAATAGAATAGCAGGTGCTCCAATATCCATAGCTTGACCTGCGAGATGCGTACAAACATGAGAAATCCTATCAAAGAAAAGAGCAAGTCCTTCAAAAAAGATAGTTAAAACCGACTTCAATCGCTTTAATTTCATATTAAGATATAATTGGATGACTTTATAAACTGTTTATTCCTGATACCTGCTTGTTTACTGTTTGTTGTTGTGTTCAGTTATTTTAATTTAAATGTTTTAAACACTAAACCAACCACTGAACTGACTGATACAATTCCACCGATCTAAAAGTATATCATTTCAGATGATAATTTTCTAGCGACTAATATATGATGGAGTTCTGAAGTAACAGGCATACAGAAACCAAAAAAAAAATATTTACAACTATCTCACTTGAAGGTAAGAAAAGACGCGGTCTAGGGTGTGACGCGGTTGCCTAGAAGACTGTTCACTCTTGAGACTCCTACCTTCTTTTCAAGTCAGTTTATAACGTAAGAATATTAATGTTACATACCAGTAATCCAGCTAACATGTGACGAATATGTGCGACTGAGCCAGTTTGCGGTGACGCAGTTGTGTAATCCTAACGCGTACAGTCCTAACTGGAAAGCAGCCATGTGAAGACCCCTGTTTGAAAGAAATGTGTTTCATAGGAAATATTTCTGTGTGGATAAAGATACTAAAACCTACCCATAATAGTCGATAAGCGATCTGAAAGTACAATTATTCTAAAAAAAACTAAATGTAGAATATTACAATCTATACATATAATAAAACTGTAGAGATAAAAAAATCTGTAAATGCAAGATATCGAAAAAAAAATTACACAGTTTGGCTTGAAATTTTTCGCTGATCACGTTAAGCTACTTTTTAGACATTTTGTCTGTTTGTTTGTTTGTTTGTTTGTTTGTTTGTTTGTTTGTTTGTTTGTTTGTTACGGCACAAGTCCGAAAATACTGAACGGATTTTCATGCGGTTTTCACTAATAAGCTTAAAAAAACCCGGCGCAAAACATAGGATATATTAAATTTTAAATATCGTTAATTTTTTTTTTGGTGAAAATGATTAAGATTTCATTTATGAAACGGAACGGGATTTTAACAAGATGGCCGCTTCACGCTCAAGGTAAGTTTTTTCTTATATTTTGGCTCCACACATAGTGTAGGTATTTAGCCAGTGTCAAAAGGTAAGTTATATTTTGGCTACTAACCGTAGATGAGAGGAAATAATGTTACTCTGCTACACTTCTACTGACGGTAATTTTATCTCGGGTTTATCCGGATGCACAGATTAAAGAAAAAACTCTGTTACTATTATGGCACAGCTTCATATACGCCCGAACCTTCGCTGTTTAGTTGGCGCAGAAAAATATCTCTGTTGACTATCCTCGATGTTTTTATTCGTCTGTTTATCTGTCGTTTTGAATACGGATCACGGTTGTTATAGTGGCAACAGAAATATATCATCTGTGAAAAATTATCACGATTTAAGAGTCCATCCTGGTGACTGATGGATAGACAGACAGACAGACAGACAGACGGACAGCGGAGGTTTAGTAATAAGGATTTACCCTTTGAGTACGGAACCCCAGTCATTTTTATTTCATTCTGAACAATCCCCACTGCACTAAGCAATAAGGAAGTAATTTAATGCATGTTTTTATTTATAACTTAAAAGACAAAAAAAAGGAAATAACAATTGGCGCGCCTGCATTACCGGCAGTGTATCACACTTTTCGGGCTACGGCGAAATACATCGCGCGATAACTTCGTCTGCGATTGATGCAATGCAGATTAGAGAAAAACAATGTGTTCATTATGTAAGTACCCAAGGAAGTCATATGTATTTACATATAGATAAGTTTTTAGTTAATCTGTGGTCCAAACTAAAAAAGAGGATAGGTATGGGAACATTCTTGAATATGAGCACGACACAGAGAACAAGGAATTTAGAAAACTAAAAACTTCTTAGACTTTTTTTTATAAGTTTTAAGGCTTCACGCGATATCATATTTAGCCAATATTGAAACATAACTAAATTATTATTCATGTTTTCGATTTATTGGTTTCTGGCGAGGGCAAAATTCTTTATTGGCGATCTGGTATTATGTATTAGTTTTCAAAAATCTACTACGCGTTACCATTAGAAATAAGTATTTAAAATTGTATTTATAGTACCTATAGCTTAACCTTAGTAGTAACATATTCAGTAATATGTGCCTATTGACCCTTGCTTTTGCTACGCATTGTAAACCCTTTTTTATTTTGGCATTAGACAAAATTTGTATTTAGCCAATAGGAAGTATTTTTTGAAAACTGTTTAAAAGGGTAGTTACTTAGACTTTTTATAATTATTCATAAGGCTTCACGCGATTATCATACTTAGCCAATATTGAAGCTTACATTTTTATTCAAGTTTTTGATTTATAGGGTTTTGGCGGGAGCAATGTTCTTTATTGGCGATCTGGTAAAATGTATTATTTACATAAACTTCTACACGTTACCATTCTAATTAGGTAGATAAAATTATTTTTGTGCTACTGCTACATTCTTGATCGACCCCAAGGAAGTTTTAAGGTACCTGGGGGTCTAGCAAAGATACCAACCACTAACGCTAACGCCAAATGCTAACTCCAAAATGTACTAGGATGAAATTTCGGAAATCGCTTCCTTTTCCACAGCTAATGTCTGTTCAATACAGTTTTGGGAGTTAGCGTTTGGCGTTAGCGTTAGTGGTTGGTATCTTTGCTAGACCCCCTGTAGTACTTATAGCTAATTAAGTTATAGACCCGTACCATTCCTACGCATTTTAAAACCTTTTTTATTTTGGCATTAAAGTAAGCCGGAGGTGCTATTTGTATTTAGCCAATGATACGAAATATTTGATGAAAAAGGTTTAAAAAGGGTAGGTACCTACTTAGATATAATAATATGTATGTATTCATTATGGCAATAAAATTGTATCCTCGAATTAACAACATAGCGCGTAACGTTCGTTTTTGACTGTTTTTGATTTGTTCTTCTTCTTCTTCTTCTTCTTCTTCTTGCATGTTGAAATAAGTTTTTAATAGATAAAATATTTTAGATCTGTGGGCTTTTAAATAAAGCAGGGGAGCAGAAAATGATTGATTGAGGATCGGTTACTTCAAGAAGGTTATAGTTATAGTAGGTAAGTAACTATCTTATGTGTAGGTAGTTAAGTACTCAATTCGTATGGAACCAAACTTAAGAAGGTAAAAAAAATGTGGTAAATGGAACAAAAAGCGCGCGGATAATATGTAAAACTGAGCAAAACAGGATCATCGTGTGTGATTCTTCCATATTTTTCTGAACTGTTCCTGCCTGCTTAGGTAACTACTACCTAAACAAAATTTACTGAAACTTCTGTTAAAGACCTGAGTGAAGTGATGATGATTTCTTTTTGTTGTAATATGAAGAGGTACTTATATAATTGTAGTTTTTTGTTTGAAACTTCTTTTACTGTTATAAATTTATATTAGACTCAAAACATTTAATTTTAGGTAATGGCTTAAATAGCTTCCACTCACGGCTATGCTTGCGTTATACCTATACCTATGCTAATACAGGTTACTGTGCTCAGCTTCGAAAAGATTTAGTAGATTTTGTTGTTTGGTACGAAATGCATGATCTATTATTAGACTATAACGTAAAAATAACATAACACAAGCGTGCGAAGCCGCGGGCAAAAGCTAGTCCAAAATACAAACATACTGAAACAATATGTGGAGCTATTGGATAAACGTGCTAGTGTGCTCGACATCAGTTAGCGTACGTTAGTTATAGGGGATAGAACGTTTCACCGCCATTTTATTTTTAGTTTTTGCGTTACAGTTCAGGGTACTGAAGTAAAGAATTTCAAATACTTAATGTATTTGTAATTCTTTGTTTTAAACAGATGTGAACGTAGTTAGTTACCTGTGAGGTCCATGGTGCTCCCTCGCGCATGATGTCTGAGTGAAGAGGCTGGTACTAGAAGAGCCTCCAGCTTTGAACAGCACAGACTTGGCCAGTTCAATCATAAAGTGCGCGTACGCTTCCGACGGTTGGTTAGGTACGGACGGATACGCGCGTTTGCCTTTGTATCTGTTGAATGATCAATGCAGCATGTAATTATAAGGTGTAATAATAAGCAAGGTCCTACACTCTGCTTGGGGAGCACTTGATAATACCATATGCCTATAGAAAGAATAAGGTCGATAAGGGGGTCTAGCAAAGATACCAACCACTAACGCTAACGCCAAACGCTAACTCCAAAACTGTATTGAAATGACATTAACTGTAGAAAAGTGAACGATTTCCGAAATGTCATCCTATTACATTTTGGAGTTAGCGTTTGCTAGACCCTTAGATCAAATATGGCTTAGCCATAGCCCAACGCACTCTGGTTCAAAGACAACTTCGTCCAGCACCTGTACCAATGACTTTCATGTAATTTGCCCTCACTTTTACATTGGTAAAGAAAAAGATGGTGATGAAATCAGACTGTTCAAGAAACACAAAATTCGAGAACATGTGCCATTCACCAACCCATACACAATTTGGCTCTCAGCAGTTTCATACAGTTGCGGCATAATTAACCAAAAAGGTTCTTGTAAACACTCTTTCCATCCATTTCATCTACATTTAACATGAAGGAGACAGAGAATGTAGCTTTCAAATAGTATCCTTATGAACCGGGTCAGGCCATTGATAATAGGATTTATGTGCCTTTAAGAAATATTTATAATTGATTCTTTGTAAACATCTAAATGGCATGTATTTAGTATTGTATACTTCATCTCGCTCCGATCTTCCTACTCTTCGGTTGTAACAGGCTAAAATAATTTAAAAAATGTTAATTTTTTGTAAGAAATAGCAAGTCTGTATGTTAACTAACCTGGAGTCCTTAGGTCTAGGCGGTTGCATGTGTGACGAGTGCGGAGGTGCATGAGGCGCCATCGCAGGCGGCGACGGGCCTCCTTCGCAAACTAGCAGCCTCTCCATATCAGCTGATAACGAACATTGCCCTCCCTAACAAGATGAGCTAACATTTTACTAGTCTTCTTTACATTATACACAACTTATATTTGACCAATCTGGGCCATTATTCTCTATGAAAACACAGATTCCACGTCGTTATCGTGTCACAGCGTTAGAAATACCTGTACAATAAGAAATCACTGTACAATAAATTTATTTTTACTTTGATTAAAATATATTGACATTTTAAGTGGTGGTAACTTTTGATGTGTTGATGTTTCGGAACGCATCTCGCTAAAACATGTGATTTTTGAAAGTTCAAATCGCGCCAATTCCAAATTCATTACGCGCGGTTTTGTTTTAATTTCATAGAGAATAGAGTTTTGCAGATTTCTTATGTAAGACAAGGGATTCGCGTGGTTTCGAAGTAAGGAATCGATAGAGAATAACCGCCCTGTTACCGTAACAATAAGGTTGAAGATTGAAGAACCTGAGCTTGATCCCTGGATTGGGAACTGGCTGTCAAGATCTAGTAGACCAAAACTTAACCACAGTTGTGATAGTGGTCAGATGCTAGTTAGGTCTAATGTGAAAAAAACTTGGGTCAGCTTGGGTAGTAATGCACCAACCACCCTATGCAAGTCTTCAGTTGGTTTATCACTCCAAAACAATCACCACCATCCATCTAAATTTGTCCCAACTAGGTAAGGTCAGTGCAGAATATCTTTATGATCATACAGCTGCAGCGGGGTGATTTGACAGCAATGCAACAGAAGAGGTTTTATTCCAATGTTGAAAATTTTTACAGTAACTATGCACATAAACTGCGCATTGAAACTGTCAAGTCCATACATTTTTCTTTTCTATCGGTTGCAATAAGTTACATAATCACCCAGCAGCTAATAATGAAGCCATCGGCGCTAACAAAATCTTCTGATAGAGATGTAGCAACTCCATCCTGCGAGATTCTACAGAAAATAAGAACAAGTTTTGTCCAAACCTGCGGTTGCATCGTATGAGACGTATGCTGCGAATGTTGATGCGGAGAATGTTGATGCACCGGATATTGGTGCACCGGATGTTGATGAACCGGATGTTGATGAACCGGATGTTGATGCACCGGATGCGGTAGATGCTGCGGATGCTGCGGATGCTGCGACGGCTCATGCCGGTACAGCATTCGAGGGTTGGTCGAGTAATACATGCTCACCATCGGACCTTTCGTTAAGGGATGGATTTCACGATCCAGCAACTGGAATAAGAGTACACATCTGAAGAGATAGTTTGACAAACTGTTTGTATTCAAATAACGGCATATAAACAATTTATCACGAATTAAACCCCTTCCTCTTCATATTGTCAACCGTTTCGTATTAGCGTTCTTGGGAGATGTATTCTGCCTACCTAAGTTGTGTACTAGACCACAGTCCTGTGCATAGATTAAATTTTCTCTAACTACCAAGAGATTTGGATACAGTAATTGAAAATTTTAAACATTTTCCATCTTTAAAAGATATATAAATTAGAAAAAAATATAGAAATGTCCGTTTTTAATATGTAGTCTTTATATCTATCCGTTACCTTATTCATGATCCGGGCGAGTCTAACCGGGTCATCTTTGTAGTGTGCGATTAGTACAATGGTCAGTTCGCCTCGTTGCCGCCTTGTGCCCTCACAAAGCAATGGATGTTCAGCTTCTGATACATTTGCTTTTAGCCCCAGCGCCGATACTGCTGCTTCGAACCCCAGAATATCATCATGTGGAAGCCTTGCCTGGATATACCACATAAGATAGTAAAAAAATTAAAATTTGTTCTTTGTTTCACTCCCTCTGCACTATCGACGTTGTGGTGGGAGTGAGAAAAAGTATTGTTTATCGAGGGTAGAAAGTTAAAAATGTTATGCACTTATTTCTTTTGATATTACTTACAGGATGTTTTACTTCGACTGCCGAAAGAACAAGGACGTCGAAAAGGAAAGACGCTAAAGCGATGGGCAATAAAGCTGGGCCTCGATTCCTGAAACCACATACAATCTAGTTGATTTTAAAGGTAAAAAAAAAACTAGATTAGAACTAGAACTTTCATGTGATATAATGAAATTTTTCTCACTTTTACAATTCAACATTTGATAGTTATAGAACAGTAAAAGTTATAGAATATTTACCATATCACTATTACTGGTGTAATAATATGTCCAACACAAAACGAAAAGACCGACCCGGAAGATTTCAATGCTAGTATGAGCTGATATATTTTCTGCAAACATATCCCATCGTCACCCACATCCTCGCATGCCATCAAGTGAGAGTGGTCAAACGCAAACCCATCAATAATAAAAACGGTACAATTCACAGAATAAGTTACCTCAGCATACCATCTCGTAGTTGCTCAGCCTTCTCCCTAGCCAGAGCCAACTGCGCGTATCCAGTGGGCAGTTTCTTGAGGAGCAGCACCAGCTCAGACTCCTGGTTGTTTAGTTTCACCTCCAAAGCTTTGGTACTGGCGGGCGGACGGACCATTTCTAGAGCGTACAGCCCCACGCGAAACGCTAGCTCGTGGTGTTCACTGAACTCTGTCAATACCTGAAGAGAGGTTTATACAACTCAAACAAATAAACAAACTATACAAACTACTTTTGCAGTAATTACAGATGTTGTTGAAAGTATAAAAAGTATAATTTTGTTGCTGCAAAAGGTCGAATAGTAGCGAATCTTCGATTTGACCGGCTAATGCTTCTAATGAGTTTATTCAAAACAAGTTCAGTTTGCAGGAAGGCGGGTTTCAAATGTGGCGAATTTACTAATATAGTATTTTTAGTACTTTCCAAGGTATAACTCATTTTTCTAAAAACTATTGTTATCAAGTGTTAAATATCAAACCTGCGGAAGATAAAATAGTACCTAGATATCTAGTTTACTCCGTTTCTCCATTACTACGCTATGCTGAAGGCATCTGCGAAAACTGTGGATTCATAAACAACTTCTTCTCCTCGTGTAGGCAAGAGGTCAGCCCTGTGTCAGAATTTGTCGGCCGCACAAAGGCTTATAAGCAACTGGCTGATGAATTCATGCAGACATTGTATTACTAGCCTTAAATTACATGGAATTAATAGTACTGCATACTTAATACAAATTATAGTAAAATGGCAGGTTGTCTTTAAACAAACAGTGAACAAAAGTTACACAAATATAAACACCAGAGCTACCCATCTCCACCCACTTGCCCATAGACTAAAGAATAGCTAATTTAACTTACCGTGACCAGAAACGCGCATTTCGCCAACGTAGCAGACGCCAAGCAAGACATGCGGTGCGCTGCGGCGCACATTCTCGGCGGGATGAGGTGTTTCTTCTTCGCTTTCTTATCGTTCAGAGATAAGGACGATCCATTCAACGATGGTGGTCGTACCAGCAACTCCTTCGGTAATATAATGCTTCTGTTACTCACTATACTTCACTATATAGTTAATTATTGTAAAAACGAAACGGGGAAAACGTTCGCCAAATTTTATGGAAAATAAAGTGAAAATGAAAATACCTGAGTAATCAAAGTTAAGGTGATAAATTTGTACTAATAAAATAAAGGTAATGCTTACAAACCATTTCCGACATATATGAATACATGTCACTGCAAACGGCGAACAATTTACAAGACCATAACAATACCTATCACTTAGCCAACTTCCATCTGCACAATCTAAAACATCTATCTATAACTGGGAAGGATAGGTTTGTTTGTTAGTTTGTTTGCATTGAATAGGATCCAAAACTACCGAACCGATTTGACAAATTCTTTCACTGAAGGGTAGCTACACTATCCCCAGGAGACAGGCTATATATTTTCAAAAAAATGAGGATCCTCACTGAAACTCCAATAATGTAACACAAGGTTACGGCGTAACCCTAACTTATTAACCCGTGCAAAACCGGGGCGGTTCAGCTAGTCTAAATTAAAACAAAACTTAAATCAAATACCTTAGCAAGCTTTGCGCCTAACGCACTCGCGTCTCTAACATGTCCATGTGCGTACAAGCCCTCAGCTCGAGCGAACGATACCTCCCAGCTTGACTGCCAGACGCCGCTACCGCCACCTGACGGGCCAGCCTGGATAACAGAAATACCTATTAGCAACCTTATTATAATGTATCCAGAGCTCAATTCAGACTGACATGAGATACTGAAATTGAGAAGTAGCATGCATAGACGTGCGTGTTTTTCAACTGTATTTCAAACGGAAGACATAATTCCTGTTGGAGAGTGTGCTACTTGTGATGCTTCAGAGGCTTTTCGGATAACAATTCTGCCTAGTGCACCCGTCAATCGAAACCACGCCTTTTCGAAATGAAGATAAAGTTCAAAACGTTGATGCAAAGAGTGTATGGTTGCCGTCCCAATCTGTATGACTGAAGATTCTTTAGAATGAAAACAATTGCCGTCTTACCACAAAAGATTTAGACGCGCCTTAAACACTTGTTGAACAGTTGTTTCATGAATTCCATACCACAAATCCGCGCCTAACACTCGTTTAAGACAGACGGGCGTTAAACACGTGCTAAAATTTAAACATACTCAACCCTTAGTTTAAGAGGTGTTTAACTGTCGCTGTCACCATAATACACACAGTCAAACTTCACGCTAATAACGTTCCGTTTTTTCTATGGTCACAGCTAACATGTATTGGATTTACAAAATGAGTTCTGCGCGGAATGAAACGATTCGTATAATGTCACCTTATTTAAAAAATGTGGATCGAGTTAGACAGTGTTAAGGGGCATTTAACTGTTAGACGATGTCTAACTAAACATGTATCTAAGCGTTGTTTAAAATTATTTTTATGGTAAGACGGTTGATGTTTTGTAGCTTAAGACACGGCATTAAAAATAGTACTTGGTTAAATCCATCCAGCATACGACTAAAGCCCGTCACACACGTAGCTATAATATATATTAATATATTTATAGCTAGACATATTACCATATATTTCCTGTACAAATTCTCGAGGGACCGCACACGCAGCTATAATATATATTTCAGTGACGTCACCAACCTATACCGTAATACATATTATCACATATTTTTATATTATTCTATATTAATATATATTATGGTATAGCAAGACATATTTTGAATGTACAGCATGTTTCAACTTTCCGTTTCTTGTGTCATCTCGTCTCATCTCGTCTCATATCATCTCTTCTCGTCTCTTCTTGTCTCATCTCGTCTAATCTCGTCTCATCTCATCTCGTCTCTTCTTGTCTCATATCGTCTCATCTCGTTTCATCGCGTCTGTTTCGTCTCTTCCGTCTCAGCTCGTCTCATCTCGTCTCTTCTCTTCTCGTCTCATCTCGTCTCATCTCGTCTCATGTCATCTCTTCTCGTCTCTTCCGTCTCATATCGTCTCATCTCGTCTTTCTCTTCTCGTCTCGTCTCATCTCGTCTCTTCTTGTCTCATATCGTCTCATCTCGTTTCATCTCGTCTGTTTCGTCTCTTCCGTCTCAGCTCGTCTCTTCTCTTCTCGTCTCATCTCGTCTCAGCTCGTCTCATCTCGTCTTTTCTCTTCTCGTCTCATCTCGTCTCATGTCATCTCTTCTCGTCTCTTCCGTCTCATATCGTCTCATCTCGTCTCTTCTCTTCTCGTCTCTTCTCATCTCGTCTCTTCTCGTCTCATATCGTCTCATCTCGTCTCGTCTGAAAGAAATCGCTTTAAGCGATAAGACCGCCCATTGTGCTGTTCTTTATATGCGAATCAATGCATTTGGTTCTTGTTTTTGTGCCTGACAGGGCAACTAACATCTCTAAAGTAGCATCAGAGTCGTCGTCTGAAGGATTGTCAATTAAATCCAATAACAATGCACTGGTTGAATTCATAACTGTGTTTTAAAATCACCCTTTATTACAAAACACGTGCAAACGCTAGGCCGACCATCAATGAAATGAAGGAAAATATATATCATAGCATCGTCTCCGTTTGTGGTAGCTTGCTATAATATGTATTATAGTACCGTGTTAATATATACTATAGATAGATAGATAGAGCTGTGACGGACTTTAATATAAAAACTATAAAAACGTTCATTTGGTCATTAGGTAATTCAAAACTATTAAATCCATCCAGCATACGATATAAAATCATTTGGTCATTAAGTAATTCAAAACTACATTTGTCAGTACATCATTCACTCATTCACTAATTGAACGTAATCAAAATCTTACCCCACCGGAAGCACCAGCACTGCTGCCCTCTCCCGAAGTAGCAGCAAGTCGCCTTGCAGCAGCAGTGTCGTAGAAATACATGTTGCATTCGTCGTCCGACACGGATTCGTCGTGCGACACGCGACGTGTCGCGTCGTCCGACGACACGGGCGGCGACGACGACGAATGCGAGTCTGTGTCGCCACTACTCGCTTGCAGGATTTCCTCCTCGTTTTCGCAGAAGCCTTCAGCATGGAAATAATAAGGTAACGGAAATTATTTATTACAAGTTAATCGACCTGTAAGAAATGCGTGGTCATTAATTCATTCTCAAAATAACGATCGTCTTTCTATAAAGGAGGTCTATGTTCAGCAGTGGCTGACGATAAAGATATCAAAATCATGATTTAAAGTAACGCAAGTAATTTTTTAAACTACCTATAACTGATTCAGTGGTTATTCATTTGGGACATAGACAGTGGAAACACCTAAAAAACGTCAATTTTTTTTTTCGTAATCATTTTCTTAAAATTTTTAGCACTATTGTACAGACTAATTGATATATTTTAGAATAGCATGTTGTGAAAAACTAACCTTCCGAAGAAATGCTCGAGTGATTTTCGTCACTCGGTCCCGAATCTCTAGTAGCATCGCCAGGACAGTCTCCTAAGCCACGATTCTAGAAATTCATAAGACAAGAATACAATAAATCATACTACTTATTTACATAAAAGACAAGATTACTTCGCGGTTTCCTACAAGTTGTAGTAGCCGACGATCTGGTTAAAACCGCTGGGAGCCAATGGACGCAAAAGTGGCACTCTGTGGGAGGAACCTATGTTCAGAAGTGGATGTCTTTAGGATGTTGATGATGATGTGATACCTAGCCTATCAATCTTAAGGTATCAGAGTAAGATAGATCTTACTGAGCTAGTGCCAAGCTCGACAGTGAGCCGAGCGCTTCTTCGCAGAACGGTAGAGCGATGAGCCGGGTCGGGGTTCGTGAGCCGATAGCTCAGCGATATCTCGTTGTTTAGGACTGCTTTAGACGAATTCACCTGAAAAATGTTCAAAATATAGATAATACCGCAAAACATGTTATAAATGCATAAGGTAGTCAAAAATGGTTTATCCTCCAACTACTCTGTATTGACAAAGGTAACTCGAGTCATTCAAAAAGCGGTTTAGTAGAACGCTGAAAAATATTGTTTTCTTACTTCCACCACTACGTCGACAGTGTAGCGCGAGCGAATCAGAAATAACAATATCTGCTCTATTCTGAAGAGCTCACTTCACCTACTTAAGTTCACAGAGAGATCACAGAGAGGCAGTAAGAAACTCACAATAAAACAATGTGCAGAAAATATCACAACAATCATTTTTTACATTTGTTTGCGTCGTGATTATGTCATGATAAGCGGTGTTTTATGGATGCATGTATTTAGCATTTATTTAGCCTTCTTCCGGTCGTTAGTGTGGGTGATATTTGTCAAAAATTTTACCGCATCTGTGACTCTCATAAGCCATGAGTGGAGATGCTACTCGAATCAGTATTTAATTGTTTTTTTTTTTCTTAGATTATGGCTCCACGCATAGTGTATTTAGCCAGTGTCAAGTATTGTAATTTTTCATCGTTATAGAATATTTCACGTAAGTCAAGTCTTAGTCATAGTCATAGTCCAGTCTAAGTCAGGTAGTCAAAGTCCAGGCTAAGTCGTCTTCTAGTAAAGTGGTGGCTACTTTACTAGAAGCTTCTATGTGATTTTGGAAGCAACACAAAAAACCCCGTTTCACCACATTATATGACTTGCCCACACTCATGCTCGTAATTCAGCACATAATGCGTAAAACGCCACCAATTTTAAACATTAACACTGGAAAAAGCACAAGTTGTGCGCAAGCACCGCTGCGACTTTAGCAATGTTCAGTGAACAAAGTTCAAAACTTCACATTAGAAAATTAAATGAGCAGCGACGGAAATTTAATTCTTAGAAACAGAAAAAGAAATAGATTTCTCATTTAAATGTTTGATAAATAATACAATGCAACTACGTGAACTTTTCCGCGTTCCCGCCAAAACTCCTTGTAAATGTTAATAGGACTTTCAGAAACCGTAAATAATACTACCACAAACACACTAACCTGGTGCACTCCATCATGCTTCTCCAAATGTCTGAATATAGTGAACGGGCTGCGATACAACGGGTTCAAGTCCTTAGTATACGTCACTCCAGGCACTTGATACTCGTCCCACTCCAAAAAGCAGGCTTCCATGGCTGGATGGAACCCTGGGAATACTTCGTTCTCACTGATCCCGTTGATGTAAGGCGGGTGCGTGTGTGTGCGTGTCGAATGACGATGCGATGTGGTCGTCGTTGTTATACTGTGTGCGTTGTTACGGTTCTTCGCCACCTGGTGAACGAAAATTGTTCATTTTATTTTATTTCCTGCATCTGGGTGTTATATTGTATTCTATGTATGTATTTACAAACAAAAACGTATCTAAGTATTGTATCAGTTATCTGGTTCCCATAGTACAAGCATGCTTAGTTTGGGGCTAGATGGTGCTGTGTGAAATGTCCACAGATTAAAAAAAAAATGCAAAACTATTTCAAGGAAGGCTTACTGATCGCTACTTATTGATTACAAATTATTGATTAAAGATTAAAAATCGTTACGGATTATTAGTGTTTCAGGCTTTGAACAACTTTTTTCTGATCTTATGATGATGTCAGGGATAAATGGAAGAAATGCCTGAACCAATGAACAAAAAAGTAAAGATAAAAGCTACATAGTATGTATGGTGTGATATGACATTATCGAAATGAAATTGGCACATAGAGTAACTTTTTTTTTGTTATTTACACAACTATTATACTGGGGATAAAAAATCAAGGGCCATTAGCCAGCACCTTTACTGAAAACAATGTAAATCCTATTGTAAACTATTATAATCTTATACATCTAAACCTAGTTTTTTCCGTACTTATATTACTTACTGTACTCAGCATCGATACTTCTAAATTAGTTCTATGAAATCCAAGACACCACTACTAAAGCTCAGCTAAATGAAAACGATACTTCATAGTGTAATTATTTATTTATTTATTAAGGTAATGCAACAGCGTTAACATTACAATATTCAGTAACAAATTTACAAACTTAAAAGAAGGCCTAACAGGATTACACAAATTAACCGCTATTAATATTTAACAAAAAGTGTGTTTACTAGCTTGTAATATAAATTGCATGAAAGCTGCGTTCGGTAATTTATATAAACATGTAATAGACGATACATACTAACAAAGGGAAGGAAATTGGGCTAATGAAGCTAATATGATTAATTAATTACCTTATCAAGTACTTTCAAGTGCCACTGCGTGAATTGTTCGTGCATCGTATCTCTCTCATGCGGCGCCAGGCCCGGATTCAACGCAGCAAGGCGCCACAGAACTACGACCTGCAAATTAGTTGAATTTTACTATACTGTAGTCGCAGAGTCGAACTAGCAATGCGCTATTTCTATTACACACAAAACTGCATACAAGGACAAAATAACGAAATTTCGACTTAGTGGGTGACTTAACGGTCCAAAATAGTAAACCGCGTTCACAATAGACAAACAGCTGACTTTTTTTATAGATTGGTTTAAGTAGTAATTGTTTATAGGTGCTATAAAAGTTTTGATTCTTCCTTTATTCTATTCTGGGGGTCAAGCAAATACCCCTTTCCATCAGCGTTAACGCCAAACGCTAACTTCAAAATGTATGGGTATAACATTACATGTGAACCTCTGTTATCATTTATTCTATATTTTTTTTTTATTTTAACTTTCGTTATTATATTTGGGCACTAAATACAAACCTCATCACAGAGTGAAGAGCACGCATGTTGGGCAGCAGAATTCCCACCGCTCCCGTGCTTCCCACTACTGCCACCGCCCCAGGCTACTAGCGACGCCTTCGTACTGTACCACCATACTATTATCTGGAATATAATTTAATTTACCATGTAGTTTTAATTTCATCTACCCTACAATACTAAATGAGCATACACTCTGTAAAGGCGTGACCCGTTTTGAACAGAATATTGTTCTTGAACATTGTTTGTTCAAAACATTTCCCGTCCGCTCACCGCTGCGACTTTAGCAATGTTCAGTGAACAAAGTTCAAAACTTCACATTAGAAAATTAAATGAGCAGCGACGGAAATTTAATTCTTAGAAACAGAAAAAGAAATAGATTTCTCATTTAAATGTTCAAAATGTGGTGCAGCGGTCACGCCTTTAGGGTCTCGGTAGTGTAAATAACCCGTGTGTAAAATTTCATCTAAATCGGTTAAGCTGGTTTGTCGTAAAAGCTTGTAAAAATGTGTCAATGATCTAGCAATGATTTACAATAAGGCAACTCTTAGTACAGCTATGGATAAAAATGAAGCAGCCAAACTATAAATTCTAGCCGAAAACGAAAGCAAATGAGATGTTGACAAAAACGCGCCATTATAGACTAATTCTAAAATGAATAGCTATCTTACCCACAACATGTTTCGACATATTGTTCATATTATTATGAGGAAGACAACAATATGCTTCGGTTGTCACCAGAACCGCTTTTTGAACTATATTGTAAGACATTTACCTGTTCACAAGCCATGACTTCCTCGGTAATGATCTCGAGCAAGGGTATCGCGTTCCGGTCACCGCGCCTGAACATCTCGCGGACTATAGAGAGCAGATTCCACATGCCTTCCGGCTCTCTGCCTCTCAGCGGTCGCAGTAAGGACGTCCATTCGGCGGCCGCGGGCGGTAAACTCGTGCTTAGGTAGTTCACATCGCTAAAAATGTATGCGTATTACTGACTTTGAAATGTATGGTCAAGGCTAGTGTCAAGCTGTTAAAAATTAGTTAATATTATTTTCATAAAGCAGGTTAACAATGAATGCAATAACCGAAAAAATAGTGAAATCGGTAAATAAATCATAGAGTAATTGTTTTTTAGGTCGCTGCTTAGCCTGTCCCTTTCTCGCAAAACCAAGCTTCCCCACAGTTACTATGAAAAGGCATGTTGTGAAGGCACATGCCAAAGAGATTGTATATATATACAATTTCATCGGCATGTGCCAAGCTGTGATGACGTACTATGAAGAAGAACTGACGTCACTGCACATTTGATGTGTCCTTTACTATTCCTGTATTTTAAAATGCTTGTAACTTTGTAATTTTTTGAGATATTTAATTATTTTTCACATGTTTATTTTTATGGAATGTTATCAATTTTTCCAATAAAAAACATGCAGGTAACTAGCCTATTATGTGTAATCAAAATCTACCCACTATCACTAGATCCAGAATTGCCACCTTTTGGGATGGGCTGAGAAATTCGAAGAATGGTATACTTAGAGGGCCGAGTATACCTACAAAGCCCTATCTTCAAGCACTATAAAATATCTCACCTGAATACAATAGGCGCCGGCACACAGAACTTCACCAATATCTTGTTGATGTTATTGTGCAACGTTTTCTCGTCTAAGAACCAAGAGGTATACTCAAAAGCCGATGCGCCAGCCGTGGGATCGGGCGCTCCAAAGGTCGTGTTAATCTGGTTCGGCTGCGACGACAGAAGCTCGTCTAGTATACGCTGAGCCGTTGGCAACACTTGCCGCGGCAACTCTGTTATAAGATACTGTGCGAACTTCTGAAGCTGATCTCTTCGTAGTCTGGTCAAGGACTCTGACACTGGCGCTCGGAGACATACTTGAGTTGGCTGTGAGAAACAAATTGGTTTGTAAATACGCAAATGTACATGGTGTCCAAATAGGTACCAGTTAATTGATACTGAAACCTGATTATTCAATGAAATGGTTCTCATCCTGTACAATTTTCTGAGTATTACAACTTAGGTATGTAAATGAGTTAGTCATAATTTCATAATGGTATGGGTATTATAATAACATCCCGATTCATTCTCAGAATTTTAATTATGAATAGTTAGCTCAATAAAATTGTACATTGAGATTCACAAAAGTGGAAATACAATAAGTTTAGACTAGGTTGCACTATCTACACTTATACAGTTGAAACTCTAAAAAGACGGAAATGTGTTGCATTTTTAAATTACTTTTCAAACCAACGGTATTACTTTATCTAGAAACGTGTGAATGTTTCTGGAAACTGAATTACGTTTTATAATAATATTATATGTTATAGATTTAGAAACTTTATAATATATCTGGAAACTTTGTTAAATTACTAACTTTATAATTTAACAGCAATTTATAAACTACAAGAGTATGTCAGTCAAACTAAAGGGTATAACTGAAAATCTGGCAAACATTGAAGAGGATGTGGAGTGTTGAATTGTTACAGATAGTGTAATACTATATGTACTGATTAAACTTCACGGTTACAGCACGTTACGGTTAATGCAGTTAATATAGAGTAGTAGGTAGGTAACTTTAACAGGGATTATCATGCATGCAACACAGTCATAATAGGGCCAATCATTTAAAAGTCTGATAATGTTATTTTCCTAAGGTTTTACAAAGAGGGGATTACAAAACACTAACATTTATTCTGCAGTTGAAACTTCGGCCTTAAGAAACTTGATAAAGATTAAGACAGTGTAATTTATTGACATTTAATTTAAAGTTCAGCAAGCACTCACCTTTTTGTTGAAGGACTCTATTTATGTCTCAAAATCGGTATCGGTTTAGTGTTTTTACACCAATTCCTACCCATGACTATTTACATTATTTTTACAATCAGTTAACTTGCAAAATGTAATACAAACTTGCATTAAACGAAAACCTTTAAGGGTTTATAGTTATAATAATTTTTAATAACAACTTACCAGATGTATCCGATATAGGCAAACCGCAACTATGTGAGCGCACCAATGTGCTGTAGATGAACATGTACAATTGCACGATGATATCTTCTGACGGTCAAACGTCACCGCTACGTTGAAATGAGAACGGGGCACGGTGAGTGTAACCGTGGCAGATAGATGAAAGCCTACAAGAGGAATTAAGGTTAGAATAGGGTAGAGGAGAAACATGATGTTCAAGATTTACGGTTTTAAAAGTTTCAGAATTATTTTAATTTATTTATTGCCTACAACTGTGTTCACGGTGGCTTAATTGGTACAAAAAATTTGGTTTTATTGATTGCTGTAGCCCCTGGGAAATGCAACCATAGCTTAGATTGTAAAACATCTTATTAATCATTAAATTGGAAGTAGCAGGTTCAATTCAGAAGCCATGTCTTTGTAGATATCTCATACAAAATCACCAACAAAAAAATGGAAAACTTACCGATTTGTAAGACATCTTTGACTGCTCTCTCTTTACAAAGTTGTTCACCTCGTGTAAACTCTTCCGCGGATCCATTAGACAAGCAGGAGTACAGTCTGATGTCATCTTCACTGTCTGGGAAACTCCAGAATGCGATTTGCAGTTGTAACTGTTCCGGGACGGGCGGGAAAACATGTTCCACAAGCTCGAATGGTATGTTACATGCCACACATTTTGCAGCTAACTCACTTAGGGTTGATACTGTTTTTACTGTAGAGAAGACAAATTACATAAATATTTGTGGTCATAATTACGTAGCATCATGAGCCTCAAACTAAGCTAAGCTTCCAGGTTGTTGGTCCACATGGTGGGGTACTACACTGCATCTTCTGGTTCGCAGTCGCCACTCGAGAACCTACGGCACTCTTATAGGGGAGGCCTATGTTCAGCAGTGAATGTCTTCAGGCTGGTTATATTCATCATATATTAGATAAACTCATCATTATCACCCTCATAACCCTGCTTTCTTGTGATTTAAGGCATTCTATTTTGAATCTAAGTAGAAGGGGGCACTAACCTATTACCTACTGTTGACCAAATTAGTTACTAGGTACTATTATAAGTTAATATCACAGAATAAAACATAATTATAGCCTGCTGAAAATGTATGTAAAGGAATTAACTATAAAACTAAGAGTTAGATCTGAAACTGGTTGTGAAAGAGTGGCTTTGCGTTGCATACACATAATGTGTATGAAACGCAATGCCACTTAGCCACTTAGCCCTGCCTTCTGAACTGAGGGCTGTGGGTTTGATTCCTACCCAGGACAAACATTTGTGTGATGAACATAGATGTTTGTTCTGTGGTGTTTTACATTGTATTCTATCTATTTACAAACAAAAAAGCTAGCTCCGCTTAGTTTAGGGCTAGATGGTGCTGTCTGAAATTTGTCCACACATATTATTTATGATGTAGAAGATACAGGGAATGATAAAAGCTTATTTAAATTTTGTACTTGCTTGATGATGCCGTAAAAGTTGCTTAACTAGCTGAACTAGCTGAACTAGCTGAACTAGCTGAACTAGCTTAAAACATCCTTTGAATACAATCAATGAGCTCTAAACACCTAGTTAGATTATGTAATATGGAAAGCTTACAGCCAAAAATAACATTGCCAGGGATTTTCATTGTGTAACATTTCTGCTATAGACAATGGGAATTCATGAATAGAGTGTAAACAGATTTGTGTATAATACATATTTTCCTGGATGAAGAAGTTCATAATAAATCAAATTGCTACCACATACCAAGAAATTAATATGAAAACAGTGAATATTTAACATCAAATTATACTGATTCAGCAATATTATTCAGAACAGGTCTGACTCTTATAAGCTTCAGAATAAGTACCATATCAGGGACATAATTATCAAGGCTACAAAAAAATACAATAAAGTGTGCAGAACAAAGCATAATATGTCTGTTACAGACCTACAATGCTGAAAAAGAGAATAATATATTGGACAATGTATCTCTTGCCTGATCAAATGGGTTTTTGTTCATTTATGCACACATGACATGACATAATTTGCCTAAAAATAGATTATCGAATTTCGTAATTTAGGGCACTGGAAACAAACATGATACAGCTACATAAAGGTCTCAGATAATCTAATTGGAGATGCTAACAAAAACCAGTGAAAGTGGTGAAAGTATGAAGAGATTCAGAACTTTCCTTTTTATAAATCAGTAAAATAATATAGTCAACATCAAAGCCAGAACACAAAGAGAAACATGTAAATAGCAGGAATTTCAAACAAAAGGGGTTAATAACTGCTCAGGTCGCTCAAAGGTAAATGACTTTATAGCAGCACCTGTTCTTTGTACATACGATCGTAGTACGAATGTATAGCAAGAATACAGAAAAAATTGCAAAATCACGAGCACATTATGCGCATATCGCAAAATCATGACTTATCATGACATCCTATTGAAAAATTAAAAAAGAATCATTGGAAATAAGCAAAAAATAGGGTAATGATGTTTTGAAACAAAGGATCAGCTGTATTGTGTTACCTGGAACAGGTTTTTTCTGAACACGAGTGGCATACGCGTTATGAGGGGTAGCTTTTCTCCATCCTCGCCAATTGTTGACCAGGCTCTCAGGCTCTGAGCTCCAACTGCACAAGGAATCCTCTTCAAATCTCTCAGAATCTTCGAAGCTGAAATGGTCACCCTCTTCCCAGTCGAGTAGAGGGGACCTCACGTCCACGGGGGCGGCTTGTCGTCCCCCTTTTCCATTGCTACTGGATGGACCCGCCACTTTTGAAGATACTTTGGTCTATCTTCTCAAATAGATTCGCTGGATCACTACAGCGAAACCACTGGGGGGGTATCCACGTTCAATGTAAAAGCATATCGCTTTATTATTTATGTAATTTTAGGTCACAACGTAAGAGCTTTCACAGATTTTATGCAGAGAAATATAATACATCACAAAATTCAAAAATTTCGAGGCTGGAAATCAAGCTTTAGCATTATATTTTATAAATAAATCCAATTCAGCACAATAACAAATATGGCCGCCGAACAACGACGGTGAACTACGGTGAACGACTGTGAGTGAATGAACTGGAATGAACGACGACATTCCGTTCCACTTCCATTCAATCTGCTATTATGACTCAATAAGCCCACCTTTAAAACAACAAAGCAGATTATAATAAATAAAAGAAGATACATTTAGGAAAACAGATAAATCAAAATAAAACTTAATACATTTTTGGCTTTTTAATCACTAACAATCGTTAGACACAACATTAAACATTATTAAGACATAGCTTGGCTATTTTTGTGTTTGCCACTCGACAATAGATGGCAGTATCTATCAATGATTAGTATCTTGACAGATGGCGCTTCTAGCACAGATTAAATAGTAAATCATATGGTTTCATTTCCTCCACAGTATTCTTCATTCTTTTATAGTCGATCTAATCGATCAAAGTAGTCGGTTGTTTTTCTGTCGGGACCAGCCCCCTATTACGAACGAGCTAGCATCGTTGCTAACGCGGATCTGCCGCTCACCTGTTGTCAATTTTCATACAATTTTGACAGGAGTTTAGCGGCAGATTCGCGTCAGCATCGCTGCTAGCTCCTTCGTAATAGGGGGGCAGTAGGTAACAAGTTTCAGTCTTTACCAATGTACTCTGTGGTAACAAGTTCCATTCCGAGACACGCTAAAATCGATAATAGCAATATTATCGCGCTAAAAACGCGTACCGAATGGCCGTGAGCGCGACAACGAAATCTCTTGTAAACGTCATGACCGACGCCATCTTGCGATATCGCCGTCCGTGATTGGTTGTTCAGAGTCATTGACAGCGCTCAAAGTCGTGAGCCCAATATCGAATCGGAACGCTGAATAATCAATGTGAGCGTTGTGAGTGATGATAGCGATTACATAATTACAGCGTGAATCGGAATAGCGGGCATATTATGACGACTTTGACAATTGTTTCTTCTTGACATTGATTTCTTGACACTGACACTTAGTTGAAACTGGCATTGACTGACAGCAGCATACCTGTAAAATAAAATATAAAACTGAGTTTTGGCGGGAACGTGAAAAAGTTCACGTCGTTGCATTGTATTATTTCTCAAAACGTGTGCTTTTTTCAGTGTTAATGTTTAAAATTGGTGGCGTTTTACGCATTAAGTGCTGAATTACGAGCATGAGTGTGGTCAAGTGATATAATGTGGTGTAACGTGGTTTTTCGTGTTGCTTCCAAAATTCCATAGAAGCTTCTTGTAAAGTTGCCACCACTTTACTTGAGCATGACTTAGACTGGACTATGACCCGACTTAGACTGGACTATGACTATGACTAAGACTTGACTACGTAAAATATTCTAAAACTCGATGAAAATATACAATACTTGACACTGGCTAAATACACTATGTGTGGAGCCAACATATAAAAAAAAAATATAAAACGGAGGTCTTGCTAAAGATTGTTCTCGACTTTTTATTTAATATGTCTTTCATATTATTTACATTTACAATGTCACTGAAAAATATATAGTGATGAGTCAGCCACCCAAAACCCCCAAATCCTAGGTCTAAGACTACCTCCATTCAATTAGACTGATTTAAATCATAACAGAGGTTATAACAGTTAAAGTTTACGAGCGATCAAATAAACATGTTTTGTTGGGGTAATGCAACTCATCATGAACTCTGTGTCGAAGGCCCTGAGAATATTGATTTGGTAAGGTTTACATTTTCAACTTATTTTAATGCTTCATGGTTTCCCCCACTTACAGCAAATACCCGTTTGCCCGCGGGAACTAATAACTTTCCCATAGACATATATATACATATATATATATAGATCTATGAACTTTCCAGAAAAAATGCTATATTTTGATCTTGGTAATGTCAGCAGTCTGTGTAAAAAACCTCATTCAAATCGGATAAGCTGTTTCGGCGTGAAAGCGACGAAATACGAAAATTTCTAACAGAACAGTTTCATTTATATATATATATATATATAAGTAGATAGAGATGTACTACTACCTGAAATAACAAATGAGTAGGTATCTTTATGCCGCGGGAAGTCGATGGATGCAGGTGGCGAGTATCCGCTTAAAGTGGCACTCCCTGGTGGAGCCCTATGTTCAGCAGTCTTAAGGCTGTTAATGATGATGAGGTATCTTTTTCAGCCTATGATAACTAGGTAATAGTACATACCTGATTGTGATCAAAGATATTTGATATCATTATTATTTGGTTCCATTATTGCACAGGTAATAAAACCAACTTTAGCGAAATGGAAAGAGAGCAGTCATGTGAGATCAGTGGCTGCTGGAGAGTTCCACACTTTGTACCTTACAACAAGCGGTCACTTGTACTCATGTGGCAGCAATGATGTGGGACAGTTAGGTCGTCACACAGACTCTCATGAAAGCAGAAATCCAGGTACTAAATACAATCTTTATTTTTATAAATTAATTATATTTCTCAAAAGATAAACATTTGTGAAAACAAAACAAAATATCTCAAAAAATGACCAAGTTACAAGCATTTTGAAAACCGGAATAGAAAGAGATTGCTCAAACGGCCAGTGACGTCAGAGGAAGGTCGTTATAGTACCTCATTACTAAGCTGTAGTAGCTTTTCATACAATCTCTTTGGCATGCAACGTCACAAGTAGATTTTTCATAGTAACTGTGGGGGCGCACTGTTTTGCGAGAAAGGTACAAGAGATGCCTCCTGTAGAATTTTTAAATGCTTATTACTTTGTAAATACTGTAAGATTTTGCTTATTTTTTCAATTATTGCATTCATTTTTAATCTTCTTTATGAAAGTAATATCGACATCTTTTTCTCCTGTAATGTCAACTAAAATTGAAAGTCCATTTCTTTTTTTTGGACAAAAAAATTAAACTTTAAATGAGGCTACCAACGAACCATCGTGTCGCTCACAGTAGTCATCATGCCTATTGTTGGAAGTCTATTGAACTCCAGTGGGATTGTTGGCTTAACTCATCAAATTCTTTAATTTGTGTAGCGAGCAATGGATGAATAGTTAAAAAGCAAGCATAAACAATGCAAGTGTTGTGTATGTTTAACATTTCTTGAGTTTTGAATGTATGCCCCAGCATAACCTGGGCTACTGTATGCTTGGGTAAAGACATTGGAAGAGTGCAGATATAGAAGAAAGATATTTAAAATAAATCCAAAATTATAATAATAAACTTTCCAAAGTCTAAAGAATCAATACCTACTGTAATTAAGATCATGTTTGTTTCTAGACCTCATGATTGCAGACAGACTATATTATGATCAACATTTTTTTCCAGGGATAGTAGAAACATTCAAAGACTGTACAATATCAGCAATAGCATGTGGAATGCAGCACTCTATTGCAGTCGATGACTGGGGGCAATCATTTAGCTGGGGCTCCGACAGCATGGGCCAACTGGGCAGTAATCTGGGAGCCCATGCACAGGACAAACCTAAGTTTGTGAAGGAACTGGCCACCAAAAATGTCATACAGATAGCATGTGGTGCATATCATTCAGTAGCATTAACAAATAGTAAGTGTTAGTAATACTATTAATCCCAGGACCCTGATTTTCATACCTCTGTTACTCTAAATATTATCCAGCCCTAAAGCATACTAGTCACCACACTGCAACAGCAACTGCTTTGGATCTAATGTGTGGTGAATATGCGTATGTTTAGCACTGTGATAAATAGGTATCTACGGGTGCAGCTTGTGTCAAATTAAATAAAAGAAACTTATAAAAATCAAAAAAACAAAAGTCTTCAGTTTCTGTATTTTAGTAGTTTATCTGTTTTATGTTTTGTCAATTTTTCCATTTGGATAAGAAGATCAAGCCATATACAATAATAAAAAAAATATTTTCAGATGGTGATCTATATGCATGGGGTGCAAACAGTTATGGTCAGTGTGGCCTCGGCACAGTGACCAATAAAGAAACAACACCTCAGCAAATCACATCACTACTAGGAGTACCAATAGCGTTAATCGCTTGCGGAAGCAATCACACCTTTGTTTTGTCTAAGTAAGATTTACTATTGCTGACTATAATTTGGTGTCCGCTGTGCTTTTTACTAAGTAATTAAATAACAGGTCTTTGTACAATATTTCCTACAAGAGGCGCTCTGCGGTTTCACCCGCTGTTTCCCCTTTTTACTCTTTATTTACTTGTTTCACTTGGTGGTCATGTTTCCCGCGATTTTTCCGGTATTAAAAATATCCCTTGGTGATCTTGGTAACATTAGCAATCCGGGTGCAATATTTTATTCAAATTAGTTCAGCAGCTTTGGAGTGAAAGCCAGATAAACAATGTATATCAGTAGGAGTTGAATTGGACTCCACAAAACATGACAATGAACTAGGTAGTCTTTGTTCTCTACAAATTAATATTATTCCTATATTGTGTTACATTTTCTGGTATGTTCTCATGGCTGGGTCTCTGTGGTTAATGGTTATGATTACATTTGATAAGTCAATACTATCATTTCCCCTCTGATAATTTTATACCAATAGCAATAATGGTAAATCGAGCAAATTAAAGTTTGGTGCGTGAACTTATCAGTAATCATGTCAAACTGTAACTGAATCGTGTATAAATAATCACATAAACACAAAAGGCACAAAATACAACACGCACACATATGCACAAAAGGTCACTTAAGTTATCTGTAGACATATTTTATAAGTGTTGGCTGTAATAAACCATTCATACATATTTTCTTTTACCACAGATCTGGGGCAGTTTTTGGTTTCGGTAAAAACTCACATGGTCAACTGGGAATACAAGACAGAGAAAGCAAATGTTACCCCACACATTTGAAAACATTGAGAAATGTTAAGGTAACAAGGCATTAATTCTAATATTATGAATGCAAATCTGGTATTGGATCTTCGAACTTAGATACCTGCCTAACATGGCAGCTATGCAAGATGACCTTGAACTGGTCTGTTATCCCGAAAGGGGGTAAATCTACACCACAAGGTAGACAATGTTTCTTCTACGACTTTACTAAATGAATAGATTTTCATTGAAGAAATGCCATGTAAAGTTTACGTTCGAAAATAAATAGCCTTAGCGCAGCTGGGTGGTTGAACTTCTTGACCGAGTGTGCATAAATGAGTTTAACGACCTGTGTTTATAAATCAATTTATAGTATCTTGTTAACTCACGTAGCCATCACACGTGCAATTTTGCGAGTGGATTTATTTTTTACCACGGAGGTTTGGAAACTCGCAGTTTCAAGTAAGGCTCTCACAACTTGTAGGGTATCATGTTCCCAGTCCCCCCGTTTCGGGATAACATACCAATTTATGGTCACCTTGTATATAGTCTACTATTGTGTTCTAGGAGATTGGAATAAGTTTCTGCACTTGCAGGGAGAAGTAGTAAAATAATCAGACAGGTTTGAAAATGAGACAATAGTGTACCTAAGTTCTGCAGGAGTAAATGAGAATGTGATAGTGCAAAATTAACGAAGAATAAAATTGGTTTGGTCAAAGAAAAGAAAAAACAACGACAAAACTAAGTAAAGATAATATAATCAAGAGTGTGTATAAGTAATTAACTACTTTTTTTTTCATTCCAGGTATGCCATATTACTTGCGGCGAGGATTTCACAGTATTCCTGACCTTGGATGGGGGGGTTTTCACATGTGGGACAGGGGAGTATGGACAAACGGGACATGGGACTACTAGGAACGAACTTGTTCCTAAAAAGGTATTTTCAAAAAACAGCACATGTTTTAAAGTTTGACAGCTCTTTAGTTCGCGCTTATCTCTCTAGGACTCAAGTGCATTGCAGTAGGTACGCCATAAAGAGATAAGATGCGAATTTGGGAGTTGTGATAGACACAGAGCAAAATAGGTAGGTACATTGAACATTTTTGATGGAGGTTTACGTTTTTTTTTCTTTAGAGCTTAGTTTATTTATCTTGTATTTGCGAAAATCACATTATATGTACTTAAAAACTACATGATCTTAATCATCTACAAGGCCCTTATCTTCGCCTTATGGCGAAGGGGTTAAGAAACATCGTAGCAACGAGCTTAACGTCGTAGCCTTAAATATCAATTCAGTCTGAACATCCGCGTGGCGCTTACGACAAAGACAGCGCACGAAATTACTGATTTTGGAGATTTTTAATTAATATCTATGTTTGTAATTAATATCTGTGTTCTATTGTAGTATTTTTCAAAATTATGAAGTCGTCACATTATGTGATTGTTTGTTGGGCATACACTATTTTTTTTTAATCGATAATATATATATATAGATTCCTCCATGGGCACTTAGTTGATCAGACGTGCCATATAGGTAGTAATTTGTTGATCCGATTTCACTTGTTGATCCGGGTAGTATTTGTTGATCCAATACCTCATCACCGTCAGTACGTGGCTCCGATTGGAGCCACAAGTGCAACCAAGAGTAATAATAATAATTACGTGTTTTTTATACAAATCCACCTTTTTTGCGTTTGAGCACTAGTTGATCCGATTCAAATGAGCCAATCAGAGCCCACAAATTGTCACGAGCTCCGCAATTGGTTGCTGGCGCCCTTGGCAGGTATTATCTTATTCAAGTATAGTTTGTACATGAGGTTTAAAGACGGAGCTAAACTCTACATCTGCGGTCAGTGAAAAATTATGTGCCAATTTTTACCAGTACCTATTACATGCTATGATTATTACCAGAGTAGGTAACGGTAAGTGTAAGTATTTTGATATTTTTACCATCAATAATAGGTTCGAGTAATAACTCTTCTTCAATTTGCATACAGTCTGCTAAAGTTCATAAAGGTGCTACACCAAACATTTATATTTATTTTTTCTATTTTATTTCTTTGGTGATTTTTATAACATTACATTTCCAGCAGATTTGTTTCTAGCGTTAAAATAATAAATAAAATAAATAAATTATTTATTATTAATTTTATTATAAAATTTCCCTATAATTTCCCTATATTATTTAGCCTGAAGACGTCCACCGCTGAACTCAGCGGCTGCTTGCCTATTGCATCCATCGGCTCCCCACGGCTCTGACCAGGTCGTCGGGCCACCTAGTCAGGACTGGCCTACGCTGCGTCTTCCGGTTCGTGGTCGCCACTCGAGAACCTTTCTTTTCCATCGTGTACTATTTAGTACCCCACAAATAATTCACTCGTTTCAAAACGTTTGAAACAATTTAAGTAGAGGTATCAGTTCTGCATTCTATAAACCTCTCGGATAGGTGCTCGAGTGGCTACCACGAACCGGAAGACTGAGCTTAGACCAGCTCCCTACTAGGTGGACCGATGATCTGGTGAAAACCGCGGGGAGCCGATGGATGCAGGAGGCGAGCTGCCACTCAAAGTGGCACTCTCTGGGGGAGGCCAATGTTCAGCAGTGTACGTTTATCCAAATTCGTTCAGCCGTTTCGACGTGAAGAGGTAACAAACATACACTCACACAAACTTTCGCAATTAGTTTCTTTTTCGGTAAACGTTGTTCCCGAAATTGCCGCATAAATAACACTAAACTTGATAGTGTTGATGACAACAAAAGATAATATTTGCCTATTTTCTTGTTTAATAATTCTAAATGGCTGTAATATTATTGTTAAATTCAGTAATTTAAGGTATGGAACCTTGAATTTTAGTCAAAAGTACCTACACGTTTCAAGGTTTCGGGAGTTTTTATAATCTTTATAGGATTTGTGCATCTTACTCTAAGATTTGGTGCAAAGTAAATATCTAAACTAAAATAAAATTATCTAAGACTTTGTTATTAACATTATTACCTAATAGTAAGCAGTAGTAGTACTAGAAATTCTTCAAGAATCAATACCGAATGAAAACTCAGAAGCTCTCAGAAAAATTCGTGAATTAATGGCAAACCAGAGCGATGAAACTGCAGTCTTCAGTTGATATGTCAGCCTACGGTGAACTCAATAAACAAATCTGGAGTGGAGTTCACAAAAACTGGAGACAAAACTGAAGATGAGAGTGGTGTCATTTCATTCAAGCCTGAGGTTCTGCGAGAGATCGAGAACACCAGAGCCAAGTTAGTTCGACACTATACCGAAGATATCCTCGACTTCAGGCTGTACAAGGTTAAAATGGCTCTCAAGCAGCTTAAAAACCACATGGCGCCAGGTGAGGATGGAATTACGACCAACTTCTGAGAGCGGATGGTAGACCAGTGCTTATAGTCCTACAGAAGTTATTTAATTCTTTCGTCCTTGAAGGTACAACGCCAGAGGCGTGGCACAAGAGCGTGGTGGTACTGTCTACTCGCGGTGGTACGATAAAGGCTTTATCAGCATAGACTACATCCATACGTTACGCCAAAATGTATAAAATTAAATGAAATTGGTTTACTTGCAACAACAACAATTAGGCACACAGTAAGCATACATATTGGCAGGTATACTACCTACAACTGTAATCAAAGATAAAAACCATTGTAACAAATCGGTCCCAAACTCAGCATTTTATACAGAAGACCGAAGAATATAATCGGCCATTATGCCTAGCGTTTGTGGACTATGAGAAGATTTAATCAATCGAGACTTGGAGGGTGCTGCAGTCCTTACAGCGATACCAAATTGACTATCGGTATATCGAAGTGTTGAAGTATTTTCTACAGCAAGGCCATAATGTCAGTCCACCTGCAGGACCTGGGGGTTCAGCAAAGATCCCAAATGCTAACGCTATCGCCAAACGCTAGCTCCAAAATGAAATCGCTTACTTCTCCGCAGCTGATGTCATTATAATACAGTTTTGTAGTTAGTTTGGTGTTAGCGTTAGCATTTGGGATCTTTGCTAGACCCCCAGAGTGCGGAGAAAATCCCATTGCAAAGAGACGTGATACAAGACGTTATTTTTGCGAAACTGTACACAAACACGTTGGAAGACGTTTTCAAGTACTGGAGTGAAAAGTATCTGTCATCGACATAAATGGCGAACACATCACTAACCTTCGTTTTGCCGATGATATTGTAATGGTGGGGTCACTTAAAGACCACAAGTCAGCACCATGCTCAACGACCTTAGAAGTCTCCCGACAACAGCTTGGTTTTAAGATGAACATGAACAAGACGAAAATCATGTCTAATGCCCATGTTCTACCTGAACCGGTAATATTTGTTGGGAACGATACTCTCGAAGTTGTCGACAAATATGTCTACCTAGGACAGACTATCCAACTTCGACAAAGAGGTCGCACGAAGAATCCAACTTGGCTGGGCAGCGTTCGAGAAACTTCGACCGACCCATCTTTTTTCTAAAATACCGCAGAGCCTGATAACAAAAGTTTTCAATCAGTGTGTATTGCCAGTGCTGGGAACTGAGTGAAGATCTCTTATTGATGGCCTCATTTGTAAGCACAAAGTTGTGCTACGAGCTATGGAGAGAGTTATGCTCGGTGTTTCCCTGCGAATGCGAAATAAGATCCGCAATGAGGAGATCTGCATAAGAACTAAAGTGACCAATTTAGCTCTTAGAATTATCAAATTGAAATGGAGATGGGCTGGCCAAATTGCTCGTAGAACTGACAACCGATGGGAAAGAAAGGTTCTCGAGTGGTGACTACGAATTAGAAGACGCAGCGTAGGCTGGCCCTCCACTAGGTGGACTGGTGATCTGAAAACCGCGGGGAGCAGGTGGCGAGCAGCCGCTCAAGGTGGCTCTTTGTTGGGAGGCCTGTGTTCAGCAGTGGATTTCTTCAGACTGTTGACAATTGTGATGATGATGACCTAATAATAGTAGCCAAAAAATTCGTTTTTTTTTTCAGCCAAATAAAAGATTTATGTTAAACAACATGAAAAATTCAAAAATAAGTAAGTACAAAAAGTATTTTTGTGAACAATATTGAGGTAGGACCATTTTAATTGTTTTTTTTTGCATTGCACAATGTAGATTTTTACATAATTTTTTTATTTATTTTAGTTGTAATGGTGATTATTCAGAAACATTATTTCTGTTTATAATAAATAACGGCTAATCGTAATTTACTTAATTTTAATATGGGTTTTTTGCTGGTGCCCCAAATCATACGGTAAAATGATAAAAACTACCAAAACCGCAAAACGCAAGTAGGTACTTTAGACTAAAACTCAAGCATGGAACCTTAAAAATTTACTGGATTTAAGAATAACATAACAGCTAATTAATACACACAGCTGGCAAATATATATTTTTGTTGTAATAAACAACACCATCAAATGTTATTTTACCCGACATTTTGTCCATTTTCGTGCATGTAGACTCTGTGTGCCAATAGAAGTCAATTGATACATGAAAATGACTTTATGAATATTAGGTCGAAGACGGAGAATTATCTCAATTTCAACAAAATATTGAATACTTAACTCAAAAAGAAAATTAAATTTGCAATACTAACTTAAAAGATAGCCCACGGTAGATCTACGAGCCAACATCCTGTATATTTGGTTCGGAACCAACAAATACTGAAGCACATTAAAAAATATACCTACGTTATTTAAAATAGTTTCGTTTTGTCGGATCAAATTAAGCTCTAATTTTGATAATATAAATGGAGCTACTTATACGGTGTATTTCGAAACGGATCAACGTACGACTTTGCATTTGGTATACAAACTGGAGCCAATAAGTGTTTAAGCATTTCAGAATTTTGTCCGTTAAGGAGTCGATAAAGTTCAAAATTGCAATGAAAAAAATGTCGCGTATATCACTTTCTCAATGAATATGTTTGGCAACGTCGCAAAGTAGAAGGCGACGTTGCCACTCCGCATAGGATATATACAACCGGAGTCGAATAGTAAGGCGAAAAAGGTGGAGTCAGCAATGCACGGCAGTCAGGCTGGATCAACTTTGGGCCCAAGTTGGTATTTATATATATATATATATATATATATATATATATTCTATAGAGCTGAATTTATTTATCTTGTACTTGCGGTCATCACAAACAAGTTAATGAAACGAATTACATGATATATTAAATTCAAATCAAAGCTCCACATTCATGCTCTAATTTCGCCAAGAAACGTGCAAAAACCCATCTATTTTGCCCTAATCTTCGCCTTAAGAGAATCCGACAATAAATAAATAAATAAATAAATATGTGTGGACAATTCACAAACAATAAACTTTGACTTGACAAAACCGTACAAATTTTTGAAATGTTTTCTCGGTTAAGTAATATATGTAGTTGTTGTCGGCAGGTGATGGAGCTGATGGGTACGGTGGTGACGCAGGTGGCGTGCGGGCGGCGCCACCTGCTGTGCCGCGTGCCCGGGCGCGTGCTCGCCGGCGGGCACGGCGCGCGCGGACAGCTCGGCTGCCCGCATCTAGCCTTCGCGCTCGTGCCCACTCCCGTCACCTTCGCACCTGCGGACGAACCGGTTTGTTTACTCTTTCTTTTCACTTTGATGGTTTGCGCTTACTAACTCTCATTTTCAGGTTCTGTGATTACTTACCCTCTTTCTTTTAATTTTACCTTATATTATCTGGGCTTTTACTAACTGTCAATTTCAGGTTTTGTGGTGACTTGCCCGCTTGTTTAATTATTTATTTATTTATTCATAAATGCTTGCACACTTACAGCGACGCCAAGACTTGTGACGAGCCAGAAATACAATAATTATGATCCGCATGTCAGCTAATACTAAACTTACTTGTATTACTAACTAATGTTCGCGCTCGTGCCCACTCCCGTCACCTTCGCACCTGCGGACGAACCGGTTTGTTTACTCTTTCTTTTCACTTTGATGGTTCGCGCTTACTAACTCTCATTTTCAGGTTCTGTGATTACTTTTCCCTCTTTCTTTTAATTTTACCTTATATTATCTGGCCTTTTACTAACTGTCAATTTCAGGTTTTGTGGTGACTTGCCCGCTTGTTTACTTATTTATTTATTTATTCATAAATGCTTGCACACTTACAGCGACGCCAAGACTTGTGACGAGCCAGAAATACAATAATTATGATCCGCATGTCAGCTAATACTAAACTTACTTGTATTACTAACTAATGTGCGGGATGACCGTATCTAGTGTTCGCGCTCGTGCCCACTCCCGTCACCTTCGCACCTGGGGACTAACCAGTTACTTTACTCTTTCGTTTAACTTTGATGGTGCGCGCTCACTAACTTTTACAGGTTATGTGGTGACTCGTCCGCTTGTTTACTTGTTCACATGTCAGTTAATACTTAACTTACAACTTACTTACATTAATAGCTATTATGTCCGGGCTATCTTCATTTAGCGTTCGTGCTCGTACCAGTCACCTTCGCACCTAGGGACGAACCGGTTTGTTTACTCTTCTAACTTCGATGGTGGATGGCTAACTCTCATTTTCAGGTTTTGTGGTGGCTCTTATGAGTCGCTCGTCAGTTAATACCAAACTTACATATTTACTAGGAAGTTTATAATGTGCGGTCAGCTCGAGTGTCGTATTTGAGGTTCGCGCTTGTGCCTACACCCGTCACCTTCACACCTGGGGACAAACCTGTTAGTTTACTCTTTCTTTTAACGCAGGATGTGACACGCTTACCAACTCTCATTTTCAGGTTCTGAAAATGTTCTGTTAAAAAAATTAAATTCTGTTAAAAAATTATTAATATTATTAAATGGCTAGATTGTAACTCTAGTGAAGTACTACGGCGCTTCATTATATAAAAAAATCTACAGATATAAATTGTCTTATACTGCAACAATTTATTTAAATAAGTGCCCATCCTGGTGTTTCTGTTGTTTATACTATACTAGCTATTCGAGGACGAAACATAAACAGGAAATTATAATTACCTAGATGCTCTAATTTTAATTTCCTACGTATAACTATTTTAATGCTCCCTATATATATATAAATTCTCCACATTCTAACACTCGGTTCTTTTGATACAGACTGAAAGCGCAAGTCAAAGCAAGGTGAATAGTACGTAGTAGCCCTTTGTAATTGTAGAATTAGTTATTATTTAGAATGCATGTCTTTCTAGTATAAACAATTGGCTTTAATTATATATTTATTTCACTGCGAAACAATATAATATGACTAATAGTAAAATATGTCGTCCCGTTTAGCCAAAGAAGAAATCAAAGGTCGACGGATCAGCAATTCGATACTCGGGCGTGGGCGCATCCAAACTTAACGTTGAGTCTTTTCTGTATTACAAAATTATACTCTCCTATATTAAATAATGATTTTAAACTAATGGGTAATAGCGTCACGTATAAGTAGCTTTGTCCAACAATTAAAATTTGTATTATTTGCATGTTTTTGTATATATTATAGCTATTTTAATAGTTTAATAGTAATGCATGTTTCCAGTAGATATATGATTTTTAGTCAACAATATTGTCGGATAAAATAATTTTCAATCGTCAAAGAAAGTCATATTAAAATAGTCATTATGCCTATAAAAATTTACCCGTGTTGTTAACTTATTGTGGTAAATACAAATATCAATATGTCAACCAAAAACCGTGGGCTGGTTGGGATCAGACATTGATAGTCGAAGATTAATTGGAAGAGTGTCTAATCCGGTGAGATGGCAGATGTTAGACTCATTAGACTTGTGTGTTTTCAGCAAATGAATGATTTGATCTGAATGCTAGTGATCTTAAAAATGTACTTAATTTATAGTAACATATCTTAAACTCACGAGGGCAAACTTAACACAAATACACAGACCATTTGTCTCCTTATCTTAAATAACCGACGTCAAAAACCACAGACAATATTGTTGGCTTCACCCAAATGATAACTCAACATAATAACTATACCTAAGCGTATTTTTTGCAGTTCTCACCGGACGTGTTCAAGGGCCCTATCAAGGTGTTTGCGGGCGGTGACCACAGCTTTCTAGTCCTGAACAGTGACAAAACCGGCCCCGTTGACTTCCGAACGCCGGATCACGCTAAGCAAATATTATCGCTCACAATTCCAAAGTTGGCGACCTGCGAAGTTTTCAAAGACAAAGACGTTGTCAATCAGGTGAGATTTAAATTAAAATTAAGTATATTATGCTTTAGTCAGTATGTTAATTAATCTTGGAGCTGCAAACTATTAACAGCTAATACAGGTGAACTTTTCAAGTGAGTGTGATCGGCAAATCCTATAAAGTCTATAATCTACGAGGAATAGCGAAAAGTGCTTGAAAGAGTCTCGGGCCCGATTTTGATGAAAACTAAAGCCGCATTATTGGATTTTTGAAAAATCAATATTTCTAGCCAGAAAGCGAACTTAGTGATTTTGATACATAAATACACCCTGTATTATTACACCATTCGATAGTGTCGAAACTTAAAGATACTTAAAAAAATCACCTTGTATATTATCGTTGTTTTTATATTCCAGGACCTAATGGCGTACTTAGAGACGGTATTCGGTTCGCTGGCGTGCGTCAACGGCTCCTTCCTTCTGCCTGATAACGAACACTATGGATGCAACACCAAAGTACCAGGCGTCGATATAACCAAAGCGCAAGAAGCATTTAATGTTATTAGCCGATTTGAAAACACTTCTATAAAAGAACTTGTAAGTAAATACAAAATAAAAAGCGGAAAAAATTGTATTCTATACATACATGAGTCGGTTTAGTACCTTAATATGTTTAATGATTTGAGGCCAAAATACATAGTACTTACTCGTGGCTATGATCGCCAAGTGTTGTTATCTCTTTCGCACACGACTTTTTTAGTTTGATGCCAGTAGGATTGATCAACCGGCCCACAAATCTGAGGCTAGATTCAAGATGAAATGCAATGATTTCGTACAATGACCTTTCATTACTGATTACGTGACGCATATATATTTTAAATGCGTGAGTGAAAAAGATGACGGGGCTGTGTAGACGAGTCACTGTTGGAAATACTTTATATGATCCTTAAAGACAGACTCTGAACAGACCGTATTATTTTTGTCTCATTCACTCACATGTTTGACCAAATAGTGTGAGTGTGAAAACAATTTCGTCGTGTCTGTATTTTATCTGGTTTCCAGATATTCAATCACCTCACTGATGATATAATAAAGAAAATGAAGACGTCTCCGCCGGACGCAGAAGCTTTGAGAATGTTCCTAATTTTACCACTTTATCACGAAATGCGGAATCCGAGGCGACATCCGGAATTACAGGTACTAAACTAATATGAATAAGTTTTATTTTTCAGTGAATACTTTTGACTGTGTTTTAAAATAATTATTATAATATTATGTGTGCCACCGTTAACTCAATCGCTCACACAACTCGGCTGGGTAGCGATCAGGAAGTTCAGACCCTGAAAATATCTTACTGTTGGACTCATGAGTACCTAAGGTCAAAGTCGTGCAACGAGCTATGGAGAGCTATGCTCGGGGTTTTCTTGCTAGATAAGATCCGAACTTGGTCCACATGAGAACCAGTCACCGGGTTCGAAAGTTGAAAGCTTAGAAGCGGCTTAGTTTGGGGATGTGAGAAAATATTATGTCCACAAATATTGGAAATGTGGAATGTGTAAGAAACCAATAAAGGAAGGTGGAGTAAATTGTTTATATTGAAAATTTTCCACACATGTTACGTTTCTGCTCTAGATGTTCGTTTTAGTTCATTTATAATTTCAGGGTCCATTCGCAGAAGCGTTCAACAACCTCTCAACGCACCCGCAAAAGATAGTCAATTTGTGGTGGGATGCGCAAACGCCTGAGTACTTTGAAATGTTGGTGGATATATTTAAAAGCGTCATTGTATATGAACTGATGCAGCCTGTAGTGCGAGCCAATAAGGTACCTTATTATGTTGTTTTTAAACATTAAAGTAAGTATTATATTATTATCAGTTATCTGGTTCCCATAGTACAAAATTTGCTTAGTTTGGAGCTCGATGGCGCTGTGTGAAATGTCCACACAACCATATTGATTTATTTCTATTTTTTTGTGCGATTCCTTACCTCTTAGATAAAAAATTATTTTGTCGATTAGCCCACAAGCAGCTTAAAGTAATTATTAAACGATACTAACCCTCGTTTTATCGTACGTTTGTTAAAAAGTTAAACTCATGTCAACTAATAAATACTGTTTGTTGTGCGTCTGGGTGTTATATTGTATTCTATGTATGTATTTACAAACAAAAAAGTATATAAGTATTGTATCAGTTATCTAGTTCCCATAGTACAAGCTATGCTTAGTTTGGGGCTAGATGGCGCTGTGTGAAATGTCCACACATATTTATTATTATTATTATTATTACTGAATTACTGAACCCTCATTGGTTGCCTGGTGATCATCGGCTGTCCTCAACCAGTGAGCGTTCAGTAAAGTGAATAAAATTTTATGGCTTAATTCAGTATTTGTATCTCATGTTTTGGCACTATTTTGGAACTGTATTTTTCGGACATCAAAATATATACCTACGTTTGTTTGGTTTCAGAAAATATATTTCTCACATAGTGTTATTCAAATTCTCAACACCTTGTTATTACTAAATAAGATTAACTTCACGAATCCAAAGAAACCGAAAATTCCCGCGGAATGTTTTTACATTGAAGACCTTTGCAACTACGTAGATATAGCTACAGATTATATCAACTGGCTATCCGACCAAAATGTAAGTATTTAATCAAGCTCAGTCAATATAAGTAATTACCCTAATTACTAAGTATATTACAGGTTCAATGTCAAAAAAATGTGAACGATTTTGTCTAAAATAAGTCTCACACAGCGGTTAGAACTGGCTATGAGAATAGCCAAGGCACGGACAGCAGCATTTGCCTCGGTACATTAAAATCGTCCAAGACTGAAGTGGTACTGGTGTTTCATGGGAGAGGCCTATGTTCAGCAGTGGACGTTTTCCGGTTTATGATGAGATATGTCAATAAAATATTCGTTTCATATCTCGCCATTCGAACAGCCCATTTAGTTTCATAAATCATCATCATCAGGCTGAAGACGTCCACTGCTGAACATAGGCCTCCCCAAAGAGTGCCACTTTGAGCGGCTGCGATTTTGACCAGCACCCCTATTCCCAACCTATCGGAAACCTTTCGATTCGAAATCTACACTCTCCATCATCTTCATCTACATTTAGAATGAAAGAGACGGAGAGTGTAGATTTCGAATCGAATCGTTTCCGATAGGTTGGGAAATGGGGGTGCAGGTTGTCAGTTCAATCAGTTCATTTTCATAAATGGTTCGCTGCTATTATGAACATCTTTGAACCTGTATGAACCATATTGTTTCGAAAATCATAAACTCGTATCACGCATATTTCGTTTCTGTGTTCCAGTCGGCTCAACCTCACATGTGTAATTACGCTTTCCTATTCGACGTCCAATGCAAATCGTTACTGCTCAAAATCGACCAACAGCTGCAAATGCAGATCGCAGTATCCCGGGCAGCCACGCAAATATTCACGAGGCTTTTCATGGACCCGACGTATGAGTATCACAGGGACCAGTTCCTTAATCTAACGGTGTCGAGGAACCATATAGTGAGAGATACTATGACGCAGATCAGCAGCCATGACAGTTCGCAGTTGAAGAAGCCGTTGAGAGTAAGTGCGCTTTTGTTGTGACCTTTGTAAATAAAACCAGCTGCCCTAGCATGGATGGTAGACAAAATTGTCTCTCCCTTTTTATGTCACTTTCTTCAAACTCAAACTCAGTGTTTTATTGCAAATAAAGTAGTAGTAGTAGTAGTAGTAGTAGTAGTGTGCAAGCACTACTGTGTTCCGGTTTGAAGGGCATTGTAGCTAGTGACTGGGCAAATGAGACTTTATGACCTGATTACACAGTGTAGTAATCTGATTACTAGACTGTGTGATGTCTCAGGATGACGTGCGCAGTGCAGTGTCACGCGAAACTTTATTATTTTAAGTTTCCGAGTGACACTGCAACTGTTATGGGCGGCCGTATTGCTTAACATCTGGTGAACGACCAGCACGTCACGTCATTCATTCCCATAAAAAAAATAAAAGAAAAAAGAAAAAAAAAACGCTATTTATAGCACTTTTACAAGTCAAATGTCGTTAGGTACTTAAATTAAATTATTATAATTACTGAGCCGATAAAATTCACAAAGTGCACAATGTCAAATATTATAACTATTTATAGAATAGAATAGAATATCATTTATAGCAAGCCAATTAGGCAATAAGTAGATGAAAAGAAGTTCTCTCTTCCACTAAAGGTGCAAGCAATACGGCACAATGCAGAATAGACAACTCCGATCCGTAGTTTCGGTTACACCTGTAAAGAAGCTACAAGAAACTTTATTTGCTTACTTGTCAAGTCGAGTAAAACAGAGGGGAAGGCCAATTTTGTCTACCGTCCGTGCTAGGGCAGCAGGTGCTATATCTTCAACTGTTTATTCTTCATTTTTCAATGTTTAATGGAATTTTACACGAACAAGCCAAAGACTAATGCCAGTCTTTACTAAAGTTTGACCGATATATATATCTCTATTCCACGATTTCTCGTAAGTTTGTCAAACACGTGCCAAGTGATACTAGGTGGTAGGACTTTTCCGCAAAGTTCGTCTAGGTAGTGTAATGCTACATGTATGTATATATATATATTACCTGGTTTCTATTATTCATTCACAACTTTCACATCACAGCACTTGACAGTCCTTTTCACAGTAATTTAAGCACAAAAAAACTTGATTTTCCTCAAAATTTTACATCACTTTATCGATTTTGCGCGCGGGTCACGGGCCCGATTTCTAGACACGACTGCTCGGATGGCAGTTGTTTTGAAACTGTTTTTTTTGTTTCGAATTTAGTTTCTCTTCAAATTCATATTTTTCTTTTTCTACTGTCAATTTCAGTGAGGTATTTTATAGTTTGGCCATGATTGTATGTATTTTGACTCTAGATTTATTTTTTTACTGTTCTGTATTCAAAATTTTGAAATCTGCAAAAATCTAGAACCTTGGAATGCTAGCGAGGTTTCTTTAGAAAAGCTGTCGCTATGGAATGGCAGTCTCAATTTACTCCTCGAACGAGGAACACTAAATTGATATAAGGCCATTCCCGGGCCAGGCAAGGCCCGGGAACTCAAGAACGCCTTCAAAAACCATCTTTGGCTATCCAACACCAAAATTGTGAAGTGAATCTCCATCTACGTCAATCGCTGCGCCACGACATATCCATTGTCAAATCGCCGATCGCCGAGCTACATCCGCTACAGCCAGTCGCGAAACTACGACGAATCTATCGCCGAGAGCTGATCGCCGAAACTACATCTGTTGTCACCGTCGGCCGCCGTATCTACCACGACGAATCTATCGCCGAGCGTCAACCAGTGAGACGACCGGCTTGCCTTTTTCAAACATTGAGTGGCAATATAACTTCATCACCATGTTCCGGCCCGTCGTCCGTCAAAGCTTTGACGACTAATACCTGCGTGTCTCCTGCTCCTGCATCTTGAATCTGAGCTGCGTAATAATACTTCATCGACGGTGGAAGGACGAGAATCTTCTTCTGGATCCAGAAGCTAATAACTGAATGAGCTAGCCGCTGAACTCTGGAAGTCGGACAAACTAAGGCAACGAATTCCTCAGTCTCTATAACGACAGTGGGCCTTGTTTGAATAAAGACCCGGAAGTGGGCCTTGTTTGTTTGAAGACCCGGAAGTGGGCCTCGTTGAAGACCGGAAGCGGGCTTTGTTTATCTGAAGACCCGGAAGTGGGCCTTGTTTGGATCCAATAACATTCTAATTCTACCGTGATAACTTGTAGGCCGTAAACAACTTAAATTTCGCGTTCTTCCGCATCATCTAGAGACTCTTTTTTTTGCTTTCTACAAAGCTTGTAAAATTAACGAAAATAAATATCTGTTACCAATTCCTTTTTTTTCTCTTCAGCTCTTAGGATCCTGTCAACCTAGGCACTGTTTAGGTAGGGGAGGAGCTGCTCATTAACTTGTAGCGTTCCATTCTACCTTTTTCACGAAAGGAACGGATGTAACGTGACAGTTTGGCGCCCAACTAAAATGAACCCTCTAAAACATTCTTCTAAATTCTAAAATAATACTTACTCAAGTAGGCTAAAATTTGATATTGACTTTTGGCTCTAACGTAATATCTTAGGTACTTGCTTAATTTATTTTTATACAGGCAGGACACGCGGAACATCACACTTACATTCTACAACACTCGCATAGTACTTAATACTTAAACGAACTTAAACTTGACTTGATTTTATCCTTGACTATTGACTTCAACTTGTGACTATGGCGAGACCAATTAAATACTCGTTTCTAAACAAACTTGAACTGGAATATGAAGTGACTATCAGAGGTGAAAAACCAGCTGACACTTTGACAACTCTTAAGGAGCAGCTGGCAAAATTGAGTCACATTCAACCTGAGGACATAAAATCTTCTCCAATACCTCTCAAACATGACCTCTCCCAAGCAGAGATCACGTTTAATTACGTCGAGGGTAAAATCTCGCACCTCGAAGCCACGGATGATAAAAGTAACCTGAGGAAAGTTGAATCTTTCGTAAATCATCTTCATTATCGCCTCGAACGCTTTAACGCCGTTCCACCATTTGTTGAGTCATGCTCAAACATACGATCTCGCTTCTTCACGCTCCAAAAACGGTTTGAAGTCTTAACTTCAGATTATGCAGGATCTTCTGAAGAAGTGTTAGTTGACATTCACAATCCTTGTCCTCAGACTCAGCCTAGCCCTCCCTCGATTTATCAATTACTACCTATGACTGGAACCAATCAAACTTTGGAAGTACTGAGTACTCCTCAACCCACTTTACCTTCAAGCATTCTGACTAGTATACCACTGGCTTCCGAGTCTGTACAAAACTATCACACTTCGGATAATTTTGTGAAGGAGCTCAAAACGTTTTCTTTCAATGGAAAATCGTGCCCTAGATCATTTCTTCAAAGATTGGACGAGTTTAGGATTTCTCGAAACATTCCGGAAGGTATGCTTTGCAAGCACGCCTTTGAGATTTTCACAGGTGATGCCCTTCATTGGTTTCGTTTTCAGTATAATCGAAATCCTACCTTATCGTGGAAAGATATTTGCACATTGCTGATTCGAGATTTTGGTATACATGATTACGACTATAAGCTGTTGGAAGCTATAAGGAATAGAACGCAAGGAGCAACTGAGACCATTATCGTTTACGTCTCAATTATGTTCGGTATGTTTGCTCGTCTTTCAAAGAAACTTAGCGAGAGCGAACAATTAGAGATTTTACTCCATAATATAAGACCGTGCTATTCAGTTTTTGTTGCACTTAAAGATATTAAAACGGTAGATTCTTTAATTTCTACTTGTCAAAGTTACGAACGCATTTCTGAACGAGACAAAAATTTTCATGAGCCTAGATCTGAAGACACTTCTTGTGCTGCTGAATTTGCCTATCTTCCTTCATTTTCTAAAGCTTCACTTCCTAAAGCGTCTCCAAACGTAAGGTACACTAATGCAGTGCAGGAAGATAAACATCCACGCTCGTCATCTCAAACTAATGACATTTCTAAAGAAGAATTCTGTTATCGCTGTCGTATCACAGGCCATTCTTTACAAACTTGTACTAAGCCTAGATACCTCATTTGTTTTAAATGTGGTCGTAAAGGCGTGAGAATCAGCGAATGTCCAAAATGTGCTCCATCAAATCAACAAAAAAACTAGCTGACGACTTGAATGGTTTCACTAAATCACATAACAATAATTTTGATCTTAACGACTGGAATCAATGGTTAAATACTATTCGAAATTTTATGTTTTGCTACAAAACAACTTCTGTTTTCTACGACAAAGAAAAAGACTTTAACAGACCTTTTATTAACGTGTCTATAAACAATATACCTTTTTCCGGTCTTTTAGATAGTGGAAGTTGTATAACTATTTTAGGTAATAACTCTCATAAAGATATCCAAAAGTTAGGCTTTAAACTATTCAAGTCTCCAACTCAAGTTATGGTTGCTAATAAACAAAAAGCAATGTCTTCTGGTTATTTTCATTTGCCATTGAGATTTCATAATCAGACACATGTTATCAAAGCTTATGTTTTCCCTGATATTTATCCTTCTTTGATACTTGGGTGGGATTTCTGGAAAGAATTCGAACTCTCCCCAAAGATACTTTCTCTTGAACTCAATCTCGAATCTAAAGATCATACAACTTGTGCTGTTGAAAATCAAATATCAACATTTGATCATCTGTCTGGGAATCAAGTAGAAATTGCTAATGACATAATCAAGCGTTTCAAAAGTATTTCTTTTGAACAACGAGGTAAATTAGGCCGTACTAGTTTAGTTAGTCATCGGATCAATACTGGTGATGCTTTACCTATAAAACAACGTTGTTATCGTCTCTCTCCAGAAAAGCAAAAAGCACTCATCAATGAGGTCGATAAAATGCTAGAATTAAAAGTTATAGAAAAATGTGAGAGTCCTTGGTTATCTCCAGTACTTATCACTCCAAAAAAGAACGGAGAATGGCGTTTCTGCGTCGACAGCAGAAAGCTGAATTCAATTACTCGTAAAGATGCCTACAGCCTCCCTTTTGTTTCTGAGATACTAGATAACCTCAAAAATGCTAAATATTTGTCTAGTATCGATATAGCAAAGGCTTTTTGGGAAATTCCATTACATCCCAAAGACAGAGATAAAACTGGTTTTTACGTACCTGGTAGAGGAATGTATAGATTCACTGTTATGCCCTTCGGATTGACAAACGCTCCAGCAACTCAACAAAGACTCATGGACAGTTTATTCACTCCAGAGTTTGAGAATAAAGTGTTCTGTTACTTAGATGACATAATAATCATAGGTGCGACATTTGAGGAACATATTTCACTCCTACTTAAAGTTCATCAGAAACTTTCTTATGCTGGTCTAACCATTAACTTTGAAAAGAGTCAATTCTTTCGCAAAGAACTGAAATATCTTGGCTACATAGTAGATGAGCAAGGATTGCGGGCTGATCCCAGTAAAATTGAAGCGATTCTAGCTTACGCTGCTCCTACCTCTAAAAAAGAAGTAAGAAAATTTTTAGGTACATGCAGTTGGTTTCGCCGATTCATACCTAATTTCAGTACTATTGCTTCACCACTCTGTAAATTAACGTCATCTGGAAAAAAATCTCCAAAAAAATTTGTCTGGAATGCTGAGGCTGACTCTGCTTTTGCTAAATTAAAAGAATGCTTGACTACAACACCAATACTATCTTGCCCTGACTTTGACTATCCATTTTCCGTTCACTGCGACGCTTCTAACTTTGGGATAGGTGCTATGCTGACTCAGGAAAAAGACAATAAAGAAGTTGTTATTGCATATATGAGTAGATCTCTAAACAAGCATGAGCAGAATTATTCAACTACAGAACGTGAGACTTTAGCTGTCATTACTGCACTTGAGCATTGGCGTTGTTATCTTGATAACGGTAAACGATTTACAGTATACACTGACCATGCAGCATTAAAGTGGTTCCAAAATTTGTCTAATCCTTCTGGCAGATTGGCACGATGGAGTCTTCGTCTGTCTTGTTTTAACTTCGACCTAAAACATAAAAAAGGAAAAGAAAATGTTGTCCCAGACCTTCTGTCGCGTCATAAAATACCCGATACTGCTATTATTGGTGGTGTTGAACCCATATCTAGAGACAATGCATCACAATTGGAACTATATAATAGACTTTTTACTAACTGTCGAGATAATCCTGATGCTTATCCAAATTACAAAATTCTCAACAATAATTTATACCGTTTTAATAACTCACCTGATTATCTAAATGAAGATTTTGCTTGGAAAGAAGTTCCACTTCCCTCTGAGAGAATGAATCTCATCAAAACTTGCCATGGTGACTCAGAAAGTAATCCCCATACTGGCATTTTCAAAACATACAAGAAGCTTTCTTTAAGATACTATTGGTCTGGTATGTTTAAAGATGTGGCTAAAATGTGTTCTTCTTGTGAAACATGCCTCTCTTATAAGCATTCGAATCATTCTCCATATGGTCCTATGGGTAAACCAAAAATTTGTTCAAGACCTTTTCAAAGCCTCTCATTAGATCTAATGGGCCCTTTTCCACTCACAAGACAACGTAATCAATTCATACTAGTGGTTACATGTTCTTTTTCAAAGTATTGCCTTATTTTCCCTATCAAGCGCGCTACATCTTCCAATATCATCATGTATTTGGAAAATAATGTGTTTCTGGTACACGGTGTGCCACAAACCATCATCATGGACAATGGTTCACAATTTCAATCTAATGAGTTTCAAAGTTTTCTGAATAAGTATAAAATTCCTTTTATATTTTATTCACCTCGATACTGCCCTCAAGTAAACCCCACAGAACGGTATAATAGAACAATTATCACCGCACTTTCACAGTTGGTCGGAGATGATCACCGTTCATGGGACAAACATTTGCAGAAAATCCAATATGCACTCAACAGTTCTGTAAATTCTACAACTGGGTTTTCTCCATCCTTTCTGGTCTTTGGACGTGAAACCATACCATGTGGTTCACTATACACTAACTGCTCCAACCTTGATAATTTCATTTTTCTTCCTCGTGACATCTACGCCGCTAATTTAGGATTATTATCTAACATCTTCGATAAAGTACAGGTTGCATTACACACTGCACACACAAAAAATGCTGCTCATTACAACACGAGACACACCTTTAAAGAGTTCAACGTTGGCGACACAGTCTGGCGTAAAAATTACGTCCAGAGTAACGCTGGTGCATATTTCAGTTCAAAGTTGGCTCCCAAATATGTCAAATGCAAAGTTGTTGAGAAGCTCTCACCTCTCGTCTTTATTTTAGAGGATCCTAACGGCTTAAGAGGAAAGTGGCATGTAAAAGATTTTAAAGTGTAAATAGTGTAGCGGTTGTATTCTGTTTTTTTCTCTAAATTGTATACTTATTCTGTAAATAGCTTTAGCGTATATTATTTTTGTATTGTACAAGGAAACTAGACCCTTTCGGCTTATTTTTTTTAAATCCATTTTACAAACGTTATTTTTTTTCACTCTTTTTGTTTTATCCTTTAACACGAATCGTGTGGGTAAGAAGCCATTGTGTTTACTCATTTTTTTTTATACTTTCTTAGTTGCACATGTTGTTACTCTAATCTTAATTTCCTTGCAATTTCTTAAATACAAGGTTCTTGAATATTAATTTCCTTGACGTCTTCAATACCCAAGGGTGTGTGTAATATTCTTAAAGAGCGGTACACAACTCGTTAAATAAGCCTTTGTGTTGTACATTTTCTTAATTGTAAATACTTATTATCTTTACTCGGGTTTTCAAAAAGGTGCGGATAACGACACCTAATTAAAAAAAATAAGCCTTCGTTATGTATAATGAATAGTTCCTTGTGGAGTATGCGTCATCAAATATGTGAACCATATCCCCTAAGTATGTTTGTGAGCGAGTAAAAGAAGAAGTGCAAGATTTAAGTATGAAAGAGCAAGGTTTTATTCCTAACCTTCAAAATTTTCAATGGAGTTGAAAATTTTCTGGGGTCGTGGGGGAAATATGTAATGCTACATGTATGTATATATCATAATATATTACCTGGTTTCTATTATTCATTCACAACTTTCACATCACAGCACTTGACAGTCCTTTTCACAGTAATTTAAGCACAAAAAAACTTGATTTTCCTCAAAATTTTACATCACTATCGATTTTGCGCGCGGGTCACGGGCCCGATTTCTAGACACGACTGCTCGGATGGCAGTTGTTTTGAAACTGTTTTTTTTGTTTCGAATTTAGTTTCTCTTCAAATTCATATTTTTCTTTTTCTACTGTCAATTTCAGTGAGGTATTTTATAGTTTGGCCATGATTGTATGTATTTTGACTCTAGATTTATTTTTTTACTGTTCTGTATTCAAAATTTTGAAATCTGCAAAAATCTAGAACCTTGGAATGCTAGCGAGGTTTCTTTAGAAAAGCTGTCGCTATGGAATGGCAGTCTCAATTTACTCCTCGAACGAGGAACACTAAATTGATATAAGGCCATTCCCGGGCCAGGCAAGGCCCGGGAACTCAAGAACGCCTTCAAAAACCATCTTTGGCTATCCAACACCAAAATTGTGAAGTGAATCTCCATCTACGTCAATCGCTGCGCCACGACATATCCATTGTCAAATCGCCGATCGCCGAGCTACATCCGCTACAGCCAGTCGCGAAACTACGACGAATCTATCGCCGAGAGCTGATCGCCGAAACTACATCTGTTGTCACCGTCGGCCGCCGTATCTACCACGACGAATCTATCGCCGAGCGTCAACCAGTGAGACGACCGGCTTGCCTTTTTCAAACATTGAGTGGCAATATAACTTCATCACCATGTTCCGGCCCGTCGTCCGTCAAAGCTTTGACGACTAATACCTGCGTGTCTCCTGCTCCTGCATCTTGAATCTGAGCTGCGTAATAATACTTCATCGACGGTGGAAGGACGAGAATCTTCTTCTGGATCCAGAAGCTAATAACTGAATGAGCTAGCCGCTGAACTCTGGAAGTCGGACAAACTAAGGCAACGAATTCCTCAGTCTCTATAACGACAGTGGGCCTTGTTTGAATAAAGACCCGGAAGTGGGCCTTGTTTGTTTGAAGACCCGGAAGTGGGCCTCGTTGAAGACCGGAAGCGGGCTTTGTTTATCTGAAGACCCGGAAGTGGGCCTTGTTTGGATCCAATAACATTCTAATTCTACCGTGATAACTTGTAGGCCGTAAACAACTTAAATTTCGCGTTCTTCCGCATCATCTAGAGACTCTTTTTTTTGCTTTCTACAAAGCTTGTAAAATTAACGAAAATAAATATCTGTTACCAATTCCTTTTTTTTCTCTTCAGCTCTTAGGATCCTGTCAACCTAGGCACTGTTTAGGTAGGGGAGGAGCTGCTCATTAACTTGTAGCGTTCCATTCTACCTTTTTCACGAAAGGAACGGATGTAACGTGACAGTAGGTACCACCGCTTTGCCAGTTATTCTGCCGCCAAGCAGTAGTGTGCAAGCACTACTGTGTTCCGGTTTGAAGGGCATTGTAGCTAGTGAAATTACTGGGCAAATGAGACTTTATGACCTGATTACACAGTGTAGTAATCTGATTACTAGACTGTGTGATGTCTCAGGATGACGTGCGCAGTGCAGTGTCACGCAAAACTTTATTATTTTAAAGTTCCGAGTGTCACTGCAACTGTTATGGGCGGCCGTATTGCTTAACATCAGGTGAACAACCAGTTCGTCACGTCATTCATTCTCGTAAAAAAAAAAGTGAACAATACAAATAAAGTACGCACATTGGTTGAAGACAGCCGATGATCAGCAGGCAACCAATAAGCATTCATCGTCATCATCATCATTAACAACCTGAAGACGTCCACTGCTGAACATAGGCCTCGCCCAGGGAGCGCCACTTAGAGCGGCTGCTCGCCTCCTGCATCCATCGGCTCCCCGCGGCTTTCACCAGGTCGTCGGTCCACCTAGTGGGGGGCCGGCCTACGCTGCGTCTTCCGGTTCGTGATCGCCACTCGAGAACCTTTCTTCCCCAACGATTGACAGTTCTACGAGCGATGTGGCCTGCCCATTGCCATTTCAACTTGCTAATCCTAAAAGCTATATCGGTCACTTTAGTTCTCCTGCGGATCTCCTCATTTCGGATCTTGTCTCGCAGGGAAACACCGAGCATTGCCCTCTCTATAGCTCCATAGCTCGCATGAGTATTCAGTAACTAATAATTAATACTTAATGCTCATTGGTTACCTTTTTGAATTTGATGTGCCAAATTGACACAAGTTCAACAAACTTACAAAAACCCGAGGGAAAGTGTTGTTTAAGTAAGTTCCATTATAATAGACTTTGGCAGAGATGGCCATAAGATATTTTATCTCCTCAACCGCCTGATTCACCCTCTCGTCCAATCGCGCGCCAGTCGCGGCCAACCAGAAACATCTCTAAGGTATGAAGTATCATCAAAAAGATATTTTCCAGGTAGAATTCGTAAACGAAGAGGCTGAAGACGCGGGTGGAGTTAAAAAGGAGTTCTTCCTATTACTTCTTAAGGAAATATTCGACCCCGTATATGGAATGTTCAAACAATCAGAGGAGACTAATATGATCTGGTTCTCGAACAATCCGTTTGAAGACGACGTTATGTACTACTTGATCGGTAAGCATAATTTGATTGATTTTTAGTATGCATATGTCCTACATTCGTGTATGTTTTTGTTAATAAATGCGTGCGTATACGTAAATATTTATAAGTAAAGAAAGGCTGAAAGAAATGGACGATTGTGTGATAGGTGACTTTGCCAAAAAGTTGTGAATAAGACACAAAAAATCCGTAAGTGATCCCGGTTCGCGAATAGGACACCCTATCTATCTTTCCGTGGGTGCCCTAAGCCCGCTAAGAAAATGTCCACGGAATGGGGAGCAATGATTTCCTCGGTACATTAATATCTGCGATCACCAACCCTGATCGACCACACAGCCACCATGCAACCACAAATCCTGCCAAGTACGATGATTATCGCGAATGGTAAGCATCCAAAGTAGCCTTTTATGGAAGAGCCTATGCACGTCTTCCGGCAGATGATGGATCAACAAAAATAGGATAGAGTTATGAAGTAAAAGAAAAGAAAGATTAAATCGTGATGTAGTGTAATGGCGTCAAACGTGTCGCAAGAATAATGTATGATAAGCATTGGTGTTCCTGCTAAAGCAAAAATGTTAATTATATTTTAGGTGCTATCTACGGCCTTGCTATATACAACTCGATAATAATATATGTTCCGTTCCCGCTGGTTCTATACAAAAAGTTGTTAGGGGAATCCGTAATGTTGGACGATCTGTCAGACTTGTATCCGACCTTGGCGAACAGTTTGAAAAGCTTGTTAGAGTATCCAGACGAAGACGTCGAAGATGTGAGTAGGTTTTCTACCAAACATTTAAAGCAATAGAAAAGTTTTCTTACGTATTTAAATTTCATTTTATATTTTGGTTTTTGGTGATTTTATGTTATCTGTAAATTAAAACAAAACAAAAATAGGTATAGAATAGAATTAATTTTACCCCTGGTTTCTCATACGTTTGTTGTGTGATCGCTGGTTATTATTTATTTATTAATTTTTAATTTAAAATATATAATCTATCGGTAAGCGTATTTTTTATCCTTACTGACCTTCAGCGTTTCCGAGTGGAAGTAGCACAAATGATTTTAAAGCAAAATAGTCATTGTTTGATCGCAGTAACCCATTGTGAGCCTATTCTCACCTGAGCTGTGCAGTAATAAATCATCTTAAAATCTGATCTTGATACTAGTTATGCATGTCTCCTATGCCTCAACTAATAAAGTATAATTTCCAACAGGTTTTTAGTTTATGCTTCGCGGTAAACACAGAAGTATTCGATCAAATCCAAGTGCATCCACTAAAAGACAACGGCGTCGATATACCAGTAACGTCGGACAATAAAACTGAATATGTGGAGCTTTATGTCGACTTTTTACTCAATAAATCAGTCGAAAATCAGTTCAAGGCTTTCAATCAGGGTTTCCAAAAGGTGAGATTATTTTATAACCGAAAATTGATTTAGATCAATTTATGGTATGAGTCCCAACATCAGGTGATGCCCGTCCAGAAAATAAAAGCGATTTACTCCGCTAAGTATTTGTTAACCGATACAACTTATTTCTTTGTTTATTTTTAATATTAGTGATATCTATTTGTGGTATTAAGATGCTGACAGTTTTTCGTGTCTTACGATGTTCATATGGTGTTGATTACTTCACTCGCAACGCAAGCCACATGCTAAAAATACAGAAATAGAAATTTTTTACTACAATACATCACCTGTGTTGAACCGAAAATGCTCAAGGTGTTTCTTTACTAAAATATCTCCAGTAAGATATAACATGCCATTTGATTTATGATACCAATAAAACACAGTGGCTTACGCACATAGTTTATTAATAAGCTTTTACATGGAAGCGATATTATTCTGGATGACTGTTGATGATAATTAGATTACAAGACAGTGTAAACTACATTTCCGATCATTATCGTCGGTCTAAAAATGACCGCTGCTGAACATATAGGGCTATAAATCGCTACTTTGAGAAACTGCTGGATTCTTGCAATCAACGACTCTTCGCGGTTTCGACAGTCTTCGGCCTACATTTGTAATATTTGACCCTAGTTGGCACTTTTAAAGGGACAGAACTAATTAACTCATGTGAAGGTTAAATTAGAACATATTTTAAGAATAGTTTACGTTAGGAGCCGTGTGGCCCCGACTTGCGAATTGGACCACCATTATTGTATCCCGTGGGTGCCGGCAAAGGGAATATCCAGGGAATTGACAGCAGCGTTTTTCTCAGTACATTTAGTGGCGTTTTATAGGGGAGACCGATGTTCAGCAGTGGACGTATTTCGGGCTGATGATGACGAAACGTTAGAAGGAGTTTATCGGTACTTGACAGGGTGCCTCGGTCGAAACCATAACATTCAATGGCATACATTTGGGGCCTGGGTCTATGCCAGTGTGCATTTCTGAGAGTACTGCAGCATATGCAGCTGCTGCTATGGGATTGTATTAGAATGATAATGGGGCCGATTCTATGACATTAAACAAATTGTACCGCGCTAAAATATCTTCGTTTTTCATATTTTTTCCTTCAGCAGTATACTTTCAGTGCTGTAAAATGTGTTTAACCTTAGCAAAAATGCTGTACAGAATAGGCATGATGACTACTATTAAAAATGAACAAGTAAATATTACTTTCATAAAGAAGATTAAAAATGAATGCAATAATTGAAAAAATAAGCAAAATCGGTAAATAAATCACGGAGTAATAAGCTTTTAAAGTTTCTACAGGAGGCATCTCCTGCCCTTTCTCGCGAAACAGAGCGCCCCCACAGTTACTATGAAAAATCTACTCGTGACGTCACATGCCAAAGGATTGTATGAAAAGCTACCACAGCTTAGTAATGAGGTACTATAACGACCTTCCTCTGACGTCACTGGCCGTTTGAGCTATCTCTTTCTATTCCGGTTTTTAAAATGCTTGTAACTTGGTCAGTTTTTGAGATGTTTAATTTTTGTTTTCACAAATGTTCATCTTTTGAGGAATATAATTAATTTATCCAAAAAAAAAAAATTTAGTCCTCATGCCTATTGACACCACAATATGAGTATGACCAATTTCAGGTATGTGGCGGTAGGATAATCAAACTGTTCAGGTCTCACGAACTAATGTCAGTGGTGATCGGCAATGAAGAATACGATTGGGAAGTGTTTGAGAACAACTGCAAATACAAGAGCGGGTATACAGCTGGTGATAAACAGTGCAGGTAAATCATAATAATATACAGATATAATGTGGAATACAATTGATATCGAGGACTAGCTTGTCAGAGGAGGCGTAGCGTCATTCAGTCTCATAAAAAAAAGTAAACGACATAACGTTACATAAAGTATTTCTCGTGTAGGCAAGTGGTCAGCCCTGGTGTGACAGTTTCTAGGCCAGACCGCCTAGAAAAGGCTTCTAATTTAACAACTATTGTTTTACGACAACAGCTGGGATCAAAGGCCTTCCGAAGCACGGTAGTAGCGCTCAGCTGGAAATACCATTAGTATTTTTTTTAAGGTTCTTGAGTGGCGACCACGAACTGCAAGATGCAGGAGGCTAGCAGTCGTCCAAAGTGCGCTCTATGAGAAGGCATATGTTCAGCGTTGGATGCCTCCAGGCAGATGATCATGATGAAGCTTTAACGGCAGAGGATATTCGTTCTCTAATATAGGCCTCAATTACATAATTAACTCTAAATTATGACTTTTATTGTTTAAGATGGTTTTGGGAAACATTTCACGAGTTGCCCATCGAGGACAAAAAGAAATTCCTGCTGTTCCTAACTGGAAGCGACCGAGTGCCCATTCAAGGAATGAGAGACATCAAGGTGAGTTACTCATAGTTTGACATTCTAAGTATATTCTATAGATGTCTTAAGAGTTTGTATACTTATTAAATAACCCATTCAGCCACAGCACAGATAGCATAGATTATCTGAAACAACCGTGATTTCAGATAAGGATCCAGCCTGTAGCAGACGACAGGTACTATCCAGTGGCGCACACTTGCTTCAACTTGCTCGACTTGCCGCGTTATAAGACCAAAGAGAGGCTCAAATATTACCTCCTACAGGCCATTCAGCAAACACAGGGATTCTCACTCGTTTGATATACAGATACAAACCCTTCTAGGAATGGTCGTTGATGAAAAATCCACTAGAGTCGTTGTTCATATCACGTAAACCCTTGAGATTATGTAGTCTATGGTAAAAATAAAACATTTTTGTTGCCAAGATGCTAACATAAGTCTAAACATAAAGTGCGTTGATTCATACATGTTTGAAAAAATCACATCGTATGTATGATGTTTTTAATCAACACTAAACAATGTCAGAAATAGAACAAATTATTATGTAATTAGGTTTTACTTATTTTCGGGTTTTAGTGATGGGAACAACGACTCTCAAAGCACTGATGCGTAATCGCCTGAGAGCCTTGATAAATTACCAGCTTATAGAGACTTAAATTGTACCAACGTAATAATACGATACGGCCTTTAGTTAGTGAATATGAATAGTTAAATAAATTCGGTGAACGCGAGCTAAGGTACAACCGGAGGATAAAAAGGTTCGTCACTTTAGAGCCCAGTTTTGCTTGCGCCAGTTTTGCTTCAGAAGTCGTTTTTACCGATTCCATCATTTAAACGATGTCTCTTGAACATATAATGTGACAGATATGCGTAGCAGCGCATGTAATATTCATATAACACGGGCTCGATAGCTCAGTTGGTAGTATCCCCGCCTTCTGAACTGAGGGCTGTGGGTTCGATTCCTACCCAGAACAAACATTTGTGTGATGAACATAGATATTTGTTCTGCGTCTGGGTGTTATATTGTATTCTATGTATGTATTTACAAACAAAAAAGTATATAAGTATTGTATCAGTTATCTGGTTCCCATAGTACAAGCTATGCTTAGTTTGGCTAGATGGCGCTGTGTGAAATGTCCACACATATTTATTTATTTATTTAAGTAACAAACAGTTTTGGTCTAAGTTTGGAACTTTATGGTCTAACCCAAACATTATAAAGCTCGTTGATAGCTCATGAACATAATTTCTCCTACAAACACGACTCACTTGCGCGGACAGGAGGTGAAGTAACAAAACGAGACAGTTATGCGAAATTACGAAGAAAAAAAATACACCACTAATTATCGTATGAGGGGAAGTTGTATCATTGATCAACTGGACTTATAGTCAATGGTCTAACCGTTAGACTTAGGTAGTAGTCTTTGATAAAAGAAATAATTTGAAAACTGATGAACCTTTTACTTCCGGCACTGTAAATTTGTACAATCTATTAATAGATATACCCCCTTACTAATGAACATGGAACCCAGTGTTTTGTCTTGTTTTATCTTTGCCTATTTTAAACTGAAATGAGAGAGACAAAACATAAAATAGCTCTCGCTGCACAGTGTTCATTCTATTATTAAGGGGGATCACGAGCTAAGCGTTTTTGCTATTTCATGGCTATTGGGACGCAGTCCATTGGTCATCGTTTTCTTAGGAATGTTCGCATGTTGATATTGGAATGGGTATATTTCGTTATTATCTTTAATCAAGACCAGGGATTAATGTGAGGTCTGCTATTTATTTAAAATACAGGAATTAAAAATTAAAATGGCATGATTAGCAATCGTCGTACCAAGGCACTTGAATAACTTGGTTTTGTTAAGTGACATCGACTTGCAAGCCACATTTTCATATAGATTACCATAAAGAAATAAAACACAATATTTACATGCATTATATTCAGCAAAATACTAGGTCTTATTTGAGTATCATTATATTTCAGCCTTATTAATGTTGACCGTAAGGTTGGATTTTTTTATCAAAGCAATAATAATACATACCATAAAATATAATTGATATACAAATTTAATTAATTATTGTAACTAAATAATCCGCGAGATGTTCTGTTTGTGCCTTGCAAATAATACTAAATAATCATAGTTATTATAATTTTTATACAATACCGGAATGTTGAGGATGTTAAATGTTACTGTTTAATGTTATACCTATTGTGCATTTATGTTGATACATTTAGATTGTTGACACATGAAGACTATGAATGTTTTGGCTTTAAAATTAGCTCAGTAGATACATGCATGCAACCATACGTGAATATAACGGTTGTCGCGTGTGGCGTGGTTTGTACACAGTGTATTTGTACAATAATATTATATTTTCTCATTATACTTGTTTTATTGTTATTCACTTAAGTTAGCCTTTCTGTTTGCCTTTATTTTGTAAGTTTATTGCAATATTTACTATGGCGTAGTCTTAAGTTTTTTCCAGGTGAAAGGGGTTCAGTAAAACATGTTCATAGCATTTGATGTAATTTATTCATGTTAAAATACAATTACATTGAAATACCAAATCGACGAGGTCATTTTCAACGTTTTATATACAAAATATTCGTATAATCTCTTCATGACTAGGTAGGTACTTAAAGCTTGGCCAATTTTGTTACGAATATTAAATTTGGCAAAAGCAAAGGATACCCAATTTCATAAATATTTTCCTTACACTATTATCAACGTAACGTTAACCTTATTCATGTGTCTAGATTTTGTTTAGGTTTTGTGTAAAAAATATCTTTATGATATTGGCAATTGAGCATTATTTACATTTTTAAAGCTGCATCGCATATTTTCGCAATATATAAAGCCGCACGTACACTTCGAAAGTTAATGAGTCGTGCATTAGAATGAGAATTTAGTTTCGCGTAACGATATAAAGGTGCAATAATATGATTTATTTGGTTATTAATATTAACTTAGTTACTAATTAATGGTTATAATAAATTAATTCTACATATAAGTACCGATGTAATCTGTCACGTACATGCGTGCAGACTTTATCCCCTAAAGTCAATACAAGTACATGATGATCTCTCTTCGCATCCCATTAGATGAATTTGTGATGACCAACGATGAATATCACTTGTATTGACACCATAAACGGCTTCACCCCCTTTGAACATAAATCTAGACACTACTCGTTCACAACGCCAATACAAACAATTTAATGAAAGGCTATGTTACTACATCATTACATAGTAAAAAATGTAGGTGAAAGAACGACATTGATTTTACAGTTAAGCAGCGCCATCTGCTATCCAAAACAGTGACGCTCGCGTTTTTCTTTTTGCTTAATGTGAATGTGGTATAGTAGTGAATTAAGTTAGTATCTAATATCTAATTTAGTAGGAAGATCGGCCGGAGAGCTCCTCATAGTGTTGCGTGCCGGGTGGCGCGCGGTAGCCGGGGTAGTTGTGGGGCAATGCGTGCTGCGCGAAGAAGGAGTTGTAGTCCTTCTTTACCTGCAACATAGAGTTTTATTTGGTGTAACATCACATTTTAGAAAGCTTATTTTCGACGGTTACTTCTTTAGTTGTAGGTATATTATTGTGAATTTTATACGGACATGACTTAAAAATCATGCAACACCTAGTTTCTATAGGTATTTCATTCCGAAAGGTTTTTCTACGCGAAGCTTGACAAAGAAGTAATGTGTATGTATTCTGCGTATGAGATTTTAGTCTATTACGTGATCTAATGACCGTTATTTAGATAGGACTTCACTCTGAGCGGAAAGATGACAATTGAAACGTAAATAGTATTTTTATATAAGTAACCGTAGAACTTTCCTATTCATATTAAATTCTTGAACGTCGTGAAATCCAGGTGATCGAATTGAGTTTATATAAAACTTAAGGCAGGTTTGTTAAAAGTTTTGAGAACACGCTACTGATGGTTTTCTGTCTTGCTCAGAGTCGTCCAGAAGAGTGTAGCGAAGCCTAAGTAAAGTTACACCTAAGTTCTACATAGATGCCTCCAGCCGTTGCCAAGTTCTGTTAGCAGGCGGACACAGCCAACCGCTAGACTTACAAGGGTTAAGTCCGCACCACAGCAGTAGATTATGTGGCGTCGGTGCGCGAGCTACACCTTTTTCATGGCAATTAGTTCGGCAAGCGAATATTGGCGCAGCTAAAACAGACAACGGGGGTTTGTCACGCTCACGCCCACGGAAATGTGTCGTAAGGCAGATCACGATTGTCACATGTTTTTTGTGGATTAGATTGCTTTTATTTAATTGTTTGTTTATTGTGCCAATAATGTAAACTATAGGTATGTGAATGTGGTAAGTTATTTTTTATATCAATGCCTTATTAATTGTTAATCATTATTTACTAAGGTCTAATTTAAGTAGTGCAATAAAACATTGTTAAAATTTCTGCTAATAAATGAAATATTTTTTAAAACAATTGTAAGTACAAACTTCAAATAGTTATTTACTTTTAATTTAATTTAGTTTTATATTTTTAATTCCTATTTATTAAAAATTCTATAGATATCTTACAAATAGTTACAGCTACCTTGTTCGTTAGTATCAAATAATATACAGCATGCTCTATTATTTTTTATTCATAAGTACCTACTTATATAATTTAATTCCATATTTACATAATGCATATATACAAAGGTTATTTTAAAATCACAAGCTAAAAACTAATCTGTACCTAATAAAAAGGATTAAATAGAAAAGTAGGTAATAATTTTTGTATGGGATTTATATTAATTTTATTTAAAAAAAATTATTAAATGTATACTTCGGGAATCTCATATATTCGTTCATAATATTATTAGAGTAGTAGTTACCTTGCGCGGTCTGCAGGCAGGACCCTTAGCGAGCTGCCTCCGGGCTTCATTCTCCTGAGCAACGGCCTCCCTCACCGCTTGCGGTGGCCACTTCTGATCGCCACGCATGTTGACGCCTCCTGGAATCGACGTGAGACCTTGAATCATCATGGAGTATAAGGTGGGTAGCTACACTTAGAGATTAGCGAAATTTGAATCCACGGCTCTCTGATACAATGGCAACTTGTTATGTTGGCTGCGTGATAAAGTGGTTTACTCTATCGTACTGCCAACATAACTATCCATGGTCACGAACTGGGGCCGTGCTGTGAGCTGGTAGCGCGATTCAAAACAGAGCCTATATTGGATCGCTTGTCAGAATCTTCATTCAAACAAAAACTAAGCGATCCAATATAGGCTGTTTTGAGTCGCGCTAAGAACTCAATTTACGGCCCCGGATAGTCTTGGTGAGATCGGTCGATATTTCTTGTTATCATGTACTTTCAGCTATTTTGATTCTTTCAAACAAAAACCCCAACTTATGCGTTAAACACTAAACATAACTAAAAGTAAACTAAGGTTAAGTGATCCGTAGTTAAGGTATTTAATGCTTAAAAATTCTAAAAAGTTTTGACCATTGGATAGAATTTGTTGGAATTTTTGAAATCTGCAAGCCACCCTAATATTAGTCTATAACCTATAACCTACCTACTTTTTCTATAATATTTGCCACTTAATCTACTTACGACAAAAGAAGCCAACATATAAACTAACCCCGGTTGCATCGTGAGAACATTAGTGTCAGAAGTTACTTTCTTCGACGACATTGCACGTATAAACCCGTAGTTTTCTAAACAATGTACCTGCAAGCAACCCCGCTTATTCTCTAACGACCTGTCATTTCACCATTTTATGGTCTTTCAAATGGCTAATAACATCAAATAAGTGATATGAAAACTTTTTTGTTTGAATATTATGAACCTGTTTTCATTTGTGGGTTTATCTTGATTGTAGTTTAGTGTTATTGGTATTAATGTCTATAGTCTGGATTGTATTCATTTCCATATCTTTGGATCTTCTTTGTGTATTCAGACGCAAGCCATTGTGAAAATCCGCTGAACGATCGTGATTTTCTTCATTTTGTGTTTCATGCGAGTTATTTGTAGAGTAAACTTTAATAAAGCTTAATATTGTAGCTAAAATACCAACTAATTAAATCATAAGTAAATAAAATAGAACTGGTGATCTTGTTTCTTCTGGCCAGTATCGTCAGATAATTAGCCCAAAAACCTTTAACACGGTTTTGGATATAAGCAGAAACCTCGTGGCATATATATACATATCTCTTGTCCTAAGTTAGTTCACCTCTATCCTATACGGAAGAGCTTTGTTGTATTATCGGCTGTAATCATAGACTAACCTTGGAACGAAGCTGTGGCGGGCTGGCTAGCGAACACTGGCGGTGGTTTCTGGTGCACCGGTTGTTGCTGGCGCAGGGTGATGGTAGACGGAGGAGGTTCGAACTGCCTCTGTGGTGGCTGGTACGCTGGCTCAGAGTACTGTGGCTGGGGAGAGTACTGAGGCTGGGGGGAGTACTGCTGCGGGTAGCCCGGCTGGTTGCTCTGTGGCTAGAAACGTAAGCCAATGTTAAGACTTTAAAATTAGCATCGGAGATTGTTTGGTCAGGATTCGTGTTGCAATTTACCGAGCAGTACGTGTCTAGCTCTTTTGAGTCGGGTATTTGGCTCACTAAATAAATCAACCCAGCCAGTCAAAAAAATGGTAATGATTATAATAATCTAATAAGTAATTGAATTAATATTCTTTTTATCAATTTCTTGAACATGGAAAAGTATTTTGGGCTCTCCTCATTTGGCAACATTGATTGTCTGTTATTTACGCGATGTAGTAAACAACCAGTAAGCAAATAGCGGTTTCGGAAGCTGTGTTAAACTCTAATAAATTGGCTTATAAATGCGTGAAGAAGAGAGCTACTTAGCTTTGAACGTTAACACTGTACTTACCAAGATAGATGACAGTTCAGAAACATTAGTGGAAAACAAAACGTGCAGTGACGTGAATAATGAACTCTAGGATAGTTTCGGCGAGACGTTGCAACCTCTGGCGGCCTAGATACCTGCGGGGAGAGGGGAGCTGGAACAGGGGCCCAGCGGCTCTGCGCCGGCCGGTAGGGCTGCGGCGACGGGGGCCCCGCGAGGTAAGGGCTCGCGGGCCTTGGGGCGGCGGTCACACCCGGTCCCACGGGGATCAGCTTACTGAGCCCTGTAGCTTCCTGTTTCTTGCCCGCGCTATACGCCGGCTGGGACGGGGGCGCAGCTTGAGCTTGCTGATAGTACTGGGGCTGTTGATACTGGGGTGCCTGGTATGGAGGTTGGCTCTGGGGAAGGTACGCAGGCTCCTGTGTAGGAGGCTGGTACGGAGGCTGGTATTGGGGCTGGGGCTTTGGTTGGGGAGAGTGCGGCGCGTTGTTGTAGAATGCGGGACTCTGCTGTTGGGATAATCTTGCTATAATACATCGTCATAGTCTAATTTTAACATGCAATTAGGTGTATCCGTCACCAAGCTTGGGCTATGTGCAGCAGTGATGTAAATTGCATCTAATTCCAACCCTATGTACATTCAAATAAAGTTGAATTGAGTTTTAAATAATTCAAAAGTATGATAACTCACCTGCTGTTGTTGTGGTGAATGGTACCCGTTGGTCTCGGGCAATGGTGGCCACACTACTTTCTTCTGACCTGCAACAAGTTGATTTATATTTTATTATCTACATCGTTTCACTTTCAACTTCTACATAAGATTATGCAAACGCATGACGCGTTCGCATAATCTTCAAACAAACCAAAATTCAATTGAAATTAATAATGAATGATTCGTCATAAGACCTATAACTATTACATGTTTGTGTTTAGTCACATTTTATGGCTAATGAATTATACAAAACATGTTGTAAAAGTTCAGATAGCAAATCCGCCGCGTTTTCTAGTAAATGAGTATTTCGGCGTCTAACATTCGTCTGAGAGCGGATATCACATGCGTACAATCTCAATCGTCTCCTGATACGATCTTGAAACGACGCGCTTGTATATTCCACACTTGGAGCACTTATTATGACACATCTTCGGTGAAATTAGCTCGGCTGGCCCACCAACACGTTGGATTCACGCCAGAACATCGAAAAATAACAGATTTCCATGGACTTTTACACGTGGGCCGCGCGAGGGAACTGTCAGTTGATAGGAATGTAAATTGGACGCTAGTTTCTTTGATGATATGTAACTACACAGGTTTTTGAAGAAATCAGAAAAGATATCTTCCTATTTATCTACCGGCTCTAGCAATGCGTGTGTAATGACTAACGTAATGAGAAAATGTTAGTGTAGTTAATTAGTTAACTTGATCTGTGGTTTGATAGAGATGGTAACATACTTCTAGGTAGATATTAAATATCGTTTGTTCGCAAATTTATCGTGTTTCAAACTTTCAAACAGTCATGTGAATTTGATGTTTAAAGCTTGCGAAATAAACAACGTGTGGTAATTCCTATGCGTACCTAAGTAGGGCCTATGAGTAATATTTTAAAGGCTTTGTCCTCAGCGATGAACTGACAAACAATACCTACAGCTCAAACCGCTGGAGGTTGTTGAGGAATTTAGATTATTGAAGGCCATAAAAATAGCGAAAGGAATGAAGAATCGCTTTTAAACTTCAACGACTAAGGATGTCAATAAATACGGTGTTAAAGCTTGTATGAAGAAACGTAAGTGAGATCAACGGGCTGCCTCTGTCTATAAATATTTATAAAAAGTTAAACGTTAGTGCTCTATTTGTTTAGATGTTTGTTGTTGTGGCATTCCATTAAGCCAACACGCTTGAACTGATTTTGTTAAAGTTTCTCACACTACCTACCGAATAGGTACCTACTTTTTATCGCGAAAGCAGAGTTCCTGCTGAAAATAGGAAAAACCGCGGGACTAGTTTGATATACCCAAGTATAAGAATTGTTTTGCCAAAATATCGTAGGTACTGGTTTTTACGTTGGAAGTTAATTCTCATCTTCCTTTAATTTGTTTCACAGAGAGAGAACCAGTTACCAGTTCCCTGCAAAAAATTGAACCGCTTAACATACAAAAAACTTCCCAAGCTTTCTCTATGTTAAATGGTGCAAACGAAGACAGCAAGACTACGTGCGGGTAAGTCCAGTTACTAGTGCTTATCGTCGCACCACTGGCAGTTATCTGATATGTCACATTATCTTTCTACGTTTTTGCCAACATGAATAAAATAATAGCCAGCACATGCCAACTAATTAACAGTGAAAATATTTAATTCCCTACCAAATGTTATTTATTGTCAACATAGTGTACAATTGTGGTAAGTAAATAAACTTGACTCAGCATAAATTATTTTTCATGAATAAAGTATAGGGTAGAGGGCGAGTGCATACTGATAGAGGGTGCGTGTGTCTGTGTGATTTCAAAGCTAAGGAACCCTGGTTTGAATCCTGCTCGGCCTGCACCATGTCTTCATTCATATTTACGTTGTTTTAATTTTGTACTCGCTGGTACGAATGTGGAGGAAAACATCGCGAGTAAACGGCATGTTCAAGAAGCATTCAATTGAAATCTTCAATTCGAGAGCATGGTTTGGTCTACCAACCCGCACTTTGCCAGTATTATGGATGGCTTATACATTCTCCCCGCCAGTGATAAGTAGGCCAATGTTTGAAAAGTGGAAATGTGTTAATTATTTTCAGGTGCTTATAAAGTGAAGATGAATTCACAATTCTATGAGCTTTTTTATTGACCTAAAGAAACCCAGCATTATTGATTACCTGAGGAACATAAGCACAACACCAGAAGTTAACTTATGTTTATAGAAGAACAAATACATTACGCATATTATGTAAATAATGTCAATATACAGATATGCTTTACTACAGAAACTCTCTATATTCCATGTTTAAAGCTAAAGGACTACGCAAGTCATAGAGGTATAGGACAATATTTAAGTAATTAATATGTAGGTCAAGTTCCTTAACGGAAGCACGTTTGCAAAAATCACTCGCGACACGTGTTCTGGTTAACCTATCAGATGGAAATTTAATTATCATGCGCCAAAAACCAAAAACATGAATTTTGAATAGTATAAATATATGTACGTACAATTTTAATAAATCACTGTTAAAAAAATAAATTCAAAAATTATAAAATAGTTATAGATTAGGTACTTAGATAGATTCGAAAAATCTGTTTACCTATACGCGAACCCGTCTAAATAAACGTATATACCTTCTACATAAAAATGTCAAAAATTATCACTTAACCTACTGCAATCTAGATACCTATAGATATCGCATATAAGTACCGTATTAATATAATCAAAGTCTAAAACCACTTAATTTTAGATCGTTCCTATCGATAGAATCGTTCCTCAAACTGACCAAAAAAATATTTATTAAAAATTAATTTCCTAAATCAAAAAAAAACAGGAACTCACAAGTGCGTGTACAATCCGAGCACTGCAGCACCGCTTGGCTGGCAGGACACTATGTGACTATCCACTTGGCACGATCACAGGTGTAGTGCGCAAATACCTACCACATCGGTGCCTACCACGTATTATTTTAGAGACGCACATTTTTAGGACACCGCTCGCCGTCTCTTTCTAGCCTGTGACATGAGCCCGCGGGATAGCATCAAGGTGCTGCTTTATAGGCTTGACTCAGCAAAAGATTATATCATCCTGGAGTAGCGAGTTTCATTGCTTTTGGCAACTGAAGGAGACCTTGACATCCACAGATGAAGCTGACGTATAATATAAATAAATAATCTGTCAGACGAGCTCTAGAGTTACTTCTCTCCCTTTACACACATTGTCTACGAAGGGTTAGTTTGTATCTCATTAGAACGAAAATCAACAAGTTGTATTTATTGAGATTCAAATAGAAAATTGCGCATTCCTATGCAACAATAAACTGTCTGCAGCACAAATAAATGAAAGTGCTAATCCAGTTTACTCTATCCGCATATTTTGAATGCGCATTCTTAGGCCACATCACGATGTTGGTATGTCTAATTGTCTATGGTTTTGTTGACATACACTGCAAAACAGGCTAATAATGACAACTAAAAATTCGTAATTTCCAGACATACGTTTTTGGCATCTATTCAAAGCCTTGACAGAGCAGTTATGAATCTGGATTGAGTAAAGTCTATACTCTCCAGACGGGATTTAATTGCATTAATAAAATGAATGCATTTAGGCTACCTATTTTTTAGTCTATTAGTAAAACCACCAAATTTTAAAGTTGCTTACAAACAAACAGGGAATAGATACATTGAACTCTGCAGAAATAGTTTTTCTCACACTAATACAAAGCACATTTAAATACAGAATAAAAATATTCTATACAATTTATATGATCTATGGTAAATCTACTTATTATCTAAATCAAAAATTTACCCATCCACGTCTAAAATGCATCGAAAATAAAACAGCTAACGATATTTTATGATGCTCTTCCCAACTGTACTTGAACCATTTTCATTAGAAATGCAACCCACTGTGGAGAGCCGTAACTTATAACGAAATATTCTCGAACAAATTACGTCTTACCTGTTGCGGAACTATGGACGGAGATTTAAATGCACTATATATTTTAAGTAAACTAGAACAACGTTGATCATGAAAGAGACACACAACAACAACTACACGCTTTATTCTAATAGCGTTCAATGACATCTTAGACTTATTATTTGAGGGCGGAAATACGTTTCTATTACAGTATTACACATTGTGAGACATTGATATTTTTGCTCTATTCTTGTAAGCTTTGTGAATCATCTTTTGATTAGTAGACTAACAAATTATATCACTTCCCTACCTCTTCAACGCAATTAAACATCAGAAGAAACGTGATGCAACGATGAGAACGAACGTGCGTCATCTTTTCTCTTCTGGATATGACTATAATCTAGTCATCTAGTGTGAAATAGGGCGTAGTTAGCAATTACTCCATCCATTGGGCCATGAAACGCATATTATTATGCATGGTCCATGCACCCAATAACTGCATGAAGATAATGCAATTAATTGGCACGGACAACTAACTATTACTTTCTATATGCTAGTTTTGTAGGTGTCGTCATCGACGTGTGCCTATGGTACAAGTAAAAATACTATGTTTTCTAATAAACATTCCATGAATGCAGTCGCTTAAACTGCTACTCTTCAAGAGAGACCTGTGTTCAACGGTGGACAGTGAACGTCTTTAGGCTGATGATGACTCGTCTGTCAACGAATGGTCAAAGAGTCTCCAAAGTTCACATTTTCAAAATTAATCACTGTTATCGATGATTATTCCACCCTACAAACCCCCACCACACGTGTTGATTATATATATTTTTATAACTTTATATCTAACGCTATTAGATTTGATTTTCAGTCAGAGACCTGCTATTAAATAAAATAGAGCTTTAGGGCTAAAGTATAATTGAATAAAAGCCCTGACTTTAACACTTACGCTTGCATCATGTGCCTGCATGTCTGAAACTCTACATCAGACTATTTCAGTTCCACGAGCAGATGCGAAAGTCAATTAGAGATGAATAAGCCCGCAACAACATTTCGGAGCTCACCTGAACAACCGAAATCACCCATTTGTCGTTTGGAGTTTTTCAACACTTGTTCTCTGAATAAACATTGATTCATGTTCTGCCAGAAATTTCAGAAATAGTCTAAAAGTGACGTCAAACAAAACATCTTTTTTATTTTTAAACCGCATATCAAGGTCAACATTTCCAAATAAAACATATCAAATCTCGTTCGTAGAAGAACAATTATGTGCTCATCTTGCCAGCAGTGCAAGTTATATTTTCTATAATATAAAGTTACTCTGTGAGAATTACGAACGAATGATCGATAAGATGTCGACTAAATAAAGCCCTCGAAAGACTTCGACAAGAATTACCGATGTTAGATCCATGCTACAAGTTACCGATTAGATCGATAAATAAAATCTGTTTATCGACTCGATATATTTGTTGAACCGAAGATCGGTGCTTGCACTGCTAGTCTTAAAGTCGGACGCAAGTTACAATAATATGTCGGATTCGTGAAGGTGTAGGATTTTATGACAAGTCATTATCATTTCGCCTGGAGTGCTTTATCTGTGCTCGTGAGTTTAATTTATTTTATTTTTAACCTAGATCTTTAAGATCTTTTTTTATGTTCAGTTAGCATCCGTAGCTTTGTTTAATTTGAGAAGGTTAGGGGTGTATAAAAACGAACTGTTACGTGAAAATAAACAAATGTATCCACATTACTACCACGGCCGAGTGGATACACTTTCAATCTTTGGAGCGATAGAAAATGGTTGATCTTGAGCTTTGTTTGCTTTGAATACGGACCTTGAGGGCAATATTTTTCTTGTCTACTGGAAACTGTATCTAGGTTATGATAGACGTGCTTGTCTTTATTTTTTGCAAATCTAATGAACAATTGAATATTTTACAAAAATAAAACACATCCGCAGAATAGAGAAAAATAAACTACAACACATCACTCGTAAGTAAAAAAAAACTGTTTGTAGATATTTTACGACCACGCACTAGAATAAGTAAATAAATAAAAAACTTGCTACTCCATCTTTAAAAAATAAAACACTTGTCTTGATCAACCAAAGCCACTATTTCATGAGACATTTCGATTAATATCTGCCCATTACATGTCACAGACACACAAAGCATTTTAATAAAACTCTGAAATAATTACCAACAAACACGGTCTCGGGCATGTCGCTAGTCGTTATTCCTTCGCTGTCGATTATGAACTACCAAGAAAAAGAGCAAGTAAAGGCACATTTTGTAAAAGTTCCGATGTTTGCCAAATACTTCCCGCTGCCAACCGTTTCCGTCAACTGTAGGATGCTGTGATTTTTGTCCCCGCGTCCCGATGACAAAGGGAGAACGACCCCGGTGGAAATAGCTCGGACATTCATTAATCTAGAGTTCAATGAATCAGTGTTTTCGACGCAGCCGTAGGTTTGCTTATAAACTGCGTCTACAGTTTTTTCTCTGTTCCAGGTAATCTGGATAAAGCTAGTGAGTCTAAGATAGATTCTAATAAGACCATCAATCCTATTATTGCATCGATTAATGTCTGCTATTATATAAGTAATTCAGTTTTTTTGTTTTGAAATAGTCTTCATTTTCAATTATGTATAGGTATACCTAAAACAGTTTTCAATATTTTTATTCCATTAACTTTATCCTCCTTGTTTTTTTTTTGTCAATGACTAGACTAACCGTTTGACCACAAAACGTACTGATACCTACAAGTTGGGTGACTTTCTTAAATAAACCTCTACCCAATGACATGTGAAGAGCCTCTACCTATGACAGTTTTTCATGCAACCTCCAAATTGACGGGCCTGATAGTTCAGTTGGTATAGTATCCCTGCCTGAGGGCTGTGGGTTCGATTCCTACCCAGGACAAACATTTGTGTGATGACTATAGATGTTTGTTCTGCGTCTGGGTGTTATATTGTATTCTATGTATTTACAAACAAAAAAGTATATAAGTATTGTATCAGTTATCTGGTTCCCATAGTACAAGCTATGCTTAGTTTGGGGCTAGATGGCGCTGTGTGAAATGTAAACACGTATTTAAAAAAAAATGACAAACCATACTCAAACTAATGCTACCACTTCAACACTGTTAAATCATGATGGCAGTGTATCGGCAAAATACACTTTATACCGAAATATCTAATGATTGCATTTCCCATGGCAATATACGATGGTGTATGAGCTCTACTAGACACCTGGTACCTTTCGCAACCTTTACGATTTGGTTGCCATCCCAAGCCGGGTGCTGTGACGGTCGTTCCGGAGGCCAGCACTGGTCAAACCGCCGGTTAGCTCGGACCATGGTATTCAAAATTGCTTCGATTTGAGTACGTTCTAATTCTGGCAAAGCGGTTAGTTACGCATTAGTAAGCTTCCGTCATAGATGCAAGCATTGCTATCTTTAGATTTGCACAATGTTTTTAGGTCTAGTCAGGTCAGACGCTGGCAAAGCGTTCCACTCTTAGGTCAATCGGACTAACAACCAAACTACTGCCAATAAAAGGAGAAAGTTACTTACTTGGCAGTCCCTTGCGATTTCTCTCTTCTTCCTCGAGCATACGAAGCACTGCAGAGTTGGCGAGATTGGTAGGCTTACCCGTCGCCGGGTTATTGAAATCAATTCTGTAACAATAGAATAAATCTGATATAGTCTTGTTTGACCGATTCATCTTGCTTTAGGTTCCATAGACAAATATTTATAGATAGGTTAGCATAAAGATATGCGGCTTACGAATACTGCTAGAGGCTTACCTAGTCGATAAAAATGTGTATGGTGTATAAAAATCATTTATTATGTAGATTATTATAGAGATTATCCAAATAATTTGTATATAGTACTTTGATACCGATCTAGTGAAGTAGCTGTACCGAAATTAAACTGTACCTACCTAAGTTAATCTAAAAATATTAAAGACAGACCCAGAATAGTTAGTAGGTAAATGACGAAGCCTATGAACTTTCATTGCCAGATTCACTTTCCCTGCAAATGGATTGGTTCCCATCGAACATTGTAAAAACGTTAACTCAGTTTATAGTAGCGAGCTACGTGGGAACTCCGCGAGAAACGGTGACAGTGCCAAGTCAAACCTTCGATTGATTGTGTTACGAACTTCGGCTGCCGAATCTGATCAATTTGCTAGGTACTGCTGTGTTTACCATAGTTTGGATAACATGTGAACTCTGCTTGATATAAAAGTAATAGGTATGTAACTACCTACTTAAACACGAGACATTCCTCAGGCGGAATTTACGAAAAAACGTTAAAGTGACGCGTCTCGGCGTAGGCCTATAATCTAAGATTTTGGAAACTATATATAGCTGAGTATAGAAACCTTGGATTAATCAGTACCTACAACATAGTAGGTACACAAGAAAAACCATGTGCAACTGATATCTAATCTTTTACTGCATGTTGGATAATAAAGGTTGACGTTTTGTAACTTAAAAAAATTATTCCTGACCAGTTTGAATTTGAGTGTAAAAGTGATACAAAATTACTTGCTTAAGACAGACTTAGACATAATTCCTTTTGAAATGTTTAATATTATTTTTAATAAAACATATTGTTGATTTACAAAAAGGAAATTGGGTATCATGGTCCCACAAAAAAAACCTAGATATTTCTAAACATAACTTACATGTACTTAAAGTTTTGGGTTTCGGGCCGAACTATCGCAGTTGCTCAATACCAACGCTCAACGATAAATAAATATTTTTGTATTAATAGTAATACTCTACGAGGAAATTATGAGTTTTTGTTACAAAACTAAAAAGATAATCTTGGATTAGGCAAGTTATTCTCAAGAAATTCCGAAGCGTTTTTCTCGGGAGGCACAGGTACGATTTTAATAGAACAAAGAATCTTTTGAGAGAGTTACGTCGAGACATTAAACAATGAAGGTTGGTAACTATGCATCGAACGTTTCTCTAATTCCATGACAACCTTTTTTGTACAACAGTTAAGCATTTGAGTCAACCTGGGACTGTTAAAAGATTTGTGTAGTGTACTTTCTAAAAAATTAGGCCGCTACGAAGTGATAGATGTATCTTCGTTGAGCAATCACATTGTTTTTTAAACAACCTTGTTTATTGTTTTTTTTTTGTTGTTTTTTGTTTTGTTTTAATGCGTCAGTTGAGGACTAGGATTAAAATTATATTCTGTTCCTCCGGTGAACTCTGTTTCTGAGAAAGTATTGCTTATGTAACAAAACTTAATTGTGGTCCAGACTACAAATAATACCATAAAAACACGTGAGAACTCTTAATTTTGCAAGATAAAGGTTTTATTCAAATCTGTTCAGCCGTAATGGGTGTGAAAATCACAAAACACATCGTTACCCTTTTAATTTTAATAAAATGTTTAATAAAGCTGTTTAAACTCGTGAACCATTTCAGAAGATAAAACGCCCAAATCGTAATCCAATAAAAACTTTATATGGCTTTCAAAATAGTTTTATAACTTGTTCAACTCAACAAATAGACGTTATTCCGATATACGGCTGTGTAATAACAGCTGCCATATAAAGAAATCGAGTTTACATTCACCTCGGTGCACCTTCATTGGTAATGCGATGGGATGTCAATGTCAGATATAAATCGTGGCTGGTAAACAGTCTTGTATCGTGGACTGTATGTTATGTCATAATGCCACATGGTTTCTAAAATGTACCCGCAGGGCTCCGTCGCAACGAGACGCGCCGGTACATTTTGCATAATGGATCTAGAATCTAGTCAGTGTGTCAGCAAGTTTCAAATCGTTAACGGTCATATTAATGTAGTTAGTTAATTATCAATATATATGTAAACTGGTAATTCGCTTTTACAACGTTGTAAAATTATTTTAAACCTCTTCTGCGAATCGATAATATAGAAACTAATATATTTTCAAGACTTTCTCCAGGCTATATCTGATCTAGTCTGCCAAATTCTTAATATGCAAACCTTTGGTAAGGTGGGTATGGATTTGTGTTAGGTATAGTAAATAGCGTAGGTACAATGTAAATATTAGAGTAGGTAGGTACTTACAAACATGGAATAATAAATCAAAAAGAAAACCGTAAAAGTTATATTTTTAGCTTTACGTTTTCACCACTATCATGTCATCACTGTTGGTGCAGTAATGATTCAATAATAAAAATTATATCTCATAAGCATAGGTACAGCAGTGGTATAATAAGGTCGAGTTGTCGTTGTCAGTCAAGCATTTATCACTAAACTACTAAACATGCCAAACAAACTACGGTATTTAGTACGCAAGTATCCTTACCCATTTGTTTCGATGTCGGTCGCCATAATTACGAACACGCGATACAACTCGAATTAATTAACAGATGGCAGGATTTATTCACTTGGTATTTTTAGATGTTATTCCGGTGAGTGTACTCCCGAATTAATGCCAAAATCTGACTCAATGCGCCTGGCTTTGTTCGAGGTTTACGGCGCTATATTTTTGGATGTAAATAAATGAGACAAGACTGCGAATAGAATATTAAAATACATCAATACTCTTATTGTTTGCCAAATGCACAAATATATACTGGTTGGCTTTTAGCAAAATCATGCATCCTAGAGCTGGATAATAGAAATTATTTATTTTATGAGAATGTCAAATAATTATGTTTTATTTATTTAATGCTCGGTATTTCTCGGCGCGCAAGTTGCGCAGCGGCAGAATGTCGCGGTGTGACTGCGCGCGTGCGCTTCCACATCGCACGCTTGTTTATTATGCTTATGTCCATTTTTTACAACATAATTTTTTCCTATAAATGGCAGACACAGATTAGAGATAACATCAATCAGTACGTAATTACCCGCACGACTTGTTACTTAAATTATGATCTCGCGGTTGTTGTTAGATACTAATACGTCTAATATCTTTAAAATCTTAGGCCGTGCTGGTATGTACCTAAGTATTTAAATCAAGTCTGCATAATAATAAAATATAATATTGCAAATACAAAGCTTTTACAAAATTGAGTTAAAAGTTTAAGAGTTTGCTTTGGTTTAGAAAGGTAAGTTAAATTAAATGCAAACAACGTCCCTTAAAACTCAACAATACTATTGCGATAAAGTTCATGGATATTGCATAAAATAGTATTTATTGGTAGGTTAAATTTAAAGCGTAAGAAATTTCTTTTTTATACTTATATAAGATTGGTAAACAAGCAGACTGCCCATCTGATGGTAATTGGTCATGCACCCGGCCTACTTGATGGTAAGTGGTCACCGTTGCTTATGAACATCTTACAGTCGGGGGCGCTGATGGTGCGTTTGGACTTCGAAACATCCCTCAATATGCAACGCTGCTTGATGCTATTTTAAACTGTTACCTCGTTTTGTGTTAAATTTTTGTGTTTATAGTGGAAGTATTTTTTTTATCTTCGATAAGATTTTTCTCGTCTCAGAAACATATATCATGGCATCATTCGTTACTGATTTCTAGATTGGTATAATTAATGTATGATTTACGACGTATGTATAGAATTACGTGCATTATGTCAGTCAGAACCTAACGCATAAGTTTTCTATTTATTTAGATTGAGTGCTCTGTAAGTGCCGTACTAACACTTGTGCAGGAGCATATCAACAGGTACGTAAATTTCATTTCTTGAAATACGTCTGCGCTCTATTTTCGTCAGAAACCACTCTGGTTCGAAGTGGATTGTACCTATCTACTTTTGCATTACTTCGATGCTATGACGTGCATCCCGGAATGCGTACACGGTTGGCCCGGTGTTAAATTGCAATTATGGCAGGGTTGCTAATACCCACAACTAAAAAAAAGTTGGTTGTATAAGCCTAAAAGGTAAAGGGAAGATACGGACATGAGACCACTTGTCATGGTATAGCTTAAGTAAAGTATATCCCGGCTTTAGGGATAGATGGATGCGGGTTCAAGCCCCGTTCGTGATTCAAACTTTTCCTTTACAAATTAATCTACTTAAGTAAGTACCCTCAAAGTTCCTAAAAAATGATATCTTTGGCAATTGTAAGTACCTAATCGTAAACGTCGTTATCGCTTTCCTATCCAACCAATAGTTTTGTAAAGGTAGGTAATACTTAAATTATACTATATTGCATGGATGAAATAAAAAAAGAAGGATTGAGTTTTGATTGATATGGAACTGAAGCCCAAAATGGCGGACATATTACATATGTGTGTCAGATGAAAGTATGGCGACCGGCTGCCTATGATGTGAGTGTGTGCGTGCCCCGCTCGTACGTACGAAGCGTTCCGGCTTCCTAAGGGTGCTTCAGTTTCGGATCATACGGGATTTCCTCCTTTTTTTATTAGCTCCATGCTATATTGCTTTGTAGAAGTTCCATTAATGTAGATTTATAAAACTTTATTAGTAAGTACACCGTAAGCCTTACGGTGTACGGCGTAAGGTATAGAGGTATAAGTAGATAAAAATAATTTTCTTCTTTCCAAACAAAGATTAATAAATTAGAGACGCAATTTAAGTGTTCTTAGGGTAGAAAGTAACAATACAACCCTGTTGTGAGCAAATGTCAGCGCCTCAATGAATGCCCGGTCCATAATAATTGAGCGGTCAACGGCATTCAAAATCGGTCGGAGTGCGTTTATCTTTGGACGCGCAGACTTCAGCGCTCTACCTGTGGTGTACAATCTAGCAAGAAATGTCAATACTTTATTCACCTGTGTGATCCTTCCACAGTAAAACATTGTCTACTAGTCTGTTTGTTCTTATGTTTCGCGGGACTGCTTTGGCTAAAATTTTGCGCGTAGATTGCTCACCTAAAGCCCAAGTTCCGCGAGTAGGTAAGAGGAAAATTTGCCGGCGCTTTTAGTTCATACATACATAGTAGATTCATGATCATGTATGAAGTATTTTCTCAAAACTTGCAAATCAATGGTTTATCCTTAATATTAATTTGTTAAGATTTATAATAATACCAAAAACCATATAAGCTATCCGTAACAAAACATAAAAGGAAAGATACCCTATAACTTCTGTAATAAGTAATTTTTCTAAGCTAAGTTTTTGACGTAAATTATGTAAATTGAAGATGTGCCATATCACTTACTACCTTATATTAGTATTATGAATTATGAGGGATATGTTAAATATTTATTGGAAATTCACCGCGTTCAAAATCATTGATTCATTGACACACACACACACACGGTATGAATGGTTCTTAACTTGTAGGTAGTTGTTTCTCTGTACCAAAACCTATTCATTTACTTTAATTGGTTTTGTTTACATGTGTTTTAGTTCACAGACCACAGCAACGAAAGAATGATACCTAATTAAGTATAAGACACTTGTGCGTGTGACTGCACATTGCGTCTAGTCATCAGCTATTTTATATGCGCTGGTCCTTTTGCATTGTTCAAATAACAGCTATTATTTGGCGATCCGCCCATTTCTAATGATAGAATTATAGACATCTCACATGAATATTTTTAGCATAATATGGCTTAGAAGCTATAGCCAGGTGTATCCACGATGTCATCAAAGCCACGGGGAGCCGATGGATGCAGCCTGCAGCAGACAAGCAGCCGCTCAAAGTGGTGCTCTATGGGAGGGGAGGCCTATGTTCAGGCTTTTTCCTGGCTATTGATGATTATGATGATAAATTTTAATAGTTTGAGAAATCACAACTAGCTGCTTAAAAACAGGCCATATTTATAAATACCATAAATTAATGTAAGTTTTTTTTATGCTCTAGGTAGCAAACAAGCATACAGCCCTCCTGATGGGAGGAGGTCACCGTAGCCTATGGATTAAATAAATCATAATAAAAGGTAGGGAATAAATCATTTCATTCAGGCAGCTATAGCTGAAAAATAAACAGACCCATATTAATTAGAAATCTCTTGCAGACAACACATATTTACACTGAAACATGTGGAGAGCTCCAGAAATGTTCTAGTTTTAGTACTATCGAATATTGATTTTGTTGAATAAAATCCTCAACTTCCTTGTACCTACTTTTGGGGTTTCGCACTATATCGAAAGTTATTTTATCGAAGCCCATTTCCTCACGGTGAAAGGGAAAGCAATATTTCTGGAATAGCCAAATTAGATTTAGTTTCGAAGAGTAAGAAAATTCTAGCTTTGTGGTGTCGACACCATTAATTACTTCACTACGTACTTAAACGTATCTACCGACATACCTGCTAATCGTACCTACAATGTTTTTTTACGAGCTAGTCGTTCACCTGATGTTAAGCGACACGGCCGCCCATAACAATTGCAGTGTCACTCGGAACTTAAAATAATAAAGTTTTGCGTGAAACTGCACTGCGCACGTCATCCTGAGACATCTAGTAATCAGATCACTACACTGTGTAATCAGGTCATAGTCTCATTTGCCCAGTAATTTCACTAGCTACAATGTAGCCCTTCAACTCGGAATACAGTAGTGCTTGCACACTACTGCTTAGCGGCAGAATAACTGGCAGAACGGTGGTAACCTAGACGAAATTTGCAGAAAAGTCCTACCACCTAGTAAGCGACAATTGTAAACCTATTGATGTGTGACTCATAGGGATCAATGATTGGCACGCGTCACTTCATTTGTATTCTTTTGACGATGCACATTGCGCTCTATTCTTGTCTCATTGCAAAGCAATGACTGGTGGGTAGCTATTTTTAGTTTTGTTTGTTTTTTTTTTTTCGTTGTAACCAGCACTAATTAGTAGGACATGGAGGTTAGGTTGACATATATTTTTCATAAGGTCGTTAATATATTTGTAAACAATGTCGTTTTTGTACTGAACTAATATTAGCCATGTTACTACGTAGAGCAATTATTTAGTTTTTCTTTTAACTTTTACGTCAACTTCCCTATTCTGACTGAGTCTACATTTCCCTCATAACTTAGGAATAAGACCTATTTCCAAAAAGACGTGAACTCTGTTATATTAGTAACCCAGGGAAATAATGATGGATGTTCACACAAAACCAAACATAGATACCTACTTACTTTCAATGTAAAATTAAAAGGCATTCATTTGTTTGATTTCCCAAAAGCATTTGATTAAATTGTGCCAACATTAAATTGTGAATGAGAAAATGAAGCAACGCTTCGCTGAAATAGATAAAGAATTAGAAAAAACACAAGTGGCTAATCCTTTTACTTTTTGTTCATTTTTGGCTTAAATTATTCATTATATCATCGGGAATATTAATTAAGTTTTTGTTACGCAATAAAAGATATCGTTCTTCCTTTGAAGTTAAAAATGTCTTAAAACATTATAATTCAAAAGAAAAGGTTACTCCGAATTGAAAGAGGTAATCAGAATAAAACAATTTAAGTAAAGTCTTTTTCCAGTGTACTAATTCCGTTTTAGAATATATATTTATTGCTAACTTTACGACTGTATGAATTGTGGTCCGTTTATTTATGACCTACGTGCTTGCATGGATAGGGCATGCCTGAGGTTTCCATATCTAACACAAAAACCTACTTTTTCAGTATTCTATTTACAAAATTTCCTTTTTTGTTTCACTGTGTTTTGTTTTATTTAAGTAAGTATAATTAATAAGTTTTATCTGATTATGGAAAAAACCGTGCACAAATCAAGCTCTGGATTCAGTTCGATATGATACGGTACCTTATTATAATTCAATTTATTTAAACCATGTGATCTCATCCATCAAAGTCAGCAATAGTGGGAAATTCACCACAGATTAATTAATTAAGTTACTGCACTTCATACTCTCTTTTCGCGCCGGTTTACGACATCTATCAAGCTCATACCTTCTTATCAATCTTCAAAGGCTTTCCTACTGGATTAGCAATGATGCAATTGCATTTCAGGAGTCCATTGGAGTCAAGAAAATTATCGATGCGTGTACCTACTTTATGCAAAGCTAGTCCCTGCTCTGTAAGTGAGCTAGTCCTAACGTAGTTACAAATTCATGACACGTCTCAAGGTAGGTATATATAACAAAATATAGTGTTTTGTAGATAGGTAAGGTACCTTGTTTGATGCCTGTAGACTATTTATGTATTCGTTGCCATTTTCCCTACACTATCTATCTCTCTTTCTTTCATGATAAAGCTAGTAAGTATAATAGCGACCCGTACTTTTGCAAGCGTTGGTTCTTCCAATTCTATCGACGTTAGGTAAGTATGCCAAACATCAAGATTTGTTCAGCCGTTTAGTCGTGAATCTTTACAAAATCATACCATTGTTAGTATAAAAGGGTGTAATTGAATTCATTAGCATCCTTTGAAACTGTGTACCTACTCCTGATACCGGTTACGTACGTCTGGACCAAAATTTTTGAATTCTAACACATTGGTTTAGTAATAATAATAACTCCAAAAAATGGAATAACTTACTTAATCAAATGCTACAATAAAAAATTTAATTAAAATATGTAGTACTGTTTTTAATTAGTACATACAAGGTATAAAAACGTTTAAATGTATCAAAATCGTCCATGCCAACTGCGTTAGGCGCCGCGGCAATATTCATAATTTTCAATAAAAATATTTACATTTACATAGTTTTACTCTTTAATAATCATATATAAATGATGTACTATCATGGGCTCAATTTATGCTAATGAATTAAATTACATCCTGAAAGGGATGTCTCTAGGCTATAAGGATGTTAGAGTAATTCCTATAATTATATAAGTAAAACGTGTCTGTTTGTGGATTTCACGTCAAAACAGACCAGCACCCTTATTCTCAATGCTTTTCCGTTCGAATACGGGAGCGTTTCTTTGTCGAATAGCTTTGCAGCGATTCCCAAACCCGAATTCGAGATCGTTTGACAGCGCAAATCGACACTCCAGCTGATTTTTCTTCGAATCGATCCCGACAGCAAAAAGCTGGCGGAACCGTTTCCGTACACTGCTTATTTATTTTGTCACGCAGTGCCCGACATGATTTCTCTTAGAATTCTACTGTATTTTGAGGTTTTATACTTAAGTAAGTAAATAATAAACAGCAGGTAAAATGTCACTGGTGATAAGACAACCCCAGTAATACGGTACCTAGGTAGGTAGTATCTACACATAATGGGACCATGGTTTTAATCAGTTGCGCTGATTTGAATAAATATTTTAAATCGCGCTTGAAACCAACACGCTCCTCTGTTATTTTTAATTTTTGTTTTAAAAGGTGAGTTCATACATTTTATAATATTTTTTTTTACTGCCTCCTAAAATAATGATGTTTTTTTAATGGTCAATTTATTAATAATTAATAGTAAATTCGCTTAGACCTACACATCAATCAAATAAGCGATAAAAAAAATAAAAAAATAATTTTACCAGCTGGTTGTAGTTTACGAAGTGAAATTTTATTATGTTTGTTGTTAGAACAACAAATAAATCATTTGAAATAGTACGGTTTTGCTAATGGATAGAATTAACTAAGATTTTAAACATTGGGAAACAGTTTTTGTACTAATATGCACAACATTCTCTGCAAACGCTTCTATTATAACCATTATTTCGGGAAAAGCCGACGAATTCCGAAGTTCAATCCGCACGGGTTTCTGAATTAGGTTTTTACTCACCTTCGATACCATATCCGCTCTCCAAGTAGAATGAAGATATCGATTCGAAAGTTTTCGTCTAGGTTGGGAATACCTATGCAGTTTAGATAAACTTTTGCCCACTGACTGCTAACACTACCGAGATCATAAAATACTTTTTATACTGGAAAATTAAGAGTTCCCGCTGGACAAGTGAAAAATAACGGGTGAAACTGCAGACCGCATGCAGTATAAATAACAGAGAGAGTGACTGTCGGTATATGGATGAAGTAATTGCCTTACCCCACTGTGCCATTGTCGAGGTTCGACAGATGCTTGTTGAGTGTTTCCTGGATGTTCTGCTGAGAATAGAGCCCGATGGGCGAGTTGAACTGCTTGTGCACTATCTTCGGGCCGGTGGCCATCTTGGGTCGTTCGTTTCAACGCTGGAATTGGAAATGAGTTCAAAATTATTGTCAGTATTTCACAAGAGAAAGGGAGAAAACCTGCACTATCTTTCAAAAGACATCTTGATTCATTATTATTTAATTCGTTTTAGTGATGTGGTATGCCTTATTATAGGCTGTAGGTATTATATTATCTGGGGTATAGGTATAGAAAATGCCTAACAAAATAATAGCAAAATAATTCGCATACTGTTACTTGGAAACTTGGTTTCCAGTACCTACTTTGTATCTACAAAATAAAATTTTAGTGAACTTCATTAGTAAAATGCGTAAATTAGAATCAAAGTTATTGAATAAATTTTATGTAAGTATTTATTTTTAACTGATTTTTAAATAAATCCAATTTTAATTTTATTGCTCTGTTTATGCCATGGTGAAAATATTAAGTTTAGACAAAATTGCTTATGATAAGTGGTTTATTTTAGTGATATGAATATGAGCTTTTAGGTGAACTACAATTAGTCCTGTAAAATTAAAGGGTTAATAGAGCAGTCATTATTATGAAAAGCTTATAAGAATTCTTTTCAGCAGTTTATTTATCTCGACCACTTCATATTTTCATTGTCTTTTATAAGAAAGCTAAAAGCTATTGTCTCATCGAAAAAGCCTTGACATTCAGCTTGAGACTACAATAACGTCTGCGAAGTGTTGAACAAATAAAACATCCACATTTTTAAATCATACACTCATGATAACTGCCGTCTTGAAAGTATAATAAAATTTACGGGCTGCGAATATTCCAGATGAGAATTTGTTTATGATCTGAAATGCAGGATTCTGAATCTACCCACACGAAACCGAAGCCGGTTATAGGTTACACATTATGATACGGCATTCATGTCTTTCTGGAAATAGGTACCTACACTTTAGTATCAATATCAGTTATAATCAGTTATAATACTTAGAAATTATAAAGTATTATAACTAACTGATACGTACTATAAGCCAGCAAGTTTGAGTAAAGCGTTAATCATAGAATGAACAAAAAAACAAAATAATACACATAAATAAAAAAAATGAATTCTGTGATTATAGTCTTATTATTAGTTCTTCACTGCTTTAGAGCCAAACCGCTGTCAGAGCTTTTATAAATTTTATGATTGAAATTACGACAATGTTCTCGGTTTTCCTGTGACTAATCAAAGTGATAAACGTCTTAAAAATATCCGAAGTAAACAGAATATTACACATTCAAAACACGCTTTCGCGTAGAGAAAGCTACCATATTCCTGAGAGAGCGTTTACCCCTAGACACGTCTAAAAATTAGGGTGACAAATTTTATCCTTCTCATGAGATAATTTTATTACAGTGCTGGGAGGTTCCGTACCCGGGCTTGATGCGAACGCGCCGTCTTATTGCGTTTTTATTAGCCGACCCACCGGCGACGAAGGCTATCATATTTTTTCCGAATAATATGCGCGAGACAGGTAGCTTCGTGCGAATAAGTTTTCAATATTAGCATCGGAGAACGAGAAAATTGCATTCAATGGGTGCTTACTTCTTATTATTATGCGAATAAAAAATTCAATCGTATAAGATTCTTCTCATTTTTATTTCATTCACTTTGTAAAATCTCTAGGAAAATGGTTGGACGTGTCTATGGTATTTTCATTGGATTGAAGCTGTGCTCATATACATATAATATATGCTAGAAGATATTAAGTACCTATCTAATCTTTTAGCTTCATTTTTATAGTTGTTTTGCTTACATCGGTGTGCTGTTTCGTCTTTCAAAGCTTCAAGACTTCAACAGAACGTTGCGTTAAATAGGTAGCGTTCAATCATTGATTAACGTGCCGCAACTATCGCAGGCGTTGTTATCCAAACAAACAGTTAATGGTGAACTATTCTACTGAAATGTATTTGGGTACAGTGTTGAATTTAATTGCGGAATGGACGCGGAGGATTACATTCAAAAGCTCAATCTGATAGAAAAACAAAAAGAAAAGTAAACGTGAATGTCATTTTTGTATGAAATAATATAATATTATCAAAATTATTTAAATAGTCTTAATTGGTCTTTGATCAAAATAATGCATTTAATTTGTTTAAATGAGAAAAAGGAACAAATTTAATATAGAGCTTTCACCAAAGCTGTTTTCATGCTGGCAAAACGCGTTAGTGCTTTTCTTTAGAAACAGTAAAATATTGTTACTGTGCAAAAAGTAAATAATACCAATCTGCTGGGTTTCAAGACAATAAACTGTCCGATATTTTGTTATAAAATGCGCGTAGGTGCGAGAAAAACAGTTTGTTATCTCCAACCCGTTTAAAAGATGCGATATATAATGTGGACGAGAGAGGTACATCTATTTTTGTTCTGGACTCTTTGCCCGCATGCGTAATAAATATTTGCGCACTTATTTTCGGAATTATAAATTTCTGGATATCTGGAGTGAAAACAGAAAGCATTCACCTTCTAAATATTATTGTTAGCTTCTTTTGCCAATTCTCGTTTACATTTCTCAGACGGATTAAATCGTAGTTCGTAATTAGTAGTTCTACATAATAGATTAATATCACCGATTGAAATCGCTACGAAAATAATAAGGAGACGACCACAAATTTTCTTACCTATTAGCAATATATACCACAGATAACATATTTTCATAGTACTTATAATCAATAACTTGATTCATTTTTACTTTTGACTAAAGATTCAGTGCACTCGATTGAGATCTAGAAAATTAATTCAAATAATGATAATCCTTGACTTAGAGGAAATAGAGGGGTCATAAAAACGTTTAGATAGTTAGGAGGCCGTTCCAGTGTCCGAAGTTGTGTACAGATACAAGGTTAACAATACCGTCATCAAGGTTGGAAATAATCTTGCCGTGAAATCCAGTCTGCGGTGTGCAGGAATAGCTTTCCACTTTATTTTTGGACGATACAAAACTGCAATGCTCTGCATCTTTCAACATTTTAACTTTCATTTATATCTACCACTCCAATATGCAAGGCTTGATGAGGTGTGTTATGATGTGTTGATTAAGATGAATATGTTGCGATAATGATATTATAGTTATAATGTAAATTCCCCGCGAAACGCTATCGCGTCGGCGTTATTTCAGTCGCGTGAAGTAATAGCGAATTTATTTTTGTAACTAAACACCTTTGTGTTAGTGCGATGTCGAGGTCAGGTGATTAGTGTCGAAGAAAACAACGCGGATGTTTAGAAGCGTTTATTAGTGGTTATAAGAAGCGGTGGTATAATACCTTGTGCGGCGTTTGTTCGTGCGAGCGGCCTGGGTGCCGGACTCTGACTGAGCGGTCTCCGCCGCCCGCCCACGATCACTGAATCTCGCAGCTCCTTCACCTGTAACGTTCCATATATTCCGCTTCGATGATGCTATCGACATGTGCCGCCTTCCACACTGATTGATTCATACGTAAACATTCGAACTGTCCATCTTGTGACACATTAATTGCTCTTTAATTCAACGCTAATTACAACACGCGGTCTATGCTTCTGCAATAAACATTTTTTAAACACTTTTTTATCACAATATATTTTTACAAATAACCACTACGGTTTTTGTACGAAACGCGTCTTAACTCCGTGAACCACTCCATGTAACTTAGAAAATATTCAATAACCATTTGTACAAATAAACTGTTGTGTAAACAAAGATCGTCTCACCTGCGGTAAACAAACAAAACGATAATTTTAGGTCCTTGATCTTCAAATCACATTTAATTTTGTATCGACTTAGTACTGGCACCTCTGGCTTCCAGTGCACGAATGAACAGTATTCCACCGCTGAATATACGGGAATTTTATCTAGTTTACATCGACTAAATTTAGCAACCGCGTGGTTATAAGAGAAGACAAATAAAAATTTTATCCAGTCTGACGTTAGCGATACCTACAAGTCAATAAATCAAAAACTATCAAGGCTGTTGAACTCAACAGACCAGATAAAAATAAATAGAAAGTATCACGTGGGTAAATATTTATTATTTAGGTATAGGTACGATTCTAATTACCTGGAAGTTTGAAAAGTATACTTTTATAATCATACATTTTGCCCCAGTGTAACAATTCAATTATTACCTAAGTACCAAAGTAACAATTAGAATACTTAAGCAACAGCATGAAATTTTTAAAATTAGTAATTTTATTAAAGCAATAGATAGGTAGGGATAACTACTTACAAAGTAAAAAATACGCAGGTTATATAAATAGTTGAACAGGTGTTACCAGACTGAAATAATTTTAATTATGAGTGTTTCATGGTCAAGACTGATGCATCGCGGTCGCAGCTGAATGCCATGCATTTGTTATTTCGACAGCTGCAGACTTTTAAATTTTGTCGCATAATGAGCAGGTTGGGAAACAAAGGTGGTATTTGATACCGTTGCAGATATTATATTAGCCGTCATGTGATATTTTATTTAATATTTAATACCAGTAAATATAAATACATACATTAAAGTCAAAGCAATGCTTACTTTTGAAGGAGCACAACTTTATAATAAAATACCCTCACATATTAAAAAGTTACGTTCATTTAACGTTTTCAAGAGGCAGTTGACTCAATACCTTATGTTGGCGGATCCACTGCCGATGTAAATATTCTAAATTAAGTATCGATGATAAATGTACCTAATATAATTTTATTTAGCACGTATTTATATTGTTACCTACCCACATTATATTATGTGACGGCGAATGTATGTATAATAATTTTAAGTTAACTATGTTCTCATGGAAGTGACATTGTCTTATTTGAGAATAAATTTCTTTAAACCTAAACCTAAAGTCGAATGTAACGTGTCTGCCTGACATAATGAAATGTAGTATTGGGTTAGTTTCAGCTCCAGGCATACTTTTTATCGTAAGTCCAGGTACGTGAAGTCGAGGGCAACAGCTAGTTACTGCCTAGGTCTACCTACTTATATTAAATATCTAAATAATATAACAGTTGTTGGTCTACCGAAAAGAAATAAATAAGTAAATTATATAGCTACAACGATTGTTATTTATGAAAAGCTTGGAAAAAACAATTTGCCCATCGTAAGCCTAAAAGTGAGGAAAGATCTTTGATACATGGTTATTTATCCAGACAAATATTCATTTGATATAACTCGTACCTTTTCATTAAATTTAAATGATCCTAAAGCATTCAGACACCTTAATTCGTTGGATTTTCCGGTTGGAGCGCTTTTCCATCAGAGTGCGCTGGCGTGTTTCACCGGTGGACAATGCTGGCGGCGTGTCACACACGCTCTTAGATTTAATCAGTTTTAATTATCATGAAACTGAAATGTAAGGTATTTTCCATATTTCATCTCGTCTCATAATCTAGAAATCATTGGTTTAAACAAAATAATTGGTTCAATATATTTCGTGTAGTATGATCATTTATTTAATTTAAAATAAGTTTATTAGGTACAAGAAATTTTTTTTATTCGTCCAAAACGAGCAAGATGCGCACGTGCCGTGGTACGTGCGCATCTTGCTTAATGCTTGTTGTTGGAATTCGGCTGGACGATAAAAATCAAAAAATGGCTTGAAATATTTTTACCGCAGGATAATTAGTCAAATACACTACAGAGTACAGATAGATACTCATTACCTACTTACTTACCTACTCTATGTGAAAACCAAACAAATTTTACTATTTTATCATTTACTGTGTAGATTCATTTAAAAAAGCCAATAATAATAAAAAATTGATCATGTTATCAAACCAATGCGTTCCCACTCTTGGGACTCACTCCTCTCACAATTCTTACATGGAGATAATGTAGGCTGTAGGCCATAATCCACCACGATGGCCAAGAGTGGGTTGGTGGATGACACGAATTTTTAATGCCGGTTCCACGTTGCCGGGTTTTGTTCACCGTTGTTACAGCGTGTGCAAATTCCGCATAAGTATAGTTGAACTGCATGCGCGTTTAGTCGTAATTAGATAATGGTCTGCTATAGTTACTATGCACCACAGTAAATGAATCGGTAACAAAGCAAATTACTAAATATTTATTTTTCGCTTGAAAAATCATTGGTGCAAGGCCAAGTAAGTTTCGAACCTGGATGCATCGGTTTATAAATCACATAGGTTACCACACTGAGCCATCACACTCGCTCAATTAATTACCTTTTTTTAAGGTTTCGTAGGCTTGCACTAGACGACTAATGGTAAGTAACGATGCGGTATAGGATGTAACGCGCTTGCCTAAAAGATACCTATTCACTCTCGATTTGAATACTCCAAGATTGTAGTTTTCGAAAAAATTCAAACGCTGGCAAAGCGTTCCAGTCTTCGGCTAATGATATTAATCAATTATCCACAAGAAATTCATTGTCAATTGCATTGTAACTTGCAACTAATTAACAAACGAAACGACAATCCATTTCGTAACCACACTGCAGTATGCTATTGACAATTTGACGTGTTTGTGTCTAACCATCTTCGAGACGTTACCCGCTGGGTCTACGTAGTGTCTTTGAAAGTGAATATTGATTTACGTGTGTTCCACGGTGTAATGAACTAGTCTCGAACGAACGTTTCGAGGATGTGGGCTTTCGGTGATATGGCGTTGTGGATATGGGCTTCGCTGAATAGCTTTCGATATCGAGTACGAAATACGAAACCCAACTAAACAGTACAGAGGTCCTGTAAAACAAAATTTAAAAAATACCCGGCCAAGTGTGAGTGGTAGTCGCGCACGAAGGGTTCCGTACCATTATCTATAAAAACGAGCAATAAATCACGTTTGCCATCTTAAATATTTATTTTTTAGTATTTGTTGTTATAGAGGCACTATCACGGTTCATGAGATACAGCCTGGTGACAGACGGACAGACAGACAAGGCAGCCTCAGTAAAAAAAAAAAAAACTAAACAGTAGGTATTTACAGAATATATACTTGTCGCGAATACGATGGGACACCGACATGTAGGTATAATCTTATTTTAAAGCTCCTGAATATAATACTACAACTTAAATAACATAATAAATATACGAAACTAAACTTAAATAACTTTAAAACTAATTCAATAAATATGTACACCTAACTAAAAACTAAAAACCTAATAAAAAAGTCTATATTGCTAAAAATTGCTATAAATAAAACAAATAAAAGCTCCTTAATAGTATATTTGATTAAAAAATCGAAATAGTGCCTTACTTAATAGGGTACAGACAGTACCCTAGACAGTAGACTATTATATGTAGTGTATTGCAACTATCAAATCTGTCCGTACCGGTCTATTACTACCTATGTTTCTATTTTTTACAGTCAAGGTACTTATAGGTAGCCTACTTGAGTTGACTTTGAATCACGAGCGGGACTCGAACCTGCATCCATCCTCCCCTCAAGCCGGCTATGCTTTGGTCCCATGTCCGAGTTGGTCTCATATGTTGTCTTATGCAATAGGTGGTTATAGAGCTTTAGTTGCCCATGTTCTTTTCAATGAAAGCCAAATATTGAAAACATTACCAAATAATTTACTTGCCAACTTGTAGCGCCTTGTTACTTACATCGTAAAGTATATAGTTACTTCTGTAAAAGTTTATTTCCTGCAATTTCCTTTTACACTTCTACAGGGAATACTTTTCAGGATTTTCCGTATATAGCTTCAAAGAGGGTGTACACTGTACATAATACTATATGTACCTACTTATATATGTATACTAGGTAGAGTCAGTTTTACTTAGTGCATATCAATATACCTATAGTATGTAGGTATAAGCATATGGTCATAAAACCATTCATGTACATTCGGTACCCATAGCGTGCCTAATGAGTCTAATGGCAAAGACATCTCGCGGTTTGTTCGAAGTACAAATTAATAGGTACTTACATTTGTTTAGACAGCCTCCGTGGTGTGGTGGTGGAGCAAGTCGGCTCATAACCCGGAGGTGGCGGGTTTGATTCCCGCGACAGGACAAGTATTTGTGCCCGAAAAAAAAGCGCAAATACTTGTTCTGTGTCTGGGTGTTGTGGATCCATGGTCCTCGTAGTTCCTGGGTCCCTAGATACAGGGAATCCTAGTTAGGGTCCAGGATCTATGTATGTGATCGTTGGGCGTTATTTATTTATTTATACTGTCGGAATATAATCATGTTTAGAATGAAACGAAATAATCACCGTTGGCATTGTTTTTTATTTCAACTCCTCAATAGCACTATAATAATATCTATCTATACAAAACTAAATAGTTTCACTACACTTAATTTAGATAACATAGTTACGCCATGATTTGAATAACATTAATATTATAATTAAGTTTTAAAAAGTATTGTAAAGCGAAATATATTTACATTAACCCAGCTCTTATAAATGTACAAATATTTCGCTAAACGTTATATAATAATGTAAAGGTTAACAACATAATACGGAAATAGAGATCAACATAAAAATACAGTCTTAGTTTAACATTGACTAGAGTATGATAGTGGAAAGGAATATCACTATGGTTTTAGAAACAAATAAATTATAACAGTTTATAACAATATTTGATTATGTACATACAGCTTAACGAGTAAATAACATCTAAGAATTGAATTAGATATTTGACACGTAGATTACGTTGTGTGTTACATTAAAAGAGATGTTTAAATATTTGGTGGAGCGGAATTACATTAAGGTTTGGTACGTTGCGGATATGCTCTTAGTTTGGGGTTTGTTCATTCCTGTTGCCTGTCGTCCTCGACGCCGTTAGCTTTCACTTCCTTGGGTAGAGCGGACTGCAGACAAAAAACAACACGTTTGCTAGAAAATTTCACGACCTAAAATTAATAATTTAAAATAATAATAATAATGAAATCTTTATTTGCTCGAATATAGGTTACATAGACTACGAAATCATAGAAAAGGTTTCTATGATTTTATAACAATATTTTTACAGCAAACACTACGTGATTTTTTAGTTTTATCAATTTTTTGATTAAACTATAAATCAAACAAAAATGTATAAAAGTACAACATAATACGGGCCCGCTCAGTCGGGTAATAGCTCTGTTGGTAGCCCTGCCTTCTAACTGAGGGCTGTGGGTTCGATTCCTACCCAGGACAAACATTTGTGTTATGAACATACAAGTTTGTTCTGCGTCTGGGTGTTATATTGTATTCTATGTACTTATGTATTTACAAACAAAAAAGTATATAAGTATTGTATCAGTTATCTGGTTCCCATAGTACAAGCTATGCTTAGTTTGGGGCTAGATGGCATTGTGTGAAATGTCCACGCATATTTATTTATTTAAATAATATGGTGGTTGTAAACATGTAGGTATATAAGGTGAACTGACTAAGGACGTTAGTTGGGGCAGTCAGGTCAGTCGATAGATATTGTGCCCGTAGAATAGTGATTTTTATAGTAAGTAGAATAGAATAATGAACTTCAAAAGTATATAGGTAGGTTTTTACCTCAAAGGGCAGCAAGAACATGTTGTTATCTGAGCGGCGGCCGAAGCGTAGGCGCATGGACGGGGCGCGGACTGATCGCTCCTGGTCCTATAAACCAAAGGTCAGTTTAATAAAAAATATAATTAAAAAGATAACGCAGAGCTTAGATTTTTTTTTTATATAGGTAATACCAAAATATAAGACAAGTCAGTTACTTAGAAGCTACATGTCATGTGGGTAGGCACAAATAATTATGACCAAACGAAATTCAGGGGAACCAACTATAGATCCGAGTATCTATAGCGCGCAATCAACACGAAAATTGCATCATAGTAAAACACAACAAAAACATAATAAAAATGAGCAGTTTAAGGCATAATTACATCATTTACTTCCCAAACACTAATGCTAACACGCTGCACTCAAATCATAAGCAGAATTAGGCCATCATAACAAATCCATGCAATTGCTCTATTAAGCAGCGCTCATCCACAATCTAATTTCGAAACGCTAACAAGAAGTTTCCAATAAAGAGAAACTATTCTAGCTTCCACATCTTTCCAAACACTCATCATCATCATCATCATTAACAGCCTGAAGACGTCCACTGCTGAACATAGGCCTCCCCCAGGGAGCGCCACTTAGAGCGGCTGCTCGCCTCCTGCATCCATCGGCTCCCCGCGGCTTTCACCAGGTCGTCGGTCCACCTAGTGGGGGGCCGGCCTACGCTGCGTCTTCCAGTTCGTGGTCGCCACTCGAGAACCTTTCCAAACACTACCTACGCTCTACTCGGATTGTTAGCAGAAATAGGCCATCGTAACAAATCAAAGCATTGTCAGTCGTAAAGATGCTATAGTGGCTTGTTTGAGGGAATAACTTCATTACACGGGTTTACAGCGCATCAAGGGTTTACGACGTGTCGATCGATATGTCTTCGGGCTGGGATAGTGCTTGTCTTTCAATTTTATTATGAATGCGGGCTTGTATTTTTTATGCACAAATATAATGAAAAGTTTTCACTTCATAGTTGTTAGATGCAGTAGGTTAGGTATATTACAAGAGGTAGGTACCTAGCATTGAATATAAATCCAGTTGACCAACGATACAACTTCCCCTCGTACGAAAATTAGTAGTGTATTTCAACTGCTAATCCTACGAGAGGAAGCGGGACACCCAATGTGTCTTTTGTTCTATCCTGCTCTGTCCTTTGTAATTCCGTATGACTTTGTCTCGTTTTGTTACCTTGCCCCCTGCCTCCGTAGGTGAGTCGTGTTTGTACGAGAAATTATGTTCACGAGCTATCAACCGGCTTTATAATCTTTGGTACCTAGGGATAATTTTTTTTTTAAATGTTACATCCAATTTTTTATTCAAGTATTATGTATTCATATAATAATATGTACCTGTGCCATCCAGGAAGTGGACGTGGATAAGCCCCGACGGTTCCACGAAAAATGAGATAGACTTCATGATGACGACCAAGAAGCGAATATTCGATGATGTCTCTGTGATCAGCAAGGTGAAAACCGGTAGCGATCACCGTATTGTAAGAGGCACATTGAATATCAATGTCAAGCTTGAAAGGTCGCGTCTGGTGAGGTCTACGCTCCGTCCAAACCCTGTCCAAATCCAAAACCCCGAAGGCTTTCAGCTGGAACTCCAAAATCGCTTCCAGTGCCTTGCCGATTGCAACACAGTGGACGAGTTGAACAACGGGTTGGTGGAAACTGTCCAAGCTGTTGGAGCTGAGTTCTTCAAGACCCAACGCCGAAAGAGGACTCAGAAACTCTCAGGAAACACTCTTAAATTAATGGCAGACCGGAGCGAAATGAAACTACAGTCTTCAGTTGATATGTCAGCCTACGGTGAACTCAATAGACGTATCTGGAGTTCCATGCGACACGACTTGCGTGCTTTTAGTACTTCACGTATTGAGGCCGCAATTGAGCGGAACCAAGGCTCTAAGGTGTTCGCAAAAGATTCGTCTATTGGGCAAAGCCAAATGACAAAACTGAAGACCGAGAATGGTAGTGTCATTTCATCCAAGCCTGAGATCCTGAGAGAGATTGAGAACTTCTATGGACAGTTATACACATCGACACGTGAGCCCGCTACTAACACAGCTAAGGACACCAGAGCCAAGTTAGTCCGACACTATACCGAAGATATCCCGGACGTCAGCCTGTACGAGATTAGAATGGCCCTCAAACAGCTTAAAAACAACAAGGCGCCAGGTGAGGATGGAATTACGACCGAACTTCTGAGAGCGGGTGGTAGACCGGTACTTATAGTCCTCCAGAAGTTATTCAATTCTGTCATCCTTGAAGGTACAACGCCGGAGGCATGGCACAAGAGCGTGGTGGTGCTCTTCTTCAAAAAAGGTGATAACACCTTATTGAAGAACTATAGGCCCATCTCGCTCTTGAGTCATGTGTATAAGCTGTTTTCGAGGGTCATTACGAATCGTCTCGCACGCAGGTTTGATGAATTCCAGCCTCCCGAACAAGCCGGTTTCCGAAAAGGCTTTAGCACCATAGACCACATCCATACGCTACGCCAGATTATACAGAAGACCGAAGAGTATAATCGGCCGCTATGCCTAGCGTTTGTGGACTATGAGAAAGCCTTCGATTCAATCGAGACTTGGGCGGTGCTGCAGTCCTTACAGCGATGCCAAATTGACTATAGGTATATCGAAGTGCTGAAGTGTTTGTACAGTAAGGCCACTATGTCAGTCCGACTACAAGACCAGAGTACGGAACAGATCCCATTGCAGAGAGGCGTGAGACAGGGAGACGTTATTTCTCCGAAACTGTTCACAAACGCATTGGAGGATGTTTTCAAGCTCTTGGAGTGGAAAAGATGTGGCATCAACATAAATGGCGAGTATATCACTAACCTTCGTTTTGCCGATGATATAGTCATAATGGCGGAGTCGCTCGATGATCTCAGCACCATGCTCAACGACCTCAGTAGAGTCTCCCGACAGGTTGGTCTTAAGATGAACATGGACAAGACGAAAATCATGTCAAATGCCCATGTTCCACCTATACCGGTAATTGTCGGGAACGATACTCTCGAAGTTGTCGACAAATACGTCTATCTAGGGCAGACTGTCCAATTGGGTAGGTCCAACTTCGACAAAGAGGTCGCCCGAAGAATCCAACTCGGCTGGGCAGCGTTCGGGAAGCTTCGACCTATCTTTTCGTCCAAAATACCACAAAGCCTGAAAACAAAAGTTTTCAATCAATGTGTGTTGCCAGTGATGACTTATGGAACTGAGACGTGGTCTCTAACTGTTGGCCTCATTACTAAGCTCAAAGTCGCGCAACGAGCTATGGAGAGAGCAATGCTCGGTGTTTCCCTGCGAGATAGGATCCGAAATGAGGAGATCCGCAGGAGAACTAAAGTGACCGATGTAGCTCTTAGGATTGGCAAGTTGAAATGGCAATGGGCAGGCCACATCGCTCGTAGAACTGACAACCGATGGGGAAGAAAGGTTCTCGAGTGGCGACCACGAACTGGAAGACGCAGCGTAGGCCGGCCCCCCACTAGGTGGACCGACGACCTGGTGAAAGCCGCGGGGAGCCGATGGATGCAGGAGGCGAGCAGCCGCTCTAAGTGGCGCTCCCTGGGGGAGGCCTATGTTCAGCAGTGGACGTCTTCAGGCTGTTAATGATGATGATGATGATGACACATTTCACCACCAGTACTTCCAATTTTGGTTCATTCAGAGTAAAATTCTGCACTCTAAATTATACCTATGGTTCCAAAATGCTGGCCAAACTTTTTTATAGGTAGTTTAGTTTTAGTGCTTCTATTTAGGTAGGTACAACTTAGCTATATTTTATAGCTCAGTTGGTAGTAGCCCTGCCTTCTGAATTGAGGGCTGTGGGTTCGATTCCTACCCAGGACAAACATTTGTGTGATGAACATAGATGTTTGTTCTGCGTCTGGGTGTTATATTGTATTCTATGTATGTATTTACAAACAAAAAAGTATATAAGTATTGTATCAGTTATCTGGTTCCCATAGTACGAGCTATGCTTAGTTTGGGGCTAGATGGTGCTGCGTGAAATGTCCACACACACATATTTATATTTTATATATATATTTCTATGGGTATAAATAATCTTCCAACTAACCTCGTGGGAACATCAGACACGCCCCATCTTTTATCGTATGTTTCTTGTTCTATTTTGTTACGTTATCACCACGGCCCACGTCTCTACTTTCAAACTAGGAAACTGATACTATTGATTGACATTCGAGGTGCTGGAATGACGCAACCGATACAGCGACAACCTACAGGTGTAGGTATTAGATTGTACCTTATACCTAAGTATATTTCTGAGTAATAATCAATGTTCCTGATGTGTGTGTCCTTTATGAGTGGGCGTGTCGCTTAACATCAGGCGAATGACCAGCTCTCGCCATTCGTTAGCATTAAAAAACTCTTGACTTTTTATAGACTTTCGCACGATACTATTACGTATGATGATTGTGCTAAGCTGAGTACCTAGGCCTTTCGGCGATAATAGATGTGCGGATTAAGTTATACTATAATAATACGTACATCCAGTGGCAAAAATTACCAGTAGGTACAAATACAAATACGTAATGTTAATATATCTTTATATGTAAGTCAGTAAGAAAAGAAAACTTGCCACTGGCCGTAAGGAGACATTATTTTACAAATTCTAGTTGCTAAAAATGATTTTTCCTTTTCGCATGCCTTATTGATCAACGCCAGGTAGGTAACCTATTACATTTTATTTTTCTTTAACCTGTTTCGTTAAATATCTATATCCCATCATCGCACTGTCGCACAGTCTCCTTGTCCAACTGTCCCACTGACCACAGTTGGTCCTACCTCTTGTTGTCTGGACGTTCAACATATTTTGATGGAGAGTGTGCGGAACGAAGCCCACAGACGATTATTGTTTAGTTGCAGTAATATATTAGATGTCGGTCTGTGTAACTGCATATTATCATGTCCTACGCCAGATCAGGCCATAGCTTTATATAAACTAGCAGAGTTAGGCTTAGTTAAATAATGTGATTTTGTTGTCTTCTTACTGGGCGATGTGGTCGGACAAAGCCCTTTTAAATTAAAAAAAAAAACCTCTTGTTGTCTGTTAGTTGTTTGAATGGTTGTTTGTTTGGTTGGCTGGTTGGTTGAATGGTTAGTTGGCAATGATGATTGGTTGGGGATTAATCCTATACTGTCCCACCTCTTTAGGGAAGATATGTGGTACGGCGAGCTCGTCGGAGCGTCTTCCAAAGCGCAGGCGCAGCGGGGTGCGCACATCGCGGAGTGACAGCAGCTCGTCCATCTCGTCCAGCTGTAACAATACCAATGGTTTCATTTCTGTGATCATCATTTTGCGTTTACAGTAACTATCACCTAATCTGTAGTTACAGTTTTAGCACATCATGAAATTAATATTTCGTTTTTCTAATGTTGGTGCCATATATCTGGGCAAAGGCTCGCAGAATTTTGTCACTATATTTCCTCTATGTCAAGTTTGTTGAGACGTGGACATGTTTTCAGAGTAACGACACACATAGGTAAACACGCATACGAAAAGGTCCGGTTTTGTAAACGCCAAATCTTTTAAGTTTTTTTAGACATGCATCAACATCTTCAAGACGTTCACAGCTGCACATAGCCCTACGCAATAATATATAGAGCATTCAGCGTTTTGAGAGGCTGCTTGCCTTTTGCATCCATCAGCTCTTCGCGGTTTGGAGCAAGTTTTATGTAGTGATGCTATAGTTATCATTTTTCAGCTGATGCACGTGTACGTTTATATTTGTGATTATCACCAATGTGTTTACACAACCCAATCCATAAATAAACATACATGTGACATGCATTATTATAAGACGCGTATTATCTACGAACATGAACCATGAGCTAAATGCAACACTCGCGGTTTCAATGTGCTGTAACGCTATATTGTATTGTGATTCAACTGTGAAGTAATTTAATCAAATTGTTACATTCTAACAAAAAAAAATTAAACCCTTTTTTTAACTTAATTTGAACTGAAAATCATGAATCTATTAGATCACTTTAGTTTCAGTACGAGTACCTCGGCATGGGACCTCTTTAATGGAACAAGGGATAAGAAGGGGCTTCATAAAATTAGGGATGAAAGGGTGGTGAAAGTTAACAAAATTGATTTATATGTCGCGCGGAGAACCGAAGACATAGACATGGTGTAGTATAGTACATTATAAAAAATAATGAAGATGAGTACCTACTTTAGTAAATTTAGTTAATATGCTATCCATTCATTCTTAATGATGTACCTATTGCAATTTGCAATACCATGAGTCAAATACAGAACCTGAGTCTGAATTTTGAAGTAATTTCCGCATACGCGTATAGCATGAGCGAATGAAGAAAACTACTGAGATTTCTGAACTATTCACATCAATTTAATTTGGATCTTACCAAATCTCTCTAGGTATATTATATTAATACTTATAATAAAACTATTACAGTATACGTATAACGTAAATCATTTCTAAAGTAGATAAATCAGTTGGAAAAAGCCTTTTTGGGGTTACAATTATTCATACAATAATATACCAAGTACCTAAGTTTAAACTTTTGTCCGCATATATCTGTATGAAAATTCGTCACGTAATAACTAGACGGAGTTTTATGCCCCATATACCTATTATTTTCAGTTTTTAGCAGCCTTCTTATACATTTGTAGAGGTTTATTTGTAGAGGTTTATTTTAATTCCATTACATATTTTTCTCATTTTTATTTTCTTGTTCTGATTTTATTTTGTTTTACATTTGTTTTTTCAAAATCGGTCTATTCCAAAAGTTTATACTTTATGAGATATAAAGGCTTCCGCACCATCGCACCGCCCGATGGACGACCGCGGGGGCTGAATAAAACAGATATATCCACCTAAACCTTATCAAGCATAAGTATCATTTATTTATACTTATGCACAAACAAATTAGAAACACAACACAACAAAACAAATTACTATTAGATTCATCATCATCGTTGGATTGTAATGAATACACTGACCACTGACTAACCGTGTACTAGATATTATTAATTCAACAGCGAAGCTCAATTCAGTCACTCGTGTGAAATCTTATTATCCAGTGAGGTCAACGGCTCATTAAATTAAGGCGTAATTCGCCCAAAAGATGAGAGGTAAGATACCTATAGGCAAACATGCATTGTTAACGCAGATCCATGTCATGCTTTGACAGTAAAGATTTCTTTTCAGATAGCTTTCTATAACTCGAGAATTAACAAAACCTCGTCTCAAAATATAAGGCCCAACAATAACCTATTATGTCTTTGACAAACGAAGTAAAAGAAAGTGGTATTATTGCGTTCAAAAAGGCAGTAATTTGGAGGACGCGGGAAGTTGTGCGAATATTCTGTCATAACCATACGTTTAGATAAATGGTAGATTGACATGAAAGAGAGGTTATGTGGTGTAAGTAATATGAATGGAGACATTACTCGACTAATGTTTCTTTTGTTGTTTAAACGTAAGTAACTGTCTTTTAAATTCCTCTTATGCTATATCTTTTATGCTCTTCAGCTCATACCTCGATAGCAGCCGATCAAGGGATAAGTAAAATAAAGTTTCGGCTAGAGGCAGCCCGCGGTTTCAATTACGTCAATTGCGTTAATCTTTATATCTGATACCCTATTTCATGACTTTTAGAGTGGAACTTTTAAAAACCTTTTGTACACCCCTACACGCCATAAAAGGAAGGTACCCTCCAAATATCAAGTCCGTACGTCCAAATTTATTAATATAGATATATTACAAAAGCAACACCCGTTACCTTTTTAGGTGTATTTGATTTGACCAATCCATCATGTTTTCAGAACAGGATATTAAAAGTTACGCACGTTTCCGTCACAAAAAAAGATTGATATAGATATTAAAGCTACGTTACATATTATTTTAATATTTTAATTATACGGTGTATACACTATGATATACTTATAAATAAATTATAAGTAAGAACACAACCAAATACCGCACAGAAATAAAAAAAACAGATATGTACAATAAGCAGGTCTGGTTCGTCTATTATTCTATAACTACCTATATTACATGAGATATAATATCAGGCATCGCACATTTTGGTATGGTTAATTTGTGTGAGTTGTTAGTGTACTTTGTTACCAGCTTCCATAAAGTAACATTCAGTATTACAACATTAGCATAGCCAATTCTGATAACGAACAGAGAGTATTCCAAATATTTCAAGTGTTAAATTTAAGCAAATCGCGTTATCACTCCACTGGTAGAGTTTCAACCCTCCCCACACTCGAACTCTTAAGTAATTTTATGTTCAACGAATTACTCATTAAAATTTATCAGAGTACGTTTAATATTTGATAAGTTGGTTCGTTAACTAGACCATCATACATTCCGTTTTCAGAAAGTTTTTATTAAATTCCATTGTTATATTAGATTAAATTGTGTACTGTCGGATCAGGCGGTTTCATTTAACATTTCGCACTATTTATGTTTTCTTTTGTGATTTTTTAATATGTTAGCTAGTTGTTCTAATAACTAAAAATTAATAAATTAATATTCTTTTCATAAAGTAGGTTAAAAATAACAACGCAATAATTGAAAAAAATAGTAAAATCGGTTATTAAATCACGGAGCTAATAAATAAGCTTTTAAAGTCGCTCAGCGCCTGACCCATTCTTGCAAAACAGAGTTTCCCTACAGTTACTAATGAAAACGCACGTTATGCCAAGAACTGACGTCATTGCACGTTTGAACTGTCTCTTTCTATTACTTTATTTTGAAATGCTTGTAAGTTTGTTATTTTTGGAGATATTTAGTTTTTGTTTTCACGATTGTTTATTTTCTGAAAAATATTCTTTAAGTGCAATAAAAAAATAGCAAGACACTAGCGTGTAATCTTAACTTACGGTCGGTTCAACAGGCATGTCGGGGTCGGACCGGCGTCCAAAACGCAGCCGGCGCGATGGCGACCTCACTGACTTGCGGGCGAGCGCGTGGCCACCCAGGGCGTCGTGTTGTGCCAGCAGCGCGTACAAACCGCCCAGCGCATCCCAGCCACTGCGACTGTCTGACGCTGCTGCTGACGCTACAACAATAATACATTGTGGTCAGAAGAAAATTCCTCACAAAACTGCGAGAGCTGTTGGATGCGAGAGGCATGTATAGCCGTTTAGTGGCGTTCCATAGTATCTTGTAAGTCTTCCGGCCGATGTTTCAATTGATAGTTACCTAGATATTTTTATAATCGGAAGTTCGCCTGAAGAAAAAATTGTTCGTCTTCACATTCACAAACTTTTTCTCATTATTTTTATAGTATATTGTAGGTCTAAGGAGATGCTGGTTACTTACTATTTCGACTGCAACTTTAATTTTACCGTGGTTTTGGACAAAATGCTGATTTTGATACCGCATGCTCTTAATATTATTAACTAAGTTAAAAGTTTACCCCATAAGTTTTATTGGGTGAATGCCTCAGGGACACAAAAGTTAACGTAAAATCAACTATGGCATAAACACGCAAATGGTTTGCTTGTTAAAACTTTATCGGGTAATGCAAAGGTACTACTAAAACGGTTGTAAAGTAATGAACGAGAGTGATTAACTGCAGACTGAAACGGTTTTAATACTGCGCTACTCAGGTATATAGATACATAAGATATAGGTGTATATATTCAAGTGAAGATCACTTTTACCTTCCGCTGAATTCGCTATTCGTAATCAAAATGTAGGTATATATAAGGTTTAAGTATACATCATTAGTGCCAGATACATTTTGTCACCAACGGTAGCATGCAAATATTGTAAACATTATATCAAAATAAAAGCGATGAGACAGGGATGGTTCTATTCCTATATATTCAGCCGGGACCGCTTACAACTCTATTTTTATTATTTCTTAATAATTATATTATATTATATTGATACATTTTAATCCATGGATGTGTCAAATAAACGTACTAAAATATACACTCCCACATCATATTATTACTAATTGCGTGATCAATGCTTTGAAAATGAACATCATTTTCACTTCACATCCCTAATTTAGAAAGACCCCGGAAATATGAGGGTGTTACAAAGTTAGGGCGGCTTAAAAATCCCTTTGCTGACACATAAGCACAGTTGTAACATTTTGTACTGCCCTTTTTATCGAAATAATTAGCAAATTTTGCAAAAAGAAATTTTACATAAATTCCAAGAATACTAGAATACCTACTGGAACGCTCTGCCGAGATATTCTAAGTTCAAATTATTTCAAACAATCAACAGATCCTGTTAATGTAAGTATAGTGGTATGAAGCAGGAAAGTTGAACGTATGTGGAACTACTTTGGGTAGAAGTTAGTACTCACTAACTTCTACCCAAAGTAGCAGAGTGCATATCGGTTTCGGTTTGGCAATCAAACACGCGCAAACCTAAATATAGTCAAACCTCTAATATGAACTTCCACTGGACGTGTAGTTTCAAATACCTCTGATTTGAAACTCGGCAACGTTGCATAACTTTTATTATTGTACATGGATGTGATTAGAACTTGCACGTGAAGTTTGCGCAGATGTTGGAGATTGCCGGCTTACGCTCTCGTGGATTCCGATGTCGCTAATCCCAACATCCCAAGCGATCCAGGCTCTTGATCGTGTCGTTTATTTAACACGTCTTTATAAAGTTCAATGCGCTTATTACCCCGAGAAATGTCTCAAGTAATATGATTTCTATACTTTAGTTAACTTAGTAAAAATTTGGTACTGAAACCATATATAGAAATACTTATACCTATATAACTGTTGGGGAAGTTAAATAACTACTTTCTTTTTTTTTCTTTAGTTTTTTAGGTCCTGTATAATTAATTTTAATAGCGATTTTCATTTTTAACGCTACCACTTACCTACCACGAAATTGGTAGAGATATACATAGACCTGAAATAAGAACAGCACATAATATATATTTTTCCCTGTTCTAATTGCTAATGTGGGTGAAACCACGGGACCACAGGATTTCTATTTATTTCTATTATATTTCACAGGAGTCTAAATATGAATGTAAAAGCTTCACAAACTGCGCCACATTGCGAGCGCTTACAGTACCTACGTGCCGATAATGGAGGGGATTTCTTGTCCACGGTTATTATATTCCTACTTGCCCTATTACACTGTTGCTCCAACAGAATTGATGACAATCGCCAATTTTCTTTTGATCGAAATTGTATCGGAATTACAAAGATATACTTACGGAAGGAACAGAAAATTTTTAAATAATATAGGTAGTTATATCGCGGAAATTCACCACTTTTTCATCTTGTTACTAGACAATTTTGAGATCTATAGTTTTAGGTTACAGAAATAAGGGCTAGTTTACAGGTTATTTCTGTAGTTTCTTTGTGAAAAACGAAACCTACTAGGTTCTTTGATACATTAGATGCAGCGAGATCTTATTTAATGTGCCTTTCGATGAAAACCTGACTACTGACCCATTGAAGAACAAGTAATAGGTAGCATATATCACGTCAATTTTAATAACATTCTATAGCTTCAAACAGGTAGAAGGGAAAGGCGACTGTCTTCGTGCCCATATTGTGAGTCATTTTTCATTTATTTGACGTTGGCTATTATTAGATCCATATTTCGCAGCTCGCTGTACATTGTATATTTTATTGACAAGTTTTTGCACTCATTTTTAACCTAAATATTACCCATGTATTACAGAACTTGTAGAGGCACTTCGCGGTTTCACCCATAGAGACCTAGGATATTTAAAAATATTAAGGTATGTTTGTCTCACCCGCTATTTACACTCGTTTCCCATCATCATCATCATCATCTTCATTAACAGCCTGAAGACGTCCACTGCTGAACATAGGCCTCCCCCCGGGAGCGCCACTTAAAGCGGCTGCTCGCCTCTTGCATCCATCGGCTCCCCGCGGCTTTCACCAGGTCGTCGGTCCACTTAGTGGGGGGCCAGCCTACGCTGCGTCTTCCAGTTCGTGGTCGCCACTCGAGAACCTTTCTTCCCCATCGATTGTCAGTTCTACGAGCGATGTGGCCTGCCCACTCCCTGCCACTCCACTGCCTGTGGACTCGTTTGCCAGCAGAATTTAAATTTTCCGAAATAAAACTAGAATTATTAAAGGTATAGTATTATCTAATAGGTTCAACAAACAACTTCTGAATATAAATCACGTTGTTTGGGTACTTGTAATGAAAAACTTGTCAAACATCCAAAATTCAAAAGCTTCACTTCACAACACAACCTTTTACCATTACAACTAACGTAATACTATTTTGTAAACTGTTCAAACAATTTATATGATAAAGTTATTGTTACAACCGCTCTCTCGGTAGTTAATAGATTACGTGACGGCAACACGCCGACTAGATTTACTCGTTATATGGCACTCGTGTTTACATCTCAGATTACATTGTTAGTGCTTCAGATTAACAGGTTGACAAATTCAACCATTTTGTACTCGTACGGAATATAATTGAATGTGTTTGGCAAATTTCGATAGCAGTAATGTTGAGTGTTTACTACAAAAGGGTGACGTGAGGGGATAATTTTATTTGCGTTTGTACAGTAAACGCTGACAGCCTACTCGTTTGCCATATCTGTTACTGAGTAGGATGGATTTACTATGTTCTACCCACTGCTGATTCAGCATGTTATCTATGTGTATATTGTTATCCATAATTTCGAAAAATCTATTGTATTTTATCAGCACTACCTACGACTAGGTGGACCGATGACCTGGTGAAAACCGCGGGGAACCGATGGATGCAGGAGGCGAGCAGCCGCTCAAAGTGGCGCTCTCTGGGGGAGGCCTCTGTTCAGCAGTGGACATCTATGGGCTGATAATGACCTACGACTACCATCTTGTCTACGACATATGGTGTCAACTTTTTTGAGAAAGTACTTCAATAATTACATTTACATACAAGTACCTTTGGTTCATTTGATACTTTAAGGTCCACCCTTTGATGTTTGGTTTTCGCTCTTTGAAGTTAATCCTAAAGTATCTTAAACATGGCATCGTATGTCAGTTGACGAGCAGTACTTATTTGGAGAATTCCAAATACTCCAATATGTATAGGTATAGGCATGGGATCCCATCAGGTACAAACAAAAATAGCCCGAACTTGAAAAAAAATTTTGTAATCGTGTCTAGAGATAGGTATTATATTATCTGGGGTATAGGTATTACCTGTCTGACGTAAGGGAGTTTATTGTAAAACTGAATTTCATATTGCATATTAGGCAATAGAGCCGTATTTAGAAGCCAGGTAAGATGGTTGAAGATCTATATGAAATAAAGTTTTAAGTTTGTTATATTTTTATTTCATCCACTTCAAGTGAAAGTCCAATAAAATAAATAGTTTCCTCTGTTGGAGAGCTCTGTCGAAAGCGCCCTCGGATTCTTTTAAAGTAAGTATTCGAGATTCTGAAAAGAGTCATTTCCAAATTCTTTTAAAACTCAGGTAAGGTATGCATATTTCTTTTCAAGTAAGTAATCCAGTTTAGAGATTTCATACAACACATTCATTTTTAAAGTGCTTTTACTCGAAGGTAACAATTGCAATCACTACCGGTAAATAGGCCTAGTTACATTAACCTACTAAAAAACATTTGGACTATAATATTGGCTGGGCTGACATATAGACCTTGTGCTCCACCAACCCAATAACAATAACATGCATACTATTTATTTATTTATTTATTTATTTATTAAACAAAAACCACAGCTCTTAAATAAATAAATAAATAAATAGTAAGCATGTTATTGTTATTGGGTTGGTGGAGTTGGGTTAACAGTATTGCCCTGTAAAAAGAACTCTGCCTTGTTATAGGCCCTATAAATTATATTTTATTATGAGTATTAGGTATAGGTTTATAGGTATTGTGTATCGTTAATGTGGTTGCGTGCACTTACAGTCGTATGTGGGCTGAAGCGCCTGTGCGCTGGAAAGGGGCAGGCAGCAGACAACCGCCAAGCTGCACAGCGCGAGGGCGAAGGCGCAACTCCGAGACATGGCTGCAACAATAAAAAGAAACATTGTTATCATCATCATCATCATCTTCGTCAACATCAACAGCATGAAGATGTCTACGGTAAAACATAGGCCTCCCCCAGAGAGCGCCACTTTGAGCGACTGCTCGCCTCCTGCATCTGCTCCCGCGATTCTAACCAGATCATCGGTCCACCTCGCAACATTACCTACACCTACAACCTAGAAATATTTTAATATCTCGTTGTTATAATTTTACTACTAATTTATCTCCTTTCTATCCACGTATTCTGGTGCCTTACTCATCAGTGTAAATATTGACGGGAAAATTTCATTAACTATTGATACCCAATGAGGCCAGAACGCATAATACTAAAAATGTTAGGAAGTTTCTTGGCACGGCTTCCGAGGACTACTGCGTTTAAAAATCAAAAACTTAAATTTTCTAATGGGCTTTGTAAAAAAATGTGAGATGTGCGATTGCTATGCATTTGTCTGATTCTGATGGATTCTGATATAAGTAGGTAAAATTCAAGATGAGACGAGACGCAAGGTATACGCGGAAATGCTCAAAGATTACAACTTTATTATTATGAGAAAAAAACAATAACAAATAGGAACAAAATCCAAATAGAAGTTGTGTCCCTAAGAGGTTTGTTCAAACATATTACATAGTTTCAAAACAATGCGGGAAGGAACAGAATAACAGATTAGGTATGCATTAGATTCTTTCATTACTTATTCCAATATTTATGTATTGAGAATATTTGTGGTTACTTATATAATTTTACTAGGGTACCACGGATGCAAAATATTCAAAAGGACTTCATAAATGGCTACACATTTGTTTCCGTTTCCGCTCAGAGAAAAATGCAATTTGTCCGAATTACCCACACCCGACATCCTTTATAATCGTCCTATTCGTGAGCACCAGATGTTACCAGAGATTTTTATCGTCAGCAATTTTGTATATGTCACTATTTTTGTCCTCAAATATTCTGAAGTTAACAGTTTAGGATGGTAGGCAATTTTACCTCTACTGTTGAATTATTTTCAGTCATATATTCGAGTAACATTATTTTGCGAAGCCTGTTATATATTTTTAAATAGCTGCACTTAATACACCCACGTTAAAATAAAAAAGTGTATCTATGCTATAAATCGCAAACGTTCAACTGTCAATAAGGGCTGACACAGACTTTGCGGTAAATGTCTCTCTCGCTCAACAAGTTAGGGTAATATACGCGGCGTGAGTCCGGGCGCGAGGCACGCGTGACGTCATCAATCACGCTTATCGCGCCGCATGTGAGGGCGCATCACACGCACACTACGTTTCATTTACAAAATATTACACCGAAGTGGCTGAATAAATAGCCTGTGCTTGGTCAAATAAATATAACCTTCATTTAGTATGCGTGCTACGACCGAGCTACGACATACGCGCCGTAGCTCGGCCGTCGGCCGTAGCACGCATCTTTCTTAATGCACAGCTTAATGTCAGGCAAAAACGGGGAAATTCTTTTAATATAACGTGCACACTTTGTCTGTGATATTTGGAAAGAACGTGCTACGGCATACAGAGGTTGTACAAATGGCTTTGTGTACTGAAATATAAATGGGATCCATTGTTTCCTTCATTTATTTACCTCTGATTATTACGTCGTTAGTGTTATTAGATTTAATCACACATTTTCTGTTCTATATAAAGTAAATTGAACGTAGACGATAAAAGTAATCATACTAATAGCTTCAGTCCTATACAACATTAATTTACTACAGCTATAAGCATACTCACGAAAAGTTACAAAATACTATTTTCTCGTAGTTCCCGAAACAACTACTCTCGCGCCATTTAGCGGAATGTGCATTCAGATATCATCAAAACTTTTCCCATTTGCGAAGAATACTAAGCGATACGAGTATGAGCTTATGTAATTGAAGTGCGCTGCCGGAGCCGCGGTAATTAACGGTAACGCGTTCCACTGACCATCCTCCGCGCATCGGATAAATACGTTAGCTGTAAGTTTGCAATTAGATTAACATGTAAACTGTGATTTAGATTAGATAGTTATAAATATAAATATAACATTAACGGATTACCCGAGACTGTTACTAGAATCTTTACATAAGATTTTTTTGGGTATATTTTTTGGTAAATAATAATGATGCTGATTTTGTTCTCATTTTTAAAGAGTTGTAAGTGTTTGTAGTTTAATTTTTTTTTATATAATTTATAGGCATAGCATTTGATACTACCTCATTCACCTGAATACTTCAATACTTCAGTTTGTACCTACTGTATTATTTCATTGTACTCTAGACGAAATAAAGTTGCAAAATGATATTGTGAGACGTTTCACGTTATAAGCCTTTTGTGGTTTCACGTCTGCCTAAGAAGTGTAAAGTGTCAGTAACTTCCACAAACTTTTAAGAGTTGTAAGGATTTTTATCATAGACTTAGGTGAGAGTGAGGAAAAAATTATGGTTTTTATATTTTGTGATGGGTTCTATAGTTTAAAATGTGTACCTGTTAGTTATATTGTAGCTCTGTGGCACAATTTTATTCTTCTTCTTTTCGTGTAGTCAAGTGGTCAGCCTTGGTGTCAGAATTTTTAGGCCGCCCAGAGGCTTCTGATTGGCTTAAAACATTTTCATTGTTGTTGTAGAATTAAGCATTCTGAGTGTTCTTAGCTGTACAGGCTTTTTTGTGTCAGAGGTTTTAACATCTTAATTTAAGTTTTATTGAGTCTGATTAAAGTGACCGTGACCTGTCCCATGAAATATATATTTATATTTATATATATATCTTATATCTTTTATAAATAAGTATGTAAAAGTCGGTTGTGTACATGTTCATTCGATCCGCTAAAACGGCAGGACCAAGTTGTTTTACGTATATTGTTTTGTTTGCTCAATTACAGAGGTGGTTAGAAAAAAAAATAAGGAAATCTCATATAAACAGTTTGAAATTTAAAAATTCAATATCGTTAGTTTTGTACGGCAGTCACCTCTTTGAATTACTTTTAGGGCGTAAACGAATTAACTAGTGCGAAACCAGGGCGGGTCATTGTATAAAACAACTTGTTATAAGAGTGCCAGCTATACAAACACTACAAAGCTGCTAGACGTCAAGGGTTAGGGCCATATCGTCTGGGTTGTAAAACGTCTGTGCATCCAAAATGTCTTAGTTGCAGACCCACTATGTAGTCAAAACGTCTTAATTGTAAAATGACTTACAAAGCTCGTTACTCGCAAGGTTATGCCGTCATTATTTCTTGACACTATGTCGTAAGATGCAATTATCTTGCGGGATCGTAATACTAACCAGATTATACGGTTCATAAATTATATAGGTAGGTAGAGGATAGATTCAGATTCTTATAAAATTTTAAAAGTAAAAACTGAAGTCAAAGCGCTAGTAGGTACTAAGATCCAAATTAGAGGAAATACAATTGACTAAAAATATTTACAATCGAAAGTTCCAAGTAAATAATTAAGTTAGGTTGAAATGAGGTTATCTCAATAATTTTTGGACCTAAAGTATTATGCAGGTACCTACAAAATCCATTCAATTTAAACTCATTTGTAATCAGGAAAAACCTCCCATCTTTTCCCTACACAACGTAACCTTCTCACAAACAATGAAGCCTTTGACCATTACGCTTAATAAAAAAACCGTCCATAATTTTCAGTAAAGGTCAATGTAATTTCCATAATTTGGACCGAAAGGGCCGCCCAAATACTTTACCTACAAAATTTAATAAAGATCTTTCTTGGTCATGAAGTTATCGTGCCCCAGAATGTGGGATAGTGACTAAGGTTCCGTGATCGTGAAAGATGCTGACGTCACGCAACTCACATCACCTATGGATTGGATACGCTGACTGTCCTGTCTCGCACGTCACACCATCAATCAAGTATTATCTCGATCATTTTACATTGAGGATCATTGATGGTGTTTGACGATTTATCAAAAATATTTCCGTTACAAGGGTATTTCAATATGATAGTTTGGAAATGTAAGGGATACGCTTACCTATAAATAATAATAAATAACGCCCCAAGATCACATACATAGATAGGTATGTAACTAGGATTCACTGTATCGAAAGCGATCCAGGAACTACGAGAACCATGATCCCACAACACTCAAGTATTTGAGCTTCTTTAGATGCAATCTACCCTGTCACCTCTGAGTTATGAGCCGACCTGCTCAACTACCACACCACATGGGCTGCAGCTGTATTGTGGTGGTTGAGCACATGCAATGGTTTAATTCAATTATAACGCCCGCTAAGTGTTTTGAAGGTGTGTAAGTGTGTGTGCGACTGTATTCTGGTTTCAAAGGCACTGTAGCTAGGGAAATTGCTAGGCAAATGAGATTTCTATCTCACAGTTTCAAAATCGTATTAGGTACTACACTGTGCTGATGTCTCATGATGACGTGCGCACTGTATAATTTCATAATTAATTAGAGTTTCGTTCTGAGTGGCACTGCAACTGATGATTAACATTTTTTTTTGCAAGGCAAATTATGTGCATGCGCCTAATTTAAACTGATTGCTTTCGTGACATGAGTCCCTTACTTCTCTCTTTTATTTACACTTATGTTTATAATACTACCTATACAATGTCGCCAAATTACTTTCACGCCTAATTGGGTCTATCCAGATTACAAGGGCAGCAAAGGGGTAGAGTAGATGATTCTATTTCCGGACCGTCCCTGATTTTGTTACAAACATTTGATGATCAAATCTTAGACAGTGAATCAACCTCTACTTAGACATTTGATTTGATTGGAATATAATTAAGTTGATCGACTAACGACTAATCAAGAGGTTATGAGTACGAAAGTATAAGTAATACATCTAATAGGTATTTTCATTAACTCATAATATGTTATTGACAGGTACTCCAGTCTCAAGCTAATTAATATGTAATTGCTATATCATAATTTTACTAACGTTGATTTTTTCTGTATTTGCAGTTACAATGGCGACTGATTTATGATTCAACTGAATCAAAATATGAGACGCTAATTTTACAACCAGAAGAGTGACGATTTCCAAAACTTCAATTTTTCTCGATATTCCAGACAGTCCACATATAAAGTGGCATTTACAGTGGCGGCGTGTGTCGCTAATATACCTGTGTATATTGTGGCTGTCTTTGATCTACCAAGCGGCAAATTGAACCGACACCACGCGCGCTACAGGTGTGTACGGTGCCTAACACTTGGTTGCTTTGGCGGCCACTCGCAAAACATTTCCCTTTTACTTTCATTGAAAATACCAGCGAAAAGTGTATCTAACTATTGCTTGTTTTTCAATATTCCATGATCGAAATAGTAAAAATATCAAAATAAAATAACTCCAATTTAGAACATGACTACTCATTTATACTACTCATTTTTTTTTCGTATAGGTACCAGGTATTTAAAATGTGTTCAAAAGAAAACGCATCTGTTAAAAAAGTTCAACATTTTTGTTTTTTCAACCAAGACATATTTAAACTCGTTTATTAATGATCCAGTTTATAGAACGGTTAAACTTAAATTGACAAATATTATGTTATAATGAATTTAATTTGAGTTCGTGGCTTCTATGGTAATATCACCACAATTTTGCCATAGTGTTATATATTTTTTATTTGTATATGGCACAATGTTATTCACTGTCAACCTTATGCCCTTAACCTTTATGCTTCGTTAAAATATACCCTTCTGAAAATTTAACTGATCAACACCATTCCTTGATTAAAATACTTTAAAACACCTGCGTGTAATCGTTTATCTTCCAATGACACTTCGTGGATATTCAACTGTAAACTTCGTTATTGCTTTAAGAGACTTTTATCAACTTTGATCGATTCTATGATATAGTATTAATGGTTCTGTTTACCTGAAGGGTTACGCTGTAGGTAGGTAGTTGATAGATGGCCAAAATTATCTATGTGAAGGGCAATATGGAATGCCCAAGTGCTTGGAAGAGTAAACTTAGCACCACATTAGTTTATTACGCTACGGCAGAAACTATTCTGATTTCTTTACGAAATCTGTTTGAACAATCTTGAACCTATTCCTAAATTGCCACAATAAATAAAGTATACTGTAGAACACTGAAAATTTTAATTTAAACCTAATCGCAAAATAAAACTAAATTAAAGGTGTCAAGTTTAGAGAACTAGCAGAGGGGTAAAAAAAAAGTGCGTGTCAAAAATCAATGGCTTCAAATATTTGGAAACTCATTGTGAAAATAGCCTTAACGTATATAGATATCTATTCGACATCTTAGCCGTCCTCTGGGAAGTTAGTGAACTAGTTACTTAGCTTATGTGGAGAGTAGTACACCCCAAACCAGTCTGTGTTGGTGTTTCAGTAACAATAGGTCGATTGTTCTTAGATCGGAGGTTTGACAAAGGGGATTATAACTAAGGCAAATCCGACCCCACAACATTTCAACTGGACATGAACTTTGTTGTCTTAATGTTACTTTAATTGGGTCCCAGTCGATTTCTGCAACTACAATCTGTGCGCTACAATATCAATATATCTGGCTCTTATTATACTGTGCATTAAGAAGCCAAAAAAGCAGTAAGAGCCGGCTAAAATGTTATGTAGGCTGCAGCATGCTTCTGGCTCGTAATTATACTCTACTATGCGAGGCCGCGTACCACGTGTGGTGATTAAGGGTGATAAGCGTCCCAAGAATCGTTTTATGGCTGAGTGCCTATGTTCAGAAGGAGACGTTTTGCAGCTTTCGATGTGTGTACCCATACATTACTACATTTGCCTACTATACTACTAACTTAAGGAAGATATCGATAATTTACGACTAAATAATAATTAATAAATAATTATTTAATTAAATATTTTTTGTTAATTTTCGACTAGCTCGGCACGTCATTTATTCTCTAAAAAAATATTATCATTTAATTTTCACAGACCCGGGTTTTTACATTTACCTACCTACTTCGATTGAGGAATAAATAAATTAACACGCATATATAATCAAAATGTTAAATATTAAAACGAGCACATCTTATATAGCACGTTAAAGTTTAGAGTAGAAATTTCTACTCTAAATTATAACGTGCTTCAACCCTTACATGAATTCATTTTGAATCAGGAAAGACAGTTTTTCCAGATTCAAAATGAACTCATGTAGCAACAGAACATAATTAGGGACGTAGGTCAGTTGGCAGTGCTATATCGCCACGAGTAGCACGGCCGAGAGTCATGCTTTTTTTATTTTATCATTTCCTTTATGAGAGAGGTTCGTTATAGCACATGTTCCGGGACATGTGAATGCAACTCACGGCGTATCACGGAGCGTAAAACTGTTTTTAATTAACATCGTTTTTGGATCACTCTTTTCAAAAACAGAACTATTTGAGTGCATAAATTTGTTCAAAATCAAAATGTTTTATTGCAAATTGGCTATTCATAGCACTTTTACAAGTCACATGTCGTAAGGTACTTAAATTAAATAATTATAATTACTGAGCCGATATAATCACTAAGTGCACAATGTCAAATATTATTACTATTTATAGCAAGCCTATTACTATAAGTATTGAAAAAAAAGAAGTTCTCTCTTCCACTACAGGTGCAAGCAATAACGGCATAATGCAGAATAGACAACTCCGATCCGTAGCTTCGATTTGATTTTTAAACCTATCTTAGATTCAGAAATTTTTTGGTCAGGACTTGGAACTATTAAAATATAGAATTAGGAGCGTATTGAGGTACTTACATATTTAACACAACAATTTATTGCCTATTTATCATTAGTTAATGAAATATGATAATCATCATCAACAATCTGAAGACGTCCACTTTAAGTGGCTGCTCGCCTTCTGCATTCATCGGCACCCCGCGGTTTTCACCAGATCGTCGGTCCACCTAATGGAAGTCCAGCCTACGCTGCGTCTTTTGGTATTCGTATGATTTATAACATTCCGGGACATCACAAAGATGGTGCCTAAGTAGCCTCGTACCTAATATAAACAAAGCCATTTGGCCTTTTAATAGGTAACATAACACTTAAATAAATATAGACTCTAATGTAAGAAAAGAAGCAAATGTTCCAGAATCAGTGGATAAAATAAGCTCTTGGGAGAGTTGAGCCGCGCGCCACGCGTGGTAAACAGGCAATATTTACGCACGATCAAATTTAAAAGGTTTTGCTTTGCATTATCTGAGGAAAAGCTGACGTATTTTGAAAAAGAAATCATATTTTGCTATACTGGGACATAATGCAGAAATCACGTTGATCTCCTTAATAAGTAATTATTTTGTTAGCATTAGCATATTGATTTACCAACAAAACCATAATAATAAAAAAAATATCTGGAGATTAGGTACATTGTTAAACGCATACTTTCAGACATATGTAACTATCACACAGTTGCATACACAATAAGCCGTTGCAATAAGATACCTATATGCACCTGATTATTATAGAAAATACTTGCGAGTTTTTGAATAAGACCTATACACAGTATGAATTTCCGCTTTATGATCTAATAGAAAAATGCTAAAAAACTTGAAAAAATTTTTGATATTGAGATGCATTTTTAATACAAAAGAAATAGAAAAACCGTTCACAGAAGAGTCTATCGATAACCACTAGACCACAGACAAGCTAACGAACCCCTTTGGCGCTTCTCCGTTTGAGAAATTCCGTCTCAAAATCTCAATGGTAAGTATTAAAGTCGACGGAACTTGTTAAATCTCTCATCCTAGTCCTACTCCGTTTTTTCTATAGGTGTAGTAGGTATATCTACATAGATTTTTTTCTAACACCACATCTCAAAGCCCCGTGAAATTAGTAACAAGTTGTTTCTACTTTTAACTTTGAACCGCACTGATATTGCATTTAATCACCATAATATAACGTGTCGATGTAACATTATACAAAATGAATATAGGTATATACATGTTACTGTAAAATTTATGAAGTCGGTATAAATATTTGATTTACCTTAAACACACTAAAGCCACAGCAAATGTCTAAAATCCAATAAAATTAAATTGATTGTAAGTTTGTTTCCTGATACAACGCGATACTACATAGTTCATGATCTAGGACAAAAATATCCTACGTCAGTGGTTTATTTAGGCACATAGCAACATAGGTTACATAGCAACATAGCATAGGTTTTCAATTAAATACATTAATGTCATTTAAGTCAAAAGTACCTACCTATAAACTACTTCTACATGACATCTTCTATATTTACTGCACCTTACACCTTTTCTGAAGTTTACAAACATGAAAACACAAGCTACAAACGACATGGTAGCATTCAAAATCTCGTCTGCCCGTTACTCGTTAGAGGCCGGATGTTCAAGAAACCGCAGGCAGGGCAGCCGCCCGGATTAAATCCCCCTAACTGAATTACTGTTCCGGCTGGATGATGTGTGCACGCCTTTACAATTATGGGCGCTGAATATAAAGTATGAGGCCTTCAGATGGATGGCTTCATGCACATTAACTGAACAGCAGGGTTAACTCAGATTTCTGCTTAATTTAATTTAACTGATTAAAGTCACGTCAGTTGTAAAACTTGGCTCAAATCAGGAAAGTTTTGAAACAAGAACAAAATTGATCAATCAATCACTTGTTGTATGACCTATGCGTGATCTTCTTGTATATTCAGGAAAAGGAAGCAATCTTTCTTAATTATTAATGTGGAGGGTATTGTACACAATTAAAAAAAACGATCATTTAATCAGTTACCAATTTGAAATCTTAAGCTAAATCCAGCCGCAGGTTCCAAGTTCCAAAAAAGTAGCATTGTATACCAAATAATCAAAAGTAAGTAGGTATATGTTTTCCAACGCGGTGATAAGAGTTTCCTATCCTAACCATAACAAAAAACAAGCACGAAGCTTTCATTTCTCAAGTTTGAGACTATTCCAACTAATGGTCAACTGAAATAGAAGCTTTGAGGAAAACTTCCTTTCAATGTCCTTTGAGAATACATAGGGGGGCTAGCCAAAAGTTTTTTAATTTTTCTTATCTGAGTAATCGCTTTTACCAATAAAAAAGAAAAAATATATCTTAATCTATTTCATAAAACAATAACAAGCTCAATAATATACGAAATGCTGCTGTAAATTTGAGCATTATTGAAATTACCTAGGTATCTAATTTTCGAAACTGAACTGGAAGGCCTATTTAAAAATAATAATCGGTCAAAGCTGACTGTATAATAGAATAGCAAAGAACGGTATTTAATGATTCATTTCTATATTTCTGAAATTAGTTTTAGCGAATTAGCTTAATTGGTTTATATAAAATAACGTAACTAAACTTATACTTAAGTATAAACAATTACAGTAGATAAGATTTTCGGAATCAATATTAAACGAATCAGTAGTACTCTTAAACTCCCAGACCTGATATCGAACATAAGCTTTGTTATTTAATTGTCATCTCAATCCTGGTATTCGAGAAGTTAACACTATACCCACCAACCACTAATCGTCTAAGGTATTAATAAATCATTAATAAACTGAATAATAAGCATCAGAAATTCTACGATCAACAGATGCTATCAATCGCAGACACACATAGTAAGGCGGCGTGACGAGCGAGATGAATCAATTTGCGGAAGAAACAAGTACATTTTTATACAAACCGCCCGAGAAAAAAGGCGTAAAAGAGGGAATAAGCATAATGTTTGCGATAAACCGCACGTGGTAGTAAACCCACAAATTGGCGACACAACGACCATTCAAGAAATCACGTGGGATTTACCGCAGTATTAGTAGTGCTGAGGGGCTTGTATGTCGGTGTTGTATGGTCGCCTGTTAAATACACACTACAAAGTTACTTAAGTTATAATGAAGATTTTTACTAGGTGGTAGGACTTTTCTGCAAAGTTCGTCTAGGTAGGTACCACCGCTTTGCCAGTTATTCTGCCGCCAAGCAGTAGTGTGCAAGCACTACTGTGTTCCGGTTTGAAGGGCATTGTAGCTAGTGAAATTACTGGGCAAATGAGACTTGGTGACCTGATTACACAGTCTAGTAATCTGATTACTTTGTGATGTCTCAGAATGACGTGCGCTGTGCAGTGTCACGCGAAACTTTTATTTTAAAGATCCGAGTGACACTGTAACTGTTATGGGCAGCCGTGTCGCTTAACACCAGGTAAATGACAAGCCACGTCATTTATTATCATAAAAAAAGATCACGTCACGTCATTTATTATCATAAAAAAAGATGGGAAAGAAAGGTCCTCGAGTGGCGATCACGAACCGGAACGTAGAGAACGGAGCGTAGGCTGGCCCCCAGGTGGACCGACGATCTGTTGAAAGCCGTGGGGAGCCGATTGATGGATGGAGGCAAGCAACCCCCCAAAGTGGTGCTCTGAGGGAGGCCTATGTTCTGCAGTGGATATCTTCAGGTCGTTGGTGATGATAATGATGATGATGACTTAAGAACATTATCTAACCATTGAGATAACGACCCTTACTCGTTGGTTTTAAAATTGTTAGAGACGGTAGTTAGCACTCCTCGGTAGATATAACATGAGGTTACCTTTCTAATTGAATATTTCAGATTTCCCTCAGAACGTAATGATATGGTACAGCTCGGCTACCGGTGCGTAGATGTTACGGTTACTTCACATGCAATTGTTGGTGGAATTAGTTGTTCAGAGGTTTCGCGTTTGAGAAGGGTTTTACAATTGCCCGTGTCAGTCATCAAAAGCGGTATTTTGGCGGATATAAAATTATTTACTATGAAAAATATAGAAAATCACAAAACTTTTTTTTGTGAGTTATGTGTACTTCTCGAGTTCGGTTTTATTTGTCTGTTTGAAAGTATGCATTAGCGGTGTGGATTCAAAATTCATAAATATTTTTATCGGTGCGCTTTTTAACTAATGTTTATATCCAGTCCCACTCGTTTCTTTGGCACACATCCAGAGTTAGAAACGCCGCATACAGAGTTTGTAGACTGTTTGCTGGACAAATTCCATCAGCCAAGAAAATGTTGACTGTGTGTCGATACCATTTACTGAAAAATTTGATGCAATTTTTAACATCAAATAAAGCGATATTGCGCTATACCTATACCTATTAGATTAATTTTGGTACCTCTATATGAAAAACGGGAGTCCTATGTAGTTGCGAAGAACGCCGGTGCGACGTACGCTGTTGCAAAAATTTTTGTATTTACCTACCGACTCAAAAAGCGAAAAATATATTTACGCTAACCCTTATTCAGCGTATTCGGAAGTAGAAATGGTGGAGTCCAATTAAAAATACCTATATAAAAGTAAGTTTAGTCATCATATTTATTGGTACACATTAATTTCCGTTAACCTAAGCGGTATAGGTATCCATACAACGTTCTGCAGGTATACCTACATTATATTTTCCCTTGAGCATAGGAACGAAAGGTCCCCTCTAAAGTCCAAAGGCAATGAATAGACAAGAATGGAACGCATGGCGGAGCGGGAAAAAGACTCAAGTGCACTATTAAGATTGTTTGCAGTGGACCTGATCAAACATACTTAGACCGAGCTGTACTTAAAGAAGGGTACGCGTATTAATATACAGGGTCGATAAGCCACTCCATTTATAGGTGGACATTATCGCACCTTAAAGAAAGGACGTATGACGGTAAGGCAACAGGGACGTTGATAAGGGCGCGTTCATATCATAATCATAGCGTATATGCATAATCGTGCGGTTGTAGAAACTATAACAAAACGTTAAGATAACGCGAGAAAACGTTTGTATTGCTTATAGTATCAATAATAAACAGTATTTACTTAGTTGAATGTTAAAGCTGCCTATACATTGAACAATTCCGAGTAGAAAAATGAAAGGATACATACAACCTTGTTGACTGACGGTAGAGATAAATGTTTTAACATTACTTTAAACTAAAACAGGATGGCGTGACATTAGATCGATTCTGATGCCACTCCTAAAATGCTCTGACCTTTGCCATTGAAGTAATGAGCTCAAATCACGCGGGTTTGATTTACTTCATACAGTATTTTAGCCACTTATATGAATGTGACGATATAGGTCCCAGCTCGTCTGAGTAAGATCTAATAGACTCGAGTGAGGCTGCCCTGACATCGACATGCTTTCTTACTTAGATGTTGTTAGTCTACAGGTTTATAGAAAAATGTCAAAGATATGAATGAAAGAAACTTACTGTATCTATTGTTGTTGGATCTGGTAAATCTGTAACAAAAAATATCAAAGTTAAATACAAAGTAAAGTAAAGTTAATATTTATTTAGCCAGAAAAATTACATGCAAATATTACAAACCTGTATTATATGTATAATGTGAATGGATATTAGGCCTAGAAGTTTTTTTTTATTTATAAGAACGAATGACGTGACGAGCTGGTCGTTCACCTGGTGTTAAGCAACACGGCTGCCCATAAGTATGGGTAATAACAACAAGTCCTCGAAATAGTAATGTGACGAACTTTCATATTTTAAGATTGACCTGTTCTCGACGCTGTTGGCATTTGAATCAAATGCCAGTTTTGGTAGAGATAATTTACGTGAAATTGAACTGAAGTATAGCATCTTTTTTATAGGGGGGAGGCCTATGTTCAGCAGCGGACGTCTTCAGGCTGATGCTTCTAAAACAGTTCTCTGATGAACTTGTTTGATTCTACAAAATGTGACGTAGCCCTTACCTACCTCACCTGTACATTTTTGCCACGTAAGGTAGATACGACCGTAATTTCCGAACAACCTAAGTCAATGTTGTCCTAAATAATAGTGATAGCCAAAATAGATTCTATAAACCGTTAAACATTAGGGTGCCCACGTACCTACTCCTATTCTATTCCAACAGTTAAGGGCCACGCAGATCCAACATTAAGCATGTTGGTGGAGAAATGTGCCTAATTAGAATTCATGAAAAAGAGTATCTATCATATTTTCTGCCAAGTTGTATTTTTGTAATTGAACTGAGGGCGGTGATAAATTCATACAAAATTAGAGAGCCGGGTACGTCTCTAGTTCGAGCAGGTAATTTTGAGGAACGACCATTTAAATTGGCGGCCTCTTCAACGCGAAAATTGTGAAAATTTCAACGGGCGAGAATTTATAATATTTATGTTACCTTCTATTGAAATAAGGAATTACGAAAGTGTATAATCAATTTAAGGAAACCGAAGGTATTTACGCGTCGTGAATAAAATTTTACGCCCTTTGTAGCAATGATAATAATATTTGATTTATCTCTGCTACTTGCAACCGTCGACAGAACCCAAGTAGCAAGTACTTGCCTAAACTTTTTACATAAGTACTTATATTATGTTTAAGGAAGAAACCATAATTATCAAAAGTTAAATTGAGCGAAAGCGTAACAATAATCCTGCAGAAGGGTGCCGAGGCTTGCTCCAATTAAAAGTAAAATACTAATATGCAATCTTCAACTTTGAAATGTGTAATTAATATTAGGTAACTGGCAAAGAAAAACAGTTTGTATATACCTAATCATTTACCTCGATAAGTACGTCATTTATAATACGGGCTATTTGTATCTGAAAACAGACCTGTGTGTTAATACTCCCAACATAATAAGCTGATGAATTGAGTCTAGATTACATTATACCTAACTAATAACCTAAAACATCAACCTAGGTATTCGTTAAAATCGGCCAATTTTGATTGTGGTACGTTTCGAGAGCCATCGATATTGCGTAGTACCTATAACGAGTGATGCATAACATCTGATATATCGATAGACTAGTTATGAAATATTGGAGATGCATAGATTTTGGTTATTGCGGTGTTTTCAATAGATTTATGGGTAGTCTGTGGAATGTCATATTTTGCGTAGACGTAGATATGCAAATGCCTAATATAGATAGATAAGTAGATGACCTCTTTATTGACACCAAGTTAATAAAATAACAACAGGAAACAACTTATAAGTAGGTTACAATGGGTAGTCTTATCGCTAAAAGTGATCTCTTCCAGACAATCTTTGGCTAATTTTATATTTCATTAAGTTTTTTATATAGATTTTCGTAGATACTTTTTGATTGCATTAATATAAAAAATAAACAAAACACCTCCGTGATAAACATCTAAAGTGTCATGGGGAAACTTATGTTCAGCAGTGAACGTCTTTCGGCTGATGATGTGATGTGATGAAAAATAAAATATGTCTTTCTATCTTCTTCCTAATAAAGTCTTCGCCCTTGACTGATTGACTGGCAAAAAACGTACATACCTAACCGCTGGATGTAGTCTTTATATTCTATGAATATTGAAAACTCAACCCATAGGGGTCAAATAGGAGACTGTACGAAGGAACGGGGGTGAAACCGTGGGATGCCTCTACTTAAGTAATAAAATGTTACTAAATTTAAATATTTATCAATAGTATGCAATACCTATTATATTATTATAGACAGGTTAATAAAGTCAAGTGACGTTATAGTCATAAAATCTAACGTTATTATATAAAAGTTCACGGAATCAGAGTTGTAGACCGCGCATTTCTTTTGCGCACGCGTTTCGTTGACGGCGTGTAGCTGAAGCTTTACCTATACCGTTATAAGTTTTTGATTCTAGACTCTCCAAACTGTTTTCTGGTGTATCAATCAGTATTAAGTCATTATAATGTGAATCAAAACATAATAGGTCGAAACATTAAAAAGGGGCTTTAATTTCCTATCGATCTGAGACAATAACTCTTACATAATTGTGTAATACGTTCTAAACATAAACTTGTACTTATATGTTTCAAATTCAATTGTTTCGAATCACTTTAATTGTCATTATTTACGTAACCTTCACTACTTTGAAAATATATTATCGTAACTCGTTGTTACTAAAACGTTTACAACACAATTTAATTGCTACCTCGTTAGTAAACTTTCATAATTGTTGGAAAAATATTGTGCAAACTTTTAACGAAATCGATGAAACGGACCAGTTTCCGCTGAGATGTGCCACTTAAAATTTGTGATCTAGGTACTCTTAAAATTGTCTCAATTTTTTCAATAAGCTATGTAGAGTTTTATTGCAATTTTTTCGTCAATATTTGTAAACTGATCCATGTGTCTTGGTGTCAAACATACACACATTTATAAATTACCTATAAAAGTGTTTATATTATTATAAGCTACATTCAATTCATTTTCCAGAACAGTGATTGATTCGATTTACAATATTATGTTAATATTTGAGTAAAAAAAATGAAATTGTGATCAAACTGAAACTATAAAATAAACGTAACATTTTTATACAGAGTAAATCTCAAATTTTAATTATATCATTCATAAAATAAGTAGGTACCTACGACAAAACTTTTGATACCTACCTAAAAACTGAAGACGCGTACCAAAGTTGTTCTGTAATTACTTAGATACATAGGTATGTATCACATGACTGTATAAAAATAAATTTGTCGTATATTATTGTTATTCATGAGAGGTGGTGAATGGAACCGGAAGTTGAGCCGGAAGCAACAGCCGGCCCCTTGATCAGAGATTTGAATATGACGACCATATTGTACTTTTTAAATATCCTCGTGGACAGAAAATTAAATCACAATACGTGTATAGTTAGGCAAAAAAACAACCCCTTTTATAACAATGTTTAACAATACAAACGCGCGTACCGCGTAGGATTGATAAATTTGTTCAAATAAATATCAATACAGGGAACTGTCCATTAAATCCTTTCCATTTACGTTAAGCTAAACAAAATTGAAACGTATCTCTATAACAAATTACATTCCCGGACCCAATCAACGAAATTTCCATATGAAAACATTTTAGGTAGGTATGTACCTACTTTTATGTAGGTCCAATAAGCAGCAGATATTATCAAACCTTTTTTTTCCTTCTAAACAATTTACGGAGTGTTAAAAATGGCAGAAGTGATTTATCACTTCTTCGTTTAAAGCGTAATGCCACATTTTCCTCGTGTTTTGCTTAGGAACCTAAATAAATAAGGGTATGAGAAGCGTTTTACTATATTGTTGTCATATCCTATTTAATTAATGTGACAATATATTATAAAATATACATTTTAGTATTTTTGTCGATAAATTCATGGTGTGTTACCTACATACAAATAAGTAGGTATATAGGTTTTTGTGACGATACACTACATAAGGTAACATTGATAATGGTCAATAAAAAGTAACTCATGAACACGTCAGACATGAAAAAACTGGGACTCACTGAATAATAAAACACTTAATTCGTAAATAGTATCCTGACCTTTATTTTAAACCTTCTTCTTTTATTTTTTATTGAATTCACAGGGTGTTCGCTGTGAGTGCTCACATAATGTCTCATACTCTCTCACAATGAAGAAATTGTGAATAATTTACGAACGCTAATGATGTGACTCATTTGACACAACTGTCACGTGTTTATTTTTTAATGAAAGCCTACTACTACCATTTCTAAACCCCCAAATAAACATAATTCTACCTTAACACACGAAAGAATGTGTTAAAAATATAATTTTATTTAACTGCATGTGCTAAATTAGTACTTTTATGTATCAAAGAGGATTTAAAGAGTTAATTGAATTGAGATTTAGAGAAAAATGAAACGAATTAAAAAATGCGTAATTATACCTAACTACTTAGGTATGCCGCAGAGCCTGAAAACAACACAGTGTGTGTTGCCAGTGATGACATATGGAACTGAAATGTGGTATCTTACTGTTGGCCTCATTAGTATGATCAAAGTCGTGCAACGAGCTATGGAGAGAGCTATGCTCAGTGTTTCCCTGCGAGATAAGATCCGGAACGAGGAAATCCGCAGAAGAACTAAAGTGACCGATATAGCCCTTAAAGTGAGCAAGTTGAAATGGCAATGGGCAGGCCACATCGCTCGCAGAACTGACAACCGATGGGGAAGAAAGATTCTCGAGTGGCGACCACGAACCAGAAGGCGCAGCGTAGGCAGACCCTCCACTAGGTGGACCGACGACCTGGTGAAAACCGCGGGGAGCCGATGGATGCAGGAGGCGAGCAGCCGCTCAAAGTGGCGCTCTCTGGGGGAGGCCTATCTTTAGCAGTGGACATCTACGGGCAGATGATGATGATGATGATGATGACTTAGGTATGAGTTAATGTCATCAAGAGATTCTATCAACCGGTGCAACGTAGGTACGCTGCATAACAATGAAGTTATAAGTAAACCTGTGCACCAGACACGTCATAGAATAAATCGTCGCTTAAACTAATTAATACTGTTATTAAACAATCTTTTTCCTATGATTTTAAATTGCTGTTGGCGGTAACAATAATCAGCCTTAGATGCAAAGGTGTGAAAATAGAAATATATCAATTTGACGTCAAAAAGTTCAGACAATACGACCAATTTTCCTATCCACAGTTTTCTATTCCTGCAAACTCAGAGAACGCGGACAGATACCGAAATCACAAAGTCAAAATATACAAGAAAGGAAGGTCAACAGAGGGGATTAAATGCTATTAACTAGAATAAAACAATTTTGTGTGTTGATAGAAGAGCGCGATCGTCAGTAGGCCCCTAAATTTTGGCGGCGGCACGTTACAGGCGCTTAATAAAATGCCCCTCGTATTGCGCAAACAAATGATACTGTTTTATTAGGACAACTTTAAACGTGAACAAAATAAGTTTGTCTCTAATTGAATACTTGGCACTGAGTTATACTTACAAATTTCAGCTTTTTGACTATCTGTTTATTTTATTTTTTCGCTGTTGCCCTACTAACAAACTTAGCATATATTATAGTGGAATAGTTGCTCAATGTTTTATCATTACCTATTTTACAGTTGGTAGAGGGAAACAAAACACTAAATAACTATTCATCTGAAGACGTTCACTGCTGAATATGGACCACAATCAATCAATCAACCAATCAATGTATTTATTTGCAAGAATATGAGCACATAATAAGATGTTAAATAAAAACGTTTAGCTCTTTAATATTCCACCGTATTGGCATGCAAAACTAGTAAAACACAATTAGAATTTAATTACATCAAGAATTTAAATGAATAGGAGAAATAATCAACAATAATTCATTAAATTCAACACATAATAACTATACAATAAATTCAAAAATATTAAAATGTCAGTTGGGAACACACACATTAAAATACCCCTTCACAAACCGATACAATAGCAATAGAGTAATGAAATTAATTACAAGAACTTATCATTTAAATACTCCTTAATAGTATAATAACTCTTATTGCTTAAAACTTCAAACAGCTTTCTTTTAAACAGTTCGATATCTAAAATCTCCAAAATGTATTTTGGTAAATTGTTGTAAAGCGAGCATCATTCAGTATTTATTCGTGACAAGGTAGAAATAACATCGAATCTTTTTGATTGAAACAGTCGGTATCGGTTTGAAGTAACTAACGCTTAGGGGACTTTCCATATTGATATTGATATCTTCCTAGAACTTAGAGCTTTAGACATAGAGCTTTGAAAAATATGACGCTTAGGGTGACGTGGGAGACGTGTTTTCGCGTTTTATTTCTCTGTGGTTTTACATTTGCATTTGCATTAATTAGTGATGCACTTATATAAATCAGACTTTTACAATGTTTAAAACAAATTAGGTGCGTAATTGATCTTTTTTTCCAGAAACTGTATATAAGTTGAAAGGTAATATTTTGTTGTCAACAACAGTCACTTTTAGCACGTGGGTGGAGAGACTTTGATATCGTTTAGTATTTGTTTACCTTTCTATTCGATAAAATACTATCGTGTTGTTTAGTAATTTCACTAGCTACAGCGCCTTTTAAACCGGAACACAGTGCTTGCACACTACTAACATTAATAAATGGCAAAGTGGTGGTACCCATGCCTAGACAAACTTTTAAGAACATCTGAAAGGGGGACCTCAAGTCTGGAATGACCTATAGGTACTATATAACTAACGTATAACATGTTATGTCTGTCTCGTAAACCGCAACAATGATGCAACGCCAATAGACGCCGCAAATGTATCCAATGACCGCAGGACATTGTAAGACAATGTCGATTCGCTAAACCGTCAATTTAACAATAATGATAAAATAAGTACCTAGTTACGATAGTACAGCATTGTCATAGTTATGAACGGATGCGCGTTCAAACGCCATTACAAAATGCATTTTTTCCTTTACCTACTTTTTACTAGTTCCAAATTTAAAACTGCTCCAGAAAATAACGTCTATAAACCAGCATCACCCCTTGGGCTTTAATCACTGACCTCTATTACAAACAAAGTGTTTATTGCAAATAGGCTACTCTTTTAACACTAACAAACTAGTACACTCGGAACGGCGATGCAGATTGGAACAAGAAATTCTTAATTTTTGTACGATATCGTCTATCCAGCTGGTCTACCACAAACTAATACAAAACCATCATGTTTTTTGGCATTATTATTTCAAGGTTACCATAATATTGTTCGAATTCGTACCATGATCTATTAAAGTATTCCTGCGTATGAACGAGACGTCTACATTTTTATATGGCGTTATCACTGTCGCACGTCAGTGTCAACATGATGTAAAGATATGACGTGACAGTTGTATTTGAGTTAACGATTTAACGTAACGTCATCAAAACTGCTCTGGCTCTGCAACATTAAAGTATTCTTACTTTTATGTCTATTGTCAAAGTATGATTGAAGTAATATTGAAGTAATAATGCTATAAGACGTTATGGTTGCCCCCCTGCGTACTTGTATGCTAGAGATCAGTAGCTTTAATCTAATATGTATTAGGATGCCTCAATCTCAGCGTCGGTGATCATCGCTACGTCAACTCAAGACACTTCATGTGACACATGATCCGGAGACTGAGTTGGGTCACTAGTGTAGTTTTATTATTTCGAGTTTTTGTTTCTATTTCTGAATGTTGGACGTGAGCTTTGTGGCTATGGTTAAGTAAATATAATAAGACAGATTAGATTTATTGTCAGTGAATTTAAAATTTCTTTATAATTGCTTGTTCAACTATAATCCCGTGATAGAATCGACAACATTTTTTTAAATTTAATTAATCTAAGTAGGTACTGGAGGTCTCTTTCATGAAAGACATATCACGTGCTTAAGTTACTTACTAATATTTAGTAGAGGCTTGTTAATTAACAAGTCTCTACTAAATAGAAGATAAACACAATCAATGGATTCTGATTAATTAGGTACCTACTTATCTAATTATATTGATAAAAACAAGTCCTAGGGATCTACATAAAAGTTCGTGCTTAAACCATAAAGTTAAAACATATTTTTGTGTTTTTGTCACGAGACAAATATATCTAGTTGTGATTAAGTAAAACAAGTGGCCAAAAGGCATAAACATAAAGTAAAATAAACTCAGAACAAAAAATTACAACGGCGTAATTTCGTTTTAAACTTTGGCGCAATAATTTCCCGCATCCCAGGATTTATTTATAAAGCCGCAGACGTATTTGCTTCCGTATTTAGGACACTTTTATTGTAGTTTCTTAGTTCTTTTTGTGTTTGAGTTGAGATATGGTGAAAGTTCCTTAATGAACGACCCTCTAATCAGGGTGCTTCTTTTGTTTAAGTAAAACAAAATATGAAAGTGTCAAGCTACATCCTCACTGGGCACGATAATAAGCAAATGAACAAAATATCTAACTGTCTACGATGGCGATGACGTGAAATGTACTGTTGGAATAAATCCCAATGTGCACATAATAAAATTAAATACTCGCAATATCAACGACCTATGGGTACGTTCTACTGCTGGAACTCACAGGGAGAAAATGTATAGGTAATGCACACTGGCCAATGTCCATGTAGGTGGATGGCATACATTTTGTGATACTTGAACTGCTGATTTCCTCTCGTTGTTTATACTTTATACCGTTGTAAAAAAGGGTGCGAATTCTACACATGATTTTAAATTGGTAAGAGTGAAGCTCTTAATTCGACCTAGGATACGCCTTCAATTTGAAAATTGCACTTGCTCGTTAGTAATACTCCTTCACTGGCATATCGTGTCTTAATTAACACACGGTGAAGTAGAAATGAAGGTTGAAAGGTTAGAAGGGTGTTGAAAGGTTTTCAAGTGCATTCCAATGCGCAGAACGAGTAACATAATCAGCTGTCTGCGCGTCAATGAAACAGTAAAATAATTTTACTGCCTTCAGAGGGACGTGAACGAATAATTTCACAATAAAACCTGCTTTATTATCTACAACTCTTCAACGCTTATAGAGAAAAACTTATGTTTGTAGATTCTCTAGCAAATGAATGAACTATTGTTCTGTTATTTCATGGCTTGATTACGTTGTTTGTTTATATTAAATCAATTGATATAATTTTGTATATTAACGAAAGACTAACGGGCTAGACGATCACCTGATGTTAAGCGCCACGGCCTACGGCTGCCCATAACAGTTGTGTTGTGTAGTACCGCTCGGAACTCTAAATAATATAAAATTTCACGTAACGTCATTCTAAAGAATCAGCACAGTCGGGTAGTAAGATTACTAGACGGTGAAATCAAGTAACATTTTCCTAGTAATTTCACTAGTTACAGTGCCCTTCAAACCGCAACACTATAATGCTTCAGCTTGGTGGCAGAATAACTGGCTTATACTATTTACTATCGCTGGATATCTTTGTAAAAAATTTAAATACCTGTGGTTTAATAGGTATTCTTTAATGTTTGACACTAATGAATGTAAATATAAAGTGAGTGGTTACAAATTGAAATTTGCATCTGAAATTGTCTCAGATTCAGAGATTCTAAAGTCGTTATCGAATTCATGTCATTCGTGAAGTGACGCCTCTCGGTTCAAATTACATTTGACTTTGGTTTCATCGCAAGACGTAATTGAACACCATGACTACTAAGTGTGGATTCTAAATAACATTAAACTCATAACTAAAATATAATTCAATAAGCAATACGAGCCAATAATATTTATTGTACTGTAGATTTTGGACATATTTTTATCAAATAGTTACTGTTTTTTTTTTGTGTGTGTAAATATAAAACTGAAAGTGTTTCTGCCCCGGAGTACACAAACATAGTTCGAGGTATTTTCAACCAGCTATGTATAATACAATTTCTTTAGGTACATTCGGGTAACTTACTTAGGTAACTCTTCGGCTTACTTTCAAGACTTACCACAATTAATTATATGGATTGCTTTAATCCATACAACTATTGTAGGCTTTTTACTTACAGTAGGAATAGGTGAAATGGTTTGTATTAATCAAACTAAATTGTTGCATTATTATCTATACGATCAATGCATGCAGTCTTGGTGACATCATCATCATCATCAACCGCCTGAAGACACTGCTGAACATAGGCCTCCCCCAGAGAGCGCCACTTTAAGCAGCTGCTCACCTCCTGCATCCATCGGCTCCTCACATTTATCACCCAGATCGTCGGTCTGCCTAGTTGGTGACATCATTGATAATTAATTATGTCAATCATTAATAATTATTATGTATAATTATCAAGTTGCGCAACGAGCTATGGAGAGAGATTGCTCGGTGTTTCCCTAAGATCCGCAAGAGAACTAAAGTGACCGATGTAGCTCTTAGGATTAGCAAGTTGAAATGGCAATGGGCAGGCCACATTGCTCGTAGAACTGACAACCGATGGGGAAGAAAGGTTCTCGAGTGGCGACCACGAACTGGAAGACGCAGCGTAGGCCGGCCCCCCACTAGGTGGACCGACGACCTGGTGAAAGCCGCGGGGAGCCGATGGATGCAGGAGGCGAGCAGCCGCTCTAAGTGGCGCTCCTTGGGGGAGGCCTATGTTTAGCAGTGGACGTCTTCAGGCTGTTAATGATGAATGATGAATGATGATGATGTATAATTATAACATAATAATAAATAATTGCTGGATAACGGTTTTCGTAGCAATATCGTAGAGGGCACAAATGTTACAAATGCTTACGAGCTACGGGGCTACGCCGTAGACGTTGTAGCCACGTAGATCAAGTTCGGTACACATTGGAATAGGGCAAAGTTTCTTTTAATAAATTATAGCGATAACTCTGAAGTTAGAACGGTTCCTTAGATCCTTCATAAAATGTTGACATTAGACACTTCTTTTTCAATTACTACAGAGAGAAAGCTCTCTATTCCTTCGCTCAAAGATAAACGGATTATTTTAATGAAATAGTAAATCTGAACTTTATAGCAAGTACCGTTAAAACACCTGGTGGATATAGCTAATGGAAATGTGCCGTAAAGAGCTGACAGTCTAATTTACGAGTGTACTAATGGTAATGGTATGCTTTATTGAGAAAATGGTTTTACCATAACTGGTTTACACAGCGGGAATGTTAAATCTAGGAATTAAAGTTAAGCTGGTGGAATAAGTAATGAAGTTATTTATGGTTGTGATAGGATTTTCAGCGGGTGGTGGTTGATGTTACTCGTCGGTGGTTTAATCAGATTTGCGCGGTGCGTTATCGCGTTATGTCTATCAACGCCGCACTCCCGGGCGCAGTAGCTTTCTCATATACTTCACAGGCTAACCGCCATGCCACCACGCATTTGATTACCAGAGAAAACCACTAAAACATTTTCCTAGTTTATGGTTTCTTTTATTTTTATTTACTTCAAAAAAAGCTAGACGTTCCTCAGTTCGCTTGTACTTTTTTAATTTAAAATTCCGTTTTTTTACCTACATGAGTTTTATATTTTTTATGTAATTAGTTTACAGACATTGAAAATCGTCAAAGATCTCCAGGTGAAATTTTTATTATTATTGTACATGTTTACAGAAAATACGATTCGTTTATTACGTAACATAAATACCTATATTTTAGTTCAATTAGGTTTCCGCCTCGATTGAACCACTGAACTAAATTTGTCGAAAATATTAATCTTCTTCTTCTCGTGTAGGCAAGTGGTCAGCCCTGGTACCAGAATTTTTAGGCCGCTCAAAGGTATCCGACTTGTATTATCTTACGACAACAGCCGCGACCGACGGCTTAACGTGCCGCCCGAAACACGGTAGCGCTCAGTTCTAAATATCAATTTTTTGTTGTAGCGGTCACCCATCGTAGTAGTGACCGCAGTGAGCGTTGCTTAACTTTACCCATCGGTTAGAAACAGCTAGTCGTAGTCATTCTTCGCTATAAGCGCTAATATTAGTTGAACATGTAAGTTAATACGACTTATAACTTTAGGTTTTAATAAGCTCGCGCCTCTTGCTTTATCTCTGCATATTTCAAACTTTATAGAAAGAAACAAAACACAACCTTTTAAAAACTTCGTTTATTTTAAAGTTCCGAGTGACAACTAGAAGGGCTGCCGTGTCGTTTAACATCAGGTGGACGACTAGCCCATCACTCACTCATTCTCATAAAAAACTATACTTCCGCTATACAATTTATTAAGAAGGAGTCTATGTCACGTTTCTTGAGCCACGTACACTTATCTTGCAGGTACTCGTCATACCAACCCTACAATATAATAGTCGTATTACATCTAAATGGGCCAAAGCAGACATCAATAGGCCAAAGTAGGCTAAAAATAGCGTCTAATATTTCATACTTAATTATTTATTCACTGTCCCATTGAATTCATGACATTTGAATTTCTTGATATAATAGTGATGGGACATCTACAGAACTCCAGGAAACAGACGGTTATATCCTTTTTGTATGAAATACAAAGTCACGGCTTCCAGTTGATTCATTTGATGGTATTATGATACAAAATGTACTTATGAATTTTACTAAACTCATAGAATTTGAATAAGCGTTTAATATACTTTGACCTGAAGTTGGCATTTATAGTAGGTAGTAATTGTATTATTTTATACTTTTACTTTATCCTTTTACTCATTTATTTTATTTTAATTTGTTATGCCTCATTCTCAAGTATGTATCGTTACACCAATTTATTTCGGTGAGCTTAGAATTATCGCACGATTCTCAGCAACCTACTGAATGAAAAAAATAGATCCACAAAAAGTACGCTGATCCTAAATAATAACTGACCGATTCGTAGAAGTTATTTCATTGTTTAAGTTATAGAAAACACAGTAAAATCTGCTAACAAAACAAACTACGTTTACAAAATTAAATATCCAACTGTAAAACTATTTGACTATTTGATTTTACTCTGCTGATGGCTGAAAGTGTGAAGTCGTGTAATCCGGTGATTACTATGACAATGTTTGAACCCTTGCTATTTGCATAATGAACTAAGGTAGATTCAGTTTACCTTTACAATCAGCTAGATTTTGTAACTTTAAGCAAATACACAGCATTGTTCTGGGCGATATTGAATTCAAATTTTACGTACCTAAATGTTACTTTACTGTAAATAAACTGGCTCTATACTGTAACTAATCAAATCGCGACAGCCAAGCACGACAGTTTTTCAAAAATTCATATTAAGAAATCTGTGTTATAGCCTGTTAAAACAGTGTTGTGTGTTGTGCTCCTTAAACAAATAAGCTTTTTTTTTAATTTAAAAAATTTCTAAAAATATTTTTCTAAATTGACCGTTTAAGGAAAAAAGTTGAATACATAAATCAAAATACCCATGCATAGGTATATTAGTGGTCTGCAAAAAATCACAATACTTATCTAGTACAAAATTAAATAAGGTACATGACGACTACAAATACCAATAGATCGGTACTTCCTATAGACTTACCTAATAACACCTAGTAGTTGTAGTTGGTAGTAGTATCTAATCACAAATATCTGCTTAAGCTTGACGGTTGTGCCCGCTATCAGATTCGGAATACGTATCTTACTTTTGATTGTAGTAATATCCATCAAGCTTGAAAATGCTCCACTTTCCGCGTAAGCGTTTCAGAGATTTGTATTGCGTATATAGTCACTCTAATCTCCCGGAATGGAAAAATAATCCTTCGATTCAGTCAGAGGTCGCATATCTTCCTAGAAATCAAAGTTACCGACGCAACTCATTACAAGAGGTATCCTGCAGTACCTATCTGTATAACCCATTATGCTTATATCCATATAAGTTCTAGAACTACGCACTAAAATAATTAAATACATTTGAACAGATTAAGCTGCTGACTCGTTTTAACTCACAGCTAGTTTTGGATGGCACTGCATTTTTAAATGGCCGATTATGAGAGAGAATTCTCGTGACTTCGGCCCACCAAATTGCCTAAAGTAAAAGAACATAAAATTTAACTCCCATCGACCCGATATCGTACACATATGCATTATTAGATAATTGTCATCTCAATTCTGGGATTCCAGAAGTTAATTAACATGAAACATTAAAAGCATCCGACTGTCGTACGTATAGCATTCCTTAAACTACCATCAGTATTACTCCCACAGAGCTAGAACTTTGTTTTACATTATGGTCAGCCTGAGAATTCATTTTAGGTACTGATTGACTTAACAGATAAATTTTTAAAGGAAAAATTAGTTTCACGAGCTGGGATTGAACCCGCATCCATCCATCCCTCAAGCCGGGATGTGCTTTACTTAAGGTACCGTGACATGTGGTCTCATGTCCGAATTTTTCCTTTGATCTGTAGATTACGCTGAGCAGGCGATATTGGTATAAAAATCATAAATATTGATTGACTTAAGTTTAGTGTGTTTTTTGTAATTCACTGACTCGCGGCTCGCGGTTAGTGCCCCAACACCAACATGTCAACATTTTTTTTCTTTCATAAGAGTTTATGAATCTTATTAGAAGAATGATTTTCAAAAGATCTCTTATAGATCATCTGTTTTTTGTTCCTAAATTAATTCCTAAATATTCCTATTCGTATCGGAACGCCTGTAAAGCAAAAACCATTTTAATTTAATAATTTAGTCACGAACTTCGATTATTTGAATTTGTGTTAAAATCTTCAGGCGCCTTAAAACATCGTGAAATCACTATATTATTGAGCTCGCGTTAAGAATATAAAGTCCTGTCTATCAAGATTTTATTATAAAGATTAGCTTGTTTATGTATGTCACCGTCTTTTTGTAAAAACCGTTGGTTTATAAAAAAACGGAAATAGAACCGGTTATTTATAAACTGACGATTTATTGCAAACTGATAGATTTTCTTACAATAACACGGATGCTATTTTGATTATTTATAAACTGACAGTACCTAGCGGTGAGTTTAAAAAAATCTGGTTTTAGTGACCAAACCCGTATTAATGCACCAATTTTTGCTGTAATTTATAGTTTTTTTAGAGTCACTAGTGGCTAACCAGTATTCGTATCGGAACGCCTGTAAAGCAAAAACCATTTTAATTTAATAATTTAGTCACGAACTTCGATTATTTGATAGTGTTAAAATCTTCAGGCGCCTTAAAACATCGTGAAATCACTATATTATTGAGCTCGCGTTAAGAATATAAAGTCCTGTCTATCAAGATTTTATTATAAAGATTAGCTTGTTTATGTATGTCACCGTCTTTTTGTAAAAACCGTTGGTTTATAAAAAAACGGAAATAGAACCGGTTATTTATAAACTGACGATTTATTGCAAACTGATAGATTTTCTTACAATAACACGGATGCTATTTTGATTATTTATAAACTGACAGTACCTAGCGGTGAGTTTAAAAAAATCTGGTTTTAGTGACCAAACCCGTATTAATGCACCAATTTTTGCTGTAATTTATTGTTTTTTTAGAGTCACTAGTGGCTAACCAGTAGGTTACGATGACGAGCAAAGCGAGGGGGGTGTTAGGTTAGTTTTGAGCACACTAAAAGTACACAATTACAATAAAACGAACTGATGCCGATTAATTATAAATACCTGAAAACTCGACCGTTTTATTGTGAGACACATTACTCGTTTGCAATAAATCGACAGTTTATAAATAACCGTGTTTTTTCATAAACAGACGGTTCTTACAAAAAGACGGTGACATATACTCTAAAATTGAAATAGATTCAAAGTTCACAGATATGCGGTTTGTGGAAACCTGGATATTTCAAAGCAAAGTGAAATCAGTTCTCCTTGACTGCTTTCGTATAAAGTGCAGCCAAGAGTTTCTCAGAAAGGTGCTTTGGATTGGCTTATTCAATTTGTTTACAAATCCGTTAACATTGAGGCTGCCTTGATATTAAACTTCGGATGGTAATAGTTTGGATTTGTTGTTTATTTAAGTTATAAACATCTTCAACTATATAGTGCAAACAGTTTCTTTGTGGTTTAGGAGCAAATGTTAACGTGTGATTTTTATTGGAACTTTCCTACTGAATACTGAACGCAATCAGATGAATATAAATAACGTAAATCTAATTTTATAAAAACTATTATTTTAGTTAACGAGTAGTAGCTAAAATAATACAGACCCAGACAGACACAGAGAGAGATTTGGAGATAATGACCTTAGGTTAAAGCTATTAAAAATTAACAAGTTTTCAATAATCCTTTTTTGGTATAAAAAATATTTTCAAAGAAAAACGGTTTCGGATAAATAATAATGTGGACTTTTACTAGAACTTCGAAGTTTAATAATTCGGAATGAAATCAAACTAATCAATTTAAATGCTGATTTTATTTGATTTAAATTGAAATTAATAATAATGTACATCTTTTTGTATAGTATTTAATTTTTTTTTAATATTAATATTGTAAAAAAAAACTTAAAACTAAGAAAATTTAATATTTTCGTCAGTAATAAATGTAAATCTGAAAGCTTTCGTGTACTATACGATATGCATTTATCATTATTTATAACTTATGCAACTATAATAGAAATGTTTTATTTCAGCACCTTATAAAGAAAATATTATTCAGATCAAAACCCTATTTATATTATGTGAACTCACATGATTCAAGTCCTGAGATTTCAAATAAAGACGTCTGATTAAGCACCTACATTATTATCATTTTTAAGGCAATAAAATGCCTACCAGGTGAATATGATATACGATACCTTGTATCTTGCGTATATTAAAACTCGTAGGGCTTTTTATAAGACGGTCGTTTATCATATGAATTACGTGATATACATTCTCAAGTGATATTTGAATAGCACAATAAACCGCTGTCTGTTTGTATCGGGACTGGATAAAATATTGTATCCTGGAATGATGTTTACGTAAAGGACAGTTGGAGACGGCAGACAAGGTTTCGAACTGCCAATTGCATTAAAATGAGAAGGAAGTGTCTACAACAGATATTTTAGTAGGCGATTGATTTTTCTTTATTTACATCTGACTGCGTTCAAGTCTTATAAAATTTCAGTTGTATTTATTCATAGAAGCTTTTTATGTGGAGTTCTCATAAGTACACAATATAACTTTAGGTGAAAAGAAATTAAAAATACAAAATTTGAGGTAATTGTAGGTTTGTAGTTTCACTAAGTTCTCATTTTATTTGTAAATATCTATCGTACCAGTAGAATAAATAAAATAATATTAAATAATTCCAACAGTTAAAATAAATTATTACAAGCAACAGAAATAACTTCTTACAAAAACGCACGCGAAGGGCTCGCCAGAGTTTGACTACAGATCTTGAACATCAGAAACTTTCCAGTGAAAGTTTATCATAAGTATTGAGAAGCATGCTATTAATTTTATCTATAAAATACAATACAATTGATTATCATTATTCACGTACCTCAGTAAGTTTTTAACTCCGAATAAACTTTTACAGAACTGCACTATTTGGCCCGCGCTTGCAACAAGCGTGCTACCGGTACGGGCGAGGTTCAACAATGGTGAAGTTGTTATCGAGCTTACCTTTCAGGCGAGTGTGTCACTGGACAGGCGCTGGTGTCACGGACTGATACGACCACATTCAATGACAAAGTTTCAGGCATGCAAGGCTTATATAGTGAGGCGCCCCGCCCACCGCCCGCCCCGGGGCGGGTCGAGCGCGCGAATTTAACTTGTCGTCAAAACAACTTTTTTACAAAAACTTATTGTGGTTTAAGTTTGTTGCCTTTAATTAGATCAGATGCTAATTAGTGAACTAAATAATAGAACATCTCATGATCATCATCATCATTAGCAGCCTGAAGACGTCCGCTGCTGAACATAGGCCCTTTGAGTGGCTGCTCTCCTCCTGCATCCATCAGCTCCCCGCGGCTTTCAACTTCGTCGGTCCAGTGGGGGGTTGGAATACGCTGGTTCGTGGTCGCAACTCGAGAAGCTTTCTATTGCAAATCTATTTGGACGATAAACAGACAGTCCTGAGTGCCATATGGCATGGCATATTTATTAAAGTGACCGATATAGCTCTTAGAATTAGCAAGTTGAAGTGGCAATTGGCAGGCCACATCACTCGTAGAACTGACAACGGATAGAAAAAAAAGGGTCTCAAGCGGCAACCACGAACCAGAAGACGAAGTGTAGGCCAAGCAGCCGCTCAAAGGGCCTATGTTCAGCAGTGGACGTCTTCTGGCTGTTAATGATGATGATGATTTATAAGCTGAACAGCTATTTCATCATCTATTTTAAAAGCCAAATGTTTTAGGTTCTACTTTAAAATGATTGAGCCGAGTCAACATTATACGTAATTCAGATTACTGAATTAATTAATTTACCTAAGTCGCAGATAATAATACTTAAAAAGCACCTTATGTATATATCTATACAGTATCATAACCATATAAATATTAATTATATGTTGAAAGACATGTCTGGTAGGCTTTATTAATGTGAGTATATTGTCTGAACTAGCGTTTGGTTAAACAGAAACCAAAATTGGATGCGCACAAATTAATTATTTTTTCTTGCTTGTTTACACGTTCTTAGATTATATTCTCGGTTTATTATTTCCTGAAGCAACTGTAGACATCACGTTTATAATTACAAATTCTATAAATACAGTGGGTTATTCTGTAACTATTTGGGAAAGAAAGGGATAGAAAGTCCGTTGGGGAAGAAAGGTTCTCGAGTGGCGACCACGAACTGGAAGACGCACCGTAGGCCAGCACCCACTAGGTGGACGGACGACCTGGTCAGAACCGTGTGGGGCCGATGGATGCAAAAGACAAGCAGCCGCTCAAAGTGGCGCTCTTTGGGGGAGGCCAATGTTCAACAGTGGACGTCTTCAGGTCGATGATGATGATTCTGTAGCAATTCATACCTACCTAATTTAAAACAGTGCCTTTTATTTAATGAATTTTAAGTATTATTTGTAAAGGTCAAGATTGAGAGAATATTTAAACTTTCTCGAGTAAATCTTTTTCTGGCGAGGCCTTTTTAGCATAGCTTTCAAATAATTATCTTTAACAAAAAATGTAAATATAAAGGATTAATTAATTAGGAACTGAGGTAGGGCTGAGCTGTAGGCTACTACCGGGGTCCATAGGTGGCGGATAATGGAACGGTGATAAGATATTATCGCTAGCTGCTTCGGCAGTCCCCGACCATACAGCGGCAGATTTTGGAGGGTGTAGTGGGTACTTCTTGGGAAAGGGTACCCTAGAAAATGCTACAAAAGACCCAATGAAGATTCTGTGTCATGGCGAGTTAGTGCCGCCATTAAATAAGCACTCCCTGTGCCTGAGCAGCTGCGGGTACAGTATTCCATCAAGTGGAGATCAGAAGGATCGGTACAGTTGATGGTTATAATTGCTGGTAACAGGCAAACAGCGATGTGGAAGGCAAAGGGAAAACCACCACATTATCTATTCCCAGGATAATCATTATGGCAAGTACAAGTAAAACCACGGCCCTCAGTCCCCGGCAGACCTTAAATGGTCAGAGGGTGCTAAGAATCCCCGGGTGTGCCGTAAAGATTGCTACGTGGAATGTGAGGAGTATATACACGAAAGAAAAACACAAAAATGTACAACAGGAGATGCGAAGATTGGACATCGATGTCCTAGGGATAAGTGAGTCTAGATTAAAGGGAACTGGAATTGAAAATTTGGATGAAACCATTACATATTACAGTGGAAATGACCACAAAGATCATAGGAATGGAGTCGCTGTGATGATCAAAAAACACCTTAAGGCCTCAGTTCTGAACTTTCTTCCTATATCAGATCGCGTTATGTTGCTGCAACTCCGAGCTAAACCAGTTAACATCAACATTGTCCAGGTTTATGCTCCCACTGCTTCAAAGACCCATGATGATATGGTAGAACCATTCTACAACGAAATTAAAAAAGTTTTGTTAAAGCTTAAGGCTCATGAATGTAACATCATCATGGGTGATTTTAATTCAAAAATCGGAGATGAGACAGTGAGTGGAACGGTTGGAAACTTTGGGCTTGGCTCTAGAAATGAGCGTGGTGATCGTTTGGTTCAGTTCTGTCAGGAGGAGCAGCTCGTTGTGACCAACACCTTCTTTAAATTACCACCTCGTCGACTATATACATGGACATCTCCAGCTCATACACCACAAAAGATAGTACGAAATCAAATAGACTTCATTTTGGTTAATAAACGTTTCAAAAACAGTTTTAAGTCTGTAAAAACATACCCAGGAGCAGATATTAACTCTGATCATAATCCACTTGTTGCGAAAATCTCTGTTAAGATGAAAAAGCTGTCAGCACCCAAAAAACCACCAAAAATTGACATAGTAGCATTGAAACATACAGATTGTAGACAGAAACTGCATGCTAAATTAAACAGCCAAGTATATGAATTACAACAAGAGATGCATCTACCGGAAGAACCTGAAAGAACTTGGGGTAACCTGAAATCAGTCATGATCAACACCTCCCTAGAAATCCTGACAGCAACTCAACTAATACAGCACAAGGACTGGGTTACTGATGATATTTTGCAACTTATGACTGAAAGACGAGAGATGAAAAGTGTCGATATGAAAAAGTACGAGGAATTGCATAAAGAAATTGGACAGAAATGTGCAGAAGCTAAAGATAAATGGTTTAACGACGAATGTAAGGAAATAGAGACTATGCAAGGCAAACACGATTATTTTAATATGTTTAAGAAGATCAAAGCAGTATTAGGATTAAATAGATCAAAAACTTCTCTTACTCTGTTGGATGATACTGGAAAAATAGCAATGACTGTTCAGGAGAAAATAATTACTTGGGAAGAGTACATCAGGAAATTGTTTAGCGACACGCGTAATCACCAACAGGCAAGTATTTCTGAACGCAGTGGACCAGAAATAACGAAGGATGAAGTGGTGCATGCAATAAAATCTGCAAAAACAGGAAAAGCTGTCGGCCCTGACGAGATTCCCATTGAAATATTAAAGCTTTTGATGGATGAAAACCTACCTATTCTTGTATACCTGTTTAATGGAATATACAAAAGCGGCATAATACCTGAAGACTGGCTACAATCTACTTTTGTAACTCTTCCAAAAACTAGCAACGCTAAAAGGTGCAGTGAGTATCGCACGATTTCACTAATGAGTCACGTGTTAAAAGCTTTTCTGAAAATAATTCATAACAGAATATATAAGAAGATTGAAGAAAGGCTTTCTAATACCCAATTTGGCTTTAGGAATGGTTTTGGAACTCGAGATGCGCTTTTTGGTTATCAGGTGCTTTTGCAACGTTGCTGGGACATGGGTCAATGTGTATACATCTGTTTTGTTGATTATGAAAAGGCGTTCGACAGAGTACAACACGACAAATTAATCAAAATTCTAAGTGATATAGGCCTTGATTCAAAAGATCTGACCATTATTAAAAATCTTTATTGGCAACAGAAAGCGAAAGTTCGAGTAGATCAAGAACTAACAAAACAAATTGACATCATGCGGGGAGTGCGGCAGGGATGTGTTCTTTCTCCACTTCTGTTTAACATCTACGCTGAATCAATATTTGCCGAAGCTCTTGAGGACGCTGAAGAAGGAATCATTGTTAATGGTTACGCCATCAATAACATCCGGTATGCCGATGATACTATCTTACTGGCATCTACCTTTGAAGATCTGCAAAGCCTGCTAAAGCGTGTGGATGAAGTCAGCGCAAGTTATGGTCTGAGCATTAACATTAAAAAGACTAAATTAATGATAGTCGGGAGAACGCCAACCACTTCCCCTAACCTGGTTGTCAGAAACCAGACGATACAGAGAGTTCACTCTTATAAGTATTTGGGCTGCATTGTCAATGACCAAGGTGACCACAGCGTAGAAATCAAGTGTCGGATAGAGCAAGCGCGAAACGCATTTCTGAAGATAAACCATCTCCTCTGCAATAGATCTCTCAGACTCAGGTGCGTTTGGCACGATGCTATGTGTTTTCTGTTCTTCTGTATGGAGCTGAATCATGGACCCTAACACAAACGATGAGTAAACGTTTAGAGGCTTTTGAAATGTGGGTATATAGAAGAATATTGAAAATATCGTGGACGGATAGAGTTTCAAATGTGGAAGTTCTAACAAAACTGAACAAAGAGGTGGAGATCTTAAATACTATAAAAACCCGTAAGCTGCAATACTTTGGTCACGTTATGCGAAATGACAAATACCACCTACTCCAGCTTATAATGCAAGGTAAAATCCAAGGAAGCAGGAAACCTGGGAGAAGACGTACCTCATGGCTCAAAAATCTTCGCACGTGGTTTAAGATCAGCACGAGATCCCTGTTCCGAGCAGCAGCATCCAAAATAAAGATTGCCCTAATGATAGCCGACCTCCGGTAGGAGATGGCACCATAAGAAGAAGAAGAATTAGGAACTTCCTGTACACCAAAAAAGCTACTTGTTGTACATTAATTAAACCTTAATTTATAGGATTCTGTACCAGTTTTACTAAACGGATCGCCTATTGTATTTTGCTAGACCTAACAACAAGTACCTGCGTAGGTACGTACCTAAGTACCTACCCACTTACCTAATTTAGGATTCATTTTCATTTTTCGTGCGCCTGACACTTTGATAAAAAATAATCTCTAAGCAAATAAAAGTGCTTTAAATATAAAATTCTAAAACTACAACACTACAATAACAATAACAACAACAACAACAACACCCAACGATCACATACATAGATCCTGGGCTCTAACTAGGATTCCCTGTATCTAGGGACCGAAGAACTACGAGGACCACGGTCCCACAACACCCAGACACAGAACAAGTATTTGCGCTTTTTTTTCTGTGCACTAATACTTGTCCTGTCGCGGGAATCGAACCCGCCGCCTCCGGGTTACAAGCCGACCTGCTCAACCACCACACCACGGAGGCTGTCAAACAACAACAGCAACGCGCAATGGAACCCTCAATGTGTAATTTTTGTGTGCTACTTTGTCCTTTTATTCGTAAAAAAGTGGCGAATATTTCCCGCGGCTGCAGGGAAGGTTACAGAGATCCTTTTTCAATAAAAACTTCAAATTAATTCCCAAGGTGATATCGACTTTCCTAATCGTAATTGTAATAGATACAGCGGCAGTGAGTTAATAGGTTTTCCACGAAATGTTTTAATAAGATAGATTGGTACCGCTGATACGGTCAAATATTTTGTCACCACAAAAGAATACTGATGGATGCTTACATAAATATTCAAAAGGTGTCAGTGATCAAAGTTGATGTCAATGGCGAACACGAGAAAACACACCTGCTATGATGTGTCAACAAATGATAGTCATTTTCTTATGATATTACTTATAGGCATTTTCATGTAGAGAGGAGTGGAGTTTCATAGAGAACATGTCTGCGGTGTATCTATATAATAAGTTCAAAAGCACGAACTTAAATATAATACAGCACATATAATAGGCAATATACACACTCTACAAAAACCACTTACAATAGGCATCCGCTATCCAATTTTTTATTGTGTTAACGTTGATAACACTTAATAGACTACAGAAAAAAATCTAAAAAAGAGCTTTTCACCATTTTAAACGTTATTAGCTAAAAATAATACTGTAACGGTATTATAACGGTGCAACATTATGCTGGGTAAACTAGGTACATGTTTAAACTAGCACTGCATACTAACCGGTGCCTATTATGAATACTTATTATTGATGCAGCCCAAGCGTTTTGTAAAACTAAGTATGACCTATAGGTACTGCAGATTGTAACGGGCTCTGACGTCATCACATCATCAGCCTGATGACGTCCACTGCTGCACTCTTACGTATTTAATAACTATATTACAAGTTTATAGGTACCTACCTAAATATTGTTCTTCATTATCACGCGTAGTTCGATATCACTTGCACAAACATTGCAAAAATTGCTTTTTAATTGCCACTGGCAAACACTTGTGTCCCTCGTTTTGACAAATTTACTCTTATTGATTGATTATTATGGGATGTGATGACGTAGCCGCCGCCATGTGATCCCGTTGTGCAAATAGGACCACTCTATCTCTTCCCGTGGTGCCGTAACATCTGAATATCCAGGGAATAGGCAACAGCATTCTCCTCGGTATATTAAAATCTGCGCTTACCAAGAGCCAGCGATGTGGTGATTATGGTAAATGATGATAAGTTTAAGCGTCCAACGTAGCGTTTTAGGGAGGCCTATGTTCAGCTGATGATGTATGCTGAAGTAGAAAATTAAGAAGTTTTAATTTAATTTTATGGTGCAGTCGTCTGTACTAATCATTTCACAATTTTCAAAATACTGTCACAGTATCATTTTTCTGACTAATAGTCTCATTTTCATTTATGAGTGAAATAGGTATTAGATAAAAACCACAAAAATGTATGGTTAAGTACATAATTTTTGATTGAATTCAATACTGTGACAATATACTTATTGAAAACGATGAAATTTATACTCAGGATGGTTTTTTTACCAATAGTTAACGTAACCAATGGTTAAAAACTAGTCAATTCAAAACAATAGTGAAAATTTGTTAGAGATTATAACCATTAGTTACCTTATCTGTTGGTGAAAAAATCCACCCTTACCATTACTGCAGACGACTGTACCTACCTACTTATTGTGATGAAATTAAACGAATGCATTTTGTCTTGCTTAACTTCTCGTTTTATTTCTTGATTTGCAGGTTCATGGTAACAGTTTTAAATGTGATCCGTTAATTTAGTATTTTCCTTATTAATATAGCGTCCGACCATTTTTGCCATTTTTTACAAAGAGAAAGAACAAAAGTCTGTGAGAGCTGTCAGTGTCAAAAATACAGATAATACAAAAATATTTACGCTCTCCACAGATTAAAGAAAAATGCAATACATCTCAATCCATGACATCCTCCCCCCGCAAGAGAATTCGACAAAATCAATGAAATAATCTAGAGCTTCATTCTGATAACAGCAGAATAGTCTCCTAAAATAATTATACATAATAAAAATAAAATTGTACATTCAAATAAAATTCAATTAATTGTACAGTCCATAAATTTTTAAAATCATACCAATTGTATCGTCTCAGTACCTATGTATATACACAAACAATATCAATAAACCTACTTTCACAATTAAAACAATACTAAGTATACTATTCGTAAATGCATGTCACAATAAAAACTACACATTATATAAATAATTTGTCACAGGATAATAGCATTTACCTATTATTCATTAAAACAATAGCATAGTATTCTACTATCACATAGGTCATAGGTATTCGAATCATTATTATACTTCTTATTATTATTATTCCGTTACATTTCAATTAAATATTTCGTCATTATCCATAATATATTATAATAAAATTATACAATTACATTTCAATTCAAAATTTGTCAAACTATTATGTACTCACACATTAAATACTCAATAACATATTACTAGACTCAGTCAATACACATTTATTCTACTAGCATTGTCATAAGTACATTACAGAATAAAATTATAAAACTCTTAAATGCTAAAATACTCTTTGTAAAAAACAATGCCTTAGGTACATCACAAAATTATCACAAGTTACTGAAACTGGCATTACTACTCAATCTAAAAATCGTCGTGGTATTTTTACCACTCTACCGTGTCTAGTAGTTGAGGGTTGTAGAACATCAGCTAGGTCTGAGTTCAAGTCCGCATTTGAACTAATGTCCCTACTGTTAGAGACAGTCTCAGGCCTACCTTCAGATGATGTGGCTGCTCTGTGCCACTCATCAGTGACTGCTGTCACTTCAAGTGGATACAGGCGTTGTACAGCTCTTACACACTCGCCAGTAGCTGTCCGCACTCTCGCGACCCTGCTGTGTCCATCAGAACCTGTCAATAACTCTGTTATAATACCCAAAGGCCAATATAACCGACTAGAGTCAGTTTCAATAAGCACAATGTCCTTAACTTTAGGTAAATTCTGTTTACACCTGTCTCTACTACAAAGTAAACCTAAATATTCGTTTCTAAAACGTTGTCTAAAATCGGCACGCAGTTTGTTTAAATACTGCAAACGAATATTCATGCTTTTACTATCTACTTGATCCAAATCAGGTGTTTCAGTGGAAGGTAAAGGATGCAAAAACATCATTGGTGTAAGGGGCTTTAGAGAATCGTCGGCTATTGCTACATATGTCAATGGTCGGCTATTCATGACTGCTTCGCAGTCGCACAGCAGCGTAGACAACTCTATCCAATTGACAGATTCCTTACCCAAAATCCTTCGTAGCATCTCCTTGAGTACCTTAATAAGGCGCTCCCACCATCCTCCCCACCAGGGAGCTCTAGGAGGTAGGAACCGCCACCTTATAGGCGTCACCAGGCCGGCGCTCGCTGCTTCCACCTCTGCCCAGTTCACCGTCTTCAAAAGATTTGCAGAGCCCTTAAAATTGCCACCACAATCTGTATATATGACTCTAATACGACCTCTTCGAGCTATAAAACGACGTAGAGCCATAAGAAAGCTGTTAGTAGTCAAAGATTCTACCAGTTCCAGATGAACTGCTCTGTATGTTGCACATGTGAATATTACTATCCAGCATTTTCCTTGGTCACGAAGATATAGAGGCCCCGCCAGATCAATTCCATCTCATCTCATCATTCAGTCTTGGCATCAATCCTGTCTGCAGGCAGCGGTGCTTCGGGAACTTCGTAATGTTTAGTCTTGTCCCTTTTGCATATGATGCATTTAGACACAGTACTTTTGGCAAGACGTCTCAAATTCAAGATTCAAAAGTTACTTCTTAGATTTGTCATTAAAAGCTGTGTACCTGCATGATTGAGTTTCTGATGCCTGGTATATGGTGCCAGTCATTGCAGTCTGTTGTTGTACATATTTCTTTAACTCTATTAGATACAAAGGTCTTCCATTGAGTCTGTCTTTTTATCCATGCCAACACTACCGCTGAATCAGTCCAAAAATAAACCTTGTAGTTTGTACAATGGGCCAGCAAACCAGAATCTATCACTTCTTTGTACAGCCGAGATGCAATCAGTGCGCCCATCAATTCTAGTCTCGGTAGTGACATTTTCCTGTCCGCCGGGGCCACTCTGTTCTTTGCTAAGATAAGCTGTACACATACCTTTTCTTTCTGTTGTGTTCTTATAAACAAGCATCCGGCAAATGATGTCTGACATGCATCGCTGAACACATGAAGACTGGTCTCACATTGCTCTACAGGTGCGGCTGATAAGTGTCTCGGGAAACGGCATTGGTTGATCATAGGAGCTGTTTTCAACCAATTTTTAAACTCCTGAGCCAAATCAGTTGGTATTTCTTGGTCCCAGTCAACCTTATGTTCCCAAATTTTCTGCATAACAAGTTTAGGTATCAATGTTGCACAGCAAACAAATCCCAGGGGATCAAACACATGTTGAGCCACTGAGATCACATACCTCTTTGTTATCTTCTGTGGTGTGGTCGCTTTTATGTTCACATTACATCGTAGTTCATCATGTAATGTGTCCCAGGTCATCCCGAGCACTGGAACCGCAACTGTGTCGTCTATTCTGTGAGGAGCAGTCACCCACGCGCGCAGGTCAAACATACCTTCTGCCATTATGGCTCTAGATTCTGTAATAAAGGTATTCAACTCATCAACAGTCTCAAAACTCGTTACACAGTTATCGACATAAAAGGATTCTTTCAATCTGGCAGCAGTCTGCTTGTGTGCTTCTGCACACTTATTTAAGTGATATCTTATTGTTGCGCTCAACAAGAATGGACTACATGTAATCCCAAATACCACTCTCTTGTGTTTATAGGTCACTATCTTGTCACAGGTCTTGATGTCATCCCACCATAAGAACTTAAGGTAGTCTCTGTCTTTTTCTGTGATTGCTATTTGCAAAAAAGCCTGCTTTATATCAGAAACTACACCATAAGCACCCTTTCTAAATTGTATTAATAATTTCGGTAACAATTCTATCATATTAATACCTTTATCTAAGCAACCGTTCAGTGACCAGCCGTTCATGTCTTTTGCTGATGCATCGTAAACTGGACGCACACGGGTTGATGTACTTGATGGTTTAATGACACTGTGATGAGGTACATAGTGGCCTATATTTATATTATCATCTGTAACCTTCTCAATGATGTCATCCTTCTTCCATTCATTTAGGACATTATTATAAATTTGTAGGTTACCTGTTGTTTTCAACTTTTTTGTTGTTGTCTCCAGCCTCTTGCATGCAACTTCATAATTAGTGCTGAGCTCCGGGCACCCTTCTTTCCACAGCAGCGAAACCTCATAGCGTCCTTGTTCATTCACTGAAATATTGTTGTTAAACACATTTAAAATTTCAGTTTCCGTTTGCTTTTTCTGCTGCTTTTCATAGGGGTCATTAATTCCTAATAACTCCACACTCCACAAATCAGTAATATTTGTTTTTGAAAAGCATGACAAACTTGATGTGTTGACTGTATTCTGAACTTCAATTGGTCCCTGTAATGTCCATCCTAAATTGGTGTATACAGCCATCAGGTTGTTCTCTAAACAAACCAATTTATTTGTAATGATGGACCCCAAATAATCAGAACCAATTAAAATACCTATTTCAGTGTCTGAATAACGTAAATCACTGATTGTAATATTTAAGTTTCGCAACTTCTTCAATAGGTTCATATTCTTAATTTTTGGCAGGTGTCCACAAATATCAGACTGCTCCAATGCATTAATCTTAGTACAAAATGAGTTATCCAAACTACTCACCAGTATATCATAGCATTTGTGTACCTCAGCAGGCTGCTCTACACCTCCAAATAACATATGACCTATCCTCTCTGTGCCAGTCGGCTGCAGCCCCAATTCCTTGGCGAGTGCAGCTTTCACGTACGACCTCTGTGATCCGCTGTCCAATAGAACTCTCACCTTCTTACACTTTTCTTTATAGGTGACATTCACAATCAGCGTCTGTAACAAGGTTGTAGTGTTATTTCTAGCACACACTAAAACATTCTCAGATGTTTTAGAACATTCCCTCTTATGTACTTCTGGACATAAAACCACAAAATGGCGTTTATCACAAGCCATACATTTTACAAAAAATTTACATTTATTGGCCATGTGACCCTTCCTTAGACATATGTAGCAACAGCCCCTCTTCTTAACTGCCTCCTTCTTTTCATCTAAAGACATCTTACCAGCCCTGCTACATTCTAAAGTATTATGGCCACTCTTGTCACAGAAACAACAAATATTATTAAAATGTTCCTTACCAGATTCCTTTTTCAAATTTGATACCAATGATGCTGCTGTAGGCAAAGTTTTCCTTGGTTCGCTGTGAAAAGTGGGGTTAGTATTTGCATTATTAAACTCAGACCTAGCTAATTTAATACGCTCCTCTGTTTCCACCTCACATTTTAAAAAATTAAGTAGCTTTGCCAGCTGTTCAGATGAGGAATGATCCGTGTTGGATCTATTCCACGCAACAAGAATTGCTTCGGGAATAGCTGATTCTACCAGAGGATATAAAATAGTCTCATATTTCTGTTTCACAATACCTAAAGTTTCTAAAGACAACAAATATGTTGACAATTTGTCATATAGTTCGCAAATTGTCAACCTATTATTGTTCTGATTCAAGACTAGGCTTAACAATTCCCTTACATACACCTGTATAAGCAGATCTTCCCGTCCGAATCGAGCTTGAAGTTGTTCTACAGCTTTGCAGTAATTTTCCGCTGACGGGGGAAAGCTTTCTATTAATGCTCGGGCACTGCTGTCTTCTTTTAACGATTGCATCAGGTACTGGAACTTATCCTCTGTATTAATAGTAATATCTTCATGTATTTTTCTGAATTGGCCCCAGAACGGCAACCAATTCTTCAAATTGTCATCAAACTTCTTAAGCTCCAGTTGAGGTAAGCGGAAGTTACGCACTTGTTTTACGTCCTCTGCTTTTACAATGGTGTTCTTGGTTGATGACTCCAACTTAAATTGGTTGCGAATGGTGAGCCATCTCCTGGTGTAAATATCAGCTGCATCCATCTCTTTGGCAAATTCAACGTCGTTGTATTCATCGGCTCCTAAGAGGCGGTCTTGGATTGACGTTTGGAGTGTCTCTAATCTGGTATATTTTTCTTGTAAAAAATCGATGTCCACGCTTGCTTGTGATAAATTTCCCTGATTTATGTGAGATTCAATGATCGTCGCTGTTCTGCTAAAAATTCTTCTTATTTGGTCGCGTTCTCTGATTTCCTTCATCGCTGCTGCAGTTTCCATCGTGTGTGATCGGTATTTGAGCTATATAATTCTACAATTTTCCAATGGCTCACAATACTTGAATAACCGTTCCAATCAAACCTTGCACATATTTGCAGGCTATTTAGTTCAAAGGTTATAAAATTCACGCCCGGCTACAGGCAGACAAATCCAGCGCGCCAACTTTTGTCTTGACGTAGACAAAATCACATTTTCTGCTGTCCGTTTAGTCGCCACGATGTGATGAAATTAAACGAATGCATTTTGTCTTGCTTAACTTCTCGTTTTATTTCTTGATTTGCAGGTTCATGGTAACAGTTTTAAATGTGATCCGTTAATTTAGTATTTTCCTTATTAATATAGCGTCCGACCATTTTTGCCATTTTTTACAAAGAGAAAGAACAAAAGTCTGTGAGAGCTGTCAGTGTCAAAAATACAGATAATACAAAAATATTTACGCTCTCCACAGATTAAAGAAAAATGCAATACATCTCAATCCATGACACTTATTACCTATGCTCCTGAGGCATATTTTATCGAACACCAGGAAAACTAGTGTAAAATTGTGAAGGTCGGATTTAAAATTTGGTCTTATCTTGTTTTTAAAGTTTTGACTATTGATTTTACAATTTTTATTTACTCCAATGATTAAATGACTATAATTTTATGTGTGGATATTTTATGTGTATTTAATGTATAATAGTTTATATATCTAGTTGTGTACCTACATAATAAAATATTAATAAGCTTAAAATATTCTCCAATGACATTGATAATACTTTTTTTTATTATCTCTATTATATTTATAACGTTTACATAAAATGACTGTTTTTGTAACGCTTTGGATAAAACTGTAATGAAACTATGAAATAAATGAATTGAAATGAAATTGAAATGAAACTTTTTTTTTGTTTGTTTCTGCGTCACTGTAACCGAATAGGCTAACTGTTCTAGTGATTTCATTTTCTCGTGACCGAGGGGCACGACGGTGCTCTACCTAATCAAAATTTTGTTTACGTCATTTTTTTCTTATAAACTGGATCTTAAAATCAATTTCATCTCGGGAAAGGTCTTATTTCATTTTGAGCCTTAAACGTTTTACTTAAGGTATAGTTTGTTAAGTCTGAGGAACAGGGTCTTCTTTATCTTTCATAACAGATGAATGAACTCTCGTGCAGTGGAGGGATATGTAAAATTCTTGTTTTCCCAGTTTGTCGGTGGTGCTCGAGAGGTAGTATTGTGTATCTTTAAGGATATTGTTTCTCGTCAATGTATTCCACATTATAAAGTTTCGTAAAAGTATTCAGCTCACTTTTAGCTTTCTTAAGAAGTTGTGGTGTGTTACATAAGTAATATAGGTATCTAGGCTATTTTATTTAACTCCCATGGTAATAGTTATAAACTTGCCCATGATCGCTCATGGGTAAGATTATAACTATTATCTATGAGTATATAAGTAGGTAGTTATAGATAAGTATAATCATATGCTAACATGCTTACAATAGTTGGCCGTAACTTGATATACTTTAACTTGTATTGTACCTATAACCTACTGCATATCTAAGCTATCAAGATATCCCATAAAACAGTCTTTGATGGGCACTTACGTTGGGGCCATAAAATTACGAAACCTCACACCTATCCCTTTGATGATTTTGACATATCCACCAACTAATTTTATTGCTCCTATATCCATTACTGCTTTAACTCAAAGCTCCCCAAATACGCCACCTTTGAAGGCATTAACGTAAATCAAAATCTTGTACAGAAACAACGTCTACTTTAGCCATTTTCGGCATATAAGTAATCGTTACAGATTTGTCATTAATATCAGGCTTAGCAGGCTATAACATCACTGTGGGAGAGTAATAAATGTTCCATAAAACATATAAGTGTACTATTTGTTGGCACACAACGCAATAATGAAATTACAAAGGTAACCATTATTTATTGCATGTTATTTTCCTTATTATCACCGATTACATACCGAAGCAATGAACTTATTGCATTTTTTATAAAATACAATAAGTATTAGTACCTACAACGCACAAGTAGAATAAGGCTTTTGATTGACTTAAAATTTTCAGCCTAGTAGAGCAAGCCATATTGCATATTGTATCAAATATTTAACGGAGTTCAGAAGTACTTAGAGTCAACCCCAGTGAGTCCGTGCATCTAGGCGTACAATAGAGCTGAAATTTTTATACTTGTAGCAAAGGAGCTTTTCGGTGGCGATGCAAACATGCCGAGTTGGCTTTGTTTGGCCTTGGTTTTCTTGTAATTTCTATAGTTCAATGTATAATACGTATGAAGTTATAGCATCAAATGATTTAAATTTAAAGATATAATAGGGTACAAAGCAGGGTTTCTTAAGGTGAGGTGGGGTGGGTCTCTTAGGGGTCCGTGACATATGAGATAGGGGTCCACACTTTACCATTATCATACAGTAATAAATAGCATTAGTCAGTACCTAGGTACCGAGTGTCGCCGTAAAAGTTTTGACATTCTGGAAGTGGTCCGTATCTTCATAACGTTTAGAAAACCCGGGTTCTTTTAAACCACGCATCTCGAATTCTGTACCAGCTTAAATCGCATGGTTCAGTAACAATAATCCCCAATTAAAGACATTTCCATAAAACTTGCCAGTAGGCATTTACTACGAGTAAGCGTTAGGAATTAGGTACCTACGTTACCTAATAAACGTGTAGTGAAGCGAGGTGTGAATCGATCGCCGGCGACAAGCTGCAGGCGTCTTACTGCTAATTTGATTCTATCGTGTGATCGTGTGGGGTGCACTCTTACTACCTACGCAAGAGTTTGGGTAGGTGTACCACATGGCCATGAAATCTGATTGTAGTAGGTAACCAATTTATACCTCTAGGCAGAAAATCGGAAATCGAACCCGCAACCTACAGTTCATAAGGCGCTCCTTACTTATCAGCTGCGAAGATGCCCAAGATGCTAGTCCATATTATGCGATGACTAAGCAGTTTGTAAGTTTTATCGATGTGGTAGGAAACTTGTGTGTTGTGTGTGAACGATTATTTCTAGTGTGTAGTGTCATATGTATAGCTACTTATTTTATTACTTAGAACTTAGAACTAAAACGTAGAACTTAGTGCGATATGAACAGAAATCAGCCTACAAATTTTTTATTGGCACCTTGTGCGCATTCGTAACTAAAGTTTCGTCCAAAAATGATCAGTTTATTTGAAAACACTTTTAATTAACCTATAGGTACCTAGATTAGATTGTGAAAATAGCCTTCCTAAAAAGCTAAACATATCGTTACCGCAGAGATTGAACAAATGAGATTGCCGCCAACTGTTGCCCTTAACATTGCATGGAGGCTGCTATAACTATATTTCTGGATGAGACTAGGTCCAAGCTGAGCGTACCGCGAAGACTGTCACATGATTTAAATTTTGTTGCTCACGTAATTTTCTCCCTAAGCCCCTACTGTTTAATAAAATTATAAGTGTACCTATATCTATCTAAGATCAAGGTTCCTAAGAGGCAGATGCAACTACGCCGTAGGTATAGCTACCATACCAAAGCATACCTAACTGACATAGATATATTATGAGTAGGTACCTACATATATCTATGATAATAAAAAAGTAAAAATTATTAAACATATTCTTAATAGTGTCAATCTATGTTTTATTGTGTCCTTTGGTAAGTTTATCATAACTACTTATAAAATTAACACGTTCATTGTTCACGTAAGAAATTGAAAAGTCTCACTATCCAGGAGTTGGAGTTTAATAGAGGTATGCCTATTCCTAAAATGTGTTGAAATGAATTTTCCACACATGCGAGCGTGTAGGCATTATAACATCACAAATTGTGGCACCACGTGTGGCACGAATCGGATAATATGCGTAAATCGTCACCTAGCTCTGCATAACAGTTAGGTAAGCATGTATAATGAAAAATGACAAATAAGTTTTCCTAAGCACTATGTTCTGCATATAGCCACCTCTTCATACCTTGAAAAGTCGAAGGAACTGGGTCGAGCGGGATTCAAACCATGCACGTTCCACTACTTAGTTTGTGCGTAGGATTTAAAGTAGCTTAGATACCGCTGCACACCATCGGTTGTCACTGGAAAACAAACTCATTGAAAGCCAAATTGGTATAGATTAGCTGTTTATAAGTAAGGTAAGATCACCAAATAAGGCCTACCTTAACTTTTTTATTGCCTAACTTGCAGGTTTTTAATAAAAATGCACTGGTAATTTGAAATACATATATTTATTTATTAAACTTTGTAATAAATGAAATAAAATTGCTTTAGTAACAAAAATCACACTTTTTTGAATACAAATTACTAAAATGTCACTTTGGCCTTATTGGGAACCCTGTGTCTTAATAAAGCCCTAATAAAAACAAGTAAGCATTCAACTTCTTAATCAATACAAAACGTCGTCAAAACTAATATTAAATCTAATGAGATTCTATTAATTACTTTCGGTCATTTTAGATCAGACTTAACGAGTTTCTCATCATGTAAAAGTCTGTGCGAGCAACATCTTTGAAGTCTTCAGCTCTCAAACATCAGGCAGACGTATGATTCTTCTGTCAAGCCTAGCTTCTTGTTCTGTAGTCAATATAGCCGACCGACCTAGCTCTCGTGTAGTCGATCCACTCGCTAGATGGTTGCGTTTCTTCCACGAACCTGCAAGATGTGGAATGATCTTCCTCCTGAGATTATTCCGCATAACTACAGTATGGGGAGCTTTAAGAAAAGTATTAAGAGTCCTCTCTGAGGATAGGCAACGCACCGGCAATGCCCTTGGTGTTGCAGATGTCCATAGGCGGCGGTAACCACTTACCATCAGGTGGGCTGCCTGCTTGTTTGTCACTCATTACATAAAAAAACTATTGTCCTATTAAGGCCTATACATTTTTTCAATAGGCTTTATTAGGGCATGGCACATGGGTAAACAAAACAACAATTATATGGAATACACCGATATTACAGCTATTTCACTTATGTGAGAGGATGAATAAACGTATAATTATCCTATAGATAAAACACAGCACACCGTTTACGAAAAAAAATAAAAATACTTACCATTTATTCTGCCAGAATTTTATAAAAACAAGCTTGCGCTTCGCGTCGTGGTTGGTTTCGAATGCAGGTTCCAACACACTCACATCACGGGCCAATTGCTGTGCTTGTGTGCGTTAGTTAATGTATACGAACACTTCTACAAACATTGGCGGTCATTTGAAAACGCGAAGCGGGAAATTTTGAAAATAGGCCTTATTAGGACATAGGCCTTATTTGGGTCACCCACCTTATAGGTATTAGGTATGACATGTATATGGTAAGTAAGTAGGTACCTATTATGCCTTTTAATGCTTAAATAATTATTAATGGTAAATCTAGCAGCGCACGATACAGTTTTTAATGCAATCGTTTTAAGTAAGCTGTAGATAAGTATATGAAACTTATTGCAAACAATCCAGTTCGAAGAAGAACGCGGCTTTCCAACGAAATAAATTATGAATATTATATTGTGAGAGTAGTATACTTACCTACCTATAGCCATCTAATCTGTGCCACCCTCGGGTCAAGAATAAATGAGAAAATGTGACACTTCAATTATTGTTGGAGGTAAGGAGAAACTTACTCAGTATACGACAGTTCCACGGCGTGGATTCATCAGGATTTCCACCCGAGGAGAAGATCCCGAGGCGGGCATTAATAATAATAATAAATAATATTTTGCATTTATAATAATAATAATAAATAATATCTTGCTATTTTGCATTTAGACTGTTTGTTTAACAGTTTGATATGGCAGTAGTATTTCAGAGGCTAATCATGGTTATTATGGTTAAGATATTTATTATGAATGATATGATATCGGCCTGTAATGCCATTGAGTTTTTTTTTATGAATGTTACAATAGTAAAATATGACGATGTACATTGTATTACATACCTATATAAGACATTCATGGTATTCAACTATTTAAGGTGAAAACTGTTATTTATTTATTTATTTATTTATTTATTTATTTATTTATTTATTTATTTATTTGAACACCAACATACCAAACACCATTTCTAGCTTCAGTAAGTACTTAATTAAATTATAATAATATAGCTAAGTGTTGATATAATTATAGGTGAAGACCGCTTGCAAACGTTCTATTTGAAAGAATTTTTGATGTGAACGAGTACAATAGCAAATTAATTTCATTGAGTTTGAGATTTTTGAGATAGATTCGAGGTTTTTAAATTGTATTGCGTGTTAGCCTGATGTAGGTAGGTATATACCTTAGTATATTACTACGGCCATTACTTATAAGTACTTTGAATAAGTACGATATAGAACTTTTACAACAGTAGGTATACTAACATAAGTGCCAATATACCGTTATCATAATAATTATATGCGTTGTTTTAGTTTGTATCAGGATTAAATAAGTTGTAGAGCAGCTTAGTGCGAGAACGAAGCCACTGGATAATCAGCGATACCCGATACTACAATAATTGTAATAGGTTTGCTAATAGGCACTAGGTACAAATTGTAGGAGCTGCCTGGCTTCAACTCTTATGTTGAAATAAAAAATGATCACTTCATTTTTACTAGGTGGTAGGACTTTTCTGCAAAGTTCGTCTAGGTAGGTACCACCGCTTTGCCAGTTATTCTGCCGCCAAGCAGTAGTGTGCAAGCACTACTGTGTTCCGGTTTGAAGGGCATTGTAGCTAGTGAAATTACTGGGCAAATGAGACTTTATGACCTGATTACACAGTGTAGTAATCTGATTACTAGACTGTGTGATGTCTCAGGATGACGTGCGCAGTGCAGTGTCACGCGAAACTTTATTATTTTAAAGTTCCGAGTAACACTGCAACTGTTATGGGCGGCCGTATTGCTTAACATCAGGTGAACGACCAGCTCGTCACGTCATTCATTCTCATAAAAAAAAAAAAAAAAAAAACTTCCTAATTGCTACGCGTTAGGTACCTGAGTAACTAACACAGAGCACTGAAACAAAAAGACGCTTCGCACCTACATTTGTTTCAATGCTCTGTGGGTACTTATAACTGTGTTCGAATGAATAAGGTTTTAGGTACAGATCCACAGGGACATCTAATAATAGCTTTCCTTATCATCTTTTCCATATGAATCCAGGTTTGGATCTATTTTAGGATTGTCATGAAAGCTCAGTTCTATTTTTATCACAGTTAAGTACCTGTCTTGCGCAACAAACAGCTCAGCAAACGTAGGTTCGATTCATAGCATTATTAAGTTAAATCTCTCCTAAATTTTAACGCCCGTAAATTGAAGATGTCATTACAGCTAAGACGTAAGCCATCATTCAGAATATCCGTTTTGTTTGAATATAAAGTCCTTTATTATAGCCTACTCCATGTGATTGTAACACGTTCGGTTTAATAATGCCTTTTCCAATGTTACGTGTCTGACGTTTAGACAGGTAGGTAAATTATAATAATTTAGTCTCCTTTATAAGGAAATCATAAAGGATTAAGATCCATCACTAACACTCTCGTGAAGGACCAACTCTTTCAGTAGATTTCAAAAAAAAACGGTTGTTGTAATCTTATTTTCGAATGCTTTCAAAATATGTTAATAAACGACTCCTTTCAGGAACACTTAGGTAAGGTAGTTAGTAAAAATGGGTTCATGATTAAGTACATAATGTACTAAGGGAGGTACCTAAGCCCGTAGAGGTAACGTAAATTTACATTACCTCTAAGGGCTCATTACAGATAGCAGTCCATTTATATTATGTATTTATAGTAATACTTATCTGGGGCGATACTTACTAGTGATGTGCCGGTGTTAAGAAACAACAGGTGCAAAATGCATAAACTAACGTTGGAACGTTTATCTACGTATGCCATCAACATGAAAAATTAAATCATTTTGTTCTACAGGGGTGTAATGTGCGTTCGGAATATATCGCTTTTGTTCGATGGATTGCCGAACAATATTTCGACTTGGTAATTTTTCATAGATATCCGGCGATTTAAAAGTTGATGTTATTTATCAAATAAATTACTTACGCCTAACGATCACACGTGTTTACATATGGCTTTTTTGGATACATAATAAACCAACGTATGCTTTGCAGTTGGTAAGGTTTAATTTAAAATTTTCTCAGGGGTAAACTTCTTACAGAACTTAATAAAGACAGAAAATGTAAGGTGAATTAATTAGGATATTAAAGAGAAACAACAAACATATTTTCGTTTATATTCAAGTTCATACACAAGCTTGAGACAAATATCGTATTCGAAATAAGTAAATTGTGCAATAAGCAAAGTACAAGATTTCAAGTAAGTACCATATGGCGTAAATACTTTAACAACATAAACTTATAAAAAGAAAAAAATCACATCTCAAACAAACCGTTAAACAATAGCACAATCACGAAAATATACATACTTGTGCATTCAGAAAACAAAGCCTATACAAAAAGGCTTATAAAAGAAGGCTTATTTTGTTACATCGAATTAAACACCTCGATAAGGCACTGGTACACAAAGCCTATAGACTAAAAAGAGGTTACGACTACAAGAACTTTACCCTCGTTTGTACTTTTAGGCTTTTAGGTAACTTAAGTTTGTTCACGTTCTGATAATATGTTTCGTGAAAATAGAGATACTACGATTTTGTCTTTATGTAAATTAAACTTACAATAAAATGTCAAACGAGTACATAAACTACACATAATAAACAACAAAGACCACCCGTGTCTAAAACAATCATAAATGTTTAACATTTGAGTATTTATATCATTATTTCGTAATAATCTGTTGTGACATGAAATAGGAAACTGTCTTAACAATAACAAAATGCATTAACAAACAAAGTGGGAAGACTGAAATGTATTCCGATAAATGCCCACCGTTACAATTCCCACAACTCTATTTTCTTGATTATTCATTAATATTAGAAAAGTTGCTACAAAATGTAGACATGCGGCACAATCAATGCATTTGAGATGATATAAATCTTAATTATCACACTCGTACAAATTCATTATACTTGTGCTGTTGCGTCTTCAAAGAAGCTGATGAATTACGCAATACAATGTAAAAATCAGTAAGGATGCTCTACACACGTGTAAAGAGTAAAAGCACTTTCCTGAACAATAATAATTTACAGATGTACCAGCACGAATATAAAGTGCGCGCATTCGTTTCTTTCTAAGCAGAGTTCCCTTACTCTGTGTATATGGGATCATTTACAGCGGATCTTCATATTTAATCGAAATATAAAATGTAAACAAACTTATCAAATAATCAATTCCTAATGTACTCAAACGTTCAAAACACATCGTATAGAAACCAACACTAAAACACAGTAAAGTCAGCCCGTAGAATCAGCGAAAGCCTTTCGGGCTAAAATGGTGCAAATTGAAGTAATAGGCGAGCGCAAGCAACGCGGTGCGTGAATCGAATACAAGTAGAAAGAATTCACTCAGCCAGTCGCCGAGTGAGATCCTTTCTACGTCCTCATGTCAATGTCTCGAGAGCATCAATCTCTCGCACTGCGTCAGAAGGTACTTCTTCTGTTGCTCGTCGTGTAGGAAGATGACTTTTCCGGAACCGGATGATGGGAACATTCCGAGTACTTTACGCTTGGCGGTGGGGATGTAAACGCCTCTGTTGACTGCTGTCGGAACTTCCGGCAGTTCCGTCCAAAGGTACGACCATACGATCTGGTGAAATAAATGTTCAACATTAACACGAGTAGGTATATTATAGTAACTAATTTTGTAACTTATTTCTAGACAAGTATTAAATAAATGTCTTACTTCTATAAAGAAAGTGCAGTGAAAGTGTGGTGGTGTGTGAAGTGTGTTAAGTGTGGTTTACACTTTAAAATCATTCCCATGTGTCTTACTTCTATTTCTTTTTTTCTATTCTAGAATATACAGGGACTGATTGGTGGATCATAGAATAAATGAACAATTTAAAAGCGTATGACTGTCGCACGGCTAACAGTCCGCGAGTTAATTATGTGACCTAAAATTTTATAAATCATCCCATACCTGTGATAGGAATTGGCGTTCTCAACTTGTTGACTGGACTTGTTTTTCTGTGTTTATCTACCAATTTTACACATAATATGAACTGAGGATTTTATACTCAAAGGCCTTTATACTCTTGATAGGTACGGTAATTTTTAGTAACACTAAAAAGCGCGCGTTTGGCGCAACTCACAATGACTTTAGAAAAGCGAGCACGTATTTTTATGTATGTGGGGTGTGTGTATGTTAAGTTACCTGCCATCCACCGAAAACGTTATTCTTCTCAAGATATAGCAGCCGCTTGTCCGTGCACAGTACTACCTCCTTCCCGGCGATCACCCACACGTGCGCTTCATACATGTCGGTACTCACGTACTTGCCCTGCACACATACATCAACGCTATACCATCCAAGAATAATAATTAATACTACAGATACAGAAGATTTACATAGCAAAGACGTTTAAATAAATAACGACTTGCTACAACGCTATAAAGTGCAATTCAGCTTGTACAGCGCTGAGAGTTTATCCCAAAAAATTCCTGTAAATGGTTAGGCTGTTGTTTTTCTTTTCAATAAAATTAAAATAATCAAATCACGTTACTCTTCTCTGACACACCTAAAGTCATACAAAAGCCAACAATATAATGCAAATGAAAAATTTACAGCAATGAAATTAAAACATTGATTCCCTTCCCATTACTGATGCAACACTATCCGACATAAACCAGAAAAATCCGATCCGGAGCTTTTATTACGATCTATTTTCTTGACAAAAAAAAACTAATTACATTTGAGTTTTTTGTTTGCCACACTTGGCAGGCGTCTTGTTGATCGCAGTAGATTATAATGCAAACCAAGGAGAAAAATAACTATATTGTAATCATCGTTACGTACATACTGGGTGTAATTGAATTCATTAGCATCCTTTGAAACGAAGTACCTACTCCTGAGACCATACTGTGAGCTCTTAGCGCGATACAAATCAGAGCGTATATTGGATCGCAATGTTTTTTTTGTATGAATATTTTGACACGCGACCCAAAATAGGCTCTCTTTTGAATCGCACTTAGAGCTCACAGTACGGCCCCTGATTCCTGGTTACGTCTGGACCAACATTTTTTAATTCTAACACATTGGTTTAGTAATAATCATCATCATCATCATCAACAGCCTGAAGACGTCCACTGTTGAACATAGGCCTCCCCCAGGGAACGCCACTTAGAGCGGCTGCTCGCCTCCTGCATCCATCGGCTCCCCGCGGCTTTCACCAGGTCGTCGGTCCACCTTGTGGGGGGCCGGCCTACGCTGCGTCTTCCAGTTCGTGGTCGCCACTCGAGAACCTTTCTTCCCCATCGGTTGTCAGTTCTACGAGCGATGTGACCTGCCCATTGCCATTTCAACTTGCTAATCCTAAGAGCTACATCGGTCACTTTAGTTCTCCTGCGGATCTCCTCATTTCGGATCCTATCTCGCAGGGAAACACCGAGCATTGCTCTCTCCATAGCTCGTTGCGCGACTTTGAGCTAATAATAATAACTCCAAAAATGGAATAACTTACTTAATCAAATGCTACAATACAAAATTTAATTAAAATAATGTAGTACTGTTTTTAATTAGTACATACAAGGTATAAATGTAACGTTTAAATGTATCAAAATCATCCGTGCCAACTGCGTTAGGCGCCGCGGCAATCTTCATAATTTTCAATAAAAATATTTTCATTTACACACTTTTACTCTTTAATAATCATCTATAAACGATGTACTATCATGGGCTCAATTTATGCTAATGAATTAAATTACATCCTGTATACATATTTTAGCTCCCACTCCCACTAACCTTTTCTAGTTCAAATAGCATCTTATATCCTTCAGCGAGTAGCCTGGAATAAGGCCTCACTCCAGAATCGGCTGGAAGGTACCTTGCCGGGCGGCGCTTCGTCGCCTCCTCAGATAGGTCTGCCGCCCTGTTATATAAGTACCAATATGTCAGAACACGCGGTGGAACTTTAATAGAAGTGACATTACAGTAGAATGCGGGACTTATTAACATTGTTAGATTGTGGTTATATTTTGTAACAACGAAAGTATAATCTAAAGGGTACCCAAGTCAATTTGATGATAAATTCTTGCAAAACGTTTGCAAAAGCCCGATGTATAAAATAGTCAGAAATATACAAAACCAAATACTACAATGCATACAAAAGCAGTGCAAAAAAGTTACAAGCAGCCAAATACTAGAAGCATCTAATATTTCCATACCGATATAAGCTACTAAGCATGGAGCCCACAGTATCGAAAATACGTGCATACCTACCCTCAAAAACCACTAACCAACCACCAACGTCTCAATAACTACAATTGTTAGACGACCTACTTACGTTCTCGCCCTCTGAGAATATTTTGCACATAATAGCTAATTGGAGTATAGACGAGTTTCTGTAGTCCTCCTGCCCACTAAAGACTTTTTCCTTAAACTCCTAAAGCGTCTAACCATCATTACTAAACGTACAATCCTAAAGAATCTGACGATATTTACTGGGTTCTCGACTTTTATACTAGCCTATAGCTAACCAATTCTACAGCAAAACTATCCCAACGAGCTCCGACAAAACAGAGAGTACGCTAAGTAGTTGTAATCAGGGCTTGGAAACCGGGTTAATTTTCGAACCGGTTAACGCCTAAGTACATAGGGAACTTTTCTTTTCGGTTTCGTTCTACCGGAATCTCTATCTAAAGGTTTTTGGTCAAATAAAGTTCGTAATAAAGGTATCGTTCAAAACTGGTTTATACCGGTTTTTGTCACCCCTCCATTCACGCACACAGCCGTCAGCCGTGTTTTGGAACATGTTGATACGTGTTTACCTTACCCACCCACCCGTAAGTTGACGGGCGCCGCACGACTCGAGCATACGACCCTCGCTCTCGCGGAATAAACCGGTTAATAAAGGTTTTCAAAAAGTTCTTTTAACGGTTTTAGCTCAAAAAGAAATAATCGCTTAAACCGGTTTTTAACGGTATATCGTTAACCGGTTCCAAGCCCTGCAGTTGCAGAACCTTTTGACAGCGGCAAGTAGTCCCGAGGTAAAGTCGGCGACGCCGCCGACGGGTCGGACCACGAAGCCCACCGCCCCGCGCGCGAGCCCGCGCAGGAACCCGCCCGCGCCGCCCGCGGCCGCGCCCTGCAGCGGACGGAGGACCACGCCACGCACGCCCTCCACTATGCCCTATGGACCGCCTGCTTTTATTTGAAACTCTTGGCGGTTCAAGCTCTTTCGTTTCATGGGTCTTTTTGGGTGGTCGTGAGGGACTATTTTTGTGTCTGCGGGAGTAGTTAATGTGTTTTGTGTCTAGGTCATCGGAGACAGCGAGACATATGAATATTTATCGTCTCCTAGGTACTTTGTCAGGTAAAATCCACTGGATGGTCACCTGTTGTCTTTGTAGTTTTATCCAATGTCTCGCTTAAGGTGGAACGTCACGCTCAGCGCGCCGAATTCAAATTTTCTTGGGTTTTTTGCTAATTACAGCTTAATTACTCAACGCAATTACATGAAAACTAGTTTGCCGTAAATAAATAGAATGTATCAACAAATTATGATTAAAAGTATCACCTAAACATCATTGATTTAGCAACAATCAGCAACAATTAGCAAAAAAATTAGTTTTTTGCCATACTTACTGGTGATACTTTTAATCATAATTTGTTGATACATTCTATTTATTTACGGCAAACTAGTTTTCATGTAATTGCGTTGAGTAATTAAGCTGTTATTAGCAAAAAACGCAAGAAAATTTGAATTTGACACGCTGAGCGTGACGTTCCACATTAAGCCAAAAAACCTGATTTTCTGTCTCGGACGGCTACATGGCCAATTGGTCAACCGTAGTGATTGGCCAAATGCCCATCTTGTGTCTCGTGAGTCGCATGTTGTGGTTAGGTAGACGTAACATATGGTAATCTTAGTGGTTGGTTGTTAATGGCCTTGCGGGTTGTGGATAGTTGTTAGATAGACGTAATGTTAGCATGAGACTTAAGTAGTTTACTTTTATCTGGGACTACGAGTTGTTGAACGTGTTTTGGCAGACAGATAGGAATCTGTTTTAACATATCCATAATCGTTCACTAAATTAACACAGGTTTTAGACGATGGTCATTGTATCTATTACGACTAACAGAAGTGTGTGAAAAAGAAAAACATGCTACTTTACTGCAGGACTTAGTGGGGTATTTGTTCCCTTTCGACAATGTTCGTTCGATACAGGACAAGAGTGATTTCGCTTCAAAATAATTGAATTCTTGGACATCTACAAAACTCCGAGAACATCCTGTTTTATTATATTAATAACTATAACAGTAAATTAAATCGAGATCTCAAATCACCGATCAGCGACATCTAAACAAAAGATTGATAAACAGAATACAAAATGTCATGGTTATCGGTCGGTCATATCGTAAGAACGATATTCGCCATAGATATTTGTACTATAAGCGTTTTCTAATGGGCTCCATGCAAAACAATTAAGTTACTATAAAGCTAAATTGCAGTCCCCACTTCTCGGAATAAAATAGACAGCGCCCACATATAAAATCAGATAGTCACGGGATAAAATTTGTTGCCATTCCATATTATAAAAAACAGTCAAAAAAATACAGACAGCCCCACATTAAAATCGTGCGTAGTAAGTAATCTTGCATTACAGATAGCCCAACAAACAAAACCCCCACGTTAAAGGAACGCGTCACATACAACCTCAGAGTTCCAAGTAACATAAAGCCCTATATATTAGAAAACCACATTTAACAGGAACCCCAAATAAATCATAATCCAAGAAAAATAATCAAAATAGGCAGTCCAAGCAACAGGCAACCCCACGTAATAGATTTAAGATAACGTATGAACCAGAAACCTCCACGTAACAGATAAGCTTACGCATGCAAATCCCCAAGCACCTCTTCCCCTGCCCACAACTAAACAGCCAAAGAAGCGACATGCAAACAAGCAGGCAGACAAGCAGTCACCTCTTGACGGCGTCAAGCGATCCGCTGGCGAAGTCGACGACACCGGCCGTGGGCCGAGCCACGAGACCCACGGCACCGCGCCCGAGCCCCTTGAAGAAACCCTCCACGCCCTGAGACCGCGCGCCTTCTATCGGCTTTGTAAACACTCCAGTCACGCCGTCCACCACGCCCTGATTGGTTACAATTTCGATGCTACATATCACGGTCGCCCTTATTGGTCTATTTACACTGATTAGTTGGTTTCTTACTGGTTGTTTTACACCCGTTGGTTGCAATTTGCAATGTCTTAGTAGTTACGATTTGCTTTCTGATATTTACGATATTCATCAAACTATTCCAATCTGACATCAAATCATACACACAATAACTAAAATAAATGAAATCAAAGTGAATTTATAACGAACTTACCATAACAAGTCCTTTACCACTCCTAGCCAAACCCTCTTGCAAGTTAGCAGGCGGCTTATTAATGTTGTCACGGCGACGGCGTTGGTAATCCTAACAAAAAAGACGAGATAGTAAGTTTAAATATTATCGCTTAACTATAATAGACTGAAAAGCCAAAACAAAATTATTTTTTTGCTAATTGTTGCTGATTGTTGCTAAATCAATGATGTTTAGGTGATACTTTTAATCATAATTTGTTGATACATTCTATTTATTTGCGGAAAACTAGTTTTCATGTAATTGCGTTGAGTAATTAAGCTGTAATTAGCAAAAAACGCAAGAAAATTTGAATTTGGCGCGCTGAGCGTGACGTTCCACCTTAATGCCCGTTTTTCCCAAAAACCCCTAAATTTTATGTGACCCTTGAAAATATTTAAGTGACATCTGATAAGAATTTTATTTTCACCGACGGTTAAAGGATCCCCTAAGTTTACGGGGCCGAAGCTCGACCCCTTACAGTGTTAAGTGGCAGCAATATGCCAGCCTCTTTTTCAATTGTATTTGGCAAATGTTTCAACTCGCATAGAGCCAGAAAAAATGGGCATAAGACTTTTACGACAAAAAAGCTCTATCGATTTGGACTTTGAACACAGATTGCTAACACTACATTTTATACGAGAAAATATTCCTAGGGAAAATATACGCTTCAAGTGGGTTTTTAACTGTAAGAAAGAATCAGACTAAAAACTGTAGTATCGTCAATGTGAGGCTTGTATCCTGCTATTAAAAATTAACAATTTAAAATTATTTTAATAATTAAAGATTAATGCATTAGTTGAAAGAATTAGTAAAATCGGTAAATAAATCACGGAGTAATAAGTTTTTAAAGTTTCTGGAGGGGGCATCGCCTGTCCCTTTCCCGCAGAACAGAGCATCCCCACAGCTACTATGTAACTTTGGGATATGACGTCACATGCCAAAGAGATTGTATGTAAATCTACCACAGCTTATTAATAAGGTACTATGAATGTGGAAGAAGTGACGTCACTGCGCGTTTGAACTGTCTCTTTCTATTCCTGTATTTTAAAATGCTTGTAACTTTGTCATTTTTTGAGATATTTCATTTTTGTTATCACGACTGTTCATTTTTGGAGGAATAATATTAATTATGCAATGAAAAACAGCAGGACACAAGCCGGTTATACCTTGTCGAGCGATAAAGCCGCGAGCCCGTGTCCCATGGCGCCCGTGATGCGCGAGAAGGCGCCGGCCGCGCCGCCCACGGTGTGCCCGACCAGCGACCGCACGCCGAGGAACAGCCCCTCCGCGAACTCGCCCGGGCCCTGGATCGCGCCCTGGACGCAACAAGGTAGTGCGGAGATCAGTACCCCTAGTACGAGTAAAACTTTATTCGTTTACGTTTTCTCCCTTTTCTCCCATACATTTCTCTGCAGCGCCCCTAGCGGACACGTTGATGAACTAAAAATGGCAGTACAAATTTTAAATGGATTCGCGCGTATTCACGTATTGCAAAACTCGTACTAGAGGTACAGAAGTGGCAAACCCATCATCATCATTGCCATGCTCTAGCATCTAAGGAAGGGAACCAGCGTCATTGGTTCCTGACAAATATTATCTGGGAGTTTTTAAGCCCAGAGTGAAGCTTCTAGGCAAGCATACTCCATCGTCGACCGCGTCGTCACTTACCATCAGACCGTGAGACCGTGGTTAAATGTTAGCCTATAGTTGAATAAAAAACAAACCGATTGTGCATTCCCTGCTTTAGTAACATCAACACCGTCACTGGAACAACTGGAATTTCGACTATTTCATTGATATAACCATTTCATCAGACAAAAACCTCGCATATTTCATTAAATTCAAACAAGACACAATAAAAATTTAATGCAATTCCCGCACAAAGTACCAAATAGACTAACAAGGTAAATAAACACTGGGAAACTATTTCAAACACATTTCTAATTGCAATAAAATATTACCTGGAATGGTTCATAGAAAAGATCTTCAACGCCTTTCTTCAGTCCCACGACCAAGCCGTATGGGTTTCCGATGACGTCCAAGCCAAGCACTAACACGTACAACTGTTTCAGAGCTTGCCCCGTGTAGTGGCTCTGTACTTGGGAGATTAACTCTTTTTGTGACAGGAACTCGTAATTCCTTTCGTAGTACGACAACCTTGCGAAAAAGAAACGCACGTTAGCTTAGTTAACACTGACAAAATAGATTGTTTCAATAAAATAGTGTACCTACTTGAAAACAACATCATTCATATCAGTCAGAGTAACGCCAATACTTTGCAGCAGCGTTCCAACAAACGTCGGCAGTTGAGTAGCACCACCCAGTGAAAACGAAACGTGGACCTAAAACGGAAGAAACCAACTTATCTCTATAACCCATATCAATGCACTTTTATGGCAAAAGCATCATTTAACCTAAAGCAAATCGTAACCGTGTAAAATATGGTCTAGTTTTGCTTACAACTATTTTTAATGGGATCTTACCTTTAGCGGGGACAAATGCAGGTCATCATAGAAATTCTTTAGATCCGATGCAGCTCCAATAGCCGCTAAGGCCTCCAGAGGTTGTCCTGCCTTTTCGAGGTCTAATTGGAAAGCTTCCAGCTGCAAGAAAAAAACTTGTTTTGAAAAGTTGTAATCGCTTAGTAGCGAGTAAAATTATTTATGGACCAAAAGGGCAAGAACCTATTCCTGGCAATAGGTAAACAGAATGCTCATAAAAAAACAATTTTGCCAATAATGAACTTATTTTCGAAAAGAATGTTGTTTTTGTATGAATGTGAATACATTACAAGTTTATTAAAATAGTATCTAAATAAATACCTAAATCGGATATCGTAGTCCTAGAAAACATTGCCTAAAAAGTTTTATGGCGTCGCGAATTATTGAAAAAAACCAAACATTACACCAAACACAACAAAGTTTCATATCAATATCTATCCTACTACATCCAGACACGGAACCAATATTTGCGTTTTTTCTGTTCTCAAATACCTGTCGCAGGAATTGAACCCGATACTTCCAGGTTATGTGCTGCCCTAGTTAAAAATTCCAGTAACAGTATAATAACAAACCGTAACATAACTTACCGCTTCTTGTTCCGTAATCAGCCGTTGTGGGAACATTCCCATGACTGCGTTGATGAGGCCCATGTCGGCCTTCACGTGGAACTCTTGGATCAACACTTTGTAGTATTTGTACTGGCGCACTTTACTGTGCTCCATTATACGTTCCACTATCGATACCTCGATGAACGGTCTCATGCCTGTAACAATATGTCGTAGCTTTAACACTTAATAATAATAGTCAGTAAAAGGGGGGTACTTTAGACATATCATCATAGCATAGCGAAGGTGATTAAAGCCAGCTTGTTTGACTAAATACATTTATAACATTTCACAATTTTTGCCAACACTTCCCACTTGGCGAGATGTCGTGAGATTTGGTTCGACCCCTTCCCACAATCGTGGATTTCTCTAAAGAAATCCACGATTGTGGGAGACTAATCTCTTGGCTGGCCATTTGCTAGTACCCCAGATAATACAGTACAGATAATACCTCATCCTATATAACGGAATAACGGGCTATTTTACGAATTATTTTATTTCTGCATAAGGCAAGATTATCAAGCAACATTTATTACGTGTTGGCGAAGTATTGGGCCAAATGAATACACTGGACACTAACTAGTAACTCTGTAAACACGATTACAAATGTTTTTCAAGTTCTGGCAATTTTTCGTTTGAAAAATGCCATGTAAAGTTTACGTTCAAAGATAACCTTTGCGCAGGTGGGTGATTGAATTTCGTCCTTGACCGAATATATATATTTTTTTTATCATGGAGGTTTGGAAACACGCAGTTTCAAGTAAGGCTCTCACAACGTGTAGGCTATCATGGTCCCAGTCTTCCCCCCCGGGATAACATACCAATTCAAGGTCACCCTGTAATCCAGTTGAAGAAACATGTTTTAAAATTGTTTTGATCTGACACAGGTTTCTTGCAATTTTACAAACTTTCTGGATGAAATTAAAAATTTTATAAGATTTGTAGGGACCACCCCCCTTCTCCCCGCGTGACATTGGGTGCGATTTAGCTCGACCCCTGCCCCCAATCTAAAATCTACCAGTAGTCCATACCGCACTGGTCGACGTTAGCGACGGAGCGCGGCGGCGGCACGGGCGCGAGCGCGACGGGGAAGGTGGGGAGCGGCAGCTGCTGGTCGACCTGCAGGCGGTGCTAGTGGAGCCACATACCGCACTGGTCGACGTTAGCGACGGAGCGCGGCGGCGGCACGGGCGCGAGCGCGACGGGGAAGGTGGGGAGCGGCAGCTGCTGGTCGACCTGCAGGCGGTGCTAGTGGAGCCACATACCGCACTGGTCGACGTTAGCGACGGAGCGCGGCGGCGGCACGGGCGCGAGCGCGACGGGGAAGGTGGGGAGCGGCAGCTGCTGGTCGACCTGCAGGCGGTGCTAGTGGAGCCACATACCGCACTGGTCGACGTTAGCGACGGAGCGCGGCGGCGGCACGGGCACGAGCGCGACGGGGAAGGTGGGGAGCGGCAGCTGCTGGTCGACCTGCAAGCGGTGCTAGTGGAGCCACATACCGCACTGGTCGACGTTAGCGACGGAGCGCGGCGGCGGCACGGGCGCGAGCGCGACGGGGAAGGTGGGGAGCGGCAGCTGCTGGTCGACCTGCAGGCGGTGCTAGTGGAGCCACATACCGCACTGGTCGACGTTAGCGACGGAGCGCGGCGGCGGCACGGGCGCGAGCGCGACGGGGAAGGTGGGGAGCGGCAGCTGCTGGTCGACCTGCAGGCGGTGCTAGTGGAGCCACATACCGCACTGGTCGACGTTAGCGACGGAGCGCGGCGGCGGCACGGGCGCGAGCGCGACGGGGAAGGTGGGGAGCGGCAGCTGCTGGTCGACCTGCAGGCGGTGCTAGTGGAGCCACATACCGCACTGGTCGACGTTAGCGACGGAGCGCGGCGGCGGCACGGGCGCGAGCGCGACGGGGAAGGTGGGGAGCGGCAGCTGCTGGTCGACCTGCAGGCGGTGCTAGTGGAGCCACATACCGCACTGGTCGACGTTAGCGACGGAGCGCGGCGGCGGCACGGGCGCGAGCGCGACGGGGAAGGTGGGGAGCGGCAGCTGCTGGTCGACCTGCAGGCGGTGCTAGTGGAGCCACATACCGCACTGGTCGACGTTAGCGACGGAGCGCGGCGGCGGCACGGGCGCGAGCGCGACGGGGAAGGTGGGGAGCGGCAGCTGCTGGTCGACCTGCAGGCGGTGCTAGTGGAGCCACATACCGCACTGGTCGACGTTAGCGACGGAGCGCGGCGGCGGCACGGGCGCGAGCGCGACGGGGAAGGTGGGGAGCGGCAGCTGCTGGTCGACCTGCAGGCGGTGCTAGTGGAGCCACATACCGCACTGGTCGACGTTAGCGACGGAGCGCGGCGGCGGCACGGGCGCGAGCGCGACGGGGAAGGTGGGGAGCGGCAGCTGCTGGTCGACCTGCAGGCGGTGCTAGTGGAGCCACATACCGCACTGGTCGACGTTGGCGACGGAGCGCGGCGGCGGCACGGGCGCGAGCGCGACCGGGAAGGTGGGGAGCGGCAGCTGCTGGTCGACCTGCAGGCGGTGCTAGTGGAGCCACATACCGCACTGGTCGACGTTAGCGACGGAGCGCGGCGGCGGCACGGGCGCGAGCGCGACGGGGAAGGTGGGGAGCGGCAGCTGCTGGTCGACCTGCAGGCGGTGCTAGTGGAGCCACATACCGCACTGGTCGACGTTAGCGACGGAGCGCGGCGGCGGCACGGGCGCGAGCGCGACGGGGAAGGTGGGGAGCGGCAGCTGCTGGTCGACCTGCAGGCGGTGCTAGTGGAGCCACATACCGCACTGGTCGACGTTAGCGACGGAGCGCGGCGGCGGCACGGGCGCGAGCGCGACGGGGAAGGTGGGGAGCGGCAGCTGCTGGTCGACCTGCAGGCGGTGCTAGTGGAGCCACATACCGCACTGGTCGACGTTGGCGACGGAGCGCGGCGGCGGCACGGGCGCGAGCGCGACCGGGAAGGTGGGGAGCGGCAGCTGCTGGTCGACCTGCAGGCGGTGCAGGCGCGCGTGCAGGCGCCGCGAGTGCACCGTCACGCCGACCGACGCCCACAGCGCCGCCGCCGACGACCGCCGCACCAATCGCGGTTGCGGCTTCAGGATGCGCATCTCCTCGAAGTTCACCTGACGATATACAAGTTTCCTTTGTAGTATATGAACAAAGATTATAAAGCCCGTTGATAGCTCGTGAACATAATTTCTCATACAAACACGACTCACCTACGGGGGCGAGGTTACAAAACGAGACAGTCATACGAAATTACAAAGGACAGAGCAGGATGGAACAAAAGACACATTGGGTGTCCCGCTTCCTCTCGCAGTTGAAACTACTAATTTTCTTACGAGGGGAAGTTGTATCGTTGGTCAACTGGATTTATAGTCAATGTGTATGAACAAGCCCGACCTACTTAAGGCGAAGGGGGGGCAAACTAGGGGTTTTTTGGCACGTTTTGGCATAATTAGAGCATTTGGTGTTTTTAATTTAATTTATCATGTAATTCATTTCATTAACTTATTTGTGATGTCCGCAAATACAACATAAATAAATTTATCTCTGTAGAAAAAATCGCAAATATCCCTCTAAAAGTTTGAATGTACTAATTTTACAGTTTCTATCGAATATATCGTCTTTCCCACAAAAATGAAGATAATGTGATGATTTCATAGCTTTGAAAAATACAATGTTCTACAAGAATGACGAGGTTGAGAAAAAATCTTTTTGCGTCTACTGCTAAACATAGAGCTCCCCCATCAGAGGGGATACTTGGCAGGCATCTTGATGATTGCAATAGATTATAATGCAGACCGAGAAGGCCTCTGCAGCCCATTTCCTAGATATTTAAGATACTATTTTGCTCCCTGGTTCGTAGTCAACTTGAATATGCCTCCCAGGTTTGGAATCCCAGGTACGATAAATACATAGCTCTGCTTGAAAAGCCCCAAAGAAAATTCCTGCGCTTTATCAACTTCAAGACTAAAATCTCTAATCGTAACTTTGACTATGAAAAGGGTTGTAAGTATCACCACCTGCTACCGCTCCAAAGACGGAGGGAGGCTGCTGACCTCTCCTTCCTTTATAATTTAGTGTCGAGTAGGGTTGACTGTCCTTCCCTGCTAGCTGAGATCAAACTTGTGGCGCCGTGTTTCTCATCTCGCGCTCGCCATCTTCAATTATGTATCCTTCACAGCCGTGCAAACTACCGTAGAAATACTTTCATTCCGCGCACTTGTAAAAGTTTTAATTACAAATTTTCCGAGCTAGTTGATTTATTTTCGACGAGGCAGAATACTTTCGCAAATTTAATTTCAAAGAAATTCTTTGAATAGATTCGTTGTTACAGCATACAACCTGATACAATCGACTAGTTAGTTAGAAACTTTATACTTACGTGTAAAATATTATATCTACTTAATATTTGTATGGCTTTGTATAATAGTTTTCACTTCATATATATTTTATTTTTCCATTTCGTGTGCAATGTCACACACTTAATGTTGCGCTACCTACCATATTTTGTAAACACCTATTTATTAATTCTAAGAGTGATAACCTGTATTTGGCTTATGTGTATTCGTTCTCCTGTTCTTAGATTATTTAATAAGAAAGCTGTTGGTTGTCCTAATAAAATAAAATAAAAATAAAATATTTCTTTTATAATATTTATTTTTATATATATATATATATATATATAATAAATATTACGATATCCACGGTAAGACATGGAATGATCATATTATTCTTACACCAGAACCAATACCTTAAACTGAAGAAACACATATTTACAAATTTAAAAACATACTTTTATAAAACGCACGTAATGTAAAAAGAAATCGTACATACCTCTATCTTCTCCTCGATCATCACTATCGGCGAGAGAGGTTCGGTGGCGGCTTCCTTGTCTTTTAGATACTGTTGGTACGCCTCTTCAAATTGCATCAGTTTCTGTGCATCCATCTTTTTGTACCGACGCGAGTTCATTTTGCATTGTTCCCAAGCAATATCGGAGCTGAAACGGGCCAAATTAAATTAAGTCACTTCTCTAATGTTATCGTATCAAAAATGCGTGAAATTGGACAGCTATCAAGCTGTGTATCCGTCTAGGCAACAATAACAAACAAAACCATACAAAAGGATATCTAAAACAATTTGATATATGCTCCTAAAACAACCTTCCTTCTCTGACCTCCTTCCTAAAAAAGAATACTGGATTGCCTGCTCATGATCCATATCACTCAAGACACGGAACAAATACCAGCCGTGGCCCGTTTTGTTTCTGCGTGCAAAAAATCTTTCCACGAGGAATCAACCTTCAACATTAGTTGAACGACTAGCTCACGTCACTCTTATACATTAAAAAACGCATAACCAAAAAATAACAACTGAAAAGGCCTGTACCTGTTTATGAGATACTTACTTCGAAATACTGATGTACACCAGTTCAAGCATCTCGTGATCGTTGACCAGCGACAATCCCAACCCTTGCATAGAGAGCACTATTTCCATGTCAATAATGTCAGATTCGCCTACAGAGTACGCGCCTCGCGCTAATATCGCGTCTTCAGTGAACAATATGACTCGCTGTAAACCGTCCAGGAAGGACACCCACCATATCCTGGTGGTTTCATCGATCCTGTGAAGTGGGGATATCATTTTAAAATGTGCTCTCTGCTGTAAAAACTTAGCGTTGAGTGGAAAAGGAAAATCAGTGTGGGAAGCAAAATGTTTGATAGCACAATTTTATTTCCATACCATACCAACAGTTCTAATATTATTGGAAATGGTGTTTTAACAGTACATAGACCTATGGATTAGTCTTTCTAACTTCGTACTGTTGTCTAGCCAATCAAAGCTAGTCATCACTTAGTGGAATGGATTTTATTTTTATTTGATTTTTAGGAACAGTAAACAGCTGTATTACAAAAAATATAGAGTTAAAATAATACGTACACTTAGCAGTAATGCAGCCCACGACACTATTCACAAATTAACATAGAAAATTAAATAAAACAAGCACGCTAAAAGCTGCTGCCTAACAAAGAGATCAGATAATTTATCATCACTATTATTATAAACATATAAAAATACATAAAAATCTAAAAGGTGGGTAATACGAATTAATAGTGAACAAAAATGACATAGTAAAAGAATTCCTAGTAAGAAGACGCAAATTATATACGATTTTTCGGGTTGCAGTATCTTGTAACTAAACTTACATAAAGCTGCCGATTCCATCTTTTCTGAGCTCGTCTTCGATCTCTTTCTTCTTGTCAGCTTCGAATATCAGGATCCTCGGCCCCGCAGGGTTATCCCACGAGTAGAGCATTTTATGCATGGACGGTATTTTTCTGAAAAAAAAAAATGCGCCACTTAAAATGCCTACAAGCTTTGACGTAGATAATACATTAATATCTTCAACATCAGAGGTACCTGCTTTGCAAGCCCCCAAGGATCGTTTAACACATTTCAAATTATTTTAATATACTGGAACTATGGGAAGTACTCACTTGACGTTAACATTTTCCTTCTCGTAAACGGTGACAGTCTGTTGTGAGTAGTTGACAAGTAGAGCCGGCGCGTGGCCATCCCTGTATTGTCTGAGAGTGATGTACGTCCCTCCTTCACTCAATTGGACTTCGACGTGAAGACCGCCGAACTATGTATCCATTATAAAATTAAATACAAAATGAAACAAGAATATCTAGTGTAATCCCGCTAAAATAAAACTATAAGATTATCTATATTGGGAAAGCTGTAAGGGATTGTTGCTGGTAAATGTATGTGACAAAGAATAAGAAAATTATTTGTTATGACGGTTATATTACAACAATCTGGGAAGGCTAAAATTGGTCCAACATTTGTTGCGCAGGATTAGGAAAACTCAGAAAAACCTAATCAGACCAATGACAAATCGGTACGCTTGTAAAAAATAAAACCAGCAACAATTCCTTACAGTGTTCCCAATATAGATAATCTTATAGTTTTGTTTTAGCGGAATTACACTAGATATTCTTGTTTCATTTTGTATTTTAGATGAACTTCCGCGAGGTCACGCCTGATTCAATCAATGATCATTATAAAATTTACATCATTAGATTAACATAGTAAATGCACAAAACAAAAAAAGGTTATATATAAAGGTGGCTTTCTGAACACTTTTTCACACCATCACAAAATTTAATCGACGACTTACCTCGTTTTCCAATTTCAAGCAAGCGGTGTTCTGTTCAGTGTAAAGGAATGGCGCGGCATGCTTACACTCGTGCTTGGTAGACCCGGCCACTCGGAGTAGCAGCAGCTTGTCTTCGTTCTCCACGACCGGCCATAGAGGCGCGCTTGAACTGGCTTCCACCTGACAAATGTGATAAGTAAATAAATATAAAGAAAAGTTCCCTGCTTTTAAGTTTTACCACCGAACAACACGACGCTCGGAAAGCGTTTCGCTTTAACGTTTATTGCACAGATGGCAAATGAATGGAACAACTGACAAGCGTCCCTGGTTCCGGAAAAATATAATCTGGGAGTGAAAATCGGTAAGTAAAACTTGATTGCCCATACTAAGGAGAGACGCGTCTATCTTGAAATTAAAATGACAAGTCAAAAAAATTTTTGACTGGTTATTATTATATTAATATCTACATTATTTGAGCACTTTCAGCTTATAATATACTACAAAGCGCATGTTAGAAATCTTTGCCATACCTGTCTCCATGGATCAGCAGATCTATGCAGTTCCTGATATTGGATTGCGAAAGGTGCCTCGTTGATAATGAGGAAGTATGGCGTGAATATCACCATCTTCGTCAAACTATTGAACGTCAGTTGGTTCGTTACTGCCACCTGCAATCATTGACAACGTTATGAAACTTGATTATCATTATACTAATTCAAACAATGTAAAAGAAACGAAAAGGTATCCCAACTAGCCATGTGGGCTACAGTTTTACAGACATATAACTTTATATGTCTGTAAAATTGTAGCGTGATGGAGCATTTGGCTTTCTCATGGCCATTGTAGCAAGTATACAGTCAGAATGATTTTTTGTAGTAGGTAGTATAGCTACTTCTAAGCTATATTTAAAAGTACTGGGTATGATTATGGTAGTCAACTAAAGTAATAAAGGGACTTGTGAAATTGTTGCCCCGTTAGGCCGCATGCAAGGAAAAATGCATATTGCATTGGATTGCACATTGTAGAAATCGCGCAAGTCTCGCGAGTTTTCTTGCATGTGTAAACGCGGCTTTATTCACGCATATTTGTTGGGAGCTTACCTGATACGTCCTACCCTCATGTTGACATAAAATCACACCGGAGCTTCCCGGCACGTCCAAGGAAAACTTTTCGGACCATTCGCCAAACTCAATACGGATCGCTGCCTTCTTCTTACCAAAGAAGTTCTTAGCTCTGAACGAGAACAATATCGGCTCCTTGTAGTCTTTCGGGTGGAATATCACGTTGCCGGTTTCATCGATATTCTAAAAATAAAAGTTATTAATGAAGAAATTTGTTTCTGTCTGGTTAAACTTACATAGTGCTAAGACCGGTACCTTCTTTCCTATGTTTGACGTATTACAGAGTGCAAATATTGGTTAGAACATGGCATTGTGCAGCAGTTTCAGATATTTGCCTTTTTTTTTTGTTTTTTTTTTTCCTTCGTGGTGATTTTAGCAATTAGCAAACCCCGCCTATGCTAAGCGCCATTTGACGTTTTATGGGGGAAGCCTATGTTCGGCAGTGAACGTTGTGCACATTAAAATAGAGCTAATTTTTGAAAGCTATAGACAGCAAACCCATAAAGCTTATAGCGTCCAAAACAATAGGCAATAATAATCCTGCCAATTCCATACAATTTCGTTTTTTAAGAAGTAAAATCATAAAAGCTTTCAAGAAGACCATCCTTGAGGTCGTGCAAATTAGTCATGCAAGAATAGTAAAAAAGAGAAAGAAAGAGATGATTATAAAAGTAACTACACGGAGTCATTAGATACCCAGTAAGATCATTTTAGCCTACAAAACTGCTTTCTTCGCGACTTTGCAGTACCTATATAATTTTAGATAACAGTACTGTTCATTAGCAACACCGTAACCTTTCAGCTAGACACAAATCACTCCCATTACATGTACACCAAATTTACACTGCACCCTTGTTTTGTGCACAAAATAAACATGTTTGCAATTTGCACGCTTACCGGCAAACAAGAAGTATGACGTCTAATAAACTTACTGCAACGTGAATCAATAATCTGTAAATACGATATTTTCTGAGAGCAATCTAGGTAAAGTTTACTAAAGTTACGATAATACAGTAAATGTTAACTAAAATCGATGCAGCTAGTCAAATTCAGGAAACCACATACTTAATATTATGGTCTGTTACATGCTGTGACCCGACTGAAAAACGCATGCCAATTTTATGGATAACATGTAAATGAAACAATTAAAATAACGACAAAAATAGACTACTTAATCCACCTTGAGATGAAGCTGGTTAGAATTATAAAGCATTAAATTACGAAAATAAAAGGAAAGCGAAAACAAATTGTAGAATAAACTATGGGCTCAGCTTTACAGTCATCTCAAAGGTACCTTGTTCGGAGTTCCGTGGTCTTTTTCAGGTTTCTTTGATTTCTGCAATCACGGAATGTTCTATAGCTAATCGTTTTGATACCGATAACATTTTTGTAGGCTCAAATGCTTACATAATAATTAACAATGTTTGTTCAGACACAAGACATGAAAATATACCCGAAAGGATAGTTTACTAATCTACTGAAGAGTGTTGTAATAAATACTTATGTATAGTATAACATAAACATTCCCAATTCCTACATGCTCAAATGTTTAAATTTAATATAATTTACGTATTCAAAAGTCCAACATACGATTTTTTTTTTAATTGATCTAGTCAATACTCGTAGTATTCATTTTTATTTACTAGCTCATAGTACTACAATTCTGACAATACAACGATTTTACTTGACTTTATTTACTTATTTAAAATCACCGGAGATAGATACAAAGATAAGCTTACATATAGGTACCAACGGTCGACTAGCACGCGTACAAAATGGTAATATCAGACACAAGATGATGCAGCACCCACACAAGATGCCGTGAAACGGACACAAGATGATGTAACACGCACACAAGATGATGTAGAACTCACACAATATGTTACTGACAAATATTATGAATGCCTTCAAAATAGTGATGATGAGAATCGAAACCAACTTACCCTATAGCAGAGAGTGAATCCTGTTTTATTTAGCATCCAGAACGGACAGTAGAGTGAGAGCATTTGAGTGCCGTCCCTGTCAACACTATGCATTCCCAAGTCTAACGTCATCACTGACGGACTGTCGTGGGATTCGAACGACCATACGGAGAGCTCTGTCTCGTTATCTGGTAAGTTATTAGTGATCACCCAGCACTTTTCAAGGTAGTTTTGTATCTGGAAAGAAAATTATTCAAATCATGCATGATGCGACACGTTTTAGCTACTCTACTTGCAGGGTATTGTAAACAACTCAAAACCTGAGCTTGAAACATGTGCCTAGACGGTATGACAATACTTGAGGACAATATTTTTTTATTAAAAACAAAAAGAACAGACCAATCAAATTCGATTCATAAAGATTCCATCTGTCCCCCATCGCTTTTTGGTGAACAGCGGGTAAGTTCCTTACCATAATAACAACAGAGGCCCTATTAGGCGCGAGATGCGAAAGATGAAACATCTCCCCCGGCTTAAAAACTTGCGTCCGCTTGAGGCCAAGTTGAGAGATGACGATATCGACCGGAAGACAATTCTGTAGCTTCACCGCCGGCTTTAGTACTATGTCGTAGCAGGAAGATGAGAACGTATGCCGGTTCGAGTGCTCGAAGAACACCTGCTCCATTGTACCTATCGCCTGGGGAATAAGAACTATTTTAGAGTGGCTAGCTTTAAAAGAGAATCAATAATTATTTTGTCATAAGAGATGTTGAATATTTCTATTGCAGTACTTGATATTCAGTTTTACTGGAGAGGAGACTTACTTTTAAATAGAATTTCTCGCCACTCTGCTTGTCCTTCGAATCACAGTGTAGAAGCTTTGTAATCTTCACTTCTTGCTGTAACTCACGCCAAATGAAAGGCGAAACCGAAACCGTGAAACCTGAAAATATTCTGTATCGTAACCCTCAACCGAAATTAACCATTTAAAACCAGACAAATAACAAAGACTTCTAAATTATCAACTTATATTTGAAGTCAATCAAGAAAATAACCGCAATGACTGATCAAACGTTTCTCCTCTCAATCTGTTTTGTATGTTGGCTAATAATTTACGTAGAAAAATTATTATCGCCGATTATCAATATTCGTTTAGCTTTCAATATCCAGTCCTCTAACATTAAGGTGAATGAAATCCTTGTGTCCTCACACCAGCACGCCAACGTGTTCAAGGTTCACAAAGTTCGTGGACATAGGTCATCTACCAAACCAGCACACTTGGCCTATATGGATTATGACCCATACTCTCCCGGTGAAAGAAAGGTCGTGCCCCAACAGTAGGACCATATAAGTTAATGATCCATTTCTTCATTATTTTCAAACCCACCTTCGACAGAGAAGAATATTTCGCCAGTAGGTGTGTGTACGGCTTGAAGAGGCAGTCTGAGGGTATCATTCGGCTTGACTTCGCCGAGCAACTGTACTTCGTTACCACTTAGCGTCATGTAGTATACCGATACGTTCACTGAAAGCGTGTTTGTCACCTGCGAACAAAAAACCGGGTGGAAACGCTCCTTCCATAATTATGTCCAAAGATCGATAAATCTAATCGTTTACGCTAAACAAGTAAAATCCAGAATCCTTAACAAGTACTTGTTTTTTTTTTTGTTTTTTGCGAGGTGAGATCCATAGTCTATAGAAATAACAAACCTTTGTAAAGATTTTGTTTCATACATCTAACGTTATAAATATCAAAGCATGAAATGTCACATAATAAAAAATGTTTCGCTGTTTATATCGCATAAACATCTACAACTTGTAGATGGTTTTTTGTGAATGTTTAGTCGATTGAAACTCACAATTATAAATACAGTTTTTTACGTTTTTAAGTCATGTTGTTTCAGTCGTTATGAGTTTAGTATTGGTATTGCTAGACAAAACTATCAAGATCTGATTTTTGTGTATAGTTTTGTTTGGTGCATTACCAAACATCTCATCATCATCATCATCATTAACAGCCTGAAGACGTCCACTGCTGAACATAGGCCTCCCCCAGGGAGCGCCACTTAGAGCGGCTGCTCGCCTCCTGCATCCATCGGCTCCCCGCGGCTTTCACCAGGTCGTCGGTCCACCTAGTGGGGGGCCGGCCTACGCTGCGTCTTCCAGTTCGTGGTCGCCACTCGAGAACCTTTCTTCCCCATCTGTTGTCAGTTCTACGAGCGATGTGGCCTGCCCATTGCCATTTCAACTTGCCAATCCTAAGAGCTACATCGGTCACCAAACATCTGCATCAGCAATATTCGCGCGACCCATTGAGCTAATTTATGGAAACTCAATGTGTCGCCAGTGCACTTCTTACCACCGCGGCGAACGGGCATTCATAACATTAACATCAACATTCTTAACATTTTAACATTTAATCTTAGAAAATAGTGAATAAATTAGTGAACAAACATTTATCTTTTAAAATCACTGCAACCTCGCCACGCACCCTTCAAGTTTATTATACTAAGTTCCTTTGTGACACCTATAAACTTCTGTAACTATTTGGGAAGAAACGTATTTATTTATTTAAATATTAGAATTATATACACATACCTGCAGCCACACCCAACATCAGCACCACTGGAGCAGTTGTGCCAGTAGCCCAGAGCCACACTCCGTTATTTTAAGGAGTTGGGGTGGCTCGGGTAGATGCTGGCAGAGGGGGAAATGCACATTACACCCCAAGTGGGACGTCCGTGCAAGACTTAGCACCCCCACGTAGAATTAGAATTAGACATACCTGCAGCACACTTCTCAAGTAGATATGCAACGCGGCGTCTTGCATCATGACATCAGAGATAAGTCCCCTCGGTTCGAGCGCCGCGACCACGGGAACATTTTTGGGCATCGTCCCGCCCGTCCCGTGGCGACCTATCGGGAAGTAGCGCTTGTCCGCCCGCTCCACCGGAACGTTGATCTCGTCTTCCAACTCTTCGATCTGGAACATTTTTTTTATAACTGAGTAGGCCCGCATTTGAGCGCAATCTCAGCTGATGGAGAGTGACGATGCGGTCTACGATGGTACATGCTTGCCTATAAGATACCTAACCTATTCACTCGCGACTTGAAGAGCTCCAGACATTTCTTACTAGTTGCCGAGAGTGGATTCGCACGGTCGTGTGGAATAGATAGTATGGCGTATTCTGTGTATCCTTGATGCAAAGATGAACCTACTAATAAACATTGTGTAGTGGGAAAATAGTAATTTTTGTTTTATATAATTAAATAAAACTAGAACAAACACTGAATAGCTATTACACTGGTTGAGTATTCAGTAAGTTTTGGTTGAGGTAACAATTAACTTAAGTATTAATATTTCTTTTCTCAAGTTTCCAACTTTCACCAAACAGAATCAAAATTGGTTCAGGATTTTAGTTGTGACAGACATGAATTACTTTTGGATGTGCCATCATACACCTACCTTATCCAATTTAAATGGGGTCAGTACAGCATATTTTTTTCTTTCACTCGTTTCTGTCAGACATCATCACAACATTATATATTTACAAGTGAAACATTGTCTGTTTGTGTTTGTGTAAACGCGGCGGGCGTCACTACTTTATTTTAACATAAGATATACTTACTAAAACATTCAGTTTCAATGGCGGAGGCGGTTCGTTCAGTTTCATCAAGTTGAGACCGCCATGCTTCAACTGCAACGGCATGCAAGCTCCAGGCTTTAGCACTACCTCACTGTAAAACAATAATTTTTAAATCGTGGGTCAGTACTATCATTTTACTCTATATTAAGTATTGTCTGCCACATCTAGATATCACAGATCTTTAGAAGGCTCTAGAACCTAAGACTATGGCCCGGACGAGAAGCATCCTATCGTGTTCGTAACTATGCATCATTGTGTAATAGACATGATGACTAAATTTTTTTTTTTGATAAATTAATTATATTCCTCAAAAGATAAACATTTGTGAAAACAAAAATTAAATATCTCAAAAAATGACCCAGTTACAAGCATTTTAAAACCGGAATAGAAAGAGATAGTTCAAACGGCCAGTGACGTCAGAGGAAGGTCGTTATAGTACCTTATTACTAAGCTGTGGTAGCTTTTCATACAATCTCTTTGGCATGTGATGTCACGAGTAGAGTTTTCATAGTAACTATAACGAGCCAATAAATGTAGAAGGCGAGCAACAGTGGCGCATTGTGAGGGAGGCCTATGTACAGTGGACGCCTTCAGGCTGACGATGATGAATGTGCGAGGAGTGTTTTTGAGTATAAAAACATCGAACTTACCTGTAATCTGAAACGTTCAATCCTTCCGTCAGGAACACGGAGAAGTCCGGGTTCCCTTGCAGCATCAGTTTGAGAGTTAGTCCAGTACAGTTGTGAAGCACGTACGGAGCTCCGTAAAACTCCTTTTGCGAAGCGCTCAAGGCACCCATTTTTGTTTTGGACTGAGCCAACCCCTCTGTTTCTGCTGTAGCCGCGGCGAACGAATTGCCCAATTGAGTTAGCACCTGAACCAAATAGTCTTAATTAAATTACATCTTGAAATAAGTGTAACTAATAAATTGCAATGTTTATGGCTGTGTTGCTTAACATCAGGCGAACGACTAGCTCCTCACGTCATTCAGTAACTTAAAAAAATATATTCATATCATTCGTTAATTCAATACAAGAATTAATGGTGGATGATCTGATGAAAGTCGAGAGCTGCAAGAGACGAGCAGCTGCTCAAAGTGGCGCTCTCTGCTCAAAGTGGCCTATGTTTAGCAGAGGACATCTTCAGGCTGTTGACGATGCCGAAGAATTCTATGCTTCAGAACTCATATAGGTGTATTTCATAAAATATGTTTATGAGTTTTTAATAGTACTTACGGGATATTTACCGTGATTAGAATCATTTTTGAGTTCCCGATATTTCGGCACAGTTACATGCACCATTTTCACGGGTAGACTGAAGATGCGGGTGGATGATAAAAAGTTCGAAATGTTAGGAGCAGACATAACGGTCTACCCTCTTTCTTAGTCTTTAAAAACGTGGTAAACAACCGTGAAAGTTTAAAACAATGTTTATGAGTCTTCATAATATAGGAACTTACCACGAAAACTTTTAATGGTTAGTTATAAAATGATCCTTAGAACACGCTACCTCAATCCCGGTTCTAGTAATGGTGATCTCAAGAGTCTTGCTGCTGGAAATGTTGATAGTCTTGGTGGCTTGCCTCTGCGCGACCGTCTGTAAGTTTATAGCCTCATCTGTTGTGTCGATAGGGCTTTGTACCTCGGGGGGACGCATTACCACCTGTAAAGAGGAAAATATTTAGCAACATAATGGTACATACAAGGTCATATTCATAATCATCGTAATCGTTTATATACACAAGTAAGTTAACAATTAAGTATTATTTGGTAATTTAAGGCAGACATTAACAATGTTGCCCGCTGTATTAGATTTTCAAGGCAACAGATTTGCTAAACTTTGTCATTCTCTCACAGTCACAGTCATAGTTACATCTATCTTACTGGTGTTTTGGCGGGAACGCGGAAATGTTCACGTCGTGTCATTGTATTATTTCTCAAAACTTGTGCTTTTTCCAGTGTTAATGTTTAAAATTGGTGGCGTTTTACGCATTAAGTGCTGAATTACGAGCATGAGTGAGGGCAAGTGATATAATGTGGTTAAACGTGATTTTTCGTGTTGCTTCCAAAACTCCATAGAAGCTTCAAGTAAAGTTGCCACCACTTTGCTGGAGCATGACTTAGACTGGACTATGACTACCTGACTTAGACTGGACTATGACTATGACTAGGACATGACTTTGCGTGAAATATTTTATAATACGATGAAAATATAATAGTTGACACTGGCTAAATACACTATGTGTGGAGCCAAAATATAAGAAAAAAAAAAAAAAACTATCTTACTATATTTCTATAGATGCGGAAGTTGTAAGTACTTATGTTTGTTTCTATTTCACGTCGCAACGCAACGGCTGAACGGATTTGGATGAGAGCTTAACACTGGATTAATACATAGAACACTTTAGTCCTATGGGGAGGCCTATGTTCAGCAGTGGCAGTCTTCAGGCTGATGATGATGACGTTTTAGTCTATCTATAGACAACTCCAAGTTAAATATAAAAGTGGTGCCAACAAATCTATTCTACTGTGAAGGTTGGATGACTGCACAGTTGCATTTCTTCATACCACTATACAAGACCATAGATTTTATAATAGTCTGCTACTAACCTAACTTCACAGCGGTAGTTACATGTATGAAGTGACGTTGCGAGATATTTCTATAAACATGTCTTCTAGAGACTTTGCAGCAACATTACATACCTCCATATTGAGTTCCCATGGCACATGTTTGTACTGGCAGTTATTCATCACTTCCACCGGTTCTATGAGAGGCTCCCACACGGCACGCTCGATGTTGTAATACGACACTTGCATCGCCCACGTAGTCTCCAAGTGTAACTATATAACACAACTCTATTATTATCCTAATATACTTTTTGGTTAAAGATAATTGTCATGTCGTACGGGGAAGTTAAAGCATTGGCTGAAGATAGAGAAAGATGGCGATTACTTCACCGACAAGACTCGGACCTCTAAAATAAGAGGAAGAATATATTTTATTGAACTGATTCTTTATTAGTCTATTAAAATACAAATAACTACTTTCTGCCGGGTTCTCGACATTTGTTAAACTCGCACACTGGCACACCAAATACTGAACGCTGATTTGCCTGTTGATCATCGGCTGTCTTAAACCAATGAGCATAGAGTATTTGGTGAGTTGACTTGACACGAGTTCGACATACGCCGAGAAACTGGAGGCTAAAATTCAAATAGAGAAATGCGGACTTGAGAACTGTCAAATTTTAGTGTAGACTAGCGATGGCAATTAATGCGATTTTGCGTAAATTTCATAAACATGCTAATTCACGAGTCTTAGCATGCTAATTGCTATTGCTATGCTATTTGCTAAAATGAAATGAAATGGAAATTAAAAATGAAATGAAAATTTATATGAAAAATTAAATGAAACATGAATTAAAAATGAAATGAAACTTTATATTAAAAAATGAATTCAAAATGAACCAAATGAATTGAAATGAAATTTCATCTTTTACAGAATTTCGCAACTACATTTCATTTGCGTAATGCTAATTGAGTTTTCGCTTGCTAAAAATTTATGCGAATGCTAATTAATCCATCACCAATCCGTCGTGTAGACGGGCATAAGATTTACCAAAGGAAGTTTCTAAAGCATTTTCTATCGGTCATCACGCGGAGGTCAAGATTAGATTCTCAAATCATGCATCGATAACATTAAGGAGTGATATTTCGTCTTTGTTTATTTTGTGTGATGTTATCTATTTTATTATTATTAATATTTGATTAACACAAAAATATCAAGTACATCATTCGATTTACCGTGGTGTTTTGGGCTGCATAAAACCTTCACTGCGGCATATAAGTTTCCACAAAGGACATCAGAATATCTCTAACTTCATTCAGTCTCTTAATAAACCATGATGATGCTAAATACACTTTTTTGTATTACTGTGTATATTGTTGCCATTCTTATTATTTTTTGTGTGCCTTTTGTCATGAATAAACGTTTATTCTATTCTATTCTATTCTAAATATGATGCTACACTATATAGACCTTTGTGGTTATGCTTGGCATCATAGTGACCACGAAAGTTGCCACTTACGTCAGAACTCCAATCCTTGGCTTGTCCCGTGAGCGAAGCCTGCATCACCAATACTGGTATGGTTTCGTTGCCTATCTCCGTCTCCAAAGAGAGTATAATCGAAGGGCTCGACAGAAAGCATATCTCTCCGACAGGCGCTTTGATCGGATTTTCAAATCCCATCTCTTCGCTGTTTAACGCATCCTCCGCTTCCTCTACAAAAATTAAAAGCCATCACTTGCCTATCATATTTCTCCATATCAAATCTAAATAAAATATCCAATTTTACCAGTCTTCAAGAACCAGTAAGCGCTTGGTCGGAAAGGTTGTATAGCCCACAGGTCAGTGTAGATTATGGCCTTATTATCCTGAGCCGAGTCGTCTTCTTCTCTTCTCGTCACTGTTGCTAAGACTCGGTTTAATAGGGCTATTGTATCTGTGGAAAAACAAAATAAATTAAAGAAAATAATCGTAATAACTATAATTATAACGTATCTTGTGTATTTCTAGTTTGCGTAGACTCGTTCCGCGATATACCTATTTTCCCCCAGGGGTCCAACAACATATTTCCAATACATTAATCAAGATCGGTTCAGATGTTAAATTGTGAAAAGAAAAGTTGTCAAACTGACATAGGGGACAGAGTTACCATCAGTCTTCTCATAGTAGTACTATTTATGATTCCCCAGTTAAAGTTGTAAAATTCAAATTGACAATGATTAGTAGACTTTACCTGGAGATATCGTGATCTTGATATCTGTAACGGTAATGTCCACACGCATGCCAGCGTCGAGCGGTTGCGATACCGCCAGGGAGAGATGCGCCGGCGCCAGCAGCCACCGCGGACTGTTGGAAGCGGAACCAAGCGTCCGCACGATCATTTGAAGCCCGGATATAGAACCTTCCGCAACCATGCGCTCTTCATTCTTGCGGAATTTGAAACGCGCCTCCATCTGTATTACCATTTATTAATGGGAATAGAATTATAGAAAGTATTTGCAGCTTAAAGCCACGTTATCGCCAGGCCTTAATGAAACGACGCCAACTGTAAAGAACTATTTACGGCTTTTAAAATATTTTGGTCGTGCTATTTCATTTCCTAGGTTCTTTAAGGTATAGTTACGCTAAAGGTGGCAATATTAAACCAAGATTTTGTAAGATTACTTTGCATGTTACAGGTATATAATTTGAGGAAAAGAATTAATTAATTACTTATTAATTTGGGTATGGGTGAAGCAAGAAAACAGCTGTTTTTAATTGGCGTATTAATTTTATTGTAAGCCTTCATATTGTATGTGTAAATCCATCAATTACATGACAGTTTGGTTGTGGTTAAGCACCTTTCTATTGTTAGTTTATACTAAGCATTTGGCCGCTACCTCGCCTGATGGAAAGTAATGATTAAAAAGTGATGACCAAGTCTACGATGATGCATGGTGAAACTTATCCACTCTTGACGTATCCACTCTTACTAGATAGGCTAGGTACCTTATTTTTCATGTCTAAAATTGGTTTGCTAAGATCATTAATAAAAATCTAAATTTCAGACTTTTATTTACATTCTATTATTTGCCTATTTCTTTAACAAAAACACCTTTTGGAGCAAGTCAATTTTTCATTAGCAATAGGTCATAAGTTCGCTGATAGAGCATGGGTTTTCGCAGCACTCCTCAACGATTCCACGTTTGCTTCGTGACTTGCCCATAGCGACCGCCTTGTGAGCACCTAGCCAAGGCCAACCACTGATATCGTAGTCTACAGCATTGTGTTCCACAGATCCATAAGATCTCTTTTCTTCATAACTTTCATAAGTGTTCTGACACAGATACGCCAAAGTGTCGGCTAGCTTTCTGCCACAGTAAAATTGGGATCCTTGTTCTGAAGTAGACGATTTTACTACTGCCAGAAAAGCTAATACCACTAGAACTTTCATGGTTGCTGTTTTTGGAAATGCTGCGACTAAATAGGGCTGACGAATGTGTTGAATGCTGGAATTATCCAGATTTTATACCATGGATCCAGTGATTAATATTCAGAAAGTCTGGTAAGCACAATGTCACGTTAAACAGACCTGAATTTGTTGAGGTGTGAGAGGTCACATGTGACGTAAGTGCGTCAACGAATGTTGAATACATTAATCTGGTTTCTTGAACGAAAACTAATTGTTTGTAACGTCTGCCTACAGCATTTTCACCGTACAGTCTGCATTAAAAATCAGTTCGGTTTTCTACGACAAAAACGAGATCATGTAGTTTTTGAAAATGGATAGGAAAACCGAAAAAAAATAAATAAATAAATAAATAAATAAATATAAATATGTGTGGACATTTCACACAACGCCATCTAGCCCCAAACTAAGCATAGCTTGTACTATGGAAACCAGATAACTGATAAAATACTTAGATACTTTTTTGTTTGTAAATACATACATAGAATACAATATAACACCACACGTAAATGACTACATTACAAGGTTCAAGCAATCAAATGTTTCATTATTCACATTTTATGTCGAATAAATATTATGTTCGTGACACACAAGTTCATTTGGGTTTGCCAGTCTCGCGCACGACGGATTCAGTACCATTATATAAAACCGAGAAAAAAAAACAACGTTTGTTGTAAGAGAGCCCCCGTAAATATTAACTTTATTCCTTTTTTTAGTATTTTTTGTTATAGCGGCTACAGAAACGTTGAATACCGACTACGTGTTAAAAACGAAATGTCTAATTTAGGAACAAGTTCAGAAAAGTGGAATACTATTTATCTCTTTTTTTATAAGGAAAAGTTATCTAAAGTCACGTCTTTCCTTAGATGTTTGCAAGTTCGAATCATCCAAGCGTGCATAATACAAACCACCTGAAAATAATCCACATCCCACGCACGATCTGTCATTATAGACTCAGGTACTTATTGAAGTTGGAATATTAATTAATACAACCCCAGTATAAGTACCGAAAATCTCAACACTTTTATCACATTCGATCTTCATCCCTTCAGATCATAACAACATTTTGAACAAATCTTCTAACCATGAAGGTCTCAGTCATCGCTACTCTTTTTGTCATCGCTTCTCTATCGATAACTCCAATGGCTGATAAGCCAAGAGTTTACTGCGGAAGAATGTTGGCAGAGCAAATGGCCATAATCTGCGGTTACGGGGAAGAAAAGCGGGCGGGAAGAAACGAAATCGAATACAGCGGATTCAACCAAGAAGCTTGGTACGGTCCCCGAGCTTATCACGCTTACAGCGGGATGAGGGGCAAACGTGGAATCATCGAAGACTGCTGCTTGAAGCCTTGCGACGCCGCCACACTGTGGTCTTACTGCTAATTCTATGCAACTATTGCATTGCCACATTATCAATACTTTGGGCAGCATGGCGATGGTGTGACAAACTTTCATTGTGCAAATAAACTAACTGTTGCTTAGACAAATAAATGAAGCCTTATAAATGTTATTACGGATTTTGTAATTATTTTCTTATTATTTGATTAGTGTTATACTAGCTATATTTGTTCAGGTATTTAGTTACTGTTTTACATAATGTTACGGCTAATACTGATATCATCATCATCAATTTCATCTTAATTTTAAATACCTATATCTAGTATTATACCATTTCCAAACCGGCTAAGTGCGAGTGAGACTCGCCCACGAAGAGGTCCGTACCATTGGCTATATGAACGAGCAAAATAATTACGTTTGTTGTATAGGAGCCCTTTAAATATTTATTTTATTCAGTTTTTAGTATATGTTGTTATAACAACAGAAATACATCTGTGAAAATTGCAACTATCTATCACGGTTCATGAGACAGACGGACGGATGGACAGCGGAGCCTTAGTAGTAGGATCCTTTTTACCCTTTGGGTACGGAACCCCAAAAACCTCAAAAGAAATTAAAATACCTAAACGTAAAGCATAAATTTTATCAAAAAACCTGATTTCTTTTTTAGTAACGGAAACTGGGCTAGAAAGCGCGTGACACCACAAATACACCCCACAATAATGTACTTACATTCAAAACCAGTGCATCGCATTTCTTTTCTTCTAAAGATTCCACCAAGATGATGTCAGGCTGTTCTATCTTAACGTTGATAGTCATCATTGCCATCTTTGCTGGTGTGTCTAATGTGACTGCAGTCGAAATCGCTGATGCTCTTTTACGCTACAAGAAAAAATCACCGCGTAGTCATAGTAAGTTTCCCCACTACATTTCTGTCAGGTTATTCGAATGAATCTCGAAAAGCAATCGATTTGTTTCGTATACCACGTTGGCTGATTCGTTTGTAGGAACGAATTTTTCCATGACAGTGCTTGACAAGTTATACTATACAATATACATCTGGAAAGCCAAGTAGCGCCAGCTATTGGCGGTGGTTGCGCACGTTGGCTAATATCCCAGAGGGTTTAATTGTCGCGACCGTACAAGTATTTATGCACACGAAAAAGTCTCTAAGTACATGTGCCTGAAAATTGTGTGACCATAGTCCTAGAGTTCCTGGCTCCTTAAACAGGAGGACCCTAATTAGAATACAACAATCCAGCAGTTCCCAGTACCAGTTCCTATCTAAGACATTACCAAAGGCATGATTCTTTCGTAACTTACGTCTAAACTCTCCAATGATTTCTCGGATTTAGTTGCTGTAAATTCATCTTTTAGTGTAACCTTTTCAAGGGCCGGCTCAGCCATTAATCCTGTAGTCATGAACTCTGCGATTTTGTTTAGGAAATCCATCGCCAATATTAGGTTGAAGCTAAACACCCTCATATCAACTGAAATGGTAAAAAAAACTAGCTGTAGGCTTTCTTATTGTTTCAATAAACATACTGCAGTTATCATAGCAGTATTAGCAGTCAATGAAAACGTGATTTTTTCTATGATCACTAATCTTGTTTTTTATTGCGTTTCTGGTTTGAAATCTAGTACGATTACAAGCCAAAACTAGCCGATTTAGCTTTAGCTTGATCTGCATTTTTTTCCAACAGCACCACCATACTATTTTGAAGTTATAATACTCACTGAATGTATCAGAATTCCTCATCGTATATGTAATGTCGATCATGCTACGTATCTTATTATCTGCAACTTCAACAGCCTTTTCTTGGCTTTCGTCTTTACTGCTGGTACTGTCGTTCCTTACCCTGCGTCTCTCCAAATACCTGCCAACAAAAGTGTAGAGTTAGTAATATTAGGCCCTCTTGCACGTTCTCGGTTTAAAATTATAACTGAATACCTAACCCAGAGCTAGTAATTCGAGTTAAGTTGGTAAACAGAAATATCCAGACATTTTCTCTTGCACGTTCGGAATATTGACAGGGGTTAAGCCCGTCACACACGTAGCAATAATATATATTAATATACCGTACTATAATATATATTATAGCAAGCTACCACACACGGAGACGATGCTATAATATATATATTTTCCTTCATTTCATTGATGGTCGGCCTAGCGTTTACACGTGTTTTGTAATAAAGGTTGATTTCAAAACACAGTAGGTAATTATGAATTCAACAAGAAGTGCATTGTTATTGGATTTACTTGATAGTTCTTCAGACGACCATTCCGATTAATATTACACACTCCTAATAAGGTGGATATAGTTTTTATGAAAAGTAGTATATTTATAATTTGGCTAATTTAAATGACTTGTACCTGAGGTAGTATAAAAAGTGACCAGTCGCCAATCAGACTTTTACATCGCCGATGCCTAGTCCCGAGTAGACTAAATGGCGATATATCGCCTAAATTGACCACACTGGTCGGGCGGAGGCGGCCCAGGGGGTCTAGCTAAGATTCCAAACGCTAACGCTATCGCCAAATTTTGCTTTTGGGATCGTTCGGGATCCCAAAAGCTTCGGGCTAACTCCAAAATGTACTGGAATGACATTTCGGAAATCGCTTACTTTTGTGGAAAAGTAAGCGATTAATGTCATTTCAATACATTTTTGGAGATAGCGTTAGCATTTGGGATCTTTGCTAGACCCCCAGGCAAAGCGGCAGAAATGGTAAGAGGGGAGAAGCGTCCGAGGAGCGCGTCGGATATGTTGAAACATGCTGTACATTCAAAATATGTCTCGCTATACCATAATATATATTACGGTATAGGTTGGTCACAGAAATATATATGATAGCTGCGTGTGCGGTCCCTCGAGAATTTGTATAGAAAACATAAGGTAATATGTCTAGCTATAAATATATTAATATATATTATAGCTACGTGTGTGACGGGCTTTAAGTTGGTAAACCTCCGGCTCAATGCACAGAGTAAAACAAAATTACACCTGACTTATGTATTTGAAGTTGAAAGGTACAAGGTATACATATTCTATACTAACTGGAATAAGCTCATAGCATCGTAAATTATACAAAACTAAACTTTAATTTTAATGCCGTAAAATTTACATTAGACTATCGTGTTTGGAGAGAAACGTGGTCTGAGGAAGATAGTACGTTGTGTACCCATGGAGTAGTCTGTCTTTTTCTTATGCCTTATTATCGGAGGTAGTTAACCTGTTTTCATTGGAATACATGTAGGATTAAAAATCTGATAAAGTTTATGAACGGACAATCTAAATGTAAAAAAGGTGTGAGAGTTTATGAACGAAGGAAGAAAGAGAGACATGCAAGATGTGAATGGAAGACGTGAGAGTTTTTTTTCTGCGGTGTTAATAACTAAAAATAGTTTTGTCGGAAAATATAGAAGACTTTGCTGCCTCAAGCCCCCCATCGTTTCATTTTCAGGAGCACCAACCAGATTCTACATGCATAATAAACTCAACTTCATAAATTCTCGATGAATGTAAAATAATGAAATTAGGTAAAATTGACTTACCTACTTACTTTTACTAAAACTGTACTAAAAAACAATACAGTAGTCAATCGCACAGAAATCATACTTTCTATGGGATAGCATAATACCGTTACTTCGTAAATTAATCAACTAAATTTTATCAGATTTAGTAAAATTAGAAGCTGTAGCATGCATGTACTAAACTGTTTTGTGAACCATTAATAAAAAAAAAAAAAAAAAAACTGGGGGCGATCCATGTGGGGGCAACTGGGAATATACCACCTACCGGAGGAAGAGCTAGGCATGCCTTTAGCAGTCTATGTATGTAATGTACCTTTGTTGTTTGTATTCATAGCACATGCTGTTTAAGCATCCTATGCTACACACGGTTCTTATGTGATTGAAGAGAGGAAACTGCGGGCCTACTACTTTATTTTAAACTCATTCACAACTCGAGACACAAAAAAAAACTTCTCGAAAAACTTATCGTTTCTGTTCGAAGTGCTTGTTCCAGTTAGTATGGAATATAAGTACTATTATAGAACTTCTTGGAGAGGTATCAATAGAACATTTTCAGCCAGTGTCAATTTAAAACTTATAAAACGTACATACCTAAAGCCGCTTCTACATGCTTGATGTTTGCCACAAACACCTAGTACCCCAAACACCGACCACAAATTACTCAACACATACACTGAATCCACAAGATAGTCAAAAGTGCTAGGTATGGATGGGCAAAAATGGCAGGCGACGAGCGTGTTAGGGCTGCCAACATTTTTTTTTTGGAGAAATATATAGCATCTTTTTAATATAATAAAAAACAAAAGATAAACAAATATATTATTTATCAAATATTCATTTTTATAAACACTATCTAATGTCTTTTTTTAAATTAAAAGTATCATAAAATATGCATTAAGTAAAATCAAAACGGATTTTTATTACTATCTGTTTCTTTGTTCTCCGCGATTTTAAATTCATATCGGAATTTCCTTCATGTGAATATGGCGGGAATAGAAAGCAGGAACGACATTACTTTAAGGGTCTTACTTATAAATCCGCTTAAAGTTAGTCAGTGTTTTCCCGCGTGACATTTCAAATCAGTCAAAAGTTGACAGAAGGTTTTAAGCAATGGCTAACTTTAAGCGGCGTTTATAAGTGAGGCCCTAAATGAAGAAGGTTATATTGGCATAGCTACTGACCGCATGTTGAAACTTGGCAACAGGCAACTTGAAAGTGACGATGCGATCGAAGGAGTAGCATGCTAGCTATAGCTTATATTTTATGCTGGATACTGGAACACATAGGATACTGATTACCTCTTTTATTTAAGCCGCAGCAAATAATCTCAATTATTCGCGGGCAGTATTCGAAGAGATATATAGAACCTACTAGTTGCGCACAGCGTTTAGCACACAGCCTTGAAATATAGTGCAGTTCTATATATTAATGTATGGTTAGCAACCCTACGCGCGTACTACTGTCAAACGTTTGAATATATCACAAACAGCTTTGTCGTTCGACAAACGTATTTGTCAAATCCTTAGAACTATGCACAATTCCGACACTGATACCGATCAATGGTGTTTGCCAGTGATACATGTGTGTTTGCAAACAGGCAAACACCAAAATAAAAATACACACACCCATCCTCAAGTTCGTGTTTGCTATTTGATGTTCGCTGTTTGCCAAGTATGTGAAAGCCGCTTAAGGACCAACATGTCAAATTACCCCCGGGTTAAATATATAACGGGATAAGTGGTCAATTTTCTAACGTGCAAGATAAAATACAGAAATAATCCGAGTTAGGCATTTATTCAGGTAACACGAGTTTAGAGTGAACGCGCAAGTCGGCCTTAGTCAACGACGTAAGAGTACTTCGTCGATCTTGTGAAAACCACAGGGAGTCGATGGATGTAGGAGACAAGTATCCGCTCTGTGGCAGAGGTCTATGTTCAGCAGTGGAAGTCTTTAGGCTGTTGATGATGATGATGATGATGTAAGGGGAGTAAAAATGTAATAAGGTATTTTGTAATGCATGGATCTCTACCCAGTAATTACCTTGTAATCTTGGCACCTCTTCCAGGCCTTGTGTCATCCAGTGTGCAATCGACTAGAAGTACTGCGGTGTGGATAGAGCTGTCTGAAAACATTCTCCCTTTGACCGAGAGAAGCGCCAAACAGAAGCGAGCGAGCTCCACATCCTTCGTGAACATTGTTTCCTCTGACTGCAATAAGATAATTAAAAAATTATCTGTTAACTGACTGTCTCTTTAATAGGAAAACCTACAATTAAATTGATTTTGTAATTGATTGAAAAGAAGAATTAAAATGGCAAAACTTTGCAACCTTTACGCAAAATAAAAGTGACACAAATCAGAAAAATCGTCAATAATCTTAAAAATACGACGGTCGATAAACCAATTCCAGATCGTGGATAAACATTATGATATAATATTTGTATGTGCACAGAATCAAAAATACTTACAGTAACGGTGTTCATAAGGTCAATCACAAAACTGTCCATTGTGAAGGCGAATTTGATAGTTGTTCTAGGCGACTTGGCCTCAGTTGGTGTCACCACAGCCGCGGTTGTTTTTGTCTGCATTCTACTTGTCTGACTCTTCACCGTGGCTTTGGAAACCACTTTGGGAACAGTCTGAACTGGTTTCGATTCTTCGACCTGTTTCTGACCCTCTTGCAGGTTTTGGTTTAGGATCTTCATTATGCTCTTATAGTCACTGTGGCCGACGGTTATCTATAATACACATTACATTCTAAGTTCTGGATATCGTTTGTTGGCAGTAGTCACAAAGTGTGTTCTGCCAGCCTCATATAAAACGCTCTTCAGTCCCAGGAGTAGCGTGACCTTCGACCATCAACATCAGTTAATAAAACGGGCAAAATTTAATCTTGGTATTATTTCGTGTGGCGCAGCTGGTAGGATAACATATGGAACTAAATAATAAAACTTTTAGGAACGGACGATTATTACTCCTATTATATTCTTAAAACTTACAGCAATAGTCTTCATTCTCCCTGACACGTCCAAGTCCGGCAACGCTTCATACCAAGCGGAGAGGCTTCGCTTCACTAGCAGCTTGAAGCTGGTGGGACGGAGCAGTTTCCGCTCGCGGTCCGCTGTGAGATCCGCTTCGGAGAGGTGCACGCATGACACTTTCATGTCCTCCAGCTCGAGGGTCAACTCGTCCACTGTCACTTTGTTACTCACGTTCTGGATTGATGAGGATAAGGTTCTATTATTTTATTGCGAATGTTGAGTACAGTAGGAAAAAGATGTTAGTTCTTGAAGTGTTTTGTTTATTAAGTCTATTGCAGTTTACTTTAAGTTATTAGAAGTAAGGAAAAGTACATGATACAGAGATATACATAATTACCAAGGAAATGTAACTAAACATGACGGGCCTATAGGGTATTATAAATAATTAGGTTCGTCTGTTATTTCATTTATAAAAATTGTCCTACAAACTTTTGAAACAAAAGTAACCGAAATAACTGTAATTCTGTAGAAACACCTGTTGTATTCTTTATCGTAGCGAAGCCTTCTAGTTAACGTCCTGGCAACCCATTAAAATTATAAACAAGTAAGAATAAAACACTTTCAAACATTTTGATCCTTACACTTAATAAAATAAAGATTTAACTTACAGGAACCGGTAAATCGACGAACTTATTGTTGAGTGTCATCCGACCCAAATCGATAAGCATCGCGTTGTAACTCTTTGAATTCTCCGGCACTATAATAATGGGTGCGGCGAAACGAACTTTCAGAGAGATTTTAGTAGAGTTCTGATATGCGGTGGTGACGTTAGACCGCGCTGCCTCGGCTGCATGTGACGACGCTTCGATGATTGCTTGTTGGGCAGTTTGGAAATTGTTTAAGAACTCCTGCAAAATAAATCAGCGTTTAAACACACATTATAACATATGAACGCAAGTAAATGCCCTAAAATGTTGGCTATGATTTGGGTAGAAGAGTTCTTTTAAAATAATATTTTTTAGTTGCTATCTCAGATTTTCTGATTTTCTTTTTTTCTCAGGTTTTATTGTTGTTTGTTGTATATCATAAATATCTGGAAAACGGCCCTAGAATACTTACCAGCATCGATGTGACGAACCAGTTCAAGAATATAATTCTCATACAGTTGATCTGAGCATCTATCGACATGTTGACATCACTATCGTGGGGATACTGCTCCAAGTTGAACATCACTATTTGTACGTTAATGACGTCTCCGCCCAAAACTTTCAAAATCTAAAACGAGGAAATAAGAATTACGTTTGGAATATTCAACGGTCCTGTCTTCCCTTCCCGATATGTGTTAACTATGAACACGCTCTCGTAATCTAAACATTTCATACAAACTATACTTTTTCCGTGAAATAAAAACTGATGCGGTCACGACACCGCATTGACGGCGACAGATAAAAGTAAAATACAAGCAAATACTAACGTCTTTATGAACAGTATTAGGGTTAAGATCCTCCACATTGATGGCAGCCATCGCACAGTCGACTTGCGTATAAGAACCTTTTACAACAAGGCCTGCGGTCGCGCCCTGCAACCGCACCACTGAAAGGGGACGTCTATCCATCTCGAATCCAATCTCTATTGCCTCAATCTTAACGTTCACTTTCAATTGAATGCTCTCGATCTGCTTTCGACGCGTGGGCTTCGTTACGTTCGCTGGAATTATAGGATATTATTAATTTTGCTGCCGACACGAAAGTTGGTTGTCAATGGATGGTGCCGCTACCTTTGGATTTAACACTCTCAGCAGAAAATTCTTCATCTTCCAGTATTGTTTCTAACGCTCCCGCATTTGCCGTTCTGTCAACGGTACTTTGGATCGATTGCAATCTAGTCTGTAACAAAATTTATAATCCTTAACTGACTCCAATTACTTTTGATTGTTTCATTTTTGATGGATCTCATATTATGACTGATATATGATGTATATTATGACTATGGCTATACCATACCTGATACTCATTAGCAACAACCAAAATTTCTTGCAATCCTTCCAGATGTAATAAAAGTCTAAGATTTGTGAAGTCCAGTTCAATCAGCTGTTCCACTGATCCATAGTGGCTTCTGAATTCGGGGCATTTCTTATCCACCTGTATTAAAAATTTAGGTTAGGCTAAAACACCTCTTCAGATAAACTATTATCGACTATTTTGAAGAAATAGCCACCCCCACTTACATTGCTATACGTCACAGCGAACAAATACTGATCGCCAGTTCCAATTTTCCCCTCCGGCACAACCGCTTGTGATGGCGAATCAAACGTTTCGAGCATGTTGATGATCTTATGCCCAACTCTATGGTGTTGCATGTTCACTGCACCGAGCAATACGGCGGCTTCCAGGGTGAAGGTCTTCTGTGTCGCTTTCAACTCCAGTAGGGATAGAGAAAACACCAGAAACTTGTTATACTCTTTGGAATTCGACGCCGTTTTACGGTTAACGCTCAGGACCAGTTCTGTTGAAAAGAATAGTCTATCATTTCATTTGAATGGGCTATTATTAATCTCAAAAAATACATTTAGCTTGCGCTTTAATTATCGCCCTTTCTACTAATCTTAAGTGTACAATAAATAGGTTTGTATGTGGCTCAACTGTAGCCCCATAATTATAAAAAAAAAACTGTTAGATATCGGAAACTGTTTCCAAAGTTGCATAAATCATACTCTACTAGAAAAACATTTTCTGGTTCTGGTTTTTTGTCTCATATTCCTCTTTGAAGGTGCAAATTCATATTCAAGTTACCTTTCATAATAAAGAAGGCTTCAAACTCGGTCAGCTGCACTGTTTGTTCATCTGTAATCCTTTCTTTAGAGCGAGCGGTGTCTCGCTTCTGTTTCTCTACAGGGTCTAGATATTTTAGCAAGGACAGACTAGATCCCTTCGATTCGCTCGGCTAAAAATACACAAAGCTTAAAAATTGCATTTTGGACTAAAAAACACAAATCACAGTAATTGTAACGTCATTAAGCTGCATGTTAATCTAGAAATGAGTTACTCATCTAAAGCAACATCAAAAAGTGTCAAAAATTTAATAGTGCAATGTGATATTTTCAATAATAATTAATGTGGATATGTCCATTACCAGACAATCAAACAATGAGTGAATGGAATTAAATTATTTATACATCTAATGTTCCACCGAAATTCTACTTCTTTTACATGTCTCTTTATTTGAATTCATACAAAAACTACTATTGTGCTACTACATTAATTACATTGATTTTATAGAAATCGTTACCGCTGCAGCCACGTCCCTCAAAAAAGCTTGCGGGTTTACAACTGTACCGGTCATCATGAACGCAAATTTGTGGCAACACAGCTCCGAAAACAAAATTGTAATAAATAAAACTGAACATGAACATTACGAACAGAAAAGTGCGCTAAAATCTTTACCTTCAACTGCGTTGTTTCTTCCGAATGTGGCAGAGGCATGCCTACTAAAATCTCGCATATTGTCAGTAATCTGGAAATAAAAAAGTAGCCTAGATACTTATTGTTTCTGTTCAATGACTCGCGAGAATATACGAATCAGCCAACCACGTATTGTCTCGTGCAATAAATTTAGGGAAACTATGATGCAATCAATGGATTCCACATCTACATCAGCCCAATACGTTCACACTGGTAGACGGGCTTTCTCTAAAATTATCTGGGACCATAATCTACCATGCCGGCTAAGTGCCGGTTCAGTATTTCAACTTGCTAATTCTAAAAGCCATATTTATTTATTTATTTATTTATTATTTATTTATTTATTATTATCGATCACTTTAGTTCTCCTGCGGATTTAACATACAAAATAGTTATGTTTCATTAAATATATATTACTCACCTATCCTCAGATGCGCTGATAGCGATTTTCTGTAACTCTCCCCTGATTTTAACCTTTGGCATTCTAGGATCGTCCGTGATCAAACATTTGGCTATTTGTATAACCAAGTTTGTGGGCTCTAGCAAATGCAGAGGGGTAGGCTCGTGCGATGCGATGGCAGATTCCCAATCTTCATTGGGTTTTGCTATTACAATCTATAAAAAAAACACAAAATTAGCCTACTATTTTAGGATTTTGCTTGAGATGCTGTTGATACTGTTTTAGTCAACGGAAATCTGCAGACATAATTATTTCCTTTTAGACTAATCACAAATATATTAAGCTTGATTGTATCAGATAACAAGAGTTTGTATGCTGAATCGGCAACTATAGAAAAACCAAAGTACATAGGTACCTGCATCTCAGTAAGCTTGAGATCCATTTTGTCGTAGCTGTGAAGGGTGATTTCTTTCAATATTTCTTCATCGGCCAACCCTTCTTTGTGCAATTTGTTGATGTTCAGAGCCTTTGACCGTGGCTCTGACTTGATGCTTATCGCACCGAGTTGCACCACTACGCAAGCTTCCACTCTGTGAAGAAAGAAGACATCTAACATCCTTTCTTATTTTTTCTTAGTTTTTCTTGTCCTTTTTAACCCACGGGCCCAAAAGCCTAACAACCACAATGTGTTTAGCCTTATTAAAGTTAAATTCAAAATGTCTTACCCTCGGTATATCCCAGTTTGCGGTACAATGATATAGGATGCAGCGATATCGACATCGACATCGATAAAATTGTGATGTTGGACGGCGTATTGCATCCCTAACGCTGACTTCTCTTTCATTTCCGATAGCTTGTTCCCAGCTGCTGCTTGCAACCTACAAATTAAAAACGCGTAAAAAGGTTAAAAAGCTGTCGTGGTAAAATCTGAAGAGAATTGCTTTCTCACTCCACGACTATGTCGAAGGTGCAATGGGAGTGAGACAGCAATATAAAACGTCCGCGCTCTATTATAAGTCCGTCTAGGGATCTTCCCTGTTGTTTCTATACGTACGTAGTTAAAGCCGTAGATTCGGTGGGAGGCTTGAACACGTTCACAATCTCAATGACTGTTTGTGCGTCGTAAATGATCTGCAAAGGTCGCGCCGAAACTTTTACTCTTTGATCACAAGTGCCATCTGTAACAAAGTACCCCATTTAGCAGAATTTTTTAGTGAAATGTGTTCTAAAGTTATATAGTAATTTGGAGCCTTATACCTGACAATGCTAGACGTATACAACAATGTACATACCAGAAGTGCGCAACCAAAAATAATATGCTCCAACACTCGTGGAATACGAGTGAATTTGCTATTCAAATTACAACTCAACTTAGTTATATATTGTTATTGATCATACCTTAAATTTCCAACGAAAGAAATAGAATAAACAGGATGCAGCAGAAATAGTAAGCAGTTTTGTCTTACCCAAAGGATTAGTCTCGAACACAACGTTGAGAAGTTTGGAGTTTTCTGTGATCTCTTTAGACGTGACCAAACGCGGCTCGTAATCACCTTGTTGGACTCCTGTCACGGTGAATGTGTGCATCTGGACATCCACTCTGAAACCAATAAACGTTATAATGAAACACTTCATCACAATAATAATATGTTAAAGTCGGTATAGCGCAGTGCAAAGCCATGAAGGACTTCAATGTGAATGGTTGGATGGCATGGCGATTTTCATGAGCAGCCATAATGCTCCAGGTGGAAAACTGGAAATTTTTCGTCTGGTCTTCATTAAAACAGTAAAAAAAATAACTGTGAGAAATAATTCAAACAATCAAAAATTTCGCAAGGTGTAAAACAAACAAATTCCTATCAGGTTCTCATTCCGTTACGAAACTAATAATACAACCCCGTATCAAAAATATTTTCTCTACCAATAGTCGTTATTTATGGCATAAGAACAGACACACTAATAAATATACATATAGATGCTATGCGGCAAAGATAAAACCAAAAACACCCAGCATGGGACTTTTACTGCCAGCTCGGTCCAAGCCCATCTCCTAGGTGTAACAGAAAGTGGCCCTAAATAGCATGATACGTAAATCTGAAAACACCAGCAGACTAGTTATTTACCTTAATGCATTAGCGCTAGGCCGTTGCTTAACATCCAATTCCACGTTGTCGACACACGCCCTTACAACTTCAGTCTGATTGGTAACCGACACCTGAAGCCGGTCTAGTTTGAAATAGCTCTCTATGGCCACATACTCGGTGGGTAAATGTAAAGGAGCGGTGTTCTCTTGGTAGTCTATAGCACGGAATAGCTTCTCCTTCTCTTCGGATGTCATGGCGTTTTGGAATTGTTTCACTGGGAAATGTGTACTTGAATTATTAAATAGCAAGGTAGCTGGCAGCAACTGGAAGAGTACCGAAGACCAGGCTCAATGGCGTGCTTTGGGAGAGGCTTATGTCCAGCAGTGGGCCGATATAAGCTGATGATAATGAATACTCATTGATATACAAAAGGCACCATATTTTGATAAAAGACTAGGAACACAAACCGAAATCGTTGTTTTATGGACATAAACTTTGGAAAACCCAGTAAGTTAGTTGTAAAAGGTGAAGGAAAAATTCGGACATGAGACCACTTGTCACGGTAGCTTAAGTAAAGCATATCCCGACTCGAGCGATGCATGGATGCGGTTTCAATCCCCGCTCGTGATTCTAATTTTTATTTTACAAATTAATCTATAAACGTTGGACACTAATTTAAACATAATTCATTACTTAAAAATTAGAAGTTGAACTGACAATGAGCAGATAACAATTTGCAAAACGGACAACCAATAGGGAAAGCTTTCCAGTTGCGAAAACCAACCGACACTGCGTAGACTGGCCCTCCACTAAGTGGACCGACAACACGATCAAAGGACCATTGGACGCAAGGCAAGCAAACTTACGTTCTAACGTCTATGTTCAGAAGTGGACGTCTTGCGGCTAATGACATTTCTTTAATGGATATCCTCATAAAATTTAACTTTTGGGCAGATTTCGGCAAGTTAATCATTTCAGGGTAAGAATCTACGTCGAAAGACTTTTCTACATGACAATATTATAAGCATACTAACTAATAGCGGTCCCCTCAGCCAGTTCATCGTCCTTGGACCCGGCGCCGCCCCACCACCCGCTGAACCAGCCGCGAGCCTTCCGAGCCTCCTGCTCCAGCTTGCCCAGTCTTTCCACCTAGAGGCATATTCACAATGATTCTTTTACATCGAGGGAAATAATATAGAATAGAATAGAATAGAAGAATGCTTTATTGCACACCAAATATACACATAGATACATAACAACACGAAAAAAATATACACAAGGGTAGTACAATGGGCGGTCTTATCGCTTAAAGCGATCTCTTCCAGACAACCTTTGGATGGATAGAAACATATTATGAATTAGGGTGGTTGGCGATGTACAGTAAATACAAATATTAAAAATGAAAACGAATCCTAAAACTACTAAAATACATATAATACAACATAACATACATAAACATACACATATTATACATACATACTATTACAAAATAGATATATATATATAAATACCTACGCATTAAACATACATATACTTAATTAAAATATAATACTAGCTGAGATTGGATAAGTAGTGCGTCTTTACCATAGTTTTGAAAACTGACAAGGTCTTTGCTTGCCTGATAGGCACCGGGAGTTCATTCCAGAGCATGACAGCTTGCACGGAAAAAGATTTATGGTAGAATTGGGACGTATGGACAGGAGGTTTCAAAAGCAGGTTCTCGGAACTACGTAAGGAGCGAGCATGGGACTGGTGAAGAAACCTGAAACGTTCTTTCAGGTAGGGAGGAGTGGAGGGGAGAAATAGGATGCTATATAGAAGGGAAAGAATGTGAGTATTCCGGCGAAGGCGGATTGGTAACCATTTGAGCTTGTTACGGAATTGTGAGATGTGGTCAAACTTACGTAAACCAAATATGAAACGAATGCAAAAGTTTTGCAGACGTTCAAGTTTATTGAGTTGCTCTTCGGTTAAGTCCAAATAGCAGGCATCGGCGTAATCTAATATCGGAAGGAGAAGAGATTGAGCGAGAGCAGTTTTGGTGGTAATAGGAAGGAAATTACGCAATCGGCGCAAAGAACCAGCAGAAGCAAAAACCTTCCGGCTAACTTCAGTCAGCTGAGGTTGCCAGGAAAGCTGCCTATCCATGATTATGCCTAAATTCTTGACCGTTTTGCTAATCTCAATAGGTATGCCGTCGAACATTACTTGTGGGAGGCGGAACCAGTCAATTTTGGAAATCATTCGTGAGCTGCCTATGACAATGGTTTGCGTTTTTGATGGATTGACTGATATGCCATAGGATCTGCTCCACTGCAAAATTCGCTGCAAATCACAGTTAGTAGCTTCAATCGATGCATCTAACTGATCCAATGGTGCCTGCGTATAAATCTGTAAGTCGTCTGCATATAGATGGTAGGAAGAAGTAAGCTGTTGGGAGATTGAATTTATAAAAATTGCAAAAAGAAGAGGAGATAACACGCCGCCCTGAGGAACACCAGCAGATATATCACACCATGTGGAGTATGAATCATCAATACGTATACGCTGCCGGCGTCCATGCAGGTAATTACGAAACCAGTCAATTACTGTTGGAGATATGTTAAGAGTGCGAAGGAGTCCCAGAAGGATGTCAAAATCAACATTGTTAAACGCGTTGCTGAAGTCTAACAGTGATAGCACAGTAAGTTCTCTATTTTCCATGCCAAACCTTATGTCATCTGTAATTTTAGTTAATGCGGTTACTGTGCTGTGACCAGTGCGAAAACCGGATTGGAATGGATTAAGGAGATTGTTACTAATAAGATAGGAAGACAGCTGTTGGTGGATAAGACGTTCAAGCACTTTTGATAGGAAAGGGAGTATAGATATAGGACGGTATTCAGAGAAGGAGGACGGGTTGGACTTTTTGGGAAGAGGAGTGAGTTGAGCTTCTTTCCAAATTACTGGAAATGTTCCTGAGGAAATGGAAAAGTTTAAGATATATTGAATAATAGGAACAATTTCTTCAAGTATAGGTACAATCATTTTACGACTAATACTATCACTGCCGACTGCATTGGAAGAAATGGATTGTATGCTTCTCTTAACATCACAAGCAGTAAATTGTTTGAAGACAAAAGAAGGGTGGTCCGGAGTTGGAATAGAAGAAAGATAGTTAAGGGTAGCAGCCTTAGTGCATCTATCAAACTGAGAAGAAGAGGAGAAATGCTGGTTTAATAGATCAATATTTAAATCTTTGGGAATAGTATCTTGACGAGATTTTCCAACTCCTAATGACCTAAGAAACTTCCAAACTTTGGAAGGATCATCATTTTCAACAGAACTATGGATATGTCGGCGTTGCGCGTCTCTACACATTCTATTGCAGACATTACGGCGTTCTATATATTTATTCTTATTTTCGTCAGACTGGCGACATTTCAGTTTCGTTTTGGCTACTAGTTTTTGATGCATAAGAGCTCGAATTTCGTTGTTAAGCCACGGAGCTGGTGTATGTTTTATTTTGACCGCGCGAACAGGAGCATGGATATCATATAGCGAGATCAACGTGCGGTTAAATCCATTTATTTTGTCGTCCAAAGTGACGCCATTCGCCACCGCAGACCAATCCAGCTCACGTGCATCTCTCTGCAATTTGTCCAAATCCATACCACCAAAACTGCGCTGTAAAAGAATTTTTGGCTTAGCTTTAGGTGGGCGGACTTTGTAGGACATAAAAATCAGATCATGATATGAGAAAGCGTCCGCCGCACACTGACCATGCTTACTAACATGATATGGAGACGACACAAGTATTAAATCTAGAAGAGAGGGGGTAGAATTTGGGAAGTTATGAGTAGCACTGAGCGGGAGGACAGTTAAGTTGGCCGCCTTTACCACTGTCTCAAACGTCACAGCTCGGGAGTCCCGTTTCAGTAAACAAGTGTTGAAGTCACCCATAATAATGGTGTGATCATAGGTAGGAGACAGGTTTTCTAAAATAGCCTCAAAGGATGAGAAGAAGTTTATACGAAGAGAGGGGCAATAGTAGACGCCAAGAAGCAATTTTGTGTGATGTAACTCCACCTCAATAAAGAGATGCTCCCCAGCATTTGGAGGAGGTGGTTGTGCCGACATACTTACTACCGTGAAAGGAAAATGAGCTCGAAGGTATATAGCAACACCGCCCCCACCACCGCCGGTACGATCATTCCTTATGAGGTGAAAACCAGGTAATGAAAACATTGAGGAAGGGAGGCATGGCTTTAGCCATGACTCAGAAACTAAAAGGGCGTGAATATTAGTATTATCAAACGATGCCACCAAATCTGGAAAATGAGCCGGAATACTCTGTGCATTAATATGTAACACGTTGAAATTTTTAGACGTGTCACTTAACAGCGACTCAATCGTGTCGCATAGAGTGGGAATGCTACAGAAGCTATCAGTTTCAACACTACGTGATGAGCAAGAGACGAAATCAATGCTATTGTCACTACTAGTATTAGACATAATACAATAAAATAATTATAATAATAAAATACTAATAAAAATAAATATTATGCAATATCAAAATAAAAATATTCTAACTATCTGATGAATCTAATCATCCACCTGCCAGTTGCGTTAACAGGAAACTTGCTGTAACATAATAATAACTAAGCACCGAAACAATACCTATCTAAGAAAAATACCACATAAAAGAAAAAAAAAATGAAATAACTTACATAATAATATAGGAGATTACTAAATTAGGTACATAAGTAAACAAACAAAAATAACATAGCGTACAAAGTGTGTCGCAGCTCACTAAAATTAATAAAAACAACATGAAAAATTTAACTATCGAGTCTGGCAATAAAAACTTAAACATAAAAAAAAACAGATTGGAACAATTAATTCAAATACAATCATTAATAATATAGAAAACAGGGTCGGTCGGCGCGACAAAGTTTTAGTGTGAAGCTAATACAAAAATTACATGAATCGGAACGTAAACTCAGTCCGAAAGTCACAGAAAATGTAATAAAACGAAACAATCAAACAAGCATCTGTGGCATGGTGGTCCATGATTCTATGTTGATGATCTGTGGTAAAAACCAACAGTGACACTGACACATTTTGAGTGACATGACTGACAATATATGGTCAAACAAAAGCCTATCACAAATAAGAAAACCACAAAGGTGTAAATTCTGCAGTGCAAAATTATAAACGTAATTGTCTGTACCTACTAAAGTTTGACAGCTCCTAAATTCGCACTTATCTTTCTAGCCCCCGGTTTCTCGTACGTTTGTCAAACCCGTGTTAAGTCAACAAATCAAATATTGTACCTACCCTCATTGGTTCACACAACCATTACAGACTTTGTTATGGACAGTTCTTGGCTTTATGGCAAGTTGCTACAGCGAGGAGTTCCAACGTAAGTAAAGCTGAAAGAGCTCAGTAAAATGGTAAGTCAATTACCTCAAATTCAATCCGCTGTCTAATAACCACCAAGTTCAACAAATCCAGCGACTTCTCTGCTTTCTCCAAGATTACTTGCTGATCGCTTGACACCTTTCCCTTATTGCTCAGCTTGCACTGGTATGCAGATGCGTAATCTTTACACAGGTTCCTGTGCGAGAGCATGTGCGTCCAATTCCAATTCCTCCGGCGCCGTTTCACTTCTTCCTCTAAGATACACGTATAGGCGAAACGCCACCACTCTTTGTAGTGGCCTCTGTAGGTTTGAAGATCTGGGCGGTATTTTCTGGAATAAAAATTCATTTTTTCTGTGTTAGACTCTTAGCCAGAGACAACATTCTGGATTGACAAAATGTACATCATCAACATGAACTAAACAAACCTGCAAAAAACAATTACTAACATGAATTTAGCCAAAATTAAGTCTTGAAATTACCTGTATGGAGTCTGTTTGTTCATTCGATCCATAGAATCAGCCAGTAGCATCATATCTTGATATTGGGACCTGTTTAGGCTTACTGATAGCTGTTCCATGTGTAAAGTTAATATTACTTTAGGTAGACTGAACTTGGGCGTGTCGAATTCAGGTTTCGGGTTGAGTTTTAATTTTGCTGATGCGTTTATTGGACCCAGAGCTGGAAGTGAAATCAGCACATAACATTAGGAAAGAAAACAATAGGTGTCTCGCCACATGGTGGAGCGATGATTTAAATCGATTAGAGGTTCGAAAAGAACATCCAAAAATCAGCTAGCAGATAAACTAGACTCAGCCCTGGCCTTATATGAGGTCAGCGCGGACCGTCTTGAATAGACCAGACTGACGAGCTGATAATAATGCCAGGTTTTCTTCATGTTCATTTGTTTTACTTACCATATTGATAGAATGACGGTTGAAATGTTTTAGTGGCAATTTCTTTTTCTAATCTAGTCTTGATTTCTGGAGCATCAGATCTTGAGTACAGCTCCGTTGTTGGGTTCCAATACACCGCAAGACCTTCTAGATTGAGAACCTGTCAATGTAATGATTATTTAGTCCGATAATCCTACCCTATTTCAATTAAACGTTGCATCAACAGAACAGTATGTTTTTGCATGTTTTAATTTATGTTAGTGGACCTAAATGATATGAAATACTAAGAAATCAACATCACCAAAAATAATATCGAAGCATTGCGGACTTGCATTATGTTTCATTAAATTTGCTCACAACGACAAAAAGTATGAAACGTTCTATTTTTCTTTGACATTTTCATAAACTCTAACTCGACCCAAATAATCTTAAGATCTCGAACCAAATTGTTCTGAGCAAAGTATTTACGTATTAGCTAAAAACATACTTACTTAGACAATTTTATTAACTTTTATTGTCTTTTACTTTACCTTGAAAATCTTAGTAACTGCTTCTTGTATTACGGTTTGCTTCCAGTTTTCGTCTGTTGTGTGGACGGATAAGTTGTGAAGGGTGATTCCGAAGGAGAACGGCGCTTTGGGATTCGTTATGCTGTCCTCATATCGTACATGAATCTCGGATATTTTGAGCTGCACGTTCTTGATGATTTGCGTGACGAGCTTCTCGACGAATGTCTCGTCAAGCTTGTTTTCATCTACAAACGAAATACTTAAACAATGTTATTTTGTTTCTACTGCATAATATGTCTATGTCCATGTTGATACTTCTCATTGCGCTTGATCGATTAGCCGATCGTTTGACATTCGCAAGTATTTAAGCTGTACTGCTCGTTATTTGCTGATAAGTGTGTGATTTAACTTTTAGTTTTATTTCTACGAAGGGTTTTCGCTAACCATATTTTTCATATAAATGTAGGGAACTATAATTCCTTCGCACGTGGTCAGACCACCACAATACATTCAATCCATCATCATCGTAGCTGACAAGGATCTATCTCTAAAATTCGTCACGGGTGACGTATACAATAAATCCTTGAACTAACATTCTATTAGAACATTTCTGTATCAGTTTTAGTTCCCTGTCACAGTAATTATTTTAGCCAAGAACATCGTTACCAGAATGTACAATAACATACATGATACAATCGAAGTGATGGCAGTGGTATGCTGCAGCAGTCTGTTCATATTAGGTAAATATTTAAATAGGTGCATACCGCTCCGTTTTTTGAATCATCCTAATGAATAGGCATGATGACTACTATTAAAAATGAACAAGTAAATATTACTTTCGTAAAGAAGATTAAAAATGAATGCAATAATTGAAAAAATAAGCAAAATCGGTAAATAAATCACGGAGTAATAAGCTTTTAAAGTTTCTACAGAAGGCATCTCCTGTCGCTTTCTCGCGAAACAGAGCGCCCCCACAGGTTCTATGAAAAATCAACTCAAGACGTCACATGCTAAAGAGATTGTATGAAAAGCTACCACAGCTTAGTAATGAGGTACTATAACGACATTCCTTTGACGTCACTGGCCGTTTGAGCTATCTCTTTCTAACCCGGTTTATAAAATTCATTTTTTGAGATATTTAATTTTTGTTATCACAAATGTTTATCTTTTGAGGAATATAATAAATATATCTAAAAAAGAAATTTTAGTCATCATGCCTATTGTGTTGAGTACCGATAAGCTATAGGCATGCATTTTAAGTACACCTCGATTTTAGGCACTAATATATATTATATCAGTCAAGGTCGTTTTAAGCAGGAAAAACAATGTTATGACAACAGTATCACGTCATTTCGTCGTGTTAATCGAGTTTCATTACATTATAGAGTTGTTAAAAACTAAATTGTAATGATTTAATTCGGTATTATTTATGTCAAGAGCGACACACAATGCATACAGCCTGCGCCGCGGAAAGCGGTACCTTTCACCTATGCTCATCTACAATACTAGAGACTACTTACTAATACGTAAATACACAGCAATGGTGACAAAACATTGGTTAAGTACTTCAGCAGAGTAAAAGCTGTGCTGTTATTATTAGTTAGGTTAATAATAAATAGTGGTTTAGGTTTTAAATGTCTGTAAGTTAGTGCACTTATTTTTGTTAACATAAGGTTTTTGCTTAATTAATGACATTAATAATTGTGTAATCATGTCCTACTTTAGGATGCGGATGGCTGCAGGTTCGAATCCCATATGTAATTAAATTTTTCCTTTACAGATTAATCTGTATTCTGTAATAAGGATGTACTTCCTCAAAATCACCAGATTTAATTCAATTAGTTATCAACATACCTAACAGACAATGTTTAACCGCGAAAGTTTCCTTTTAATTGATTATTTTTTATCAAGCCTGTAAACAGACCTAATAATTTTATTTGTTATTTTTTACCTTTCTGTGCTTCCATTTTCTTAGCTTCCTCGACTCTCGCTAGTTCTGCCTGTTTGGCGGCCAGCGCCATCTTTTCCTCCTTTTCCTGGTCATACTTGACTTCAGCAGTCGGGTTCACGATGAGAAACAGTCGCTCTATGGTGGCCTCGACTGACGCACCGTATAGATTCTTCCATGGTATTTTAAGTACGAGTTTGCCTGGAATACACAATAATGTTATCTTTTTAGTAATCTTGGTTTATGATCTTGACTATTGTTTGAATAGACTGATTATTTATGGTGTTATTTTTTCTCTTTTTCTTTTTCCTTTCGTTACTGACGGAAAAGGCCATTCATTTTTATATTTCTTTTATAGTATAGCTATAATTTTCTCTGGCAATAAAGAAACATTGAGATAAAAATTATTCATATATTGCTAAAGTAACTATTTCCTGTAACAAAGAACTATGCATAGTTTTCAGTTGGGTGCTCAAGTAAAGATAACAATAAAAAAACGTTAATTTAAAGAAATGTTACTTATATTGTTGCTCTAATCTTAATTAGAGTAAATTCATGACTGAACATTATCATTCTGTAGTAATTATAATATTCTGTAGTATGGGCCTGTGGCAACTTTTAATACAAAATATAGAAATGAATGATCCAAGCTCCAAGCTTACTCAGTAAATTTAAGCCTTGATAAGAAAAATATAGGTAAGCCTAAGCCTCATACAGTTAGCACTCACAAGACTAGTTATGCTAATTGTATTGTTTCTTTCGTCTCCACTTAGCATTAGTTTACTATTTGGTTTCCTAATAAATTCCAATAGACTTGAGTTGAATCAACAGGTATAACAACTAGGTATGGTTTTACTCACATCAACAATGACATTATCTAAGAAGAATAACATAACTTTCCAGGGTAAAAGTACCATATAATGTATAAATAAATATGTGTGAACATGTCACACAGCGCCATCCTAGCCCCAAACTAAGCTAGCTCGTACTATGGGAACCAGATAACTGATACAATACTTAGATACTTTTTTGTTTTTAAATACATACATAGAATACATATAACACCCAGACGCAGCACAAACATCTATGTTCATCACACAAAATGTTTGTCCTGAGTAGGTATCGAACCCACAGCCCCTAGTTCAGAAGGAAGGGATACTACCAACTGAGCTATCGGGCCTGTCGGTATGTTACTACAAAACCTAGAAAGTATTGAATTATGAACCAAACAGCCAAATCCCTTCAGCCTTTTAGAAACATATCAAACATACATACACAAGACCCATACAAAACAGGGTGGTTATTCTCTATGGAAACACAGATTCCACATTCCGATTCCATATGAAACCACGTTGTTATCGTGTCTTGTTCAAATCGTGTTACAGCGTTAAGAGTACCTTTACTTTACATAAAGTTATTTTTATTTTGTATAAAATATATTGACATGGGTGGTGGTAGCTTTTGATGTGGTTGATGTTTCGGAACGCATCTCTGTAAAACATGTGATTTTTGACAGTTCAAATCCCGCCAATTCTAAATTCATTTCGAGCGGTTTTATTTTCGTTTAAGGAATCGATACAGAATAATGGCCCGGAAAAGATAGGAATCAAAATTAATGCATTATTAATTAATTACCAATAAGTAGTTAGTTAAAGAGTTATTTCTATTATTTTCTATGATTACATTTATTTTTCTATGGTATCAACCACCTAACAGCTATTAAGTCCACAAAGCAAATATGTGTAGTTAGCACAGTTATTGAGGGGGCTGATTAGGACATTAATTTTATTTAATTAATATCATACAAGATCTCACTATCATAAAGTTACTAAAAAATGGAACAAAAACTAGTTTACTACAAAATCTAGTTAGAATTTTAAGTAGGTTTGTAAACTTAGGTTCAACATCTTGATAATACTTTTAGCATATGTGTAATAAATACTAATACACACATGCTTTTAGACTTTATCAGTAAACTCACAATATAATACAAAAAATCGCTGATAAATAGCATCACAGATAAGAAGCAAAATAAACACAATGTTGTGGGATGCATTTAAATTATTTGATTGAAGGTATTGGTTTCAAAAAGCACGTGTGGAAATTAAATCACGAACTACATGTCAGCAGTAGGTATAGACGCGTTTGCTATGTTACTAACAAAACACAGTAGAAATACCAAAAGCGCGAGCGATAGCGAGCGAGAATTTATTTTTTTATTTTAGGTATTGGTTTCAAAAAGCACGTGTGGCAATTAAATCATGAACTACATGTCAGTCAGTAGGTATAGACGCGTTTGCTATATTACAAACAAAACACAATAGAACAACATAAAGCGCAAGCTATAGCGAGCGCGAAAAATTTTTTGATTGTGGGTATTGGTTTTCATAAAGTACGTGTGGCCATTAAATCATAAACTACATGTCATTCAGGAGGTATAGACGCATTTGCTATATTACAAACAAAACACAGTAGCACTACCAAAAGCGCGAGCGATAGCGAGCGCGAAAAATTTTTTGATTGTAGGTATTGGTTTCAAAAAGCACGTGTGGCAATTAAATCATGAACTACATGTCAGTAAGTAGGTATAGACGCGTTTGCTATATTACAAACAAAACATAGTAGAACTGCCAAAAGCGCGAGCGATAGCGAGCGCGAAAAATTTTTTGATGGTAGGTATTGGTTTTCAAATAGCACGTGTGGCAATTAAATCATGAACTACATGTCAGTCAGTAGATATAAACGCGTTTGCTATATTACAAACAAAACAGTAGAAACAACAAAAGCGCGAGCGAAAGCGAGCGCGAAAAATTTTTTGATTGTAGGTATTGGTTTCAAAAAGCACGTAAGGCCATGAACTACATGACAGTCAATAGGTATAGACGCGTTTCCTATATTACAAACAAAACACAGTAGAACTGCCAAAAGCGCGAGCGACAGCGAGCGCGAAAAATTTTTTGATTGAAGGTATTGGTTTCAAAAAGCACGTGTGGAAATTAAATCACGAACTACATGTCAGCAGTAGGTATAGACGCGTTTGCTATGTTACTAACAAAACACAGTAGAAATACCAAAAGCGCGAGCGACAGCGAGCGCGAAAAATTTTTTGATTGTAGGTATTGGTTTCAAAAAGCACGTGTGGCAATTAAATCATGAACTACATGTCAGTCAGTAGATATAAACGCGTTTGCTATATTACAAACAAAACACAGTAGAAATATCAAAAGCGCGAGCGAAAGCGAGCGCGAAAAATTTTTTGATTGTAGGTATTGGTTTCAAAAAGCACGTGTGGAAATTAAATCATGAACTACATGTCAGTCAGTAGTTATAGACACGTTTGCTACATTACAAACAAAATACAGTAGAACAACATAAAGCGCAAGCGATAGCGAGCGCGAAAAATTTTTTGATTGTAGGTATTGGTTTTCATAAAGCACCTGTGGCAATTAAATCATGAACTACATGTAAGTCAGTAGATATAAACGCGTTTGCTATATTACAAACAAAACACAGTAGAAAGACCAAAAGCGCGAATAAAAGCGAGCGCGAAAAATTTTTTGTGTGTAGGTATTGGTTTCAAAAAGCACGTGTGGCCATGAACTACATGACAGTCAGTAGGTATAGACGCGTTTGCTATATTACAAACAAAACACAGTAGAACTACCAAAAGCGCGATTGATAGCGAGCGCGAAAAATTTTTTGATTGTAGGTTTTGGTTTTCAAAAAGCACGTGTGGCAATTAAATCATGAACTACATGTCAGTCAGTAGGTATAGACGCGTTTGCTATATTACAAACAAAACACAGTAGAACTACCAAAAGCGCGAGCGAGAGCGAGCGCAAAAAATTTTTTGATTGTAGGTATTGGTTTTCATAAAGCACGTGTGGCAATTAAATCATGAACTACATGTCAGTCAGTAGATATAAACGCGTTTGCTATGTTACAAAAAAAACACAGTAGAACTACCAAAAGCGCGAGCGAAAGCGAGCGCGAAAATTTTTTTGATTGTAGGTATTGGTTTCAAAAAGCACGTGTGGCAATTAAATCATGAACTACATGTCAGTCAGTAGATATAAACGCGTTTGCTATATTACAAACAAAACACAGTAGAACTACCAAAAGCGCGAGCGAAAGCGAGCGCGAAAATTTTTTTGATTGTAGGTTTTGGTTTCATAAAGCACGTGTGGCAATTAAATCATGAACTACATGTCAGTCAGTAGTTATAGACGCGTTTGCTTATTACAAACAAAATACAGTAGAACTACCACAAGCGCGAGCGACAGTGAGAGCGAAAAATTATTTGATTGTAGGTATTGGTTTTCAAAAAGCACGTGTGGCAATTAAATCATGAACTACATGTCAGTCAGTAGATATAAATGCGTTTGCTATGTTACAAACAAAACACAGTAGAACTACCAAAAGCGCGAGCGAAAGCGAGCGCTAAAATTTTTTTGATTGTAGTTATTGGTTTCAAAAAGCACGTGTGGCAATTAAATCATGAACTACATGTCAGTCAGTAGATATAAACGCGGTTGATATGTTACAAACAAAACACAGTAGAACTACCACAAGCGCGAGCGAAAGCGAGCGCGAAAATTTTTTTGATTGTAGGTTTTGGTTTCATAAAGCACGTGTGGCAATTAAATCATGAACTACATGTCAGTCAGTAGTTATAGACGCGTTCGCTATATTACAAACAAAATACAGTAGAACTACCACAAGCGCGAGCGACAGTCATCATCATCATCATTAACAGCCTGAAGACGTCCACTGCTGAACATAGGCCTCCCCCAGGGAGCGCCACTTAGAGCGGCTGCTCGCCTCCTGCATCCATCGGCTCCCCGCGGCTTTCACCAGGTCGTCGGTCCACCTAGTGGGGGGCCGGCCTACGCTGCGTCTTCCAGTTCGTGATCGCCACTCGAGAACCTTTCTTCCCCATCGGTTGTCAGTTCTACGAGCGATGTGGCCTGCCCATTGCCATTTCAACTTGCCAATCCTAAGAGCTACATCGGTCACTTTAGTTCTCCTGCGGATCTCCTCATTTCGGATCCTATCTCGCAGGGAAACACCGAGCATTGCTCTCTCCATAGCTCGTTGCGCGACTTTGAGCTTAGTAATGAGGCCAACAGTTAGAGACCACGTCTCAGTTCCATAAGTCATCACTGGCAACACACATTGATTGAAAACTTTTGTTTTCAGGCTTTGTGGTATTTTGGACGAAAAGATAGGTCGAAGCTTCCCGAACGCTGCCCAGCCGAGTTGGATTCTTCGGGCGACCTCTTTGTCGAAGTTGGACCTACCCAATTGGACAGTCTGCCCTAGATAGACGTATTTGTCGACAACTTCGAGAGTATCGTTCCCGACAATTACCGGTATAGGTGGAACATGGGCATTTGACATGATTTTCGTCTTGTCCATGTTCATCTTAAGACCAACCTGTCGGGAGACTCTACTGAGGTCGTTGAGCATGGTGCTGAGATCATCGAGCGACTCCGCCATTATGACTATATCATCGGCAAAACGAAGGTTAGTGATATACTCGCCATTTATGTTGATGCCACATCTTTTCCACTCCAAGAGCTTGAAAACATCCTCCAATGCGTTTGTGAACAGTTTCGGAGAAATAACGTCTCCCTGTCTCACGCCTCTCTGCAATGGGATCTGTTCCGTACTCTGGTCTTGTAGTCGGACTGACATAGTGGCCTTACTGTACAAACACTTCAACACTTCGATATACCTATAGTCAATTTGGCATCGCTGTAAGGACTGCAGCACCGCCCAAGTCTCGATTGAATCGAAGGCTTTCTCATAGTCCACAAACGCTAGGCATAGCGGCCGATTATACTCTTCGGTCTTCTGTATAATCTGGCGTAGCGTATGGATGTGGTCTATGGTGCTAAAGCCTTTTCGGAAACCGGCTTGTTCGGGAGGCTGGAATTCATCAAACCTGCGTGCGAGACGATTCGTAATGACCCTCGAAAACAGCTTATACACAAGACTCAAGAGCGAGATGGGCCTATAGTTCTTCAATAAGGTGTTATCACCTTTTTTGAAGAAGAGCACCACCACGCTCTTGTGCCATGCCTCCGGCGTTGTACCTTCAAGGATGACAGAATTGAATAACTTCTGGAGGACTATAAGTACCGGTCTACCACCCGCTCTCAGAAGTTCGGTCGTAATTCCATCCTCACCTGGCGCCTTGTTGTTTTTAAGCTGTTTGAGGGCCATTGTAATCTCGTACAGGCTGACGTCCGGGATATCTTCGGTATAGTGTCGGACTAACTTGGCTCTGGTGTCCTTAGCTGTGTTAGTAGCGGGCTCACGTGTCGATGTGTATAACTGTCCATAGAAGTTCTCAATCTCTCTCAGGATCTCAGGCTTGGATGAAATGACACTACCATTCTCGGTCTTCAGTTTTGTCATTTGGCTTTGCCCAATAGACGAATCTTTTGCGAACACCTTAGAGCCTTGGTTCCGCTCAATTGCGGCCTCAATACGTGAAGTACTAAAAGCACGCAAGTCGTGTCGCATGGAACTCCAGATACGTCTATTGAGTTCACCGTAGGCTGACATATCAACTGAAGACTGTAGTTTCATTTCGCTCCGGTCTGCCATTAATTTAAGAGTGTTTCCTGAGAGTTTCTGAGTCCTCTTTCGGCGTTGGGTCTTGAAGAACTCAGCTCCAACAGCTTGGACAGTTTCCACCAACCCGTTGTTCAACTCGTCCACTGTGTTGCAATCGGCAAGGCACTGGAAGCGATTTTGGAGTACCAGCTGAAAGCCTTCGGGGTTTTGGATTTGGACAGGGTTTGGACGGAGCGTAGACCTCACCAGACGCGACCTTTCAAGCTTGACATTGATATTCAATGTGCCTCTTACAATACGGTGATCGCTACCGGTTTTCACCTTGCTGATCGCAGAGACATCATCGAATATTCGCTTCTTGGTCGTCATCATGAAGTCTATCTCATTTTTCGTGGAACCGTCGGGGCTTATCCACGTCCACTTCCTGGATGGCCGCTTCTTGTAGAAGGAGTTCATCATAAAGAGGTCCTCCTTCTCCATGAAGTCAGCCAGCCTTTGTCCCCGAGGGTTCCGCTGCCCGTATCCAAATGGCCCCACTCTCAGCTCATCGCCATTCCTTGTGCCCAACTTCGCATTAAAGTCTCCCATCACAACGGTGAAGTATGTTTCGGAAGTATGCATGGCTTCGGATATATCCTCATACATAGCTTCTACTTCATCGTCGGAGTGTGCCGAGGTCGGTGCGTATACCTGGATGACCTTCAACGAATACCGTTTGGTTATTCTAAGTATCAGGTACGCTACCCTGGTCGACACACTGTCGACTTTGATCACGTTGTTGACGAGAGACTTGCGGACGAGGAACCCGACACCACCTTGGGAAAGTTGGTCTCCCTCCCGGTAGAAGAATAAGTTACCGGAATTTAGGATTATCGTGTCCTGTCCCTGTCTTCGGACTTCTGACAATCCCATTACATCCCAGCGTAACTTACTCATCTCCTCCTCCAATTCGACCATCCTTTCGTCAGCCCTCAACGTGCGCACGTTATAAGTTGCCAGGGCCAGGGGTCGTGTTTGGTGGGGTTGGTAGCCGGGCGTCTTCCGGTGATTCTTCGCACCCCCTGCCCTGCCGTTACCGTGACCGCTACCGGAGCCACGGGATAGCAGAGCCGCCGGGGACTGGGGGCCGTTATTGTTTGTGCTTGTCATTAGGGGGGGGGGTTTGCCATAATCACCACGCTTGGCAGGCGGCTTGGTGATCGCAGTGGATTATGATGGTGGAGACCAAGGAGAATGCTGCAGCCCATTCCCTGGATGTTCCCTTAGCCGACTTTTACGGCACCCACGGGAAGAGATGGGGTGGTCCTATTCGTAACCGGGACCACACGGATTTTTGATTGTAGGTTTTGGTTTCATAAAGCACGTGTGGCAATTAAATCATGAACTACATGTCAGTCAGTAGTTATAGACGCGTTTGCTATATTACAAACAAAATACAGTAGAACTACCACAAGCGCGAGCGACAGTGAGAGCGAAAAATTTTTTGATTGTAGGTATTGGTTTTCAAAAAGCACGTGTGGCAATTAAATCATGAACTACATGTCAGTCAGTAGATATAAATGCGTTTGCTATGTTACAAACAAAACACAGTAGAACTACCAAAAGCGCGAGCGAAAGCGAGCGCGAAAATTTTTTTGATTGTAGTTATTGGTTTCAAAAAGCACGTGTGGCAATTAAATCATGAACTACATGTCAGTCAGTAGATATAAACGCGGTTGATATGTTACAAACAAAACACAGTAGAACTACCAAAAGCGCGAGCGAAAGCGAGCGCGAAAATTTTTTTGATTGTAGGTTTTGGTTTCAAAAAGCACGTGTGGAAATTAAATCATGAACTACATGTCAGTCAGTAGGTATAGACGCGTTTGCTATATTACAAACAAAATACAGTAGAACAACATAAAGCGCAAGCGATAGCGAGCGCGAAAAATTTTTTGATTGTAGGTATTGGTTTTCATAAAGCACCTGTGGCAATTAAATCATGAACTACATGTAAGTCAGTAGATATAAACGCGTTTGCTATATTACAAACAAAACACAGTAGAAACACCAAAAGCGCGAATGAAAGCGAGCGCGAAAAATTTTTTGATTGTAGGTATTGGTTTCAAAAAGCACGTGTGGCCATGAACTACATGACAGTCAGTAGGTATAGACGCGTTTGCTATATTACAAACAAAACACAGTAGAACTGCCAAAAGCGCGAGCAACAGCGAGCACGAAAAATTTTTTGATAGTAGGTATTGGTTTTCAAATAGCACGTGTGGCAATTAAATCATGAACTACATGTCAGTCAGTAGGTATAGACGCGTTTGCTATATTACAAACAAAACACAGTAGAACTACCAAAAGCGCGAGCGACAGCGAGCACGAAAAATTTTTTGATTGTAGGTTTTGGTTTTCAAAAAGCACGTGTGGCAATTAAATCATGAACTACATGTCAGTCAGTAGATATAAACGCGTTTGCTATGTTACAAACAAAACACAGTAGAACTACCAAAAGCGCGAGCGAAAGCGAGCGCGAAAATTTTTTTGATTGTAGGTATTGGTTTCAAAAAGCACGTGTGGAAATTAAATCATGAACTACATGTCAGTCAGTAGGTATAGACGCGTTTGCTATATTACAAACAAAATACAGTAGAACAACATAAAGCGCAAGCGATAGCGAGCGCGAAAAATTTTTTGTTTGTAGGTATTGGTTTTCATAAAGCACCTGTGGCAATTAAATCATGAACTACATGTAAGTCAGTAGATATAAACGCGTTTGCTATATTACAAACAAAACACAGTAGAAACACCAAAAGCGCGAGTGAAAGCGAGCGCGAAAAATTTTTTGATTGTAGGTATTGGTTTCAAAAAGCACGTGTGGCCATGAACTACATGACAGTTAGTAGGTATAGACGCGTTTGCTATATTACAAACAAAACACAGTAGAACTGCCAAAAGCGCGAGCGACAGCGATCACGAAAAATTTTTTGATGGTAGGTATTGGTTTTCAAATAGCACGTGTGGCAATTAAATCATGAACTACATGTCAGCAGTAGGTATAGACGCGTTTGCTATATTACAAACAAAACACAGCAGAACTGTCAAAAGCGCGAGCGAGAGCGAGCGCGAAAAATTTTTTGATTGTAGGTATTGGTTTCAAAAAGCACGTGTGGAAATTAAATCATGAACTACATGTCAGTCAGCAGGTATAGACGCGTTTGCTATATTACATACAAAATATTGTAGAACTATCAAAAGCGCGAGCGACAGCGAGCGCAAATAATTTTTTTTCATGCAATTCATTTATTCCAAAACAATAATTTGTATAGGAAACTCATGTAAAGCTTCTGCAACCAGCAGTTTAAGCTGTGCGTTGATTTCTAGATTTCAATAGAAAAAACTTTGAGACTCCGTTTGACCCTAATGGAAGATGATTTTCAGAAAACCGTGACACACGTCTATTCTTATTTTAATTGAAGAGTATACACACTAAATTTCAAACTAATCGACCCATAGAGTAAAAAGTTTCATACAAACGTAAAACCCCCGTTTCACCTCTTTAGGGGTGGATTTTCGAAAACCCCTTTCTTAGTGGATGTCTACACTTTACGAAGAATATACCTTCCAAATTTCAAATCTCTACGACCAGCGGTTTAGGCTGTGCGTTGATCTCCAGATTTCAAAAGAAAAAACATTGAAGCTCCTTTAGACCCTGATGGAAGATGATTTTCAGGAAACCGTGACATATGTCTATTTTTTTCAACTGAAGTATATACATACCAAATTTCAAACTAATCGATCCACAGACTAAAAAGATTCATACAAACGTAAAACCCCCGTTTCACCCCCTTAGGGGTGGAATTTCGAAAAACCCTTTCTTAGTGGACGTCTACACTTTACGAAGAATATACCCTCCAAATTTTAAATCTGTACGACCAGCGGTTTAGGCTGTACGTTGATATATAAGTCAGTCAGTCAGTCAGAACTTTGAATTTTATATATACAGATTGATCAAGAACATACTAAACCGTAAAGAAATGGAAATATAAATTGATTGAAAAACCATACAAAAGGTTAATCATATTATACTTTTTAAGATCTTGAACTTTATTTTTATGATGTAGTTTTAAATTGTACTAAATGTTTTGAATAATGCAAATTATTGACATCCAACAGTAATCTGTTAAAATATTTTCGATAAGCCCAAATATAAAGGCAGTTATCAAAATAATATGTAGGTTGTTGCTCTGACCTTCAAACTATGTCTGTGTGAGTCACAAACACTACCACTATCAAGTTGTTTGATTTGAGGGCATGATGTCACCCCATCTAGGTTTATTACAGCGTAACAATTATAGGAGCAGCGGTCTGGATTGCATGCTAAGTGGCATCACAACCTTGACTAATTGGGCATGTAGACAAGTGGAACAAAATATAATGGTACTATAACTTTGTACACACATTACAAAGTATAAACATGTATTTTATTAAAAAAGTGTATTGATATGTTTTGGGTGAAACTATTTAAGAAGTCTTGTAAGTGGTGGAGTTGGTTTAACATTAATAGGATTTCATTACAAATTATTTTTCCACTTAACCTATTTAAATAGGGTTGGTGAAGCATGTTTTTATCTTCGGTCTTCCACTCATTGCCATCAGACATCTCAACATTCATCCCATTAGCGCACATAAATAATTATCATTTTTGCACAGTATAACCAACCACACTTTTGTTGGTCTTCTTCTACCTGGTAAGCAATATTTCATAAAGGATGGTATAGTAACATAAAATACAAATCAACTCATAGGTTCAAAATGGTTCAAAACAGTTGAAAATGATTCAAAATTCAGCGTAGCTCCACCCCAGCCATCAAGCTTGGTCATCATTGCAGCCCTTGCTGTCCACGCTGTAAAGGCCTCAACCTGCACTGCACCTCACTCTCAGCTATCATTCATCGCAGCCAGCAACGCACCCATTACATACCGCTGCCGTAATGTACTATACCAAAATGATTTATTTCAAGCACTTCTAAAATATCACCTAGCTAGGATATTGTATTAGCATAGGACGGGCATACAGTACCCTAAAATGTTTCTTTTTAGTGAGGGTTAGGCCTTACCCAGGTGTCCATAAACTGTCTGAACGGGAATGTTGAGCTCCTCTAGGGCATTTTGCTTGAGTATCAGGTTCTCCAGAACGACATCGCCTGAAAACCCATTGTTCAAGATGTAAATAAAACCGCAGCAAAGGCGGAGCGGTCGGCATGACATCATTCCGCGGGTAAAAACTTACCACCCCATATCCCGAGTTTTAACTGTGATCTGTTCAGATTCTCCACGTAATTCCCGAGGAACCTGTTCAGAACGTCCACCACTATCGACTCGAACACCATCGTGAACGATTACACTAACTACTCCCAAATAAATATTACACCACAATCATGTCACAAACGTGCGATTGCACATTATTAGTCTAATGTTTCGCTAGCAGCTTCGTTAGCCAGTTACTTATAAAACCAGGTAAGTACGGTGCAGATCTGTTAATTTTGTTCTCATTACTGGAAGCAATTCTACTTTATTCCTTTCTGTAAAATTCAAAAACAAGATTTCGCAATCAGCCCAGCCCAGTGTTGCCAACTTTATTTTCAAGAATTTTTAGGGAACCGTACCATTGACGTATTTTGCTACAATTTCCCGAAAAAAAATAGTATGCATAGAAATTTCAATAAAGAAATGCGAAATTATTTAAATATGTCAATAATAATAAATTTGAATCAATATTTTAGGGTCCACATCCACAATATTTCACATTTGACATTACTTAATTTATATTTTTTTATAACGGGCAAAGGCTATTTTAGGATTTTATGTACACACATTATGCAATTTTCTGGAACTCTGGTTACCAGACTCCGGCCACGTTTCATTCAATGAATGAGAATTCCAAACGAACAGAAAAAATATGAGTACGTATTTCAATTAAAAACTCCGACATATACGAAAGAACTGAAATCAAATTTAAATACACTTGCGTAGTGTTAAATTATTTGGATAACAACTACTTAAATTAATAAAATGAAAGATAATCCTATCGTAGGTTTTGTCATGTAGCGGTTTGGTTTGTGGCTCTTTTGGCTCTGTTGTTTTTGACTTTTCGACAATATGAACGAAATTTATTAATTTTGTTACGAAGATTACAAGCTTTGAAAAGGTCATATGTTTAGTGTACGATTTCGGATTCCCGATCGTACATCGTATCAGGGCCAAAAAGATCGTATAAATACAATTTAAATCGTACGGTTGGCAACACTGGCCCAGCCCGCAGTGCAAAATATATGTGTTGCCAGCACACAGACAGCACAGTCACAACCTTTTTGGCACTTTGGAAATAATTTATTTATATATTTACTTGCTTACATAAACTTAGTAAGTACTTGACCGGAGTTTTGGCGGGGACGCGGAAAAGTTCACGTCGTTGCATTGTATAATTTTTCAAAACTTTTGCTTTTTCCAGTGTTAATGTTTAAAATTGGTGGCGTTTTACGCATTAAGTGCTGAATTACGAGCATGAGTGAGGGCAAGTGATATAATGTGGTGAAACGTGATTTTTCGTGTTGCTTCCAAAACTCCATAGAAGCTTGTACTAAAGTTGCCACCACTTTACTGGAGCATGACTTAGACTGGACTACGACTACCTGACTTAGACTGGACTATGACTATGACTATGACTAGGACATGACTTTGCGTGAAATATTTTATAACACGATGAAAATATAATACTTGACACTGGCTAAATACACTATGTGTGGAGCCAAAATATAAGGAAAAAAAAAGTACTTGACCATCTTACTGGCGTTTTGACCACAGATTAGAGAAAAAAAAATCTACTAGTTTTGACTGACAAAATATGACTTTGTCTTGACATAACCGTACAAATTATACTCACTCTACATTGACAGAATTATTGCTAAAAAGCCATAGAAGGCCATTAATGAAGAAGAAAATGAACAGAGGGGTTTTTTGTTTGGCTTCTCGAGGTTTGATAATTTAGCCACTTAGCCAGGAAAATTAATAACTTTCTTTTATAGTTATTTAGTTTCATAATTCTTTTTCTCATCACCATGTACGCCAAGAATCAGAATCAGGCGGCAGGCTTGGGCGACCCACATTTATACATTGAGTTCGCAGTGTTGTGGTGTAGGGTAGGTATAAAAACATAAAAATCATGTATATCAAGTCAATGACTTTGGCTGGAACATAAATGCCTGAGTATTTTCATCACCGAACTATACTTACTCTAGCATCGACGTACGTATAAGGTTGATTATTTAGGATACTTAGGTAGGATCGGTCAATGATATTTTTACCTATTTCCAACTCACTGGGACGGGTGCCACTGCTTTGCAAAAGGTATCTTACCTTACCATTGGAGGTGGTCTTTTCCAATTCCCATCTCCAGCAACCAACTGAGGTTCACTTTGAAAAATTAAATCTGAATAACGACACAACAGAGACCACATGCGGCATTCATGCATACCTGCCCTTTCCTTGATAAATACCTACATTTCGGTGGCGCAGTCCTAATAAATACATATTAGCAGTAATATGATATTGGTTATTTGGTTTGCTATTAATTCGTTTATGCTATCAAAACTACCAAACCAGTCAGGTACAACAAAACAAAAAAATTCAACTGTCCTACTATCTCGGTTCATGAGTAACGGCCTGGTGACAGACAGACAGCAAAACGAAGATTTCCCTGTCGTATTTTTATGGGCCTATGAATTTATGGTCTGGAATTCTATTCCATTCCTCTCTACCTACACCTAGCTAGTTAGGTACCTTTGAATATCTCAGATGAACAAGTTTTCCGTTGTAGCGGTCTGGCTGGAAATGATGGGGAAATAAATAGTTTACATTCAGCAGAATAAGACATTTATTGTTCATTTAAAAATTTTGCCAAAAGTGGGTGTCTACATTATTACACTCATTTTATGTTTTTATGGAATACTATATTATTATTGTGATTACATAAATTGAAAAAAAACTGCAATAGAGATGGAATGCATCTGATAAAATTATGTAGTATATATAATATATACTCACGTTAATTATTAGCATATAATTATTTTGATGATAAAATTTATTACTGTTTCAGAATGTATTTACGATCATTAATCATTTATTACTATTACTGCATTTTGATTTATGTAAGTCCCTACCAATTTTTTTATAATATGTAGACATTTTTTTTCAATCAGTAAAGTACACCGAAGAATAGTTTTATTTTATTTTATTGGATTTGGTTCGGTAACCTAAATGTTTAAACAGACTAGGCTATTAGATACAATATACATTACCAACGTTAACACAGCATTATAAACCTAAACTCCAATTGTAGTTAAATCGAATAAGACGTTTTTATGATTCAAGCACATGTTTGATGTTATCATGGAAGCATTTCAGTTTTATAGAAGTAGTCAACCGTCGCAATTACTTTTAAAAAAATACACATTTTCGCGTTACATTACAACAGCCATAATATCATCATCACCATTTAACATCACAATTGATCAATTTGGGGCGATCAGTCATTCGTCAGTCCCACATTTAGACATTTTTGAAAATTTCTAATGGCTATCATAAACATTTAATTTTAATCATTCCCATTCCACAGACTTACAAGTTATAACATAAAACTAAATAGGTATGTACCTATGGTACGCTGTACTATACAGTAACTATTTTTTGCTTCATAAGAAACTGTTGTACTATTTTTTTTTAACTTTTTTTAGTTAAGTAGATCTTGATTATTCTCAACCGGCCCCACCTAAATGATAGCTGATTGGTTTCCTCCCGATACAGGATCGAAAATGATTATTAGTACTTAGTTAAATGTTATACCAATTATCAGTTTAATTTCAGAATAATGTATTAAGTATTCACATAATTACGTGATTACATGATTTGTTTTGGAGTAAGTACTTACTATGAATAAAATAAATTTTGGAGATTATAAACATTTATTTTTAACATTTATAATATTACAGGTAATATTATTATATGTTTCCTTATGGTATTGGCTTTTATTTTAATTTTACAATGCCACAATCTCTGAAACATGCAATAAAACTAATTTTACTATCAAAAACTCATAAAACAAGAACTACAACACAATAACATTAATATTCTTATTACGTCACCTTTATATCTAAGTACAAAATCATTTTAGTGAAGCAATTTTTAGCTAAAAAGGAAATAAGTAAGCCAGACCTTCAATCAGAAGTTAGGGGCATATGGTAGGCTGTTTATGATTACAAAATTGGCACCAGATTGGTATAAAAAACTCTCTTACTTAACATCTATATCATAAAGTCTAAACACTTAATAAAATACACGAAAAATATTTCAAATTGATGAAATACAACACTGAACTTACTTACAATCTAATTAAAATTATAATATCAGAATGATAAAACGTAGTCAAATTAAAACACATTGATCTGCATAAAAGTAGGGTTTCCCTATAAATTAGTTTTAGAACGTCAATAATTTGAAAGGCTTTAGTTAACAGATCTAATACTCCTAAAACCATCCTAAAACTGATGTTGTTCTTGTCAGATAGAAGGCAAAAGACGGCTATATTTTTAGTAAGTCAAAGACTGCAAACTATTAAGCCTTTAAAATTGGGTGCAAACAACACTTCTATTTTTCGTTTGGAAATAATTATATTTTTGTTTCTGTTTCAACAAAGCATTTATTTATTTACTCAATCATAACGTATCAACTCTTGTGTTTCTATAAGTACTTTTTTTCGTAACTAGTCAATTTTTGTTTCCATAGATCAGTTCTTACTTTTTTTGTTAGTCTTGGTCATTATAATTATCACACTTTATTGAAAAACTTTCATTCTTTTCAATAGAAATGTGCTTACTGCTAATATTATCACTATCAGAACAGATTATTTATAAACAAATTATTTTATGTCCAATATCAATGTCAAATGATTTATTACAAATATGAAATTTTTTGCACTTTTACGATAACCCATGACTATTCTAAGTTTTCCTAACAACTTCATCATATTATTATTATGCTGCATGGTACGAAATTGGAAAATTAAATTAAAAATCTCTGCTCTCATCTATTTTCCTATGAAAATCACTGGTTTTAAAAATGTAAAAGTTTCGCTTATACTACGTCACAAACCTAAAACTACTAAACATATAATTTCTTAACAGATACAATTTTTAAACATTATGCTAATATTTACGAGTTTCAGTGCAAACACGGCACAATAATATAAGTAGTTCTAAACTTTTTGTTTTTACATTCGATATTTTTTATAGTGCTACCTAAAACAATGAATTTAAAATTCATTTAGCTTTACCATTTGTTAGCGGTTTACCATTCTCAATAACAGTTTTATCATCGTTGAGGCTGAGTGATGATATTGACAGATCCTCTTCTTCATCTTCATCTTCTGCAAATAAATTAAGATACTGAATAAAACATTTAAAATAGATTATTGAATGGGCATTCAAATATTTATTTACAATACTCTAATGTCATTTAAAGAAATATTAATTAAAATAAACTATCAAGTGAGTGAGTTTTAAAATCGGAAAGTTGAAATGGTAATGTGCCCATTACCACTCGCATCATAGCTGATGGATGAAGGGGTGAGCAGCCGCTCAAGGTGGCGTTCTGTATGGGAGGCCTATGTTCAGCAGTGGACGTCTTCAGGCTGTTATGATAAATGATCATATATTTATTATTATGTATAATGTAACGAATAAATCATACAATCATAGTAAAACAACTTACCTGAACTAACGTCAGACTGATTCCTAGGACTCAGGCGACATCCTTTACTCAAGTAGTTCTTCAGTTTCCCCAGAGACGCCAAGATAAGTCTGGAAAATTCAGGATAAAAATTTATTTATAGAAATGCAGTGCATTAAGGTGCACAGTTTCTGTTATGTAAATATACCTTAACTTCTTTATTACTCAAAATTTTTTACATCTTAATCACAAAAACTACTAATTACCATAAAGTTAAATAAGATTTTCTTTTGTAAAATCCATAGTTTAGATTCATTTGGTTGCAAACAATCTACGTAAAGTCTAGCAATACGCGGGAAGGCAAGGAAAAATAATCATAATTTAAATTAAATTTTGTACAACGATGTATTTGTATATTGCAGTATTTTTAAAACTATATTAAAAAAAATAATGATACTTTTTTTAAACGATTGTAATCGTCTTCATTACAAAAAAAGGTATAGAAGAAAAACATATTATGTAGGTCTCATAGGTAATTGTTATGTACACGACACTACTTTGCCTAACGTAACAAACCCAGATCTGCATATTTATAAAACTATTTTTTAAATTTATATTTACAGAATAATTTTGTAAAATAGTTAAAAGAACTTACCCTAAAAATGGTGGGCTCGGAGATAGTGGTCTCGACAAATACTCCGGATGGAACTGTACCGCGACGTAGTAAGGGTGAGTCTCCACTGTCGCCACTTCCATGCGAGTCTTGGTGTCATCTTTACCGACGAAGCGCAGACCGGCCGCCTCAAGCCGCGCTACGTACTCCGGATTCACTTCGTAACGGTGCCTATGACGCTCCTCGATCACGTCTTTCTTGTATAGCTGTGCTGTTGTATTGGAACACATTATCAATCAAGTTTCAGGGAAAGCCGATGGATACAGAACGCAAGCAGCCGCTCAAAGTGGGGCTTTGTTGGGGAGGCTTATGTTCACGCGTTCCCGACTAAACTCCCTCTTAAATAGCTACTAAAAAGGAGACAGTTTATTAAATAGCAAAAACGAGAGCCTTGGAGAGGTGGCCCAAATGTAACCTGACATGAATGAACACAATAATATTATATAGACAACATTAACTTTTTCTACAGCAAAGATAACGTGGTTCACCAAAGTTCAAAGTTCTTCTTCTATTTCCGTAAACTAATTACATCTTAGCAATAAAACCTGTTAAAATGTGTGAAACTCACTAACTATGCTAGGTTCCAAGAATGTTTTCCTAGTGCCCAATCGCATGGTCCCACCCAAGTTGCCTGGGTGATGTTCCGGCATGTCTATAACCAACTTGTCTTCACACTCAGGATCCACTTCAGTGCTGTTCGCTCCTTTCAGGCCGAGGACATTTCTGGCGAACTCTATAACGGAGGCTTGGAGGCCGAGACATATGCCCAGCATCGGTTTCTGTGTCTCGCGGCACCATTGACAAGCTTCTATCTTGCCCTCCATTCCTCGCTGGCCGAAACCTCCAGGTACTATGACTCCGCTGGAAAATAATAAAACTTTAATACAACTTCAGAGATTAACGAAGTTAGAAGCAAACATATATTCAACACTTGTTTGTTAGCCCTATGATAGTGCGCCATCTTAATGATTACATTTTACATAATAATTTTCGACATTACATGGATTAACACTAATAATGACAAAAAAGTTGTCAAAGTTGCATAATTAAATTAAATGTGTCAAATTATGGGTAATTTATGCAAATGGGATCAGATCAGCGTAGATCAAAGCAATCATAGTGTATTTTACTAGGTGGTAGGACTTTTCTGCAAAGTTTGTCTAGGTAGGTACCACCGCTTTGCCAGTTATTCTGCCGCCAAGCAGTAGTGTGCAAGCACTACTGTGTTCCGGTTTGAAGGGCATTGTAGCTAGTGAAATTACTGGGCAAATGAGACTTTATGACCTGATTACACAGTGTAGTAATCTGATTACTAGACTGTGTGATGTCTCAGGATGACGTGCGCAGTGCAGTGTCACGCAAAACTTTATTATTTTAAAGTTCCGAGTGACACTGCAACTGTTATGGGCGGCCGTATTGCTTAACATCAGGTGAACGGCCAGCTCGTCACGTCATTCATTCGCATAAAAAAAAACTTTCTAAGATAATATTATTATCTGTGAAATATTGTTTCTAGAATACTTACTCGCCCTTACAAAGATCCTGCCAAGCTTTATGATAACCCACCGGGTCATCTATTTTCATTTGCCTTTCCAAGCTTACTGCCTCGATGTATGTGAGATTCAGTTTGCACCCAGCTGCAATGCAAGCATGCTGCAAAGCTTTCGTGACACTTGCGTAGCTGTCTTCGAGTTTTGTGTACTTGCCGACCAGCGCAATGTTGACTTCTTTGCGGAGGTTGTCCACGCGCTTTGCCAGGTTTCTCCATTTTCGCATGAATCTGAAATATTTTAATAGTTCACGTTATTTGGTACTTATTTTATGGAAATATAATGACCCCGGTAATCACAGAGCAGAGAAAAAAATTATGGTTAGCAGCACGCGTATTTTTGGCTTGCGCTGGTAATATTAAGCAACCCAAATACAAAATTTCACCCAAATCGGTTCTGACGTCGTGGAAACCACATATAAACATTTTGTTTTAATATTCTATTGTCCCTCCAGCATTCCAGATCCTTTACAGTGAAAAATATAACAAACACCACACTGTCTACACTCTACAAACAACATTACATACGAGCCGGCTGCGGCGCGCGGCGGTTCGGGACTCACGAGTTCGTTCAGATGTGTAGTAAATCAGTAATACATGTCTTCCGTGTTCATTATTTCTAAACGATGCATCCCAGGTATTTTCACCTTCCATTATGATAGACTTAGTAGAAACTCTCTTTGACATTATTATTGCGCAACATGTTATAAGCCTTATAAGTAGAGTCGGAGCCAAACTCAATGGCGGCTGTGAAGTCAGTGCGATTAGGTGTGCGCGGGAAGAGGTAAGCGGTGTGCGCAGCGTGAGGGGGACTTACAGCGCTAAATGCAAATGCTAAAAACCTGCATTTGACATAGATTACTTATCGATTCCATTGCAGAGATAAAGTTCCTCGAGGTTACTACTCCTGCATTTAACCAGTTTTCCTTTGACAACTCTTAATTTAAGCAGAACAAAAAGATCACAGCAGTGTGTGTATGATTTCACTCAAATTGACACACCCATTTAAGCTTTAATGCTACACAAACATTCAAAAAAATAGTTTCCCTTCGGTTTCAGTACATTAGTAGAGAATAGACTAATTTTAAAACTTACTTGCCCGGGCGCGGTATTGATATATTCAACTGTAGCCTCTCATTCAAATATTGGACCACTCCTTGTGATTCCATCAGCAGTGGCACATGGTATACGGAGCTTAGATCGTGAATGCAGATTACCTGTTACACATGGAGAAACCCTTTAGTTACTGTTGACTTTTAATCAGATTAAAATGGTTGAACTGACATACTGTACACTTGAGGAAATATAATGGTTTGTAACAACAGAATCCTTTTCCACTTATAAACTTTTTAATATTAAACCTGTTTTATCTACTCTAGAAAGTCAAATATATCAAACAAGTTTGTGCCAGCAAAGGCAAAATTAGTCAATACTCAAATTGTTTAAAAGTAGTAGCTGTGTTTGCAATTATATTTCAGCATCACCTCTGTGCTCGGTATCCATTGCTAGAACACAGGCCTTTTTTCACAGAGTGAATGAAGCCCAAAATCCACCATGCTGTTCAAGTCTTGATTGGTATATGGATATTATATATTTATTGGACCTTAGGACTCTTGAACATGCCAGTTTCCATGTGATGTTTTTCTCGCCCCAATTTATGAGTGATTGCAAAATCTTTGCCAGAACCACAATAAATAATCTTTTACAAATCAATCAACAATAGAAAGGAAAAAATATATATATATATAAAAAAGGAAATATGAGGAAAAATCAAGTTTTTTTATTCAAAGTTAGACATAATTTTTCTATGGCATGGTATATTTTTTGACATAGTTTAAATCACAGACATTAAAAAAGTAGTTTAAATTAAGTAACATGGGGGTAGCTCATTATTAAATGAATAAATTCGAAAACAGACACGCTTTTTCAAACCTCTAGTACCTATAGAAGGTAGTAGACTAATAATAACGTTAAAACTGGTTTAATTTATGTAGGTCTCAATTAGAAATGACAGGCCTCAATGTCAAGTTTTTTAAATAGTACGCTACGTTTTTGGCTATAATCACAATTAGCATTTTTTTTATAAGGGTAAAAATGCATACCTGTTCTGGTCCAACATGACAGAAATTAGATATTTTTTCTTTAACAGTGTGGTCGATTGGTTTCTCTGAACGACACAATATGAGATCTGGCGATAGACCCAGTCCACGTAGCTCCCTTACTGATGACTGTGTAGGCTTGGTTTTCGGTTCCCCTGTTGATTTTGGCTGCATTGAAAAATAATGTTAGAAACACAACCTTAAAATTCACATTTTCAAAATTTCTAACTAAAAAAAATTTACTAGATCTCACCATTGGTATCAGGGACACATGAGCACAACAGAAGTTCTCTCTCTTTACTCTAAACTGGAATTGCCTAAATGCCTCAACAAAAGACATGCTCTCTATATCGCCAATAGTGCCTCCAAGTTCAACAATGCAAACTCTTGGTGGAGTATTTTCTGCTGTCACTGGTATATGTGCTACTCTTTGCACCCATTCTTGTATAGCATCTGTTATGTGAGGAATGACTGTAGAATAAACAAAACAAAATCAAACTAATATTCTGTGATAATAGTTATGTAGAGGATACTTGAGAGTACAAAACATACCCTGCACTGTCTTTCCAAGATAGTCACCACGTCTTTCCCTTTCAATAACTTGCTGGTATATCTTTCCTGTAGTAATGTTGTTATCTCTATGTAGAGTAATATCTAAGAAGCGCTCGTAATTGCCAAGATCAAGGTCGACTTCGCCCCCGTCATCCAACACGTAAACTTCACCTAGAAAATATAAATAGAAACAGGCATTCACAACATGCGACTGTAGGTTACTCAATTCGCACGCTAGGTTAGTACCTCCAGAACTCAGCAGTCGCACACCATAGATGTTAGTATATATAATATACTGTGAAATGCTTACCATGCTCGTAAGGAGAGAAAGTACCCGCGTCGATATTGATGTACGGGTCAATTTTAATCGAAGTAACATCAATTCCGCAGCTTTTTAGAATAGTGCCAAAGGAACTTGCGATCACACCTTTGCCCACACCACTTATTACACCCCCACTAACTAAAATATATTTCATATCCGGCATCCTGTACAAAGAAATGAACGTGTTACTTAAAAACAAACATTAAAACCATGAAAATGAACCCAAATGGATCAATATACTGTATTTTTTCTCGTGGATAAATTCGCAATTCAGCAATTGTCAATCACACGTGCGTGCTTGACAGTTGACAGCTTGAGGTTGACATGACATTGACACCACTGTGTGATATCCATTATCTCTCAACGCCAAAGTAAAAAAAAACTACGTGTCAACTTCAAATCTCCAGACAAGAGCAAGACCAAAGATTAAAGAAAAAATAACAAGACAGAAGAAATAGGCATATTCCGACAGAACCCAAAGTGTAGGAGTAGGGTGAATACCTACCATAATACTGTAAATGAAGTATTACTTACTGAAATGCATATCATATTTATTATGTTAAATTATACCGACATAATATAATTATTGACGCACCATTTCGTATTTTCTTTACATGTAACGTTTTGTCACACACTGCACTGACACCAGTCATCCTCTCTATGACCATAGTACTACAGAGGAAAGAATCAATCCTACATAGAGGTTGTATTCTCACACAAAGTATCGATACTTAACTAACATCGATACATTTTTTAAAGTGATTTAATACCGTTCAAGTATTTGTGTTGTGTTCTTTTGTGCTTAAACTTCTATGTAAACTTGCTTTTAATACCATCAAGCTAACAATGACGAAGGCCTAGCCTAACCCCAAACTGTGAAACGTCACACTGTTTTCAATAAATGTGTGTTCATGAAATAAATTAATAGGTTTAAAAAAGTTAGCATGATTTATAAGCACGGGAATTAAAAATAAGTTTTGTTCACTTTCTGGATAGATTTTATAAGTGTAAAAGGCAAATGCAAGTTGAACTCATCTAAATTAGTAAAAAGAATTGTTAAAATTCAGAGTAGCTTATGTGTGTTGTGTGACGTTTTAGGATAAGTATTTGGCAATTACTATTGTAATTTGAGTTATGATTATTTGACTTAAATACAAAATCAAACAAGAATATCTAGTGTATTTTTTTATGTTTTATTTATTTTATAAGCGTACCGATATGCCGTCTGATTAGGTTTTTCTGGGTTTTTCCTAATCCTGCGCAACAAAATATGTTGGACCAATTTTAGCCTTCCCAGATTTTTGTAATAAAACTGTTATAATAAATATTTTTCTTATTCTTTGTCACATACATTTACCAGCAACAATCCCTTACAGCTTTCTCAATATAGATAATCTTATAGTTTTATTTTAGCGGAATTACACTAGATATTCTTGTTTCATTTAGTATTTAAGATTAACTTCCAGGAACTTCTGATTCAATCAATTATTATTTGACTTATTTATAATAAACTATAATTCCCAACCTGTTTTCTTATATTATTATGTATGAATTATATGTAGGGATTATAACTAGTATAATAGACGTCAGTGAAGAAAAGTATCGAGTACCTACTCGTATTTATTAGTATTAGAACATCTCATCCCTACTCTAGGAAGAAAAGTGAAAATCACTACCTAATCTGTGGTAAAAACCCTAGAATAAGTATTATAATTATATCATCATCATCATCATTAACAGCCTGAAGCCGTCCACTGCTGAACATAGGCCTCCCCCAGGGAGCGCCACTTAGAGCGGCTGCTCGCCTCCTGCATCCATCGGCTCCCCGCGGCTTTCACCAGGTCGTCGGTCCACCTAGTGGGGGGCCGGCCTACGCTGCGTCTTCCAGTTCGTGGTCGCCACTCGAGAACCTTTCTTCCCCATCGGTTGTCAGTTCTACGAGCGATGTGGCCTGCCCATTGCCATTTCAACTTGCCAATCCTAAGAGCTACATCGGTCACTTTAGTTCTCCTGCGGATCTCCTCATTTCGGATCCTATCTCGCAGGGAAACACCGAGCATTGCTCTCTCCATAGCTCGTTGCGCGACTTTGAGCTTAGTAATGAGGCCAACAGTTAGAGACCACGTCTCAGTTCCATAAGTCATCACTGGCAACACACATTGATTGAAAACTTTTGTTTTCAGGCTTTGTGGTATTTTGGACGAAAAGATAGGTCGAAGCTTCCCGAACGCTGCCCAGCCGAGTTGGATTCTTCGGGCGACCTCTTTGTCGAAGTTGGACCTACCCAATTGGACAGTCTGCCCTAGATAGACGTATTTGTCGACAACTTCGAGAGTATCGTTCCCAACAATTACCGGTATAGGTGGAACATGGGCATTTGACATGATTTTCGTCTTGTCCATGTTCATCTTAAGACCAACCTGTCGGGAGACTCTACTGAGGTCGTTGAGCATGGTGCTGAGATCATCGAGCGACTCCGCCATTATGACTATATCATCGGCAAAACGAAGGTTAGTGATATACTCGCCATTTATGTTGATGCCACATCTTTTCCACTCCAAGAGCTTGAAAACATCCTCCAATGCGTTCGTGAACAGTTTCGGAGAAATAACGTCTCCCTGTCTCACGCCTCTCTGCAATGGGATCTGTTCCGTACTCTGGTCTTGTAGTCGGACTGACATAGTGGCCTTACTGTACAAACACTTCAACACTTCGATATACCTATAGTCAATTTGGCATCGCTGTAAGGACTGCAGCACCGCCCAAGTCTCGATTGAATCGAAGGCTTTCTCATAGTCCACAAACGCTAGGCATAGCGGCCGATTATACTCTTCGGTCTTCTGTATAATCTGGCGTAGCGTATGGATGTGGTCTATGGTGCTAAAGCCTTTTCGGAAACCGGCTTGTTCGGGAGGCTGGAATTCATCAAACCTGCGTGCGAGACGATTCGTAATGACCCTCGAAAACAGCTTATACACATGACTCAAGAGCGAGATGGGCCTATAGTTCTTCAATAAGATGTTATCACCTTTTTTGAAGAAGAGCACCACCACGCTCTTGTGCCATGCCTCCGGCGTTGTACCTTCAAGGATGACAGAATTGAATAACTTCTGGAGGACTATAAGTACCGGTCTACCACCCGCTCTCAGAAGTTCGGTCGTAATTCCATCCTCACCTGGCGCCTTGTTGTTTTTAAGCTGTTTGAGGGCCATTCTAATCTCGTACAGGCTGACGTCCGGGATATCTTCGGTATAGTGTCGGACTAACTTGGCTCTGGTGTCCTTAGCTGTGTTAGTAGCGGGCTCACGTGTCGAGGTGTATAACTGTCCATAGAAGTTCTCAATCTCTCTCAGGATCTCAGGCTTGGATGAAATGACACTACCATTCTCGGTCTTCAGTTTTGTCATTTGGCTTTGCCCAATAGACGAATCTTTGGCGAACACCTTAGAGCCTTGGTTTCGCTCAATTGCGGCCTCAATACGTGAAGTACTAAAAGCACGCAAGTCGTGTCGCATGGAACTCCAGATACGTCTATTGAGTTCACCGTAGGCTGACATATCAACTGAAGACTGTAGTTTCATTTCGCTCCGGTCTGCCATTAATTTAAGAGTGTTTCCTGAGAGTTTCTGAGTCCTCTTTCGGCGTTGGGTCTTGAAGAACTCAGCTCCAACAGCTTGGACAGTTTCCACCAACCCGTTGTTCAACTCGTCCACTGTGTTGCAATCGGCAAGGCACTGGAAGCGATTTTGGAGTTCCAGCTGAAAGCCTTCGGGGTTTTGGATTTGGACAGGGTTTGGACGGAGCGTAGACCTCACCAGACGCGACCTTTCAAGCTTGACATTGATATTCAATGTGCCTCTTACAATACGGTGATCGCTACCGGTTTTCACCTTGCTGATCACAGAGACATCATCGAATATTCGCTTCTTGGTCGTCATCATGAAGTCTATCTCATTTTTCGTGGAACCGTCGGGGCTTATCCACGTCCACTTCCTGGATGGCCGCTTCTTGTAGAAGGAGTTCATCATAAAGAGGCCCTCCTTCTCCATGAAGTCAGCCAGCCTTTGTCCCCGAGGGTTCCGCTGCCCGTATCCAAATGGCCCCACTCTCAGCTCATCGCCATTCCTTGTGCCCAACTTCGCATTAAAGTCCCCCATCACAACGGTGAAGTATGTTTCGGAAGTATGCATGGCTTCGGATATATCCTCATACATAGCTTCTACTTCATCGTCGGAGTGTGCCGAGGTCGGTGCGTATACCTGGATGACCTTCAACGAATACCGTTTGGTTATTCTGAGTATCAGGTACGCTACCCTGGTCGACACACTGTCGACTTTGATCACGTTGTTGACGAGAGACTTGCGGACGAGGAACCCGACACCACCTTGGGAAAGTTGGTCTCCCTCCCGGTAGAAGAATAAGTTACCGGAATTTAGGATTATCGTGTCCTGTCCCTGTCTTCGGACTTCTGACAATCCCATTACATCCCAGCGTAACTTACTCATCTCCTCCTCCAATTCGACCATCCTTTCGTCAGCCCTCAACGTGCGCACGTTATAAGTTGCCAGGGCCAGGGGTCGTGTTTGGTGGGGTTGGTAGCCGGGCGTCTTCCGGTGATTCTTCGCACCCCCTGCCCTGCCGTTACCATGACCGCTACCGGAGCCACGGGATAGCAGAGCCGCCGGGGACTGGGGGCCGTTATTGTTTGTGCTTGTCATTAGGGGGAGGGGGGGGGTTTGCCATAATCACCACGCTTGGCAGGCGGCTTGGTGATCGCAGTAGATTATGATGGTGGAGACCAAGGAGAATGCTGCAGCCCATTCCCTGGACGTTCCCTTAGCCGACTTTTACGGCACCCACGGGAAGAGATGGGGTGGTCCTATTCGTAACCGGGACCACACGGCAAATATATAATTATATACTCTTTGGAAAAAAAATATCCAAAAAGCCAAGTCCATCAACATAGAATCATATGGACGGCGGACATTTACAAAATGCCTGTCCATTTTCTGTTGGAGTGAGTATTTAAATATGCATTAGTATGCGTGAGTAGGGAAGTGACCCTTATTACACAATATATCGATATATAATAAACCTAACCAAACAGTGCTGCAGAACTTCGATACTTTTTAGTTTTAATACAATAAAGAAAATTAGATATTCGTAGAGCCAGAAGACGCAGCTTAGGCCGGCCCCCACTTGGTGGACCAACGATCTGGTCAAAACCACGGGGAGCCGATGGATGCAGGAGGCGAGCAGCCGCTCTAAGTGGCGCTCCCTGGGGCGCCTATGACCAGCAGTGGACGTCTTCAGGCTGTTCAAATAACATTGTTCCATAATAGTTAGTTTTTATTTTACATTCGCCTTTTCTTATTCTATTCATTATAATGATGGTTAAATTTGTAAAAAGTGTTTCCAACCATTATCTATAAAAACGAGCAAAAAATCACGTTTATTGTATTGAAGCCCCTATATTTATTTTAGGGGAAAAATATAGGGGAAAAGGATGAATGGATGGGACGGCTGCGCCTGTCTTCGCCGTCCCATCTATTCATCCTTTCCCCCTATATTTTTCACTTTTGCTTCTCTCTTACCCATAAACAGGGTAACAGCATAAAACTAATAAACCCGTGCGAAACCGGGGCGGATCAGCTAGTTTATTATAAATTTCATAACTCATATTGAAGCCAGACGACACTGGCCTACCTACTGTATTTTATAAAAGTAGGTTAGGTGCCTATTTTTAAATTGCCAGATTTGCACCTACTTTTTCATTCTGTTTGCACTTTGATCTAAATCCATTCAGCCAATTTTTTTTTTTTTAAATTTGACTTAGCTTGCGTTTGACCACAATCTCACCTGATGGGAAGCGACGATGTGGTCTAAGATGTAGCACGCTGGTCTAGTAGGCCACTTTTAGGGAAAGAGGTTTTCTACTTTTTAATCTCCCCAAAACCAAAGTAATTTTGTGCAAATGTATGAAGATTTACGAATATCGACAAAATGTAATGGACAGTGTAGGTACATCACTATTCGAGAGGCGTAAAATAGCCCATCCCAAATTTTTTTTTTATGTAATGAGTGGCAAACAAGCAGTCGGCCCACCTAATGGTAAGTGGTCACCGCCAATATCAATCAAAGCATTAAATCTTTCAGTAATTGCAATCGCATGGTAATTATACGATGGAAAAAACGTATATTCATAATATGAAATGCATATTTACTTCGAAACTTCGATGTTTAACATAAAAATAGCCAGTAAACTTTAACGTATAAAATGATGATTCTGGTTTTCCTTCGACTCCTCGGGTTACTCTTGATGCACAAAACACAGCACAACACGACACAATTTCACTATTGACACAATATTTAGCCCTAATAACAATATAATCACTTTATTTTCACGTTTTATGCTCTCGCATTTAATTTATAGAAATACCAAACTGTCAAGACATGACACGCGGTGGTAGGTAAGGTGAGGTTGCCGTACCTACAAACGATATGCGACGATTCGTGTATTAGACAGAGATACAAGATAGTATGTTTACACGAAGGATGCGGAGCGGCAACGCCGCATTGGCAGATTTTGGCTCTCTCCTTATACCTCCATGGCCAAGTCAGTATATGAGTTTTGGCGGGAACGCGGAAAAGTTCACGTCGTTGCATTGTATTATTTTTCAAAACTTACTTTTTCCAGTAAACATTAACGTTTAAAATTGGTGGCGTTTTACGCATTAAGTGCTGAATTACGAGCATGAGTGAGGGCAAGTGATATAACGTGGTGAAACGTGATTTTTCGTGTTGCTTCCAAAACTCTATAGAAGCTTCTAGTAAAGTTGCCACCACTTTGCTGGTGCATGACTTAGACTGGACTATGACTATGACTAGCACATGACTTTGCGTGAAATACCGGGTGTAATTGAATTCATTAGCATCCTTTAAAACTAGATACCTACTCCTGATACCGGTCACGAGTGGACCAACATTTTTGAATTTTAAGAAATTGGTTTGGTAATAATAATACCTCCAAAAAATGGAATAACTTACTTGATCAAATGCTAAAATACAAAACTTAATTAAAATAATGAATTACTGTTTTTAATAAGTACATACAAGGTGTAAAAACGTTTAAATGTATCAAAATCATCCGTGTCAACTGCGTTAGGCGCCACGGCAATCTTCATAATTTTCAATAAAAATATTTTCATTTACACTCTTTACTCTTTAATAATCATCTATAAATGATGTACTATCATGGGCTCAATTTATGCTAATGAATTAAATTACAACCTGTATATTATAACACGATGAAAATATAATACTTAACACTGGCTAAATACACTATGTGTGGAGCCAAAATATAAGAAAAAAAAAGTCAGTATATAATATAGCAAAGTTCTCTGTGAAGCCAAGCCAACGGCCCTATTCCGATTCACGCTAAAATCGAAAATATCGATATTATTGCGCTAAAAATGCGTACCGAATTGCCGTGAACGCGACAACGAAATCTCTTGTAAACGTCATGACCGACGCCATCTTGCGATATCGCCGTCCGTGATTGGTTGTTCCGAGTCATTGACAGCGGTCAGTCATTGAGCGCAATATCTGAATAGGAACGCTGAAAAATCAACGTGAGCGCTCGGAGCGATTATAGCGTGACTCGGAATACGGGGCAAATGCGAGCGTGTTTGTGCTGCGTGTCGTTTTATTTTGTAGAATTTAGAAGTCGAAATGCCGAAATATTATTGTGATTATTGCGATACGTATTTGACTCACGATTCTCCCAGCGTGCGAAAAACCCATTGCACAGGAAGAAAACACAAAGATAATGTGAAGTTTTATTATCAAAAATGGATGGAAGAACAAGCGCAACACCTTATCGACGCTACGACAGCCGCTTTCAAAGCTGGCAAAATAGCACAAAACCCATTCGGAAATAAAGGAGCAGCTATTCCTCCTCCTTGGGATCCCTCTGTAATGGGCCCAGGAGGACCTAGACCGCCAGTTTCAAACCCGGGTGGGCCGCCGGGCATGATGCCTCCATCGATGGGCCCAGGAGGGCCAATGGCGCCACCAATGATGATGGGACCCCACGGACCGATGCCTCCCATGATGGGAATGAGGCCACCTATGATGGGACCACTAATGGGTCCAATGGGTCCAATGGGACCTATGGGTCAGATGCGCCCCCCACTAATGAACGGACCTCCTATGAACAAATAACATAGTGTTTATGTGAATGTGAATGTTGACATAAATAGGCTAAAAACTGTGTTGTGTTAATGTCATAGGACACATTGTTTAATATGAGAATTTCAATGCAAGAATCCTGCTGCCCATGCAAAATGGCAATCTTGTTTCAGTCCTTACTAGCATACTATGTATACATAATGACATGGTCAAGTTTAAAATGCTGAGAACATAATGTACGGCTTTTACTTTTTATTGATGGTATACACTGAAATCACAGCATTAATAATAACAATAATACTTAAATGATGGACAGTAAGTGGTTTTTGTGCCTAAAATTGCCTTATTTACTGCATATAAGGAACCTTTTTTACAATTGGATACTTCAATTAATATCGGACAGACTTGTTCGACTATTAATCTCGCCTGATGTTAAGCAATAATGTAGTCTGGCTGCAACACACTTGCTCTCCTTACCTGTTTACTCTCCAATTATAAGAACCTTTGTAAACGTAAGTGTAAATAAATGATTTTAGATTATAACCAATCCTTATCATTTTTATAAAATATGCATCTATAAACAAACCATGGAATTACCACAATCTATATTATTAATAGGGTGTGTGATCCCAGCGTGGTGAAGTGGACCACCCTATCTCTTCCCGTAGGTGCCGTAAGACCTGGCTAAGGTAATGTCCATGGAAAGGGCAGGAGCATTCACTTTAGTGCATTAAAATCACCGATTCAATCATCAAGCTGCTTGCGAAGCGTGGTGATTATGGCTATGTTAAGCATCCATAGTGGCGTTTTATGGGGAGGCCTGTGTTCAGCAGTGGAAGTCTTCAGGCTGTTGATGTGATGTGATTAATAAAACAATATTTGCTCGATAACCCATTTAAAAAAATCCAATATTCACTAGGAGAGCTGATGATCTTCAAACGGTGGCAACAGGTGAGACTTCGAGTATGTTCTTTGTCTAAAGTTTGCTTTCCATGTGGCATGATGCCACATAGACACAACACATGGTAAACTTTTACACCCATCTGTTGATTTCTGAGCTTTAAATGCATAAATAAGGTAGGTAATTACGTAAGTACATACATACATGGCCTTTTCTGACTTGCAGGATTGAAATATCATTTTTAAAATATGATGTCACAGTATGACCATGAGGACATGTATTTGTATATCCTCGTGGTCCTACTAGTAGGACAAAATAGCAGGTCCACGAGGTACACAAACGAGGGCATGAAACAGTGGATGATAAGCAGTGCCTTGTGGTCTATGCAAGACACTTCCATATACTCTTTGGACACTTCCGTTGATAACTATTATATATGTATATAGGCCAACACAGGAACTGCAAGCTCAACCACACCCTGTACAAGTGTGTATTGCTGTTGCGACAGGTGGATTATCCTCATCGTAATGCTGTTTGGCTCACTTTGAAGCAAGAGAAACAAACCATCTGGTCAAAAAGCTTCAGACATTATGTAAGTATCACATTACTTATAGTACCTATACCTACAAAATCTGTGCCTAGGTGTTACCTACGTAGTATTAAAATATTCCTGCTAGGGGTAGGGAAGGAAGAGATGAAAAAAGAAAGGGTATGGATAAGAAAAATCATTCCCACCCATTCACCCATCCCATGCGAAGTCAGCTAGTCTATACCTACTATACAACGTCATTGATTATAGAGTATTTTTCTTTTATAGTCTTATACTTAGTCATCGTCGTCATCTTCAACATCAGCCTGAAGACGTCCACTGCTGAACATATAATTATTGGGCCTCTCTCCCAATAGAGCGCGTATAGAAGGTATAGGTGCGGACCACAGAATTCCCCCTATGTGCGGACTAAGAAAGGAATTGCGCTATTTAACCCTAAAGGGCTGAAATAAGATTAATGTAGGTACTGTTTATAAACAGGATACTTATAATAATTATCTTTGTGTAAGTAGGTATTATATATACGACAAACGCGCGCGTGGTGCGTGCAGAGGCAAGCAGCAAGCTTCCGCCACTCGCTCACGGGGGAGCCCCGAGGACATAGAGGGATTAAGGAGGCCTATGTTCAGCAGTGGCTGAGTGGTCGTCTTCAAACTGATGGTCATCAATACATATTAATAAAACTGTAACTGGGCTAAATCTGTACACATGGGGCGAATTCAGTATATGTAATTTTTGGAAAATTGTGACTGCTTCTTAATCGATATGGAAACAATTCTTTTTAAATTTTTTTGTCTGTCTGTCTGTCTGTCTGTCCCTTTGAACACGCATCACGCTGCAACCACTGAACGGCTTTTGCTGAAATTTGGTACGGTAATAGCTAATTATGCAGAATAACATTTAGGATACTTTTTGTTTTCTAAAACGGCCAAGTGCGGGTTGCCCAAGAAATAAGGATGTTTTTTTAATTGCATATTTTTATTCAAGATTTTTTGTTCGCTTAATATTATTATATTTGGATATCAATTTTAATTTCAATAAAAACAAAAAAAAAGCATTAATGAATGGGACGTCAACCTGCTTCCCTTCGCCTCCCCTCCCATCCATTCAGCCTTTTCTCCTATTTTTTTACCTTTCCCTTCTCTCTTACCCATAAACAGGGTTAGGACTTAAACTAATTCACCCGTGCGAAGCCGGGGCGGGTCAGCTAGTAGCCAATAACACAAAATAATTAGGGCAAAATGTAGCATGCTATGACCATGTAGTAGTTAAACGTATAGCAACGAATTATATCGCGGTAGTGTGGCCGCAGCGTTAGTAGTAGTGCTGTGCTAAGTGTTGTAATAAAAGAAAAATTAGGTAGGTAGATATGTATTTTTATTGCGATGTGACGAACTAACGACTTCCGTTCCGTGATATTTGACCTTGATTCAAAGATCAGGTATATTGTGTACTCTCCAGAGAAGGAAGGGTATTAGTAAGGTCGCGTTTTGAGAGTAAAATCACTATAAGGTCAGCCAGAATCAGTATTACAGTAATCATGGGAAGAACGCCATTTAGAACTTTCCCAACGATTCTTTCCTTACTACTGCTACTAAGGTTTTTGAATATCATTGCGGATAGTGAGATTTGCAGGAAAGCGCAACAAACTAGGCCATAGGTATGCAAAAGATCAGAAGCATTTTTATGTTTATGTTCTCCTAAACCAAGAATTCCCAAGAACATGAATGTGGTGAATAGAGCAATTGGAGCCAAAATTGCGTGAGATATATTCAGACTAGGTGTAATTCTTTCGTTGATAATATCGGCAAAGTTGACGAGGAAAGCAAAAAGTTTAAAGTTAAGCGATAGGACGTCGACGTTATAGCTCATAGATGTCCTCACATTGCATTGGTGGAACACATTTCACTAGTAAAACATTGCTTTTACTTCTGCTACATAATTAATTACTTATCTCACATTTATCTGGGTAAATAGGTAGATAATCAGATCACGAAAATAAACATGGAAAGTGGAAACAGAATTCACTGCACCACAGAATCAGAATCACAGAACATTTTTATGAATATCAGAATTCGCAACAACCAATGAACCAGTCTTTACCAATGTACTCTGTGAGAGTAAATTATATACTCTTTGCACTGTGCAAAGATGCGGACCACAGATTAGAGAAAAAAAACTCTGATGCGGACCAGCGGACGCGATGCGGTTATTTATTTATTCTCTTTGGGTTTCGACTTCAATCAAAGGTTTCGAACTATGTTTAACGGAAAGTAGATGATTCAATTGATGTCATTGATGTGGTATTAAAGTAAGCTATTGAGTTTTGGCGGGAACGCGGAAAAATTTACGTCGTTGCATTGTATTATTTATCAAAACTTGCTTTTTCCAGTATTCATGTTTAAAATTGGTGGCGTTTTACGCATTAAGTGCTGAATTACGAGCATGAGTGAGGGCAAGTGATATAATGTGGTGAAACGTGATTTTTCGTGTTGCTTCCAAAACTCCCTAGAAGCTTCTAGTAAAGTTGCCACCACTTTGCCGGAGCATGACTTAGACTGGACTATGACTACCTGACTTAAACTGGACTATGACTATGACTAGGACATGACTGCGTAAAATATTTCATAACAGGATTAAAATATAATACTTGACACTGGCTAAATACACTAAGTGTCGAGCCAAAGTATAAGACAAAAAAAAAGTAAGCTATTGAGTTTTGGCGGGAACGCGGAAAGGTCACATCGTTGCATTGTATTATTTTTCAAAACTTGTGCTTTGCCCCGTGTTAATGTTTAAAATTGGTGGCGTTTTACGCACCTACCCAATTGGACAGTCTGCCCTAGATAGACGTATTTGTTGACAACTTCGAGAGTATCGTTCCCAACAATTACCGGTATAGGTGGAACATAGGCATTTGACATGATTTTCGTCTTGTCCATGTTCATCTTAAGATCAACCTGTCGGGAGACTACCGACTCAGTCTCAGTAGTACTGAGGTCGTTGAGCATGGTGCTGAGATCACTGAGCGACTCCGCCATTATATTGTATTCTATTCTAAATAATATTGTATTGTATACATAGATCTATATATCTATATATATATATGTCTATGATTGTATACTAATAATTCTAACTTATTACGTATTCATTTAAAAATATGCAAGTATACTATCGTAAATGTAAAGTACGTAACGTACCTAATAATTTTATTATGTTGGTAAGCATTAACTTGTAACCTACAAACCACAATTATATATGTTTTACTTGCGTATTTTTAATAATATAAATATATCAGGGGACAACTTAAGGTGAACAGTCTGTAGTATAATTGGGTCTAGCCACAGATCTAGAACATTTTTGCTCCTAACAATGATGATAATAGAACATCTATTACCTATCATACGACGCCATAGCATTGTTGGCGATAGGAATAGCGAATTTCAAACCGACGCGCCCTGGTTCAATCACGCGCAGACCTGGACCAGTTGCCCACTCCGACTTTCTATTAATTATATTATTATACTTACTTAATTCTGCTCAAATTGGATTCGATGCACCGGCAAAGGAATATATAGAGAACACATTTTGTGTCATTCACCAACACACTAGTGGCACAGATTTGAGATTACTGAATACTTATGTTATTTTTTTAAATATGTGTGGACATTTCACTCATCGCCATCTAGCCCCAAACTAAGTAAAGCTTATACAATGGGAACCTGATAACTGATATTATAATACTTAGATACTTTTTTGTTTGTAAATACATGCATAGAATACAATATAACACCCAGACACAGAACAAACATCTATGTTCATCACAAAAATGTTTGTCCTAGGTAGGAATCAAACCCACAGCCCTCAGCTCAGAAGGCAGGGTTACTTATTATATGTATTATCTGGGCTACTATCTGCGCTATCGGGCTCGTCAATATGTTACTACGTAAGGCACCTAGGGCAATGTAATGCATATTGCTTTTGACTACATACACACATTAATTTTTACCCAAATAGCGTTCCTAGATTACGTTGGTATATAACCTACCTACCTGCGAAAATAACGGAAATCACAAAATAAACCACAATATTTTTAACGCATTTTAATTAAAATTGTATTCCGAATAACTTAAAAAATTTGAAAAGTTTAAAACACTACTTACGCTAAAATGTACTCAATAAATACTTATATACTAAATACTTAAAAAACCAAGTAGCTTGAGAATAATACTAGTAAAAAACAAAATTGGCCCCTTGGAGCATGGAAATAAGAGTGAACTAATTTTGAGCTCGAATCGTACCATAAATACCTATTTGTCCAATTACATAGCGACCTATGAATTTTGGAAATACTTAATAAGTGCCTCCACAAATAGACAAGCAAGACAAGACTAGATTAAAGCTTCTATCAAATTCATTGCCATATTTACAAACACTTGGTTAGGAAGTGAACATTTCGAAGCACCAGCTTGTTCATGTTTTCATAAATATTTATCATAAAGCTGTTTCCAATGTTGATGGTGATACCTTTCCTCCTTTTCTATCGGGGGAATGTTTGCTCCGAGAGCCGGCCGCCTGACCTGCCGGCGACGGGCTCTTGAATGAAGTGAACTTTGGCGGAGACGCCTCAGGCGAAGTACTAAAGAACTCTGCTCGCTTTGCTTGCAATATTTCAGATCTTGATAAACTATGAGATTTAGCAAAATCTGCGCTAAGAGGAAAAACTCCCTGATCCGCTGATTCAGCGAAATCTGTGTCCATTTCTAATGTTTTTTCTGTTATAGGTATTAAGTTACGCCTCGCTCCGAAATGTTGCTTAGTGACGATAGGAACTGTTTTTGACGGTGGGTTGCTTGGAGATGCATCGTTTTTTTCTCCAGAGCTGTTAGAATTATCATCTTCATTGTAGGCCTCGGGTATAGGAGTCGATAAAACGTCGGATCTCGGGCTCGAAAACCTCCATTGCGATTTTGGTGACAATAAGATTTTAGGAGTATTTTTGTGTTCCTTTATTAGAGCACCGGTTCGTCCCGGTGATGCAACTTGTGAATTAGGCTTAATAACCTTCCTTTGAGCGTACGTCTTTGGTGAACCGCTCATCTCTAAAATATTAATTTGTGACCTGTTAGTTTGAGTTTGCAGCGGTGGTGTTTGAGTTTGAATCTTTTCCCTTGACATTTTTAATTGTTCCACCGCCGATAGTTTTGTGGACTTTGTCTGCGGGTTCAACGTATTAAGTTTCACGCTATGTTGCAGCAACAGTTTCTTAAAATCAAGCCTCGAAGTTTGCGGGACTGGGCCGTACCTATCAGCACACGTGGTGTCTTGTTTTTGAAAACCATATGGAGATGTAGGCACGTTGGAAGGGTAGCTATGCTTGTCGACCGGCGACCAGCTTATTCTATTCCTTGGATCTCCTAAATACCCTGTTTCCGGATAGCGTTGCGATCCTTTCACGAATAGTGACGTCTCCGAGCTCACTGGAGATAAACTTATCGTAGAAAGAGCGGGAGATTCTGCTCTATCCGGGTTGTCTTTTATGTTGAGCTTCTTTTTACTTTTATGAATAACTGCGTAAAGCTCTTCATTGGTCATCGTAGATTTGACCGGAGATAGCAACCGGGAGCTGAGGTCAACAACGTTGTCCTTGTTTGATGGCGTGGAAGACTTGAATGATCCGGAAATGCGTGGATCTATAGGTGAAATTTTGATTGAGTCCTCATTGGAGGTGTGTCTATGCGGCAGCGTTTGAGATTCGACAAATGCAGTTTTAGGTGGGTAGTTGAAGTATCTTTGACTGGCTGTAGCTTCGAGGTGCTGTTCGGAGGGCGTTCGTTTGGGGAGTGTCCAGAACTTCGGCTGGTCTCTTTGTGCGATGGTTGAGTTATCGTAGTCTATGACTCCGTGCTTGCCGCGAAGGTGCGCGGTGTGCTGCCGTTGAAGGGTCGGGTTGATGGCATTCAGGTCGACTGAGGGACCCATTTGGCTTGGTGCGTTCAGACAGGGTTTGTCAGCACTGGAATGTCGATAGTCTGGAAACGATACACAAAATTTCGTTAGAATCATAATGATTGATTGATGTAAAAAATGTAAATGTTTCCAATAGCTTTAACTTTATTACTTCTTAACTAAAATGGACCTATATAACCCCCTTTTATTTAGTTCATTCTTAAGGAATATAATAAATCGACTCTTTATTATAAGATCGATCTAATCGATTATTAAAAATATTGGAAACATTTTTATAAGGAGTGAAGCTAAATTATAAACATAACAATAAATAATAGCCTACAGGCTGCTCCAAATGTATTTTTATGGTTGTACCATTACATTACATTTATACCAATAAACAGCTACTTAAATAAATAAAAAGTACCTAAATAGTAGAAGTAGGTATACATAAATATCAGCATAAAATACAAAATTGTGCCCATCCCAGATCTATCTACAAATATTTAAATCACAATATTGGTATGACATCTAGCGAGCATAAAAAAGCACTTGGAAAAGAAAATATAACTTTGTATTTTATTGTGAACAATAAACAAGTTCCAAACTACTTACAAAACACGCATAACACACCAATATGTAGTTATTATAATTATAATTACACAGATAAAATAATATTGTAGCAATATAAAATAGTAGGGGGTAGTATACTACATTATGTAATTCAATATTTCAATTCATCACATTGTATTAGAATAAAACTGCTACAACTAGACAAAAGTGCATGGTATTTTATTCCTTAGAACTTTGTTAATGTGCGTCTATGTGCAAAGAACATCCACCGAGTTTTAATTTTAATTACTAGTTTATTCACAATTAGGTTACCCAAGTTACCCGTTAGTAATCCTCTGACCGCCATGCATCAGACATGCCAAAAAAGCAACACAAAACTTTACCTTTGAAGGGCTTCACATTAAAGTCACTGAAGCTAGCTCCATCACTGTGCAAAGCCATGGTAAGATGAGTGCAAATAATAATAAACTTTACACCTATTATAATAAAACACAAAATAGAACAAACTCCTGTTAAACGAAAGTTATTCAAATCTCATCTGAGTTTGCCGGAATTAAATTAAAGTTATCCACAAATTAGTTGTGTTATTCACTCGCGAAGGATAGCGGGCTTGTTACCTTGTTTCAGTTTGTTATTTCGTTCCAATGGTGTGAAATAGAAATCGTTGCTATTTACAACACTGCCTGATAGTAAAATTATTTCATAGTTGTAAGAAATCAAAGTCTGTGTTACACACGCTTTTGAAATACTTGCAATTGCATTTAATAAAATAAAATACTTGGTAAAAAATATTATGTAAACAGATCTTGATTTTCCACTGCGAAATACAAAAACTTATCACCTATAATGCGTTTGATGTTCAAATGTTTAGTGCATAAGTGCAGTGCAATCCACAATGAGTGAAGTAAGGGTGAGAGCTGAAGGTGTAGAAGTAAATGAAATAAGTGCGATAATGATTCTTATAATAATATTATTATATTTACAATTTAAAAACATCGATGTACAGAATAACACACCATGCACTTACAAAAAATCTAATTTAACACGTAAGCTGTGCACACTGCGGTGAGAAGGCACCATGCAACCAAACTTACAAAATGAAAACATTGCAAAAATTAAATAGTAAAATACTGATACATCATAATAGATTAAGTTCAAAAGTAAAAAAAAATTAATCATAATATATTTCATTTCAATAGTAAAACGTTTATCACAGAAATTACAAATTAGGAAGACGTTATCAGTACAGGCAAGTACGTGGACGGAATAAATTCATAATAAATCAAAATATTATGAAATATTACTTAAACGATATAAAATAAGTTAAGAAATATCTATACATGTAAAGAATAATAAATTACCAAAAATTAAGTACCTAATATAAAAATGTTCTGGTAACGGAACGGATCTGGGAGATAAAAGAAACTGAGTTATTGTCTACCAGCGCTATTATGATAGATTGAAGGTTAAATCGTGTTAAAATTACCAGATTTCGGTGCCGTGATCTGATTCAGATATAGATAATATTCGTGCTCTATGTTTAGAGCTATCGACAGGCACGGTTACTTTACTAGGAGTAGGGGGGCAAGACGGTGGCGAATAAAGGACGCAAATATTGTCAGGGTCAGAGTCTAGGATGGCGGACAGAATGTCCAAAGAAGTGTCTCTATTATCCGGGGTAATCGCAACTGAATGCCGTTTAGTCAGCGGCGTAGTAAATGGACTCAGAGTCAAAGCGGATAATTTCACTTCGAAGTTATTGTCAGCAGAACCGTTATTGTTCATACACTCACAATTATCTATATCGGCAACGCTTTTATGACCCAGCTTAGGGGAGACAGTCGGCGGGTAGTTGATTTGATCGCGCAATAAATCTGCCGTGATCTCAGCCTGGATCATCTCTAAAGAGTCTACTTTTTTGGCGTTACTGCCGAAACTTTCTAGTTTTAATAGCTTTTTGATGGGCATTAGCGGGGAATTAGCTAACTTGTAGCTATCGCTACGCTTAATTTTAGTATGAATGGACTTTTCGGTAGCATCAATGTTACCGTTAGAGACATTGGAACCGAGGACATCGCCATTAGTTTCGCAGTTATTTCTAAGCGTAAACATTTTTAGAACTTCGGCGTATTTACTTCCTGATCTATGTTCATGTTGACACTTATTTTGTAACACTATCGGAGTTTTGAAATTGGGAGTGAATGGAATAATATCGTCATCTAAAAGTATCGGATCGGTATCAGGCTGATAATCGACGAGGATGCGTCGTGTGATAAATTTTGTAGAAGTGGTCTTACCTGCTAAATCATCTTTCGTCGGAGACAAGCTGACACCGTCCGCATCATGAATATTTACATAAGCTCCCGTTCTAGTGATCGCTTCTACTACGCGCGGTAGATCCTGTTGCTTTTTACTAGCGATGGGAGTTTGCGGATTGCTCCCGACAGGTGTTTCTGTGACCGGTGCTGCTGTTATGATAGTACTGGGTTTGGGAGACGGCAGAGCAATATACTCTGTTGTGACGGGCCCATCGGGTTCGATTGGCGCTTTAATAATCATTTTTCCTAGCTGTGGAGACGTGGGTTTGCTCATTGGCGGAGGAGGTTCGTACGGGAAATCTGTTTCGTCAATAAGTTTCACTACATCCGCTGTTTCTCGTTGGATCACTGAAGTTGTGGGTACTTCCTGGACGAACGGTCCCGGTTCGAATGTGGTGTGCGCTCCTTTTCGTCGTTTCAAGGTATCCGAAGAATAAATAACTTGTCCTTGGGAGTCTAACGTCACTTTCGCACCTTTCCTTTGAATATCCTCTAAAACTGGTGACGGTCTCTCCAAGCCATGTTCGAGGTAATCCTTACTTTCGTTTAAGTAGTTAGGCAATTCATTTAGTGAAACGTATTCAGTTTCAGGTTTTCCCGATAACACTTTTTGCAAATTCTTCCCAACTATGTCACTGTTCCCATAAATGTTACTGTGTAAGCTTTGTTTCTGGTTGTTATTTTTGACATCAGCTATGGTTACATAGTCACCAGGATCGAAGAAATTTGGTTCCACCTCTGGCTCTTTAATCGGGGGAGATTTTTTGTTAGATTTAGGTAGCACGCCCTTTAACTTACACATCAAATTATTAAAAGGATGTAGTTTCAAGTTCATTTGTGCGAGCGGTCTAGTTGTGCTTTTGATTTCCAAATGTTTCATTTCCTTAGGCCTTTCGCTTTCTTCTCGCGGTGGTAGTTCTAATTTAGGTCTATTGGCTATGCTATCTGCCGACTTAGTGTAAGCTGGTCTACTTGTCGTCTCTGAATCTTTACTGCCTTCACTTTCGTCGTCTGAATTAGTAGGTGTGATGACACACATTGATGGTATTCTAGAACTATTGATTGTAGTTTTGTACCGGATTCTTTCTATCCTCTCAGTTCCTTCTAAATCAGATGATTCCGAGTAATCTTGTTCTGAAAGACTATGCTTACCATGTGCACTGGAGACAGAGTCTTCGATTGGCGAACTAGAAGTATTATGCCCAGAATCAGGTGAACTCGTGCCTGTACTTTTCTTTGCGCTCTCAAGTTCGGATTCTGTATGAACCTCTGCCACAGCAGTTATTTCTCTGTGGTTACCGACGTTTCTCGTTATTGTGATAGTTGCAGGCGCCGGTTCATTGATTTCAGGCGCTGATTGATTATGATTTCTTTTGTCTGGGTACGTAAACGGTGTGGTATACCTCAGGCTATAAGGAGACTTTGAAAAGGAAGAATTTATGCTTCTGTCTAAGCTCGCATTTGCGCTATGAACGTTATTGATTCTACTTCTATTTATTTTCGTCAAGGAGCTTTTGCGTTCGGGAACAGTGGGGCCTATTACTAGAGAACGATCGCTTCCAGCAGCCATTAATGTAGTACAGACAGTGCCAGCAGAACTAGTGGTCGTACTCGTTGATCCCTTGCCAAATAACTCGTATTCATTCTCAGCGGTCAACGTTTGACTATTCGAAGAATTCGATAGAGCAGTGCTTGTATGCATCGGCGTACTTGGAATCACTTCCTCTTCCTTCAAAGTCTTCAAACCCGAGTCCATGTGGAATGAGGTGTAGTATCCTTCCGTATCGCAAGAGAATTCTGAACTTGTCTCTAAATCTTCGTGTAAGTCATGAATGATGTCAGGGGTAAGAGTACCTTCGCTTGTAACACTGCCAGAGCCAGAGGTGTTAAGGAATCTTCTTCGGCTGATTATAGAGCTCGGTGGACCGTGATGGGCATTTAGGGAGTTGATTGATGTGGCAGCGGACGTTGTGCTCTTAGGAGGTACGGTCGTTGTCGTTATCTCAGAGCCTATGCTAGTTCGGCCGGACTCAGAGCTAGCGGACCAGTTACCGCTCGAAGAATGTGGCTCGTCTTTACAGACTCCCGATCTCCGTATTCTCCGTTGTATGGATGTTCCTCTTAGTTTTACGCCGCTGTTTATCGTCGCCGTCGTCTGTACAGTGCTCGGAACCCCTATACTCTTTTCCGAAGAGGAATACGATGCGCATCTTTGATTTGTTCTTCTATCCTCTTCTCCTGGACGTTTCTTTCTCATCGTCACAGTTTCTTGCTGAGTTTCTTCCGGTCGCGTTGGTGATTTTAATTCTTTACTTTTTTCTGTTTTCATGACATCTTTGAAGCTATCCCTACTGGCGCTCGGAGATCTGCCCATAAGTTTTAACCTGTTCTTGCCCCATTGTTTTAAGCTGTTGAAGTGACTCTTCTTGGTGAAAGGGTCGATAGGACTTTTCTTAAGTATATCGCTAGATCGCGACCTGATGACAGTGCTATCTTCAGTTTCTTCAGTGGCCACAGCGTTGGACGTATCGCTACGATAAAACAAACCAAGCAAAGCATTAGTCACACGCTAGAGGCATATCTATGATCGAGAGTTCTCTAAAGAACACCGCCTGGTCTTGTATCGACGGCGTTCTTCAAAGACGTAATTAATCATGAAGCTAATGAACAATGGCACTATTAGTGTTCAAGTGCACAAAATATTGACTGCCTTTGTTTTTTTCATTCCACTTTTTGTGTTGCTTTATATAAAAACAATGGCATTCAATGTTAAACATAATGTATTCACATAAGCACGAGATATAATTGACGAGTTGTTAAAATGTGTGCTGAAGATTTTCATTAAATTTTTAATCACCACACAAACTGTGCTCACGGTTAAAATGAACGAATAGTTAATTTGAGACGAAAGATTACATTATCTAAGAACAGACACAAAACATAACTGTAAGAAGTTTTAATAGAACAAAAATCAACCTTGGATGCAATTAACCCATGGTTCGCTCACGATACATAACTTTTCATGGTCAGCTAAAATAACTATGTACCTAATGCTCAAAGAAATCTTCAATTTGAATTTATGTTATGGTTTACACATTACTACCATTCAAACAACATAAAACAACCTCTCGATTTTGTTTTTGTAATCCAACAAATAAAACAACCACGGTTTACGAGGGTTTTCTTTGTGCGAAACATGAGCTTATCGAATCCGAAGGCGTAGATAATGTAACCTGTGTGTGATAGGTACAGTGCAGTCTAGAAGCTTACCCAGCTATAGCCTCTCTAAGCTCTTTCTGATCAGTGCCGGATATGGTGTTTCGTCTTTTACCCCGAGGTTTCCTTGAGCGGGTGCGCCGCTTCACCGTGTCCGTCTCACCGCCGCCCTCTATGTGGAGCGACTTCCGGGAGCTGCACATCCGGTCGAAGTACTTCCCTGACGTGTCGATCGCTATGACTTCCGGTGGGAATCTGGAAATTTTGTATAAATGGTTTAACATTTAGAAGTGACGCAAGAAGTGATGATGAAGTGGCGGTAATGCTCTCGTCAAAAATGAGGAGTTAAATGTTATAGAGGGAACCATCTCATTGCATGAAATTTATTTATTTATCATCATCATCAGCCTCTTTGTGTCTACTGATGAACGTAGGTCTCTCCAATTTGGGGTTGCCATTATCACCACACCAAGCTTTGTTCATTTTTAAAACCTATTTATTTACAGCAGATTATTTTTCTACTTAGTTTTTGTAAATAAACTCCCCCAAACACTGGCTCCAACGAATAAAAGTAGTAGTAAAAACTAATAAGTAATAACATTTTCAATAAGAAAGTTCTAAGAAAATATATCAATGGGCATTAAATTTGTATTCAATGAGCAATAAACTAAATTAACATATCGCATCCCATCTATTTCTTGATAGCCATAAGTAATGGCGGAACGGACGTCAGTGAACAGACAGATGGCCACATAAATGGTAGTTATTAGTAATCGAATGTTATTGACAGGGACCGCAGTTGACTTTTCTTTAAGCGGGTCTGCGGCACCTATGATGTTTAATTTATGAGTCTTGGGAAGTTGAAGAACGTCGCGATTACTATCTCGTGTTTGAGAATGGTCTAGTTTATTTTTCTTTAAGCATTTTGCTACCTATACAAGCAACTCACCAAGCAGCCGGTGTTCATTGGTCAAGCAGAACTTAGTTCAACAATACTTGTGTGCCATGGTTATCAAAGCAATTAAAAGTTTCTTACGATTACTGTAACAGTGCTATGCCTAGTAGTTTTCTTATGTAAGTAGTCAAACGTTCGATAAACTTTTAGCTCATAATGCTATCTACCATTTTTTTGTTATTCTTCACAATTCAAAACAAAACTAACCGAAAGGGCTCCAACTGGAACAGAATATGATTGAGCGATCAACCAGGAATTTCATTTGAAAAATGATATAGCACGGGATCGTTATGAAGTATCAAACCGGAATAGACCAATTTCATTGAGGGTGCGTTTTATGGGACAAAAAAGTTAAACTCACTTAGAAGCGATGACCCTCAGCTGCTCATCGGGGCTGGGCAGTCTGTGGTCGATGGGTTCCTCGTCTCCCGAGCCGCACTCGGATAGCTCGTCCGGCGTCAGCGTGACGCTGCTTGCTATCCTCATGGAAGCGTCTGGTAGAACCGTCACTTCGCCCACGGCCTCTTTGGACGTCCATTTCCGGAGATTCTCGACCACAGTGGGCTGGAAAAGATTAAAAGAATTTGAATATTTTTAATTGGGGTGTCAAAAGGATGTATTCCTTAGGATTTTGTTTATGCACATTTTGTGCTTTTGGCGCTTTGGTTGGTCAGCCTAATAATTATGACACCAAGGCTTTCCAACATAAGACGAAGAAATTTAAAAATTAAATTCAAAATCAATCGAATGGTTTTGGTAAAAAAAAGTACAAAGTAGATATGTTTTTTTAAGTATGTTGTTAAGGTTCTCAAATGGCCACGGACCGGAAGGCCCAGCGTAGGCAGATCCCCCACTAGGTGGACCGACAATCTGGTGAAAACCGCGGATAGCCGATGGATGCAGGAGGCCAGCAGCCGCTCAAAGTGGCGCTCTAAGACCTATGTTCAGCAGTGGACGTCTTCAGGCTTTTTTTTACAATTAATTTTTTTATGCTAGTTTAATATTACCTTTCCTGAATTATCCACCTATGGGTTTATAATATGCCTACTAAAACCGTTTTAAAATAATTGCAATCGCCTCATTAAAAAGATTGCTCTCCATAACCACGAAGCTTTCTCAAACAAGCTTAAAACTTAACGTAGACTTAAGAAAAGTGGCACGTATTAGCTGAATCATTAATATTTAAGACGTTAATAAGTTTCATAATAAAACGAGAGTTTTAATATTTAGCTAAGCTTTTGAACTTTTTCCTTATTATACCTAAATAAAGGTATTATTTTACATTCTATTTATTAAATTTCCTCTAAAGTAATCTCAGCATAGGTGTACGTATGGCGGTTTTGCGTTTACGTACCTAATCTAGCATTTGAATCAAAATTTCTCTCAAATTGCTATGAAGGGACCCCCAAATATTAAAGTTATCGACATCTGCAGGAGATATTAAAAACATTGGGTGACAAAAACTTTCATATGGGAGGGATTTGGATCAACCATTGGAAAGGTATAGCTTAGCCTTTAAAGTCCAAGACGGTATAAGCTTGAACAGCCTTACGAAATAGTTATACTCACGATACGGGTTTCGATTTCTACATCGACCTTCTGGTACAATCTCCTTCGTTTCGTGCTGAGAACAGGTGTGCATAGCAGGTACGGTGAATGATTGGAGTCTCTCCGCAGTGCGTCGAGGATCGAGGCGGACAGTCGGTCGGTCGTCGCCTTTTCGTACATGTTGCGTAGGATCGGTGGTCTAGAACAAGTTTGTTTTGGGTTGATTTTTTAGAGATATACAATGTTTTTCTTCCCCCCAATAGGTGGTCCGAAGATCTGCTCAAAACCGATAGAAGCTGATAGACGCAGGAAGCAAGCAGCCACTATAAGTAGGGGAGGCTATGTTCAGCAGTAGAAAGGTTTCAGGCTGTTGATATGTTTTTTTTAAAGTCTATTTGTCTTCGTTTTCGGGATTGTAACATAGGTACTGTATGTCTTCAGAACGCACAAAAACTTCAATAGCAAAATAAGTCGATAAGATATCCGATTTCTAGACATTTGAAGACTGGCCAAAAGTTCTTGAAAAAAAATTAATGGTGAAAGAAATGATCTGCAGTAAGTAAGCAATGAGTTATCACTAATAGTGACGATGAATATATTTCGTTAGTCTCCCTAAAGCCTCTTAATAAGCTGAAATGCAAATCACGGGTTCTTGTTTTCAATTGCAGTTCTTACTAATAACTCTAATAAGTCATAGTACACTTCGTCACGTTTGGAAACGCCTATTATTAGAAATACTAGATTTACTATTCAGTTACTAAACCGTTAGTACTGTAGTAGTAGGCACTATATACTATTTTATTACGAATGTAGAATTAGTAGACTGGTTTCCACTGGACTTTACCAAGTAAGTACAAACCTCCAGCAGTGTTTCTATGTAAATGGTCAATTTGCAATTATTTTGTTGGTACAAAATACACGTAATTGTGAAAACGAAATTGCAATACTTGGGACAATGAAATCATATATTTATTTAGCCCGACGGTATTCGTGGCCCAGATTTGCCATAGTAAGAAATACAAAGCGGTACATTTGTTAATTAAAATTGTGTTTCTATCTAATTAACACCACGCTGGGTCTGAGTTTTAATTATTTCTTTATAATCTACTGATGTAGAGACAAAAAATCTATACCCTTACTTTGAATAAGTTGAATTTTTTAAATGAAGACCTAACATAACCTATTTAAGTAGTTGTGCACATAATTATTAATGAATGAAAAAAGATCGTAAGCTTAGAATAAGTACTTAGGTAGTAATTCTGTGATCGTAAATATACTTTGAAATATTCCCAAATTAAGTATCAATTTGAAACTACTTATGTTTAGTTTTACCCATATTTGGTAATCTGTGGTTTTACCTTGTGTCAGGAGTAAACAATCCCTTTTTGAGGTGGCTGGTCGCCATGTAGTGGACTTTGCGCAGCGCAAAGTCTGACAGGCTTCCCTCCGCTGAAACAATACAAAGTTTTAATTAAACTTTTGGATAGACTTTTATTAGAACCTAGTTCAGGAACTTAATTAAAAGGCCGGCTAGTGTCAAATGACGAAGTACTTGGCGACTGCTACAAACTTGTTAGGGAGAAAGGAAATTACGCTCTGTAAGTCTAAGTAATTGTTCCTCGCAAACACTAGCGCTGGATTAAAAAGTTCCATTATACTTAAGTACTAAGAGAATGTCAATCGTTCGTATTACTTACACGAAATTAATATACATCATCAGATGCGATGAACATTTTGGCCAAATATTAATTTATAAATAAATAACGCCCAACGATCAGATACATAGATCCTGGACCCTAATAGGATTTCCTGTATCTAGGGACCCAGGAACTACGAGGACCATGGTCCCACAACACCCAGACACAGAACGCTTTTTTTTTCGGGCACAAATACTTGTCCTGTCGCGGGAATCGAACCCGCCATCTCCGGGTTATGAGCCGACCTGCTCAACCACCACACCACGGAGGCTGTCAAGTACTGGTTATAAGTACTAATAAGTACTGGTCTAGATATCCACCTAAGTAAAAAACCAAGATGATACCGTTGTGCTGTCCTTGATCATAAAAAACCGTAACCTCCGCGAGTAATACAGCTTTCCAGAAAAAAATATGCTACCTTATAATAATAACTAATCAAAAGACAGAAAATTCATATTACGTACAGGCAAAATGTTCAAATATCAATAAAATAATAATAAAAAAGATGCGTGGGTTAGTTGTTCATTTATAAACGTACGGGGAATCGATTAGAAGATAGTTAGCCAACAAACAAAGGGAAAGGATTCTCTAAGTACCAACTTTGTTGTGAAAGAGACAAATAAGAGATCATTATTCATCTGTCCGCCCTCCAGGTTATCTCTCTTTAGGGTTACCAACTCAGTACTACAAGTTTTAAGAAATTTATCAAAAACGAAAAGTAACAGGCGCGAAAGGTTTGCAATGAAACAGAAACAAAAGCTGAGTTGTTTCCAAAATATTTTGTTATGTTGTAATGTAAGACCATGGAGAATTGGAGATGTGCGGGGGTTCATAAGTTTCTTGTGTTCGTTATATTTATGTTCATAACTTTTACATTAAGGTGGCTGTAGCATACCTACTATCTTATCCCAAGCAAGCCCCAAGGGTAGCCCTATGGACTCCTGTACTAATAGTTACAAGTTCTGCTATCTCTCATTCCTTGACTGCGGTATTAGGGATTATACGCCTGCTTTTACAGGTTTTCCGAGTCGGAATGTTGCAAATGTATGCTCATTGCAAAGAGCAAATCGACCATTTATACGATTGATAATGATGTGGTCTCGGCATCGTGATCCTGGATGGTAATGCTGATTTCTAGTTCGTGTAACTGACGTGAAAAATCGGTCAAGGTAGTTAAATTTGAATATTGACTTAATGTGATGATTTTTAGGGTTCCTTACATTTAAGTAGGTACTTTTGAGTAGACTCCTATACCTACCTTAAATCAGCCTCATACTCGATAATATTAATTATCAATCACGAACTGTCTTAAACCACTACTAATAATACTAATAAGATATTCCCAAAGTGTTATTTAAAATGCAATAAACGTGGTGACCTACACGGCACAAAGTAAAATACCGATTGCATAAAATATAGTCCCAATACCAGATGAATTATAGTCACTACAGAAGATCGTGTTCGGCGAACCATCGTGACGTGACCAATCCTATTTCGATTTCTAATTATCGACCGGAGAAAATAGATGATAACATTTACGATTATTAAGATGGATCGCTGAACAAACCACCTGATGAGGATACAATGGATATAAATGAAGTAATCAATAAAGAGAATGCAATCAAAGAAGAAATGCGTGCGTGATTCACATTTGTATCAGCTAAGGCGGCCGGACTGTATTTATTATGCGAACATTTAAATAACGAGTTGGAAGGGACACTTGGGAGAGTCGTTATTCTTTTAATTATTTAATACGGTTCGCAATGCAATAAATATGGTTGGTTCTAGGTAATACTGTATAGTAGCTGGCTACTCCACATTATACTAACTGGGCAATAAAACGAATAGGTCGAGTTGGTCTAAACGCTATGCACAAGGCAATGCAATTATACTCTACCACTAACATGGGTTACATTCTACAGGTGCATATGGCTTACTGTGACTGTAGTGAACCGATTATGTGATCTTTGACATAAACCGGTTTGATACACGGATGTTAATCTATTAGCTAGAATTTCCAAGAACAATAAAAGCAATTTTACTGCCGCAGTTGCTACTGTTGCGTACAGAATAAATCTTGGCTGCAGCTGATACTTGATTTATTGTTTTGGTGTACTAGTAAGTAAAACACATCCCGCAAAGTGCAAATAATGGCTTCTTCATTGCGTACTTTCAGTTTTAATGCGCAAAATTGTAATTCGAATTTGAATAATTTTCGATTGTGGAAGATAAGGGAACTAGTGGGCTCATCGTTGCGGCGGTGGTGTTCCCAGTTGAATATAAAGAATGACCAAACGTGCACGTTGCATATGAAATTGATGACGCGCATTAACATAACCACGTTCAAAATGGATATCGATTCGTTATATTGAAATTGTGAATACTTACCGTTAAGTTACCAATTACATAAAAAAGAAAAAAGAAAGAGGAGGCGGTATTATACAAAAATGTTTATCTAAACTTGAGAACACATTGCATATATAGGCATGTTGACGGGTTCATTAAGATTCTCAGCGAAGAAAGAAATGATGAATAGAAGCGGCCCCAAAACAAACAAGTAAACCATACAAAAGAAGCCCGCGCGGTGCAATAAAACAACAAAGCAGATTGATTAATGACAGTCCAATCAATGCTGATGAACACACGAACCGAGTGAAAGTCTAAATATAAAATTGCACAGCGAATCCAATGCCACTGTATCGCGGCGGCATTCCACGGGGGAAATGCCCTCAGGAACTAGTTCCACATAAAATGGATAGTGAGATTGAATAGTATCGGATCGCAATAAGAATTGCAGAACGGAGGCCCATTGTGTGTCGGCCTTGAGCCAGCCTGAGTCCCGCGGGATGAGCGCGCGCGCATCCGACGTGGGTGGCGAATGCATATTATAATCTACTCCTTATTCGTTGTGCAAGTTAATTGTCATTTAATAAAACCTTAAACAGTCATATGCAAAAGTAAGTGGCTAATATTTAACGCACCGTAATTTATGATGTTTATACTTTACTGAAACCTTACGCTACATGCTAAGTAAACAAAAAGTTATCCGGTTGGCATTATATAGAAAAAATGAAAACTTACAGCCCTAGAGCGTCACCCATAGCAGTTGCAGTGGCACACGGAAATCTAAATTATCATAGTTTAGAAACGACACTGAACTGGTCACGTCATCCTGAAACCACAGCACAGTTTAGTTCTAGTAGGTACCTAATAAGATTTGTAGGGGTTTCGTACTCGATATCTAGACAGGTCATATAGTCTCATTAGCCCTAGTAACTTCACTATTTACAATGGCTATCAAACCGGAACCTATAGTTCTTGCACAGTAGTGCTTGATCTGTCAAAGCGGTAGGCCCAACCTAGACACACATCACTGCCTAAATGTTTTACCAGCTAGTAAAATATGTAGTCCCAGTAAAATTAAAATCAAGGAAAAATTTTTAAGAAGAAAATTCATTGATAACTCAAGTCTCATACAAGGAAAATAAACACGGTGACATCAAAATTGTACAAAATCTATTTCTGGCTCATAAATAACGCGTGCCGTGTTTTACTATTCATTGCGTCGAGGAGGAATGCCGCAGGCAAGGTCCAGGGGTCACGACTTTGAGAAGGTCCCACAAGGGCGTAACCATTATCAGCGGGTAAAAGTAACCTGTTATGTGTTTAGAACTGGTTTCTACCATAAACGTATTAAAAATGATGGCTAATAACGAAGTCATCCGTGGGAATGATTGTTTCTAACGTACCTACGCAACGTACGCACACGAGAACTTAGAACTATAACGCTTCAGAATATTCTTCATAAAATAAAAATAATTTAGGTAGGTCTAAGTTATCCTTGTATTTTATCAGATTGCTTGCATCATAGCACTAAAACATAGAACATAATTTATTTCACAAAATACTAATCTTTACCTGCTTCCACTTCCTAGTTTTAAATGCTTCTTAAGAAAGGAAAGGAAAACTGACCGAAAAACACTTGACCAAGTTTCAATGCAGATAAAAAGTCGATGAACTGTAAGGGAGTAATTCGCACGCAATCGGTCGTAACAATTTATCGGCTTAGAACTTGTGGAAAGAGTCGAGCCTCGGAAATCGACGTTAAACTTCGTTCAAACTTAGCAGCTCTCCAACTCCATGGCTGTTTCCATTTCGGTATAACTCGGATACCTACCTGCTTAAATTATAGATTATACATAGAACCCTTGAGATTCTTTTTATAATGAATTCTTTACGGTAGGTTTTGCAATTTGTAACTTTAGGAGTCTGAAGGCAAAGTGTGTACGTAAAACTGCTAAGGCTTTAATTTTAAACCACATAGTACAGCGGCTTAACCACTGGAATCTGGCAAGGCTTCTTGGGAAGCATTAAATTTTTACGAAGGCGATTCATCGGTTTTTTCAATTACATTGAAGGCTGCAAGCTGCAATATTCCTTGGTGCAAGATATTCAATAAAACCATTCATATTACGTAGATAATTAGATAATGGAAGTAATTTTATGGTGTTTGTGCCTATAGGTAAATGTATGTATAATATGTATTATCAAATCCGCGACATCAAGTGAGCTCTCAAATCCAAAAAGCAATTTTCCTTAGTCATTTTCATCTTTATAAAATTTTATCGCTTTTAAAGCTATTTCGTCTGTCTGGTCGTGATATTCGAGTTTATTGTGTTTATTATGCAAATGACATCGTATTTAGGTCAAACGCCGACAGACACTAAATTGCTTATATCATGGATAAAATATCGTCTTTGGAATTTCATTTCACTGTAATTTTGTAATTTGAGTTGAAAGGAAAATTGTCAGATTGAGTAACGACCAAATTGCCATTGGCATTCTAATCTTTCACTGGCAAGCAACATACGCGTGAGTCATTCAGAATAAATGATGTATACCTATTTTGGGAACGTCTGGGAACCATTACAAACCCAGTCCATCTCAAGTAGTCTCAATCTCAACCGATTAGTCCCACTGTAAGTGTTGTAGTCAGTCAAAATAATAGCCAAGTTTGATGATATAATACAGAACACGAGTATGTCATCATTAGACTTTCCAATAAATCCAATAGCTGCTAATTATATGTTTTGCAATAATGTAATTAGATAGTTTACGATTTCGACCTTTTATTAATTAATAATTACTGAATTTTAAGTAGTTTTGTTTGTTTATAGTCTGTTGAAATTAACTGGATGTGTTTTCGATCATACATAATTATTAGTAAACGGCTATAATATAGATAGGCGATAAATAACACTATGCTCCAAATAAACATATAGATCAAAGCTTTTTTGAGTACAGGAACCCTCTTCATGAACTGCTGATGGCAGCTGTATTCTATGGCTTCTTTGCAAATAAGACCTTTGCATAAAGTATCGGATATAAGATTTTTGTCTGTCGTTTCCTTAAACGAAGATTTATAGTGCGCCACAATGTCTGACGATGACGTTACAGCTAGGTAAGTATACTTAAGTAAAAAACAGATAAACATAATAATGTGAGCAACCAAAAGTGTACATAGACTAAATAGAGGGAGCTTAGAACGAACAGATTAGAAATATTTAGCAATGCTTAAAGCACCGGCAGCAGAAGATATGATACCATATTAATATATATTTAAAGTCAATGAGAATATGTTATAAAAACTTTCGGGAAAACTGAAATTATTATTCCACCAACTTGATACCAATTTGCAAACTTAGTGAGATTTTTGCCTTATGCAGTAAACTGTTCACCAAGATCTGTACCAAGAGGTTGAAGAAAAATTTTTTAATCCAAACGTTGCCTAAAATATACGAGAAAATATTTCCCTGCTCGCAATTATGTTTGTGAAGGATGATAGAACAAAATTTATGGCAGCTATGTTTATGTATGTCCTCAAAGGGTCTGGGTGAGATGACAATAATTTCTTGTTAAGTTCACGAGCCTAAAAGTTGACCACATAATGTTGCGCGTTATTACAAAGGAAGGGTCCCGTTTTATCCCGATATGACTGAGCAAATGTGAGAGTTATCATTACCCTAAATGTACGTTTTCTATGAATGGCAGACCTTATAGTCAAGCAGCAATATTGACACCATCTCAAACGCTCCAATTCAATTTATTCATTGTATTACCCGATAAAAAGTGCCCGTAATATCTCAGTTAATTTAGACAGCCAACAAGGCCCAGGCCATTTGGGAAAATGCTCCATTGTATGTTTGTGCAAATTATTGCAGCAATAAAGAGGACAGGTTTAGCGTCACAAAGATTTGTAGTTAGGGTTCTATCGGCACCTTCGATAACATTAAATCAGGCCAGCAGCTTCTGGCAATTGAACAGATTGCAACTTCCTCCCATTTCTGAATCTCAATCGAAGGTGCTAAAATTTAATGGTGTAGCAAGTAAATTCCAAGGGGCTGAAAAAAGCTGAGACTAAAATATAATATACAAGGTGACCTTGAATTGGTATGTTATCCCGAAAGGAGGTAAATATGCACCCCAAGGCAGACAGTGTTTCTTCTACGACTTTACTAAATTAATAGTTTATCATTGAAGGAATGCCATGTAAAGTTTACGTTCGAAAATAGCTTTAGCGCAGCTGGGTGGTTGAACTTCATCCTTGACCGAGTGCACATAAATGAGTTTAACAACATGTGTTTAGAAATGAATTTAAAGTATCTTGTTAACCCTCGAAGCGATCACACGTGCAATTTTGTGAGTGGATTTATTTTTTACCATGGAAGTTTGGAAACACCAAATTTCAATTAAGACTCTCACAACTTGTAGAGTATCATGGTCCCAGTCTCCCCATTTCGGGATAACATACCAATTCAATGTCACCTTGTAGATGTATCCATAATTTTGTTAACGCGTTTAAGGGTTCAGAAAAATATCAAACGTAAAGGGGACCAGAACTGCGGCTTTTCCGCACTTTTAATTAAACAAGTACAGTGAATTTTTCTAAGAGGTTAGTGTTACTTCATAACAAAAGGTTCTCCATCGCTATATGAAGAAAATATACTTGTGTACTTTTTAATTCAATTTATACAGTTTCCTTTATAACACAGTATCATTTAAATTGAGCATGAAAGTTAAAAGATTATTTCTAAACACAACACACGTATCCCTATTCTATCTGCCTTGAGCACTTGGCGGAATATATGATGGGGTCGAAGGATCCCTAACATTCTTTCTTATAGCAAGAATGTTACGGGTAATAGCTTTGAAAATTCCGAGATTGTATTTTATATAGAGTGTCCCAAAACTCAACGATAACCTGGTACCAGGCGAGAGGCCAAGGTATACCAGTTATGAAAAAAATAAGAAAAAAAATCTATGTCACTTAGTCAAGCGATGATAGACATTTTTCGAAAATGTTAAAAATTTGACACCCTTTGTCGCATTTTTAGGTACTGTGATCGCAATTTTCACAATTTTACAGTGATTTTTTTAATAATGTTATCTCAAATAATAGTGCTATTAATGGTAACCACAAATCAAAGTAATAATCATTGTTAACTAAGTAAAATAAATTAAATTTTGACGAGTTATGGTTTATAAAATTTATGTCAGTCAACTTTGACACTCTACGTTGGAAAAAAATGTACTACACTACCTATGGCAAGTTTTTTTAAAAGATGGCCCATTTAGTCTAGATTTCAAAATAGTACAACACTTGCCACTTTTCTTGCCAATAAAACTGCTATTTCGTATGCTATGCGTAGGGATCCCTCAGTAAAAAAAATACCTGATATTCTTTTGTTTGAAAAGTTCGAAGTCTCCATTGTTTGTAATGAACAAAAGTGATAAAAAGAAATTGATAGTAGTTATGGTATTTGTCAAAACGACACGTCACTATCCGTCTCACTCACAACGACTCATCAGTCGTTCATAATAAAATTTAAACAATAACATTTAGTACGCATCGTTTCTTCGTTTACTGCGCATCTCTCGTAATCGTGTTACTTTCGTACTACCGACTTTGGCTTGTGTTACCCTGGACTTGATACTCTATCCGTACTTGACGACTCTGGCTTTGTTTTTTGGACTTTGTGCTGTGCAAACTGTGTGTGAACAACATGCCGCATTTGTACACACCGCAAGAATATGCAAATATGCATCTTATCTACGGTGAGTGCCATTGTAATGCCTCTGCGGCAGCTCGACTGTATCGGGAGAGGTACCCGAATGTAGAGCGGCACCCAGATTATAGTGTCTTCCAAAATGTGCACGCATCATACTCGGAAGGACCAGTGCTCGTACATCTGGTGGGACACCTCAAGGAAACTACGACGCTGAAGTTTTGAATGAAGTTGAAAATGACCCCAGTACCTCAGTACGTGCGATTGAAATTGCAACGGGTGTGGCGAAGAGTACCGCACATCGAATTTTAAAACTATACGATTTTCATCCTTACCATGTACAACGTGTGCAGAGCTTGTTACCACGTGATCACGCACCCAGAGTTGATTTCTGCAGAACCATGTTAGTGAAAATTCGTGAAGATCCGGATTTTCTAAATAAAGTTTTGTGGACTGACGAATCGACATTTAAAAGAGATGGTTATTTAAACTTACATAACCTTCATGGTTGGCATACGGAAAACCCGCATTTGATGCGTGAGGATCGATCCCAATACCAATTTAAAGTCAACATGTGGACAGGAATATTAAATGGTCAAATAATTGGACCATTTGAATTGACTGAAAATTTAGATGGCGCCACCTATTTGCATTTTTTTCAAAATTATTTGCAACATCTACAGAGAAATGACGGGCCCGATAGCTCAGTTGGTAGTATCCCTGCCTTCTGAACTGGGGGCTGTGGGTTCGATTCCTACCCGGGACAAACATTTGTGTGATGAACATAGATGTTTGTTCTACGTCTGGGTGTTATATTGTATTCTATGTATGTATTTACAAACAAAAAGTATATAAGTATTGTATCAGTTATCTGGTTCCCATAGTACAAGCTATGCTTAGTTTGGGGCTAGATGGCGCTGTGTGAAATGTCCACACATATTTATTATTATTTATTTATTATTAAAAAGAAATGTGGTATCAACAAGATGGTTGCCCAGCACATTATGCCCGGCCTGTAAGAGAATATTTAAACGAATTATATCCCGGTAAATGGATCGGACGCCTTGGACCAATTTCATGGCCCCATCGGTCCCCAGACCTGAATCCAGTAGATTTTTTTTACTGGGGATGCATAAAAGAAAAGGTCTACTCAAAACCAATTCAAAATGTAACAGAATTGCGCCAAAAAATTGATGCAGCATCAGAAGAAATCAATGCGAGGAGATTTGCAAGACTGGTGAACAAGTCATTTCTGAGGCGATGCAGAGCTTGTATTCGTGCTGGAGGGAAACAATTTGAGCATCTGCTTTAATTTTAGGAGGATAATAAAGTGTTACGATAATTTACCGTTTTATTTTGATTAAATTTTCCATGAGTTCCTTTCGCAAAAAATACGAAATAGCAGTTTTATTGGCAAGAAAAGTGGCAAGTGTTGTACTATTTTGAAATCTAGACTAAATGGGCCATCTTTTAAAAAACTTGCCATAGGTAGTGTAGTACATTTTTTTTCCAACGTAGAGTGTCAAAGTTGACTGACATAAATTTTATAAACCATAACTCATCAAAATTTAATTTATTTTACTTAGTTAACAATGATTATTACTTTCATTTGTGGTTACCATTAATAGCACTGTTATTTGAGATAACATTATTAAAAAAATCACTGTAAAATTGTGAAAATTGCGATCACAGTACCTAAAAATGCGACAAAGGGTGTCAAATTTTTAACATTTTCGAAAAATGTCTATCATCGCTTGACTAAGTGACATAAATTTTTTTTCTTATTTTTTTCATAACTGGTATACCTTGGCCTCTCGCCCGGTACCAGGTTATCGTTGAGTTTTGGGACACCCTGTATACGCGTCAGTGTTGAGAAGAATGAAAGTAATGGCATTGTGACTTGTGCCGCTTTCTCAGACTTGTACATTTTGGCTAATTTTTCCTTTTGTTAGGATTTTTACAATAAGTCCGGTACTTTCGTTACTTTCGTTTCCACCACATTATTACTCTCCTCAACAATCCACAGCGCCAACGTTATTTTCTGCGCTCTGCTTTATCCTCTAGTCTATAGGTAGGTACAGTTTTCACGCTGCAAGTAACAATCATGGATGTTTATCTGATATTTTAATTTATGTTTTAATTATGGGAGCTATAAATAATAATAGGGCGGTTCGGTTAGCATAATACATAGTTAAGTGCGGCCTTCGGTGAGTGCATTATTCCAGTGATTGCGTTTTAACTTCTCTAAACGTTTTATGGTTTATTTTGTATGCTATCGACGCCATTTTTGTTGCAACTATTTTTAGTTTGTGTTAGCGTTTTTCACTGCATGAAATTGTAATATTTTTGACCATAATAATGCTTTCATCAATAAGGTAATTTATCATTCGTTATTAGTATATGTATGTACGTATTGTATAATACGGTCCATAAAAAACAATGATTTAAGTTGAAGAGTAGGTATTATACTCAGCAGGCATAGGGTGATTGGCAACGGTTGCGATATTGGGAACAAACCGATATTTTAAAAGAATGAAATAGTTTTAATACCAGCCAGAACTGATTTAACAGTTCCTGTTAGCTATACACTGTGCAGTTCATAGCAGTCTTTCACATTTACACTCAATATAACTGGCTAGTTCTATCAGTTCTCTTTGTATAGCATCATTTGGCAATAGCTGGAAACTTTTTGATTGGACTTGAGTGATTGCTGGGTTGTATCTTGTCATGGTTTAGCAAACAGCTTTGTTTTTGTTGCTTATACAAGAGTGTAATGGGACTTTGTGTTACGAAAAGCGCTGCTCATTGCAAGTTTTTAACTATTCACAACATCTTTAGTGTTTGGTTATGATGGATTAATAAAGGCAACATACTTACTTACCTAGTGCAATAAGTTTTACCGAATATTTTTTACGCCCTTGGCATTATATCCTGAGAATTTTCACTGTAGAAACCCGTACAAAGTATAAATCACAGGGCCAGCTGGCGCATCGTCTCTTGAATTTTGAATAAACTAATTTTGAGAAGGAAACTTTATATTATGCTGTTTTATTATCCAACCAACTAACATTGCCATTCTATTATTTCATATGAATTCCCAGAATATGTGCTATTGTGTATTATAGTTTGGTTTGCTTAACGTATGAAGTTAGACCATGCCATAAATAGTAGGTATATATTTATCTGTGTAAAAATCCCAGCCTTGTACGCGGGTATCATATCTCATGGAGTTGAATATGCGCCAAAATTCTATCTAGTCATCCCTAAATATAAAATAACTCTATTAGACCACGAGGAAATCATACTGAAATTCAGTGCAAATGTATTTGCTACGACCGGGTCAATTGGCTATAGGGAACTCAAGATAACATTTAATGGGAAGATGAAGGAACACGAGAAGGTATATTAAATTCATAATGCAGAACAAAATATTAATTAGGTGCGTTGAGTTCAGTGGCCACTGGCTATGCGAGGCCAAAACGATTAGCCTCTTTTTACTGCTTTGCGCACACAGTAGACTAAAGCATTCGCGGTAAAAAGTCTTACGGATGAAATTACACGCATTAAATGATGTATTGGACCGTTTAAGGATCATAGCAGGAAGCGAAGACCGGTTCTAGAAAATACTGCGAGCATCCAGATGTGTAGTAGAAAAAAGGAATTGCAGTTACTTGAGGCTCTCAGGAACTAGGAGCTAGTACGACAAATATGGGTCTGTTCAGGACCGTTATAGCTGCTCAGTTAAATAGTTGAACTAGTATTTTGATGTTGCATGGGTACCTAAAGTAGTGTTGTACTATGACCATAAACGACGATTTACTAGCGTTTCTGGGAGATTCATTACATTGTAAAGCCCGCATCATACACTCGAAGACCTCGACAGCCTTACAGCAATAAATCCTACTAAACAAAAGGGGTTTCTGCGAAACATATTTATTTGCGTAGTTTTGCGGTTTTCGTATTATACGAGCACATCTAGAGAGATCGCCTCATCAAGTCTACGCATTTCAAATTTAAGACCAGGATATTGCTGTTTATTTTGCGATATAAAATTGCAATATAATTTTGTTTGCTTCTGTAAGTGCTGCCTATAATAAAACAGTTGCTGTTTATGGAAAACCAAAAAGTTATTCGTTGTGCTACATACATACAATAGTGTTTTGTTGTCTCTTGCCTATACTGTACATTTTACAGAGATAAGTTATTATGTTTTCATTACAATATATTCTGAGCTAAGCTTACCTACCTCATTATTGAATTCACGCAATACAGGAAGATGTCAGTGACCGCATGTAATGCGATTCGTTGCGGTATCCGCAAGCGAATTGATTTATACTATACTATGAGGCGTACAATCGAACAGACAGTCGACGTGCCAGCCTCGGATGACACATGTTCTACTACTATTATTTTATTCTGTGACCGTATGCTTGCGTCTAAAGCGTTAGCGACTTCTATAGGATCTACCTTGCACCTATCCTATAACTGATGTTCAGAGCCCGTGAAATAAAAGGCACTTCCTCACATAACAGCGTTCAACGTCTCGGAACGTTCTCGCGATTTAATCTCATCCCGCTACGTACCATCGCCGGGTACTTATTTAATAAATTTAATAACGACGTAAAGCGCGTTATAACAAGGAATAAGGCAATGAATTATAATTATGCGTAGAGAGGACCGGCCTGCGCTCCTCCTAATGACTATGGCACAACATTAGCCAAACACAAATTACGAAGAAATGCGTAAACAGGTATTATAAGGGATCGTAGGGTCGGGGAAGAAACAGGATGAGTAATGTATTTAACATTGTTACTTTAGAAGAATAAACTTAACGTGATGGATTTTTAAACGAATATTCGATGCCAATTACTGAGGTACAGAGGCATCAGTTTGCTAGAATTATAGGCATTTAACTGGCCAGTAGCTCAAGCTAGTCGATAGTATCGGGCTTGTTAGCGCTCAGGATATAAATTTTGTAATCTGCAGTACAATGTGAAGGTGCGATTACTGATTGCAACAGTTTTTTATGAAGGTAATTATTTTAATAAGACGATTAAGGTCTAGATGCAGTGTTACGTACCTGTTTGATCTGGCAAAAATTCTTTCAATTCATAACATCAGTATATTACTTATTTAGTATTATATCACATTTATTAGCGTGAACGTCCGGCGGGGACTCCGTCTAGCTACCATGCCGCTTCTCTCGGACAGAATATTGCTTTGCATAATAACAAACGCAATCATAGCTGCAAACCTTTCTCAGCCATTATTTCCATTCATATTGTCTAAGAAATAAGGCCTATTGTTAGCAACTATGAAAAGCTTTGCAAACTTGTAGCACAGTCGCACTGCTCTGTGGTCTGGTGTTGAATGGCGTGTCCTTATTTCAGTTTTCCATTGGCCTATCAAGAGTAGTCAGCAGACCGTTATGGAATTGATGATTATTGAAAAACATCATACATAAACAATAGGCAGCATAGATTTATCCTGGTATCTGTAGCTTTGTGATGTGCCAATGTTGTGATCCTTTTTTGCTCGGAGCGATTGCTTGTTTTTGCTAAAATGGGCATACGTTTTAACAACTCACCTGATGGTAACAGACGAAGCTGTCGAAGGTGGAGCACGTTTGCCCAAACACTATTTCTAGTTTCAAGTCTATTACCTAGTATACTATTTCTAGTCTATTGTGGACCTCTAAAAGAGCCGCTAGCCTAAGGGCTGTGGTGGCTCGGGTAAACACGATCACTTGTTTTTGGCATATTTTTCCAAATAAGTTTGTGTTTGCATAAATGTTTTATGAACTTTATAACTGGGTTTTGTAATATGGATTGGGAGTGATGAAAGTTGGCGTTGCACCTAAACCCATATACATTAGGCAGTTGAATTAAAATAAAATTAGTAGTTCTCAATTCAACAAAATATAATATCAATAACAGATGGCCATAAATGCATAAGTAAAGCGTTCTATCAGTTGAAGTATAGTAGCGTTTTAATATAGGTATCATAGCCATTATAAAATGGCCTTTGGCTGTAAAAAGGCTGTATGTTAAGACGGGAATTACTCAAGCCAGTAGGTATCACAAAAGTGATCGACAATATACATGCATGTACCACGGATAGAAATCTAAAGGCGATAAGCGACTGCTGTTGAATTAAATAACAAAAGGTATTAATGCTAGGGTATGACCTCGTAAATTTTTGACTACTTTTCAAACGAATGGATTACTTTTGTTTGATGGACTTTTTTATATGCTCTACAAGTCTATACATGAGTTTAGTATGTAACACAGAATAAAGGAATTGTTTTTTGTAGAGGAATATAACGTTTTCAGAATTCAGATAATTAACGATTCTCAACATATATACTTTTTTTTTCTTTTTATTTCAACCAAATCAGCTCCTCCAAAATTCCAAGTAGGTATAACTTCCTTTAAGGCTTGTTAGGCCAATGTTTGAAAATTCTTCTGAATGCCAACAAATTAAATTAAAAACTAAGGCAGATTCTGTTCCATCTCAAAAAAGTACACGGCATGGCATCATAATACAGCGTACTGAGAGAGACCGATGTCTTACCAGAGGTTGAACAATAGTAAGTTAAGTATAAAGACTCGGGCGTCCGCGTCAGCAACAGCATCCACTAGGTGTGCTGTGTCAATAACCCCTCTAGGAAGTGTACACTTCGAATTAATAGACCAGACCACAGAGTCAATAATAGTAGAACACATTGAGTAACTTAGTGCTTAACTTAGTAACTCGGATACACATGAACCTAATGTGTTTGGTTTTTTTTAGTTTAGTATTGAAATCTTCTGCAATTATAAATTGAAATTGCTTCAATTATAGATGAACCTGAACATAACAAACAGGTTTCAAAATGATTTGGGAGGAGAGTTGTTAAAAGCTTTAGTTCCTTTTAGAAGATAGTTATAATAATAGATACTAAATTCCAAGGCAATGTAGATTTCAATTCCCGTGAAACAATTCGTTCAAAGAATTAATATTGGAATTTGGAATGTAGTTATTCAGCAACAATCTATAGCGAATACTGCTTCTTAAGTGTATCTTAATTAATATGAATAAAATACCTTAAAACTTCGAAAACTTATGCGTATTATTTTACATACAACAGTTTTCCGTAAGAAGTTTAACATATTGTATTACTTACATGCATAAAACACATTTTTACAGCTTACCAAGCGACAACAAATCATAAACACGGCACGATATAAACTGAAGCGACCAATAATTATTCAGATGTCATATCGTGAACGTAGTATCCAAAATTACAAATACATTAATGGACAAATATGAACATCATATATTATATGAGCTTCGACAAGATACCTACCTCAAAGGATTTGCCTGCATCGAAATTCCAAAGGACCAATAAAGTTTTGGAGCAGACGCCATAAATCATGCCTATCCGTTACAAGTTTAATCGAGACGTAGTAGGCGGAGATCTTCCGCAGATAAAATTGTATGTTAAAAATTTCTACTAAGTATATGGTTTTTGGAAGCCACGAGCTCAACTTGTGTGGTCCTAAAATGGCAAGTTTTATTTTAAAACACTTCAGCGTTAACAAAACAAGTATTGTTCATTGGCAGTTTATAGCCTTCGGTTTCAAATAACAAGCTTCTTATTTTCCGAACACCACATTCGTTAAAATGGTTATTTTTATATTGGTGTCTTATATTTACGATAAGGAAATCTCGTAACCCCGTACCTAATGTGCAATGTACACGAACCGTGAAGCTGTTTGTTCGGTGCCTTTACGACTATTTCTTGACAATTTAGTGCGTCAAAAAATCTTAGCAACCTCACACGGGAAAATACTCTGTATTTTGCATGCGGTGCGTGACGTGGCTGAGGAGCTAAAATTTTTGGGGAACATTTCTCACTGTTTGTTGCGAAAATAAGGAAGCCAGGCGAGATACGTGTTAGGAGAAATGTAGCGTCAAGAACAGTGTTCTACTTCGTAGAAAATACAACGGGCATTGATGATAAATCGGAGCTGAACAGAACCGCGAGCTTCCCACTGCATTAGCGGTATCAGTTGTTTAAACATTGTCTAAACCACGTTTAAACGGTCCAAGCTTTGAAGTACCGATAGCGGACTTTGTTTGACGTAGAGCTAAACAATGAACCTCATGTACTCAACACCTCTGTTTTTTAACGTCTTCAACAGTGTGTCTGGCACAAATGTTTGGATTTGGAAACCAAATTGAGAAACTGTTATCTGTATTTACTGTTCCAAAAGGAAAGTTAAAGATTGTGGTCACTCGAATAAAAATATTTACTTTAGCATTTGTGTGCTAAATATAGAGAGCTGTTTGTTGTCACACTATCACTAACGATGTGTACTTTTAAAATAGATGTTAAACCATGACATTGAAATTAAGCTCCATGGCTATTATTTTATCGCTTAGCATAGACCAGCACATTAATTAAGATTGGCCTAGAGCCTGTCTGCCTTGCTTATCTTCGGGTCTGTAATATTACAGACTGCATGCTTATACGTAACAACATCAAAGCATTGCACAGGAACTATTAAAATAGACCACAAGTAAAAATGTTTGATCGCAATCGATCGAACTCAGCGCGCCAGCTGAGCTTGTGGTCAATTATAGTAGTTCCAAATAAAGATTTTTATTTGGAATATTTGTGTGATTTTAATAGATAACGAAATGTTTAGCTTCACTGAAAGGTCTGCAACGTGCTCATTGTCATGTTTAGCATAATTATTGCCTTTATATCTTCGTATTAGGAGTTCGGTACGACTACGAACTCTACATCGTACGATGCTAACTAATTGTATTATTAAAGCCCAAAAGCAAGCACTTTCGTGTTAAGTGGGCACTACTGCAACTTTCATACGGGAAAATTTGTAGCAATTTTGGCAACTGCCTTGCTTACATGAGCATATTTTTCATAGTTTATGTTAGCTTTCCCGCCCATATTGTGGCATAATAGCACCCAGTGTGTTGGAAAATTCACAATGATGTTATGGTGTAAAACGGAAACTGTGCAATATCGACCTACAGTCAGTCGACGGGTATACAAATCAAGGTTGTTAACCCATTTGCGTTACGGTCTGATACCGATTCTCTCTCGACTTCCTTTTCGTATTCATTTCAATTCACTAAAACTATCATTATGAGAATGGACTAAAACAATTCAGAGGTGGTGTTATTGGCCAGTGCAGCAGTTTAGTCATCGTAAAAACCAAATTCGATCATGAAACGTTTCGCTTTACTTCTGTTTTTTTCTATTTGTATCTCATAAACTTATTTCAGTCAATAATTACTGTTATTATTCGGCATAAACGTATGGAATAGGAAAAATTACACCAGTTACATAATAATTATAGCAATTTTGATTATTTATAATTTCACGCAGCTCACCTCTACTCTGTGTAAGCTCTTCTTTTACATTGATGTTTTTCATAATCAACATTTAGTTAAAGCCTTGCAACATTTTGAAGTATCTTATAACTTGTCTCTTCTTAGTTCAGACAGCCATGCATTTGAGTGCGCTGCTCAAGTCAATGCAGTTTTCGGTTAATTTAACCCGTCAATTGGATTGTTTGTTGGATGATCACACAAAGCGAACTGTGGGCTATTTGACATTCCCATTATATTCCCTCTATATATCACGCCGCTGTCAACATTGTCGGTTTCGAACGATTAAGCAAATACGTATGGGATAGGTATTATGGCATTGCTCTTTTGCTTTCTAATGCATTTGAGGATTGCGAAAGGTATTGATTGTGCCTAATTTCCGGGGTTTTGTCTACCGAGCTATTGAAAGAACTGACAACATAGGTACAATGGCACAAAGCTTATTGCTAGAATTGTGCAAGTGCAATCGTAAAGCTTATTTAAGCAGCAAAGGAAGTGTATATACTATTATATACAATATTTGGTTAGATACGCGATAGTGACGCTAACGACCAGTAGGAGGAGGGAGTGGCTCATTTCCATTATAATAAAAGCAGAGGTTTATGCGCCGATTGCCGTGTTTTCTGCACACGACCTAATTTCGGCGGGTGCCTTCACAGTCTACTTTGTAAAGCGCTATTCATCAACGTCATTATACTCATTAGCATGCAATCTCCCTGCAGGAAGACAAAATAAGTCAAGGACTAGCTAGGGCTAGAGGCCCCTTTGAAATGCTCGCCGCCATTCATCGGTTACACCTACAGTTATTACCTATATCACAGTTTCTGGGGGTAACTGGATGTGGTTTTCATTAAAAAAGTTATGCACTTCATTTTGATGTTTCTGAAACGATTATAATCAGGACAATTGCATACTTTAAACAAAGAGCAGGCACGAAAACAATTCGCTCCAGCAAGCAGGAGTCCGTTCAAATATTAACAAAGCAAAACGTTCCTCATCGTTTCGAAATATTTTATGGATAAGTGACCACAGTGCAACGGAGCATTCACATACAGACCGTAGTTCTCAAGCACAATGTTTAATAAATCAACATGTAACAAGACTGCAACAGAAGCGGTTCTGCCAAATCAGGATAAAAAGAATGGAAAGAATTCAATCTCTCTGAGCATCAGCGGTCAATGGGAAGCACTACTACCGGTTAAATGGTAAAATATACAAGCGGATCTTACGGTGATGAATGTACGCAAAGCCGAAAGGTCAACAAGAATATATTTCGTGATACCAAGGCCTGGTCAATAAAATTACGATCAGAAATAAACTAACATAAAACATTTTAATGATACTTTATGGAACCGTAATGGTACTTAGAAAGTTTTAAATAACAAGTTTACGAAAATGGTTTTGTAACTATGTATTACTAACTCTATAATAGTTTCCTTTATTTCTTTTAGGCTTTCGAAAAACGGAACGAGAATTATTAGTTAGAATTATAAAATTAATTTAAACATGAATCATGCTGTTTTATTACCTAGTACCTATCTCGTTCTCGTTTCATACGTGAAAAAATACAAGCAATTTCAGTAACAGATGTTTCACTTTTTAACTTAAGCATACTTATTACTTTAATGATGATTGCCTCATAAAATTGTTTTATAGTGCACTAAGAACCTATAGAAAACACATTACTATGTATTTATGTATACATATATGAAAGACGCCTGCCTGGTTCTGAATGCGGTTGCGCTATTAAAGTATGATTAGATAAAGAGCTTATGGAATAAATTTATTAATTATAGATTCATATAAGTAAATAATAAGTCAAGAGTTTTTAATAACTAGTTAAGAACTTAACCATATTTAATTCGATAGTTTATTTCTCTGAATGGGTAAGAAATAAAACAATGCGAATGGTCGACTGGCTGCGAATAAGTTTTAGTGCGCAAGTTGTTGTCGTATGTCTCACTTTGCATTTAGTATCCACAGAGTAACTGTAAGCTTTACTTCGATTAGCGGGACCCAGCCGGGCTTGGGTCTGCTCATTAAAATTTTACTACAGCATCGCTATGATAAGATAGGGAGTGGACGCGTCTGGTTTGCACCAAGGAGCTGTATATAAACTTCACCTTAAACATTTCAGTGGCTTAGCTAACAATTAAGCTTGATAACTACCTAAGGCTACCAAAGGCTATTTGGGTCGTCGTCAAGCTGGTGCTTACGCGTTTATAGGAAATTTATTGAGGCCTTTAGTTTATTACCTGTTAATAAATTACAGCTATTCTATAATTAAATAATCAAATGGATTCATAGTTCCAAAAAACAATATTTATGTTATGCTGGCATAACATTCGAGTAAGGATGATGAATGATTAAAAGTAAACAAACGCACTGTGCATTGTGCAAGTGTGCATGCATACAATGAAAGGAATGTAGCAGCAGTATACGATTTTCACAAGGAAGTGGCACTCTGGTCGCGGTCAGGCGTTTGCTGAGGTCCGCCTTCGGCCAGCTAGGGCCGTCAACGCGGTCACGCGGACAGGGCGCAGGCTTCCGGCAAGTAGCGGTCAGCGTCAGCGCATACGCATTACGAATACAGCAACAACTTGCCTGAATCACCCCGAATACAATACATAAAGTGACACCGGGAGAACTGCACTCTCAGCTCTCGAATCTAGAATTCTAGAGCATTTCCAGTTAATTGAACTTGACGATTGAGCAACGTATTAATTAGCGCACATTTGCATGAAAAGCGATGTTTCTGTTTATGTGTTCTACAAACGGATTCGTTGCACAATATCAAAGGTCGCGTAACAGCGTTCTTGGATTTGAGCGTATAAGCGATTCTAGAAACAAATGAAATCGGGTTTATTGCTCATAGCGAGATTGGAAGAAGAAAGTCTTTATTGTGGTGCGGGCGGTCGCGAACTTATGGTTCACGATTAGCTTCGGGCACCAACTTCCCCTGCGTGGTCCGACGCCGCATTTGTGTTAGATAATGCTTTAATTATGCACTATGATTTTAATATCTCATAGACTCATTCGCAACATTGTTATTAGGTTATATGCCCATGTAGGGCAGGAGCATTCTAGATATGCAACATTATTAACTTATTGGTTTCGTATAATACGGTTTGTGGATCTAAATGAAATGCTGAAAACATATGACGCAGGTGCTGTGAGGTGCCAGACTCAAGATCATGGGTCCCGTAAGGTAACGTGAAAATGTAAATGTCAGGCGGAATCTATTTTCGTAAATTGAATTTCCTTGCGTTCCTATTTTGTTAGCGGAGAGTGCAATTTGTCAGGCGTCTAACTTGAAATACCTACACAAAAATCGTCAAATGATGTTAACCATGAATGTAATACGAATACATATTAGGTTATTAAAGAAATGATAGATTAATGCCTTTATTCCACTTTTGCAGCGGCGCTCTGAAATGTAACAATAGGTACTAAGTAAAATATTTTATCAAGAAAAGCCTCATCAGCAATTGACGGTCACACACAAGACTAACAAGCATGGACAAACTAACAAGATAATGTAAGGGCTAAAATTCAGCTACTAACAATTAAAATTCACAAATCGAATAACATAGGTAATTATAACCTTTACCCCAGATAATATAATACCTACAATCACTAAACTTGGACTTGGACTTGAACCTCGTCAGAAAATCAGATCCCACGTAAACAAGTCAATACAATCATTTCTTGATAAAATCCCTACTCTGGATTAGGATTTTATTTAGAGCAAAAGTGGATAACACCAACAGTATTTTCTGGTTTGCTATGATAATACATGTCAGTTGCAAAGCGAATGCTTTTAAGGAACAAAGTGTTCGGAGCACCGAGCTTTCAATCCTTGGCGATATCGGCCCACGGTGCGTTATCGGAAATAGCAAAAAAGGCTTTTCATGTCAAGAGCTGCGGATACGAGCCCTTTGTTCCTGAAGCGACAAATACGTAGAAAGAAAGTTCTGAACTTCCAACGAATGTTTTTATTACGGACTATTACGATTTCCCATAGAAACTGCATTACGATACCTTGCAGTGTGCTTGGCATTTAATTTTGTTGTTCTTGCTATAAGTACTATAGTCATTAAATTAAAAAGAGCAGTATTTATTTCTATTTAACTTATGCGGAGAAGAGAACTTCAATTCACAGGTTCTTAATTTTCTAGAGTTTCTCATAAAATATGCTTCAAAAAAGTGTTTGGAATTTCTTCAATATTCACACTCATGTGTGACTAAATTATAATTATAGATAAGAGCTTACTAGTACGAGTTCAATAGATAGGTTGGTCGAGGCATGCAGTTAACTAATTTGTAGTCGTGATTGAATTAACGAAGGCGAGCGCCTGGCGGAGCTCATTTCGAAAGCTGTTAGATACTATCATCTTATGCTTTTATGCCGAGCTTGGTAACGAACGTCTAGTCTGATAGTCTCCTGTAGTGGTTTAGGTCTACCTCACTGCTACAAATACGATACTGCACATAAGTACCTCAGACAAAATCAGGCTCAGACAAATATTAGTATGCTAAGTGACAGTAATGAAAGGGCAACAGAAACTTAATCGGAAATAATCAATTCCAAACTCAGCTGAATTGAGCTGCAAATGATATTCAAGCGGATTTGCACAGCAACGACTAGTTGTACTGTGACATTTTCATTTTACCATTTCAGTTCCAATGGATACAGCTGCATGTGAAGCAAAGCCAATCGGTTTATTTCCCAGCAGGGTTCTAGGCTTGAAGACGTCAGTTAGAATGCATGTCCATTTAACCATTTATGCAGATGTCAAAAACACACGGTTAGCTCAAATAAAACCTACTGAGATTAATTTCAGTCTTTATTGCGTAGACTGTTAGGTGGGATTGAACCTGTATGAGTGTAAAACAAGGTATGTATATTGTTGTGCTGGTTCCAGTTCGCTGAGCAGTCTAACGAGGAATGACGGCTCTAGGACACAATGCTTGTCGATTCAGGTGAGTTACTTGCGCTGGAAAGGAATGTTTAGTTTGTGTTGGATCCGAGATAGAGTTGGGTATATGTACCCAACTATAGTATGCTATAGTCGCAAGAAAACATAGTTAACAATAGTTAAGAGACTAGTACAGGAAATCAGATGTAGATGAATAGTAACAAATATATGCTCACATAAAAGATAAACTGGACATCGTGAATGAAGGTGAAGCAACAGGAAGTTGCACAATAACGCATTGTACTAATAAAGAAAGCGGTCAAATGTTAAGGAGATAATTGTTGGTGCAGGAAATTAAAAGCTGTCGGCAAGTGGGGCGATACCGTTGAACTAACGAAGTGACTGTTGTGAAACTCTGGAGACTGTGGTTGATGATGGCGATCTTGAGCCAGGTTATATCTTGACAGTACTATTATGTGGTCATAAAACGAGCGTATCTTTATAGATCTCACGATTTGCCAGCAACAATTGTCGCAGACAGTCTTTTCTTTCGTTTGATAATAATCTAGCCTTTGTTCATACATATTTTTGGGTCGTAATATTCGCATTATTACTCATGTAAATATAATTCGAATAATAACACGACCCAAAATTATGTTAACTTTGTGAAGTAATGGAAGTACCATTACTTCACAAAGTAGTTAGAAATAGAACGCTATAGGTACTGTATTTTAAGTGTCTGCAAATTATAGCTTTACTTGAATGAAATGAATATCTAGTAAATGGACCATTACAAGATTACAATAGGTATTATGCATAACGCCTACTCTGGACGTGTTTAGAAGATATTATGGTAACTCCATTCGGTTGTTTGTCTGTCTGCAGATTGTCTGAAACATACCCATGAGTCATGGGGCGTAGGTCGAGACGAGACTAGTTTTCACGTTGTCAGCTTAAACTAATCACATGAACATTATGGGCTTTCATTATACCAAATTAGGTTTGATTTATGCTTTATATAATATATTCAAAATGCAAAAACATATACGAGTATGACGAATGATGAAAAAATTATGATACGATAAAATTCTTACAATGGAATAGGGTTATTTACTCCAAAACTTACACTTAAATGATAATGTTATTTGAGTTGCTGGCTAGACTTGATTTGGGGATAAACTTGTTACATAGCTACGGAAGACATATCTATAATGTTTTCTGTGAAAGGCGAAAAGGGACATCATAACATAACAAGAATTGAATGACTGTCAATAACTTCGGGTCAAACTAGGCGACCCGTTGAGAGTTGTTCTTTTGGGGAGTAACTTTTTATTTTCTCAGAAAAATATAGGTAAAAGTTAGTTGAGAATGTTAGGAAAAGATTTCGGGACTACTTGATACGGATTATTTCACAAGCTTTTATTTAACTCCACTTGTAAGAGTTAGAAGAGATGTTCTGATTTCTGATCAAGTTCTCGGAGAAAAAATACCAAGAACTAACTTCATCCTTTCCTGACTTGTTTTGATGATAAATATATTTCTGGATACTCAAGGGAACGCTATTACGACAAGCAAGTCCAAAGCTTTTAAGACCTGTTAGAACATTGGTTAATTAACTTTTATGAGCCACGAGAAGACACGCAACAACAAAGATGAGTACCTATGCACTCACATTCCATATGATCAACCCAGAGATTTTACAGCTACGCTAAATATGTTTTGTGTGAAAAATGTAAATATAAATTTCTTTTAGCTTTAAATGAATCTTGTAAAAGATTAGATGGGTTTTGATGTTCTTTACAGAAGAGCTTGCATCGTGAATTCGTCACAGTAATGGCTTGGATAAAGAGAAAAACGAACTGTATGACAGGATTATTTGAGCAAAGGAAACGCCATCTAACGCAAACTCGCAACCTTCTCACGACTTCAAATTTCATGTGCTTGACATGTAGAGAATGTTGACGTAAGCGTTTTCTAGAGAAGGTACTTATTTACACAACGTTAACGTTATGTTATCTATCTGTTGTAGTGAAATTGCAAAGAAAGCCATGCAAGTTGAATAACGAGCAATCTGAAAATAACATTAATAATGATGTTTAATTACTACTACTAAAGTTTCAGCAGGTTCTGTTTGGCAACATGTGGCCGACTCCAAGCTTTTAAGGGTTTTCGAAAACTATTTTTTGGGTTGACAAGCTTCCGTAAAAGGTGAACTTTCCAAAGCCAAGACGTCTTGTCTGGGCTGGTCGTAACGAGCAGCTCTGCTTTACACATGCTTCTCGATTCTAGTAAGCGGAAACAGGTTGCAAAATGATATGATATATATTTCTTGAAAATATTTTCTAGCGACCTCCAAGCTGGTGGTACTAGTTATTTGCGATATGGAGCATTCTATTGGACTTAACTTTCATACCGTACACGTCTATCGATATTAGATCATCATCATCAGCCTAAAGACATCCACTGCTGAACATAGGCCTCCCCCAAAGGGCGCCACTTTAAGTGGCCGCTTGCCTCTTGCATCCATCAGCTCCCCACCGTTCTGACCAGATCGTCGGTCCACCTAGTGGGGGGTCGGCCTACGCTGCGTCTATCAGTTCGTGGTCGCCACTCGAGAACCTCTCTTCCCCAGTATCGATATTAGATGCGATGGGGCAATGTATGTTTTAAGTATATTATGATAGTTCAGTTTAGTTCTAAATATACAGTATAAAATATTAGAGTAGATACCATAATACCGATTAGTTAATAGCGTACTATATCAGAAGCGTGAGTAGCGTGACTAAACCCCATCTTAATCGTTCGCGAGGTCACCCGGTCAACATTTGGCTTGGTTAGCAACTGCTGCCTAATCTGTGGCAATCCAAGGTCGGCGCCAAGCAGGTACCCGGTCTCCTCGCTCCCGGCCATTTAATCATAATAATCAATTGGCTCATTATAATTCCGAAACAGAACCTATAAAATTAGAGACATATCCTTTTAAAAAGACCTTCATGTTCGTGTAATATTATTCAATTTTTATTATCAAATTGTATTAACACGAGAAGGATATAGAAAACATCAAGATCATTATTAACTTCTTATTTAATGATCGTACAGGAAACGGTTTAAGGATAATGGTCGTAAACTTGTAATATATCATGGTTATCAAAGATTTGATCTGCGTTTTTGCAAATTAGCCTGAGAATATGTTGGCATATCATAATAATTATGTATTGCGTTTTTTCGAGTAACATTGAAACATATGGCCTTGGCATTCTGACTCAAGATCTTGCTGCCCGGCCAAAGTTAAACCCAAAACTCTATACAGTTAATAATAAGTTGCGTGTTGCTGATGATTGAAATGTAAAATTACTCTCTTTTGAATTACGATATAATATGTTTGTATCTTCCTAAACAGCGTTAAATTTTGCAAGTTTTCAATCTTTTACTCCCAAGGCTCTACCTACACGGACGTCTATGATGAGTAGAGCTGATTTGATACAACCTTTCAGTGTTAGAAAGGATTCAGAGGCTGGGAAAGTAAAGTCTCTTAAAACTAGTAAGCTTTGAAAACTGTTATCAATTTTCCCGTCTCGAACTTATCGATGAAGTAGTTAAAGAAATAGTGAACCAAGAACATTAGTGTAGCGAAACCAGAAAAACTGCAGTCGGCACTGCAGGGCGATAGTCTAAGTTATGAGCATAAATATGAATTATTAATTAACCAACCCATTTACCGAGGAAGTTATAAACTAAGCTACTTGAACGGTGCGAGAACATCTAATTTTAGCCAAGCATACACCGAAAGCGAAGCCATAAATCATAATATGCGGGAAATTGAAACTCATAACTTAGCGAAAGCTTGCGAAATAAAAAGTGATTACTTATAATTAATCATATTCTCGCACCAAGGACAGTAATGTAATAATTTTAGCTAATGTAAACTGACGCGGTGGATTACGCGATGTCCGATATGCCGAACAGTTAATATTTAGTAAAACCATTTACGTGGCATATAGGAATCTAACCAGAATGTGTAAATGAATGCATTGATTATAATTGTATTGGAATGGAGTTTCAATCCGTCCACTACTACAGACATGTTAGCATGAAGGCACAAGCGGCAAATACTGACTGGCTACATCATTCACAATTGCTAATTTTAGTAGTAGGAGGTACTTACATGACGACTTGACGATCTACTTTTATGTTTGGGTTTGAGCTTAAATAGCATTTGCGATGCCGTTTATTATACCTAGATGTTGTATTTCATGTCGGATATGACATTAACATATTGAAAGTATCATGTTTAAATTGACTTAGCTAATTACCTTTAGATATGATTAGTACCCAATTGAAAACTAACTCATGATCTATTGGCCTTTCGGACATAATTAGAGATTATAATTATATAGATACCTACACATAAGGCGCAAATTAAAGTAATGAAATAATATAAATTATTATACTTTTCATTTGTCATGTTAGTAGATTTCCCTCCAGGCATTGCCTCCACACATTTCTGTACGAAGTTATGATTCAGAAGCAAACTAAAAAGTTGTTTTATTAGCTTTATAATGTTGACCGAAAATAATATTACCTATAAGTATTATGTAATTTGATAAGGTATAAATACACGATTTCAAATCTCATTGTTTGCGCTTAGATTGTACTAGAACGTGACTTCTGGTTTTGGAAAACTAACAATATTGTTGTAATTTTAGCATGTGTACTTTCTAAGCACGTTTTGAGATGGACTATGCAAATGAAAGCTGCAACGTCAGCACTTGATTAAGTTAGCTAACTATGATACTTAGCTAGAGTTGAGGGTAACATTGAGTAAGCATTTGTGACGATAATAAATAATTATGTATTATGTCCTGGATTCAGACAAGACTAGGTGGTAGAACACTTTGCAAAGTTCGTCTAGGTAGGTACCACCGCTTTGTCAGTTAATCTGCCGTCTAGCATTAGTGTGCAAGCACTACTGTGTTCCGGTTCGAAGAGAAATGTAGCTAGTGAAATTACTGGACAAATAAGACTTTATGAACTGATTACACAGTTTAGTAATCTGATTACGAGACTGTGTGATGTCTCAGGAATTAAGGATGACGTGATATGAGCAGTGCAGTGTCACGCAAAACTTCATTTTAAAGTTCCGAGTGATACTGCAACTGTTATGGGCAGTCGTGTGGCTTAACATCAGATGAACGATTAGCTCGTAAAGTCATTAATTTTCACAATAACAGCATAATTTCAACTTACTCTTTACTTAGTTTTTTACTTTACTATGCATGATATAAAAATACTCGTCTAAGATTAGGAATAAGATAACTCCAATTGTATACTACCAGGAACTAGCAACGAGATAAAACTCAAAGTTTACGGTCAAAATCTTCAAATTCCATCACGTCTGCCGGTCACGTTTCTAATGATTTGTGGCATCTACTATTACCGAAGTATCAATGTTGATTATTTGTACCCGAAAGCTTTTTCTGTAAATGCCGATGCGCGTGTTCTTATTATTAAAACCCGTAAAAGCATTGTTAAACATGTAAATTACTTATGAAAAGAGAAACCATCATCATCAACCGTTACATTATGCAGCTATGGGCTATATTATATTCATGTTTATATTCAGGGAGACGAATGTTCAGTGGTTGCTGCGTAAGTTTCAGACGAGTTATGCACGTCGTCTAACTATTTCAATATCTATATTCCGTTTTGCGGAGGGCAGATAGGAGCGCAAGCAACACAAATAGCTCCCGGACGTTACCCTTGTCAACGCAAGCTTTTCACTTTCCCAAGTTATGGCTCTATTGTTCGAAGTCTAGTATTTGTAAACCAATATTAGCTTTGAGAGCTACCTTGAGATTATCGACTGTTGATGTTCCATAAAAAGTAAAACGACCTCGGCTCTTTGAAATCCAACCGGCATCGGCACCAAAACTTTATAAGCATCAAATAAAACGGCAATAATTAGGTACATTGCTCTTAAAATTGTATAAATATGTATGTAGAGTCACAAACGCTCGAACTCCAGGATGTATCGCTACTCTTTTACCAGATGATCCTGAGAAAATCGTTATCGTTGTCATGGCTAACGAGTTTTCTTCTCACATTTCACACAGTTGATAGCGCGATTCGATTCACATTACCTATTTCTGGCAATAGAATACGTATCCAAGCGTAACAAATGAGAGAGATTCGTTGTAGAGCCCGCATCTCTGTGACATGCAGATACGACGAAACAATACCCAGGATTTATGGTTTCGTGGTTTAGTGACTTGCGTAACAGAACGGATTAAGGACATGCATGTCGGAACGATTGTACAAAACTATTTCTTAACTGTAATAAATGTTGGGAAATAATAAAATCGAATGAAAGTAGGCATATATGTGTCTAGATCCTTTGAGCGGAGTATCCCGACGTGAAAAACAGAGATCAGAGATAATTCAAATCGATTTATCTTCCGATTGTTCTATCGACATAGCGGAAGACAGAAGTATTTTATCAATGTTGAGGACGTACATTAATTCAATGAGGGTCTCTAATTGGAAAATCCTTTTCAATTGCCACTGTGGACTAATGCGCATAATTGGACCCTTGAATGGACAAACCCAAGGAATTATTCAGAGTTTGTTTCAAGTGGACAAATGTTGGATCGCCATTAAAAGGGATAGTAACGTTTTATGTTAATTTAAGAGAACGCGCTTGCATTTAAATGGTTCATACATAAAATCGATTGAACGAATTGTCTTTGTTCCGGTGATTACCATCGTTACGGTTCAGATGTGACCGACATGGTTAAAAATTTGGCATGAAATGGAATTCCTGCCGTCGAAAACGTTCCATTGACAGGAAATTGTAGCATGGGGTGTTATTCGCAATCATCCGGCTCTATCTATCCGCAAAGGGCACTTGGCGACCCGGAAGAGGGACTGTATTAGAACAAAGAGTGCCGGGACGTTCGGCAATCAAACTTACGTCATCCTGCGGTTACTCCGGATATCGAATTACGAATTCCATTTAAGAACTCCGACGCCACTCGGCGACAAAATTGCTAAGATATTGATTTCGAAAACAAAGTCACTCTACTTCTAAGTTTATATGTACTTACATTGTTTCATCGAAGAATAACTTGTTAAAAAAGCGGTAATTACTCTGCGATGACTGGCGATTGGCGAACAAGTGTGACGGACAGAATGGAATCATTAATTAATTTCAAGTGCCAGGCCGACACGTTTCAGCAATATTGACAAGTTAATGGTCATGGTAACGACGAGAGGTGCGTCTTGAGCAAAATGATGAATAAAACTGATAGGATTTCGTATGTAAATAAGCATTTATAATGGAATGTTTAGGCACTTTAACCTATTGTTGAGGTGGAATGCATAACAAAACCACAGATGTATAAACAATACCACAGATAATAAATACCTACAGTAACAATACTATCTGCACCCGATATGGGTATTACAAAACTGTGTTATAGTTTAGAATGTTATAAGTTGGTTTTAAAATGAACTGATAAAGGAAATTTTATACATATTTCAAATAAATAGAAAAGTAATTCAGAGCATTCACTCACTGATTCATTGGACTCAGGGGCTGTTGGATATTCAATAAAAGCTACGTCGAAACTGTTGCATGAGATGAATTTAAAGAAGCTAAAACAAGTTTGGAGCGATACGCACGATTGTTAAAATATATTATAAGCCAATTTAAAAACTATTGTTATTTCCCATTAGGTATACAATTTGGCATTCATAATAACAAATGGGTTCTGAGATAAAAGCATAATGATTCAGTGATGTAATCCTAAAGAAGCTCGGTCGTTGACTGCAGATTGCTCAGATTAGTAGTCAAGGATATCCTTAAACTATATAGTTTACGTCGTATATTCTAGCTTTTTAGAAATAGAATAATTTATCTGTCTCATAAAACATTTGAATAAAATTGTAGCTGCAAAGGAATAAAATGTTTACCCGTGTCACTCAAACAACAAACCCAAGTAAATAATTCACCAACAACCTGGGCGGAACCTGGAATTCACATTGCACTTTCATACGGACAAACAGTTCTAGCTGCCCCAGTACCTTCAGTCACGCCGCCTTCGTGACTAACAATGATGCGGCTCGAGATAAGCCTACGATATTATTTACACTGACAATTTATTATTCCGGCGGTATAGTTTGGCGTAAAATACTGGCGGATGGTCTGACTCTTCAGATAAATGCTGTGATTAAACAGCACAACTTTGACCTTAAGATTGAAGTTTTGATTGTGTCCATTTCACATTTAAGTAAAACCACGATTGTTTGGCTTTCATGCAGCATAGATGATAAGTTTCTTGAATTTAGAACGAGAAGAAAACATAATATGATGCGGATAAACAATCATTACGGAAAGGGTCTCCGCTAAACAGCCACTAAGGAGCAACTGAGAGCAATTCGTTTAGGGATAAGGTCGTGACGTAATGCCCCATCTGCACAAATGAAGGGCCATCGAACAGCCAAACCTTAATTAAACTCAACAAATTCGTAGTCTTGTCAGCTTCAGTCTTAAGAGGGTAGTATCAGGAACTTTTTCCGAAAGACACCGTAATAGTAAAAAGTGCAAAACTCACTTAGTCTTATTAGTTCCCAACTTCATAAAGTTGTTTCAGTGTGTCCTGTGAACAGACTCCGTATCAATTCGCAGATGTGACTTTAAGGCACTTGAGTTTAGAACAGGCATGATGACTACTATTTTATTTTTTGCATAAGTTAATAATTTTCCTCAAAAGATAAACATTCGTGCAAACAAAAATGAAAAATCTCAAAAGATGACAAGCATTTTAGAAACCGGATTAGAAAGAGATAGCTCAAACAGCCAGTGACGTCGGAGCTGGGTCGTTCATAGTACCTCATTATACTAAGGTGTAGTGTGGTAGCTTTACATACAATCTCTTTGGCATGTGACGTCACAAGTGAATTTTTCATAGTAACTGTGGAGGCGCTCTAGTGTTTCGTGAGGTGATGCCACTCCAGAAACTTTAAAAGCTTATTACTCCGTGATTTATTTACCGATTTTACTTATTATTTAATTATTGCGTTAATTTTTAATATTTTTTATGAAAATAATATTTACTTGTTCATTTTTAATAGTAGTCATCATGCCTATTTCTGGGAACTTTACGGAGAGCAATGGAGGAATTCATTTGTGTGTAGTGAATATTGAATGCGAGAGATTGGGACGAGAACGAATTGACGGGTCCTATTGGAGGAATATAACAAAAGTGTCGTATTAGCGAACTTGGGTACCTTTAGGTGTTACAGCATTATGATGACGAGGTACTTACCTGAAAAGAAAAAATATTTTTAAATCGTCACACGCATACATTTTGATAACAGCAAAGAAGACGAAAAGAAAGAAGAAAATACATTTGTTCTAGACATACCGCACACAACATGACACAAAAGTAATTGATAAATCCAATTTAATTTTCAAGAATTTTATCAGACACTCTCGTAGCTTTTGGTTCGGAGCGAGTATTTTCAAATCGTTCATAGTTGTATTTGTGCTTTGCAACAAACCCTTTCATACAAGGTGCACTTCAAAAAGGATACCCCTTGACCTGCTACTATAAAATCATCAGACCTTCTCCATGTTTATAGAAGTCTCAGCTAAAACGAAAAGGACAGCAAAACAAAAAAAGGTTGTAATAACTTATGGGGTTTTTATTGTTTTAGCGGTTGCACAAAGTGGTTCAGTATGCAGGCGGCAATAATCAGAATGTTCAAGTAGGTCGACCCCACTTCGTAAAAATAAGGGCTATGGGATCGATTTCAATTGCAATATTAATTCCACAAATTAAGTTCTTTGAAATGGACTTTGGGGTGACTTTCGTTTGACATGGGAACGTTAGTTCTGTACAAATTGTTTACGACAGTGAAAAGGCCAATAAGATCGTCCATTGTGGTCAATAACGGATAATTGAAAAATGCTTACAAATTCGATTGTGAAGCGATGCGAGAATACTTCGTATGATTTACGGTTGGGTGAGGTTGGAATGCCTCAGCACATTGTGCTCGCATTGGGAATAAAATATTGGTTTTTCATTTTTGTCAAGCAAACGAACCGAAAAGCAATAAATTCTGAGAAATGAAATCAGAAAATTGACATGATAATTGTGTTGAAGTTGAAGTTGTTACTTATAGAAACCAATTTATTCAGATTTATAATTATAGCGATCAACATTACCTAATGGAGATAAGAAAAACTTAAGATATTTGTTGTTTCCTTGGGCTCTATAAAATCATCAGCATCATTCTATGCTTAAGCGCCAGAGTAACAGATATATAATAACCTACTAGACTAACGATGATTATGGATAACTATCTCGTAATAATGGACCATTGTAGAAGTAGAGCACTGTCAGCGCGTCAAATCGAAAAATATAAGCCTATCAATTCACGAAGGCACATGTGAATAGGCACAATTAACCGTATGTATGTATAGGTACTTAATAAAATGTATAAGTACATTCATCTATGCCCTGTATAGATTCAGAACGGGCGACCCATCATGCCATGATCGGTGTTCAACAGATGTGTGGTAAACATACTGGAAACAGATGCTTGCAAATCTGCGAAACCGACACCGTTTCGGACAGTGACACTGATTCTGAATTGTTATATAAATGCACTTTGTTCGCATATTTTTCAAAATAAAAAATAATGACACGTGTTCCAATTTTCATCAACATACGCGATATTATAATTAAGCCCATATAGGTGTATGTAGTTAAGGGGAGGACGCTCGACATCTGGCGTATATCAAAAAGCTATTTTAAATTGATAAGCGTGATAAACTGCATACCCACTAATGCACCGCCTGCTCATTTAATAACAATCCACTCATTATGCTGCTCTACCGTGATTACAATGGGACACGGATGAGGGGGATCGTAGTATCACGATCATTAATACTTCGTACAGTATTACGCGGTTTCAACCGACACGTGTTCGAAGCAAATTGTCACTAAAACCCAGAGTTCGATTGCGAACGGCGAAATTTTATTTTCGTGCGTGAGCACTTTACCATAACTTTCCAGAGTTCGGGTTTTATGGTCATCGAAGAAGTAGCAGTTCGACAAAATCTTGTTACCAGAACCGGCATAACTGAAACGTGAGGTAAATTTGTGAGTGCCCACGCTACATTGACTCGGTACTAACTCGTGAAGTCATCCAATAGCGTTTTTAACGCCTGAGGGCGACAAGCGTGACTGAATGATGCCGCACATCACGAACGCATTACGTCGATGTAAGTCGCATTAATTCCCTAAACGTAACAACATTAATGTTATTAGTAAATTGAGTTAGTAATTAACTGTAAATATTCTAAACGAGCTGTTTAAACGTTTCAGAGTGGGGTAATTCATTTAGTTTTGCGTTATCTACATTTGGGCATCGGCTGCAAGCGTTCCCATTTTGTGTCGTAGCTCCAAAATCATGCATGGCACGTGCTCGTCAACAGCTGTCCATGTAAAAAGTGAAGCATTGTGTTGTGTTGACTGGCACTATTGTCCATTGTGCAATTATATCTTGTTCATCTATCATCTGCTGCTGCAATACACATTTAAGTTAGACTTCGTCACGTGTGTATTGGTCAGTAAATGGCACTCTATCTTTACTATTTGTTATAATAATTTAGTAGGTATCACTGTCATAACTAAGTAGACTAGCACAGATTAATAACACTCGCCCTTAGGGCAAAAGCTTTTTTATTACAGTCCCTTACTAACCATAAAATTGAGTGGTTTATGCCATACGTAAAGCACCCCCTGCCGTTGATGGCCAGTGCAATTTTTATCGCAAATACAAATAAAGTTTTATCTATTAAGCACAGAGGGTCAGAATGTGTATATAGGCCATATGCGTGAAATTCTCGCGTTTGTCTCAAAAACGAACCAACTCGGAGCAATGCTCCTGGCCTTTGACATTTTAAGAAACTACGGAACATGATAACAAAAAATTTAACGAAAAGTTCACGGTTTGATAGCATTTCTGTTTCTATTTTGTGCTATATGTTTTATATACTTTCAAAAGCGTAATTTCTCATGCATTAGTAATTGTTCTCATCTTTACTCACATCTTAAAGAAAATCAAAAATGGCAAAGTTATTTCGATGGACAATAAGAAAACATGTGTTGTAACGTTGTGTGTCGCAATAAAATTCCAATCAAACATTCCTCAATAAGTTTAGTACCTACGGATGATTTGATAGAATACGTCTCTTGAAGGAGCACGCCAGAAACTTTCCTAATCATAACCTGAATTCAATATAGCAAATCTCGGGTCAACTCACAGCCTCTGGCTTCGCATCCTCCCGACCCCGATTCCCTGGGATCTCAGGGAGCTATGTTTATTTTCCGGGTGGTTAACCCGGCTTGTTATAAAACATGACATCGAATATAAGAAGTAATAGCTACTCTATAGAACGATGAATAATAAAGTAATCATAATTTATATAATCAATTAATTAATTGATAATGAATTTTATTAAAAGCAGATAATTAAAGTACAGTTGTTTGTATAAACATAAAAGCAATTGAATAAATTCACAAATGAAATTTGATTAAGAAGACCCGAATAGATTAGTAATGACTTCTAACATTCTCAGAAATCAAATTGAAACCATAGGGAAACGTATATTCACAGATTAGGTGAAGGATGTACCTAGAGTCCTAGAACGCTAGAAGATAATTGGCAATCAGTTCTAAAACCATAAGAATACTTCCACCAGTACCTGGTCACCTGGAACTTGCAAGGAGGTCTAGCAAAGATCCCAAACGCTAAGGCTAACGCCAAACGATAACTCCAAAATGTTGTATTGAAATGAAATTTCGGAAATCGCTAACTTTTCCGCAGCTAATGTCATTTCAATACATTTTTAGAGTTAGCGTTTGGCGTTAGGGTTTGGGATCTTTGTTAGACCCCAAGGAACTATAAATAAGTAGCTTCCGATACAACCGTACTGTGTTAGATGTCTTAGAGATTATAGCCCTGTAAAATATTATACCATATACATCGACATAAAAGCCATAATAGATTATTAGAAATGTTAATGTTTCCTCTGAGAGATCGATGTAGGAAACATTACCTTTGGCCTCGTCGATACATCAAATAATTCCACCCGTAAAGAGAAAACGAAATCTCGTAATACACTTCATTTATCCAGAGAAAAACAAATAAATTATGGAGGAGCCACTTGAAGTTCTGTCAATAGCGATCACATAAATTTAATATAAGCAGAGCTATTAATGTAAGCAAATATGCACGGAGTAAAGTCAGCCTGTTGTTTTATATATCAAGTTTAAGGAAGTTTGCAAGCTTTTACTGTGTTTGTATTTATTCTGGGGTGAAGTGGGTATAGTCAATCTATGGTGCAAGTATAAAGTCATCCCGCACTTTGTCTTTGTTGTTAACTTGTGTTGACTGTCACAATGAGCCTGTAATGCGGCAAGACGTGGGTAGGATTACATTTGACGGTAGTCAAATATGCCCCGTTATTTATTATAATAAGGGTAAGGGGCGTTTGCTTAACAAGATGCACATAAAAGATTTTGGTTTACTAGCTTTTTAATGGTTTAGGCTGCAATTTCGCTTTACCACATTCTTTATTGTCAGATGTTGTAAAACATAGTACTAACTACTTATCCAGCGTTTTTAATTAAAATAGTAGTCACATAATCAGGGAGTCAAACAAAAACTTAATTGCCTAAGACTATAATACTCTCAGCTTATTCCAGTAGGTTAGTATGTAGCTTCGTCATTAAAATTACTGTTTACAAGAATATATCTGATGAAATGGCATCACTACAATGTAGAGCCCAATGTTTAAGTCCAACTGATGACATTTATGTAAGAAAAGAGTATCTTGTAGTACAGCAATAATTAAAATGTTTTTCGAAGCGTGTTAAACGGTAGTCGTGCTACGACGACATCGTAAAAGTAATGTAATGACGCTTCTTTCAGTAGCAGGACGCACGCATTGTAAATGAAACCTTTGAAGGTATATCACGTATCGGCCTCCAAGGAATGCGTTTAATTGTCACCAAAAATATCAAGGAAAGTGAGCTGCCTACTGTGTTGCCAGGGCACAAGTCTCTAGCTACTACGTAAATAGGCAGGTCCAATATTGGAGTGGCGCGCTCTGAGGGAGGCCTATGATCAGTAGTGGACGTCTTCAGGCTATTGATGATGGTGATGATGATGATGATGATGATGATGATGATGATGATGATGATGACGTTTGGGGCAAACAATAATATTTAAAAGCATCATTTTTATGCTTGACCTTTATTTACTGACTAGCTACTGCCCGCGGCGTTGCCACGCGTGGACTACATTACTTTTCAGGTTTCGGTTTGGGTAATGGCTTTATTTTTAAAAACTGATTTTCTATCAGCCACACTGAGTTTTCTGCTCGTATAATCACTTCCACGAAGTAAAAATGACATGTCTTAATCATGGATGAAATAATTAATTATAATATTTCCCAAAACAGCGTAGGTACGCTAATTATTATCCTTGATATTCCTGGACCAATTTTGATGAAATCTCCACTCATGGCTACTTAACTATAGAAAAATTTTCGATGATATTTCGATAAGTATCATCGAACTCATGATTAATTAAAACCTATATTATATTAAAATCTAGGCTTTCAAAACATCTTTTTTTTTTTCTTTTTTTTTATATTTTGGCTCCACACTATGGTATTTAGCCAGTGTCAAGTATTATATTTTCATCGTGTTATAAAATATTTCACGCAAAGTCATGTCCTAGTCATAAGTCCAGTCTAAGTCAGGTAGTCATAGTCCAGTCTAAGTCATGCTCCAGCAAAGTGGTGGCAACTTTACTAGAAGCTACTATGGAGTTTTGGAAGCAACACGAAAAGTCACGTTTCACCACGTTATATCACTTGCCCTCACTCATGCTCGTAATTCAGCACTTAATGCGTAAAACGCCACCAATTTTAAACATTAACACTGGAAAAAGCAAAAGTTTTGAAAAATAATACAATGCAACGAAGTGAACTCTTCCGCGTTCCCGCCAAAACTCCAAAACATCTTTACAATAGGGCAAAGTCTGGGGGTCTAGCAAAGATATCAACCGCTAACGCTAACGCCAAACGCTAAATCCAAAATGTACTGAAATGACGTTTCGGAAATCGCTAACTTTTCCGTAGCGAATGTCATTTCGATACATTTTTGGAGTTAGCGTGAGTATCATTGAGAGTATCATTGGCCCACTGCATTAGCCTATGGTGGTAATAGTATGCATTGGCCCTCAGACCTGTGGGCCAAACATAAACGTCATGTAATGCCAAAAATAGGCGTAGCAAGGGTCAAGATTATACTCCCAAGGGTAAAGCTCTAACTATCACGGTTCATGAGATACAGCCTGGTGACAGACGGACAGACAGCCTGACAGACGTCGTCAGTCCGTTTTGGGTACGGAACCCTATTACTAAGGCTTCGCTGTCCGTCTGTCCGTCTGTCACCATCAGGCTGTATCTCATGAACCGTGATAGTTAGACAGCTGAAATCTTCACAGATGATAAATATATTTTTGTTGCCGCTATTACAAAAAATACAGAATAAAATAAGTATTTAACCCCTTAAATACTTATTTTATTCTGTATTTTAGTATTTTTTCTCTCTCATACATCAAACGTTTTTTTTGCTAGTTTTATAGATAATGATACGGAACCCTTCGTGCGCGAGCCCAACTCGCACTTGGCCGGTTATTTCTCTAATCTGCGGGCACTAAGTATAATTAGCATGTTTGTATCTTGAATGCAATCGATTCATACTACTTACATATTATTTGATGGTATATCTATTTTACTCCAAAAACCCCAAACAACCTGCAAGGGCTTAAATAGAAAATCTAATAATGGTTAATCAAATCTAATAAATTGTAAAATTTCATTCCACTGTTTAATGCATATTTACTACCGAAATTAACTCCTATTACTCTTTGTTCATGGCCTTACACACGTTTTTTTTCTTTAATCTGTGCCTCCAGATGGACTTTACGTGAAACATGTGAAATATTCAATAACAATACGACGAAAAATTACTACTATACTTAACACTGGCTAAATACACTATGTGTGGAGCCATAATACAACATAAAAAAAATTACTGTGACATAAACTAACCGTTAACAGTAGCCAAAAAAAATTCACCATGAAGCGGCCATGTTGTATAAAATTCCGTCCGGTTTCGTAATGATATTTAATAATTTTGACCAAAATTTTTTAATGATATTTGTTTTTTAATATATCCTATGTTGTGCGCTGGTTATTTCTAAGCATATTAGTGCAACCCGTATCTAGGGATTTGTTCAATAACAAACAAACAAACAAACAGCTACAAATTATTGTCCCTAGATGGCGTTAGATACGATAAATTAGAAAATGTATGGAGAAGGGCAAAATGCCTTGTAGTCCTGCATCGCGGTTACGATATTTTTTGAACAATAGAACCTATGGGATAAATTAGATTTAACATCATTATGTGTGTGTTCCGTAGCGCATCACAATTACACATTTATTATATGTAGGGAGGGATTCAGACTCTCTGTCCTGAAATAATCAATATATTTATATTTTTTAAATTTTTAAATACTTAGTTCGATAACTTTGTTCAAACGTCACAACCAATGGAAACAGCATCATAAACGCAGACATACTTATCTGTTCATCTGTTCAAAGATATACGGATGAACCTAGCAAAAAACGAAAGTTTGTACGTGACAGGATAAGCAGACGTATCGGGCACGATACAGTAACCTATCTATCCTTAAACGGCGAACCGTACCATAGGCACGGCATCAGTGTTCGTTTGACGATAGCATCTAGTTGGCGGGTCGGTGTTGGTGTTTGTTTTGTTGTGACGTGAGGGCCTCGGGCGCCGGCTGCGTCTCTGTACCTTGAAGATATCAGAGAAAACGAAATGAATAAGGCAGATTCCATTCACGAAGTTGATACTTTAACAACAATTATTTTTGTGTAGCATTATAAAATGTACATATTTTAGGTTTGTTGTAAGTAACGGTCCTGTTACACTCGATGTACGAAATGATAAAAATTAAAAGTATTAATATCAAAGTAGGTAAGATTAATAATTAATCTAACAATTGTAATATAAAATGTATTCCGTTTTGAAATTTACTTAAAATGATGACAATGATAATATGTAAATTGACCTAAATTGTATATAAGATGACGAAATTCAATTAAAATATGTATAATTTGCTTTTTTTATTAGATATAGATATGTACGCTCCAGCTCCACCCAGAAGTGCAACGCCCTCACAGGGCTCATACAATGAAATATTTAGGACTAGGTATTTAGTTTTAGTTACACTAAATGACATTGTATGAAAGCATGTAATTAATAAATAAATAAATAAATAAATAGAACAATTGCTGTTAAAATAATAATATTTATAGAACTCTACATTTGCAACATTAAACAGTTTCATGAGACCAACACAACACAATACTAGTTCTGATAGTGTCTGTATCTGGTTTCCATATCAGAAGATTCGAGATCGTAATAATTCAACAACCTGCTGGCTGAGACTCCACTTCTACTTCATACTTTACAAGGTAGTGGGAAGTCGCGTATTAAATCTTTTGGTAATATTATCGTAGGATGACGCCATTTTATCGTAGAATTCTTGTAAACAGTCGGCGTCACAGTCACTCACACTTGAATGAAGAATGCGTCTGATCATACGTAATGTATGAGAGTACCATTGATTCTCATTTGTTTTGATTGAAAAACGCTACGCCACGTTAACTTGCACCTCTCATTAACGTAAGTGAAAACCAATAAATTAACTTTACGTGTTTGAGCTTGTAAAGCGCCCATTAGAAAGTAAAGATGTATTTATTGTTATGTTTATAGTTTTTAAGCTGAAAATAAAGAGAACGAAGGGCGGGAGTGGTCCACGTCAGTTCACACCTTGCACGTGTAGTGTCATGCAATTTGATTACCTCTAAGAACACGTAGCACTCGTCTATTTTCGTTGAAATTGGGGTGCCACACGCAGTCGACAACAAAACGTATTTTTCTACAAAATTACACAGACTTCATTATGTTGTGTTGAGAGGCAGGCACAAATATAGAAGTTTTACAAAACGTTCCAGGCGCCATTTTAAATAAAATCCCTAACGGAAGACAGGCAATAAACATGAATTGAAGTAAAAGTAACTCTAGAATGAAGTAGGCCTCGCGCGTAAGCAAATGGCCTGCGTGGGAGTCAACAGGAAAAACCAGTTTCTCATCTTGTAGATAAACGATAATTTAAGCTCCAATAAAGGGCACAATCGAGCATTGCCTAATATTAGGTTGCATTATTCGGATAAGTTAACAATAAGCCAAGAATGTACGGAAGGCGTCATATATCATGTTATGTGATTCAAAGATAAAGTTATTATGGGTATTACAATGGCCATTGCGTAGGCCACGAGCCTGTCGTCGGTTCTGACCTCAAACCCTCAAAGGGCCCACGCTCATAACAGTTATAATATAACTGTTCCTCACCCATACGCATTTTAAATTCATAGGTGCGTTATCTCATCGGAGTTGGTGTTAGTTAGTACAGAAAAAAATTAAATGCAATTAATGGCAATGGGCAGGCCACATCGCTCGCAGACCTGACAACCGATGGGGAAGAAAGGTTCTCAAGTGGCGACCACGAACCGGAAGGCGCAGCGTAGGCCGCGGGGAGCCGATGGATGCAGGAGGCGAGCAACCGCTCAAAATGGCGGTCTCTGAGGGAGGTCTATGTTCAGCAGTGAACTTCTTCGGGCTGTTAATGATGATGATGATGATGATGATGAAAATTAAACGACATAGGTACATGTATCTTTAAGTACGCATCTAAGAAAAACTCACGACGATCAGATGCAAAAAAGAGCCCTATATCTAGATAGCAGGGATTGCCCGAAAATGGATCAAGATTCTAGATTAGAGCATCCAACAGATAGACGGTCCGTGCGTGATATTATCAAAGTTTACCAGTTTAATAATCGCGGGATGCTACACGATCTCGACATAATTTCTCCGTGATTAAACTCATCACAGCGGTAATCTTGGTTTATAGTGCTTAGGTAAAGCTAAAGCACCTGTATAAAAGTAACGATCACGTGAAATGGACTGAAACTTGCTTCATTAAGAGATGATTACGAGCCTTTAATATGATGTAATGACGTAAAAGCATATTTGGGCCTCAGGAAAAATATGCTTGAGGAACGACGCCACACCTTGTAAAACGGAATTTAATGTCCGCCGGCTCCCGTGAAAACATTTCTCACAAGCATTTATAACACGAGGAAAATACTGTTTCACTTTCCTTAAAAATGTTGACCATGTAACTATATAGGTACCTACTAAATTAGTATAGTATATATATATAATTCATAGAGTAACGTAATAAAGAACTTTATCTAATCAAGCGTTACAAACTCGAGTAAACGCATTTTTAAGATAGCATATCTTCACTATCATTCACCTACATTTATACACTCTCGCTTGCCACATTAATGCAATTTAAAAGATATTTAATTTTTTTATTTGCTCCGAAAAGATAAGATAAGCACTACAAGTTGAAAAACAAAGGAAAATCAAGCGGAATTAAAGTTTTGTGCTTGAGACGAAAACTCTGGTTGAACTCACGTTTGTGTTACGCAATGATTTTTCACGACTTCACAGGGGGTTCACAGTTAGTAAACACGCAATCAATATAAAGTATTATTGTGTACATTTGGAGCAAGACGCAGTTGCCAGCGAGCAAGCGATGACGTTGAGTAATAAAGTTGGCGAGAGAGGTCAATTTGTCAATCTCGAAGACTTCGGGACGAGGTTACTGAACTTGACCATGATTGAAATCGCCGACGATTTCCATTGATTTATATTCATGGTTTGCATCAACGGACCGAGAAATGCATTCGATTTGAAATGCACGAAACATAAATCCGAAACGATTCCAGATTACCGAATTATATCAATTACCATTCCATTTTGATATGGTAATTCAACTGTCTGAGAACAGCAAACTTTTTATACTTATCTATTTATGCGAATCGTGAAAGTTGAAACCACTTGAAAAGGTTATCAACTAATCGTAGCTCTGAATTAAATTCTGCCTAATGAACTTAATGTGATTTAATAAACTTAATGTGATTTAATAAACTTAATGTGATTAAATAAACGCTTCCTTAACCAATTTCTTTTCTTTCTTTCGCAATTTTGCAAAGCATTTCCCCCTATTTACTCCAAGCCGCGTGGTCAAACCGGCCACAGTGTAAACAGTAGTAGCAAGCCCTGTAACTACGGGCAGGGTGTCAGATGTCGTTCCTGTACAAGCATTAGGTGGAACGTGAATGTTTGCTTTCACTGGCAGTGTGAATGCACGAAACATTACACCCACTCACTCACTAGTCTGGACGGGACGTGCGGAGGATAGATAATGTAAACGATGCTGAGGTTGGAAGATTAGTTTAGTAGGCAGTGGGGTTAATAACATATATCCATGAGGTACCCGGTATCATGAAACGTAACGTTAAATGATTTGTGGATATGAGATTTACTGCAAAGCGATAAAACGACGCAGACGAACCCTTGCGTTACTTACATAGTACGCACTTATAGTAGAAGTTATGGTACCTCTTTATTGAAAATGAATAACTTGTAACTAAAAATTATGACATACAATAAATAAACATAAACTAACAAGGCAAGAACTGCGATAGATTCGCTGCTACGTATAGGTACTGGTAAAGGAACTTCTCGTAAGTAAAATGGTAAGTTTGATTTATCTCTTTGACAGAATGGCATATTATAATTGGTATAGTGCTCTCAAGACGTGATAGCATTCGTCGAGAATTTAGTACGTGCATACCTGTACTTAGTCCGAATACCAAAGGAAGGAAAGCGAGTATGCGGCATCTTGTATCACGATTCCAACTGAGAAGACGTCGCAATTAAAATGATTACACATAACTTTAATTGGAAGAGAAAGCGTCTTTAGTATATTTGCTATCCAACATCCAGCTTATCTATCATACAAATCACTGTTCAAGTAGAATATTCGACGTAACGAAGCGAGAGATCCTGCGGCTCACCACTGAGCCAGTAACGTTGAAGACGGGTGTGTTTGTGGAGGCTCCGGGATGCCTCTGCCCACACCGTAACACCCACTGCCTATTGTACGTGATCAAACCATATTTACATCACAATGAGTCGGCTTTGGTTTAGGCTTGTCATCTTTGGGTTACTTGGACGATCGATGGCTTTCGATCAAAGTTTTCGGTAATGTGGGTGGGAGCATGGATCAACAAGAATGAAATAGTTTAACACATTATTCCTCCAAGTGAAGGTTTTCTACTAAAAAGTAAACAATAAGCTTACTTATTTAAGATTTAAAATATTAAAAGGGATACGTAATTTTCGTAATTATATAATTATAAACATACTGTGTTTAATATAATTGAATACACTCCCTCCAAATAACATCTTCTGTGGGCGGTAAAGTATTTCAAGCTTTCCGAAAACTCTCCTCCCAAATGCCTTTACTTAATTAAGAAGAAACGAAGTTATAAACTGGATATTATGCATTAAAACGCCAGTCGAAGTTGTCGTAACGAAGCCGACCAAGTTGTCAACGTGTCGTTTGTAATCAGAAACTCGACTCAAATTAGTGATGACGATGCAATCTTTATTATTTACCGTTTTAAGAAATGTGTTTCATAAAATGATGTCAGTAGCGAGTTGCGACGCTGTGTGGTCTTCAATTTATTCAATCAGCATTATTTTTACTAGCGCTCTGTGGGAAATCACTTGCAATACTATATTATCTATGTTCTACTTCGCAATAGCTCACAAAGTGGTAAAAATGGTAAAAGGAGCAATTTGTCATGTCACAAAACTAGTGTTATTTCACTTTCCTTATCGTCATTCTTGGAAATAATACACGAAAATTGCTGCTTTTCGCATCCGATATTAGAAAGGAGGAAACATAATAATATTGTATTAATGCTCGGAGGAAACGTAATATATTGCATGTAATGATCATCTGTGAAGATTCTACTATTGATAAAATCTCATTATTATTACATGCTATGATTTAGGTTCACTGCAGGAAGGGAAACGAAGTAATAAAGACCCAAGTAAAGTATGCCAGAAAGAAAAGTAATATAATAACAAAAACAGGCCTGATAATGATAATAAATGCAACCAAGCAACAGAATAATAGGGAAATTTAGCGGGAAAGTCATACGTTGTAGTAAAAGTTTGACACCTAATGTAGTTGAAATGTAAGAATGGGTTGAGGCACAAGTACAAATTTTGATAATGCCAACCATTCAATAAAGTTATAATAGGTAGGTATATTATGAAATAGGTCAAATCGAGAAGATAATCGTATAATATACGAGTCGGTGGCTAGGTGTCAAAGTATCGAGTGTGTCGTAACTCGATAGCCGGTCACGATTCGATATCGCTTATCTCGCATGTCGACTTACGATAATGGTGGATGCATCGCGATGCATGGCGCGTACGGCAAATATTTAATTAAGGTAAAATTAGATAACTGGTCCTCTTTTAACTTTTCGTTCAAACACCCTGTCTCTGCTGTTTTGAACTAATTGCATGACAATTGCAAATATTCAAATTAGCTTTATCTGTTTCCAGCAACAAATGCAAATGAATCTTCAGATTTTGCTGATGCTCTAAATTTATTTCCTTCAGATCCCAAGGGAGCATGCTCGTTTAATCCTATTGCTTGAACGTCATTTGTTTTGCATAAACGTTTCAATTAATTAGACAGGTGCGTCCTCAATGCAGTTATTTACTATTTACTTGAATTCCATTAGCTAGTTAAGGAAGAATTAATGTTCAAGGTGTGCGCTTGGTCCGGTTGTAATTTAAATGTAAGTTGATTCAATTGATTACTATTATGCAAACACGGGTTCTATTAACCCTCAAAACACGTGTTGGTCGACGTCGACACTACTCGACACATTGCACGTCGTTCTCAGTTCAGTAGGCACCGGTCTCGAGGCGCGCAGGTGGGCGAGTAACGGTCGCGACGCAAAGTGACCGGTTGCAGGCGACAAACCACGCGGTTGCTCTCAACTATAGTTCTAGACTTGCTACTATAGTTTGTGTTTATCTCTAGAATCTCTACCATATCATAAATATATTGGTAAAGATATAAAGATACTGGATAAGGCGTGGATTATGGATAATGTTAATTAGTGACCCACTCATCAATCATTACATGAAAATAGAGAGTAGAGACTCGTGACCAGAGCTTCTGCGACTGTGACAATTGTCAGCTTAAAACATGTAGGTCTGGTACATTACATTCATGTTATAGGACAATGGGATGATGATGCTCTGCAGAGTCAACTGTCACAGTCGCATTCTATTGATATGTATTTTTTTTGTGTTGATAGTGACAATAAATGTGTTATTTATTTTTTATTTTATATATTTAGCATAGGTTCCCATATTTTTTTGACTCCACCATAAGCATAACATTAGTGCTGGGCACTTGCACATCAATTTATAGGCTTCTACTCAACACAGCGATAAATAATACAGTTTTCTATGTAGGTAGACCTATATACAGGATATAAATTAATTCATTAGCATAAATTGAGCTCATGATAGTACATCATTTATAGATGATTTAGTCTGAAGCCAGATTAACTTTTGTAGTAGTAAATGTACATATTAATAACATTTTGTAGAATATTCTACTTATTTTCAGCCCAATTTGTGCTAAAATCATTTACATTGGTGAATAGATATTTATTTGGAGACGATAGTGTTTTTGAAGGTCTGAACTGGTTGTCATGGATTCAAAAATCAATAGTACTGTATCGCCTGTCTGAAATAATAAACGGTCATGCAAGCTTTGAACACGTCAATCCACAATGCATGGGGTGGCTCACCCTTCTATAAGAGACTCGTTTTATGGCTTTTAATAATTTGGTGGGTAAGCTGGCACTGATTGTTGTGCTGGCAGCTGCTCGCACTAACCAGGATTAACGGTGTAAATCAAGTTTTTTACTTGCCAAGGTAAGTGTGGAAACGATAACGCCATGGACGTATGTCTAATATTTACAGACAGTATCAAAGTTGATAGTGGAGATTTAAAAACGAAATAACTTCGAGAATGGAAAAGTAAAAAATATACCTTGATGAAACACAAAAAAAATCTTGTATTCTTTTGTACGTAGAATAGCGATATCAAATTAAAGATTCTTAGGGTTGTAATTGCTAATGTCCTTTAGAATTTAGTAGGCATTAAATGGCGTTATTATCAGCTGGCACCAAGATTGAAGCCGTAACTACAAAAGAAACAATATTTCAAAAATAATCGTTAAGTGCTCAATCTCGTAAAAGTTTGCCAGCAATTATGGCCAAGTTAATTTTAGCAGTCCATTTGTTACTGATTACTGATTGTGACCGCTATAAAACATTTAATTATCATCGGATAATAAATTGGTGGGTAAGCTGGCACTGATTGTTGTGCTGGCAGCTGCTCGCACTAACCAGGATTAACGGGAAGCTTCGACCTATCTTTTCGTCCAAAATACCACAAAGCCTGAAAACAAAAGTTTTCAATCAATGTGTGTTGCCAGTGATGACTTATGGAACTGAGACGTGGTCTCTAACTGTTGGCCTCATTACTAAGCTCAAAGTCGCGCAACGAGCTATGGAGAGAGCAATGCTCGGTGTTTCCCTGCGAGATAGGATCCGAAATGAGGAGATCCGCAGGAGAACTAAAGTGACCGATGTAGCTCTTAGGATTGGCAAGTTGAAATGGCAATGGGCAGGCCACATCGCTCGTAGAACTGACAACCGATGGGGAAGAAAGGTTCTCGAGTGGCGACCACGAACTGGAAGACGCAGAGTAGGCCGGCCCCCCACTAGGTGGACCGACGACCTGGTGAAAGCCGCGGGGAGCCGATGGATGCAGGAGGCGAGCAGCCGCTCTAAGTGGCGCTCCCTGGGTGAGGCCTATGTTCAGCAGTGGACGTCTTCAGGCTGTTAATGATGATGATGAATAAATTGGTTGATTACCTTATGCAATTCGCACATCCACCTTCCTCTATAGCTGTTATTCTTGGTTGGTAACGATATGGCGGTAATGAATGAGTCTGAGAAATCATCCGCCCGTCACTTTGACCATGCATGGTGAATATAACAGCCACAGGTGCGCTAATAGTGTCTATGACACCAATATTCCAAACCTGTAGAGCGTTGAACAGTGACAGGGTTCGTTCACCGCAATGCCCGCTTCGAGTTGCCGCGAAATAAATCATGTTACATGAGCCGGCACGAGGTGACATAACTATTTAATGAACCGAAACCTAGTGTAAATATCGCAAAGGTATCACTATTACAACTACTCATCATCGTTTAAGACGCGAAGATTGCTTTAGCGAAGAAAATGATTGAATTTGAAAAGAATCATTAAACATACCAAATATTAAAGTTAAAACACAAGCAGATTATGGTTTTATTGGTATCTTTTACTATCTACAATCTAAGTAGGTACGAAAATGACACTTTCATAGTGTGTGTTGAAAACCTAACGAGACTCGGACAAGCCAACGCCAATGTCGTCGCAATTATCGAGTGATGTGTGTAATGTAATCGCAGTCATTATATCGATGTCATCATGTAGGTTACTGTGTATCCAGTTAATCATTTCTCATGCCAATGCCGCTAATCGCTAACGTAACAGAATATTGGTTGCATAAAGTTAGAATTACCGAATGTTAACAGAATGCAGATTGCAGACTATACATGCTGCACTTTCTAAATTTTTACAGTTTTAATTTTGATTTTATTTGGATAGCTGCTGAAGTTTGATTGGTTTTTTTAAAAGTCAGTGCACTATAGAACTGTATGGAACTGCCTCTTCGTCATCAACTTTCTTTTCTCATATAAAATATAATTTTTCTCTGACCTTTTGATTTATAGTGTAAAAAATAAAGATATTTTAAAGTTCCGTATCATTATTTCCATTATTGAACAAACTGCCATGTAGATTGTCTGTTTGCAGTCTCAAACATAAAGCAGCTTGCACATGCATCGGCGCACCTTTTAAAAGCCTTTATCGCGCGGACGTGGCATCCTTATCTTCACCAAACGTTTGCGATCAACATTTCACCTTTATTATTGTCAAATGAAACAATGTTCACCAGTGATTCAGCAATGTGACATGATGATATCTGCACCGACAGTACAGACACATAAGTGCAGTCTAATGATTTTGAGGCTTGCAATTCATAAATTTAATGTAAAACACGTATTAGGTGCTAATGACATTACAGAATGCTACTAACGTACACATCATCTACAAAACATTTGTATGTATGTACATTTAGATTTGGAATTTAGAAGCTTCTGTAAAAGTCCACTTGATTTATTCTGCTCTACCTAATCATATTCAACTTTTCAATGTCATTATCAATTTTGACTGTGAAATTCTAAAAATATGCCTCCAACGTAGGCCCAAAATAAAAGCCTGTTAAATTTTATTTAGAACACACCAGTCATGCAACATAATAGATGATAGATAAACGAGCGGATGGAAAAACTTCGTCTGATTCGATTGGTCTGATCTTGTTAGGTCTATTGTACATTTACTGTAAGAACGATGCTCCAACATAGAACAGATTGGTTGTGAGAAAAGAATTGGATTATGAGTACTACATTAATACTAGTGCATCCACCAGACTATACCAAGGAACTCAATTCAATCTACATTATGCTTAGAATTAGATTAGAAGAATATTTCTATGACTCTATTGATCTATGATGTTAAAACATTATTTATTATTTAAACTTTAAATGTACCTATACAAATATTTTAAAGTTGCCACGGAATTTTGTAACGCCAAATATTACAGTGCTAATATTATAGAAAATTATTGTTATGCGATCACAGACTTTATTACAGTACCTACGAAAGAAGCCTATTGAAGAAGGCATTGCTTTGATTTGGGATTTTATAATTTGTTACTTATACTTACTATGAACTTTTAAAATTAATTGTATGCAATGGATCCTATTCTCATTGTATTCTGCAATATGTGGCTCTGACAACGTTCCCTTTGTGAATACGGGTCACAATTCCCATATCTCTATAATAGAACCCTGGTGGTCGATAGTCGGTGCAGGCTCATTCAAAAGAAAGTTTTCTACGATCGAGGACTAGCTAACGACGTCATATGAATGCGGCAAAGAACATCCGACTGCAATATAAATGAACAGATCGAACGGGAGTCTGCCTCTGCACTCTGGAATATGTATGAGAAGGCTCGTTTTGCCCATATTGGAAGGGACCCGTGTCAGTATGTGGTCGGACTCCATTGCTAAGCCTGCAACGGTGTTGGTGAGATTAAGCATTTATTTTGTTAAAGTCATGTTCAAATTGGATTCCTCCGGAAGAAATTGAAGATTCAGTTTCACGTATTTTCTAGATAGGAAAAACAGAATTGTGACTATCGTATCTATTTGATTGTATTACTCAATCATAATCTCGAGCCCAAAGACATAAAAATCTTGTAAAAAATCTATAACTACGTCAAACAGTTTATTAACGGTTAAGAATTAATTCTTATCGTTTTGCCTTTAAGAGCTTTTGATATAATTAATGTTTTCTAATTAATTTAACGCCCGTTTTATCGTTCTTACTCCACGGAGATGTGAGAAACGATCAGTGTAAAATGCTACAGGTTTGTAAGTGACACTTGTGAGTTGTGACTTGTGAAGTTGTGACTTATCTGGTATTGTCACTTGTGTGTGATTCATTAGCACGTGAGACCGAAATGTAACCTAGCGAGTTTTTAAATTCAACAGTTAACTTGAACTTGCGCTAATACAAACTTCGTCGAAGGTTTATGTAAATTAATCCATTGACATTGACTTTGCCTACATTTCATTCGGTGTAGGTTGATGTTGTAAATAGTGGGAAATTGATTTTACTGCCTCATCTGACTACTTAAAATTTATCTCTTGTAATTTACGCTATAAATCTTTGGATTTAGGAGGCGCCATCTCTACAGCGTTTGTGTTGATTGAACTTGTCCATGCTGGTTGTGGTTGGGTTGAATTGAATCTCAAGAATCTCTCAATAGACGATGCCAACCCCGTGAGTTGGTTGTAAAAGGTGGTACATGAAATGCCTTATCACGGTATCCCGTTTTAGTAGTTGAATACGGGTTCAAATCCCGATCGTTATTAAAATTTTACTTAAACTGTTGCTGTTTTGTTTAACTGTTGTTGAATAAATTCAGAAATGATAACATCACAATGGCTGTAATACACTTGCTAAAGCAAGCTCAAATGCTTCTGAGCACTATAAGTTTCAGAAGAGATATTGTATCCAAGAAGCCTGTGACATCGAAGATAAGAGAAATCCTGTTGCTCCAAGATTTATAGCGAAAGGCCCTTAAAAATGCAAAAGGTTGTTTGTTTCTCGACAAAACCCATTACAAGATCGTGATCGAAGTTTCTTATGTCCTCTACTATTGAGTGTTTGTGAGCAAAATTGGATTCGAAGTGTCTATAAGAAGTTATCTGATGCGCAATAAACAAGAGGTAAAAAATAGCAGAAACTTAGTTCAGCAAACAACTACTTAGACTGGAATAAGTACATTAACTAATCCAACGTTTGCTGATTTGGATTACCAAATCTAAAACAAGTGGCCACATGTGTCTAATCCAAAGTTTGATATTGGATTATTCGTAGGCTAGAAAAACCATAAAGAAAATTACGTTGGCAACAATCTATGTGGTTGGCATTGGCATGTGACATACATCTTATTATACAGGTACCGATGTTCTTCAAATTAAGTGAATAGTCCTTCTAGGACACAGAAGTCGCAATCATCTGCCACTGCAAACCTCTACAAAATCACTATAGGTACCTAAGTTTCATTATAATCAATTCGGAAAGAACATTTCATCAGCCATAAGTTATTACCCGTCATTACGTTGAGACATCAAATGGGAAGGTTTCTATAAATCGTACGCCACCTACAGGATATTACGATACCATAATTATGATAATAATATCCTGCAACTTTCCTCGTTCAGTTACACCATTCCCACGTTTACTTACGTCATCTGTTCTTGTAATGAACCATTAACAGAATCAGTGAAACGGATTACGAAGACAAAACATGAGAATTAACACATGTTTTCGATGACCCACAAATCAACTATTCCCGTGCTGTCAACTTTTAAAAGCTTTTAAAGTTAAATGTCACACGAGTTCGTAATGTTACCAGTACTTACACATTTCTCACGTATTGTTTATTAACGGGTTTGTTGTTCATCTACCCGCAAGATCTTCAGTTCGTCCGTGATCATGGTGCTTGCAACAGTACCGAAATATCGGCACCTCGATATAAATAAATTACATGGTAAATATACCGTTAATAAACAATACGTGAGTAATCTTAGTGACCATGGAAGTTTAAAATCTTATATTAGTACTTACACAACTAAACAGCTATGCCAGGTTATTAATTTTCACCAGAAACTACATTTCTCTGCATAATGATTGGGAGAAGCAATAAACATTATTTGCAGAAGCCACAAAACCGTTGAATTCCTAAAGGCACGTGTCGGGCACAACTGCCTCGTGCTGCTCCCAGGCAAACCCATATTAATTGCTTTACATTTACACTAGCGCCAATTAACAGTCATACATTGAAAATTTAACAACTTGCACTGATTGAAGGAGCTAGAACATCCTGCATTGGCATATTGTTTTTCTCAATTTCGGATAATTTTGGTTATAATTATGCTTAATTCTTGCTGAGTCAGGCATTTTGTAGTTTTGTATCACAATGAATGAGTATCCATTTCAGACATTGTTGTACATAAAAAAAATATCATTGAATCCAACGTATCTCATCGGCAGATACAAATAAATGGAATCTAATAAATTATGAACAAAAAAGAGCGGAAACACTGGGATAGCCGGATGCAGTTCATAAATCTAACGTAAAAATTGTCTAGGTGTGTAGTTCTTTTATATTCGCATTGAGGTATATACAAAAGCCAACAATTTTTGAATATACGCCTCCCAGTATATCGCGAACAATCGATCTCTGCGTTGGATCACACGCTGTGCGCACGCCGTGCTCTTTGTGTACCATTGTGCCCAAACATCTGCATAATGGAGCTTTCTCTATAAAAAATAAGTAATTTCGTAACTGACAGCATCAGAGTACGAATAAAAACATATTGAAAAAAATTCGTGACACCGTAAACCACGTTGGATTTTTCATCAAGGATTTTGAAATATAAAACAATGATGGATTCAATTAAAAAACTAATTTATAATACTTACATCCTTCCTTCCTATCATCGAACACCCGTGGTTGAGAGGCGAACAAAGGGCGAGACTTCCGATCAGCTGCCGGCACCCTCGCCTTTTACGGGCTTCGTCTAATATTAACTACTGTGTCGAAGTCACACGTAAAGAGAAACATGTTAAAAAACAGAAGCCAATGACGTTCATTACGTTACAAAAACAGACAATGTTGTTTCAGGGCTAGAGTGATTAATTGGTTGTTATTACGAGGCAGTTGAAGCACTTTTTGGATCAAAATTATTTTTAGATTTGGATGGAGATAATTCATATTGCTCAATGGAGTTACATCATGATTCAAAGCACACTCTATTCATTGTCACAGATTGGTTTTAATTTAATTCCGTTAAATCAAAGTCTACAAACCAGAAATTCCCTAGTCTAATTCCTTATTGAGTTGGCGGTAATCAAATAAAATAACAACCAGACCGCACTGATAATGTCTGACCCTCGTCAATACTAGAATCTGCCAAGGGGAAGATTTACCATAGTTACAACGGTTCTTCTTGGTTGTTTCAAAGCTGTTTCAATATTTAAGGAAAAAAATCGCTCTCTTATTTATGTTCTGAACACACCTCGAAATGAAATACTTCCAAATGAAATAAAACTCTCTGGACTTTTCGATTTAGTAACTTTGGAGAATATTTTACGAGTGCACGTATCGGCCGTTTCCACTTTACCCCATATTTTGCCAATCGTTCAATCTTTTTCCAATACGTTACGCATTTCTACGTTTGCTTTTGTCGGTGTGTTATTGCTGTTAAACGTTATACAAGATGTATGTTGAATGAACCGATATCAAACAGGAAACGTTCATATTTTGTTGACTGCTTATTGAGTCTTGTTTCTCTTCCCGCATGTTCAAAGAGATCATGTTATTATCGGTATCCAATACGAAGTTAAAGCAGATTAGCAATTGCGCCATATGCTGGCAACAGGAGGGGCGAGTTAAATTTATTGCCCGAAGCGAGGCTTATTAGCTTTATTACATCATAAGCACCGGTGAACCTGAATTTAATCTCTTGCGCATCTTCAGCCTTTTTATTTTTGCACGCTTAATTAAATTCTGCCTTATTAACAAGGCACATTACACTGGTTTCTTTTGAAGAATGGATAAGGATCAATTAGGAAGGCACCAAAGCAAACGAAACGTAAAACTTGTTAGCTGATTGCTTTAATTATTATAAGAGAGGTGAGAGCGTGGTCAAATGCTAGATAAGTCTGATGTAAAAAAAAGCAAAAACTACAAGATGTGTGTTATCGTCATAAGGAAATTGGAAGCTTAACTAGACTATTGATCAAAATACAAATATCTTTATTGCAATAAATGTGGTCCACATGTTTTACAATATTTGGTCCCAGATGCATACGTAGATTGTTTCAATTCCTCGTCCAAGTTCAATTTACTTGACATTAAAATTGAGGGGATTAATTGATAAGTTAAACGTCAATGAAACAGGAACTTTATAGGCTAGTGTAGTGTTGAAACATGGTATACCATGAACTAGTCTGGCACCGGTTATCGAAGTCGACGTGTATGTATAATTAGCGTGGGCCGCTAAAGGTCATTGTCACAGCCTTGCTGCTTCGGAAATCAGATTTAAAATAGTCCTAAATCGGATAAGATAATCTTCATATCCTTATAAAGACTTATTTTGTTTGACGACTATATGTCCGTAATTCACGAAATTATACTTGATATATAAACATTACTTTGAATTTGAAAGGATCAATAGCAGCATGATATTTGAAAGACCGAAGTACCGTGAATTAAGTAATCAAGAAGTTGATTTCGCAATAACGCACGACGACGTAGCGTACATGAACATGAGATATCCGTGTGACCGTAAAGTAACGGCAACTTCAAATTAATTAATTTCAAAGGGGTACGTACTAGCGTACTAATAAGTTGTATGTTACACATATTACCATGTATGAAGAAATATTTGACCTGTCCGTCGAACTCTAGTGTAATACATACTCAGGTATATGTAGATGCCAGTTAAAAGTCTTTTATCCATGAAACCAGTGTAAAAATACGTAGATAGATACTTTATAAGCTTTCCAAAATGTTTTTTGCATCACTTAATGTTTTGCGATGTCTACTAATTTGCGGAATCTTTCTGAATTCATGCATACAAAAGCTCGCATTAGTGCCAGCTACCTGGAATACGACTTCTCAGAAAAGTTCAACAAAAAATCTCACTTCCCTGTTGACTGAAAAGTTCCCACAATGAAGACGGACGAGAGGGGTGATCTCAAGTGTGGTTTTTGTCTCCTCTTCTATTTGTAGAGTACGATAACAAAATCACGCAACTAGCGCTTGGAATGTACTACTCACAAAGAATAACCATGAATTTTTTTGCTCTTCCATATGCCATGTAATTGTAAAGTAGACGCGAGACAAGGAAACTTTAGAAAGGAATTTAGCTTTGGAAGACTTATAGCCTCCCCACCCTTTTCAGATGGGTATTGTTTTTCGTAAAATCATTCAGGCATAAAGCATGAGGCACAAAGCCGTTAGTTTTAATCTGGGTCTCAGATTACGCTTAGAAGACTTGCTTAATACGGACCGACTGCAGTCATTCAATCGCTTGCAAAACAACACCAAGGAAAAGCGTTATCGGGGACGAAAGGTGACACCGAAGCCTGGTGGAAGTAGATCTATAAGTAACCAGGTATTGCCTAGAGATTTGCGCTTCATTTAGCATGCAGTTTTGCAATACCATTCTAATGCTTTGGGACAACATAATGTATCGCAGGGGGATATGATTTCCAAACAATTAGGAGGCACTAAGCGTCTGGCAGCGTTCCCTTGCGAACTGAACGATTACTCAATACAAGTGAGCACTTAGGGTCGAGCAGCTTCGATAATATACACTTAAACATAACTCTGTTAGCCTTTCCGCCTGTTGCGTCTTGTTAAACACGCACCCCGTATGCACTAGAAAGCCTCGATTGTGATTGACAGTTTAAATATTGCCCAGACAAGCGAATCATGTGGTTAAAGTGAAACAAAATTCTAAAACCATAGAAACTGGAGCAGCGACGACTTTACTTTCACTGTCAGTGTTATTAGCGCCTGCTGACCTAAAGAACCTGATTTTTTTACCTTTTGTCTGTTGATGAATGAAATTTTAATGAGGTCTACAATCATGAAGAGTAAAGAAATTGGTTCGGTTTATCAACACCAACATCGACTTCACCAGTTTGCGTTTGTAACATAAAATACAATGTAGAATTGTAGATTATTCAAGGTATCTGAGGTTCAAGCTTTCTTGAACTCTGGTCAGTTTTACGAGTCAGATCAAACTATATTCACAAAGTCTAGTCTCAGCTGGATATGGAGTTTCATCTCTGTAATTTATTTTCCTAAGAATGTTGAGAGGTAGATGGTTGGTAGTTAATTTTACTTAAGATAGAAATATTCGAGATTTATCAAGCCGGTTGAGTTAATATCTGAGATGCGGGTCACGGAAATACTCCATAATTTACTCCCTTACAATATAAAAGAGTCGTGATTTATGTTGACAAAGTCAGACAGACCGAGTTTATTGGTACTCGGTTGAGCTCTTAGGCGAGATGGTACAAGGCATTATTAATACTTATTCGGGTTTCATTAAGCTTCTTATTTTACTTGATTAAAAAGAGATAACCTTACCATTAGGGCGGGTATTAGCGTCAAATGACAAATAAGCCGTAGTGGCCACCTTGGATGTTTACTTGAGCAACGCCATCAATTTGGCGCTCATGACTGACGCAAATAATAAATGCTCTACAGTGGGAACAGCTAAGGTCTTGAATTACACAGCTAGTGGTCTAGTCAGACTATTACCGGTGTCACATGCGGTTGAATGGACCTTCTACACGCAGGAGATAAATCAACCATGGGAAAACCGACGCCGTTGGTTTGACTACCGGCCGCCAGCTTTGTTGGCGATTCCTGCTTATGCTTAGACATTCTGTGACATTTGATCGCTTGCCTTGCAAATGATTTGAATTTCAATGTTCCTTGGTGCCGTCTACATATCTACTTGTCATGGTAAACTTATTCGATTGATATAATATAGGTCGTACCACCAACCCCTTGAATAAACGGTGCAATATATCAAAATGCCAATCGGCCAATTTCTGCTACCTTTCGCATCTAACATACAATGTCACACATCAATAGATAGGGTTTTCATCATGGTGGAAGTGACTTGTTGTCGTTGTAGGTCATTTCGTTAATTAATTCCTACGTCAAGTCTCATGAACTCGTTTCAAACTTACAAAGAAAACTGATAAGACTTCTATCGGGCAACGAACTCCATAATTGCGCAAACGCGGATAAGTTACAAAAGGTATGTGGGATGTGGGTAATACTTTATTAGTGTAGTGAAAGATAAAGTCCTTTAGAGACATTTGAAGAATACTTAAAGGCAGACATACAACAACAATGTTGGGTATTGGCATATTGCTTATCATGACAATGGTATGGTACCTATTTCTAAAACACGTTTGCTGTCTAGGTATGGAAAGGATCAGCACTTGGTGGTTAACATCGAAATAAAGAGACCGTAAAAAGGTACTCCTCCACAGAACGACAGTAAAAGCAACACTTAGCGCTTATCGTCAGGTGAAAGGTTGTCCAATGAATTGCACTGTTTACACTCCCGTACAAAATAATGTCGGAACCGGCTCTAGCTCACTCCATGGACGTTTCCTTTATATTACTTCGTTGTTTACATGCGTTCTTCCCTAAAAAGGTTTTCGTGTTAATGTCAAGATTGTCGCTAAAAACAACACGATTCTCCGGGGTATAATCAAGTACCTACGGGAGATGTAGGAGACATTAAGTTTGAGACGCATTGCATTTGCTTTGTTGCGGCTGCTAGATTAAATTTATCAGTAGCCTTATCGTGATAGCTGGCTACTTTACGCTTAAGTAAACTTGTAAAATAGAGAAGTAAAAAGGTAAGAATTCCATCGTGCCAGTGCTAAATACCCGAGCGGTCAGAACCAAGCGTCGTCGGTCTGTGGAATTGGATGCGTTGAAATTATCTCGAACGTTTTTATGGTGCGCATCGGAATCTGGGAGCATTTTTTCCCATCACGAGCCCGTTCGAACGCCCAAACAGGTTTTAGATAGAACTCTCGAGTAATGCATCAACGTTTTTGTAAAGGCGGCACGCTTAAGAACCACAGAGTAATGTAATGAGGTTTCGGTACGTTGCTTTCAATGAGCTTAAGGCCCTAACCCATCGGGGCTTAAGTTAATGTAAGACAACGAGAAATGTCATAGCTGTCAGCGTGTCAGCGATGGATATGAGATGGAAATCTTTTTTAACCTTGATGTTATCGTCTAGACACATACCGGCCTGCTTGTCTCAGAACATCGTTTATGTTGATGAGAGCAAAGTGGCATTAGGCCTGCTTCTCATTCAATAGTCTACATCCCACGTCTTTTAAAATGTGCGTGTAATGTTGGTACCTACTTACATTATATTACAGGGAAGAACATAATCTATTATAGGTACCTATGTTATCATCACTATTTCAGGAATATTTTGTGTGTTGAGCAAGTAGTTGAAACGTAAGTAAGGGAACTTAAATACGAGTGACCGCTGACAAAAATGTCAGAGGGACTTAGGACTATTGGGTAGGACCTACCCAATCCCCATCCCGCCCTCGACTTCGAGGTATTAACATTAACAAACGACGGATATACCTTTGAGTTTTGGGCGTAGGCACCTATGTATACCTTAAAACTATCCTTTGACTATTCAAACGATTGAAAAGTAAAAGAAAACAAAAGAAAGTTATATCTACCTTAACTTTTTGGATAGCATTCCATATAAATAGGTAATTATGGCTATCAGTTTCTATTTACCTACATTTCCGGACTGTGACATCTGTCCATTCTAAGCTGTCTAGTTTAAAGTTATTAGACAGACGATAAATAATCATTTTTCGATAAACTGTTCCTACCAAGCTTGTAAGATAAACTTCTCCAGAGTTTAAATTTATTAATCAAGTTAAGATAAAACTAATTAGTCTAGTGCAGTCTACGTTCATTCAATTTGGGCCGAAATTGGTACTGACAAGGGTTATCATCACCTTATCAGCTACATCATTCTGAATTCCCGGCAACAGGAGGTTATCGGAGTAGGTACTTGGAAGCTTATTAGATCATACATGACTCGTTTCGTTATTTACTTGAAAATATTGGATGATTAGGATATGTGATAAAATTATCTGATAGGAAAGCCTTATAGAATGGGAAAATTAAATATTTCAGTGGTTTTATACTAGTTTCTTACCATCGTACAGTTGAAGACAAATAAATATACAAGGTCTATGGTTGAAGATTGGTAGAAGATAAGCAATGGGATCTGTAGGCCTAGCACCACAGAGCTTTGAAACAAATGACGCGTTTTTATTTGCTCTGTGCCTACTGCCTAGTACGATCCTTTACGCGGGAGTAAGTCAGTTGTATGGAGCGCTGATCAAATGCCATACATGACGTAATTACGCTAAGACGCTAAAGTTACACTTACTTCCGCGTAGGTAATGTTCGCGCTAGGCTTACAGGGATAGTAGGATCCAAATCCAGGTAGAACTTTGCAAAACTGGCAAAAACAAAAGACGACCGATCGTCAGTCCGAAAGCACAGAATCGATAATAGGTAATTAATAATCGATCATAATAAATAATTATCATAAATTATATTACTTACTACATAGGTAAGTAGGTATAGTGGGTACTCACGGACTGTAACCTTCTTGGGATCATACTGGATGACGATCTCGTTTATCTTCTCGATCTTTGACTGTGCAACCTTCGACCGCTCCGATATACCCTGAAGCTGTGCCGTCAGCTCGCTGAATATGTCCTCGGCTAGAAGCACGAGGGAGGCGAGCTGTCTCAGCGCATTGCTCAGTGTACAGTTCGTCACCGCCTGAAGTTCCTCGTCCGAAACCTTTGGCTTCCCATCCTGGTCACGCAAACTCGTCCGCGACAAATATTTAGGTTCCACCACACGCTGCACGAACGGCATCTCGACTGTTGTCCCTCGAACTCACTCGCCCATCCCCGCGACGCGAATTAAACGTAACTCCAACATCCATTCAACACACGAACACAAAAAACGGCAGGTAACCGCCACTTTGAAATAACCGACATCCTGACCGGTGAACTTTCACTTATTATCAGTTTTTGATAGTATTAAAGTATTTCCGTCACGTTAATATCGTTACAAGAAAGTTTTAGTTCATAAATTTAGATTTTAAAAGTTAGTGAAAACTTTTCATATTCACGAAACCGCGCCATAACGATTAATATAAATTACACGACTACGTTTACCCGCAGCAGCTGCCGGCTGAATGAATGAAAAGGACGCGGTATTTTGTGCTGCCAGTATTAGCTCTCTGTTTACCTACCTATAATTGGTAAAAATAATTGCATTATTTTATTTCCAGCAATTAGTTATTGTCAAGAATACGCATTAGTTAGAATAAGTAATGTCTGAAATATGAAGGGATGAAGTAGATTTTAATAACTTGAAGGTCTATAGGTGCCTACATACTTAGGTAGGTACTCATAGGCATATATATAAGGACAGGCCTAATGACAGATTAAACCGTCGCTTCAAAGAGGGTGTCAATTTCACAGATTGACATCCACTAGCGCCCAGTCTGTGTTGGAAGTGAGAAGATATCGGTCGTGTGTCTCAAAGAAAATATGCCAAGTTGTGTTGTGAAGGGTTGCACAAACTACACTCTAAAGTGAAATAAAAAGAAATACAAAGTTTCTTACCACAAGTAAGTCAATATTTTCAATATTGCACTCCGTTTTGTACGAAAATAATCGAATTTATATTTGGGATTATCATTGTAAACATAAACATTGACGGGCATAATGGCAGCGATAGGGCCGTTCTCATCGTAGTTCCTGAGTAATCTAAGAGATGGCGCTGACTTTTCCCCACACCATTTTGAGTAAATAAAATATTCCTTCGGGCATATCCTGATATATAGATCTATATACGTACTGTATTTATTTCTATAACGAACTAACCGGTACAAAATAACGAGTTAATCCAATTGCAATTTTTTTTCTTGAGGTAAGTAAGAGCGTGTTGAAATTAAAAGATTTTATCCTTCAATATAAAAAAATAATAATATTAATAATATTTAATATAAAAAAATATATCAAAAAAAATAAATAATAACTGCACTATCATCCCGATATGAATAAAATAATCCTTCACTAAAGTGACCTAGGTAAATCTAGGTACCCTAAAATTAGGGATAAAAATTAATTCGACGATAGCAACATTATTTTTATATTATTGAAATAAGGGACATCTACCGGAAATAGTCCAGAACTTTTCATAAGATAGCTTGGTGGTGCCGATGGTGACCGTTAGACGGTTCATGATGCTGACTGATCCAAAACCTAGCCGAAAACTGATTTTAGTACAGCTATTTATAGAGTACAGAATAGTCATAATAGATGGCGCTTACATTTTTTCTAAGAAGTTTAATAAGTTCCTTAGTAGGTTATGTAAAGTAAACTGTTATGTAAAGAGTACGGAATAGTCGTAATAGATGGCGTATAAAATTTTTGGAAAAGGGTTTTCAATGAAACAAGCAATTTTGAACAAAATCATAGCGGGTGGACTGGTGGACCAGTAGTGGATTAAATTTAGATTTAGATTCATTTATTGCATCATGTAATAAGGTAATAAAAGTTACACAAGTTACATAACCCTGCAGGGGCATAGCAAACAGCAAGTAAGTACGAGTTTACACAATAATAAAATAATAGAATAATAAATACCGAGGAAACAATTTAATGTAAGTATACCTACAATCATAGTAATTATGTGGCATCAACATCATCGTGAGTTTGTTACGCTTTTGTCTTCCAAAATTATTCCTGCACTGTACAGTAACATTTTCATGACAGGAAATCTAAGTATTTTTTGAAATACTGTTTTTTTATTTTCGCTTCTTATTTGAACCGGTAGTTTGTTATATTATTTTTATAAGCATATAATGTGGCCCTCTTTTAAATATTTCTAGTTTAGGTTGTGGTGCTATGATTTGGTTATGTCGTCGCGGGTTTGTATCGAATATAAATAAATTAGAGTGTTTTTTTATGAACAAACAAGGTAGTGTTAAAATTTTGTATTGTATGAAGTAGGGTTTGCAACTGTCGCGTTGTGGGATGTTTGCCAATATGAGTAGGCATTTCTTTTGCTTAATAAACAAGTCGTTAGCATCAGTGCTATTACCCCAGATTACAATTTTACATTTACATCTATTAAAGAAGCGAAACGTCAATTTGTATGTTTGACTGTATGTGCGGTTTGCTCGACGAAATGGCTGGAGGATCAAACTTTACTCACAGATTGTTACTTTTTAAGTAAAGAGTTCTCAAGAAGAGTTCTCAAGGGAAATGGATAAATGGGAGTACTTAGTGTTCTCCTAGGCAAGTATGGACCACCGTAGGCCGCGTCATCACTTACCATTAGGTAGGAGTAGTGGTCAAATGACTATAAAATTATAAAATACAAATCGTGAAACTTGCATGAAACTTACCTAAACGTGTACCTAATTATTTATATTTGACCAGTACTTCTTAATACTTACTTAAAATTTGTGAAAAAGTATTTCAATGAGTTTAGGTACATAATTAATTATATAGTATTGGTATTGGTAGCGTAGAGTCTACGGCTACGGCGTAGAGGCGGGCGCGGTGGTCTGCTGCGCAAACGCGCATATTTCGAACCTTTTGTTTAATTTAGAAACACCCTTTGTAATTGAGTTATAGTACTGAATATCACAGTAAACCGTTAGTCCATCTATAACTGGTTTGAATATACTCTAAAAACTCCTCCAAATGGAATTAAGCTGTGTGGAGCCGCATACTTAATTCCTTTTAAAGGCATACGTAGGTACCTATTAATTTATATTGTACCTAGCTAGACCTATGAGCACCTACCTACGTATAAAATAAATAAAATAAATAAATAAATAAATTGATTTTTGTTTCGACCAACAGGGATCATAATGGGTTAGTATGGCTTAATCTATATTAGTAACAAATCAAATTATCAACAACACTTAGAGGCCTGGTTAGTCAGTACCTGAATCCTGCAACATTGATTCAAGTACTGACAGTCAAATCTTTCGGCAAATGCTTTCAGGATGCAGTTGGGGCTGGCCCACACCCTGCGCACCAGGGAGGAGCACCGTTTTCTCATGGTTGTATAAAAACAATCCACCCGGGCTTCTGCAAACATCCCCGATGCGCTACAAAACCGTGGCAGCCCCATCAGCACCCTGAAGGCATTATTATATTGGATACGTAAAGCGTTGTACTGTTTAAGCGTATAAGCGTTAATATCTCTTGCATTTTTTTATATACTAGGTAACGTAAAGGATATTTAAAGGAATGGACAACACTTACCCAATAAAACACCCTTTAGCACAAAAAATAATGTATTACATTTCATGTAACAAAGCGTTTTTTGTAGTACAATTTTTATTAAGTATGTTTATATAATATTCGCACTTCCATTACAGGACTACTACTAATGCTTTATTTATTATATAACCTAATATCATAGCGTAACATAATTATATCATAGCATTTAATTATATATTAGGTTTGATTATGTATTAATTAGGTTAAGAACCTACGTATGGTTTACTGATGTGTGGGTGCACAAAGTTTAAATCTACATAATTCCTAAATACCTAATTATATGAATACCTATGATGATACTGAACTACGATGCTATAGTTTTAGGCCCGATTTTACCAAAGTAGAATAACGTTATTCCAAGTATAACGTTCCGAGAATAACCGAGTTGCACGAATATAACTATTAAACCAACAATTTTCAAGCTCTTTCCTGGGATACAATCAGAATAGGGTTTGTCCTTTTAATCGTCATTTCATTTGTCAATCAGCTGTATCCGAGGGTAACAATTAGCGTTATCCCTACATATAATATATGTGTAATTCTGGCGCGCTACGGAACACACACATAATGATGTCAAATCTAATTTATCCTATAGGTTCTATTGTTCAAAAAATATCGTAACCGCGATGCAGGACTACAAGGCTTTTTGTCCTTCTCCATACATTTTCTAATTTATCGTATTTAACGCCATCTAGGGACAATAATTTGTAGCTGATTGTTTGTTTGTTATTGAACAAAACCCTAGATACTGAACTGATTTTCATGCGGGTTGCACTAATATGCTTAGAAATAACCGGCGCACAACATAGGATATATTAAAATACACATATCATTAAAAAAATTTGGTCAAAATTATTAAAATATCATTACGAAGCCGGACGGAATTTTATACAACATGGCCGCTTCATGGTGAATTTATTTTGGCTACTGACGGTTAGTTTATGTCTCAGTAATTTTTTTTATGTTGTATTATGGCTCCACACATAGTGTATTTAGCCAGTGTTAAGTATAGTAATTTTTCGTCGTGTTGTTATTGAATATTTCACATGTTTCACGTAAAGTCCATCTGGGGGCACAGATTAAAGAAAAAAAACGTGTGTAAGGCCATGAACAAAGAGTAATAGGAGTTAATTTCGGTAGTAAATATGCATTAAACAGTGGAATCTATAGACCTTTTACAGTCTATAGATAGTTCAAGTATTCTTTAGACAGTTATTTTTATTTTTAAGTAGATATAATAGTAGTATTTAGTAGGTAGTTTTTTTTGTGTTATATAGGTTTATTTTTGTTTTGATATTAAATACTTAGTTTCTTTTTGTTTGTAAATACATACATAGAATACGAACATAGACAGGTAGTTGTTTAATTATATATTATTTTTTGCGACTAAGCTTATTTTTAATAGGGTTTTCGTTTTTAGTTAGTTGTACATATTTATTAAGTTTGTTTTAAAGTTATAACAGTGGGACGAAATTTTACAATTTATTAGATTTGATTAACAATTATTCGTTTTTCTATTTAAGCCCTTGCAGGTTCTTTGGGGTTTTTGGAGTAAAATAATCCATCAAATAATATGTAAGTAGTATGAATCGATTGCATTTAAGATACAAACATATTAATTATACTTAAGTGCCCGCAGATTAGAGAAATAACCGGCCAAGTGCGAGTTGGGCTCGCGCACGAAGGGTCCCGTATCATTATCTATGAAAACTAGCAAAAAAACGTTTGTTGTATGAGAGAGAAAAAATACTAAAATACAGAATAAAATAAGTATTTAAGGGGTTAAATACTTATTTTATTCTGTATTTTTTGTAATAGCGGCAACAAAAATATATTTATCATCTGTGAAGATTTCAGCTGTCTAACTATCACGGTTCATGAGATACAGCCTGATGGTGACAGACGGACAGCGGAGCCTTAGTAATAGGGTTCCGTAACCAAAATGGACTGACGACGTCTGTCAGGCTGTCTGTCCTTCCGTCCGTCTGTCACCAGGCTCTATCTCATGAACCGTGATAGTTAGAGCTTTACCCTTGGGAGTATAATCTTGACCCTTACTACGCCTATTTTTGGCATTACATGACGTTTATGTTTGGCCCACAGGTCTGAGGGCCAATGCATACTATTACCACCATAGGCTACAGCAGTGGGCCAATGATACTCTTACATTACGTAATAAATTATATACTCTTTGAATGATACAGAAGTATAATAATACTCTTTGGAATGATACGAAGTAGATTTTTTTCTCTAATCTGTGTACGAAACATGTTATGTAAAATGCCCTGGGGGTCTAGCAAAGATCACAATCACTAACGCTAACGCCTGACGCTAACTCCAAAAATGTATCGAAATGACATTCGCTACGGAAAAGTTAGCGATTTCTGAAACGTCATTTCAGTACATTTTGGAGTTAGCGTTTGGCGTTAGCGTTAGCGGTTGGTATCTTTGCTAGACACCCAGACTTTGCCCTATTGTAAAAATTTTTTGAAAGCCTAGATTTTAATATAATATAGGTTTTAATTAATCATGAGTTCGATGATACTTATCGAAATATCATCAAAAAATTTTCTATAGTTAAGTAGCCATGAGTGGAGATTCCATCAAAATTGGTCCAGGAATATCAAGGATAATAATTAGCGTACCTACGCTGTTTTGGAAAATATTATAATTAATTATTTCATCCATGATTAAGACATGCCATTTTTACTTCGTGGAAGTGATTATACGAGCAGAAAACTCAGTGTGGCTGATAGAAAATCAGTTTTTAAAAATAAAGCCATTACTCAAACCGAAACCTGAAAAGTAAAAGTGGCAACGCCGCGGGCAGTAGCTAGTACTTGGAATAAAACTTATTCTACTTTGGTAAAATCCAGCCTTAATGATATAATATTATGATAGTTATTTTATATTGTTATATAAAACAGTTATGTAAGATTATATTAATTATATATATTCAATTATAACAACTTTCTAACCTTAATTTTAATGGCAGTTTTATTGGAACCGTAATAAAATATGTATAAACAGGTGTAAACCTTATACAAAACTTTAGGACTCCTAGCTCAAATAGGACTAGGAAGAGATAAAAAAGTAATAACGATATTTGATAAAACTGTTGCTAATATTGTTACTCTGATGATGCGTTAAATAATGGAATTAATCAAAAGACAGATCAATTAACAGATTTGACTCCCACGCATGCAGGAGGGATTCAAGTATTCAACATACCGATTTGAAAAATATAATAATTTCATATAATATTGATAGATAATAATATAATAAAGTACCTTTAGAAATTATTTTCTTATAACAACATGATATTATATTTATTTATACCTAAATAACTACTCTATTGGTTTGCCTCACTATTTGCTTTCACATTTTTATATACAACATCGCTCGAAGCATTTTATTTTCTTGTGTACTTACCTAATTTAGTTGTAAATTTTACACTAAGTAGAATACTACACATTAGATGCAGGAGGCGAGTGGCCGCTCAAGGTGGCGCTCTATGGGGAGGCCTATGTTCAGCAGTGGACGTCTTCGGGCTGTCCATGATGATGATGATGACTACACAATAAAGTTATGGAATAATCAAGTATATTTAATCAACAGTTTTTTGCAGTTCATTTTTCAAAGCTTTATATTAGTTTTTCAAAAAGTATTGAATTTTTGATATTATAATGACATGTTCCAATTGTTCATCAGACTTAAGTTATTATGTCAACATTATTATTATATGAAAATTACATAAAACATTATGTACTTAGTTAAAATTATAATAAACGCAGTGAAATATGATAAATGTTATTGGTGTGTGTCGGTATTTATTATATTTTCTAATAATTCAATTAAGTACACAATCATAGCATTTTATAATGATTAAATAATAAGTAGGTACAATTGCTTACACACAAACAAATTTTTGTTTGGTTTTATGGTAAGTGAATTTTAATATATCTGTGGTTTATATACCTTTAACATACATATAGGTATATACATAATCTTAATAGTACCAATAATGATATTATAATAATACATAATAGGTAAATAAGTCACGAAGTAAATTATTTAGTTACAAAATAGGCAATAAACATATAAAAATAATAATAAACAATTATTATTAATCTAGCTAAAATTACACAATTCAATACTTAATATTTATTATTATTCTCCATTATTTTTTAAATCTACTAGCCAAATCCACGCACTGCAAGAATTTTGATTTTTCTTTCTAAACATACAATATGCCTACTTAATTATCATATAAATATCTCTCATATATAAGTTGAACTTTGAACACTACAAGCAGTACTTACGAATAACGAGTAGGTACATTTCATAACACACAGACAGCACAGATTATACAGGATGGTTTTTTTGAAAAGGGCGATGATGGCCAAGTGTGAAACCATGAGAGTAAAAGAAAAATCGTGAAAGGAGTCATGGCCATTTTATTACGTCTTACTTTACCCGATGGGGAAGAAAGGTTCTAGAGTGGCGACCACGAACTGGAAGACGCAGCGTAGGTCGGCCCCCCACAAGGTGGACCGACGACCTGGTGAAAGCCGCGGGGAGCCGATGGATGCAGGAGGCGAGCAGCCGCTCTAAGTGGCGTTCCCTGGGGGAGGCCTATGTTCAACAGTGGACGTCTTCAGGCTGTTGATGATGATGATGATGACTTTACCCGAATGATTTAACAAAATAAAGACGTCCTGTATTATTGAACTAATGGATTTTGTTGCTGATAAGCATTAATCTATCCATAGAACTTTTTTTAAAATTAAAATTGAATCAAATAGGAATCATCACATTAATCCAGGTTCTTATTCAGCTTATTCTTCACGATAAGTTCAACTAGGTGGATTTATTTATTGAATAAATAGTTTAACTAGATTATTATATTTAAAACAAGTATAATTATAGTATATGCATTTATGACATGATTACAGGTAAATTAATATAGGTACCAATAGCACGATATGAGAATGGTCAAGATATGTCAAGATAGCATTACCTCACCTTCCACGGGCCTCAGGGGGGACCCCCTCCAGGGACGTGGGTACTCCTGGATGGGATCCCGGTCCCGGTAGGGACCCAGATGAAATATCTGGGTCTCATCCTGGACGGGAGGTGGACTTTTGGGGCCCATTTTACCCAACTGGCCCCAAGAGTCCTGGGTGCGGCTGCCGCACTGGGGAGGCTGCTGCCCAACGTGGGTGGCCCGAACGCCACGTGCCGTCGGCTATACTCCGGAGTTATGGCCATGTACGGGGCACCGGTCTGGGTGGACGCCCTCGGTCGCAATAACAAGGCCCTGCTGCGACGTCCGCAGCGGGTCATTGCGACGAGGGCGATCCGCGGATACCGGACGGTGTCCTGGACGGCAGCGTGCGTGCTGGCCGGTGATCCCCCCTGGGAGCTCGAAGCGGAAACCTTCGCCGAAGTTTACCACTTTGTGGCGGCGAGGAGGTCCCGTGGAGAGCCCCCAGCGTGGGAGGAGGTCAGGCGTCTGCGGAGGCAGGCGCGGGCCGCCCTGTTGCGGCGGTGGACGGAGGACCTGGCTCCACCGGTGCCTGGGCAGAGGACGGTGGAGGCCATCCGCCCGGACCTCCGGGAGTGGGTGCGGCGGCCATTCGGGTCGCTGACCTTCCGATTGGTGCAGGTCCTTTCCGGACACGGATGTTTCGGAAAGTACCTGCACCTTATCGCGAGACGGGAGGCGACCCCGGCCTGCCACGAATGTGGGGCGCCGGAAGATACGGCGCCCCACACGCTGGAGGTGTGCGCTGCTTGGGAGTCTGAGCGGCGCACACTTTCAGCGGTCGTTGGCCGGGATCTCTCGTTGCCGAGCGTGGTGAACGCCATGCTCGACAGCGAGAGAGCGTGGCAGGCAACGGTCTCCTTTTGCGAGGTGGTGATGTCGCTAAAGGAGGCTGCGGAGCGGGTCAGGGAGGACGATGCCAACTCTGACCCCCTCCGGCGCAGACGGAGAGGGGGACGGAGGAGGCGCTTCGGGCGCCTTCTTCGTCCTCCGTAGTGGGGCCGGCGGCGGAGGGTCGGGGGACTCTCCACTGCGCTCACACGGCCCCACCCGTCTGGTGGGTAACTGAGGTGGAAGGTTACCTACCCACTGGCGCAGAGGCCCGGAAGGGCCTACCGCTGGGGCGAGATAGTGAATGCCAGCGCGACCCTATCTCGCCCCGTCCCGGCGGCGGACGAATCACGGGGGGGTTTTAGTGGGTTCGAGTCCCACATACCCCCTGCCATCACCCCCGTGGTGGCAGGGAAGTGCGAGGGCATTTCCCCCCCTCAAAAAAAAAAAGCATTACCTCACCTGGGCCTCTACCCTATACATATGTTTAGTATAGGTAGGAATAGATAGGTACACATTCTAGTTTCTTTTGAACACATACAATGGCATTGATTTGCTCATTCATACACATCTTACATGTAAAATATTGCAATACATATTACCATAAATATAGTATTGTTTGTTTGTTTGTTTGTTTGTTTGTTGTATAATACATTCTAAAGTGATATAGTAACAGTTATTCCTTATGCCTACTTACATAAGTAGTACTTATTATTATATTTTAAAAGTATTATGTAAGTATGCTAGTTATAATTGGATAAGATATGATGAAGATAAGGATATGAAAAAGGTTACACATTATTATGATATAGTCAAATAGTTTTAGTTTACAAAGTTACGATCATCGCATTCAATAATACTTTAGAAGGGGTTTGAAGAAGCGCAAAAACAAACTAAGAACTTGTTATAGCGCTAAATTATTTTTAACCAGAATTTAAAACTAAAAAGTAGTTGAGTAAGTATAAATTGTCACTTTGAAACACTTGCAACACTGATCAAATAAAAATGTTCACTCGGAAACACTGTGAAGGGTCGAACGTTGGATCCCATTAGGTAATAGTTTCGCACTCATGTTGCACTAATAAGAACGTCAACACAAACTCTAGGACGAGTACACACACAACTTTAACTTAACCTAACCTTACACTAAACAAAGTCCAATGAACAAAGATGCGCAAATAAAACGAGTACTCGTCTCACTGCCGTCGCTGTCCACAACAATTTGAACGTAACCGACTTTTGTCCGCCATCTTTGAAAAGCTTTACTATTCAGTTGAATAGTCAAAGTTGAAAGGAGACAAGTTTAAAACGTCCACGGAAATATCCATTCTAAAGTTAATTCGACAACAAATCTACAGATTATCGATACTCACTGTGTTGTTTTTGATTCGAAATAAAATGTTGTTATGTAGACATTTTCAAAATGTTAGTATCGCTAATTTATGTCTAGGCTTAGTTTTATACCAAGCAAAATATGGAAACTCTCAAGTCCTTCTAAGTGGCAGACAAAAGGGAAATGCCCTAATTGTTGGATCCTCAAAAGGTTAGCGACGACTCGACCTCTGGCGGTCGGTGAAGGAGCCCCTTATTTATTTGCGCACCCCGCGCTATGGGTCCACTTCGTGGCAGACCTCCATGTAGTCAGGGTCGTGCATGATATCCTTAATCATGTCTTTGAGCATCGTATAGCGTGGAAACATCGGGTACACCTTGGAGCTTACGTAATCCGACTGAAATAGACAAATGGAAAAAGTTTAGTGGATTTCAGAGAAATTAAACTGGTTTTTAATCAACTTACAGCTTTTATAAATAGACCTCTTGAGTGCCGTTATAAAAGTTATAATATGTCTAAATGTTCATTCTAGTCAGTATTTGTTGTAGGTAGGTAACTCATTTGTTACCATTATTCTTTTAGTCTTCTTCTTGTTCTTGTGTAGGCAAGCGGTCAGTCCTAGTGCTGGAGTTTTTGGAGCTCCTCACTTGATAGCATAACATTATCTTACCTATTGTCTTACGACAACAGCTGGGACTGACTTAACGTGCCCTACTCCGAAGCATGATTATTATATTTCATCTAAAACTCCAGGCATTATCAGCGTAGCTTCATTTATTTGAAGTTTATAATTTTAAAAGCTTCTCCTCTTATAGGTTTACTAAAGGGCTCTGTTTAATTCTAATAACATTGTAGAATATCCAAACGATCCCACAAGGCAATATAAATATAATTATTATCTCAAATAAAGACAATTTGCAGCAATAAATTACCTTCAGTTCCCTGATGAGATTCCTGAGTCCAGTATATTTTTTAAGCAAGCGATATAAGTCATTAGTCATTTGCGTATTCTCCGTTTCGATCTGAGATGTTGTCATATCTGAAAAATTAAAAATCTTTTATTTAACCTTTGTCGAAAAGTAAGTGTAGGCACCGGTAAAAGCACCTAGTCAACTTTGAACCGTATGTTTACCGTCGTACATACGTGGAACATAAACACCTCGAAGTGTGAACACGCTCGCGAATTGCCTCCGATTCGTCACAGAAACCGACGCCTTAATATAAGAGTAATTCAATTTAATACCTCTAATTTCACCATGAACGTAGGTAAAATACGTAAAAGCCCTTATTCTGTGTCGGCACGGCTCTGAGGCTTAACTCATTTTATTGTTTGTGCTTAATTCGTGCTTAGGACACGGTTTGCGGTGCGACCGGGTGCCGCCTTAATTCAAGAACCCCCGCACCAATTTACTTTACAAGTGGAATTTATTGTGCGTAAATATTAATTAAAAGAGTTGCTTTCTGAAACAACGGCAGGGTCTAGATATTATAAACAATATAATAAGATATCAACAATCTAGATATAAATTAACTTTTTTATTGCTAACATGAACTCGAATTAAAAACCTTCGAATTTGCGAAATTGCAAACATAAATGTTTATTAAAATTGAGCAGTGTTGTTCTTTCTTGTGGAAAATGCTATATAATAAGTATGTTGATTGGACAAATTGAATCTTTGTCTGCATCGCTAATGCAATTTGAACCTAGACCCAAGGAGAAGTAACTTTCTTGCTAAAATCATAATGTATAACTCTACCACAACGTCTAAAAGTACCTATTTCCATTTAAACCCCTTTTGTAACAAAGGGTTGCTTGCTTACACGGGCACGGGTATGTAATTACAAATGCAACGGTTCTGTAATCTAACTACAAGGCTCCCGAGTAAATGTTCCGAGACTGAATTTGGCCTTCAGCCAATTCCGTTAAGGTCTCCGCTCCAGCACGTAAGCACCATGAAAGAAATGTTGGGCACCACCCTTAGAGGAAAGCAATTAATCTGGTTTAGCTTTATTGCTTTGGGTATACGGTCCTTGAAGCCAAATCAGATTTACCTAGACGAGTTTCGTGCCATCGGTGTTAGTCTGTGACGATACTGACGATATAATTAAAATTGATCTTTTCGGGTTAAATTACAGCGTAGACAGTTTGAAGTGGTATTTACTAATTTGTGTTTAACTACTTAAGTTATGGTTTTGCTAAAACTAACGGTTTACTTTCTATCATCCTTCGAAAACACTTACTTCCTCATCAAGTATCTACCTACTTGGGTTTATTTTATTACGTAAATACTCGCATGTATAAAAAACATCTGGATTTAAAAATGTCCCACCATTCAGTCTTTCTATCCGTTCCCTACGGTCAGCAGCTTCTTCCGCCAACTTTGAAGACGTCTTGACTCCTTCCCCAGATTTCTGCGTCTTCTCCATAATGGCGCACGCGCGGAGTACAAAGGCTGGCACCGTCTCCGCCTTCTCTTGGCGAGGGATCTCGACTAGCGACCAGTACTGGGTTTCCAAGCGGATCACATCCTGGAATTGTGAAGTTTATTTTATGAAAAAACCTAACAAAGTTGTTGAAAAAATTAAGGCATTGTGACAATAACGTTATACTCAGACTGATATAGTCTAGGATTTACTATTCGCTGGTTTATGTTTGCTTTCGAAATGAACTTTTGAAGTACCTACGTAAGTTCATTTCGAAAGCAAACACGAACACTCATTCAATTTAAAACAGTCCTTGTTTCACGTAGATTACAACATACAAAAAGTATTCACAATCCACATACATGGGAAAGCGTTAACAGGAAAAGTTTTAAGCCAGCTTTGCAACTGTTTCGAGCGGCACATAAAACTAGCCTACCCGCCCCTACCACTGACTTGTGGGTTTCTGCATTACGTTCTTATAATTACTCTTGTAATGTTACGGAGTTATACGAGCAACGCAGGCTGCCTAGAATAGGAAAAGGAATCCAAGGACCATGATATTTGCTGGACTTGGCATGCTGGTTTTAATCTATTAGGCTATTAGGCTTATAGAATCTCGAATGCACCTAGCTACTAATGTATTTACATAGATTGTATTGCGATGTTTCTCTTCATCTCAAAACTCATCAAAACCAGTTCTCTGGCCAGTATTTGCAGTGATGAGTATATATAGGGCTGAGTCAGAACTAACCAGATGTACTAGGTATAGTATTCTTTAATTTATCTAATACTCTACTGCAATTAGTGAGACGGAATAAAGTGGCTTAATTCTAGGGCCTTAGTAATACATATAATGTAAATTAAATCAATCTTGAATCTGACAACCGATGGGAAAGAAAGGTTCTCGAGTGGCGCGACTACGAACCGGAAGACACAGCGTAGGCCGGCGACGGCAGATCGTCGGTCCACTTAGTGGGGACTATGTGGACCGACGATCTGGTGAAAACCGCAGGGAACCGATGGATGCAGGAGGCGAGTGATGGCCGCTCAAGGTGGCGCTCTATGGGGAGGCCTATTTTCAGCAGTAGACGTCTTCGGGCTGTTAATGATGATAATGATAATGATGATGATGATGAATCTTGAAATGCTTTATCTTGTTTTTTGTTCGTGATATTTCATGCCAACAAAAAGTCGATAGGATTGATAGAATTTAAACCACAAAGTAGAAAGTTTAAAACTCATTGATTTAAGAAACCTTTGTAAACCAAGGCTGTAAAGTGAGTATCTATGAAAAGATAATAGTCTTTTGTTTTACATTCTAGGATAGGCTCCGTGGTAGCAACTTTGTTATTATGAGCAACTGGATCGAAAAGTGCCGTTCTTTTGTCCCGAACAACGTTCGTTAACTCGACGCTCTATCGACTAACTTTTATTGAAAAGCTCTGTTGTAATTTGTCTGCGATGACACTTCTTTGTATTGTTCTTGTTCCTTTGAATCTACAAAATATCAAAAAGTATTTAAGAGTAAGTAAATGGTATGGGTATTGAATAAAGGCCTTTAGATATTTTTTTACTTGTAAGAATTTATGAAACAGAGATGATAATATTACTTAAACCTCGGGGTCCCATCAAGTACTCACGAAAAATAGTCAGGACTTGAAAAAAATGTAGTAATCGTGTCTAGAGAGTAATTAGTTAGTGTCCAGTGTATTCATTTGGCCCAATACTTCGCCAACACGCAATAAATGTCGCTTGATAATCTTGTGTTAGGCTGAAATAAAATAATTCGTAATATAGCCCGCGCATAGTTATTCCTTTGTATGGGATGAGGCATCTGTACTATAGGTATTATATTATTTGGGCTTATACTTAACTGTTTAAGAGTTCATAATTATATTCATGGCCACTAACGTTCATGAAGATTGCATCGATCAGTATACTTGACTCCTTTTGAATGCTGCTATGGACAAGCCATATAGGTTATTACAAATTCTACATGTACTTAGCTATTTTCAGTTCTGTACTTTAAACGTTTTATTTTTATAGGTAACCAAAACGGCTCGTTATAATTATGTAGGTATAAAAGGTATGCATTCATATAGTATCAGAAAATTCAGAAACGAACACTATATTTTCGATTGATTGATTGGAACACATTCAAAATTAAGAATATTTTTTAATAAACTCGTATAAATAAAACTCGCCTTAGATAGTCTTTTGTCGAGTCGACACAAACTTTCTTCCTAACTATAAAGTTAGTCAGCAAGGATACCTAATACACGTGTCAGCGGGCAGTTGTTCAACTGCTTCAATAGCTGCAGAATATGCAATCATGTCTTAAGTGGATAACTTCTGCTGGCCAGCCGCCAGCTTCCGCCGATAAAAACCGTCTACCCCACACCTTCCCTCCTTGGAACAACCTTGTCTCAATTATTGTACCTTGTGTTTTTTGGCCTGGGATCGAATTTCGTTTTTAATCAAAGCGGTATATATTTGAAGTCTTTGCTTTTAATTGGATTCTTTTTCGTTTGCCACTTTGAGTCGTAGTATAAGTAAAATTAAAGTAAAAGTTATTTTATTATTAAGCAATTGCATATGTTACTAAAATCTAAAATGAACTCTAGATTACGAACTGTTTTGGACCACGTTCAAAAACGCGTGTTTTTGAAACTGAAAACTTTCCCAGGAGCATGTTACTAAAGTTTTGTTACTTAAACTTCTAACGTACATTTACGTGTTACGTTTTTTTTTTTAGCGTAAATGTCAATTAAAACTAAACATGCACCCGAGTTCTTACGAATACTTTGGTTGAGTGAATACGGAGGATCCTTTTTCTATTTTTTTCTTAGTTATTTCTGTCAATGTAGAACTGTTTTCAGCCGATTTCAAAAATGAGAAGGTTTTTCTATTATGATATTAAAAAAAAATGCGCAATGTTTATCTACCTTAGAACTCTATCCTTTCAAACAAATTTAGAAAATTCTTCTTTTATTTTCACTAAATTAAGCAGAGCTTACATTTCAAATCATTATAACTGGTAAATAAATATAACACGTCTTTTACTAGAACGCGTAGCTACTTTATCAGTTTTCATACAGACGATTACGCGCAGGGTACATTAAACATTCATCAAAATAAAAACGTGAAAGCTTGGTAAGGGCGGTCAAAATTGACAATGCACCATAATTGAACAAACTTTTCCATTCTAAAATGGAATGAGCGGCAGAAAACTTGATTACTCCAACATTGTTCGCACACCGAGCAAGGACCGAGGAAATTAAACCATGATCTTGTTAAATACAAGTTCTGGCCGGGTGACTACGTAAAAAAAGAAGCATAGATTTTAATTGCATTTATTCTGTGACTGAGCTAAGGCTTGCGCAACCCGCGCGAAGTGAGTCCATCCCGCTGCACACCTAGTTGGTCTATTCAGTTGGGTGCAGTGGAACGACAGTTGACAAATAATAATAATAATAATTATCATTGAGTTTTGGCGGGAACGCGGAAATGTTCACGTCGTTGCATTGTATTATTTCTCAAAACTTGTGCTTTTTCCGGCATTAATGTTTAAAATTGGTGGCGTTTTACGCATTAAGTGCTGAATTACGAGCATGAGTGTGGGCAAGTGATATAATGTGGTGAAACGTGAGTTTTCGTGTTACTTCCAAAATTCCATAGAAGCTTCTAGTAAAGTTAGACTTAGACTGGACTATGACTATGACTAAGACTTTTAACGATAAAAATTACAATACTTGACACTGGCTAAATACACGACTTGTGGAGCCAAAATCTAAGAAAAAAAAAATTATCATCATTATCATCGACAACCTGAAAATGTCTACTGTTGAACTTAGACCCCCAGATTGCAATATTTATAGCTACTACACGCCTCCTGCATCCCACGGTTTTCACCAGATCGTAGGGGATCGTACAAATAATATTGTGGAATAAAACCATATGCATTTATTCTTCAACGGTAACATCATAGTACACCTCGATGTTCCATACGGATAAAACCCACCTTTTTTTTTGTAATGAATCCCACCATTTATTAGATGATATATTTACAGAAGTTGTGGTGTAAACGAATGTACCATCATTGTCCTCAAAGCGCTTTATTACGCTTCGCCTGGTTTACACTAGCCTTTATTTGCTAGTTGTAGTCGGTAGTCAATAAATCTTTGTAGTCTTGTTGAAATGTTAAACTCACTTGGAATGTTTCATTTAATTAAGGAGATGTCCTCGGTTTGCCTGGCTTTTTCATTTATATAATATTATAGCTCTCTCTTGCTCGCTCTCTCGCGAGTTGCATTTGTTTTATTTTATTAAGAACGGATGAAAAAGCACGTCATAAATGAAACGATAGGGGGTCACCACAAGGTCTTATAGCATTATTACTTCAATCATACTTTGAAAAATGACATAAAAGTAAGAATATTGTAATGTTGTTGAGGCAGAGCAGTTTTGATGACGTCACGTTAAATCTTTCACTCAAATACAACTGTCATGTCATACCGTTAATCATGTTGACAGCGACGTGCGACAGTGATAACGCTATATAAAAATGTAGACGTCTCATTCTCGCGAACGAATACTTTTAAGTTCCATGATGGTTTGTGTATACTTTATTTATCCATATATTATTCAAATAGTTACAGATAGCCTTAATGATATTACGTGCCATAATCGGATTAGCAAACACAAATCGATAAAACACTTTATTTCCGTACATTTCAGATTCGGCTTTGATCATCCTGTGTAAACAACTCTTTCTTGACAAATGTTCGACACGGCCGTCTTCACGTTCATTTTCTGCTTCTGTGAATCCGAATAACGTGAATACCGAATGCCAACGTATGCAGTGATATGGGACCGGAATGCGATGTAGGAACCGTTTATAGTTCGCACGTGGCTTGCAGAAATCCTAAGATTGATCTATTTATTCATCTCATTCATAGTCTTCGTCTCTTGTGGTTTATCTCAAGCCGGAATGACTTTTTGCCTGTCTAGACGTACTTTTCTGCTAAGCCTTTGCCTTGAGTTTCACATTGTGTTGAATGTTGATGCCAACGAAGCAGCAGTCCGGTATTTATCTGTCACTCAACCAGCATGATGATGTACACCAAACTTAGCCTCTGTGGTGTGGTGGTTGAGCAGGTCGGCTCATAGCCCGGAGGCGGCGGGTTAGATTCCCGCGACAGGACATGTATTTGTGCACAGGAACAACCACAAAATATTTGTTCTGTGTCTGGTTGTTGTGGGCTGGGACCATGGTCCTCGTAGTTTCTAGGTCCCTAGTTAGGGTCCAGGATCTATACGTAGTTTGTGATTGTTGGGCGTTATTTATATATACTTCACTTATATACCAATGCAGAGCAGTAATCCTTTTGACCCCATGTTATTTTCATTGAGTCATCACATCATCATCAGCAACCTGTAGATGTCCACTGCTGAACATAGGCCTCCCCAGAGAGCGCCACTTTGAGCGGCTGCTCGCCTGCTGCATCCATCGGCTCCTCGCGGTTTTAACCAGGTCGTTGGTACACCTAGTGGGGGGCCGGCCTACGCTCCGCCTTCCGGTTCGTGGTCGCCACTCAAGGCCCTTTCTTCTTCTTTCATTGAGTACGGCCTTGACAATGGCCTTGAAATACTAAAGCTACTCCGGCAGGGCAAAAAATGAAATCTTAGTACATATAATTGGTTAGTCACCAACAGATATTCATATCTTATACGTCGTAATAACCGAGGGCGTTACGTTTTTATTTAAGGGGCTGAATGCTCCCAAATCGACTATTTTGAACGTGATTATCTAAAGTAGGGCCTTGACAATGGCCTTGAAATACTAAAGCTACTCCGGCAGGGCAAAAATGAAATCTTAGTACATATAAATGGTTAGTCACCAACAGATATTCATATCTTATACGTCGTAATAACCGAGGGCGTTACGTTTTTATTTAAGGGGCTGAATGCTCCCAAATCGACTATTTTGAACGTGATTATCTAAAGTACGGCCTTGACAATGGCCTTGAAATACTAAAGCTACTCCGGCAGGGCAAAAATAAAACCTTAGTACATATAATTGGTTAGTCACCAACAGATATTCATATCTTATACGTCGTAATAACCGAGGGCGTTACGTTTTTATTTAAGGGGCTGAATGCTCCCAAATCGACTATTTTGAACGTGATTATCTAAAAACGTATATCATTTACAGGATTGAAAAAAAAATGCACGTTAATACTGGTCATATCTTCTTTCCATCTGCCGAAACCGAACCACGTTTACGAAAAATTTTCTCGATAGAAAATAATTGTGAAGTGACCTCTAAAAAATCATTCAAACGTCCTAAAATGTTACATTATAATAAGACACCCCATTGAAATAAATCTTAGTGATAAGCTATGTGTCAATGCATCCGTCTATAAGCTTATTTTTTTTTTATAAGAATAAGCGTTTCTTTTATAACTAATTATTTGTACCAAAAAATGGAAAAGTCGAAGTGCAACGCAACGTAATTGCCATATTTTTGGTATGCATAAAGCGACCCTATAAGGTACAAAATAAGTTTCAAGTTTATCTGCTAACGTGCTCGCATTGGGTCATGTCAGGGCCTTAACAGTAGGTAGCTTTTGTTTTATGTCTGTTAGTCATGGCCTAGCACCAGGGACCAATCAAAATCCATTGTCCAAACCAATCCTGATAGTATAAACTACGCGGCGCTTTTATGTCAGTTAATTAATATTACAAATGATTAATAACCACACTCTTTTGTTAACCAAATTTGAATTTGGTGCCACGATTATTTCAGTCGGTGTTGAGTAACCGGTTCAATAACTAACACAGGATCATTTTTTTGTATTCTATTTCTTCAAACAAATTTTCATTTTTTAATTTTCGAATTCCCGTTTATTATTAATTTTTGTTATTTCAAGGCCTAACGGGATGCGTTCCCAAGTGAAATAGTGATGTAATATTAAGGCTGAATTGCACCATAATCACAGTTAAAGTTACGTGACAGGTATTTGACATAGCCCGTCCGGCGAAGCGTGAACAATTAGCAGTTAAAGTAAGCTGGTGCAACCCACCCTAAGTAATGGTCAATATTAATTAAAAATATCAGACAAAGTGATCATAATTATGGCTAAAATAACAAACAATGTAACCATTTAGCCTAATAAAAATAACTGCTACTCTAGGACGCTGGACGCCGTTAGCTTTAATTAAAAGCATTTTGCTCGTCTCTACTGTTACTAGTTACATAGCTCAAAAATTTTGGTTAGCACTTTATGCATTACAAAGATAATGCATATTTATGAGGAGTACAGAGTGGATATTATGGCTACGTTAAATCTTATGTATTCTGTTATGGCGAGAGATTGTGAGCTTACTGAGCTTTTACATATCGTTAACGCTGTGAACCAACTGTGAACACACGTAGAGTAAAAGCACTTATAAAGGTGTATGGTTTTGAAATATATATCAGAACAGTAGATACTAACAGGATTAATGATTATATTGTATTGTGCGCCTGTTTTATCTTATACTGCCAATATAGTTTAGGTGGTGTATTACAGGACCATGGATATGACGACGGTCAAGGTGGAGCATGCATACTAAGAGGTCGCCGCACCGAATATACCAGAGGCAGCCAGCCGGATCACGATATTATCGCTTTGGCGGGCACGTCTTCGCCTAGCCAGGCGTTGCTTACAAATTGGCTAAACCTATATTAAATCTGGATATCGAAGTGTCCATGATCTTAGTACTTTTTGGTACAGATCCTCCAGTAAAAGAGCAAAGTATAATGGCAACAAAAAAAAAACACGTTCGATCAAAGCATGAAGAGCTTATATAAAACTGCAATGTAGTTTTACGAAGCCATAGTATTCAGGTTATTCTTTTATACCTACAGCTATAATCGCGAGGTTTAAAAAAACCATAGGATTGTTTGTCACAGAAACATAGCATAAAATGGTGCTTTTTTGATCAAAAATGTAATTTTTTTGGGCCCCTATTATTTTGACACTAATATTTGCGTGGTTCATTTGACACTACGCTTGGCTGGCTCAATGTATAAGACCTAAAATGTAAAACCAAATAGAAACTCGTTCCGTGAAAAACTCGCTTGCATTCTGCACTAATAATAATTAAACGGAAATTTTGAAAATCTCACAGTTTCATAAGTTCACAGTACAGATGATGTTTACAAAACTTTTACAAAGTAGGAGCGTGCTCAATATGCGAGATTCATAATCAAATGAAATTTATTTTCATATTTTAACTATTAAGATATTCTTTTAAACGTTCTGTTGTTAAAGTCATTTATTCGTAGTTATAATAAGGTACATTAATATTAATCTGTTTCTCTCCATCCAAAGGTTGTCTGGAAGAGATCGCTCTAAGCGATAAGACCGCCCATTGTACTACCATTTTTTATATTTTTCGTGTTTTAATTTTATCTTGTGTATATTTGGTGTGCAATAAAGTGTTATTCTGCTCTTCTCTGCTCTGCTCTGCTCCGCTCCACTCGGCTCCGCTCCGCTCCACTCCGCTCCGCTCCACTCCACTCCGCTCCGCTCCACTCCACTCCGCTCCACTCCGCTCCGCTCACTCCACTCCGCTCAGCTCCACTCCACTCCACTCCACTCCACTCCACTTTATTCTAATCTATTCTAATCTATTCTAATCTATTCTAATCTATTCTAATCTATTCTAATCTATTCTAATCTATTCTAATCTATTCTAATCTATTCTAATCTATTCTAATCTATTCTAATCTATTCTAATCTATTCTAATCTATTCTAATCTATTCTAATCTATTCTAATCTATTCTAATCTATTCTAATCTATTCTAATCTATTCTAATCTATTCTAATCTATTCTAATCTATTCTAATCTATTCTAATCTATTCTAATCTATTCTAATCTATTCTATTCTATTCTATTCTATTCTATTCTATTCTATTCTACATTGTGATACATTATTCATTGTTGTTCATTGTGTTGGAAATTAAAAAAGCACGGGGTGGTTAAATCTTTTTGTAAACTAATCTGTTTTAAGCAGAGTAGAGGCTAACATAACAATCTGGAATTCACATCAATATCTCTGTATTCAGAAAACGTCCCTCCATTCCAAACGTTTCACTGCACGACCTCGCAGGAACCGAACAGTGACCTGTCAACTCCGCCTCTGTAGATGACAATGCACGACACGTGACTGGAGGCCGATTTCCGTCAAGTCTAATTTTTTGATGTTGCTCAGCTTTTTAATTTTACCAATTTCTGATAGTATGTTGGTACGCTATTTGTTTACGTGTATTTCAAGATATCGTGAATTTCACCTAGTTATTTGTAAAAACAAATGTTAATTTAACAGGACTATTTTGCCGGAGAATAGGTTTGTTAGTTATCGGTTCGTAAAATTCAAAATTATCTAAATTATTATTCACCTGCCTGGAAATGGCCTGCTTTGTAAACAGCGGCGGATGCACATTCAGCCTGGCCGTTTACAAAGCCTGGTAGAATCTTTAACATGGATATGTAAAAATGAAAGTGACTGACTTCCAATCTTTTAATATCAAAAGAGTCTAATATCGCAAAGATTCTCGCTCTTTCAGTTTCCTTTCCTGCTACTTATTAAATTGCCTCAGATCCGGAATATTAAAATTAAAATATTATTACTCTCTCTCATGGGTTTACCCTTTTTATTACTCATCACAATGTTATATTAATAGCTATCACGTATTTTCCTGTATTAACTATAACTGTTATACCTAAGTATTTGTTATTAATACCTATGATTTTTGTTAGTGTGTCTTTTACGCCAAAATAGTTGAAGCACAGACTACTGTGAGTTGAAGTAACTGCAACAACTTTTTGTACCTACACAGATTTCTAATTCTTTTCTGTTTTTTAGAGTTCTCATAGAAAATCAGCAAAATAGCGGAAGAAACATGGGGGGGTAATATTTATGTTCGATATTGTACAGAAAAACATGAACGAAGTAATTATTATACTTATTTGGCTAACGACATATAGGTACCTGCGTTTGATTAACAAATTGACTGAAGCAGTTCGAACAAAACTTCAGCAACATCAGCAAATGAGGTACCAATTCGTTGCCGACGAGGGAGCAACGCAAAAAAACCCAAAGTGTTTCGGAGTGTTTTGCATAAAAATTAGGTTACTTGATACTCCGTCAGCAGTTCGTTAAGCCGAACGTTTCAGCGGCAAGTAAAAATTAACCAACGGGAAACCAAGTCACGTCTGCTCGTTGACATTTACAGAATCAGTATAAAAGCTAAAGTGGTGTATAGTTATTGATTAATTTTAAATGACGGATATTCCATTGACCATTGCCATTAATTATTATGTGCTAGCGATCTCCCATACACGTTAGTGAACGTTATGATTCTAAAAAGGTTTTCAAAGACCATCCAAAGTATCTACGGAATACAATTACCACGTAAGCTTCTACAAAGACCGTAACGGCCGTAACAAAATAAACCTCCCAACTTGTTTTACCCCAGGTGTGAATATAACAAAGAAATCTTAATTCAGAAAATTACCGGCACAAGCGAAAAGCTTAATGGCCCACCGTGGTGAAGTAAAAAAATATTAATACTCGGAGAGCAAATTGTTTCTGCACTTTACATTCAAGACACACGGAATATAATGGGAACCTCGGAACTGGGAGTCAGCCTCGGAACTCAAGCCGGGGCCCTACTACATGGCTTAACAAGTTGGTAGTGCAAAAAGTGTGGACAAGAACCTAGTAAAAACATTCTATCGTAAAGATAAAAGTTGATTCATCCCAGCTCTACTTGCTAACATATAAAAGTGAAATGTTGTCTGTTTATTTTGTGTGGATGTCATGAAAAAACTGCTGCTTCGATTTGAATGAAATTTTGTAGACTCCGGAACATAGAGTAATTAAGTAAATACTTATACTTATAGGTAATCATTGCTGAAACTAAAGAGTTTCATAGAAACTAATCATTAACAACCTGAAGATGTTCACCGTTGAACATAAGCCTCTCCCAGCCCACTTTGAGCGGCTAATCGCCTCCTGCATCCATCGGATGATCGTCGGTCCACCTACCTGACTATGTATATTAGTCAGGTACCACAGGTACCTACTAAGTACATACATTTACCTACGTAAGTATTTTCATTTTGGCATGCACTACTGAACATAGGCGCAGCGTAGGCCGGCCCCCTACTAGGTGGACCGACGACCTGGTGAAAGCCGCGGGGAGCCGATGGATGCAGGAGGTGAGCAGCCGCTCTGAGTGGCGCTCCCGGGGGGAGGTCTATGTTCAGCAGTGGACGTCTTCAGGCTGTTAATGATGATGATGATGATGACTGAACATAAGCCTCTCTCATAGGGCAGGGGTTTGTCATAATCACAAATGCTTGGCTAACAACTTGGTGATAGCAGTAGATTACAATGCTGACCAAAGAGATATCTTTGGGTATTCCCTTAGCCGACTTTTACGGCATCCACGGGAAGAGATGGGGCGGTCGTGTTCTTACGCCGGGATCACATAGTAAGTATATTAAGTAATAATGAAAAAACAAACGTTTAAAAGATTACCCAAGACTTATCTACTCGAAAATTTATCGTCGTAAAACCATAGTATCTGTCTGCAATGAAACACGAACGAACGAAGTACGTGAGTTGCGTAACTATGATAAAGTTGAATTTCGCACTGCACGTTTCAGATTCCTAACTTTGTTAAGATGTTTTTGCCCAATTTTGGATGTCCGAAGGAAAAACTGGTTAGTTAGACTTGGAGCTTAGTTAATAGTTATTACAGTGTTCAAGAAATGAGGTCCTGAAAAAAGGTCTATTAGAAAAAGAACTTTAGGAGGTGTTTACGCTTAAAGCTTTTGAGTAAAGCTTTGGAATAATTGGACAGGGCGTCAAATTAATTGAGAGTCTCTAGTCATTACTGTGTTCCAAAAATACTTGCCATTAAAAAACAGATCAAAGATTGGGGTGTCAAAAAACTTCAACGTTTCTATTAACCTCAACACTTGTGAATAGGGTGAATTCTGTGAACACTATATTACCTATACTATAGGAAGACGAGAACATGAGCAAAACCAGCAAGCCAATTAACTTAAAACACGTTGTTCCTTCACTGTATATTAAGCGTGCACATAAAATAAATTAGAAATGTGCATTCTAGATTATTCCAAACGTGCAAGTGGAATAATATTAAAATATGCAGACTGTTCTCTACTAGTCTTGTATAAAACAAACTACAGGCGCCTACGTTTTTACTTGCAAATTCCTGTTTACCCGCAAAAGCTATAAACTCTCTTTCTAAAGAATATATTGATCTCAGTAAACAATATAAAGATGCAAAATCGTAGTACTTAATGAAACAATGAATTCTCAGAAATAGAGAGTGAACCGGTTAAATGGGGAAGAAAGGTTCTCGAATGGTTACCAAGAACCAGAAAACGTAGCATATGCACTAGGTAGACCGACGATCTGGTTAAAACCGTTAAAGTCGTTAAATGCAGGAGGCAAGCAGTCGCTCTCAGTCGCACTTAGTGGGGGAGCTCTATGTTCATCAGAACGTCAGGCTGTTGATGATGATGTTGAAGCGTTTAAAATAATTATGAGGCAAAAAAAAGCTGCTGAACATAGGTCTTCTCTATGGAGCGCCACTTTGAGCGGCTGCTCGCCTCTTGCATCCATTGGGTCCTCGCGGCTTTCACCAAATCGTCGGTCCACCTAGTGGGGGACTGGCCTAAGCTACGTCTTCCGGTTCGTGGTCGCCACTCGAGAATCTTTCTTCCTCATCGGTCAGACAAAATCATTAATCTTTGCATAAAAAAATGCCATTCAGTATGCAAAATTCAGAAAGAAATGTAAAATTACATTAGTTTGATAAGCATGGTTAGAACTGAATTGTGTACGAAACTGTATACTGTCGTAAACAATATAGATTCGCCTCAACCAAACTCTCTGCGACACTAGCTGGTTGTGTTCTAGACTCGGTAATTTGTAAATGCAATTAAACGAACAATCGTAGTTGTACCCAGCACGGATGCTCGCCCACACTGAGCGACCGTAATTGAGTCCTCTGTGCTGTGACACGTATCTCGACTATATCGTTCGTTCATTAGTATACCTATGTATACAGTTTTAATATGCTGGAGCTTCAAAAACGACTATTATCATCATAAGTTTTAAATATTTAAATAAATTCCACTCTTACAACAAAGCGTAAAGAAGCTTGATACTGATTTGTGATTTTTGACTGAGGAAAACCGTCGATTAAGAATATCAAGATAGAATATATACATTATATATGTTATGTGTGGACATTTCACACAGCTCCATCTAGCCCCAAACTAAGTATAGCTTGTACTATGGGAACCAGATAACATACATAGAATACAATATAACACCCAGACGCAGAACAAACATCTATGTTCATCACACAAATGTTTGTTCCGGGTAGGAATCGAACCCACAGCCGTCAGTTCAGAAGGCAGGGATACTACCAACTGAGCTATCGGGCTCGTCAAGATGATTTTGCACTACAGCCACAATACTATACTAACACCTTATGGAAAAAGAAACAAAAATAGTATAAAGGCTCCCAGGATACAGTTTTTTTAAATTACGGCTGTCTTTTAGGTGTTTTACTTAAATAGGTAAGTAAGTAGGAGAAGGTAAGGGGAAGTTTGTGGTTTGTTTGTTTGTTTGTTTGTTTGTTTGTTTGTTCGTTCGTTCGTTCGTTCGTTCGTTCGTTCGTGCGTTCGTTCGTTCGTTCGTTCGTTCGTTCGTTCGTTCGTTCGTTCGTTTGTTTGTTTGTTTGTTTGTTTGTTTGTTTGTTTGTTTGTTTGTTTGTTTGTTTGTTTGTTTGTTTGTTTGTTTGTTTGTTTGTTTGTTTGTTTGTGTGTTTGGTTGTTTGTTTGTTTATTTATGGTTGTGTTTGTCTGTTTGTTCGACATTTTGTGGAGTGAAGGAGTGTACTTATGCCATAAATGGTTATGGTGAATAGTTTCAAACTATAAACGAAGTCAGGGAAGATGAAAAACATTACACAATCTCTATAACAATGACGAATCTTAATCAAATTATTCTGGCAACACAAAATTGGCAGATTTCCTCAGAAACACTAGTCATGTAAAGGAGCAACTCACGTATGATCTGACGATCCTATTTGTCATCGTCATAGAACGTGTGAGACGATTAGAGATAGGTCTCTAGCAATAGTCGCATTTGTATGTAGGTAGTATGCATGTGCTGAATTATTCAGCATAGCTGCTTTTCTGTCAGTGGAAAGGGAAGGAACGTAATTGAAATTTGGAGCTGTTTCTGTTGCAGCAAGAGTAATTATATTATGTTCTTAGCATAATTATGTTATCTGAATGAAAGCCACACTAACAATTTATGTTGCAAACAGATAAAGTTTTACTTATAGGTATAAGTAGAAATTTTATGTGTCTTGTTTATTGGATATCATCGTTCTAGTTAGTTCAACCTTGGTGTTAAAGTTGGTTTATGTTTATTAGTCTAGCTGAAAGCGTTGGTACGTAACTTTGTAGCTAAATGTAATTTAACTACTGCTTCGTCTTAGCTAATGGTCGAAGTTTGGATAGGCCAAAGTAACTCTAAACATATGTATTTAGGTAATCTATATTTGAAAGTTGATGAGAAATTTATATTGAAATGAAGCTTTTGATTATTGTTTATTAGGAATAGATAATAGATAGATAGGTAGATAGATAGAGAACTCTTTATTGTTTCACAAATAAAACACCTACCTACCAAACCCAACCTACATTGACACGACGCCGACGTGGCTAGCGTAGTTACGAGCTGAGCGGCAAGCTAACTATTAACTTAAACCAAACACATAATTATTTATGTGTTTGTTTTAAGGTATTTGTATATTTCTAGGTACCACCTTCCGGAGCCGAACCTATTAGGTTAAATAGTTTTACCTTGATCATAGCCTTCAGTAGTGCATATCTGGTGAACACGTTTCTCTCAGTCTTGGACTCGCTGTACCTCGCCATCAGCGTCACTAGGGCCTTCTTAGCAGTATCGTAGTTTTCATCCAGCCTCACTCTGACCGCGCGAAGTCGCTCGTTGGTTTCGATCACCTCTTCTTTAGTCTGCCCGCCTGGTAAACGGATAAAGAAAGTAATATAAGTAACCAAAAGAAATAGTTAAAAAACATTGAATCATGGGGCTACACGCATGGGGCTATGTGAAATTGTAATGGGAGATGATTCCTCCGATTGTCTCCCATGTGATGACATGATAGCGCTGGTGGTATCGCTATGTCTGGTGAACTGGGCTGGAGGAACCAGCTCTGGAGGTGGTCCAGGTTCTGATGGTGGTGATAAATGAAAGAGGTGGTCGGTGGTACTGGAGTATATTGAGGCATCTACATCGTAGAAGGCGTGAGCTTATACTATTGAGTCATCCTTACAAGTAGTTCGGACGCATTTTACTGATATTGATGTTCAGAACACCAGGAGATCGACTGGCTCGCCACGTCATTCATTCTCATAAAAGAAAAAAAATCTCGTAATAGGAGTTATACAAAACATAAACTTAGAACTGGAAGTGCAAATTGGTTCTAAGAACGTGCACTTGAATAAATAATACATCAACACAATAATCTAGATACAGTAAACAAAAAAGCTTTGAAATCGCAAGTCCTATTACAATAATTGTTAGCAGATCAACAATCAAGTAAAGATTACGTCAATAATTTAGAGCCCTTCTAATGAATCATAATTGGTTGATAACAGTACAGGTAGTGCACTAGGCGACATTATTATTTGCAACATTAAAACAGACTGCGTTTAATTTGCACTACATTCTTGATTCTATGGAAATCAGTTGCGATCGTCATTCAACAAGTCACCTTCAGGAATCTAAATGGCTAAAGCTCAAAAGATTTGGACCAATGTACCTACCTCTACGCCTGTAAAATTTGGAGAAGATTTTGACATAGGTTGCAGTTTTGTCCATCACATAATTAATAAAATATTCTGTCAAACCATTTTAACGACGCTGACGAAAACTAACTTCATTAATGAAGATGCGATTCATTAAAATTCATTCTCACGCAATTACTACCCAAAAGAAGTCTTACATACGTTTAATGCTGAACTTTGGTGTATATAAAATAGGTAATGATGAAACTATGAACCAAGCTGAGATAGTATGTGCCTGGCACACAGTTATTATTATCTGGGGTATTCAGTATTCACCGAGAACACGTCCATTAATCTTCGCACCAGTGACCACCGTCAATACGAACTGAATTCAGTTTTAAACAACGTATCGCATGAACACACAGATTCGTTAAAAACTGCCATGTACTGTGGAAAACCAATAGTCCAAGAGCAGCTGAGTTAAATTTTACATCGTTTCTTTAATACGGCAGATAAGGTTCGAATTCTATTTTTCATTTTAACCAAGTTTTACATAATTTCAATCAACAGCGATGTTTACATAATTTTAATTCCAGCGTTGTGAAATTTGAAAAAATATTGATTCATTGCAGTGTTGTAAGTTACCATTCAATTTAGTACCTATAGGTACAGCAAATAAAATAATAAAAAACGAATAAAATGAAAATCATTTAATTCTATTGCCTGAATTCTGAAAGACCCATAAAAATAAAATGAAATAAGTGTTACTAAGTACAAATAATAATAAAACACAAAATAAAAAGTAAATATTATTATAAGTTTTATGCTTATATTATACATAATTGGTTCGAATTGGATACGAAATTTATATTAATCTATCAGAGTAGGTATGTGTAATTTGCCTGCACATGCTAATGTTGATTGCAGAGATAATTTCCCGCACAACCCGCTCCCGGGCTACAATATCAAATTAAAAATGTACCGGAGTCGAAAAATTCTCGATCGTTAATTTCATGTCGTAAAACCCTCTCAGACGTCGATAAACGAGAAGTCAATTTTATTTCCGTAATAACTTAACCGAGAGTTCAAATTGATATAAAAAAAATATTCAGATTATTCTAGAATCGCTGAATATAAATAGTTACAACACGGTTAAGGCAGAGGTTCTGAAGAGTCAATTATTATGAAATTCAAAGTAGTGGTTAATTTTGTAACAAAATTCATGGATTTGTTTGTTTCATGCTTTAGGGTTAAGCCACATTTGTCAGTGCTTTTTTATGCTCTATTCTTCTCTGGCTCAGGACCGTCATTTTATAAAGCGAGAAAAATATTCTAGAAGGTATCAAGGTAGAGTGGGTTTGATAATTATTTGGTGGTCCAACAGTAGACGAGTAAAGTATGAATAAAAATTACTGGTTAGAACACAAAATAGGGATGTATGCATTAAAAACACGAGCCTGCTGTCAAATCGTTATCTAACTCCCATGTTAATCAATTTAGAAGAACAAACTCTTAATTACAAACAACATGCAATCAAGGATTCATTAAGCCGAACCAGCCTGTATGAGGACAGCCTATCTATCCCTTTTAATTAAATATATGTCAAATACAAATAAAAATTAATCCCGAAGGTCTGAACGGTCACAATGAACCCTAACCCTCACGTAGCGTGGGCCGTTTCAATAAACGATCAGTGCTTGTAATTTACTCAAAATACTTGGGTACCTAGTACCTACTACTACAACATTAACACGATCATTTATACTGGGTGTAATTGAATTTATTTTCATCCTTTGAAATCACTCCTGACACCGGTTACGTATTGACCAAAATTTATGAAATCTAACGCATCGATCGACCCCTAGTACGAGTTTCGTGTTTACTAAAACTTGATTCGTTTACGTTTTCTCCCTTTTCTCCCATACATTTCTCTGCAGCGCCCCTAGCGGACACGTTGATGAACTAAAAATGACAGTACAAATTTTAAATGGGCTTGCGCGTATTTACGTATTGGAAAACTCGTACTAGGGATACTGGTACCTATCGAGAGTAAAACACCTCCAAAAATGGGATTTAACTTACTCCATCAACTACTAACTGCTATATTACAAAAGAAAATTAAAATAATTACGTACCTACACACTTATTATTTTTAAGTATCACAAAAAAACAACACAAAGGTAACAAACATTTTTAAAAGTATTTATTGTATTTATATTATCATTTGCACTCTTTACTCCGTAATAATTACCAGTAAATGATATACTTATCATGTACTCACTCAATGTATGCTAATGATTTCAATATACGTAATTATGCAGCATGCTGCTCTACATTGTGAAAGCTTGACAAATGAATTAAGTATTTACTAAGTTTACTACTAAGTTTTAGATAGTCTTAGTAACAGCTTTTGCAATAAAAGTGAGCATTTAGTACTACTGAATGAATGCTTTTATAGCGACTATGTAAGTAATGGATACTTTGCTTTGCTTTGTGATGCTATAACGTTGTTATTAATATATTTATGTATATATTTTACACCATATACGCAGATTTGATAATAGTACACATCATAATAACATGATAGAAAGTCATAGAATACTGGTGAAAGGGAAATAGAGTCTGTGATTCGACAATTGTGTCATGTCAATTTTATCAGCTGTTCTGAAACTGCCAGGTAGTTCGGATGTTATGTTTGCTACTGTTATGTATTTTGTTCTTTTTATTCGTGTTGTTTACTTTAGTACATTGTGTTATTTTGTGTTACCATTCCTTTTGTATTGCGTCCGTGATGTCATGGGTTGGGTTCCGGCTGAAAATCAGTAACTGAGGATGCTTTGTGCAACCTTAGTTGTATGCTGAGCGGGACCTATTCCTGACATTGCACAATGTCACATGTAGTTGTTTACAGATAGGTATAATAACTAGGTATTTATAACCTTTGTATTTTGTTTCTGCTACACCTATAAATTCTTGTGTTACTGTGTGATATTGTGACACACGTCTGGAATAAATTCATTTCATTTCATTTCACACGTCTCAGCCTAGGATTTACAATGATTGATGATGTTCAGCTCGTGTACGAATTTATGTTCCAAGCTTCAATGTTGTGAGAATTATTAGTAGGACTTTATTTATTTTATGTATTATTACTCTGACAATTATCATTTTATTATCATTCCAAAATGTTTTTTAAAAGTGTATCAAGATACTGTTTTTGTCTATGGAAAAAAAATATTTTGTGGCCCATGACGTTCAACCTGTAATTAAATGATTATTAAAAACGGCTTGGGACGACTTAGAGTAATTTCTAACGCAATTAAAAAACCGGAAGACGCAACGTAGGCAGGCTCCCTACAAGGTGAACCAATGATCTGGTGAAATCCGCAGGGGGGCGATGGATTCAGGAAGCAGCCGTTCGAGGTGGCATTCTCTGGGGAAGGCCCTTGTTCAGTAGTGGACGTTTTCAAGCTGATGATGATGATGATGATGAATTAAAAAGATAGATTAGTTCAAAAAGATATATAAGTATTTATTTATTTACTTACTAGACGTGCCTTCATCCTTGACGTCTTGGACTATTCGCCGAACGCTTTGCGTGAACTTTCCCACCAAGTTGGTACTCGCTGTAACAAAGAAAAGAATACTGTCATTCTCAAATAACAAACGTAGTAGTAGGGTAGTTTGAAAGCTGCTATTTATCTATTAGCCTGTGTGGTTCGTTGCACCTTCTCTATGCCAGATACAGAAGACCGATAGGTATAAAGCCGTTACGCACGAAGAGTCCTACTCGCATTCAACTGCATCTTCCGGTTCATGGTCGTCATTAGAGAATAAATAAATATATATGTGTGGACATTTCACACAGTGCCGTCTTGCCCCAAACTAAGCATAGCTTGTACTATGGGAACCTGATAACTGACACAATACTTATATACTTTTTTTTGTAAGTACATACATATAATACAATATAACACCAAGACGTAGAACAAACATCGATGCTCATGACACAAATGTTTGTCCCGGGTAGGAATCGAACACACAGCCCTCAGTTCAGAAGGCAGGGATACTACCAACTGAGCTATCGGGCCCGTCGCCTTAGAACCTTAGACAGATATGAAAACAGTCATTTAATTGATACAGATTTTGGAATCATTTACCTAAAAATGTATTAACTATTAACCCACTTATAGTATATCAATTCGTTTCCTTAAAACATAATTATCCTTGCAGTTTATTGATGAAAAGATTTAAGTGAAATAACAATGAAAAAATGAACAATACAAAATGTACAAAACCGCTACAAAATAACTGCGGCTGCTCTATAGAAGAGGCTGTTAATTCTCGGCGGGCGCTTCGCAAGATCAAAGCGGCCGACACTTTGTTACGTCACTGTAGTAAATTTGATCGTAAACCATCTGTCATCAACGCAAAGCTTTGCCGTAATGAAAATAATAAAATACGGATCACCGCACTACCCCTACGACAATGTTCCTTTATGATTATGTAGGAAAATGGAAAATGGATCATATGGAACCCCACTTCTGTTTCGTATATTCTGTGAAGCTATACCGCGAACCACACCCATACAACGGAATAGATAATAGTAGTATACTAAACATTGCAAATACATTGATATTTTTCGTTTTTGACGCAAGAATTTTTATATACAGGGGCCTGTTTCATAAAAAATAATTAGTCAGATCAGTGCTAAAATACTAAAATACTGATCATAATTACCCTAATACAATTTCGTCACTTAACGTCTGGTCAGATGTTGACAAACGTATGCTCATTTTAGCATAAATAATATTTATTATGAAATACCCCCTAGTAGGGAATTATCCAACGGCAAGTTAACCACGGTAAACAACCTTATTAATAAACGCGGAGTAGTTTTGGATAAGTTAAACCAGATTTTGTCTTTTTCAAACGAGTTCAATACTCTAATAAAAAAAAAATTTGCCGTAATCTGGGGGCTTAAATAATCCAAAGCTACTATACGCGTTTATTAATAAGACCGTAGTTGTAAATACAAGACAATACAATAATAACGGTAATTTTAATTTTCAGCAAACATGCGGTGAACGGGAATTCTTAAAGCAGTGCTTCATAGAAGCTACATGGACTATATTTCTTCTGTGTGAAAGGGAAGTAAGGCTTCGCTTTTCATTAAGAACTAATCTCAAACTCGTGTCCATCCGTGTTCTACTCTCTTCTTTGCGAAACATCTCAAAATGGAATATAGGTTAATGGCTAGAAACTTCATGTTTTTAACATAAAATTACGATAACCAGGGTAACGAGTACTATCAGGAACTGCAAAGCTGAGATAATTTCAAAGTTTTCTCGTTGGTGCACTTGTTACGGGAAAAGTTTCCAGTCTAATTTGTCGCACAAAATTTTAACTTTATCTGGGACTTTGAGCAGTACTTAGCTGCAATAAATAGCCTTGTTGAAATGGTTAACTATATAACAGCTAGTTACTGCTGGGAATACAACTAAAGACGTAGATTCACGCGTTAGTCAAGATCGCTAGCAACGTGCTTCAGTTAATCGTAAGACCTAGTTCCACATAACAGTGTCGGCCATCCTCAGTCACCTTAGGGTAGGGAGTCCTAAAATGAGTAGCCTGCAGAAAGCCCCTAAGGCTCCAAGGGCTTTCTGCAGACTACTCATTTGCTTTACTAACAGTCCCAGTCCAGTCTTTTCAATTCACACCATATCATCAAGGGCTCTCAATGGGGCTCAGTTTCAGAAGACATGTTCCTTGTCTGAATACTAGCTCTTAAAAACGTTCTTAAAACAAAAACAAATGGATGCTCAAATCAAATAAACTCGTCACAAAGGAACCGTCAAAACAGGCCGTAGGACAAACAGCAAACAATGATAAATTACAAAAAGCCTGACAGAAACAACTCAGACAAAATGAACATTAATGCGATTTGCCTACAATACTCGGGGACAGGAAACTTTCCTAATTTACACTAATAATCGTTCAAACTTCTCGCGAAAAGACAATGGAGCCGCTTTACCGAACGATTCGATTTTTGTACAATTTATTAGAAAAATATCGGTTGCCGATTTTGTTTTGTATTATGAGAGCAAACAAGTTTCGTGCCATTTCGTACTTTAAACGAAGTTCGTAAGTAAATTTGAATAAGACCAAATTTATTACACGAGCCGGCGTCGAGAATTCAGTTGATGGTATCAAAACAGTACTTATATATAGGAACGATCTTATATATACGAAAATATTCTATTTCGTATAAATTTATCGCATCGAAGCAGTTTCTCTCCTCTTCTATATTATACAACTTCTGCCTTATACTAAGGACTTCTTTTTTTTACAAAATATCTTTTGTAAACATTGAAATTCCGGTATGCATTCAAGGTATTTTTAGGGCTGTGAATATTTTTTATTTTTATCACCCAGTCACATCGAAAGATTTTAAAGATTAATTTTTTCAAGATATTTCAGCATCGACAAAAAACCGAATACCAAACTTAAAGTGAAATGGATTTTTGTTGTAAAATGTTGGGGAATGCAATAACTTTATTAAATCGACGGCTATAAGATGGAATTTGAGCAAAACGGTAATTAATTTTCATTAGAGCCAACGGAGAGAACGGGTTGCTTTTGACGTTCGGCAAATTGTGTTGTAGGTTTCAACTTTGGGCACTTGGTGTTTATGAGTTTTATTTGATGCTTTGAGTACAAACCGGGAATGATGACGTCTGTAATATTATAATGTCTATATAAAAAAATGTCATAAGACCGCGTGTTATCCTTATCCATGGAGGGTTGCCATAATATGGATGACGTGAATTTGGGACGTGCTGGGCTTGGCACCATGGACCATATTAAATTCCAATTCTATTATCTGTATCAATGTACGAGGGTATCACTTGAAGAGCTCTAAAAGTTCCGGTAACAAATATTTACAAAATAATGTAAAATACTCGAAATACGCTGAGGTGAGGCGTATAGGATTCATACGTGTCTATTTGAACAGACATGCGAGGGAATGGAGTCTAGTAAAGGACATCGATTGCGGAATGCAAAGGTAATATAAGTAATGTGCGTGTTGGTGTCAAGGCTTTCGCAATGCTAAATAAACAGCTGATTCAGAGAGGGATCGATGATTTTGTGAAGGACTTATTCGCACAGCTGATAGCCAACGATCGATAGCTCTATTAGTTGTTATTATCAGATATCTATAATCACACTTATTGTAAAAAGACTAGTTCTAGAGCTTGAAAAAGGACGAGAAAAGAAGACTAACATGGTGATAAGAATGTGGATAGAAATGTTGAAAGAATAAGTACCGATAAAATTGATGCCTATTCTTGTTTCCTATAAGCACCTACCTGCCTGTTCCTGTAATTCCTACACGGAACAACCTATTCTATTCAGCAGAGTACGTCTTCAAAACAGCCGCGTACTTGTATAAAACATATAAATGAACTTTATTTTGTCGTTATTTTGGTGCTGTTGTTTTGCAAAACCTTGCAGAGTTAACGTATTCAAAATCTTATTAAAATATGGCAGAAATTTCTACCATATTTTAATAAGACTCATTTACATACATAATTCTAACAAAATTAAATGAACTAGTCAACTGTATGATTTAAACCGGAGTTGCTTTCTGTTCGGTGTTCGGCTCAGAGGGAACTAAATTATGCTAAAACCACACACCGGAGTTGTAAACTACCTACTGGGTAGCTACTATTTTAATATCTGTGCTACTAGTTATGCTTCCGGTAATTCAAGTGAAATGTAACCAGATTGTAAATTATAAATGAATCGCAAATTAATCTCTAAATGTGACAGTTATTGCTAATAAATGACGTCAATTATGAACGACTTTGGAAATAACTAAGTACCTACATCACAGAATTCTCCCTATTTTCCTTTTCCTTTCCTTCCTTCTTTGACGTACATACATGGTTTGTATTAAAAATCAAATTGAAAGTAATAAAACAGTAAGCCAATCGACAGAAGACACATAACGATAGTTTTTTGACTACACTTATGACTTAATAGTTAATACTTGATAGGATACCTGCACGTACCCGGAAAAAATTTACGCGCGTGCAACAATATCTATAGACACCCCCGCGTTTCATTTAAATCAGGCGTGTTACGTATGAAGTACGGTCTATGTGTTTGAAGTTTGAACTCGAAATTTTTCTATCCTTTCATTTTAAGCTGAATGCCACTAACCTACTACACAAAAACACTTGGACTGTATCTAGCTGTGCTGACCCATAGGGAGTCGATTTGCTGCAGAGCTTGTTAAAAATAAATTAATGCAGTAAACAAATACCATTACGAAGCCGAACTCAACGATATTTTCAACACGTTTGATTTTAAAGGTCATCCCATAAAACAATCGTTAACCTACATCCAACCCTTGCAATAACAATAAGGGAAAGCTTTTTAATCAAGTTAAAACACGATTCAATTGTGTTGGGAATGGGAGATTAAATATTAGACTGTGGTTCGACAAGACTTGACCAACGATTTACTTCTTGGTACTGTCTTATTGAATTATCAGGGAGGTTCGATGGTTCTCGGAATTTTGATTGCAACAGCAGAAATATCATTTCAAACTTGAAAATGTCCATAGTAACTATGGACACACAACAACACAACTGTGTTCCGGTTTAAAGGCCACTGTAGCTAGTGAAATTACTGGGCAAATGAGACTTCATGACCTGATTACACAGTCTAGTAATCTGATTACTTTGTGATGTCTCAGAATGACGTGCGCTGTGCAGTGTCATGCAAAACTTTATTATTTTAAGGTTTCGGGTCTGCATCTGTTATGGGCGGCCGTGTGCCTTAACATCAGGTGAACGACGGCGTCACGTCATTCATTCAAAAACAAGAGCACATTTGCTCAGACTTTTGAGCTCCCATGCAAAAACTCGTGCGAGTATAATGGCATGCATTTTTTAACGTAAAACCCTTGTGTTATCTTTATGCGGTCATGGGCTGGTAGGGTTGCGCGTTGCTCGAATGTTTTTGACCTTATCGCGATAAACAACTCCCTCAGTTTGTAGGATGTTGCTTTTTTTTAGTTAAATGTGTTTCACTACACTTACATGGAAAAAGTTCGAGTCTTCGCGAAACTGTTGCGTCACAATTTAGCTCATCCTTTGTTTATTAAATGAGTGTCATCGAGTAGTTAAATATAGTATAATGTGCAATTTATTAAGGAAGGCCTTGTGAGGGATATTCCTTCCTTGTGTTATTGTTTTAAATACTATCAAGAGGTCAAACGCACACTAATATCAGAGTCACCGTTACAATATATCTGATCGTCTCTTTGTCATGTGATTATGCTTTTTTATTCACTATAAACCCTTAGAAATTATGCATAGCAACGTCTTGATGGCACTTATTTTTGCGTTAGTTCGTCGACCTTGCATTAGGGTCTGGAAGACTTCTTGCATGCACCGATGTACCCGAAAAACACCTTAATTCCTCCTTAACCCCTACCACCATATAAGTATATGTTGCTCAGTCAGTAGAGCGTCGAGTCCAGTGAGTTGGAAACACTGGTTCAAATCCTGCTGCTTGCTAAAATTTGAAGGCCTATTTGTATGGAAGCGAGACATGGACGATGACTCAAAAAGACCGGGAAAGGCTAGAAGCATTTGAAATGTGGTGCTGGTGGCATATGAAGAGAATAAGCTGGACTGAGAGAAAAACGAATGAAGAAGTACTAACCCTTGTTAAAGAAAAACGTAAAATACTAGCAACGATAGATGCAAGAAGAGGGAAAATGTTTGGCCACCTTTTACGCCATGACAACTTTATGAAAAACATCATAGAAGGAAAGGTAGAAGGAAAGAGAGGAAGAGGCAGACCTAGAAGGGCATACACAGATCAAATAAAAGAAAAGATAAATGGCACGTCGTGTACGACAGGAGGTCAAAGCATTGGCTGAAGATAGAGAAAGATGGCGATTACACCACCGACAACAGCAAGCCTCTTCTTGTCTCAAGAAGAAGAAGAAGCATATTAAGTTTTTTAACCGTCAAAATGTAAACTTTTGGAAGGACAGCCCACGATCATCGAAATAAAGAAAAAAATTGGTTACATAATATTATGTAATAGATAGATAAACTCTTTATTGAAAACACCATTTTACAGAAAAATATAGGGATAAATCTTATAGCTAAGTGTCACGATGGGCGGTCTTATCGCTTATAGCGATTTCTTCCAGACAACCCAAATGTATAGAGAGATAAAGAACAAGAACGGTGGCTTTCAGTTAACAAAAGTTATAGGTAATAGCGAAAGAACTTAATGTATCATACTTATACATATAAGCTGGCAAGTGCCTAAATTACAACCCATTTTTCTGTAGTAAAGGGTAAATAAAGTAGTTTTCCATCCTCATATATTTTTCCATCCGATACGACCGGATGGCATCCATCGCTTCATAGACAGGTTCGTTAGCTCAAGATATATTGGAACTATAAGTCAAGCCAGCGTTAATGGCTAGATATCAGGTTACAATCTAGTTTTAGCTATTTTTTACTGTGGACAGAAGGGTATCAGGTCTTTAAGATCGTTTTTCGTTTGACGGCGTATCTGTTCTATTCTAGGTATGGTGTAGTTTCATATTGACACTTCACTAAACTCTATCACAGATTACTAAATATGTTAATTAACTCTACTGAAATATTTTCATTGTAATGGTAATAACTCAGTACCTAGTGTAGAAATTGTAAATTATAATCCAATAAAATAACAGATGAGAAATATTATACAAACGGTATAGACGTCAGAAAAATTATAGAACCCGTTTGAAAAATTTATAAATAGGGTTATGTGCATAGACATATATATTAAGGACAGGCCTAATGACAGGTTAAAACGTCGCTTCAAAGTGGGAGCCAATTTCACAGATTGGCATCCACTAGCGCTCAGTCTGTGATGGAAGTTAGAAGGCATCGGTCGAATGTCACAAACAAAATATGCCAAGTTGTATTGTGAAGGGTTGCACAATCTACTTATACTCAAAAGTGCAGTAAAAAGAAAGAACAAGTTTCTTACCTCAAGTAATTCAATATTTTCAATATTACACTCTGTTTTGTAACAAAATAATCGAATTTTTATTTGGAATAATCATTGTAAACATAAACATTGACGAACATAATGGCAGCGATAGGCACCTAATTTTCTAAACTTGTCGTAGTTCACGCGAAATCTAATAGATGGCACTGACTTTTCCCACGCCATTTTGACAAAATAAAATGTTCCTTCGGGCATATCCTGATATATAAATCTATGGTTATGTGTGAATAAACTTTATTAAATTTAGTGGCGCTCCCTGGGGGATGCCTATGTTCAGCAGTGGGCGTCTTCAGGTTTTTAATGATGATGATGATGATGATGAAATAAGTGTGCATAAAGAGTACCTAGGTATATATCTAAAATAGTTGAAGCAATCAATGGAAATGAACTACGTACTTATTAACCAAATGAAAAAAGTAAAATATAACCGAATTCATTTAAAATCGAGTTTTCCCGTGTGCTATTTAACCTGCTATGACTGTACGCCCTTCTTTTGAATCCAGTACAACCCATTACGAGATATCTGACTCACTGTTTAGATAAGCATCCATTCACGAAATATTTTGCGTAAATGGAATACGCAATGTCGTAATGAATCCCTATGACTGAATCACAGTGTGTTTTTGCATATTGAATCATAACGTGGGTGTGAGTGCGGTTGGTGCTACGATGTTCGTTGCTAATAAGCATTAACAATAGGTAACAATAGTAATGTTTGTTCTGTTTGCCTCAATTTATACCTAATTAGCCCTACTTAGCAAGTTGAATTGGAAATGGGCAGGCCACATCACTCGTAGAACTGACAACCGATGGGGAAGAAAGGTTCTTGAGTGGCGAGCACGAACCGAAAGACGCAGCGTAGGCTGGCCCCCCACCAATTAGGTAGACCGACAACCTGGTGAAAGCCGCGGGGAGCCGATGGATGCAGGAGGCGCTCAAAGTGGCGTGTTCAGTAGTGGACGTTTTCAGGCTGTTAATGATGATTATGATGATATCTACTTATACCCATTACTCTGATAGAAATTGAAATCGAAGCAAAGAAGGGAACCGCTAGAAAATTTTTAAATGAACTCATCCTGGTGTGCTTTATTTTATCGAAAGATATTTTATTTTCATAAACATATGAAACTAGAAGCTGAAGTACGAGAGTGTTACAACTTTTCAAAGCCTGAGTTTGACCATGGTTTGACGTGAGCCTGAAATTGCACGTCAAGGGGCGCCACGAACGAAATAAGAATATTGCAAAATGTTCCTGCAGTTATAAAACATGAATGGTCGTCTTAGCTCATGGTGTGTACGATATTAAATTAATAGTTATATTGAATTTTCTTAAAGTTCATGAATAAGTTATCCTTTTACTGGAATGCTTTATATTCACGTCTTACTAGTATTAATGCATCTACAATCTACATCGTGATTTATTATGACTATTGTATGGAAATGATCGCATTTAAATGACTAAGAATTATGGAAAAGCTCAAAAAATTCTTGCAATTCTTGAGTAATTAATGTAATTATTAATCCCTTTGATCAATTTGTGAGAGAACTGATAAAGTAACAGTTATTTCAAATGTATTAAGTACTTAGAACATAACTAACAATTAAATTAAAATCAAAAAGAATTCAGTACCAAAGTTAATCTTCACCAATATTACACCATCATCGTCAACAGCGTAAAGACGTCTACTTCTGAATAAGGCCTCCCCAGTAGAGCGCCACTTTGAGCAGCTGCAGGCCTGCTGCATTCAGCGGCTTCTTGCGGTTGCACCAGATCGTCGGTGGACTTAGTGGGAAGCCGGACTGCGCTGCGTCCTCGGCCAGTTCGTGGTCGCCACTCGAAAATCGAAGACCTTTCTTTCCCATTGGTTGCCAATTCAACGAACAATGTGGCCTGCCCATTGCTATATCCACTTGCTAATTAAATGTTAAGTACGATAGTTCTCTAGATTACCAATTACTAAGTTTTGATCTTAAAGAGAAAATAAAGGAACCTCGTTATTTACCTACTCTCTACTTTTATAAAAACTTAATTTAGCTATTGGAGCCCCAACTGTCATCATCATCATCATCAACAGCCTGAAGACGTCCACTGTTGAACATAGGCCTCCCCCAGGGAACGCCACTTAGAGCGGCTGCTCGCCTCCTGCATCCATCGGCTCCCCGCGGCTTTCACCAGGTCGTCGGTCCACCTTGTGGGGGGCCGGCCTACGCTGCGTCTGTGCCCCAACTGTATTGTAACCAAATATAGAATGTTTGCTATAATAAAACTATAAGATAAACTAGATTTAAGCTTCAAGCTTATTTAATTCGCAAAACATCACATATACCTACTCTAGTATATGACAAAAAAAAAGCAAAGTAGTATAACAAACTATTTTGCCTTTTCAATATTAAATCAAATACATTTTGGATGTAAACGACATGAGTGAATTCGTGATGTGACCAGCAATTTTTATCTCGATCGCCGAACCTTTGTGTGGCCTATGAATAATATTAAGTTATGTCGAAAAGGGCGATGCAGATAGCCAATTTGTATATGATAGGAATTTAAATGTAAGCTTTGATATTTATCCCGCCGCCTGTTGTTTCACCATTTTTTGTTTTATGTCATGTGCATAGTTGTTACTAGGTGGTAGGACTTTTCTGCAAAGTTCGTCTAGGTAGGTACCACCGCTTTGCCAGTTATTCTGCCGCCAAGCAGTAGTATGCAAGCACTACTGTGTTCCGGTTTACTAGACTGTGTGATGTCTCAGGATGACGTGCGCAGTGCAGTGTCACGCGTCACTTTATTATTTAGTAGTGCCGAGCGACACTGCAACTGCTACGGGCGGCCGTGTCGCTTAACATCAGGTGAACAACTAGCTCGTCACGTCATTCATTCTCTAAAAAAAAATTGTGTTCAATAAAGTATATTTGTATTGTATTGTATGTGTATGCATATAGTATACCCACAGAGTACAGGCTGTCCCAAAAATGATCAAAAGAATAGAATAATCCTAGGGACACTGGTACGGCACCTCCAGAACCTGCACTGCAGCTTCTATTTCCCGCACTTAATACCCGGTACAGCCTGTATGGTAGTAAATATCGATTATAATAGGCAGACGCCGATTGGTAAGTTGCCGGCTTGTTCTAATGGCGGAGTCACTCGAAGACCTTAGCACCATCAACGACCTCGTAGAGTCTCCCAACAGGTTGGTCTTAAGATGAACATGGACAAGACAAAAGTCATGTCTGATACACATGTTCCACTTATACCGGTGATTGTTGAGAACGATACTCTCGAAGTTGGCGACAAATATGTGTACCTAGGACAGACTGTTCAATTGGGCAGGTCCAACTTCGACAAAGAGGTCGCACGAAGAATCCAACTCGGCTGGGCAGCGTTCGGGAAACTTCGACATATCTTTTCGTCTAAAATACTTGCAGAACTGACAACCGATGGGGAAGAAAGGTTCTCGAGTGGCGACCACGAACCGGAAGGCGCAGCGTAGGCAAACCCCCACAAGGTGGACCGACGACCTGGTGAAAACCGCGGGGAGCCGATGGATGCAGGAGGCGAGCAGCCACTCAAAGTGGCTCTCTGGGCGAGGCCTATGTTCAGCAGCGGACATCTACGGGCTGATGATGATTGGTGAGTAGGTATAGATAGATATAGACATCTCTATTTATACCTAGTCACCAATCGGCTACTATCTATCGTATCATATAACGAGTATCAAGGGTCCCTTTTCTATGAGTATTTGTAATCGGAATCATAACAAAAAATCATGTCTGGATATAATTTATTTTTATTTCTATCATATTATTTAACATAGCTTTAGTTGAAGGCTGGTTTACAAACGGTTGCCAGTGAGAAATTAAACCACAGTTCGCTTCCTTGAGCAAGTAAATTACTGCATTGAATTCTCTCATTGCTTTTGCTTCTCGTTCTATACTGATATTTATTTCAACAACGTTTTCAATTAAGCTATTCAAATTCCAAAGTGAATCTAGAGCGTTTTTCTATTTCAGTTCACCTAGAGAATTTTTCATTCGACAATAAGATTTCTACGAAGATTTATGTCAAGGTTTTATTTTTGAGTAATTCAAGAAATGACAATGTTAAAAAAAAGTTACAAATCCTTCATTATTATTAGTCTGAAGAGCTCTCTACTGGCCCTACGGTAGCTATTTATTACATACTAGCTTTTGCCCGCGGCTTCGCACGCTTGTGTTATGTTATTTTTACGTTATAGTCTAATAATAGATCATGCATTTCGTACCAAACAACAAAATCCACTAAATCTTTTCGAAGCTGAGCACAGTAACCTGTATTAGCATAGGTATAGGTATAACGCAAGCATAGCCGTGAGTGGAAGCTATTTAAGCCATTACCTAAAATTAAATGTTTTGAGTCTAATATAGATTTATAACAGTAAAAGAAATTTCAAACAAAAAACTACAATTTTATAAGTACCTCTTCATATTACAACAAAAAAAAATCATCATCACTTCACTCAGGTCTTTAACAGAAGTTTCAGTAAATTTTGTTTAAGTAGTAGTTACCTAAGCAGGCAGGTACAGTTTAGAAAAATATGGAAGAATCACACACGATGATCCTGTTTTGCTCAGTTTTACATAATTTTACATAAAGGTAGGCAACGCATCGGCAACGCCCCCGGTGTTGCAGGTGTCTATAGGCGACGGTAACTGCTTTCCATCAGGCGGGCCGTCTGCTTGTTTGTCTGTCCATGTTATAAAAAAAAAAAAAAAATTATTATCCGCGCGCTTTTTGTTCCATTTACCATATTTTTTTTACCCTCTTAAGTTTGGTTCCATACGAATTGAGTACCTAACTACCTACACATAGACAGTGTCAATAATAAGTTTATAAATTGCTGGAGATATGCATTTACCTGTACAACGCGTACATAATTAATTTTCTTAATACTAATTAGGAATTACAAATACTAAACCACCACTCCTTAAAGAATCGACAGTTATAATTATTATTATGTCCACTATTTTCCACGCTGTCTCATTCCCAACGTACCTACCTAGTGATGAAAGTGAGGAAGTAGGTTAAATCGTCATTACATAATTATTACTAACACCCAAATTTGCTTACCTACTATAACTATAACCTTCTTGAAGTAACCGAGTAATCAATCATTTTCTGCTCCCGTGGTTTATTTAAAAGCCCACAGATCTAAAATATTTTAACTATTAAAAACTTATTTCAACATGCAAGAAGAAGAAGAAGAAGAAGAAATCAAAAACGAACGAACGCGCCATGTTGTTAATTCGAGGATACAATTTTATTGCCATAATGAATACCTACATATTAATTATTATATCTAAGTGCCTACCCTTTTTAAACATTTTTCATAAAATATTTCGTATCATTGGCTAAATACAAATAATAGCACCTCCGGCTTACTTTAATGCCAAAATAAAAAAGGTTTAAAATGCGTAGCAATGATAAGGGTATATAACTTAAGTAGCTATAAGTACTACAGGGGGTCTAGCAAAGATACCAACCACTAACGCTAACGCCAAACGCTAACTCCGAAACTGTATTGAAATGACATTCGATGTGGAAAAGTTAGCGATTACCGAAGTGTCATCCTAGTACATTTTGGAGTTAGCGTTTGGCGTTAGCGTTAGTGGTTGGTTTCTTTGCTAGACTCCCTGGTACCTTAAATCTTCCTTGGGGTTGATCAAGAATGTAGCAGTAGCGCAAAAATAATTTTATCTAACTAATTAGAATGGTAACGTGTAGTTCATGTAAATAATACATTTTACCAGATCGCCAATAAAGAACATTACTCCCGCCAAAACTCTATAAATCGAAAACTTGAATAAAAATGTAAGCAATATTGTAGTAATTATAGTGTAGTAATTCAATATTGGCTAAGTATGATAATCGTGTGAAGCCTTATGAATAATTATAAAAAGTCTAAGTACCTACCCTTTTAAACAGTTTTCATAAGATACTTCCTATCATTGGCTAAATACAAATTTTGTCTAATGCCAAAATAAAAAAGGGTTCACCTACAATGCGTAGCAAAAGCAAGGGTCAATAGGCACAGATTACTGAATATGTTACTACTAAAGGTTAAGCTATAGGTACTATAAATACAATTTTAAATACTTATTTCGAATGGTAACGCGTAGTAGATTTTTGAAAACAAATACATAATACCAGATCGCCAAAAAAGAATTTTGCCCTCTCCAGAACCCAATAAATCGAAAACATGAATAATAATTTAGTTGTGTTTCAATATTGGCTAAATATGATATCGCGTGAAGCCTTAAAACTTATAAAAAAAGTCGCAGAAGTTTTTAGTTTTCTAAATTCCTTGTTCTCTTTGTCGTGCTCATATTCAAGAAGGTTCTCATACCTATCCTCTTTTTTTAGTTTAGACCACAGATTAACGAAAAAACTTATCTATATGTAAATACATATGACTTTTTTGGGTATAGGTACTTACATAATGAACACATTGTTTTTCTCTAATCTGCATGCGTCGAGCGCAAAGTTATCGCGCGATGTATTTCGCCGTAGCCCGAAAAGCCCGCCCGGTAATGCAGGCGCACCAATTGTTATTTACTGTTGTAAAACATGCATTAAATTACTTTCTTAGTGCAGTGGGGATTGTTCAGAATGAAATACAAAAATATAGGAGTTCCGTACTCAAAGAGTAAATCCTTATTACTAAACCTCCGCTGTCCGTCTGTCTGTCTGTCTGTCCACCAGGATGTACTCATGAATCGTGATAGTTAGACAGTTGAATTTTTCACAGATGATATATTTCTGTTGCCACTATAACAACCGTGATCCGTATTCAAAGGGACAGATAAACTGACAAAAAAAAACTGGTTTTACTTCATATTGATAAGGAGTTATAAATTAAAACTATTATAATTTATTTTTGTTATCGCAAATAATACTCTCACAGTTTGTAAAACATATTTATTTGTCGACATGCAATATAACGCTACTGCTTCCTCCATTTTATTTAGCCCACGTCGGTCGCGCAGCAGGCAAACAAATTGACTGTGTGTCCAGGTTGGGGCGCTACAAAAACATCGAGGATAGTCAACAGAGATGTTTTTGCGCGCCAACTCAACAGCGAAGGTTCGGGCGTATATGAAGCCGTGCCATAATAGTAACAGAGTTTTTTCTTTAATCTGTGCATCCGGATAAACCCGAGATAAAATTACCGTCAGTAGCAGTGTAGCAGAGTAAAATCTTTTTCTTTCATCTATGGTTAGTAGCCAAAATATAACTTACCTTTTGACACTGGCTAAATACCTACACTATGTGTAGAGCCAAAATATAAGACAAAAAACTTACCTTGAGGCCTTGAAGCGGCCATCTTGTTAAAATCCCGTTCCGTTTCATAATGAAATCTTAATCATTTTCACCAAAAAAAAATTAACGATATATAAAATTTAATATATCCTATGTTTTGCGCCGGGTTTTTCTAAGCTTATTAGTGAAAACCGCATGAAAATCCGTTCAGTATTTTCGGACTTGTGCCGTAACAAACAAACAAACAAACAAACAAACAAACAAACAAACAAACAGACAAAATGTCTAAAAAGTAGCTTAACGTGATCAGCGAAAAATTTCAAGCCAACCTGTGTCATTTTTTTTTCGATATCTTGCATTTACAGATTTTTTTATCTCTACAGTTTTATTATATGTATAGAATGTATAGAATATGTATAGATGAGTATAAGATTAATAAGGTATAAGTAGTAAGTACAGCGTCATTGTTTCCTAACAAATATAATCTGGGAGTTTTTAAGGCCAGAGTGAAACGGTATCTTCTAAGCAAGCATGCTCCATCGTCGACCGCGTCGTCACTTACCATCAGGCATTGACTATAAATCTAGTAGACCGACGATACAACTTCCCTCGTACGAAAATTAGTAGTTTATTTCAACTGCTAATCCTACGAGAGGAAGCGGGACACCCAATGTGTCTTTTGTTCCATCCTGCTCTGTCCTTTGTAATTTCGTATGCCTGTCTCGTTTTGTAACCTCGCCCCCGTAGGTGAGTCGTGTTTGTACGAGAAATTATGTTCACGAGCTATCAACGGGCTTTATAATCTTTGCCATCAGGTGAGACCGTGGTCAAATGTTAGCCAATCGTTGATAAAAAAAAAAGTGATTTGCAATATTAATACTTACGAGATTTGATTAGAACATACTCAGACTGTTTCAGTGACAAAATAAAATTCATATATCTACAGGAGCGTCTGTTACCTCTCCCGAGACTTGCCTAATGATGACACAAAAGAAAATACGCTACCTTTTTATTCCTTGTCGCGTCAGGTGTCACAAATATAGGACAAGGACCAACGACTTTTCCAACATCTGGCTCTTTTTATCTATATCTAAAAAGGTACTCTTTTATTTTAAGATTTTCTAATCGAAATAATTATAACGTAGATTGACAAATTGTAGTTGGAAACTAAGAAAGGTTCCTTTTACAGCAAGAACTGATAAAACGTAATTATCAGTTAGACCAAATAAAAATCTTACGCTTACTAGTACAATCACAGCAACAAATTAAAGACCACTAGCTATACCTTGTACTTATACTAAAGTAAAAAACATTTGCACTGTATGCCTTTTAGCTGCACTGGTGCCTAGGCATAGTATAGAATAGACAGCCCAAACGTTCCAGCCTATACTCGAGCATTGCCTGTGGTCCACCTGCTTAGGTCACCTGGATGGACCAATGAACGCTTCTTCTTGGTTGTGGTCCACTTTTAGTTTACCTGCATGGGTTGACCACGTGGACTTTTTATTGCGTGTGGTCCACCTCAGTTAACCCGGGTGGACCACGAGCACATTGGTAAATTAGTGTAGCCCCTCAGGCGCGGCGCGGCGGGCCAAAGCGATCCAAAGTAAATTAAAATGTACTAACCTCAAATAGCGCGGCATGATTTTGCATATTTACGGTTTATACGAAAAAACTAAGCAGTGTTTTAAAATTTCAAAACTAGTTTTGGTAAGTAACTTGACTTTCTAAGCAAATGCATTTTTACGTGTATTGTATTATAAAAAACACACACAATAACAATACACATAATAATTGACGCTCCGCCGTACCTAAAGGAAATAGCTTTGACGCCGGCGTGCGCCGGCTCGGCGCGAGTTGCAATTTAAACTGAGGCATTTTTTTTCCTCCTGAACCATAGAGACTTTTACTTTATTCGATAGCGATGTTCAACTAGTTTCGATTGTAACCGATTTATAACGAGTGACACCTCCAAAAATTGAATAGTCGATGTTTTGACATCCCTAGTATGGCAATCAGCTGTGAGCCACTATTGTGGCCTCTATGCACTTTAGGTTTTTCGAAGCGGCCTACAAATGTGTCAGAAGCAGCTGGGCGGATAAGTATCCCACGTAGTGTACTCAAAGTACTGGCAGTATTATACCGGTGAATTGTAATGTTAAATGTCAACATTTATTGCCTCGCGGAATCAACTAAAATTGAACGGAAACTGTACCTACTTCATTTCCTCACAGAGTCAATTTGGGCAGAATTATTTCTTCCTCATACGTATTATAGTTATTGACCGATATAATACAGGCGATAGAGTGAACGTCAAGAAAGAAATACCGTCTTATTTGAGGTTGTGGGCTCAGTAATTGGTTTCCCCTGAGCCGACGTCCGTATTGACAGTACTGTCAGAAGCAACGGCGGATTTGATTTATTGGATTATTCCTACCAATTATAGGGCATTGCTATGACTCTGTAGTCATAGCGTTGTATTTGGTCGTAGCAAAATGGCACAAAATAGCAATTTTTTTTTATATTATAGTAGCCAAATTAAATGGATGGCTCATGAATCGCTCTTAATTAAACCTGAAGATACGCTATAGCGTACTTCGCGTTACTTTTAAAACTTCAACTAAGCGAATGAAAGCTGAAGGCGTTTCGTGTTTCACTCGAATTAGCCCTCACTTGCTTCAATTTCCATGCGAAGTGTTATCTCTAACGCGTTTTCCACAAACTCGCCAACTTATTCTTCGTTTTCATAATGTCTGCAGTTTATTAAGTAATACTTGGTTGGTAAAACAGCTTAAAATAAGTAGATAAATTGACTAAAACTAAATTAATCCAAACTAAAATAAACTACTTATCTAAATCTAAAGTAAAAAACTATATTATAAGTAAACTTAATCTAAAAAGCCACTACCAGTGGGCAACGTACCCAACATGCTGGCGGCATTGCCCCGTTGTATGGCAATGCATAGCCTTTGCGCCAAATATAGACCAGCATTTAGGTCACGTGTTGCCTCGATCAGACGTTCCGAGAGGTCTTTATAAATTTTGTGTGCACTTGGTCCCCACGGTCCCAGCGTCTCAACACCAAAAGGCGCAAATATGTACCCACTATCTAGAGTACTATATTTGCGCCTCTTCATGTTCTCTGCGGATTCTGCCGCCGCGCCAGCCCCAACCTGTGTTCTAGGAAGATGCGACGGTGCGAGAGTGTCTACGCAGGTTACGTCCCAGACCAAAGGCCGCCCCAACTTCCATGGAGTCAAGGTCATTCCGTCAGGTCTTTTACCATCGTCACGTACGAGGCCATTGGGTTTCAGAATGGCCGTGCAGTTGGCGCTGACAAAAGCCCGACGGATTGTGTCATTAAGACTGGCGTGGCGAGAAAACCTCCCAGCACTTCTAACGCACGATAGACCGTGGTGACCAAGCCGATCGACGGCACTGCCACACTGGTAGTGGTGCGGAGCACAGCACAATGCGCCCAAACGAAGAGATGCTGCGATTCGGAAGGTCGAATCGATTAGCGTGCCAGTATTGGGCGATGGGAGAGCCTGCAGCCACAAACCTGATTCCCACTTGGCAACGGCTAAGTGGCGGGCACGATCTGCGGAGCTTGAGCACGTTTGAAGTAGTTGATTCCGTACTTGCTAGCAGGGCGGCCCATCCCAAAGCCTCTGTGAGAAAAGGGATTTGGGTAACTCAGCGTCTGGACAGGCTAACTTTTCATAATTATATTAGTTTTTCAGTTTGTTCAATACCTGTATATCTATCTCGGAGATAGACACGTAGGAAAAGTAAAAATGACAATGTCATTTTGTTAACATGTGTGGTTTTGGTTCTAGTTGTGTTGTTTAAGACATATTTCCTAAAACTGCAATTGTAGTCATTGGTAGTCATCCACACCGCAAACAAACTGCAGCACGAAAAGCTCTGCAAATAAATTATCTCTGCTATCTTTAAGAATGAATGTAAATAATTAAGTGCTTAAAGTGTGGACAAGAAAGCTGTAATTAATAACGGCACTGGCGTATGACTATAAAATTACTAAAGTTAAAGGTCGCACTGACTCGCTACAATTGCCGTATCCAAAGGTATGTATCTTGTTTAATTCTCATTGTATGACCCCAACCTCATTGCTCGTCTCTTTATGCTGTCTTTGTAATACAATGCAACTAACGTATGTGTTATCCTTATCCATATTCTGTTGTTATAATCAATTATATGTCATTATGCATTAGACCATAGAAATCGCAATAAAAGTGCCTTATTATTACGATTTCTATGCATTAGACTCAACCAAGTAGTAGATAGATAGATACCTACATGAAGCAAGCCAAGACTGAGTGATTTGTTTATAGTATTTTTATAGTAATATAATTAGAACTTATCCACCGCCTCGTTCAATCTTGCCAGTTTTTTAAACATAAACAGTGTTAGTACAAGAAAATTAAAAAAAAAGCAACCAGTACTGCTTTATTCAAAGAACTGTATGATTCTATATAAATTGTTCGCGCTGGTTGAGTTTCCCGGTCTTGAACATAATATTCTCAAGACATTTGAAAAGCTACTTGAATAATAACAGTTCTTTCAGGTTCTATCTTCCGAGCATAGGTACGTTTTAAAAAGCAATGTGCTCTGAGATATTCCCTGAAGCACGCAGTATAAAAGGGAAAAAATTCATTGCCCGTAAAGATTATTACGCTTTTGTATTTAAGTAAAGTGCTGTAGAGAGTAGTCTGACATAACTTTAAAGTCTTCATTGCTATTGTTTAGGTATCTACGTTAGTTTACTAACGTAAGTGCACGGTTTTGTAGATAATACATACAATATAGGTATACCGCAAAAATTGTATACCTCAGAGATTATAAAGCCCGTTGATAGCTCGTGAACATAATTTCTCGTGCGAACACGGCTCATCTACGGGGGCAGGGGGCGAGGTAACAAAACGAGATAGTCATACGAAATTACAAAGGACACAGCAGGATGGAACAAAAGGCACATTGGGTGTCCCGCTTCCTCTCGTAGGATTAGCAGTTGAAATAAACTACTAATTTTCGTACGAGGCGAAATGGTATCGTTGGTCTACTGGATTTATAGTCAATGGTATACCTACTTAAATTGTTCTTGTATTGATTTTGTATAAGTTATACATAGAAGTAAAGTCATAGTCGTAGATAATTTGCAAAGGAAAGTACTTACGTTATAAATGCAACTTATTTTAAAATGTTGTAGTCACTAATGAAGACTTTACAAAACTAGTGGTGGTGTGAGTATTTTTTGTTAAGGATAATGGGCTATTCTTAGAATTAAGTAAGCTTACATTTTTGTAACATTACTTCATAAGAAAAACCACAAAGCCTGAAAACAAACGTTTTCAATCAATGTGTGTTGCTAGTGATGACGTGAACTGAGACGTGGTCTCTAACTGTTGGCCTCATTACTAAGCTCAAAGTCGCGCAACGAGCTATGGAGAGAGCTCGGTGTTTCACTGCGAGATAAGATCCGAAATGAGGAGATCCGCAGGAGAACTAAAGTGACCGATATAGCTTTTAGGGTTAGCAAGTTGAAATGGCAATGGGCAGGCTACGTCGCTCGCAGAACTGACAACCGATAGAGAAGAAAGGTTCTCGAGTGGCGACCACGAGCCGGAAGACGCAGCATAGGCCGGTCCCCCACTAGGTGGACCGACGACCTGGTGAAAGCCGCGGGGAGCCGATGGATGCAGGAGGTGAGCAGCCGCTCTTAGTGGCGCTCCCTGGGGAAGGCCTATGTTCAGCAGTGGACGTCTTCAGGCTGTTAATGATGATGATGATGATGACTTCATAGGATACCTTGTAATCAATGCCTTCTAGTAGTGAAAATCCCATGCCATTTAAAACCAAAAACCAAACCAACTTTAACTGGCAACATAAAAAAAAAATTGCAACTTTGTTTTATTTAATTATTGACATTATCTAGTATCTATCCTATTAAAATTAAGGCAACATTCATCAAAAATGTTAGATCGAGTAGAATTTGACGCAAGGTTAAGAAATCTAAAATGTCGATATGCTTTTGTTTAAAAATCAGTAATTTAGTAATTTATTTAATTATTGACATTATCTAGTATCTATCCTATTAAAATTAAGGTAACATTCATCAAAAATGTTAGATCGAGTAGAATTTGACGCAAGGTTAAGAAATCTAAAATGTCGATATGCTTTTGTTTAAAAATCAGTAATTTAGATCCTTATCATTTCAATGACCTATTGTATTATTTTACTTTATTACAGGATACAGTACAGCGCTTAGATACTGTGTGGAAAAGTTATCTGGTGTTAGATTGAAAGAGACTTTAAACTTGAAAGCATCTAATTTTCATATATTATTGCTGTATGTTTTACACTTATCTTAACTACTAGGAACTGTGAATATATATTAACAGAAGCCTTAAGTACAGCTGTTGTGATCCTAGACTAAAATCCCATTTCAAGACCCCATATCACATCATAGAAGACGTCCACTGCTGAACAATAGCCCTTCTTCATGAAATGACACTTTTGAGGATTATACATGGTTTGCCATCATCATCGCTAGAGAATGCTGCTATCCATTCCCTAAATCTTCCTTTCGATTAGCACCGTGGTTTAACTTTATTTGGCTGGTAAGTACTACCAAATAGAATCACTCAGCGGAATTACACTAGATAGGAACCAATTTCTGTATCGTTATATTCAAATCTTAACCTATGTATTCCTTGTGGTGAACAACATATCTATTTCACAGAAACGACGATGAACTGAACTGTTCAGTTTTGTTAACTAACCAGTTAAAATAACTTTACCTACAACATTCAAATTACGAATAGTCATATAATTGCTGGCACATTGTAGTTTTTTTTTTATTCTTATATTTTGGCTCCACACATAGTGTATTTAGCCAGTGTCAAGTATTATATTTTCATCGTGTTATAATAATTATATTTCACGAAAAGTCATGTCCTAGTCATAGTCATAGTCCAGTCTAAGTCAGGTAGTCATAGTCCAGTCTAAGTCATGCTCCAGCAAAGTGGTGGCAACTTTACTAGAAGCTTCTATGGAGTTTTGGAAGAACACGAAAAATCTCGTTTCACCACATTATATCACTTGTCCTCACACATGCTCGTAATTCAGCACTTAATGCGTAAAACGCCACCAATTTTAAACATTAACACTGGAAAAAGCAACAGTTTTGAAAATAATACAATGCAAAGACATGAACTTTTCCGCGTTCCCGCCAAAACTCCCACATTGTAGTTTGACGTTATTGCCATTGTTTTGGAAATCACCCTCTCGCGAAGATGGACCGGCGTGGCGAGACTACCCTATTATCGATATTATTATGAACATCGTTAAGCTTACATACTATCAACTAAATCAAATGTATTGTGTGTTTGCTTCCCGATAAATTGCTTATTCATGAACGTTAAATTGGATTAGCGTATGTAATTATGGAATCTCTATAGGTAATGCTGATTTGATTGGTAGAGATTTGATGCTAAAGATAATTATGTCACAAGCATTATTATCTGTCATGCCTCATAAATTATAAGCTTCTAATGAACATATTATTGTGCTTTTAAGCCAAAACAGCTCAACATAACAAAATAATACTTACTCCGCAGAAGTTTTTTACCACTGTGTGTTGCCTCAGTGATGAGTTATGGAACAGAGTCGACGGTAGAAATGTTCTAGAGTGGTGACTGCGTACCAGAAGATGCAGCGTAGGCTGGCCACCCACTAGTTGGATCTACGAACTGCGAGAGCCGATGATTACAGGAGGCAAGCAGGCGCTCAAAGGGTGCTCTATGCGATAGGCCTATGTTCAGCAGTGGACGTCTTCTGACCTTCTGACTGATGATGATGACGATGATGTTAATAAATTATAAGAAAAACTAATTCTCGTTCAAGTAAGAAATTAACTTTCAATGATACCTAAGTACATGTACAAAGGAGCACTTAAAAGTTTTAATGTGCATGAGGTTGATTATAATCAAACACGTTTGAGCGTGCATTTCTAGATGGTTCTCTATTGACACGCAATACTGAAACATAATATATATTTTAATGTGCGAATTTCAACCTGTCCCTATGTTATTTGGATTTTAGTGGCAGAGCCACCCTTACAGACAATATTATTGAATTCCACCAACCGGGAAGGTATTTGTCCCGCGCTACATTCAATATCGACTGGCTCTACTTTCGTAAAATATTTTATTTATTGATCTACATAATCCTTTCGCTTCCTTTTGAGAGAATCACGTGGTATTTTGGGTTGGATATATTTTTTTTGTGTATCCTTGGAAATAAATCTCGGTCATTTTATTTTAAATTATTTGATGGAACGCATGAAAAAGGTAAACAATACAGATGATCTTTATGAGTAAGTATCTGCCGTTCTTCAATATAAAACGAAATGTCAAGGTGTGAAGTGGTTATTACAATCTGTTTCCTTTTACTTTAGTAGGCATCCATCAATTTGTTTAGTTTATTACATACAGACATAATCATGACATAATTCTAATAGGACCTCATCATCATCATCATCAACAGCCTGAAGACGTCCACTGCTGAACATAGGCCTCCCCCAGGGAACGCCACTTAGAGCGGCTGCTCGCCTCCTGCATCCATCGGCTCCCCGCTGCTTTCACCAGGTCGTCGGTCCACCTTGTGGGGGGCCGGCCTACGCTGCGTCTTCCAGTTCGTCGTCGCCACTCGAGAACCTTTCTTCCCCATCGGTTGTCAGTTCTACGAGCGATGTGACCTGCCCATTGCCATTTCAACTTGCTAATCCTAAGAGCTACATCGGTCACTTTAGTTAATAGGACCTATGCATCAAATATAAAATAACTTGACAGCGAAGCCTGGCAATATTGTTTCAGTGTAGTTAGAGAATGCTAGTATTCTATGCTATGAGATTACAGTTTTTCATTAGTTAGTATTCACTTTAACAATAAGTCAATTACTTATCCATGATAAATAATACAAAACACTGTTTCCTTTCTTTCCCTGTGGGTTTGTAATACACCAACATGAATAATCATTTGTGACTCGAAGCTACTCCGACAAAATCAACATTACAGCCAGGCCGACCTCTATTCAATGTTTGTTCGTCAGAGATCGATCCAGTGCACGATGGTAGTACTGTGCTTGCTACTTGTGTCTGTGTATGTAGGCAAATTTATGAGCAGAAATTAGCACAGAATTAATATACCGTGCACGGTACAAGGCCGGCGCCTGATTTGTGTTGCTGCAGACTGTGAAGTGTTTGCGATGCTTTGAATTGGTTTAGAATTTACGTCATAGAGAGCTGGTTGGTATGAGCTCTTTGACAATACTAATATTAATATTACGATACCTTTTCAACTGGGTAGCCGTTGTTTCACCTAAAAAGTTTCTAGCAGTGTCAATATGTTTCTCTTTATAAACTAAAAATGCTAAATAACATTTTCATTTTGCAAATATAAGTTTATATTTCATCGATTGTATCTTGGTGTGTAAACAGATTTGTCATGACTCTGGTAAAAAAAGTCGAATTAAAAAAGAGGAAACTTATGTGTAGGTACCTAATGATTTAATTTGTCATGTGTTAATCATCATCATCATCATCGACAGTCTGAAGACGTCCACTGCTAAACATAGGCCTCCCCCAGAGAGCGCCACCTCGAGTGGCTGCTCGCCTCCTACACCCATCGTCTCTCCGCGGTTTTCACCAGATCGTCGGTCCACCTAGCCTGCTGCATCTTCTAGTTCGTGGTCGCCGCTCCTAATACAAAATTCAAGTGGTGGTGGTCAATTAGATTCTAGTTCATAAAAATTCAATAATGAGAGATTACAAACATTATTTTAGCAAATATTCTCTTTGTAACCGCCTAACATCGCTTCATGTGGATTCAATCTAAATACAGCATGGTTTTGTGAATAAAAAGTCCACTGAGACCAATTTGTGTGAATTTGTGGATTATATGCTAAAGAATATGGATGAAGGTCTTCAGGTGGACGCCGTGTACACAGATTACTCGAAGGCGTTTGACAAAATATCGCATGATATCTTGTTACAGAAGTTATTGTCGATCGGTGTACATGGTGACTTACTTCGTTGGTTTGAATCGTATTTGCGTGATCGTTGTCAGGCTGTTGCTATTAAAGGTTTTTGTTCATCTTTTACTCCGGTTACATCAGGTGTACCCCAGGGGTCTCACCTCGGACCTCTTTTATTCAATATTTTTATAAATGACGTTATTGATTGTTTTCAGTTCTCTAATTGTTTACTGTACGCAGATGATAAAAAAATTTTTAAAGTGATCAAATCTCTAGACGACTGCCATAAACTTCAATGTGATCTAATTAGATTAGACAAGTATTGCAATGATAATCTTTTACACTTAAATGTGGCTAAATGTAGTTGTATTACTTTTTCACGGAAAAAAACAATTATTTGTTATAATTATAGTTTAAACGACGTGCCTCTTCAAAAGGTTACGGTGGTCAGAGATTTAGGAGTTTTATTGGACAGTAAGCTTATTCTTGATTCTCACATTACGAGCATTACCGATCGTGCATATCGCTTGTTAGGTTTCATTTTGAGGGTGGGTAAAGAATTCAATAATCCTAAAACGCTTATAATTCTATTTAACTCCATCGTGAGACCTATTTTGGAATATGCTTGTAGTGTCTGGAATCCTCGATATCAAGTCTATGTAAATAGCATCGAGCGTATACAAAACAAATTTTTAAAACATCTTAAATTCATAATTTTCAAATCGGAGCAGCCTATTATTTATAATTATGACTCACTTCAAAGCCGACGCACAATCAGAGATCAGTTGTTGTTATTTAAAATTATTAGAAATGTTATTGACTCTCCATATCTTGTAAATCAGATATATTTGAATTGTCCTCGTATAAGTGCACGTTATACCAATAATGTATTTTGTTTACATTCATATAAAACGAATTATGCCTGTAACTCGTTTATACCTAGAGCATGTAGATCACATAATGAGAAGTTCTCTGATTGTGATATTTTTGATTCTTCCTTTTGTAAGTTCAAATCTCAGGTATCTCTTTCATGATTTTAGTATGCAATTATTTAGGTAATATATATAATATTATATCGACTCTATTTGTTTTTATACTTGGTTTTGCTATTATTATATTAATATTGTCACGTAGGTTTATTATTATCAAGTATGTAAGTTAATTTAGTATTCAGTACCGTGTTTTTTAGTTTATATAGTGTTACTATTGGTGGCAACTTTATTGGTGTATGTATGTTCATGTAAAAGCGTATTGTATATGTGTATAGAAAACTGTTTGTGCCTTAATAAAATAAAATAAAATAAAAATAAAATAAAATAGGAATGTCAGTAATACTTTACCACTTGGCGAGTCATTAATTTTTATGGCACATAAATGCAGCACTTTCATGTCGTGCTGGCAAACTTGCGTTCAACTCCGCCTCAAATAGCTTTAATTCTTGGTCTAAGTAAGTAAAAATAACCAATAACCAAATTATAACCAAAGTGGAAATGGCTGTGGTTTCTCCAGAGTTCCGCAAAACGGAAAATACTAGAGTATTGGCACATTATTGCAATATAACAATGATTTTACTTCTTTTTCCATCATCAAGTCGCCATTACAGTATGAGTACAGAGAATGGAAGCCACTCCACACTTTTTTCTTTTAAAAAACATTCTTAATTTTTCTTACATTTTCGCCGCTGATTACGAACACTTGTAGAGTGCGTTTAAATTTTCAGGGTCACTATGGCAATGCAAAAGCTGATGGGTGAGAAATATATATTTGTATATCTATTACTGTGCAAACATCATACAAATAATTAAATATAAACACAGCTTCATTTTTTTCGTATAAAATAAAAGTTTGCAGCACCCTGCGTTTTAGTTTATGCCTAGAGCCGACTAGTGACTAGCATTTGCATTGTGCATAAAAATATAGTCAGCGTGCTGTGGAGGTTTTTGTCACTATCGTTTAGTTAAATCTGCAGTGTGCTGAAACTGCTCTTGTCACATAAAAATATGAATTTTTGAGGTCCTCGTTTCATCAATTATTCGGTTCAAAAGCTCTTTTATTAACTTACCCCGTTACCTTCAGATCTATATCAATGATCTAGCACCTTCATCTAGAGGCAACAACAAAACCTATGAATTGAGGCGCCTCGCAAAAGGCCCGTCCTTTGAGCAATTTCGGAGGAACGTTTGATTCATTTTACTCGTTACTTTTCAGGGTTCCGTAATAGAAAAGTCTCAGGGCTGAAGCTGGAAATTGGACACAGATTCGTTTGGTTTTATTATGTAGTAGATTATAGTTTATTAGAAGTGACAAGGATTCGTAAAGTGCATACGTATATTAGCACCAGTGCCACACGTAGGTACATTATTGTCTTATAAGTCTAATAATATGTTCTCACTGCTAACACACGAGCCTTATCTCACAGGGGGAGAGTGTAGGCTATAATCCACCATCGCTGGCCAAGTGCGGGTTGGTGTGTGACACAAATATGTTCTACAATTTTGTCCGGGTCCTTCAGGATATTTTACTTTGCACCGTGCGTTGTAAAGAGCGAGTGCCAATCCGCAAATAGCTTGAAGTAATTGGTGCCGCGCTGATTTGAACCAGGGCGCGTCGGTTTTCAAGTCGCACGGTATACTGCTAAGTTACACTGGCACATACATACAAAATATAAAAAACATAGGATTTTTCAAAGTATTATTATTTGAAAATGTCTAAAAAGAAAATGATTATTTGGAAATTGGAACCTTACTCTATCTTTTTCTTCCGCTACTTTTTTCACCGGGCGACGGGCACCTTTCTTCAGGTGGGTATTGTTATGGATTCGGAGGCAATATCAAAATGGCAGCATCCGTTATGAAACATTCATGAACAACTTTGAACCCGCGGTGAAAAGTCGACGGTGGTCGGTCGACCGTGATTTCAAAAATGGAATCTAGTAATTGAATATCGTTTTATAGATGCTAATGATTTTAATTGGATTAAATTTAAATCAAATAGATAAAATAATATTATATTAAAATCTTGACTAAATTATTATATTTCTGGCAAAGTTAAGATATTCAGGTGGGTAAAACAAATATTAACAGAGGGCCTTGATTCTGCGATTCTAATTCGTTCCGATTTCATCAAAAGCTGCTGACAAAATTTTCCCACCACGAGGTTTAGCAAAACGAAGCGTTTGATTAAACTCCGGGGATTTAATTTGAAAAGTTTGATAAATGTATGTATTTATCTACACTTTCTGCAGATTAACAGCGAAACCAACTTGTTAATTGCTTGGAGACAGGATTCAATCTAGAAAGCGGTAGGTCTACGCAATAGAGTCGAAATTCCTACTTCCTACCAACTATTTACTTTTTTGTGTTCCAACCACAGTAGGCCTAGCACGAATATTTACGCGCGCGTAAGTGTAACGTTAACGTAAAACCCCCCTATTACGATTGCGTCTGCCGCTCAACTGTTGTCAAAGTTCATACAATTTTGACAGCAGTTGAGCGGCAGACGCTCGTCAGCAGCGCTACTAGCTCAATCGTAATAGGGGGGCAGATCAAATGACATACAACTGGCATACGTTAACGTTAGACTTACGCGCGCGTAAATATTCGTGCTAGGCCCATTGATCTAGAATATCATAGCCGGAAGACGTCCACTGCTAAACATAGGCATACCCCATAAATGTCCCTTTGGACGCTTACCAAAGGGCGATTGAAAGGACACAGGCTATCCTAGGGGATCCAGGGATCAACCCACATATTATGTTATATTGTGCAAATCTTCGATGTACTCGCTATCTTTTCTTAAGCTCATTTACTGTCCAAAACAAACAAATTTATTTATTATTTATTTATTTATTACTCATAATAAGTGAAATGGCTTTGCCGGCTGCCCGTGGTATAACTATAACTGGTTATTCCTGCAGTCAATTTTCCATCCTAGAAAATTGTATCTATCGCTTCTGAAGCCATGAAGCAAAGCTAGTATTCTTATTGCAAGACCAACACGCCACCGCTATTCCAGGGAGCTGATTCCCAGAAGTAATCTAATGCTATTAGTTTACATCAAATGTCAAGTGACATAAATTGTGTGTGGCTATAAATTGTTAACAGTTTTTCATGCGCGTCATTCAAGATGATTGTAACTAATAAAAAACTCAAAGCGATTTCATTTAATTTATTTCATAGGTACCTACGAACTATGTTTGACTTATTTTATATTATATAAGAGATAGCCTATCTATGTAGCATACCGTAATATAATAATAATAATATATCCAAAATCTTCGCAATTAAGTACTTGGTACTGAATTTTGCATGGATCTTCATAAGAAAAATTCTACCTACACCGAAACGAGAGCCTTTGGTAACGTGACAATAAAAATATGGATCTCACAGAACAACCGTTCCTGCCCCAAGGTATAATCAGTTTCATTTCAATGTTGCTGTGTTCGCTAGTTTTAGGACAAACCATAGACATATATTAAGGACAGGCCTAATGACAGGTTAAAACGTCGCTTCAAAGTGGGAGCCAATTTCACAGATTGGCATCCACTAGCGCTCAGTCTGTGATGGAAGTTAGAAGGCATCGGTCGAATGTCACAAACAAAATATGCCAAGTTTATTGTGAAGGGTTGCACAATCTATACTCAAAAGTGCAGTAAAAAGAAAGACCAAGTTTCTTACCTCAAGTAATTCAATATTTTCAATATTACACTCTGTTTTGTAACAAAATAATCGAATTTATATTTGGAATAATCATTGTAAACATAAACATTGACGGACATAATGGCAGCGATTGGCACCTAATTTTCTCAACTTGTCGTAGTTCACGCGAAATCTAATAGATGGCGTTGACTTTTCCCACGCCATTTTGACAAAATAAAATGTTCCTTCGGGCATATCCTGATATATAAATCTATGGGACAAACGCGGAATGTTATTTGTGTTTTTTATATTAAATATTGTTCATAGTGTTACGTCCAAATTGTAAACCGTATGTGTGTGAAAAAAATGTTCATTAATGAAAAACGCCACAAGATACTTACTTAGACATATTTATAATAAAACATATCAATGAATATTTTGAAAAAAAAAAAACAGGAACACTTACACTAAAAATATATTCGGTCTTAAAATTGTCGGTAGCCCTTAGGATGCTCCATATTAATTTTAATCTGCATTTTTTTGGGAAATTTGTATTATCTGTCAACAAATGGCCTTACAAAAAATCCTAAACAGTTGACGGAAGACAAGATAACGAACCACGCGGTAAAGGTGACGGCATTTAACAAGCGGATGACTTCATCACGTTTTTAGACAAACTTTGACGTATAGGTTCACGGTCGAATACAACATGAGACCGTCTATTTCGGAATGGATTGTTACCATTGTGTAACCAGCCTTTTGTTAGGTACTGGGTCTACGTATCAATATAATTATATTGATACATAGAGTTAGTAGATCGCAAAATAAGTACTTACCACTGGTACATAGGTAGTTATAATTATGTATACCTTCTACTAAAGACTACTTAGCTGCACTACCCACTACAAAAGATAATTTTGACTGTATAGTGTACCTATACTTCTAGCCGCGTTGACCTATGGATTGTCTAAATGCCCCAGTCCAATTAAAATTAAATTTTTTTTTTAAATAAAATATTTTTTTTTTAAATAAATATTAAATATGTGTGGACGTGAAATATCCAGCGCCATCTAGCCCCAAACTAAGCATAGCTTGTACTATGGGAACCAGATAACTGGTACAATACTTATATACTTTTTTGTTTGTAAATACATACATAGAATACAATATAACACCCAGACGCAGAACAAACATCTATGTTGCATCACACAAATGTTTGCCCTGGGTAGGAATCGAACCCACAGCTCTCAGTTCAGAAGGCAGGGATACTACCAACTGAGCTATCGGGCCCGTCAAATTTTGAGAAATAATTATTTATTTTTATTCTTATCATTCACATATCTGTTTTTCATATCGTCATATTTAATCATTGTAATTTTGTTAGGTTAACTTACCTACCTATAATGGTTATAATTTATAGTTATTATGGTAGTGTATGGACCTAATGTATACATAAAATATATCGATGTTAATTATTTCATGTATTAAAAAGGTAAATTCATGTCATTTTTAACGGAAACAAGTAAAGTAGCTAAATTGTGAGTAACTCTAATACATAAGTCAAGTAAGATCAAAGATTAATTTAATCCCTACATAACTTGACGTCCAAAATGCAACTTATTGGTACGGAAACTATGCCACTTGCAAGCTCTTGCGGCAAACAACTAACTACAAAATCGAACTTCTCGTAGATTGCTTTCAGTTTAAATAGTTGTTAGACAGTGTATAACTTCATTTTAGCTATGCTGTTATAATAATAGATCATGATTGAAATGCTCATCATATATGAAACAAAATTTGCCTAAAATTGAAATTATATAGAAACCATACCTAGTACATTTTATAACTAAGCTTACATTAATTTAAATGAAGTTTTATTCGGAGAAGAAACTCTGGAAGGTTTCTCATGTGATGACATGATAGCGCTGGTGGGACCGCTATCTATGTCTGGTGAGCTGGGCTGGAGGAGCCAGCTCTGAAGGTGGTCCAGGTTCTGATGATGGTGAAGAATGAAAGAGGTGGTCGGTAACTGCTGTCTATTGAAGCGACTATTATGATGGAAGCCGTGAGTTTATACTTTTGGGTCGTCCTTATAAGGGGTTAGGAGCTTTAGGACTACATCTCAATATGACTAGATAGCGGGTATGAAGTAGTTCGGACGCATGTTACGAGTATTATAGGATGCAGCGGTGCAAACTATACATACATAATTGTAGTCGATCAACTGATCTCATTATAAGCGTCATGGGCGGCGCCCATAGGTACAACAAATAAAGTAAGTAAATATCGTACATAATTAGAGTAAAATTCCTTTGAGTACTTTACAGGGTTTTTTTTAGTTTTTATCTAAAAAATTCAACTAATTTTGTGTAGTCAGCGTTTTTAAAATTGCTCAATTAGTTTTATGCTTTCATTTCTGTTCGAACATTTCGCTCTGCAGATTTATTTACCTAGGGACAGCTCTCAAAACCCAACTCGGTGCATAACATGTGCGAACCTGCATTTATTTACGCATGACAAATATGTATAGTATAGTTATGATGCATTTCAATTTGAGATTTGTTTATTTTTGTTTGTCCAACACAAATAGATGATTATTAAAGAGTAAAGAGTGTAAATGAAATAATTTTTATTGAAAACTAGCTACTGCCCGCGGCGTTGCCACGCGTGGTCTACATTATATATGGCTATTACGCTAATTATTATCCTTGATATTCCTGGACTAATTTTGATGAAATCTCCACTGATGGCTACTTAACTATAGAAAAGTTTTCGATGGTATTTCGATAAGTATCATCGAACTCATGATTAATTAAAACCTATATTATATTAAAATCTAGGCTTTCAAAACATTTTTACAATAGGGCAAAGTCTGGGGGTCTAGCAAAGATACTAACCGCTAACGCTAACGCCAAACGCTAACTCCAAAATGTACTGAAATGACGTTTCAGAAATCGCTACTTTTCCGTAGCGAATGTCATTTTGATACATTTTTGGAGATAGCGTTAGTAATTGTGATCTTTGCTAGACCCCCAGGGCATTTTACAAAACATGTTTCGTACACAACTACACAGATTAAAGAAAAAATCTACTTCGTATCATTCCAAAGAGTATTATTATACTTCTGTATCATTCAAAGAGTATATAATTTATACGTAACGTAAGAGTATCATTGGCCCACTGCATTAGCCTATGGTGGTAATAGTATGCATTGGCCATCAGACCTGTGGGCCAAACATAAACGTCATGTAATGCCAAAAATAGGCGTGGCAAGGGTCAAGATTATACGCCCAAGGGTAAAGCTCTAACTATCACGGTTCATGAGATACAGCCTGGTGACAGACGGACGTCAGTCCGTTTTAGGTACGGAACCCTATTACTAAGGCTTCGCTGTCCGTCTGTCCGTCTGTCACCATCAGGCTGTATCTCATGAACCGTGATAGTTAGACAGCTGAAATCTTCACAGATGATAAATATATTTTTGTTGCCGCTATTACAAAAATAAAGAATAAAATAAGTATTTAACCCCTTATATACTTATTTTATTCTGTAGTTTAGTATTTTTTCTCTCTCATACATCAAACGTTTTTTTTGCTAGTTTTATAGATAACTAGCTTTTGCCCGCGGCTTCGCACGCTTGTGCTATGTTATTTTTACGTTATAGTCTAATAATAGATCATGCATTTCGTACCAAACAACAAAATCCACTAAATCTTTTCGAAGCTGAGCACAGTAACCTGTATTGGCATAGGTATAGGTAAAACGCAAGCATAGCCGTGAGTGGAAGCTATTTAAGCCATTACCTAAAATTAAATGTTTTGAGTCTAATATAGATTTATAACAGTAAAAGAAGTTTCAAACAAAAAACTACAATTTTATAAGTACCTCTTCATATTACAACAAAAAGATATCATCATCACTTCACTCAGGTCTTTAACAGAAGTTTCAGTAAGTTTTGTTTAGGTGGTAGTTACCTAAGCAGGCAGGTATACAGTTTAGAAAAATATGGAAGAATCACACACGATGATCCTGTTTTGCTCAGTTTTACATATTATCCGCGCGCTTTTTGTTCCATTTACTACATTTTTTTTACCTCCTTAAGTTTGGTTCCATACGAATTGAGTACCTAACTACCTACACATAGCCAGTGTCAATAATAAGTTTATAAATGGCTGGAGATATGCATTTACCTGTACGACGCGTAGGTACATAATTAATTTTCTAAATACTAATTAGGAATTACAAATACTAAACCACCACTCCTCAAAGAATCGACAGTTATAATTATTATTATGTCCACTATTTTCCACGCTGTCTCATTCCCAACATACCTACCTAGTGATGAAAGTGAGGAAGTAGGTTAAATCGTCATTACATAATTATTACTAACACCACAATTTTATTGCCATAATGAATACCTACATATTAATTATTATATCTAAGTACCTACCCTTTTTAAACATTTTTCATCAAATATTTCGTATCATTGGTTAAATACAAATAATAGCACGCACTCTGGCTATTAAAGTGAGCCAAAATAAAAAAGGTTTTAAAGTCGTAGCAATGGTAAGGGTCTATAACTTAAGTAGCTATAAATACTACAGGGGGTCTAGCAAAGATACCAACCACTAACGCTAACGCCAAACGCTAACTCCAAAACTGTATTGAAATGACATTCGCTGTGGAAAAGTTAGCGATTTCCGAAATGTCATCTTAGTACATTTTGGAGTTAGCGTTTGGCGTTAGCGTTAGTGAGTTGGTTTCTTTGCTAGACCCCCAGGTACCTTAAAACTTCCTTGGGTTGATCAAGAATGTAGCAGTAGCGCAAAAATAATTTTATCTACCTAATCAGAATGGTAACGTGTAGTAAGTTCATGTAAATAATACATTTTAACAGATCGCCAATAAAGAACATTACTCCCGCCAAAACCCTATAAATCGAAAACTTGAATAAAAATGTAAGCTTCAATATTGGCTAAGTATGATAATCGCGTGAAGCCTTATGAATAATTATAAAAAGTCTAAGTACCTACCCTTATAAACAGTTTTCATAAAATACTTCCTATCATTGGCTAAATACAAATTTTGTCTAATGCCAAAATAAAAAAGGGTTTACAATGCGTAGCAAAAGCAAGGGTCAATGGGCACAGATTACTGAATATGTTACTACTAAAGGTTAAGCTATGGGTACTATAAATACAATTTTAAATACTTATTTCGAATGGTAACGCGCAGTAGATTTTTGAAAACTAATACATAATACCAGATCGCCAATAAAGAATTTTGCCCTCTCCAGAACCCAATAAATCGAAAACATGAATAATAATTTAGTTATGTTTCAATATTGGCTAAATAATTATGATATCGCGTGAAGCCTTAAAACTTATAAAAAAAGTCTAAGAAGTTTTTAGTTTTCTAAATTCCTTGTTCTCTGTGTCGTGCTCATATTCAAGAAGGTTCTCATACCTATCCTCTTTTTTAGTTTGGACCACAGATTAACGAAAAAACTTATCTATATGTAAATACATATGATTTTTTTGGGTATAGGTACTTACATAATGAACACATTGTTTTTCTCTAATCTGCATTGCATCGAGCGCAGACGAAGTTATCGCGCGATGTATTTCGCCGTAGCCCGAAAAGTGTGATATACTGCCGGTAATGCAGGCGCACCAATTGTTATTTACTGTTGTAAAACATGCCAAGCTTTTATGTACAAGCCGCGGGGAGCCGATGGATGCAGGAGGCGAGCAGCCGCTCTAAGTGGCGCTCCCTGGGGGAGGCCTATGTTCAGCAGTGGACGTCTTCAGGCTGTTAATGATGATGATGATGATGACTAAACCTCCGCTGTCCGTCTGTCTGTCGGTCTGTCCACCAGGATGTATTCATGAATCGTGATAGTTAGACTGTTGAATTTTTCAAAGATGATATATTTCTGTTGCCACTATAATAACCGTGGTCCGTATTCAAAGGGACAGATAAACAGACAAATAAAAAAAAAATTGGTTTTACTTCATATTGATAAAGAATTATAAATTAAAACTATTACAATTTATTTTTGTAATCGCAAATAATACTCTCACAGTTTGTAAAACATATTTATTCGCCGACATGCAATATAACGCTAGTGCTTCCTCCATTTTATTTAGCCCACGTCGGTCGCGCAGCAGGCAAACAAATTGACTGCGTGTCCAGGTTGGGGCGCTACAAAAACTTCGAGGATAGTCAACAGAGATGTTTTTGCGCGCCAACTCAACAGCGAAGGTTCGGGCGTATATGAAGCCGTGCCATAATAATAACAGAGTTTTTTTCTTTAATCTGTGCATCCGGATAAACCCGAGATAAAATTACTGTCAGTAGCAGTGTAGCAGAGTAACATTTTTTTTCTTTCATCTATGGTTAGTAGCCAAAATATAACTTACCTTTTGACATTGGGTAAATACGTACACTATGTGTGGAGCCAAAATATAAGACAAAAAACTTACCTTGAGGCATTGAAGCGGCCATCTTGTTAAAATCCCGTTCCGTTTCATAATGAAATCTTAATCATTTTCACCAAAAAAAAATTAACGATTTATAAAATTTAATATACCCTATGTTTTGCACCGGGTTTTTCTAAGCTTATTAGTGAAAACCGCATGAAAATCCGTTCAGTATTTTCGGACTTGTGCCGTAACAAACAAACAAACAAACAAACAAACAAACAAACAAACAAACAGACAAAATGTCTAAAAAGTAGCTTAACGTGATCAGCGAAAAATTTCAAGCCAACCTGTGTCATTTTTTTTGCGATATCTTGCATTTACAGATTTTTTTATCTCTACAGTTTTATTATATGTATAGATGATACGGAACCCTTTGTGCGCGAGCCCAACTCACACATGGCCGGTTATTTCTCTAATCTGCGGGCACTAAGTATAATTAACATGTTTGTATCTTAAATGCAATCGATTCATACTACTTACATATTATTTGATGGTATATCTATTTTACTCCAAAAACCCCAAACAACCTGCAAGGGCTTAAATAGAAAAACTAATATTTGTTAATCAAATCTAATAAATTGTAAAATTTCATTCCACTGTTTAATGAATATTTACTACCGAAATTAACTCCTATTACTCTTTGTTCATGGCCTCACACACGTTTTATTTATTGAATCTGTGCCTCCAGATGGACTTTACGTGAAACATGTGAAATATTCAATAACAACACGACGAAAAACTACTATACTTAACACTGGCTAAATACACTATGTGTGGAGCCATAATACAACATAAAAAAAGTTACTGTGACACAAACTAACCGTCAGTAGCCAAAAAAAATTCACCATGAAGCGGCCATGTTGTATAAAATTCCGTCCGGTTTCGTAATGATATTTAATAATTTTGACCAAAAAATTTTAATGATATTTGTATTTTAATATATCCTATGTTGTGCGCTGGTTATTTCTAAGCATATTAGTTCAACCCGCATGAAAATCAGTTCAGTATCTAGGGATTTGTTCAATAACAAACAAACAAACAAACAAACAGCTACAAATTATTGTCCCTAGGTGGCATTAGATACGATAAATTAGAAAATGTATGGAGAAGCACAAAAAGCCTTGTAATCCTGCATCGCGGTTACGATATTTTTTGAACAATAGAACCTATGGGATAAATTAGATTTAACATCATTATGTGTGTGTTCCCTAGCGCATCAGAGTTACACATTTATTATATGTAGGGATTATGAAGATTGCCGCGGCGCCTAACGCAGTTGGCACGGATGATTTTAATACATTTAAACGTTTTTATACCTTGTATGTACTAATTAAAAACAGTAATTCATTATTTTAATTAAATTTTGTATTATAACATTTGATTAAGTAAGTTATTTAAATTTTTGGAGTTATTATTATTACCAAACCTCCTGGATCCAACGGCTTCCTACAGTATTGGAAATTGTTTTTTTATTAAAATAAAAAGTTGTACAATAACCCCATGGCACTGTGATGCAGACTGAATTTTATAATACTTATTGGTGCTGAGACATGAATACCGTATCATAACGTCATTGTTAAAAGGTTCGAAGGCTTCCACCGGCATCGAGTACCGAGCCTTTTAACTCGTCTATGCAGGAGTAAACATTAATACATAAAGACATGGTTAAGAGATTTTTTTGGCGAGTATCGAATGTTAATAATAATTATAAAGATCATTATTATTGTTGCATTGTTAGTACTTATAGCATTTATTTACCTAACCAGTAACTAAACTATAATTAATTTATGAACACTTTGTGCTTAGGTATTGACGATGTGGTACACCCCTTGATCATCTGTAACCATAAATACTCCAAAAACTCCTAGTTTGAGTTATATCAATAGGTTGAAATGAATGTATAATTTGCATAGTCTGGTTTTTCTTTGTAATCCCGAATCCCGATTTTCATATACATAACGTATAAAGAATACCTGTATCGAAAGCTAATACAGAAATAATGATGTACCTACAAGTTCTCATAAAATCCTTAGTATTGCACCAAGACAGAAAATAAGCATACCTATATAATATCTACTATTAAATTCAACGAAAATCCAAAAAGTGTTGGCAAAGTATGGTCTATGGCAAAATTTTTGCATTTTAACTTTCATAGCTCGAAGCTCAAAATGCTTCATGCCACGATAAACCACTAACACGTTAAAAGCTTTATGCATTTGCCGTGTTCAGTCGGCCACGATTTAAAGCAATCGGTAAGCGTACACACGCCATTATTCCATGATTTAAACAATGAGATAAATTTTAATCTTTGAAAGTTTTATTTGTTTTAATATAAACTAGTAGTTCTGCGAACTGAACACCTCGCGAGCACAAACTCTTTTGCAACCATCACGCGCCATGATGTATAATATTGAAATTTTATTTTCATATTATTAGCTATTTTTTGCTGTTGCTACTACGTAGTAAATTATATACTCTTTGGTTGCTACCTTGACAGCTTTATCGGAAAATATGTCCCAGCAAGATGCCCCGCGAATTAAAAATTGGTGCTCGAAGTAATATGCCATCTATGTAAAAGTCATCAAATTAATTGAGTAATTATATAATTAAAATTATATACTTTATAAAATTAACTTTCAAAATCAAAACTTCCAGAAACCCCCAGAAACCTTACAATACCGAAGTACCGATCCGTCCTTATCTCAGGACTTAGCACCTTATTTTTCGATCTCTTGACCGATTTTTCTCATATTCGAAATAGTTATTTAGAATTGAATATACCCACTATTTCTACCAAATATTATCAAAATCAGGTGGTAAATGGTGCCGCAACAAACTTCCCCCCTTTTTGGGGCCCCTCAAATAAAAAATCGCCCACGACTAAAAAATTCCCTGGACACGTAGAACCAGTGTACCAAGTTTCATCAAGATTCGTTGAAAAATGCGACCTTTACGCGAGTCCGTACATCTGGACAGACGAAAGCAAATTTTGGCAAGTTGAAGTAGAGACTTTCACTCACTTTGTTTGCTCGGTCAATGTTACATAATAGGTGTCTATATTTATACAACTAATATCTATATGATATGAGATTGTTACCAATTATATAATTAAACAACAACGTTATGTAAAGTAAAAAAAAAAATCATAAAAACACAAAATTCTTATCTACGTTCACACACAGTATAGTTTCAAATACTTACATAAATGTTTTGGTATAAATTAAATTACTAATCATTTTTGTATCTTCCCGAGATATACAAAATTTTGGTTTTGTAGGTAAGTATAGTTATGGCGGTAAGCGCTAAGATATCTAAAACTATTATGAATTTTTTTAATTCCACGCTTGAGAGTGGAATCTGACAGTCCGCTCTGTAGCAGCAAATGCTTTAAACAACGGTTTTGACTTTGGATAATACCTTAAAAAGCGATAGTGAGTCAAACGGACATAAAAATTAGTGCAATCATCAGAAATTCTACACATGTTAGCTAAGTAGTCTAAGTATACTTTAAGTAAATAAGCTCTACTATTTGACAAAATAATATTTAGTACAATTATTATAGATATCGTTGTTCCCTCTGTTTTAATCGAGGGTTTAGTATAAACAGTCAATTTGTAATCAGTATTTGAAAGGGCTCTACTCTACGGTTTTGGAAGTTTCAAACTCGAAGTAAAAGCATAGATGTACACAGCGCTTATAAACAGTTTGACGAGAATATAATATAGCGCTTATAGCGTGGCTTAACTCGTTGGGATCTTATACGATCTGCCACAGATCCTATAAAAAACTTCAGCAAGTTGAGTCTTTATAGATAGGTTAGTGCTTATCTGGTATTTACAACCGCCTAGCACGAATCTTTACGCGAAAGTAAGTGTAAAGTGTAATGTTAACGTAAGTCAGTTGTATGGGGCGCTGATCAAATTCCAAACAACTGACTTACGTTAACGTTACACTTACTTTCACGTAAAGCCTACTGTAGGCCTAGCACGAATATTTACGCGCGCGTAAGTGTAACGTTAACGTAAGGCAGTTGTATGGCATTTGATCTGCCCCCTATTACGATTGAGCTAGCAGCGCTGCTGACGCGCGTCTGCCGCTCAGCTGCTGTTTAAATTGTATGAACTTTGACAACAGTTGAGCGGCAGACGCAATCGTAATAATGGGGTTTTACGTTAACGTTACACTAACGCGCGCGTAAATATTCGTGCTAGGCCTACTGAGCGCTACAGCATAGGGTGGGGTATGCCCGTTAGGCCGTTCAAGGCTTTTGTGGGGAAACAGTTGTTAAGCCATGCAAGAGAGAAGCCTTCAGTGGGCTTAAAAATGTTGACACCAAACGCTTTTACGAGAAAGAAAGAGGTGGAAAAAAGGTAGTGGTGTTATTGATGCTGGATAATTGAAAGTTGTAATTTGTTATCATGGTCAGTTTATTTTTTAAACGATTTTCATATTTTTTTGCCATGGTCAGTTTTAAAGGGAAATAACGACAAAAAATTAAGTCTTGAGATCACCAGTAGAATTAAAGGAATCATAGAAATTGTATTTATCCCGAAAGAGAGTCAAGCTTATGAAAATAAAAATTGCAAACATACCGCTGAATGGTTGCTATTATTTTAATGAATAAATAAAACAAAACAGCGAAAATAATTTATAAACGAACGGAGTGTTAAGATTTTTATTTGTTTTAGTCAGTTTATAATTAATAGTGGAACAAACTTTACAGCCGCTGAAAATCGACACTTATGAAAAAAAGTTTAAGCATGCAACAAGTATAAAATGATTTCAGTTTTTCACAAAATGGTGCCTAAACATACCCACGTAAGTAAAAGTAGACAAAATTTAAATTTTCATAAACCAGCCAAGCTAGCATGCGCTTTCGCTCTAAACTGAAAGCCTAATGGTTTTCACAAGGGAACTTTAAGCTGAGGCCCGAAGTACCTAGTTCGCTTATGCTAGCAGTTTTGGTCACTCGTCTAGGATACTACAGTGTTGGGAACAACTAGGTAGGTACATATCCCAGTATATGTAGTGTAGATGTAAGCGTACAAAAGTTTTCTTTATGTAATGATTGTTGGGTCCATTTTCATATAAGACCATTGAAACGTTTTCAAGTAGGAACTTCTAATAAGCAGGCCTTAATTTTTTTTTTACTATATGATATAAAAACAAGGTTATTATAAGAATTGGATGATACAAGTGTAGATAAATCCATCGCTTAAATCATAGTTTGTACCTAATCTTTACTGCACCCATAGATTATGGAAAAATATTTCGTCCTCGATACATCGTTATCGTAAGCTTTTCATCTCTTTCAACTTACGTAGGTCTGACAAAGATACCAATTTCGGTTTTCGATATCCTATCTCAGTGCAAAATTTCAAATAAACCGTGAGCCGAGTTATACTATACTTAACGGAAAATTCGAAAATTGACTTAAAAACATAACTAAAACAAAATATTGGTAGGTAGGAATCGAACCCACCTACGGCTCGGAAGACAGAGTTAACTACTAACTAGGCGATAAGGACAGAAAAGATCAAAATATTACCAATGCTTATTAAAAGTACACATTTACTATAAAACTATATAGCTAACGCTTATATAGTATGACATACATTAAAGCCTGTAATTCTATAGTTTGGACTTTACCATACCTTCGCTAAACTGCATGACTTTTAATAAATTGTTATATAGCATTCTGGCCAATAATTACAAACAAAAACCACTATACCAAAATAGAGTCCAAGTGACAGTTCAACTTATTATTATAAACCAGTGGTCGAAACTGCAACGCGAACTTTTTTCGTCGGTTAAAACCTGATGCTTCCTTCTACGGTCCGAACTCATCTTCCGTATAATTGACTTCCTGGCTGGAACAAGTCTGCTGTGCTCATTTATAATGATCGAACGAAACAGGGAGAGTAAGTACTCAAATTACTGTGAATGAGCTTTAGTTTTAGCTTGCGTACCGTTTCTTCTTACACGCGTTTTTGGTAACAACTTATATTATTTACAATTCGGAAAATTATCACAACGTTTATCGATGTTTATCGTGTTACTGTGCATGTAGTTACTTGTGCTTTATTTATTCTGTAATCAATTTCTGAGAATCGTGGCTGTCAATATACTCAAGTGGGAGTTCATGTCAGTTTGGGAATTTTATAACCACTTTTTGTATAATTGCTCACACACAATTTATACAATGCCATCTTACATTGTTAACTAAATATTTGAGCGATGCCATCTGGTTACGAATTTTTGTTTGATTCGTCTGTAGTATACAAACAGTAGCTAAATTCTGTGAATAGGTAGAACTTGTTTGGAATTATGTACTTATATTTGTGATAAACTATGTGTAAGTTTGTATTGATTCTCAGAATATGACTGTGAAATAATATCAAACAACCAAACAATAAAAAATAAAAGAAAAAGTTATGTGTGAGAGCGTTCAACCCAAGGGTTAAAATAACATTGATTAGATAATAATAGTTAAAGTCTATTATTTAACTTATTTATCTTTAAAATTCCCCGGTAATTTTGTTTAGATAAATGTATCCAAAAATTATAGCAATTTACACGATCTTTTTGTTTTTTTTTTCATACAACTTGTTTAGAAATGCCTCTCAATTCCACTTTGTATTTTTAAAACAGATTTTCTAAGCGTGTAAAACCATGTAATGTAAGTAGAACACTATTTGAAATACATGTTTTCTGATAATACTGGCTTCTGAAGATTTTGACAAAAAGATAGACAGGCAGTCACTAAAAACCTCTTTGCTTCGATTTTCAGAGATGCAACTTTAGTGTTTGGCTACATAGTTACTTAATTAACATAAAAATTAAAGATTTCATGTCTTATTGAGAAAACAAATGAATAGAGGTAAAGCCAAACTTTTCGAATACAATTTGAGAATTTCGAATACAATAAAATAAAATAAACAGCAAAAAAAAAGTGGAACTACGACAGAGAAACCTTTTACGTCATTTAAAACTGCATTGTACTGGATTTTATTTATAGTTAATTTTCCGCGCAACGTTATTCAAAATCCCGACGCGGACAGTACCATTAATTACCGATAACAATCACCGTCACGAGCCGTGGGTTTCAGTCGACATCAGAGGCTCACTTGGCTCGACCCGTCAATTTAATTATTGACGGGTGGAGATACTAGAGGCTCCGTCTATGAGGTGAGCTGTAGTGTACTCGTACGAGTCTTCTTTTTAATCATTTTATTACCTTTACAATCCCCATGGCTTTGACATTTTGAATCCTGAAAACTTAAATCTTTAATGGACTTCCATATAATAATCGAAACTATTCATAAAATTTCACGAGATTCGGTTGAGAAATACGACTAGCAGAGAAAAACAGCCGGATAGACATACGAAATCAGTTTTGCCTAATCTGAAGCATATCTGTGCTTCGCTCGTGCTTCGCATTCACTTGGTCAAAAAACTTTCCTAAAATATTTGTAGTACTGTTTCTGTTGGCAAAACCTATCAGGCCCTAATTCAGGGTATAATAATAATTATTGTCAGGCTAGTAGAACTCACAGCAGCAACAGAAAGTTCGGCATTAGAAAGCGAACAAAAAATACGAAATCATGAGTCCTGGGACCTTGGGAATCATGGGACCTTCTTCCCACAATATCTCGGGCATAGATCAGCAAATGCCTAATTACGGGTACTCTGTCTGTATAGCAGTATAACAATTAGTCGTATGCTCTGAAAGTAGGTCAAGAGTAATGGGGGCACAGGGTATGATTTAGCGATTTCCTATTCCTTTATTTTGCTCCACTTTCTGAGCGTTAAGACTTTAATTGTTCCCCTAGTTTGAGAATACGATCTACTTACCAAAGTTTAAATCTGCGTAGCTGTAGCAATACATATTTACCAATGTGTTCGTGGATTTGTTTATGAAATACCAGATGCTAGTCTATACAAACAGCAAAAATAATGAAAGAAATCGAAAGCATCTAAAAATAGCAAATCAAATAGCAGAATTATTTCAAGAACACTGAAGCTGTCCGTTTACACTGCGCTGGCTCTAAATCCAGTAGTAACACTACTATATATCTATTCTGTGCCGGTGCCCCGATCACTACACTGGATAGAAACCGATCACAAGAGACGGTTTCTACACGATACCAAATTCCTTCCAGTGTACGCTGGGCTATAGTATGATTTAATGTGACTGGGCGTACCGTGTCTACTATAGGCACGGCGCGCGCTGACGCTACAACGACGGTCAACCACCCGCCTCTAGCGCAGGCGTCGTCTTCGTGGGAACGTCTCTTTGGTGTCTACTGGATTAATTACTCATACATGACTACCGGTCAGATGTAAACCGGCTGCGGCACCAGGATGGATGGTGGATAGGAATGGGCCTTAGGCTATCGTCTTTTTGACGCTTGTTTAACTGTTCAGCTCACAGATCTAATGGTCCAACTTCTATAAAAGACTGCGCCAAATAATTATAGTATACCATTGGAATAAAATAAGACCATTTCCTATCTAGGAACTTAAACTAAATGTTAACCTAAAAATTGTATGCCACATACCACAGAACTCGAAGCCTTTTGGTACCTTAAGAAGTCGGTCGTCACCTTAGATAAGTTAGCTACTATGTTTTAAAATCATTACAAACAGACATGTCACGTTCTAATTCCTGATTAAATGTATTTATATTGAATCGATATCTCATTAGTGATGTCACATCTGATCTCACGGATGACGAGCTGCAATCGTGACAGAGGGGTTACGATTTTGATCTGCAGGGCACACTAACAGGATATGACTAATAATTGATCTTCCTGCGTATTAGTAATGATCATATTTATTGTTCTAATGAGGTTAGAACATAAGTCCGAGATTGTTCCTCAATCTTCAATAGACTTTACCCTCGCATTATATCATCGGGGGAAATAAAAGTCAAATGTACGTCAGAAAATATAATATCGGTACCTACCTATTATGAATACTACCATTTGGCTGACATCTGTTACCTCTTTATTTATGTACCTATATCTCAAAGACCTTATACTTTCTTTATTTTTGAAATAGAAGCAGCTCCTGGCGTTTTGTTACATATACCGGGTTATAGGGTCATAAGTATAGTATCTTAGAGGATGAATTGTAATTAGTGTGGGAGGTTGAACTTTCAAAAACCTTTTTTTTTCGTACATTCCTACGACATAAAAGGCAACACATATAGCTCTGTGAAAAAGTACCCGGAAATTTACAATTTGAAGTATGTATTTCCAAGAATTTTATTTACGACGCAGGTAAGAGTCTGGGAGAGGCTTATCCAAGGCAAGGCAATTTACAATCTAATTTTATGATAGCCGTAAAACATATCCTCAGGCCTTATTAAAACAACGTAACATGTGAGACGATGTAAAACTCTCTACGTTATCATGTGCCGTAAATAACTTTTAGTAGATATTATGTATAGGTACTGTGTCGAACAGTAGCGTCTCAGCGGCAATTCTAAAAGCCTTTGGCTGGTCTTGAAATTCTGACACCGCGAGAAGTCTTGTCGCCGTTGTTACAGACACAATTAGGCGCTACCATAGTCTCGTCGCGGTGTCGAAAAGATTTTGTCGCGGTGCGCGTGCTAGGTCGGCAGCGCTGAACACTTGCCTACACGAGAAGAACGAGAAGAATTTTAATAAAGCGTTTATTCACAAAAAGCCAAAGATTGTCCAATACGGATAATGCCCTATTATTATTTTTAACTCTTTGTGTTTCGGGTTTTATAAAACCAAACAATTTTATCATAGCAGGCGCACAGTTTTCTTTCTTAAACATATTGTTACCTATGTATTGCTCTTATATATTTTGTCAAATTGTTGTTCTTCTTACAGTTATTTAAAATGTAGGAACACTAATATTTCTGTCTTTATAATATGTAGCAGAGTTTCTACTATATCCATTATTACTAACTTCAGAAAAGAAGGAGGTTCTGTATTTTTATGTGTGTTTGTTCATCAAATTGTGAACAGGTTCGGATGTTTAAGTTTAGGTTTAGTATTTAGTTTTAGTTTTTAGGTGTAGTTTTAGTTTAATAATAATGGTTTTATGTTATTTAAGTCTTTAATAATATATGCCTTTATTAAGTAGATTTTTTCCCAGTTAATATACATAAGTACTCCATAGTACGCCTCACTGCACAAACACAATAAATAACAAATTTCTGAGAACAGATATACACAACAGATGTCGGTTCAGAAACTTCAGGCACGCATTAATCTTGAGCGGTTTGCTCTGTTTAAATCATAATTTGATGAAGAAATAGTTTATATTATTTGATTTTACATTATAACAAAATTTTGATACCAAGGTTATTAGCTACTGTTAATTCTACTATTCTATACTAGAAGTTCCGTATACAGTAAACCTCACGAGCACCTTACACGTTTTTGCACCATTGCGATCAGTCTAGATAGGTACGTTCCAAACTCAGGTTTCACGACCATTATCATGAGAACCAACCAAACCAGTGAATTGATCAGTATACCTCATATTTAAAATACTCTGTTAGAATTGAGTACCAACTGTTTCTGATAAAATATTAACACCAGCAAATTTCGCGATTTGAAGCAGATGCTTACCTGAATTATGAGTGACTAACGAACTGACATCATGTCCTAGCAGATTGTAACAATTGAGTTAGATAACAGAATATTGTATAGTGAACGTTCAAAAGAGCGAAATATGTTGTTATGATTCACCCTAAAATAACAAAGTACCTACTATCAAAATGACAAATGTTCAAGCTCAAGGTAACTCCTTGGTACCGGAAATGTATTTATTTTGATTTGTTGCGCGGCACTTTCAGTTTTGCGTTCAAAGTGAATGTTGTCCTTTAATATTAATTAATCAGCCCAATCATACAACCGATAAACATTCACGTGGTGTTATACGTACTAATGTAGATAAACACTCAGCAGACGCAAATCACGCACTTAAAAACATTAAATAACTGCCATTTGAAACAGAATTTGGTGAAAACCGTGGGGAGCCAATGAATGTAGGTGGCAAGCAGTTGCTCAAAGTGGGACTCTGTGGGGGTGTGTCTCATTGTCATCCATCGTGCAACTGTTTCTAGATCAAACATTGAATGCAAATGCATACATATTCCAGTACAACGAACTTTGGGCGATGTTAGAACAGATTCAACGTACGGCTTGGCAGCTGGCAATACGCCAATCATAAGCAAAACAGGTGAGAAAAAACACTAGACGTTTTCAGAATTCATGGAAACGAGCATGAAATTAAAATAGTTTACATACTAATGGAGGGAAAACCGGTTACATCACCGCTGAATTGTTTGTACAAGTGCACAGCAAAGTGCAGATGTTCAACTGTTATTAATATTCGTAGAGCATAAACTCGTTTTCAGAATAATGCCACGTGAAGAGAAGAAACAAATATACCGCAGCCAACAAGAAGCTACAAAATTAAATAATTGCCTTCATCCTTACAGAATATCAGAATACTTCATAATCGTTTTAAGATGCCATTAAGAGACGCTGCATCTTAATCTAGTGGCCCTGCATCCTGAGACATCACACAGTCTAGTATTCAGACTGTGTGATTACTACACTGTGTAATCAGGTCATAAAGTCTCATTTGCCCAGTAATTTCACTAGCTACAACGCCCTTCAAACAAGAACACAGTTGTGATTGCACACTACTGCTTGGCGGCAGAATAACTGGCAAAGCGGTGGTACCTACCTAGACAAACTTTGCAGAAAAGTCCTACCACCTAGTATAAATAAGGCTGAAAAAGTCCAGATGAAACGCAAGCAATCACGTTGAAACACTGCGAAAGCTTCAAAACGGATAACTCGCAGTCGTTCTGAATAAGAAAGTTGTGTCGCTTCATCTACCTCAATTTTACAGCACATTACACAGTAATAACGACTGTAGATAAATGGAACAAATGGGACACGAGGACACGGGACAAGATCAGGTAAAAAAAGCTCAAAAGACCCAAAACCCTTTAAATAACATGGAAAATGTTTTAGTGGAAAGGGTTTTCTAGATGAGGGCTTGAAGCTGGAAACCGGAAGGGCTTTAGAGGATTTGGTTATGGATAGACTTATCCGCCTTATCCACTATCGATTTGAACTAATAAATGAAAATTCTGTATTTTCTACGTTGTTTTGTAAACCGATTACTCGATAGAGAATTTTTGCTGGTTCTTATAGTCATCCCTGTTGTGTTCTGAAATAATAATATCATTATCTGAACTTAGAAATGACTCCAAATGTAGTAAACAAGCGTGATAGTCTAATAAGGTAGTTTTTTTTATTAGTCGCAAAATATGTATCTTTTTAAAGTATGACTATAATAGGTTTACACCATAGAAGATTTTACACCATCAACATGACTTTATTAGTCATGATCATGACTTTTAGAATTATACTGTTACTCATTCATTTGTTTCTATACAATGTACAACAGTACACATCTTTAATGCAATTTTTTCCTATATAAAATCTTTGGTTAACACAACCAATCACCGGTGTCATATCAAAACATAAAAAAAGAACAGAAAGTTTATTGCGACGAATAATATATGTAAAAGGAAAACAACTGAAAATAAAAAATCAGAAGGTGTAGGAAGAAGTACTTGTCGCGATTCATAAAATTACAAGGAAAAAAGACGAAGGTTTTTGTTACAAATGTTACAATACATGCCATCGTATTGTCGGGGTATCAATATTGAAGGCACCCTTTTAAATTTCATTTGAATACGAATTGTCGACGAACGTAGCATTTTATGTTGGGATACATTTTTAGAAAGAAAAAGGAAATATTATGACGAGTTGCTAAAACAGGATAATGGAGCTTAACTGCTGTGATAACTCTCCACTCCAACAGTGTTCCTTTTCATGTTTTGCAGAAAATCTCCATCGATTCATGATTACTTTGATATAAAAATGATGTAGAGTGAATGTGTGTATTAGGCTACGATGGGGCTGACATAAACATTGTTTAAAAGCCTCTTAAATATCAGACAAAAAAGGTTGCTTTTATAATAATAATAATAAGCCACATACAAGGGCGCCACCTATAGACGTGGTGTTGTATTGTGGGACAGAACTGGAGTTGGGATGGCCACGTGAGCCATCCCACCGATAAGTTTGGTGGACGATAAAGGAGGTCACGTATAGTTGTTATGTGTAGGTGATGTCAGGATGGCACAAGACCGAGAAGGATAAAAGGAAACGGGAGAGCCCTATATCCAGAAATTATTTAAAAACGGTAATGTAGGGAGGCTCGGAAAATGCGGAGTATACAAAATATCTTCATGAGCCTTCTGCCATTTGTATTATATGTAAATAAAACAGTAGGTACTATGTGAAATTTTTAAGCGATTTGTGACGCTAGTGGCTGAAAATTGCTAATTTACGTGGTCCGACATAAATAATTCATTGTTAAAAGATCTTAAGCAGACGGTGAATCATTATTTTTCAATAAACCATTGTTTAAAATTCCGTGAACATTTTAGCGTCAAATTTTTAAAAGAAACGTTCCGTGTAAACTATAACAAGCGTTATTTTCAAACCCCCAAGGCTAGAAACAGACTGCTCGTTTTAAATAAGCTATTTCATTCACCGCTCACGTTCCAACGTTTAGCCGAAACTTTATCCGGCGATTCCAGAAGCTATGAACACGATTTTAAGGTTACTTCTAAATCCTTTAAAGAAGTGATGCAAAATTATTATTACAATCACGAATCCAGTCCCAGATAGTTTTGTTTTATTTCGACCGTGCTCTCACACAACAATGCTTAGTGCAGTTATTTTATTAGGATCAATCGAGTTTTTCACCGATAAATAATTTTCCTGTTATTATAATTAAGATGTAGGGAGGGACAAACGTTGTTTATGTTATTGACGATGCCAGCGCCCACCTACGGCGGGCCGGGTATAGGGCGCGAGATTTAATTTAGGCAGTCGTCTCTCCACCACCACCGCTTCATGTGAAAACAACTTTCTTACCAACCAATCTTTTTATTGTGAGCAAGACCTACACTAATAGGGACTGGCTTTAGGTACCTGCGTTTGATCTTAAAATATCGCATCGTATACCCTTCTAACCCTTATTTTTATAGCTCCTTGTGAATAGCACTAACATCAGAATTTATCTAGAATGGCCTCAGGTGCCATCAAGTGGAGTAGCCTCTTAAGATGTGGTAAACCACTTACGAAACCAACGCCCTTGTGAAACGTTTAGGATATAAAAATATATTTCTCACATGGATGATGTTTGTCCATAAGATCGATTTATTTAGGTTTCACGGTTGCAGGATCAATCTGTGAACATTTTTACTAATCCAGTTTGGTTTTCCGGGCTGGGTGGTCATTGCTATAAAGTTCCATGAAGTCTCAACTTTGATACTTTTTTTTTGAAGCCATCCACGGCATCCTCAAAACGGATAGTCTTGGTTATCCTTAACCCACATTTTACATTACGAAATACCTACTCACCAGATTAGATGCTCTCCAACTGAGCTAAAGTTGCGTTCCCAGTGGCAAATCTATGGGACTGTATTTTTGTGTTGATACTTGATATATGCAGGAGACGAGCAGCCACCCAAGGCTCTGGGGGAGGCGATGTTCAGCATTGGAAGTCTTCAGGCAACATGATTACGATATTTTTGTGTCCGAAAAGCCGCATGAAGTCATCAACAAACCATGTGTTAGACAAGTAGGCTAGGGTTTGAATTCCGCCGGTCACAAAAATATTTAGGAACTATTTTTAGATGTACGCACCCACTTAATATCTTAATTGTGGTTTTCGTTTGGACATCCATTCCACGAAACAGCTCTGTACAAATACAGCATCTAAAAATAGCACTTTGTAAAGTAAAATGAAACAAAAAGAAGTGGAAAGTAGGAAGTACAAGGGAATACTCTCAGAAACGGCGCTACCGACCGGCTTGCGGTCGCCCGCGGTTAAACAGATGTACCGTAGAAAATTTAGATTTAGACAGACTAAATAGGTTGGTTGGCTGGGAATTTAAGCTACCGTGAAGGGATTGTAACCACGAGTGTTAGTGGAGTGTGTTACGTTCATATTATGTTTCCTCCGAAACGCTAAAATTTTGGTAAATCCAGTAAATCCATCCATCGAGCAAAGCAAATTATAAAATCTGGTATTTACGGTCCCCTGGTTTCTTTCATTCTTGCTGTGCCTCATAACCTATTTATAGAGTAGGTTTCCTCTGATGCCTTCCACACGTTTTCTATCCTAGATCAAATCACCTCACCATCAATTTTGACCTGTGTGTATTGTGGTAACCTAATAATAAGTTTGTGAGAAAGAATGTCAGTGCACGCTTTACCAGCTTGAGATTCGTTATCGTAATCACTGCTGACTATTACAACAATGCCTGTAGATCACCACGTCTTGGAGCTATATATAATTCTTTGATAGCACCAGCAGTGCACGTTGCGGTGTACCAACAGTTGCACAGAGTACATTGGTAAAGACTGAACAGTTGTCTGATTTGCGTCACTTTCATTACGTCTGTAATAATGTCAGTTATATTTCTTTATTTGTGGTATTTATGTTGTGACTGCGGTCACTTGTATTTACAGTTCATGACTAGTCTACTTCATTTGTTATTTACATTTTATTCGCTAACATTAACTATTTTACCCCTGCACAACACTACGCACAGAAACATGGCATCCTTATGGTGTGGGCATTCCTCCAATCCGCGCAAAGCGTTTCCCCTCAACATTTATTGTGCGGACGCCAAAGAAATGGAACAACTTACAGATTGTTTGTTTCCGGAAAAATATAATATGGGAGTTTTCAAGGCAAAAGTAAACCAGTATCTTCTAGGTATGTATGTTCTATCGTCGACCACGTCGGCACTTACCATCAGATGAGATCGTGGTAAAATTCATAGACTAATGACTAAACCCCCCGGGGTGCAAGTAAAAAGAAAAAAAAAAAACGTTATTACTTTAGGGTAAGCATTTTAGTAGGTGTGAAGCTTAGGTAGGTCTTCAAGCTATGGGTAAAACCATATTCATAGCTAGCTCATCCGTTTAACATTTTGAAATAAATCTTTTGATGTTAAAGCGACGACGCAGTCGAAAGTGTAGCACGTTGGCTAATGATATTTTTAGCAAACTAATCAATTACGCTAGCTCGTAAAGTATAAACATTGAAGTTTCCTTTTCCATCACTACTACCTATATACTTATTGACGGCCTACTTGGTAAATGACCGTCACCAAATTTTGCGGTAAATATTTACTTACAGGGTTGTTAATGGCAAACGATTTAAACTCTGGAACCGTTTTGTAATTATCCGTTAGCCTTAATGGAAATTGATAATTCACGATGAGGGAATGAACGTTGACTAATTTATGATACAGATAATCCTTCATTATTATGTAGAGCTAATCTTATTGTAAACGTGACACATTGGTAAACAGGTAATGTATGTCAAGAACATGGAATCGTTTGCGATAAATTGATAATGCTCAATTGCTCACCTAAGATGTGAAGGAACGTTAACGTTGTTAAAGTAAGCGATGGTGGCGGTAATAATCTGTTTCTATTGCTCAGCGTACTGCAGAGGCAAATGTAGCATATTGATAGAATGTGCAGGATGGCATGCGCAGTGCAGTGCTATACAAGACTTCATATTAGAGTTTTGAATAGCATTGCAACTGTTACGGGCAGCCGCACTACATCTGGCGAACGATGAGCTCGTCACGTCATTTTGTAATTAAGTATTAATAAACAATGATCATCATCATCAACAGCCTGGAGACATTCACTGGTGAACATAGGCCACAGGCGCCACCTTGAGCGGCTGTTCGCCTCCTGCATCCATCGGCTCCCTGTAGTTTTCACCAGATCGTCGGTCCACTTAGTGTAGTGTAGTAAATATTAAAAAACAATATTAGTTCGTAATAAGTATTTGTTGCAGTTGCAGTAAAAATAAAAAGGTAACCAGCGCTATGATTAAGGATTTCGTTATTATCGAGCACAAAAGTCATTCCACTAGCAATAAAAGTGATCACTGTGAGAGTCTTTGAAGAATGGCAAGAACGAAAAAAACGATCAAATTCATCGTTTTTTCGTTCTTGCCATTCTTTGCAGTTATTGGAATCTACCCTAAGTAGTTTAGTTACGTCATTCTAATAGCGGTAAAGTAAATGCTTGGGTATGACCCAATGAGGTTACAGACTTAAAGACGCCCATGGTGACAAACGTATTAAATAGGTACCTAAATCGTTGCTAATAATGCTGCACAGCGTATAATGAGTAATGAAAATGAACAGTGAATCATTGGTGTTTACTTACAAAAATTATACTAAACGAGTGGTTTCTGCTTGATGGTTTAATCTTCAATCTCTATCTTAATCATAAAGAGATTAGAGAGTGACTGTAGGTCCATGATTTTCTCGATCATTTTAAAGAAGATGGATAAACAAGAATAGAAGATGTAGGGATTGAAGAAACTAAACTTGTTAGGATAAATGTTGACTGTAAACTGTAAGTACTGAGTAAACAGAGAACATAAATAGTGAACGCATGGAACTTGAAGAACGTGATGTAAGGGATGCATTAGTTATGTAAGTAAGGCATTAGTTGTATAAGCATTCATTATTGGAAAGTGTTGCAAATATCCATAGGCTACGGTTACCACTTCCCATCATCAGAAGGGTGTATGCTTGTATGCTATCTATATATAGCATAAAAATATTATTCAGATCAAGTTATATAGGTACCTACCTAAATAAAAGGTATGGATGTGGCGGCGATAAAATAACGGGTATTGGGAATAACCCGTGCAATACGATACAAATTCATCCTGCTATGTTCTGAAACAAACATAGGTAAGTAATTAATTAATCGGAGCACGTGGTTTCAATTAATATCTGGAAACGTATGTATGCGAAAATACAAATCAACATACCAACTGCTTCCTAAATAACGAACTGTGAATACAAGCTAACCAATTAGATGCGGTTGATGATTCGGCGAATCTCTCATCTGTTCTATTGCTCTAAATGAACGTACTTAAATTAATCATTGACTAGATCGATTTGTATTTGTAAATTGGAAATACCCTGCCGGAAGGAAAGGCGTGGCTACTTCCTACGCAGTCCTTTTAGGCAAATACACGATTTGTTATAATGACAAAACCCAGTATTGGTTTGTTTGACGGCAACAAATCGCTACTTAATTTTAGTTATGTATAACTAATTTATAGTCTCATTGGAATGACTAAAAACGACTACTAACCACTTAACATACTAATCGTATTAACTTATAGACAGTCCTAATGCTTCAGCCCACTACCAGTTTAGGTAGCTTATAGTACTTTTTTAGAATAGAATAAACTTTATAGTATACTCAGGAGGTTAGTGAAAAATCAGGACATTCATCGGTTGATCAGGAAATGTCACAGGCTCTGAAAATCGGGACGTCCAGCGCAAATCAGGAAACCTAGCTAGCACCACTAAGTACTTAGTCACGGATATTATATTGCTTATTGACTCCGACATACAACTTGCTTTTTTGTTGAGGAGTGCTATAGCGTATCTTCATACCATATCGGGCTAGTTTCTGAATATTATTTGAATTATACGATTCTTGTAAGCAATCGCATGATGAGTGCGTCACCGATTCCCGTTCGATATCATTTCCGAGTACGTTATCATTCAAGCGTATGTCTAACTAAATGCACCTAAATGCTTTAGGTATGTGGTCTTGTGCCAATATTTAATGTTCGTATAAATATTAGCATCTAGCTGCTCAGGCGCAGTCGTTTCATTGCCACGGCCGGGCGTACCATATTATTTCTTGTTTCTTGTTCGTTCAGTTATTTACGCACTCTCGCGGCAAACGCACGTGTGTTTTTCTGACTCGTGATACTAAAATTAACGGGTTCAGAAAACTAGTTTGTGGAAATTAGTGAGACGTTAATGCGAAAAGCTATTTGGTGAATAGTATTTTGATTTGCAAGGTAAGTTGCTACAAAGAAACTATGAAGTTGCTGGTCACATTTGAGATGCTAATTATTAGCACAAATGTATAAATTAGAATTCTTACAGTTATTGGTGTGGAATATAGATCGGTATAAAGAAAGTTTTGTGATTTGGTGTTTTCTTTTAGGTATAATGAAGAAAAACATGCTTTTAAAACCAGTTTCAAATGTCGTCTTTTTATTTATAAGCCAATAAGAAGTTATGCTTTAGCAAGAGGACAGTACCTCTATACGCGCATGTTGATCTTTGCATAAATGATTAAATAGGTTGATTTCAATTATTCTACCAATTTATATTAACATTTTGTTGTAATGTGAACAGCAAAGCACCTATAGGAAATATTTGTTTGCTTTTAGATATCATGTTTGGGTAGTATATAGGTTACCTATATCAGACATTTTGTTGAAACATTGGATTCTGTCAATAACCGGCTTTTCTTGTTGTTAAATGATACCAGTACCATCACTATTTACAATTCAAAATAGTATGATCTCATCCATCTCATCTAAGTGTCAACTCAATGCCAAACTGACAGTAAATTGTGTGGAAACGTGCTCAATAATATTTATCATAAATATTTTAAACAATTACATTCTTTTTCTTAAAGTCTTTCATATGTTGCAAATGATACCTAACTCCACAGAATTCTCCCTATTACATAGGTCCAGAACCAAACTCCCCATATATACCTTTGTAAAAAGTCAAGCAAATATTGTCTACCCTGACCAAAGAGGTATATGTACTACTCTGACTAGGATTCCCTTATATGTATATCTAGGGTTCCAAGAACTATGAGGAGTTGAGGACCATGGTCCATTGGTTCTATTGGTTCACCCAGACTTGTGCAGAACCAGTATTTACGCTTTTATTTGCTCATAAATTATTTTCTTGATGGCGCCATACCATAAAATGAATTTTATAATATTACCTACGAGCAGACCACAGAGTAGAGAAAAAACATTCATAGTCATAGTCATAGTAGTCATAGTAATTTATTCATAAACAATAACAGTTTACAAGTCAGAATGATAATTCAAAATAATATAAAATAATAAAATCAATAATAACAATAATCTAATCTGAATAATAAAATCTATCTTAATTGTATACAAATATATACAAGAATAAACAAATCAGTAGTAATCTACTTATTTCTAAAATTCTTCAAAGGTATAAAACGTTCTAAGCCAATATTTTATTCTTGATTTAAAGCATGAAATAAGGCTTAGAGCATCAGTGATACTATCCGGTATCTTTTCCGGTATATTAGTACGTTCAGTTACTCTGTGAAGTAGCCATAGACAAATACGTACAGCATAGTTTATGTGAACCAAAGTAACTCGTTCAGCTTGTTCACAGACGAGCTAAAAATAACACGCATTTTGTAGTGTCAGTCTCGTCCGCATATTTTAAACGTAGGTACCTATAGGTAACAATACCATAATATTGCGTGCAAACTTACACGAGTCAATCAAAGCACAATATTATATCTTTATTTTAGATTTAGAACAATGCACCTGTTTTGGTCATGTGGTTCCGATTTGCGAAAAGGGCCTCCCCATATCTTCTCGTGGGTGTCGGAAGAGAGGATAATATATCCAGAGAATAGGTAACGGTAGTTTCTTCGATACATTAAAATCTGCGATCACCGAGCCTGATTATTATATCAAATCCCCCTCTATCATAGGCGTCGAAAGTAGGGTTTTATAGAGGTCTGTATTTAGCAGTCGACGTCTTTTGACTGATGATGTGTGCTCTTAATTTAGAAAAATGTCACGATATTTTAAAATTATATCATAATTAATTTTTTTTCAGAGTAACTTAGGTATAGGAAAATTGATTCATCACAGCCTTTTTTACATTAATAATAACACATTTATTGTTTTTTTCCAGATGAATATACTCACATTGTTGTTTGGAGTACTATTATGTCTGGTGGTGGTCAACGCCAGGCGTTTTGAAGATCGGAACATCAGGGAATTATTGGAAAACGAAGAAGAAACGTTAAAAATAATAAATGAACACACTCCACAAGCACGGCATAGAAAGAGGCGTTGGCAATCGAATTACGGATACGATTATCCACCTCCTGGCTATTACTATCCCGAGAGGAGGGATTATGAACGAAATAACCAGGAAGTACTGCATCAAATATCCAGGCTTTTGGAGGAGATATCTGCCTACATTCGCCGGCCGCCGCCACCACCTCCGCCCCCTCAGCACATATACATTCCATATCCAGTAGCATTTTCACAAATACCTTCGGTACCTTGTGTACCTGCTAACAGAAGTCAAAATGTATCTGTGCCTAATAGGGGAAACTTCCCACCAATAGACCCAAATCAGAACTGGGGATTAGAAGTCGAAAACGATTATGACGATGGAAGCGACGGCTCCCGACCAATATCATTCGAACCCATTGTACCGAAGACTATAATGAAGAGACCCCCTCCGCCAGTCGAACACGGCAGTGTTCAAGCATCTGTACCAGTAAAAGTAAGTATATTATCATTATAAATACAAATAACAACTGTTTCATATTAGCATAACCATTGACATTTCCTATAAAACCTTATATGAAAACTTGTTCGTTTATGTTTTGTTAGACACCAAATATAATCTTTACTAAGGAAGCATGCACTATCGCAGACTATCTCATCACTTTCCACCAGGTGGGACAGTAGACAGTAGTCAAATGCTTTGCTTAGTTACCTAAATCATGGGGTCTCATCCGGAACAAATGAAAAAGAGTCCGAATAATTTAAACCACCACTAATTTTACCAATTTTGTGCTAACACTAATCGTAACAATTTTTTGAAGTGTATATACCAAAATTTGTTTGATCACAACTTCGTCCATACCAAAACAGAAAACAATTTTTACCCCGATTAGTTGTTATTATTATGTTGAACTAATTAAACCATATAAATAAGCTAATTGCACCTAAACTTTCTAACCATGTTAATAATCTATGTGACACAACACTTTTATAAACAGCTTGGATCAGCATGGTTAAACACAAATGACTAAAACTGACAAATGATTTTGCGTAGATTATTGCTAAACCCAGATTATTAAACTGGGCTACTATTCAGTACATGTAATGACTCCTATATTTGAATAGCATCAAAAATATTCCCTATTTTCGGCCCTGACATATAATTACCAATTTCACATAGATGCACGCTTACGCATGCTATATTATGGTTTCCACTTTCTGATTTTGTGATCACCAATGTAGTATTAGATAATAACAATATAAATATACTCTGTGAAGGCCACTTTTAGTGACTGCCATTTATTTCTATTACATTTTTTCAGCACGTAACTGAAGCACCGATATTTGCGCAAAGTCAGTCTCAAGCCCCAAGAAGCGTGTCTCTCCCAGGGATGTGTAACGCTGCCATATTGTCTTGCTGCAAAATGTTCGACGACAATGTCCAGCAGCAGCAATGCTTCATCAACATCGGCTGTAGCTCTGCTTATTCAAACGGGAACCCTTGTTCCAATGAATCATTTCAAAAAGCTTTAAATTCATTCACTCAGGCGTACGCACCTGTGAAATGAAAGTAGCTCCTTCTGGAAAGAGCGTAGTCATTATCAGTATTTCTTTGAATAGTTATTAAATTTCTGTGCCTACAGGTCAGTCTACCATATTGTAAGTCCTTACTACACACTAGTATTTTCGTAAGAGAAATTTGTTCACCACGCGAAGAGGATGACGAATTGTATGTAGGTATATTGTAATTAACTAATTCGTACCTAAATAGATACTTAGGTATCATAAAATCATTGATAAAATATCTGTAGTACATTATACTGCAATATTTTTAGTACGGCAACTATTTTGGTACCTATCAAGTTTTTTTTTTCTAATTTCGAATCCTATTAACATTAATGAGTTAGTCGATTAAAGAACTATAACTTGTCATCATATTAATATAAAAGGTTCCTTGACGGAGATGTAGCATTATATGTGAATTCAATATTAATAATGAACTTCTATAAGAACCGGTTATTAAAAAATAGTCCATTGAATTTTTAAATACTGCATTGCTTGTTTGCCATTTTTAATAGCACTAGTTAGACGATACCTTTAAATATATTGAATGCCATAAGACCTTGAAATATTATAACTGTTTCTAATATTCGTTGCCTTATCATAGAATAAAAGCTGCTAGATCTAAAAATTAATCTATAACATAGTGTTTATGTTGGATCACGGTTTTTTATGCTGTTGTTATGTAATACATTAAAGGAATAGTAAAAAAAACGAAAGCAGAGGTTATTGTAAATTCGCCACAAAGTGCCCATAGCATTTATTTTTCTAAAATATGTGTTGTTTGTGTTTATTAATTAAGCTTATTGTTATTTCAAGTGTTTCCTAGTCTGTATACAATAGTAATAATAAGTAAGAAAAGATTATAAAAATATACTAAACAAATTGTTGTTTATTTATCTAATTCAGGAGACAGGTGATGTAGGTGCCCATATACATACGCAAATTACTACAACTGTTAGTTATTATAGAGACATAACTTATTATTATACCAAAAATATATGGCAATTTCGTTGCGCTGTACTTCGACTTTTCCATTGTGTGGTACAAACAACTAGTTATAAAAAAATGCTTCTTGTTATAAAAAGAAATAACCTTACAGATGGATGCATTGAAACATATCACTATGATTTATTTCAATATATGGTGTCTTATTATATTGTAGCATTTAGGGCGTTTGAATGATTTTTAGAGGTCACTTCACGATTTTTTTCTATCGAGAAAACTTTTCGTAAACGTGTTTTGAATTCTGCAGATAGAAAGAAGATATGACCAGTATTACCTAACGTACATTTTTATCATACCTGTAAAAGGTATACGTTTTAAAACAATCACGTTCAAACTAGTCGATTTGGGAGCATTCCGCCATCATTCAGCGCATTAATATTAATTATACAGAAAACCTTTTTGCAACAATATCACACACGTCATCCATCTTTATTTTTAAAAACAATTTAAAAGAACGTGCATTCTGATGCAAATAGGTAAGTAGACTTTGTTTTAATTATACATTTCTACCATTGCAACCGTACGAGGTTACTTGATAAGGCGAAATTATTGGTAAAACCCAATATGGGTTCGTTCTAAATAGATAACAGGAATGACTCATGTTGTAACAAATATATTATATATTATTATCTATACAAATGACTAAAAGACATACTAGAACAGAACATCGTATCCATTGTGAAAACAGTTGTAAAAGACAACCTTAGAAAGAATTATTTAATTTTATTCTATAGAGTCCGTCATAAGGCTCTTTTGTAAAGTTCGAAAGATTATTATTTATGTATTTATTTGTTTACTATCATTATAATTTACACGCCTAATTAAAAATATAAATTTAGAATCATCCAAAGCGTGTCGATAAAACCTGAAAGTGGCTACGTAGAACCAAAAGTAGATGTCGATTTCATATAAAATATAAATCAAGATGTACTTAGATGAATATTATAGAGTTTACACCTAATATTGGCGCCTGTTCTTACGTGAAGAGAAAGATTAAAGATGTGCCTAAATGTTAAATATTTTAAAAAATGTTAATACAGTTCGTAAAGAAGAGCAAAAAATTAAAATTAGTCGAAAATAGGTATATCAAACACCACTGACTTATTTACGATGACGCGCGACGTAAATAAGTCAGTGTTTCAACAAAATACAATAAATTCGATTGAGAAGGAATAAATTTGTGTATAAATAAACAAACATTTGTGTGATGAACATAGATGTTTGTTCTGCGTCTGGGTGTTATATTGTATTCTATGTATGTATTTACAAACAAAAAAGTATATAAGTATTGTATCAGTTATCTGGTTCCCATAGTACAAGCTATGCTTAGTTTGGGGCTAGATGGCGCAGTGTGAAATGTCCACACATATTTATTTATTTATTTATTTATTTAAATTCTAAAAAGACGCGATGGATGATACAGAATTTTAGAATTATTTTAGTCTGTGTAGTTAGATACACAGCTAACACAGCAGATATACAGCTAGATATAACTGAAATTCTAATCAAGTGTATCTTGTTTGTATTTTGTAATATTATATACCTAGACGTAGCCCAGGCCTATACCTAATCTTACAAAAGGAAAATTGCAACCCGGGCTATGCGGTTCACAGCTATCCATTTAATAAACGAACACTTCATCAAATATCATTTTCAATCACAGTTCATTAACATTTTTATTTATGGTCACGAGATCAATTAAACTGGACATTATCGCTTCAAGTAAAATGAGCAAGCGCTAAAAATAGTCTAAATTGACGAACGTGTGGTTAGGAACATAAAAACTACCAAAATATTCTGAAGAAGCTTTTAGGCATGGATGAAATTAGCTCCATGCCTTTTGGGTTTAAAATTATCTAAGTAGAAAAACTATGCCATGAAAAGAAATAAGTACTACCTAAGTATAATAAATACATAATTTTGGTAAGCAAGGTGGCGTGACTAAATCTTAAGTAATATAGGTAGGTATTATTTATTATTTATTACGCGGTGTATAATTTATATTTTTGCTTGAAATATCAGACTCTTACGCACATAGGTATCTATTGCCGTGCGTGACAGACGTTCGTCAAATAAATATCATAACTGTCAAGAACATGATAAATATCACAGTTACTCTGCGGTTTTTGGTATTACATTGAAGGTTGATATTATGTAACACGTTGTTTAGTTATTATGTTTGTATTAGGTATAAATATTAGTATATTTCCTTCATAATTATTACGTATTTAAGTAACTATTATTGTAGTATTGGTTAGGTACAAGGTTGTCAACAGGATAAACTTTAACGATTTGTTTGATGTTTTCCCTCATAGCAAAATATAAGTGTAAGGAAGTTCCTATAGAGGTCAATTTTCAATTTTCCAATGAATCGTAGACATTATTAGGGCGAAAATATGTCCCCACAAAGTTGATAAGCAAGACAGACTAGACACTGTTCTTAATAAACATTACTCTAAATGGACAAACAGCATTTTGAACCTTGTGAATGCCATTAATCTGTGTGATGTGGGTTTTTAACCAGGGTCAGGGGTACCGGACACATTGACCGCTTTCGGACAAAGGCTTTCATGTTTCGGAACACAATTCACAATGAAACCTAATTTCAATGTGAGTTTTTAAAGTATGTTGGTAGCACAAAATTTATAAGCGCCACCAGGATCAACGTATTTATTTTTAAGCGATTTTCAAAGAGACGAATCACCTAATAAAGGATTTTTATCACGAACAGGATGAAGATATATTTTGGCTCTTAGAACTGACAACCGATGGAGAAAAAAGGATCTCGAGTGGCGACCACGAACCGGCAGACGCAGCTTAGGCCAGCCGTCCGCGCGTGAAACCTTCGGGGAGCCGATGGATGTAGGAGGCAAGCAGCCACTCAAAAAGGCGCTCTATGGGGTGGTCCCCTACAAGAGCGCTGTCCTATGTTCAGCACAGGACGTCTTCAGGTTGTTGATGATGATATTTTTGAGTGTATTATACAATATCTTTTTCTCTTTGCTATTAACAATCACAGAGTAAATAATAAATAATAATAATAGCACCAAGGCAAAGAAGAGTTGATGTGCAAACCACTTGACACATTTAATACCTTCTTTGCAATAACGTGCTTGGTAAATCCGAGTTAGTTAATTGAGGTCGTTTTAATCATCTCCTACTCGTAAATTTAGTTCATAAACCAACATGTCATGAGTTTCAGTTGACAAAATGTACAGTGATATATTTTGCCTATTACGGATGGAAGATAGGCCTATACCTAGGTAATTTTGTTTTCATGGCTTGCCTCTTTGCGCTTTATATAGGTTCTATATGGAAAATCCTCAAAATGACTTTAAAACAACATAAAATAAAATGGCAATCGTTTGATTATAATATCGCAACGTTTGAACAGATTGTGAAGAGCACTTAGTTGTCTGTGGATTAGTCATGATTTGATACGCGACGACAGAAACACTGAATGTAATCTGAGTGATTTAATGCAAAAACATTTTTAAGTTGTATGCCTGCAAGAACTCGTATCTATGCCTCTTTAATCATAATGATTTACGTCGTGCATTATGCACACATGCTAATGAAATAAGGGAGAATAATATATTCGAATAACATGAAGCAAGAGCTTGTCCGACCATGCTTAGGTTAAGTACCATACATATTACATCCCGGAGACATTTGGAATTTCTCGTGATACTCTTATTATATCGATACACCTATTACCTATAGGTAACGAACCCTAAAAACTTTAAATTTTATCAATCTAAATATTTTAGTTCTTATATACAATTCAGACCATGTTTTTAAGTTTTAATAAGATAAGTAGAAATAACACAAAGAGGTGACGCCGTGGTTTACTATTTTAAGTAGGTGTCTACTTAGGCAAATAGCAATTACGAAAATGAATAAAATTTTTGATTATTTAGACAGATGTATTTGTGTGTTGGTTTTACCCAAGAGTAATATAAAACACCTCCATCCTCCTGAAAACCAAATAAGTATATAAATAAATACCTTGCCAACTAGTTATAGGTATGCCTTAGTTTATAGGCAGGGTAGAGACTCCAGCAATTTCTTAAAACTTTAAAGAACCTGCTAATCCAACCCTGTATTAAGATTACTATTAGCAACTGGGTTATAAAATGTGTGAATTGTCCACACATATAAAAAAAAAGATACATTATTATTATTATTATTATTATTATTATTATTATTATTATTATTATTAAAATAGGTAAGTATGGTAACCCATTTGTTGAGCAAGTTAGTAGAGGTGGGTATTTTTTTTGTAGTTTTTGGAAATAATAAGGCCTAGCCATCATTAGGTACTTGTAATATCACGATTCAAGATTCGTGTGATTAAATTCCAATTTAACAACGATTACAACATTCCAAAGTTTTTATCAATATGTAATTCATTGTTTGCAAATGATTTAAATGCCTGTCATAAAAATGGCTCATTAGACAAAACACTGCATTAGATGAATAAAACACTGAGAAAATAAAACAATAGACAAAGCAAGACACAATAATTATTAATAATTTAATACTTACCCAATTCACATTGTCGCTTAGTGTTACTTTCAATCGGGTTTCGATCGATTCCGTAACGTTAACGTAAGGCAGTTGTATGCGTATGGGGCGCGGATCAAATGCCATAGGTACAGCTGCCTTACGTTAACGTTACACTTGCCTTGCGCGTAAATATTCGTGCTAAATATTCGTGTCATTCATAAAAAAGTACACCCGTTCGGTCAACATCGGAGAAATGTGCATGGTCTAACGAGTCTACGTATACCTACCTGCTAAATAGGAGTAGTTGTACTACCATAGACATATATATTAAGGACAGGCCTAATAACTGGTTATAGGTCGCTTCAAAGTGGGAGCCAATTTCACAGATTGGCATCCACTAGCGCTCAGTCTGTGATGGAAGTTAGAAGGCATCGGTCGAATGTCACAAACAAAATATGCCAAGTTGTATTGTGAAGGGTTGCACAATCTATACTCAAAAGTGCAGTAAAAAGAAAGACCAAGTTTCTTACCTCAAGTAATTCAATATTTTCAATATTACACTCTGTTTTGTAACAAAATAATCGAATTTATATTTGGAACAATCATTGTAAATATAAATATTGACGGACATAATGGCAGCGATAGGCACCAAATTTTCTCAAGTTGTAGTTCACGCGAAATCTAATAGATGGCGCTGACTTTTCCCATGCCATTTTGACAAAATAAAATGTTCTTTCGGGCATATCCTGATATATAAATCTATGTGTACTACATATATATTTATTTTCCTCTTAGTTTCAGAGTGCTGTTAGAATTACCACAAACAATGCATAATGATTCAATAGTTGACTCTCGTATTTGAACAATGGGACAAAACGTTTCAAATATTATTTGATCAGTATTTTTATCCTTTTGCTAAAACTTGGTTGGGAATTTCGACCATTATACTAACCTGAATCGAACTCAAAATATTTATTAGGAAAATTGGTGCAATTCGTAAAATTACTTTGAGCCGTTTCGATGACGATGGGGCGCACCTTTGGTATATGAAGCATGTATACTTCATTTTATGACGTCATAGATGCTTTACGTCATACGGAGGTGTGTGTATAAAAAGGAAACGCGTTGTACCTACCTCATCAGCATGCCCCTTCTGTGCGAGGCTGTTGTTTGAGTCACAGACGCGATGAGTATCGGTGAAGCAAAGAATACTAACTATTAAGTACTACTACGTATACAATGTTCCTACTATGTAACTCTTGTTTATTCTGTGTCAGAGGTAAGAATACTGAAGTAGACGGGAGGCAGACGCACTTTTTAATTTTGTTTAATTTTAATGGGACACTTTAAATAATAAAGCTTGAAGACTCTTGACTAAACCACCAAGCCACTCTTCACTACAAAAGTCACGTCTAAGAAAATTCTATCGGCTCACCTCGTTTGGGAGCTACGATACCACAGGCACATAAAAATAGACACTTTACAATGCGCTACTGATTCCTAAAATACAGTTTGAATTCTGTATTCCAGGAATCTACTGATGAATAAAATACGAGCATATTAGTGTCAATAAACCATTTTGTATATAATGTATTTGTATAAAATTAATGCTACTGAGATACGCATTTAGTTTAATGTCTTGGGAAAACTAGTCCTCAATTTTAATTATCCTGTACCTTACGCACGTATACGTTAATTCCTGAACAACAATAGGAAGTGGTCTCTTTAGTATACCCATTTTGCTTTGTATTTATTATGGTTTAACCAACATTATTACGGTGTATGTGTTCTAAAGAAACCAAAATCAAATGGATAGGATATACATAATTTCGCATTTTCTAAAGCCCCGATAGGCTCGATGAATTGGTTCCTTCTGGTATATCTGCCATACCATCGCTCACCATTAGGTGAGACCTACGCAAGAAAAGGAGTACTCTAACCTAGAGATATGACTTATTTGCAATGTTTAGTGTACTGAGTACTGTTGCAACTTGCCGTTCCAGTTTAGAAGATAAAAAATTCATTACTTAACGGGGTTTCGCGTTGTAGAAAACGGTCAACTGAAAGATAAATCAGACCAACTGAAAAAATACTAGGTAAGTATACCTAATGTTTTAGACTTAGATTTTAGATTTATTTCTAGTATTTTCTATACTTTTTTTGTGGATTGGGCTAAAATGAGTGGCACAAAAGAATAAGAATAAGAATAAGATTAAATTTATTTTCTCAACATAAAGGGTTACAGAAAGATTATAATTTTTTTTTATACGTTGGTATCTTGACAAGGTTTACAATTTTCTGTTAAATAAAGTATATAGGTAGCTTATTATTATGTAACTAATTGCATTAAGATGTAAGGTGTATTTAAAAATGAAATCAAGTTTACCGTAGATGATAAGCCTAGAACTTAAAATAAATTTCATAATGAGATCAACAGGATATGACGAACTTATTAGTGTTTCCTGCTTTACGAAGCCTTAACGTTATTAACCCCGGCTTGTAATACTTTATACCTTCGTTTTGAGTTTTCAATATCAGTAGTAGGTACTTGCACCTATTAATTATTCTGTGTCGGCAGGCAATCAACAGAAACGTAATAACCAATGACGGCATAACCGCAGATCAAACAGGATCAAATTATTTTTACCGGTTCATTAATTTTATACGTTCTCTTAATTATAACCTATGTGGAATTAATATTATTATTTTGATCTTTAATTGGTTGAGGTAGCATTAAGCTTATTGATTTCTGCTAAATATGGCTTAGGCCACATCGCTCGTAGAACTGACAACCGATGGGGAAGAAAGGTTCTCGAGTGGCGACCACGAACTGGAAGACGTAGCGTAGGCCGGCCCCCCACTAGGTGCTCTATACGAAGGCCTATGTTCAGCAGTAAGCATCTTTTGTTTCTTTTTTTTATCTGAATAAGGAGCCAGTCATTCACCTGATGTTAAGCGACACGGCCACCCATAATAGTTGCAGTGTCACTCGGAACTTTAAAATAATAAAGTTTTGCGTGACACTGCACTGCGCACGTCTTCCTGAGACATCACACAGTCTAGTAATCAGATTATTAGACTGTGAGATCAGGTCATAAAGTCTCATTTGCCCAGTAATTTCACTAGCTACAATGCCCTTCAAACCGGAACACAGTAATGCTTGAACACTCCTGCGTGGCGGCAGAATAACTGGCAAAGCGGTGACAGCTTCCGTGGTGTGGTGGTTGAGCAGGTCGGCTCATAACCCGGAGGTGGCGGGTTCGATTCCCGCGACAGGACAAGTATTTGTGCCCGAAAAAAAAAGCGCAAATACTTGTTCTGTGTCTGGGTGTTGTGGGACCATGGTCCTCGTAGTTCCTGGGTCCTGGGTTCCTGGATACAGGGAATCCTAGTTAGGGTCCAGGATTTACGTATGTGATCGTTACAAAATTAAATTAAATTAAATTACCTACCTAGACGAACTTTGCAGAAAAGTCCTACTACCTAGTTATAACTACCTATAGGCTACCTAGGCTAGTTATGACTGTATTTATATAGCTGAAAAACCAGATAATTGAAACTTGCTATTGCAGTAGTCTATGAGCAGCTAACCTTTTTATAAGAACTGGAGTTCATGTTGACCTAGACTTTTGAGATAAGTAGCCTATATTAGGTAAAAGTCAATGCAATGTTAATCTTCTTAAGTGAAATGTTAGTAGGTGGCATTTAGCAATATTAATAGTATAATTGCTAATCAGCGGAGTCTTGCGCTGGGTTTCCACTTGTAAGGAAGTTCTGCTAGAAGTGTCCGACCGTCTATCAGCAAGACGCTTGAAAGTGTAAGCTATTGTCATTATTGTCATTATCATCATCATCATCAACAGCCTGAAGACGTCCACTGCTGAACATAGGCCTCCCCCCAAGGAGCGCCACTTTGAGCGGCTGCTTGCCTCTTGCATCCATCGGCTCTCCACGGTTCTGACCAGGTCGTTGGTCCACCTAGTGGGAGGCCGGCCTACGCTGTATCTTCCAGTTCGTGGTCGCCACTCTCTTGAGAGACCTTTCTTCACCATCCGTTATCAGTTGTGCGAGCGATGTGCCCACTGCCATTTTAACTATTGTAGTTTACCCTAATTTCATTTGCCGGCCAAAGTCAGATAGATGGTTGGACACTTCTTGCAGATGTTTTCTTGCAAGTGAAAACCCAGCCTTACAGCTCCTTATACCTATAGTTAATATATAAGTATAAGTACCGAAGTTCTTTACATTTAAATAAAAGTCCAAATCCTTCGCCGTCATTCGCAGGAACGTGTTTGAAAGTAACCACTAGCATTTATAGAAACCTCAATATTCTGCAAGGTTTTATTTACTTATTCCATTTAATAAAACTCTAATTTCATACAGATTAGATTTCCACAACAATAAAAGAAACGCCTGCCATTCTCTCATCCGCAAGTAACGAGCACCACGTGTTACTTGCTTTGTCCAACCGTGCAGGATTGGATCCTTAATCGAAGACGTAGATTGCGCTCCAAATACCTACTTCAATATCCCAACGCAATAACCCTATCAATTTTCCGTCAGATGCCCTTAAAGGGTACCCTTATTATGGAACGAAATTAGAGCACCCACTTGAGATAAAGCTGTGGATATTGGATTTCTTCCCTTGCTTCTGAAATTAGCTAGCCGTCTAGCTTAGGAATTCAATTGGGAACATCCTGAAGACGTCCACTGCTGAACATAGGCCTCCCTCGAGCGCCACTTTGAGCGGCGGCTGGCCTCCTGCATCCATCTGCTCCCCATGGTTTTCAAGGAGGCCGTCGGTTAACCTAGTGAGACAATATAATATACTCTATTGTCTTTTGCCGATGGATGCAGGAATCGAGCAGCCGCTCAAAGTGGTGCTCTTTGATTATGATGATGATTGTTTTCTAATGTAAGCTGTAGGTATATTAAAAAAACAATATGTATATACATTGCTTGCATTGCAATTATTCCAATTCAATGGGGCAATGCTGCTAACATGTATTGAGACACATACTTATCGGTAGTATCTTTTTGGTCTTTTGGACTATCTAAAGGTCATCGCGGCTATTATATAGTCCGATTAAGGTTTTTCTTTTCGTAGTAGGCATACAGGTTATGTATAGTAGGTTTTTACTGTAGTAGTTAGTCTAAGGAAGTAGGTAGGTAAATAATTAGGTATATCAGAGAATTTTATTCTGTGTCTTCTGGCATCACATCTTCGTTTTCTATCTCTCTTACCTCCCATTCAATTGAAGTGATTGATGAAAACTCCACATTACTTACCTGAAACAAAAACATAGATATTATGAATTGGTTATACATAATATTATATCTATTTCTTTATTTAAATTTATTAATCTAACTAAAAAAGTATAAAATTAAAGTGATCAAAACAAGTAACCAATCATTTGGTTTGTTCACCTCTTCTGGTAGGTACAATCATCATCATCAACACCCTGAAGACGTCCACTGTTGAACATAGGCCTCCCCCAGAGAGCGCCACTTTGAGCGACTGCTCGCCTCCTGCATCCATCGGCTCCCCGCGGCTTACACCAGATCGTCGGTCCATCGGTAGGTACAATGCTACCGGCTAATGTGATCATGTCCTGTTGATCTTACACAACATTAACATTTCAAATGTTTGTAGTAGAAACATAGACGTAAAAGCCTCAAACCTCGGAATTCTAAAAACAATAGAGCAGCACTTTATTATTTACTTTGAAAGCGTAAACAGATGATATCTAGCCTCATAGAGTTAACTCCTAAAATCAACAAACTGTTAAGTTGATTTTACGAGTTAACAAAATGATTCATACGACTCGAGTTAAAGAAAGCTGTGAAAGTTAAGGACAACGCCAGCAAGCTTTTGTTTCTCCGAAAAATTTGGGTAAAGCCCACACCACACCACAAGTCGGAACATAGTCATTACACTGCAAGAAAGTAGACGTTACAAACAAAATAAATTAGAAATACAGTCATCACAGGCGTTGCGAAAACCTGAATACGTGTAACAGCTTGACAGTAAATAAAAATCTCCGCTTCTTTAAAATGTGTAAGGTAGTAATGCTGTTCCTCTATCTTTCCCTAACTACTGTAATAAGTCGCAGAATATAATACTCTAAAACTCGTCATCATAATCATCATCATCATCATCAAAATGAGTCAGAAGACGTCCACTGTAAGTTTGTGAGTGCGTATGTTAAAAATTGTAGTTTTACAACTGCTGAATGGATTTAAATGAAACAGATAGGACACAACTAAGATTGTAGACAGGTAAAGTTAACGTTTGATATTGTTGTATATTGTCTTATGGAACTGAGACATGGTATCTTACTGGTGGCCTCATTCATAAGCTCAATGTCTCAACGAGCTATGGAGAGAGCAATGCTCGGTGTTCCCTGCGAGATAAGATCGAAAATGAGGAGATCCACCGACGAATTAAAGTGACCAATATAGCTCCTAAGATTAGCAAGTTGAAATGGCAATGAGCAGGCCACATTGCTCGTAGAACTGACAACCGATGGGAAAGAAAAGGTCTCGAGTGGCGACCACAAAACCGAAGACGCAGCGTAAGCCAGACCCCACTGGGTGGACCGACGTACTGGTGAAAGCCGCGGCCAGCCGATGGATGCAGGAGGTGAGCAGCCGCTCAGTGTTAATGATGATGATGATGATGATGATGATTGTTGTATATTTAATGTATTATATGTAAATACTATAGATAATATCATTGTAGGTGGAGAAGCTAGTTTCGTTAGGACGTAGAAAGTTGAACAACAATTAACATACTACTTTAAAAAGCTGTCTTTTAAACTGGCACGTTAGAAAGAGAAAAGCACCTCCTACCACCACTTTACCATCATTTTAGCAAATAGAACTAGAACCTGCTATCTATCCTACATGCCTCCTTCAAATAAATTATTAGGTTCAAATAACGGCTGAAACCAGATTTTGAACAATTTATACTCTCTTGACTTTCAAAAAAGCTAGAGGTATCTATAGTCTATGTTTATATTTATATATTTATCATTCTTGACAGTACATGTAATTACGTTTAGAATTATTACTGCAAACTTAAAAATAAGAAATAGCGAGCGTAAACATATAAATGTCGATACTTTACAACTATACATTTTGTCACAAGCGTCTTAGAAGGTGACGTTTCGATAATACAAACTTTTGATTAAATATTTTTCGATATATACTTGTGGAAATGAGCTTCGCTAAAAAGACTTTCGATATCGACTTTGAAACCCGACCAAGCAGTTGTGAAGGATACTACTCTACGTTATAATTTCACCAGATTGTTCTGAAATTCTTCGCTCAAGTGAAAGATTGTTGTGTTATGTAGGTAGGTAGGTGTAGGTGTAAGATTGACTGCATTCGGTACATATTTGTATAATAAAAAAATCAAGGAAAGCTTAATAAGATGAATTATTTCAAACATCCGACAAGGAGCTTGGGGGCGATACCTAATTCATATTATAAAAGTTACAAAATTCACTGACGAGACTTGCAGTTACTGTTAAATATTCTGTAACGAGAGTCAACAAAGATGACAACAAAAAATGAAGGTCGTAACCCACTTCCATTCATTCAATAAGGTTAATGATCTGGTCAAAAAATAAATAGAAATATTACCTAATTCTCAACACAGATAAACTTGAACCCACTGCAGTTCGAAAGTAGCATAACGGTGCTACCATACCCGTTCAGTGTTCAAAATCCCAAACCAAATCGAACTCTATGTCTCAAAAAATAAAGGTGTGATAATAGGTATTCTGTTCAGCAGAGGTGATGGGCAAAACATCACAGAACGTATAAACAACTTTAGTTACTCTCGTGGTGTCAGTCGGGAATCTACGTCGAAAGTGTATGTGCGGTCTTACAATTATTCAATAAATCGAAAACAATGAAAAATCACACGTGTCTATGAACTGATAAAGAATAAACTCGATTGTGGTTTTGTGAAAATTTCGATTCTGGAGGATTTCTAAAACAAAGGTGAGATTTTGTGGACATTAAATGATCAAACCTAATAATAATTAATGTTATATAGGCGATGGTTTTTATGATTATCTGAAAATATAGTTATTTTTAAATTTAAGTAATGAGTTAGTCTTAGTTGTGAACAATCCGAGGTGACGGTCAGGTAACGTTACTCCTGCGGTTAATAAATGCATTACTTCGATAAAGTATATAATTAGTTTATTAGTAAATAGGTATATAGGTATTAAGAATTCAAGATTTAATGCATATCTGTATTAGAGTTTCTATCTGAAAATATCTTATTCTGGTTCCTGCACCAAACTAAAATGAAAAGAATAAAAGAATGTTACCTAAATTAGCATCCAAAAAAAGCATCATCATCATCATGCCTATAATGCCTGCCATGAGTAGTGGAGTACCTTTCACCATGAATAAAAAATTATTATAATATTATACCATGGAAGAACCCTCCTTCTTTCATGAATATACGTACTAACGCGAAGGGTTAACTATAGTTACCAGATGTAAAACGAAAAGTTTCTAGTAAATCTATTTGAATCTGAAAAGTGGCAATGTTTTCATATTCAAACAAAGGGCCTTTAACCTGACATGTCTGGACAATTAATGTCACATAACGTGCTGCTGACCGGTTTAGATACCAAAACAACCGTAAGCGGTCGCGAAGAAAATTTATATGATGCTCGGCAAAGACCTACCCAACTCCTATACTCGTAGGTAGAACTTCTATATACGTAGGTAGGTATACCAATGGGGCTAGTCATCAGCAGCGGCAATTTACCACAAAACCCCATTAATGACGTAGGTGTTAAAATTATCGTTCTATTCGTTAATCGTGATTGTTCTACTATACATTTTGGAATGGGCAGTAATGGGCAAATTCCGGCAGAGATCACGGTCACAGATTAAATTTTATACCTACCTTGCACAACAATGAAAATTCTGTGTTTCGTTACTCTTTATTTGAATAGAATATTCAGTGCAAGATATTGGTTTTTATAGTAAGTAAGATAAGACCAACCACATCGTTATCGTTAGCCTTTGTAATTGCTTTTCTAAAATGGTATTTTAAATCGAAGAATGTCTAACATTTGACCATGCACTACCTCATCACCATCATCAGCAGCCTGAAGACGTCCACTTCCGAACATAGGCCTCCCCCAAAGACTGACACTTTGAGCGGCTGCTTGCCACTTGCATCCATCGGGTCCCCACAGTTTCTTAACAGGTCGTCGATCCACCTAGCGGGGGGCCGGCCTACGTTGCGTCTTCCAGTTCATGGTGGTGCACTGCCTCTCCCGATGGTAAATGACGATATGATCGATAGATGATAGAGAAATTAGAGTACTTATATTGTCATGCTTTACTAGAAGACATCGAATCATCTAGAAACCAACAAACTAAGTTTTTCAGAAAACAATAACGCCACTAAGATGTTACATAAACATTCCTCTGCTGTTTTGACGCTTTCTTATTTTCTCGTACGTTCGTCAAATTCATCATCATCATCATCATCATCATCATAATCACCAACAACACCTTGAAGACGTCCACTGATCGTCAGTCCACCTACGGGAGGACGGCCTACGCTGCGTCTTCCGGTTCGTAGTCGCCACTCTTTTCCCTATTAGTTGGTCAAACGCATGCGTTACTTAATATACCAAATACTATAGCCTCATTAGTTAAAGACAGCCGATGATCAACAGGAAAGCAATGAGCGTTCCGTATTTTAAAGTTGACATGAGTTTAACTTTAACATATTTACGAGTTACCGGGGATAGCCTCTTACTTTAGAGCTTGATCTCTACAAACTGCATACCTAAATAAAACAAACAAATGAACAGTTATCGTTAAAATGTTTGTAGACTTGTTTGTACAGAAGGTCACCTGTCTGGGTAATCATAGATTAGTATGGCTGGGTAAATAATCCAAATACTTAACCACTTTAGATGCAATTAGTATGCTTACATACTATAAACATATATACACAAAGTACAATCAGCCATCGCGAATGTCGTTTCCTCAATCTAATCAAGGCCACGGTAAATAATTGTTTTATGTAAGACAAGCCGGGAACTGCAAACAATTGCTTCTAGCACCTTCAGAAACCGTGGGTTATCTTCAATCTAAATTAATCCTACTGAAATTTTTATTGCCGCTCACCAAATGTTTCAAAATCATTTCGCTATATTCTGCTATTTGTTCTTAGCCATTATCATAGTTCAAAGAATTGTAATCAATTATTTTTGCTCTTATTTGTTGAACACTTTCAAATGTTCTAACATATAATGACACAATGACATGACGCGGTAGTGGTGGAGAGACTGCCTAAATTACATCTCGCGACCTTTTATATAGGTCGGCGCCGGTGTCGTCAATATTATAAACAAATGTTTCCCTACAATAATTCTGATTTTAAAAACGTAGAGAAGTTATTTTATGTAGTCTTCACGCTATGATTCTTATAGCTTTCCATTTAGGAAATACTTTCCAAATACAAATAAGACTACAAGTAGAACCCACTATCAAAAGAATGTATAAAACTTAGTAGTGATAATCACCGGTGATTTATTTAATTGCATTAATTGATAACACTGATAACTGAGACGTGGTCTCTAACTGTTGGCCTCATTACTAAGCTCAAAGTCGCGCAACGAGCTATGGAGAGAGCAATGCTCGGTGTTTCCCTGCGAGATAGGATCCGAAATGAGGAGATCCGCAGGAGAACTAAAGTGACCGATGTAGCTCTTAGGATTGGCAAGTTGAAATGGCAATGGGCAGGCCACATCGCTCGTAGAACTGACAACCGATGGGGAAGAAAGGTTCTCGAGTGGCGACCACGAACTGGAAGACGCAGCGTAGGCCGGCCCCCCACTAGGTGGACCGACGACCTGGTGAAAGCCGCGGGGAGCCGATGGATGCAGGAGGCGAGCAGCCGCTCTAAGTGGCGCTCCCTGGGGGAGGCCTATGTTCAGCAGTGGACGTTTTCAGGCTGTTAATGATGATGATGATGATGATGAATTGATAACAAGACGTATACACTTTTCCAACAGGCCACCCTGTTGAAATAAATATGACGGAAAGGAAGACTGTGCGAATTATATTTTATTTTATAAGTATACTAGCTTTTGCCCGCGGCTTCGCACGCTTGTGTTATGTTATTTTTACGTTATAGTCTAATAATAGATCATGCATTTCGTACCAAACAACAAAATCCAATAAATCTTTTCGAAGCTGAGCACAGTAACCTGTATTAGCATAGGTATAGGTATAACACAAGCATAGCCGTGAGTGGGAGCTATTTAAGCCATTACCTAAAATTAAATGTTTTGAGTCTAATATAAATTTATAACAGTAAAAGAAGTTTCAAACAAAAAACTACACTTCCGTTAAATTTGTACTTTTATTTATAATTTGTGTGTTTCAATAAAGAGTTTATCTATCTATCTATCTATCTAACTACAATTATATAAGTACCTCTTCATATTACAACAAAAAGAAATCATCATCACTTCACTCAGGTCTTTAACAGAAGTTTCAGTAAATTTTGTTTAGGTAGTAGTTACCTAAGCAGGCAGGCAGATTTAGAAAAATATGGAAGAATCACACACGATGATCCTGTTTTGCTCAGTTTTACATATTATCCGCGCGCTTTTTGTTCCATTTACCACATTATTTTTACCTTCTTAAGTTTGGTTCCATACGAATTGAGTACTTAACTACCTACACATAAGATAGTTACTTACCTACTATAACTATAACCTTCTTGAAGTAACCGATCCTCAATCAATCATTTCCTGCTCCCCTGCTTTATTTAAAAGCCCACAGATCTAAAATATTTTATCTATTAAAAACTTATTTCAACATGCAAGAAGAAGAAGAAGAAGAACAAATCAAAAACAGTCAAAAACGAACGTTACGCGCTATGTTGTTAATTCGAGGATACAATTTTATTGCCATAATGAATACATACATATTATTATATCTAAGCAGGTACCTACCCTTTTTAAACCTTTTTCATCAAATATTTCGTATCATTGGCTAAATACAAATAACACCTCCGGCTTACTTTAATGCCAAAATAAAAAAGGTTTTAAAATGCGTAGCAATGGTAGGTCTATAACTTAATTAGCTATAAGTACTACAGGGGGTCTAGCAAAGATACCAACCACTAACGCTAACGCCAAACGCTAACTCCCAAAACTGTATTGAACAGACATTAGCTGTGGAAAAAGAAACGATTTCCGAAATTTCATCCTAGTACATTTTGGAGTTAGCATTTGGCGTTAGCGTTAGTGGTTGGTATCTTTGCTAGACCCCCAGGTACCTTAAAACTTCCTTGGGGTCGATCAAGAATGTAGCAGTAGCGCAAAAATAATTTTATCTACCTAATTAGAATGGTAATGTGTAGAAGTTTATGTAAATAATACATTTTACCAGATCGCCAATAAAGAACATTGCTCCCGCCAAAACCCTATAAATCAAAAACTTGAATAAAAATGTAAGCTTCAATATTGGCTAAGTATGATAATCGCGTGAAGCCTTATGAATAATTATAAAAAGTCTAAGTAACTACCCTTTTAAACAGTTTTCAATAAATACTTCCTATTGGCTAAATACAAATTTTGTCTAATGCCAAAATAAAAAAGGGTTTACAATGCGTAGCAAAAGCAAGGGTCAATAGGCACAGATTACTGAATATGTTACTACTAAGGTTAAGCTATAGGTACTATAAATACAATTTTAAATACTTATTTCGAATGGTAACGCGTAGTAGATTTTGAAAACTAATACATAATACCAGATCGCCAATAAAGAATTTTGCCCTCGCCAGAAACCAATAAATCGAAAACATGAATAATAATTTAGTTATGTTTCAATATTGGCTAAATATGATATCGCGTGAAGCCTTAAAACTTATAAAAAAAGTCTAAGATGTTTTTAGTTTTCTAAATTCCTTGTTCTCTGTGTCGTGCTCATATTCAAGAAGGTTCTCATACCTATTCTCTTTTTTAGTTTGGACCACAGATTAACTAAAAACTTATCTATATGTAAATACATATGACTTCCTTGGGTACTTACATAATGAACACATTGTTTTTCTCTAATCTGCATTGCATCAATCGCAGACGAAGTTATCACGCGATGTATTTCGCCGTAGCCCGAAAAGTGTGATACACTGCCGGTAATGCAGGCGCGCTAATTGTTATTTCCTTTTTTTTGTCTTTTAAGTTATAAATAAAAACATGCATTAAATTACTTCCTTATTGCTTAGTGCAGTGGGGATTGTTCAGAATGAAATAAAAATGACTGGGGTTCCGTACTCAAAGGGTAAATCCTTATTACTAAACCTCCGCTGTCTGTCTGTCTGTCTGTCCATCAGTCACCAGGATGGACTCATAAATCGTGATAATTTTTCACAGATGATATATTTCTGTTGCCACTATAACAACCGTGATCCGTATTCAAAACGACAGATAAACAGACAAATAAAAACATCGAGGATAGTCAACAGAGATATTTTTCTGCGCCAACTAAACAGCGAAGGTTCGGGCGTATATGAAGCCCTGCCATAATAGTAACAGAGTTTTTTTCTTTAATCTGTGCATCCGGATAAACCCGAGATAAAATTACCGTCAGTAGCAGTGTAGCAGAGTAACATTTTTTTCCTCTCATCTACGGTTAGTAGCCAAAATATAACTTACCTTTTGACACTGGCTAAATACCTACACTATGTGTGGAGCCAAAATATAAGAAAAAAACTTACCTTGAGCGTGAAGCGGCCATCTTGTTAAAATCCCGTTCCGTTTCATAAATGAAATCCTAATCATTTTCACCAAAAAAAATATTAAAGATATTCAAAATTTAATATATCCTATGTTTTGCGCCGGGTTTTTCTAAGCTTATTAGTGAAAACCGCATGAAAATCCGTTCAGTATTTTCGGACTTGTGCCGTAACAAACAAACAAACAAACAAACAAACAAACAAACAAACAAACAAACAGACAAAATGTCTAAAAAGTAGCTTAACGTGATCAGCGAAAAATTTCAAGCCAACCTGTGTAAATTTTTTTTCGATATCTTGCATTTACAGATTTTTTTATCTCTACAGTTTTATTATATGTATAGAATATAGAATAGAATAGATGCACGGAATAGTACTTCTAAGCTCTGTACGCATTAGCAGACAATAAAAACTAAATAGTAATTTATGTTAATAGCTTGACGTAAAATGACAAACCACACAAGAAACAAATGAAATCCATTACGATTTCCGAATTGACAAAAAACTTGGTGAACTTTTTACTATCAATTGACCACTAATTGGATACATTACGTACTGACTTAAAAAACAAAGTTAGGGTTTAAAACCTAACTTTTTTTAAGCCAAATCATTAACAATTTGTCAACTCACAACAAGGATAGAGGATCCTGCTTATTATCAACTAAGTTAGTCATAGTAAAAGTTACAATTAAACGTTACTGATGTAAACATGTAATATTCAACATTCGATAGAAGCATGTTAAAAAATATGTAAAAACACTCACTCAGCCACAACACTCTCTCGGCCATTGATATTTTGCTGTCTCTACACTCTACTCGGTATAATCAGGCCTTTAGAGATGAAACACGCGTCGCAGAGTTATATTTACCACTACACATTTGTGTATCCATAGATCTTGTGAGACAGAAACTTAACTTCATAAAGACACTAAAATAAATAGCGATTCTTGCTACAATACGATAAAGCTTAGTTCAGCTCATACAGCGCAGCGCTACAAGCCTGTCCTAAAACACCTGAAAAGGTGCCTCTCTTTCTTTCAAGTCGAGCAAAGGTTGAGGATATTGGTCCTATGCTTACTGTAATTTCCTGCTACGGGGTGAAAACTTGCGTACTGCAAAAAAAAAATTAAAAATACATTTATTTGGATAAGGCATAAGTAGGTAACATCTAAAAAGATTCAGAAAAAGCAACATTATCTAGAACCAGAAATTTCCAACATCGTGCTTTTTTTAAAAACAAAATAGTAATCCCAACCAAGTTGAACCACGACTTAGCGTCAGATGATGCAAAACATCGTGCGAAGTGGAGTACCTCAATCGGCTTTGAATAAATAGGTACCTACTACGAAACAACGTCTGTTCTGAAAATAATACAAGTGAAATGACATTAAATAGATCTGACTAAGTTTTTGTGTAATTGTGTGCTACCTACGTAGCCTTGTATATCGTAAGCTTAGCTATTATAGTAACCCCTTAAAACGCTATGACAAATTATGATTCCAATACAACAGAATTTTCAAGTAGATTGCGTTAGATTTATCTTCATATATTCAGACACAGAAGTAATGTAATATGTATTGTACAGTATCGGGATTGATACTTAGTAAGTAAGGTACCTATTGCATTATAGTTTATTAAATAATAGAACATAATTACCTATAATAAGTTTAAAAGACGATTGCATTGCACTTAACAGTGCAATCATGAGTGAATTATTGCAAGTTGCAATTAATCAAGCTCAGCTGAATCCTTTGTTCTAAGGAATAACCATTAAATTATTTTGTTCAAAGCTCTGTGGTTCAAAGGAAGAGCCTCACGACTTATCGATTAGTTTTCGCAACCGATATAGATCGCCTGATTTTTTTGATTGATCATTGTTCATATATTTTTCTCACGGTTTTAGACGATACAAATTTTGAAGCATGTTTTTAAGTTCGTTCGTATTATTATAACCATCGGAAATAACCGTAAAATAAATTTTACGGTCTATAATTACAGTTTCAGAACGATCTGAACTTGTGAATATGAGTGTAACAAAAATTTACCGTTACTTGTATGTATTCAGCAAAATATTTTGAAATATTATGGTTTTTTTGTACAGCACACGGTACAATTTTTTGAAAGGCATATAAAGCAGTATGTATACGTATAACCAGTTTTATTTTAATTTTAATATCTAATCGTATATAACTTTTTAAGAAGCAATATTATTATATAGGGCAGGATGTATAAATTACTTGAATGCATACAAAACTGTATAATACTTACGAAATTGTTTTTAATATTATAATTTGCATGTAAATTTTATTAAAGTTTATATCTATTTAAAAGGTTTTTATTATACCTAATCTCTTTATGACTCCAAGTTGAAAATGCTTTTCAAAAATTATTTACCCACTCATCCTAATTATTTCTTTTCACGAGCCAATTTCCACAACCTTTACAATTTCCTGATTCAATTTTCCAGTTTAGTGGCGATAAAAATTAATTCAAATATTTGAACCAAACAGTTTTTCAGCTGAATCCTAAATAGAAGGTTCTATAATATAAATTGTGTCTTCTCTTTTTATGAAATTCGTCATTTCTTTTGGAAAGTTACATAAAACATTTTGTACAACATATATTTATTGCAAAGAAACGGTTTGATTTCTATTTCATTAAATTAATTTTATTGTTCTATACTACATTTGGACTTCAGTTTATCACTGAAAACTGTCGTATCTTATTATCTATCTTTCCCAATAGTTCAAAATAAGCCTAAGACCACAAAAAAAAAACACTAACACTCATAAAAATACACAAAAAGAGATCGTGTTGCCTTCGAATTTATTGTTACGTTTGCTGTTTCTATTTGGCACGGGTTGTTTGACATGCCGTATTGGTTTTCAATTGATGACCGTCTATAATTGTCTCCAATAGTTCTAGCGTTTTTGTGAATCAGTTCAAAAAACTCGCCTCCACTTATTTGGAGAATCACGTCATTCCAATTGTGTTCTGCTTTTGCGTCATATCCTGGGTTTATTGACCCTGGTATAAGCACTACCAGAGGTCCTTTTAAAGCTAAAACCATTAAAGTTACGTTATATGGACAAGCAAATTACAATTAACTAATATTGAAAAACCTACTTAAGCTTCAAAGAATCTATTTTCTACAGTTATTTTTAAGAATCTGTCATAGTTATAATCATAATCAGCTTAAGAGACTATGTAAATAATAGATAGAACGCAAGCCTATCAAGCATAAAAAAAGATTGAATGGGTTTTGTAATTCCATTACAAAGTTAATAAGGATACAAACCCGGTCAATAATTATGCGGAAGATATAAGAATAAAGAATCCTCATTGATTATCATTTTGCGATAGACAGACTGGACAAACGTAAATAAATTATTATGTTCACGTTTTTTTATTTTATAGTAGGTATAAAACTCGCTGATTTCTACATTAATTTTGCTCTATCTATGACCTCTGTAATGTAAACATTCTTCTTCTTCTAGTGTAGGCAAGTGGTCAGCCCTGGTGTCTGGATTTTTAGGCCGCCCAAAGGCTTCTGACTTGGCTTAAACATTTTTACGTACATACAAAGTAACTTAGCTTATCTAGCAATAGGATGGTTTCAAACAATGGCATGTACCTACGAAAAAGGAGGACGATTTTAAAGTAGAAACAATTGAATGTCATGAACAAAAAAATTTACGAATAATTTATTTAGGTACATACATTTTTTGCGATGAATCAGTTGCTAAATGTGGACTGCATTATAAATGCTAAAATAATATGTTTTAAACGACAAAATGACTCACTACACAGTCATTGCGATGAACTTATAGGTACTAATAGAACAGATAAAATCGTGATGCGCAATGATGTGCAAGGTATTCCATAATGCATAGATACTTTATATTGATTAAGGCTTATATTATTATTATTTTATAGAATTTTTTTTATAAAAGAATAATGGACGAGCTGCTGCTCATAATAATATCTATAATATCTATTATGTACAGCAGCTCGTCACTTTATTCATCATCATCCCTTGATGTCATCTGATAGTGCTGAGAACTCTAAATTATAATGTCTTGCTTCGCTTCACTGCACAGTGCACACGTAATCCTGAGACATCAGATAATTATCCATTATTTATAGTACGCTTGTTGATAGCGCAATAAAGGAGAGGGCTATAAGTGGGTGTTAAATATAATCAAAGATAATAGTGGCGTAAGATACAAGGTTACACATAAAGTTAAACCGTAACAATTTTGGATTTTTCAAAACCTCCAATTTTGTTCTATAGTAGTATGGTGCGAAATGATAAAACTCGATTTCTTTTTTGCTAATCAGTGGATTAAACCCATAGGTTACAGAAAAAACAATTGTTACTTTGTGATAAAACCACAAAAAACTGTTGGTACAGATAATATAAAACATTTAGTTTGCTAGCTCCAGTATTGCAAGCAATAAATATTTTAGTTTAAAGCCATATCTAAAAAAATCGGAGGAGCGAATAAATTTTTTATAAGAATATCAAGCCTGCATAATTAATCTTTCATTTAACATTAATTGTATACTGATTAGAATAAACACCCAAGTTCCATACAGAAAAAGTCCTGTCCTTTATTTTATTGATTTCATTTATGAGTATGTCATCAATTTAATGTTAGCAGAGTTCATAATATAAATCTTACTTAGATGATGGTATTATTCAAATAGATATTAATGAACCAAAAAGCTTCAGATGAAATGTTAACAGCATTACTTACTTATAGCAATAAATGCTCCAAGCATTACTTTAGTTAATGTAAAATTAATCCATGCTTTAAATGTCTACTATAACCCTAACGTAAAATATCACGAAAACAAGACGGGGTACATTATAACGTAAGTAATTAGTCAATTCGTCCTTATCGGAGCATAGTAATGGTTTGTGTCAATTGTCCATATTATTTGTTAGCCTTTTAACACCATAATATCACCCTAAAATAATCTCTATTGACATATAAAACTTAGTTCAACTTACTGACTTCTAATAAAAGCTGGCAAATATTGCAGACAATGCAGGAAGACTGGAGATTGTAAATATTAGCACACTAACTTATAGTTATTCTGTGATATTAGACACCTAAAATGCCTTAATAAAGTAGATACTATAAAATAGAAGAAGAATTTACAGGAAAACGAAACTCTAAATGGCTGTTATTGTCTTTTAAAATATAAATCCTTAAGTTTAGTACTACAATTAACCATGGCATTTGCGTAAACGTTCTTTTTAAAAGCTAATAAAATACTATGTGTAGTATTCAAGTCTGCTCTTTAAGCGCGCAGTACAGGCGATGTAGCCAAAATTATGATGATTACGTTCTTAGATGTGCGGTTGAGGAAACTGCTATTGTTAAAACTCAAGGTTCAAACAATATTTTTTAAATGTTTGGCTACTATTTGTAAAAATGAAAAAGTTTCATCGAGATTTTTGTGTATTTTTTAAATTACGGTAAATATCAGTGTTATTTGATGTTGTTAAAAATATTAAGATGTAAGTTTTTTTTTAAAACATGTTTACCTATTAGAAGATATTTATAAAAGATATAGATAGATAAATAGATAGATTAACTCTTTATTGTACACCAAATAAACTAACATACAAAAAGAAACAAAACTTAATTTACTTATAATGCTAGTACAATGGGCGGTCTTATCGCTTAAAGCGATTTCTTCCAGACAACCTTGGGATGTAGAGGACTTTGAAAAATTAATTTGGGACTACGGTGTACCTACAGCCAAACTTAGCAATGATATTACACTCATTTTGCAATTAAAAGAATATTATAATAAGTAATAATAACAATCTACGTGCTACATTTCAATAATAATTATACTAAAGACTTGATTTTATATAAATACAATAAAACAATAACAATACATACATAAATATATACATAATATATACTAGTGCTGTTAGATCTATGTTCTATTTCTAAAAGTAGGTATCTACGTATAATATACCTACTCTAAAACTATATGAATATACAATAAGTATACTATACAGTGACATGTTACCGAAACCAGAGCTGACCTCACAGCCCTTGAACTTGAGGAAACCATTAAAAGCATTATCGCCATTATGTAAACACTGCCGGAAAATGAATCATAATATCCTCACAATATTGTAGTAGGTAGGTACATCTGTTCTGGTAGTTACCTCATCTTATTGTAACATTCCACAATCTAGCTACAAAAGGCCATCGTAGATCATCGCGCACGATGTGGCTAGAATTTACCATAAAATCGCTATGACAACTACTTAACTACTATAGTATTTGCTATATTCTATCAATAATAGACTTGTAAATAATTGAATATTTGTATATTCATTCAAATCATTATTTAGACACATAAAGTTAAAGGTAAACAACAAAAGTAAAAAGTTACAGCTGTTAGCACAGAGGGTAGACAAAATTTTTCCTGTTTTACTCCACTTGAGAAGAAAGGGACATAAAACGAGGAAAGATGATTATTTTCTCCACCATACGTGCTAACCTAGTACCTGCAGGGTTAATCACCCAGGTTCTGACTTAGCACGGACGGTAGACAAAACTGTCTGTTCCCGTTTTATGTCACTTTCTTTACTTGTCAAGTGGAGTAAAACAGGGAAATTATGTCTACCATCCGTGCTAATTCAGAACCTGGGAGCACGGTTGGTAGAGAAAATTGTCCGTCGTTAATTTATATTGCTTTCACGACAAAACCGTTATATTTTGATGAAATTTGGCAAATAATTACTTAGGAACCAAGATCAGTATAGGATGCTTTTTTAACCCCAGAAAAAGGTAAATTAAAAGTTTCCGTGAGAGAACGGAGGTTGCGGGTGAAATCTTGAGGCTTAGGTATTCATAATCATACCTTTATGGCATTACAATAATTGAGTTCTCATTGAACAGCAAAGGGCTTAGCAATCAGTTCAAATTGTAAGCTGACGGATCATCGAACAAAGACGAATACTCTCAGCATCCAACTATAATCGTTCGTTCTTCAAATTGTTCACAATAACACCTAATGAGAAGGCCGTGACACTTGGATTGTTCGCAGACAATAGGTTTACTGACTTAGCTTTAATGGTTAAGAAAACTTGATGGGTTAAGTGAGATACCGTATAGTTTCTTAGAACGTGTTCGACTGAACCATCATTGTGGTGTGTTCTAAATACATTACTTTGCTTTGCGTACTTATGGTTGAAAGCAATTGTAAAGAACTCAAAGCATATTCATAGAAGATATTCAAAGAATATCAAACAAGATAAATTCAGAGATCGACGGTGACGAAGTCAGTAAAATTTAAAAAAAGAGAAAGTTTAATTACAACATTATTAACATGATAATTAGATACGAACCTATACTGAAACGGATACATTAAGATAGTCAACCTTTCAGATTAGAATTGCTAATAAGACTATTCATAACGATGAGTGTGACGATTATGTGTATTGATTTAACTTTTTATCATTTTCAGATGGTGACCATATATCAAACTATCGTGGCCATGCTGGTCCTGCAAATATATGTCAACGCAGCACCAAGCAGTACCCCTAACCTTGAAGAGATTACCAAAATAGAAAAAGAAGTACAAAAATTAGATACTCATTCATCTCCTTTAGAAGAAAGTAAAGACAAAAAGAACTCAACTGAAAATCAGCGACATAAAAGGTTCTACAATCATTACGGTTTTGGATTTCCCCCAATGAGCCCTTTGCAGTATCCAACTTACAATAAAAGAGATCAGGCATCAGAACTGGGCCTATACGGTATAGATGATCCATTGAGTCAAATACACAGGCGGTTACAGGACATCGCTTCGATTGTAAGGCAACCACCACCTCCACTACCACCACACTTTCCAATTTATTTCCCCGTTCTTTTTATACCACAGTTTGGTTGCGCGTGTAACCCTGCATCTGACACTACACCACAAGTAACCACAAAACCTGACACTGCACAAACCACGGCTAAACCACCTGTAGATGGGAGTACTAACTCACCAGATGTTTTCAACAGGTGGCCAGAAATGGATGACGAAAGACAGAATTGGGGTTTAGTTGTGAATGAAACAGAAGTTGACTATGATGACGGACAGGATTTCAGCAGACCTATTTCATTTGATCCTATTTTACCGAGTTCAGCTACATCAAGACCAGCTCCTCCTGTTGAGCACGGGAGCAGTCAGGGTGGTGCGCAAAACGGAGGGCAAAGTACGACCACTGTTAAACCTAGACCTAGTAATGAAATCCCTAGAGCACCTAGTAATGGTTCCCCTCCTCCGCCAGCGATGGCTGCCGAGGCCGGTTCAGTCGAAGCAGCACAAAGTCCGTATCCTCCAAGTTCTGCAGAACCTCCAAGAGAAGCTCCTACAACTTGCGACGGAGCCGTGCTGAGTTGTTGTCATCAGCCTCAAGTCACTTACGACTGCTTCTCAATATTAGGCTGTCCTGATCCTACGTCATATGGAAATCCTTGCGATCCTTTAGTAATTTTGAGAGTAATAGGAAAGTATCAAAAGTTTTACGGTGTTAGAAATGGATGATAATTATTGTTTTATTTATTTTACAGCCACTCAAAATATAATACAGTGATCCATGGATGTAAGAAGACTAATAACTGTGTATGTATGAAAAAGGTATATCCACTGAAGTTCTGTGGTCGAAAATAAATTAATGCTCTTATGAATATTTAAACGATCATACAATCAGTTCCTATTTCAATGCAATAAAATTTTATAAAAACATCGTTAGCTTTATTTTCCATGATTACCAAATGTTCTATAGGGGTTTATTGCATTTGGTTTGATTATTTTGTCCAACTTAACGCAACACGCAACCCACAGAGCAAAAAAAATGCTTCGCCTGAAGCGTCATTTGTTTCAAAGCTCTGTGACGTACAACTACAGACAAAAAGTGGACGCATCCCAACGCCCGAGCGCACGAGGGTTTTAAAACCACTGCTGTGTTGTTTTGCCTGTAAATAAATTCAACTAGATAAATGTATAAGGTACCTGTGTCTAACTAAACACAAAGCGTAAAATATAGCAAACAGTTACAAAAGCTATTTATTGCTAAACCGATACCTATTTTATCTATGGAACAGAAAATTTATTCAATTGATTTCTTTTGAAAATTTACGCAGACTTTAAAGCTTAAGTCCAAGTGACGATTACCCAAAACATGACTAACATCAATCATGATGCTCAAAATTCTGAGAGTTTAAAAGTCCAAGTCATGATTATACAATACGTGACTAATACCAACCATGATCTACGTCAAGCAACAAAGAACCGATAAATTCCAATTTCCCATTACCCGTGTCTCCAAGAAAGGAAAAAAGCTGCCACTCAACTCGTCTGCTGGAAATATTAACCTTTATAAACATGTTTCATTTCAATTCAGATGTGACTTTACTAGTTCTGCAGGTGGACGTATTTCTAAGGAAGCAGTTTTTCGTGATGGTAATATCTTGATTAGTGAGAGAAAATCGCTGTGATTAAGTGATCACATAGAAACATAAGTGTCAAGAAAAGTGAGTACATTTTAACTATTAAATCGGTTGTGTATTACAGTCATTTGAGTTATAATGAAGTCTTATCAAATCTGATATTGCGTTGCCTTACAAATTTGAAAAGTTCTATTCTGAATCGATGCTTTAATAAGAGGTATTCAGCCTCGTAATAAATGGACATTCATGTCTTTAAAAATTAAGCAATCAATACGTAATTTATCAATTACAGTACCTATGTTCTTGACCTATTACTGTAGCTACACGAATTTGTGAGAATTTTATTTGCAACTTTAGGTGAACAAAAGTGTTTTGATCAATCACGCAATAAGCCCTATACACGTTGCGATGATATGAACCTTAAATTTAATTAGCTATTTGACACCAAAATGGAACAGGTTAATTATTCATACTTGAGGTGGCATCACTGGATTTTTATAATGGATAAAGATGGCTTGTAACTTTAATCAAGGTTGAGTACAAAACATAATATGACTAGCTCCCAAAATAAATATCGTATTTATAATAATAAATCGTCTATCTATGATTAGAACCAATGGCAATATATGCATGAAACGAGTTTTCGAGTTATTTCACATAAATTACGACCAACGAATGGGTAGCCGATACCGATGTAAAGAAACTACACATCGACTGAGACAGGAGCTCAACTCACGTACCGACTATATAGCAATCAAGGGTACAGCTTTCCTGATAGGAAGAGGCCACCTAAGCCTATGGCAATTTGTACACTGTAGATCTCCCACAGTGAGTTGCTTATCCTGTGATATTAAACACTCTTTTGACACTCCTTTTAAAGTAGGTAGTGCATAACTTACAGGTTTGGCAAAAAGGGTCAGTCCAGTATCATGTGATTTTCACGACTCAAAAATGTATGTTTACATAATTAATTCTTCACTGTCTTATATGACACACCGTTTGCTGTGACCCGCAGCAAACAATATCCTCCACTCAATGGGAAAACCCAAACACACGAGCAAGCAACTTGGCACGTTGTATCACGTTTTCGATCATGCTTGCTCATAAATCTTCACTAACTATTTTTGTAGCTTATTTCTCGATAAAAGTGTAAGGTAAGCTAACGAGTCAAGGGTAATGTGTCAGACTACACCACAGTTTTTGACCACAGCCACGGTTATTTCGTAACAAAGTTTAAAAAATATACTTAGGTCAGGTTAATGTTAACCATGCATTAAATCATAAGGATACCAACCACCGTATAATAATTGACGGGCAAATAACACACCAGTCAAAAATAAAGTAATCCAACCTTTTTTTACTTAACACTAATTGCAGCGTTACAATTAACCTTTTTTTGCAGATGGTGAGAACTACAATAATTGTGATGGCGATGTTTGCAGTAGCAGCAAGCGCTCCTCAAAATATTCGATCTCAACCATTGAAAACTCCAGTGAACATGAGTTATGATGAGCTCGAATACATTCTTCAGTCGAAGAAAGGAGAAAACACCAAGCAACCTAGGATTCTGTCGCCCTGCGCTAGAGCAGTCTTAGGTTGTTGCTCTGAATCACGCCAAATGAATAGTCGTTGTTCGGAACAGCTGAAATGTGGAGCGTTTTTCTTCGACGCTAACCCTTGCGAGGAACGATTTCTTATAGACGCTCTAAATGCAGCTAAAAGTTTCTATGCGCAATTTGATGATAATTCTACTACCCAATAATAAGGCAAGAAGGGGTAAACCTTGGAATGAGAACATGACTTTGACCATTGATTTGTGTTTCAGGGCGTACACGAGGCTTTTGATGCTCATAATGCCAAAACAAAAAGTTGACTGCTTATTATTATTCATCCAAAGGTTGAAACCCTATTTGACTGGTCTTAATTATGTTAATTAAGTAGAGTACTTGTCTAGCAATATGTTAAGTGTTAAGGTTGTTTTTTGTAATATAAACCTGTTGTGCAGGCATCCCTTTAATTTAACCTTTAATAAATATATTTTATGTAAATAATGAAGAGGAGCACAACTATTGTTGGACGGACCCGATAGCATTAAATATGTTTTACCCTGGTTGATATAATCCCAATAGACGGGCCCGATAGCTCAGTTGGTAGTATCCTTGCCTTCTGAACTGAGGGCTGTGGGTTCGATTCCTACTGGGGACAGACATTTGTGTGATGAACATAGATGTTTGTTCTGCGTCTGGGTGTTATATTGTATTCTATGTATGTATTTACAAACAAAAAAGTATATAAGTATTGTATCAGTTATCTAGTTCCCATAGTACAAGCTATGCTTAGTTTGGGGCTAGATGGCGCTGTGTGAAATGTCCACATATATTTATTTATTTATTTATTATTTAGATATATGTTCAAAAAAATTAAATAAAGCATAGTATCTAAATAGAATTGGAAAAAAAATATTTTCATATTATGTAGACTCCATTTTTTTATCTGAATACCTCGTATAAATATCTCGTGCAATAACCTGAAATTAGGTGGTTTAATGAAGTGGCAAATTTTGGATAACTTAGGATACAAAAGATAAAAAGTAAACAAAGCCAGTTTGGCAGAGTGCCAATGCTCGAAACCGAAACGCCGCCGCGACTGCCGCGAGCAACAAGTAAGCACTTACATTAGAAGGAAATGAATAATATGAATATTATTCGATAAAGTTTGCCAGGGTCAACGTTATACTTAAATTATAAACACGTTTTAGGTTATTTTATTTGTGGGTTATTGCTAAGTTGGGTGATTTAGCACCTAGTATGCAAACGATACGTTATGTACGTAATGATGAGGTCACAAGTTAGTTTGGGGCTTTTACCCGTGGACTTTGTTGGATGGGTCCTACGTTTACATTTCTCCGAATTATAATCTTTAGTCATTGACTAAAGATTGCAATTCGGAGAAATGTAAACATTGATTCTTAATATATAGTATTGATGATTACATCCATAGTATTGGGACTTGGGAGCCAGGGGGTTTCCGTATAGCAAAGATCCCTTTCCATTAGCGCCAAATGCTAGCTCCAAAATGTAGAACGACATTAAATGCATAAAAGAAAGCGATTTCTGAAATTGCATTTCCATATATTATGAGTTAGCGTTTGGTCAAAAGCGATCTTTGTTAGACCCCCAGGTCAGGCCACGCGAAATATTTTATCGGTCTGCTTGTTAGAAGTAAAGTAAAGCATGAAGAATATAATAAGCCCGCGGAAAGACCCACTAAAGGGTGCAGTGCAAAATTATAGCCTATTGCTGATTTCTTCAGTCGTGAATACAATAGAGATTAAAAAACGCAAGGCAAATAACAATTAAGTCGGTGACAATTTAACAATTTTTAATTTACGCATTGTTTCTAGTCAACTTGCTTTACTTTGCTCTACTTAAGAAGAAAATAGGATGGTAGATAACTACCAAATTTTATTTCCCTTTTGACTCTAGGTGTAGCCTAAATATTTTAATTAAAAATACTCTGTCGTTAATTTCTTACCTCAGTACCTAATTAGAACTTAGATTGCTAACTTCCTAATTCCTGTTAACTTCTAGACCTTCAATTATCCTTAATCTTGTTAGTCAATTCTGGAAAACCAAGTTAATTTTGTGAAGTTAAATTGAGGTTCTCTGATTTAGGAGCAAACACAGAGTTTGTCTAACTTCTAGTTGGTACCTTTCTTGATTAAGCTATAATAATTCTCAAAAGGTTTAAACCACATATAAATACAGACACAGTACATTTTATACATGTTAATATAAAATTAAAACAATGAAAGCCATTAAAAATTATTTACGGTTTCTAACTTCGGTAAGCGCCGCGCCGTGCAGAAACTGTTTGGTTTTCTCTTCAAAACGATGTGAAATCGACAAATTTTATAAAAGCTAAATTCCTATTACCTATCACGAAGTGATTATATTATCTTTGTTACCTATCGAGGACGCTGGTGCGACGCACGCTGTTGCAAAACAATTCTACGCTTATTCTGGCAGGCCATGAAAAAATGTCCATATACCAACGAACGATTTTTTTCGTTTTACCTTTCAGTGCGTGTGATAGTAAATTGGTTGAAAAAACAGGATGAAAACTGTTATTAGGTTGGCAGCCTGTATCCCCAAAGCGTGTGTCGTTAAAACTTTTTCAAAGCATTGGGGCTAAATAAACATCCCTCTTTTTTGCCCAATGCTACAAAACACCAACTTTTAACTTTTTAAATCATCACTCATTCCGTTTATGCTGTGTGCGTTCGAAAAATGCGGTAATTCTGTTGAACGTTTCAGTAGGTTGTTTCAAATTTGCGCTGAATGGTTTATATACCGTTGAATAAAGTTTAGAGCTCCCATTCATAAAACATTTATAAGTGGAAGAGCACGTACCTACCACTTTTTTTTCAGTAATTTGATCGTTATTTTCTCGAATTTGGTATTACCACCGCACACAATCGTGACTGCATTGCATCAAAAATACAGTATTATTCAGTAAGTACAGAGCTCGAATTTTGTTATACAACTCTATGATGGGCACCAGTAATAAACATGTAGAAATGAGAATCACATAATGTGTAATGTATTTCATATTTTGTATTTAGCAAAAGTTTCCTGATAAAAGTGAAAAACTTTCCTTGTTAGTGACAGTTAGCGAGCGACATTGTCCTATGTCGTTACCACTGTTAGTGCTATTATTGTGCTTCTGTTAACTTTTAATTGCGTTTTGGTACCGTTGCTTATAATGATGTCGAAGTAAGGGGTAGGGACTAAGGGATTTTGTTTGTTTCTGTTTCACACGTTTGCGCTAATCCTAAATCCCTTTTCCTACGGACCCCTTGCCCTAAGTAAAACTCTATCAACCTTTAATTATAAACGTTCCTAAATTTTAATCAATCCTAAAAAGTCTTTGAGTCCTGTCTCGTTTTTGCTTAGGTATGACATTTTTTGGCTGTATTTGTGTGCTGGTGTCTTGGATGTACCTCATAAGTAAACCATAACCAAATGCGCTGCAGTAGGATCGTTTTAGAGAGATTAATGCCTACTTAAAAACTCAAACTTTTATGCAAACGGGCATGAGTCTTGGCTTTTGCAGGGTATTAATTGCCGTATAGTATCACCTACATATAGCTTAAGGACCATTTAAACGTAACTTCCGAACAATGTTCAAGCATGACAATCCTAATAAGCGCTACCAAACTCACGGCCCATGACGGGGCGTATTGAACCCGCGTATAAAATGATCACAGCCATCTATCAATCTACAGTGGACGTTATGACCACATTTTGTATAGCACCGCGTTAAATTGTCGCGTCTGATGTCGATTTATTGGATTTTGGTTTGTATTTACATATTTGCTCGCAGATAAGGTGATAAATGGCCTTCTATTTTCGATTTTGAACGCGGTATTCCCGTTAACGTGCGTGGTTTTGTTTAGTTTGCAATCGGATGTAATAAATTACTTATAAGTATATTTATTTTATTAAAAATTGCGTTAGTATGAGTGTGGCTCAGAGGGGTCACCACAACGTCTTATAGCATTATAACTTCAATCATACTTTGAAAAATCACATAAAAGTAAGAATATTGTAATTTTGTTGACGCAGAGCAGTTTTGATGACGTCACGTTAAATCGTTCACTCAAATACTAATACCGTTAATCATGTTGACACCGACGTGCGACAGTGATAACGCTAACTAAAAATGTACACGTCTCTTTCTCGCGCCGGAATACTTTATAAATTCATGGTACGATTTCGAACAATATTATTGTAACCTTGAAGCATTACTGTCACGAACCATGATGGTTTTGTATTAGTTTGTGGTAGGGCTGCCGCTCTCGCACCGATTTCTTAAACTATTTGTGAAATGTGCACACGCTCTTCTCTTATATAACGGTGAAGAAAAGCATCATGAAAACTATCAAGTTTCATATAATTCACGAACGTTTCTCTCTACCAAACCGCACTTGGCCTATGTGTTGGATTATCACCTAAACACCCTCCATGTGAGACAAGGCCCTTACCCCAGTCGTGAGAACATATAATAGGCTGATAACAATTGATTACTTTTAGGTAGTGTTGTATTCAGTCCGCGCGGCGGTGCTGTAAAGACCGATAGAGACCAACAGCATTGCTAAAAAAGTGTTGTAAATATTCGAATTCAATTCCAATATGACATTTAGGTACTGAGTTAAATGGGCACCTAATGCAGTTCTGTGTTAATAAATTATATACTTTTAGGTATTTGTTACTGGTTATCTGAAAGGTGCGTAAATACTTCTGTACTACAAACTGAGCTAGAATTTCGTGTTGTTCATTATTATTCTACGTTAGCAGTTAGCACCCAACTTCTCAAACCAAAACTACAAATCAACCTAAATGAAGGAAACAATAAATTAACAAAATTAATTCACAGCTCCAATAAAACCCTTGTAAACTCCTCCCTAACTAAGGTTACGATAGTAATCCAATTTATAGTCGGTTTAGATTATACTCCCGTATAATTTCTACAAAGGGAAAACGTACATCGGATAAACAATTCGTAATTTGGAAGCTGTCAAATTCAATCACAATTTGGAGTGGCGTAACGAAGTAGACAGGTGTGTTTTGTGAGCTAAAATATTGTTATGATATTTTTTACTCACGATTTGATTAAATAGTTATTTGGTCTGCCCGTGATCATGTCCAATGCAATTTGGTCAGAACTTCGTGGTAAGTGAAAATATGTTTTACCCTGGTTGGTATAATCTGGGAGTTTTAAGGCCAGAGTTGACAGTAGGCCTAGCACGAATATTTACGCGCGCGTAAGTGTAACGTTAACGTAAGGCAGTTGTATGGCATTAGATCTGCCCCCCTATTACGATTGAGCTAGCAGCGCTGCTGATGCGCGTCTGCCGCTCAACTGCTGTCAAAATTGTGTGAACATTGACAGCAGTTGAGCGGCAGACGCAATCGTAATAGGGGGTCTTACGCTAACGTTATATTTACGCGCGCGTAAATATTCGTGCTAGGCCTACCAGTATTTTCTAGGCAAGCATGCTGTATCGTCGACCGCGTCGCCACTTACCATCAGGACTGAGACCATGGTCAAATGTTAGCCTATTGTTGATGATAAAAACAAATAACTAAATAATTTTAGGGTTACAAAAGTTACTAACGAACTACATTATGTAGAGTCGCCCTGTGGTTATCTTTTTTATATCTTTGATATTATTAGGTGATTATGGCTAAAGCTGCACTAGGAGCTTGGAACACGCAATGTATCTTTCGCCACGGGAACTTTTTATTTTCCGGGATAACAAGGAGGCTTAATTACGTGTCCTTTGTTAATCGCGATAGTTTTTTGTTTCCAACCTTCACCTACATTAAAGCCATACACACAAAGAGACAACGTTACCTTTATGTATGATAAGAATAAAATAGGGTTTAGTAGCGATTCATTGAAATCCCTTATTACATAATAAAAGCCCTTAAAGTATACCAAAGAAATAATGTGTTTTCATTATTAGAACCCGGAGAGCCATTCACACCAATTTATAACCACCAACAATCGGGTAGAGGTCCTATAATATAATATAGGTACCTGCATCTAACCCTTAGTACAAGCACGATACTTGCAGTACCTCATCTTTACACAATCTATTAAAATGTACCGCCAAAAAAAAAAAACAAAACAAAGAGACATTTTTGATTTTTTGTTCAATGAATGGAGCATAATTCAGATTTAAAAGCATTTTAAAGGCCATTGGTCTGGGATGCCACATGCGTAGATACTCTGGCAACGTCTCACCTCCAGGGCACTTCGAGGGCGGCTGGTGCAGCGGCGGTAGTGGCGGAAAACCTCAAACAGACGAAATATGAATCTCTCGGCGAGGGATACATCTTTCTTCCGTTTGGGGTAGAAACCATGGGACCGTGGGGTGCGTAAAGGAGCTGTCCAGACGCCTAATAGAAACTACAGGTGACCAAAGGGCTGGCTCTTATCTCGGTCAAAGACTAAGTTTGGCCATTCAACGAGGTAATGTCGCCAGCTTTTTGGGCACCTTACCCGCAGACAGCGACTTAAATGCGGTTTTTTATTTATAAGTGTGTATTATAGGTTTAGATAAGTACTTAGTTTAGATTTATTTTAGTTTTTAGTAATTATAGTTTATAATAAACTGAAAATTATAAATATGTATGTTATTTTGACGATGTTTAAAAAACTAAGAAATAATTCCTCTGGATGACAAACTAATTTATCGTAATTTAAAACAAAACAGGTAAGATCAACGACTATATTTATTCGGCATCAAATAGAAAAATTATGCCAATACTGCTGGCATTGAATAATTGCATTATAATGCCATGATCTTTTTCGTTCAGAAGAGAATTCGATCACAACTATCTATGCATCAAGATGAAAATCACAATGGATAATGATTGTTAAAATAATGCATTTGATTATTCCAATCTATTTCAAGCCCATGATAAAGTAGCATGTTTTATTAACATTCCATTAATTTTAGTGAAAATAAGTTTTTATATACTTTTTGTTTCGTTTTAAACTTAATTTTGTCTATTGTCGTTTTGTTAACTTTAGCACAACCCCACGTAAAATTAAATGGATGTAGAGATTTTGTCCCAACTTGAGTTACTGAATTGGTTCTTTTATATCCCGGCCTTATCTTTTGGCTTACCGCTGACGAAGGTGCTCTATTCGAATTCAAACATGTTGAAGCAATTAACTAAAAGTAATTAATATGAACTAGAACAATTTATATTCCTTGTACATTGTTTTAAAATTAATGACCTTACCCTTTTCCTGTATGTTTTGTTTAGGTTCATTTCAATAAAAAACAAACTTAGCTACTCTAATATATTTCTAGTAATATAGTTTCTTTGTTCGTGTGGTTTTATGCCAAAACTGTTTAAACGATTAAACTGAAAATGTTCATAACATTGCTGATACCATTATAGAATACTTTGATCTCGGAAAATGACCACTTAGACAAAACTTAGAGGGAAAACTGGTAAATAGCGATAATAGTGAAACCACGGGCTCCCTTATACCTACACAATATCGGTAACAAGGATTTCATCAGTCTACTATTTATTTTTAATACACAACTTCCTCGTATAATCCGATACAAAACCTTATTCCATACAATAATATTCTTTCTAAACAGTACGCATTACCCGTACTTACGTTTTCCTTAAATTTACAAAGCCACGCATATAATGAAGTAACCTGTATTCACAGGCACAAAGGAAAACAATAAAGTGAAAAGCAAAAGGAGCCTGCATTATAATAGCACCATACTTTTTATTATTTAGATGCTTCATTCTTGTGGATGTGAAGGTACCTACTAAAGCTTCTACAAGGCATTTCTACAACGTAATTGACGGTTTTGTTGTGGTAAATTCTTTGTCTTCTTATGGTTCCACCTCTTTTTTACACCTCTGGGATTCAAGGCGAGACTAGAGCTATTGCTGGGATAAGTAATAGGATTGAAAAGACTACATGTACTGGAAGAGTGGGCTCTATGAAAAGTTTGGTGAGATTGTTCAAAATTACCTCTGGTACAGCCATCTCCGAAGATTTTTGAGCGTCTTCTTCTAGGTCTTCTGCTACGCATTATAAATTGGTGGCAGGTAGTACCTAGGTATATGTCGTTTCGCATAGTGTGACCAAAGCCAAATTTTTGTTAACGAAGGTATTGGTACTGTAAGTATTAGAATTGTAAGTATTAGTATTATATGTAGTAATGTTGTATGTGTAGCTTATTTATAAAGCACAATAACAATATTAAAAAAAGATTTGTAAACTCTACAGAAATCAATAATTAAGCACAACAATTAACTCGGTCGAAGCGAAGCTCTTCCGATAGAGAAAAAAAAGTACAAATAGTGGTTTGATTGACACCTAATTTTCTGTATGTCTATCAGTATGTGCCCTTATGTGTCGTGGTACTGTAACTCCCTATTAGATAATAGATAGACCGAATTGAATGCTTGTATTGTTATTAGAGAACTGGTGAAATTGGAATAGTTCTTATTCTACTTGGGGGCGGTAAGCCCTGCACAGACGTCCCGCATGGGGTGTATTGTGTATTTCTCTCTGCCAGCCTTTACCCAAGCCAGCCCAGCTTCATTATGTATCGCAGCACGGTGCTGGCACAAATTGGAAAGGTTCTTATCATGAAACAAACATTTTTTCTTTTAATATGAAGTTTACTTTTCATATGGTAACCCAAAACAAATTAAAAAAATAACTTCTCAAGCGTATAGATAACCTATGCTTGAAGTTTTTAGCTCAAACGACTCAAATCATAATGACTGCCTCACACTGTTGCAGAGTTGAATGTGAACACGGCTCTCATTAATGCGCTAGCAGCTCCGCCGACGACGTAACGATATTTCTAATGTACCCTAGAATTTTAAATAAAACGCCCAACGATCACATACATAGACCTGCAAAAGAGCTGACACGGCAGAAAATAAGGTTTGAAACTCCAGAAATAGCAATTTTCTGACTCGTAGAATGTTACCGCAAATTGTCAATGACAATGTTGATGATATTGATATTATTATAGTTTAGGAACGTTTGCAGTGGAATACAGAAGCTCAGCAGTACTTAACCTATGTTCAAAAGACAGGCTATATTAAGGAAATTAAACATTTTCATATATTGCACCTAAATGTAAGTAATTTAGTCGTCGTCATAGTAATATAATGTATCAGTATATTACTCATAATATACTGGCACATTTCTTTCTTTCATTTTTTTACCATTTTGTTGAACAAAATAAACAAAATGGTAAAAAAATGAAAATAAATGTGGACCTTACAATCTTGTGAAGAAATTTTATGTTTGAAGCAAAAAGTAAAAAAATATTGTTAATTTTTTTTAAATTTTTATACTAATATTAATTTTTTTAATGTTTTTTAAAGTTTGATATTTTTCAGAATAATATAGAAAACAGATTTTCGTACACCTCCTTGGGTTTCAAAATGACCTATCAAGTTTCATACTAATAAATCTGTACCTACTATACGCAAAATCATATTGGATTTTAAACTTGCACTTCCCTGTTCTCGAAGATACCTAGTTGATAGTTTCATTTGCTATAAGTTTTGCAACAGCGCTTCATTCGACGTCGAATCACAGGCTAACTTTAGGAGCCAATATACCAGCTGTCAATTCTGTAAAGCATACGAATATAATCCAATCTAAAGTTCGTGCTATCTTATAGTTTCAAAATGACCTATCAAGTTTCATACTAATAAATCTGTACCTACTATACGCAAAATCATATTGGATTTAAAACTTGCACTTCCCTGTTCTCGAAGATACCTAGTTGATAGTTTCATTCGCTATAAGTTTTGCAACAGCGCTTCATTCGACGTCGAATCACAGGCTAACTTTAGGAGCCAATATACCAGCTGTCAATTCTGTAAAGCATACGAATATAATCCAATCTAAAGTTCGTGCTATCTTATAGTTCGTTAGTTGTACTAGTGTCTAGTTAATACAACTAGACTTTGGTGTTACTTACAATGTGATAGAACGAGTATGGCAACTCTCTAATTTGAGCATTTCTCTGTACTATTTGGATAATTGGTGGCTTGAATGGGAAAACTTATGAAAGTAATGGCTGGTACCATAGATTTTGGATATCTTACTAAAGCTGTGATAGAGTCTATTTATTCGGGTTAGTTTGTTTGTATATGTTGTATCGAGGTGGACCGATCTGGTGAAAACCGCGGGGAGCCGATGGATGCATAAGGCCGGGGCAGTGGGGCAGGCCTACGTTCTAGCGATGGCAATTAATGCTATTTAGCGTAAATTTCATAAACATGCTAATTCACGAGTCTTAGCATGCTATTTGCTATTGCTATGCCATTTGCTAAAATGAAATAAAATGGAAATGAAAAATTAAATGAATTGAAAAATGAAATAAAAATGAAAATAAAAGATTAATGAAATGAAAAACTATATGAAAAATGAAATGAAACATGAAATAAAACTCTATTTAAAAAAAAATTCAAAATTAACTGCATTGAATGAAATTTCATATTTTACAGAACTTCACAAATACATTTCATTTGCTAAATGCTAATTGAGTTTTCACATGCAAAAATTAATGCGAATGCTAATTAATCCATCACTAGTACGTTCAGCAGTGGACGTCTTCAGCCTGTTGAAGATGATGATGATGAGTATGTTTTGGAGCGTCACATTCACTCACTGAACAAAAAAAGGCTGCACACAAGTCTTTTGTACTTTAATAAAGGGATTATGGTACATGATCACAAAATCTCAACATTTATGCCACAAAAATCAGGCATCCGTGTAAGCTCCAGACGCAATTTTTTGACGACAGGACTCGGCTCGTGACCTTATCACGTGTTATAATGGTAAGCATATCAGCCAGGTCACGTTTTAGATTGTATGCACTTTAAAGAAGTCACGATTTACAGGTAATAATAATAAAAACGCCTATAATATACAAACATCAAACGATCTCTGAGTTTGGTTTAAATAAACTCTTAATACTATCTTAAAAAAATATTTTAAACTTGTGTTTAAGTTTGGAATAAATGTATTTTGATAAACATGAAACGTTTTAATCCACACAACGGCGGAAGAAGTCTTTACTGACATAGACCCACTTTATAGGCAGTTAACGTAGTAGTAGTAACTACCCTCGATAGGCTCTACTTTTGGTGATCGCATAGAAGATTTAATAGTACCGCTAACCACCTACCGCCAACCGCCAACCATCCCGTGCCGTGCCGGGGTTTCCATTCCTTGGAAATTAACAACCAACTTTTACAGAACCCCCAAGAAGAGATGTGGTGGTCATCACGCCTGTAATGCTAATATAAGTAACAAGTACGTAACACTCTATTCGATCTCTATATAATCAAAGGTACAACAAACGCTTATCCTATTAATAATTTCATTAGGCAGAATTGTTATTTATTTCATAAAAAGGCAAAAAGGTTCAGTATTAAAATAACTACTTTCAACATTGACTAAATATTATTACTGTTACTGAAATCACTAAAATTATTTGTGGGAGAGATCAAAGTACGTAGCACTATTGTTCATTTTGCGAGCAAAGGCCAATTTGCAATCGGTTACTATATGTATTTAACACGTACACGTAACACGTTACACGTAATAACTAGCTCCCGAGGGAGCGTTAAATCTGTTAAGGCTTGGCAGAGTGTTGCTCGAAGGGAAATCATGCTATAGGTGGTATATACTTAACTATAACCAGATGAAATTTACGCTAGGTTTGTAGAGTTTTTTAAGAACTGCAACCTGCATGTCTAACAAAATTACAGTTTTACCGTTATTCAAGTCGCATCGCGGGAATATATCTGTGGTGAAGATAATTCTTCACCTCAAATCTTCAATTCAATTCTTCAATTTTATTCTTCTCTTCAAATCAAGAGTGAATATGCACCTCATGGACAAACGTGCTCCAATATAGACCGCATCATCACTTTTCATCAGGTGAGATGTTGCCCAGAGGTGAGCCCATTTAAGCATTAAAAAAACACATATTTCAAGAGCGTGGTGTCTCTGTTTTTGTAATGGCTATATACACTCCAAAGAGTCATAGCACCTCTATATTATTATAACTCTTTATTATTCTTTATTCAAAAATTCTGCAAAAATTCTTTATTTGAAGAAGCTTAGAGCTTCTTCAAATAAAGAATTTTTGCAATCGTAACTAAAAGCTACAACTGACAGCTAGCAAGAAACGGATACGAATGGATAGGACGGCTCGTTTGAACTGGCAGCACTATAGCTCAGTAATGAAGCCATTTATCCTTCTCGTGTCATCTTATAACAGTAAAGCAACTATATTATATAATACGTAAGTGAAGTCTGTAGTGTCACATTGTCACGCAGACATATCGTAACAGAATAAGTTCACGCTGAACCAGTACCCCTACTGCGTAATCGTTCTTGTAATTGAAATTATTTGCCATCCTGCACGTGTCAATTCACAAGTCCACGAGTGCGATCAAGAGAGCACACCATTACCATCGCCACCTTTACGCGATTAGGCCCCAGGTCTCCAGATCCCCATTAAATGCCACTTATAGAAGCTTATCATAGGCTTTGCCATAATTGCTTGGCTTGGTGATCGCAGGAGGTTTTAATGTTCCGAGGTGAATGCTGCGCCCGTTTCCTGGATATTCCTTTAGCCGGCTGTTACTGCACCCACGGGAAGAGAACGGGTGATCCTATTCTCACACCACCGGGACCACACAGCCTACACGATGATAATTATTCATCATCATCATCATTAACAGCCTGAAGACGTCCACTGCTGAACATAGGCCTCCCCCAGGGAGCGCCACTTAGAGCGGCTGCTCGCCTCCTGCATCCATCGGCTCCCCGCGGCTTTCACCAGGTCGTCGGTCCACCTAGTGGGGGGCCGGCCTACGCTGCGTCTTCCAGATCATGGTCGACACTCGAGAACCTTTCTTCCCCATCGGTTGTCAGTTCTACGAGCGATGTGGCCTGCCCATTGCCATTTCAACTTGCAATCCTAAGAGCTACATCGGTCACTTTAGTTCTCCTGCGGTCCTCATTTCGGATCTTATCTCGCAGGGAAACACCGAGCATTGCTCTCTCCATAGCTCGTTGCGCGATCATAATTATTAAACACTAATAATTATAAAATGAAATAAAAGAAAAAAAAGTATTGAGAGGAGTATTGTTGAGTGGTGAGTGGTGAGTGTGAATTGATTAAGTTTGTGTCTATTTTTGTTTCCTCTTCACGCCACAACAGCTGAACAGATTTTAATGACAATTGTAATAGATAGCTTATGCGCTGGCTTAACACATAGGGTACTTTTCGTCATATAGCTACCTAGTATCCCCATGGCGTGAAGGCCCCTTTTTTGAATGGGCCAAAGATTTCCTACTGCATGTTAAATGTATTGTGTCTCCTCTGTAACTCAATACGAGCCGAATAGAAAACTTCGTCGAAAGCAAATTGACGGCTATAAAACTAAAATAAAGCGGGATTCAGGACATAAAGGCAGGCTGATTGATTGCTACGATTTCTTTCTACAAATAGACATGTAGAACAATACGTACAAATATTATTTCGTTAGGTTTTACTTTTCATGTACAGCTTTTTAGGGTTTTGTTTCCAACGGGTAACAACAAGACCCTATTACTAAGGCGTAACATATTCAGTAACCTGTACTTTTTTTATGCGAATAAATGACCTGAAGAGCTAGTCGTTCACCTGATGTTAAGCGATACGGCCGCCCATAACAGTTGCAATGTCACTCGGATCTTTAAAATAATAAAATGTCGTGTAACACTGCACTGCGCACGTCATCCTGAGACAACACACAGTCTAGTAATCTGATTACTAGACTGTGATCAGGTCATAAAGTCTCATTTGCCCAGTAATTTCACTAGCTACAATGCCCTTCAAACCGGAACACAGTAGTGCTTGCACACTACAGCTTGGCGGCAGAATAACTGGCAAAGCGGTGGTACCTACCTAGACGAACTTTGCAGAAAAGTCCTACCACCTAGCGACTAACGCTGACTTGAGGTCTTGTAGGTACAGTGGATTCGAGTCCTGAAATTCAGTAGGGTAGTAAGTGTTCACGTGCTAGATTTTCACCATAAAGCTCTAACACTCAATTTTTTTTTCGTGTATGATATAGCTATTGGAAGATATTTATTCTGGTTTTCAAGAAAGCACAGAATAAACAATAATAACAGCAAATGTAAAAGTAAAAGGAGAAAAATAAGTACCTACCCATTTCAAAATGCTTGCAGAATTTCACCGGTTACAAAAACTCGTAACTTTCCTAAGCAACACAAGATAAGAAGAGACCTTATGATGACTGTCGTAACTTTCCAACTGCTACCATAACTTACTTTGCCGCCGCAAAAATAGTCCGCTTACGATAAAAAAAAGTATTGAACTACGAAAGGTTTTCTTATAAAAAGTTTTACGGCCAACGTAAAGGGCCAATAAGACACGTAGAGGGGCTACCTCGTAACGTCTTCACAAGCGCCCCATTCTTCGTATACAACACGCAGACGTGACTGATAACTGAATAAGAAAATCGGGAAGATTTCTCAGAAATGAAACACTTATTGGCTGGAGTTGCTGTGGATGAGCTGTGATAAACTCTGTGATGAGCTTCGGGAGCAAGCTTCTTAGAATACAAAGTACCGAGCTTAGGTGTCAAGTCGTTCATAGTAGATATAATTTCTCCGCTATATTCGAAAAGAATTAAAACGTGATCTTTCTTAGAATACTAAGTAGGCACTTAGGTAATAATTTTATACAGATCTACATTTTCCTTAATTGCCATCACAAGTTCTTTTCGGACCCTTGAAAAAAATGGAGATTAAGAAATTAGAAAATACAGTAAATGATGTATTATTTTTGAACAACGAATTTTAAGAATAGCTTTTTTTACATAATTTAAATAGGCATAGTTCTCGCCTGATGGCAAGTGATCACGCGGCCTATGGTGACGTATGCGTGCCTAGAATATACCTGTAAAATGAGATATAGGATAAATCCGGCAAGACACCGATCAAACATTAAAATTACCTTGATTTTCCTGTAAAACACAAAGGTTTACATCTAAAATTGTTGGTGAAATCTGATAGCTACGTTTTTTCCAATACCAAAACATAGCCACTTAACTAGCTTTGTTTAATTTGCTCCATCACAATAGTATAATAAAATTTTATCATCTGGTATTCTCCATTTCCTTCCATTGTTTCCTTTAGTCTATTTATTTTGCTCTTATTAATAATAGCCTCATAAAGTAGGGTTTAAGAATGTAATTTGCTGACTTTATTAATACTTTTGGGCATCATAATTTCCTTTTATTATTTTTTCGGCCATTGTGTGTAATGAACTGTTAACGGATGGCTTCTAAAATTACCGATGGGTTTGTTATGACCTTCGTCTTTTTACGAAGATAAAAAACATCAAGGTAAGATTTTGACCTTTTATCCTTTGTAATAAACGTATGTTTGTTGGTATTTTTGGTAAACGATGCAGTTTTTTTGCAAATTCTATAGTTTTGTTTCGTCACTGACGATATGACGTGCTAGATCTAAAACTTTACCTCTCCTCTTCACGGTCGATGAAACTTGCAATTCCAAGCGAGAACAGCGCGTTTGTTAATTTGCGCCTTGAAGATTATTATATAGGTATGCATCGTAGTAGTATACTTAACTAAGCTGGAACATAGAAAAACTAATAGTACCTACTAAGGTGACTGTTATGACTTTGGTTATGTGTAGTAACAGTCATGCCTATGTAAACTCACGTGTAAATAATCATAAATGACTGTATACCTAGCGTAATAGGAATTTTGCGTCAATAGTACCCGTCGTCACAAGTTCGCAAAAAATTCTGATGATTTCTGTAACTGCAGAAAAGATGTATAGGAAGGCTGGCGACGGTTTTAAAAGGCTTTTTGCGGTAGACATACCAACTTACTCTATTCTTTCACGCGAACTAGCTACCAACAAGTTTCCAGTGCTTTCCAGCTACAGAGTCGATTAAAAAGCTACGTACATTTCTGCGAATCCGTCTTGTGCGGCGACTTCTTGTCTCCGCGCACCATGGCTGCTGGGCGGTGGTGCGGCGGGGATGGGCGACCGCGCGGCGCGCTGCGATGCTATCGCCCGCGACCACCGCCGCTCGCAGTCAGGGCGACCGTGTTCTCGTGGTTATGCCAGATACCTGGTACAAGAAAGAGCAGCATGAATTAATTGAACATATGAGCTATATACAGCTATCCTGTGCCGTGCCCTGGTTGGGATCCATTAACAGTAAGCCTAGCATATACGCGCAAGTAAGTGTAACGTTAACGTAAGTCAGTTGTATGGGGCGCTGATCAAATGCCATACAACTGTCTTATGCTAACGTTACATTTACTTGCGCGTAAACATTCGTGCTAGGCCTACTGCACTAATAACTTTAGGAGCAGAACTTTAATTGTAAGCTCTACACATTATTAATTTTTATACTCTTTTTGTTTTGGTCATTAGCTCTTCTTTATCTTTTTTTACCTTATTCCAAATTACGCATCAAATTATCCAAAGTGGAGGCCAAATCACTCAATTGAACAGAACACTGTGATCCATAGTTTTATCAACGGATCCTTTGGCCAGGTTTCGGCTCAGTAATCCAATATCTCTAACTTTCACTCTTTGAAGTTCACTCCTTTGATGGTAAATGCAGATTATATTACGGAAGATTCTTGCAAATCAGCTGTTCGTTGGAGCTTAACTATAAGCTTGAATTGCCAGCACCTTGTTCAAATTGAATGAAATTTGGGTCATATTTTGATCCGTTATTTAATACGTTTGCGTATCAAATTGCGTGCACGTAAAATATAACTTTCCTTTTATGCTTGGTTTCATTTTTGTTACAAAATACATTTTTCGGCGCAAAAATATAAATTAGATTGTATGGAAATATAGCCTCTCCCTATGCTACTTATATCTGTGCGCATGATAAAATAAAGGTACAGATTCGAGTCGCGTCTTCAAGTTTAGTAATTTCAGTTTTCCCGTGAGACTACAAGCTCGAACTTTTGGAAAGGGTTGGCGCTACCTAATTCAAAGTCTTCGTGTTTTCAGTGGCTAAAAATGAAAATATAAACGAAAAATCTTGTATCCAATAGGAAATTAGCCAGTCTTGTTTTTTTATGCCACATCAGTATAAATAATAAATAAATAACGCCCAACGATCACATACATAGATCCTGGACCCTAACTAGGATTTCCTGTACCCAGGAACTACGAGGACCATGGTCCCACAACACCCAGACACAGAACAAGTATATGCGCTTTTTTTTCGGGCACAAATACTTGTCGTGGGAATCGAACCCGCCACCTCCGGGTTATGAGCCGACTTGCTCAACCACCACACCACGGAGGCTGTCAAAATATAAATGGAATATGAAACTATTAAATCACTATCATTATCATTTTTCCCAGTAGGTGGACCGACAATCTGGTGAAAACCGCGGGGAGCCTATGGATTCAGGAAGCGAGCAGCCGCTCAAAGTGGTGCTCTGTGGGAGAGACCTATGGTCAGCAATGGACGTCTTCATGATGTTGATGATGGGGAAAACATTTATTCAGTACTGACTTGCAAGTTGATAAACTTATAAACTACGAATAAAGAAAATAAACAAGTGTTGAATATTCGGTGTCGGCTCAGCAGACTCATATTACATTAAGAAGTATTTCCCAGAGCCTATTTTCATTTTGTCCAACCAAAAGTTTTCCGAGCAACCCATTTTCTCCCTACGGTCCGATCAAATTGAACGTTACATAAATATAACACATGCACGTTACTAAACGTACTAATACTCCCAGCAGTCTCATCTCGACCTATACCGAACCAGAACCTCACATAACCGTCCTTCAATCCATGATGCTAAATTGCTTTGATCGTTTTTCCGGAAGGCTAATGAATTATCCCGGCTCAATGCCCCTCTCGCCTCACCGGGTATAAAGCCGTGTAACTAATATTAATTATAGGTGTTTAGAATTATCTGTTAGGTGCATTACGTAATTCAAGTATAAACACAGCCATGCTAGTTCGTTTGTTCCGTGTTGTAGCAGTTGTAGGCCTTTAGGTACTTAAAGATCACTTCCCAAAATGTCCGCTTTTATTTTTAGGTACCACCTTATATTAGCAAATGATGATATGCTTTTGGAAACCTTATGTCATCTGTGCACGACGGAACCAGGAACGAAATCTACTTCTTTTTACCCTGTGATCGTAAGCGGCTATATTATGTTATTGACCAAATAAATCGGTAGCAAGGAGGTTTTTGTGCGAGTATACATTATAAGTAGTCTGTGGAAATCGTCGAAGCCATGGTAGTTTTTTCTGTTTATTTTTTTGATCATTACTTTAGATTTTTATTATTGCAGAAGTAATATGTTTTAGTTTTAGTTAATCGTTAAACCGAAGAATGTGTATTTAGAAGTCGTATGACCCGCACAGCCATCCACGCTCCATACTGAGAAACAGTTTTTGTGTTTTATTAAGAACCAGGAATCGATTCGGCACATCATCATTGTCGGCAACAGATAATAATGTTCTTCTTATACAGTAATTAGGCTTTTTCTAATTGTAAAGTAAGGGAATAAAATATCTACAGTTTTATTAATTTAACTACTAATTTAAGACGTAAATTTTGTTGGACTTTTTCTTCGTTTATTTGTTCAATTTCACGCTCGCCAAACTGGCACAGAATACGTTGATCACGTTACAATAAAGTTTTTTAACCAATGTTTAATTTCTGTACGAGGCCTCGGGTCAAAGGCTGTCTCAATTAAAATTCATTTCCATACAAAAAATATTGGAACCGGTCCAGATTCCAGATATGTGCGCTTCGTTATGATGGGCTTGCGTATTTCGAAAGCGCGTCATTTTTAACTGAAAATTCGCAACGATTCTGGCTTTTGAAGTATGAAGCTCTCCTGCAGTGTTTCCCGGATTTTTAATCTACAACCATATATATTAATTAATTTGTCATAAAAGTGATGATCAACTAAAAAGGTAACGGGTTTTTTCAATATGTGTGATAGGACAAATCTTAGGCAGCAAAAAGTAGGTAAGTACTACATGAAAAAACTAATTATTTATATAATATGTGGAGGAAATCATACATAAAAATATTGTTAAAATTTGGTCATCTATAAAATCCATATTAAAGTCCATCAAAAAACTGAAACTTAAAGTATAAAGGAAAGGGACACTAAAAATAAATTTAATGATTTTCAATGATTTTCTAAGTGGCTATCTCACCGCACGTAAACATCTACTCTAGTGATACTTCACCCTTCCCAGTAATAAAGGTACCGTAAATACGCAGCCGTAACTTGTTTGTAGAGATATAGGGACGGACATCGGACACTCGTAGTTACGGACGAGTTATCTAACTCGTGCTCGTAGTGATTTAAAGTAACAATATAGGTACCTAAATGTGCCAATTCTAATGTTGGACGTAACTTATTGCTAGTACAGTCGTTCATCATCAACAGCCTGAAGAATCTTATGTTTAGCAGTAGACGTCTTCACTGAAGACATACATAGGGCTCCCCCAGGGAGTGCCACTAAGAGCGGCTGCACTTCTCCTGCATCCATCGGCTCCCCGTGGCTTTCGCCAGATCGTCGGTCCACCTACTCCCCACTACGCTGCATCTTCCGGTTCGTGGTCACCCCTCGATCGGCATTCATTAACTGTCAAGAATACACTCATATTCACTGACGCAGCGCGCTGTTGGTTGCTTGCACCGAGAATAAGGAAGCTTCGTCATGTGTCAAAGGTACCTGCACTGATCGAAGACCTAATAATGTAAAAAATTCAGACAGAAAATAATTGGACATAATTCTCATTCTCCCTTTTTGTTATGATACTAGGACTGCCATTAAACCTTTCTACCATAATAAAACCAGAGTTTAAATAGAAATAAAATGTCATTTAGTAGCCAGCCGTAACACAATTTAAAGTGCCCTGCTCCCTTTCGTAACATTCCGCCGTAGGTAATCACAAAGGGTTTATGGCGCAACTATTTTAGCAAAGTCATGTCTAACTTGTGCCTGTGTAGGGACAGTGAGGCAAGCAGTTCCAGCACTTAAAGCTACGTGCAGAAGGCTTTATTTGTATTTTTTATTTCTGATCCACTAATTACCTAGGTGGTAGTAATACGACTTTATATAGTTATCACTGACTAATCACTGTTTCAGAAAGAAATTAAACTATCGTTATATTAAGCGTCTTCTACCATTTACGGAGAATTTAATCGCCCATGGCTCTTAGAATTAGAAAGTTGAAATGGCAATGGGCCGGCTACATTCCTCGTAGAACTGACAACCGATGGGGAAGAAAGGTTCGAATGGCGACGAAAATACTAGCATACGACTGAAATACGCAGCGATGCCCCCACTATTATTTTGTGCTCATCGCTGTGGAAACCATGGGCAGCTGGGGGGCCGAAGCGAAGAACTTGGTGGCCGAGCTAGGGCGTAGAATGACCGAGAGGTCGGGTGACTCCCGCTCCGGTGCGTTTCTGGTGCAAAGGTTGGCCATTGCCATCCAGCGCGGCAATGCAGCAAGCGTTATGGGTACCTTTGCACCGGGAACAATAAGGGGTGGGTTAGTGGAGTAGCCTGATGTGTGTTGTGTGACGTTTTAGCATAATTATTTGACAATTGTATATTTCATTGTGCTCTATAAGTCCTAAGGTAATCGGGAAGTACCATACCATATAGGTTTCGATGACGCGTGAAAATTGTAGTAATTTATATAATTAATGTAAATATTTTTTGAGTTTAAAACTAGTATAATATACCTTTTGTGCTTATGAAAGTAGAGTAGGTACCTATTTATTATGTTGTAAATAATGTCACATTCAGAGCTAAGTAGGTATGTAGGTACATAACAAATCGCTGCCTTACTCGTTATAGCGCAATTAAAAGGTCATATTTATTAAGATAGGTTTATATTTAAGTTGTTTAGTTTAGTGTATATAATATTGTTATTTAAGTTTTTGTACTAATAAATAAACAAGGTCCACCTAAAGGTCATAAATCAAACATAAGACATAGAAGAAGATTAGCGTCAAAACAAATCCGAGCAAATGTTACATTTTGCTCGTTATTCATTCTTATCCTGTTCTTTATTATATTATACTCTATTTATTGAAATGAAATGAAATGAAATGAAGTTTATTTTTTCCTTGTACACTTACAATGGGCATTTCACACAAAAATAAATCTTAATTTATACAATTACTTAGGTAAGCGTTTTGTGAATAATATTTACTTATTGTAGATTTTTCAGACAAAACTCTTTAAATCGGATCTTATCTCCCATCAGCCGCCCATTCCCATCGAAGTTTTTTCAAATGGTAGAGAATCAGGCAGGTTAGTTTCAAAAAGGTTCCCCAACTAGGTTCTCCAATAATAACGAGGTATAACTTCAGCAGCGATAATTTCCAGGGCCGTTATGTAGAAGCGGCGCGCTCATGCAGCATAAGTGCGAGCATCGATCAACACCTATCTTATCTCAGGAGTGCTTACATGCTGCTACTTAGGTATATGCATCTAGTGTAACTTCCGAGGGTGGAAGGAAGCTTCGAGGAAAAATGTTCTGAAAACTGCTATTTTGTGGGCTTCAATTGCTTCAATCTTCTACCCTGGTACGTTTAGTTTGCGGTATCTACTAAGTACTTGTTCTTTTGTATAAACATTAGTAGGGCGGCAGAACTTATATACTGCTGCCTTGCATCCGTAAAGCAATAACCTTGCGTTTTAATACAAGTTTTAATAACAACAAAATAATAGGATGAAAGGTTTACAACATTAATGCAGAATGCTCCATTTTCCTCCTCTTTGCTCTGTCTATTCGAAAAATTAGCAAATTGTACGTAAAAATACACACAAATCGGTTCAGATGATTTCACAGGAAGGCCACAAAAGCCAAGAGAAAATGGCTCGACGCAACTTCTAATAGAAAATTCAGCGCGAATTGGAAAATCGTCGCTGCAGCGGCTTGTCGCGGCTGTAAAGAACACTACGCGGGCCTCCAAAGTGATAATTTTGTCAAAACCGCAAAATTATAGAATAGAACACCCATTTCACGAAACCAATCGTTACACACTGCCAGGACCACACCTGCGTGAAGTACACTTGAATATTAAAATGCTAAAAATAAATTAAGCCTGCAATCCCTTTTTCATGAAATAATAAACTTATGCGGCTTATGAATATGAGTACCTCCATAAAGGTATTATTATTAATGTCTGCAATTTAAAAACGCTTTTAATAATTATCTGGTTAACAGTTATCTGGTTCCCATAGTACAAACTATGCTTAGTTTGGGGCTAGATGGCGCTGTGTGAAATATCCACACATATTTATATAAAAAAAAATGATGCTCTATTTGTAATACTTCAATCATGATCATCAGCCTGAAGACTTAGGCCTCCTCCATGAGCGCGAGTGCTTGCCTCTTGAATTGAGTGGCTCTCTGTGCCTCTCGCAGTTTTGATCAGGTGATCGGTCCACTTTATTATAGTGGAGCCTGGTCTACTACATTATTTAAACATTTAAAATCTCAACACAATCATATTTTAACTTAATAGGTATTGTATTATTATGTAATAAGTAAATATTACTCAAAAAATGGGACTAGTGAAAATTGTCGTTGTGACGCATATAAATTGTCCACTATCTACCTGAGCATAAATATGCGGCGTAGAATTTTTGCAAGCAAAGTAGGTAAATAAAAATAGTAGCGACGCTGTAATAACAAAATTTTATTTCGATATTTTTTCAATATCAAGGCAAAGTATATTACACATTTTATTAGAGTAACTTTTTTGACGTCTTATAAATCCCAATGATGGGGACACTGCCTCGGTGCCGCGGTGCCAAATTTAATTTTCTTCCAAGGCCCCTCCCGCTTTCTGACACCTTTGAGGCTTCGACGTGCCGACAAAATATTTATTAGCCGTTTAAAAGATTCAGTTCGTAATTCGAAGGTCGAATATAAATTTCAAAGGAAATAATTTAAGTATTATGCTTTTTTCGGATTTGGTGAGTTTATTGCTTTGGTAAAAGTTGATAATTTATTCACGTCACTAAGCTTCCACTGGAGGTAAAGTCGATTTCGTTGTAAGGTCGGAAAAGTTATAAACAAAGTTTTCGGACTTCGATAAGTACTTGTAAACAATCCCATTGCAGAGAGCCATGAAACAAGGAAACGTAATCTCTCCGAAACTGTAAAACACATTGCGAACTTTGCTTTGAAATAAATAGAGGATCAGAAAGGCCATCTAATGAAAGCTATGACTATATATGCCACCTTTACACATGCAAGAAAACTTGCGAAAGTGTTGCGCGATTTCAACAACCTATCATCGACAATCTGTCTCGAATGCACTTGCTAACGTTGTTTACATGAAAGCTGCTGTCTGATAGAGTCCGACACTTATTTCAGAAATTTCTTGCATGTGTTAGTAGCATGAAAGTCACACATTTATACATTCTGTTAAAATTACAATTATTCGCGAGTAAATATGACGGACATGAGAAATGATATTAATTACCTATGTAATTATGTCCAGATTAAACAAGCTGTACAAACTGCCTGGCGAATTGCCTGGTTCCAGTCACGGTAAGTAAACGCCGAACGGCCACTTTTATAATAAACTAGCTACTGCCCGCGGCGTTGCCACGCGTGGACTACATTACTTTTCAGGTTTCGGTTTGGGTAATGGCTTTATTTTTAAAAACTGATTTTCTATCAGCCACACTGAGTTTTCTGCTCGTATAATCACTTCCACGAAGTAAAAAAGACATGTCTTAATCATGGATGAAATAATTAATTATAATATTTCGTACGCTAATTATTATCCTTGATATTCCTGGACCAATTTTGATGAAATCATGGCTACTTAACTATAGAAAAATTTTCGATGATATTTCGATAAGTATCATCGAACTCATGATTAATTAAAACCTATATTATATTAAAATCTAGACTTTCAAAACATTTTTACAATAGGGCAAAGTCTGGGGGTCTAGCAAAGATACCAACCGCTAACACTAACGCTAACGCTAACGCAAATGCTAACTCCAAAATGTACTGAAATGACGTTTCGGAAATCGCTAACTTTTCCGTAGCGAATGTCATTTCGTTACATTTTTGGAGTTAGCGTGAGTCCGTTTTGGGTACGGAACCCTATTACTAAGGCTTCGCTGTCCGTCTGTCCGTCTGTCACCATCAGGCTGTATCTCATGAACCGTGATAGTTACACAGCTAAAATCTTCACAGATGATAAATATATTTTTGTTGCCGCTATTACAAAAAATACAGAATAAAATAAGTATTTAACCCCATAAATACTTATTTTATTCTGTATTTTAGTATTTTTTCTCTCTCATACATCAAACGTTTTTTTGCTAGTTTTTATAGATAATGATACGGAACCCTTTGTGCGCGAGCCCAACTCGCACTTGACCGGTTATTTCTGTAATCTGCGGGCACTAAGTATAATTAACATGTTTGTATCTTGAATGCAATCGATTCATACTACTTACATATTATTTGATGGTATATCTATTTTACTACAAAAACCCCAAACAACCTGCAAGGGCTTAAATAGAAAAACTAATAATGGTTAATCAAATCTAATAAATTGTAAAATTTCATTCCACTGTTTAATGCATATTTACTACCGAAATTAACTCCTATTACTCTTTGTTCATAGCCTTACATACGTTTTTTTTTCTTTAATCTGTGCCTCCAGATGGACTTTACGTGAAACATGTGAAATATTCAATAACAACACGACGAAAAATTACTATACTAAACACTGGCTAAACACACTGTGTGGAGCCATAATACAACATAAAAAAAATTACTGTGACACAAACTAACCGTCAGTAGCCAAAAAAATTCACCATGAAGCGGCCATGTTGTATAAAATTCCGTCCGGTTTCGTAATGATGTTTAATAATTTTGACCAAAAAATTTTAATGATATTTGTATTTTAATATATCCTATGTTGTGCGCTGGTTATTTCTAAGCATATTAGTGCAACCCGCATGAAAATCAGTTCAGTATCTAGGGATTTGTTCAATAACAAACAAACAAACAAACAAACAGCTACAAATTATTATCCCTAGTGTAATGCTACATGTATGTATATATCATAATATATTACCTGGTTTCTATTATTCATTCACAACTTTCACATCACAGCACTTGACAGTCCTTTTCACAGTAATTTAAGCACAAAAAAAAAACTTGATTTTTCTCAAAAATTTTACATCACTTTATCGATTTTGCGCGCGGGTCACGGGCCCGATTTCTAGACACGACTGCTCGGATGGCAGTTGTTTTGAAACTGTTTTTTTTTGTTTCGAATTTAGTTTCTCTTCAAATTCATATTTTTCTTTTTCTACTGTCAATTTCAGTGAGGTATTTTATAGTTTGGCCATGATTGTATGTATTTTGACTCTAGATTTATTTTTTTACTATTCTGTATTCAAAATTTTGAAAACTGCAAAAATCTAGAACCTTGGAATGCTAGCGAGGTTTCTTTAGAAAAGCTGTCGCTATGGAATGGCAGTCTCAATTTACTCCTCGAACGAGGAACACTAAATTGATATAAGGCCATTCCCGGGCCAGGCAAGGCCCGGGAACTCAAGAACGCCTTCAAAAACCATCTTTGGCTATCCAACACCAAAATTGTGAAGTGAATCTCCATCTACGTCAATCGCTGCGCCACGACATATCCATTGTCAAATCGCCGATCGCCGAGCTACATCCGCTACAGCCAGTCGCGAAACTACGACGAATCTATCGCCGAGAGCTGATCGCCGAAACTACATCTGTTGTCACCGTCGGCCGCCGTATCTACCACGACGAATCTATCGCCGAGCGTCAACCAGTGAGACGACCGGCTTGCCTTTTTCAAACATTGAGTGGCAATATAACTTCATCACCATGTTCCGGCCCGTCGTCCGTCAAAGCTTTGACGACTAATACCTGCGTGTCTCCTGCTCCTGCATCTTGAATCTGAGCTGCGTAATAATACTTCATCGACGGTGGAAGGACGAGAATCTTCTTCTGGATCCAGAAGCTAATAACTGAATGAGCTAGCCGCTGAACTCTGGAAGTCGGACAAACTAAAGGCAACGAATTCCTCAGTCTCTATAACGACAGTGGGCCTTGTTTGTTTGAAGACCCGGAAGTGGGCCTCGTTGAAGACCGGAAGCGGGCTTTGTTTATCTGAAGACCCGGAAGTGGGCCTTGTTTGGATCCAATAACATTCTAATTCTACCGTGATAACTTGTAGGCCGTAAACAACTTAAATTTCGCGTTCTTCCGCATCATCTAGAGACTCTTTTTTTTTGCTTTCTACAAAGCTTGTAAAATTTACGAAAATAAATATCTGTTACCAATTCCTTTTTTTTCTCTTCAGCTCTTAGGATCCTGTCAACCTAGGCACTGTTTAGGTAGGGGAGGAGCTGCTCATTAACTTGTAGCGTTCCATTCTACCTTTTTCACGAAAGGAACGGATGTAACGTGACAGTTTGGCGCCCAACTAAAATGAACCCTCTAAAACATTCTTCTAAATTCTAAAATAATACTTACTCAAGTAGGCTAAAATTTGATATTGACTTTTGGCTCTAACGTAATATCTTAGGTACTTGCTTAATTTATTTTTATACAGGCAGGACACGCGGAACATCACACTTACATTCTACAACACTCGCATAGTACTTAATACTTAAACGAACTTAAACTTGACTTGATTTTATCCTTGACTATTGACTTCAACTTGTGACTATGGCGAGACCAATTAAATACTCGTTTCTAAACAAACTTGAACTGGAATATGAAGTGACTATCAGAGGTGAAAAACCAGCTGACACTTTGACAACTCTTAAGGAGCAGCTGGCAAAATTGAGTCACATTCAACCTGAGGACATAAAATCTTCTCCAATACCTCTCAAACATGTTCTCTCCCAAGCAGAGATCACGTTTAATTACGTCGAGGGTAAAATCTCGCACCTCGAAGCCACGGATGATAAAAGTAACCTGAGGAAAGTTGAATCTTTCGTAAATCATCTTCATTATCGCCTCGAACGCTTTAACGCCGTTCCACCATTTGTTGAGTCATGCTCAAACATACGATCTCGCTTCTTCACGCTCCAAAAACGGTTTGAAGTCTTAACTTCAGATTATTCAGGATCTTCTGAAGAAGTGTTAGTTGACATTCACAATCCTTGTCCTCAGACTCAGCCTAGCCCTCCCTCGATTTATCAATTACTACCTATGACTGGAACCAATCAAACTTTGGAAGTACTGAGTACTCCTCAACCCACTTTACCTTCAAGCATTCTGACTAGTATACCACTGGCTTCCGAGTCTGTACAAAACTATCACACTTCGGATAATTTTGTGAAGGAGCTCAAAACGTTTTCTTTCAATGGAAAATCGTGCCCTAGATCATTCCTTCAAAGGTTGGACGAGTTTAGGATTTCTCGAAACATTCCGGAAGGTATGCTTTGCAAGCACGCCTTTGAGATTTTCACAGGTGATGCCCTTCATTGGTTTCGTTTTCAGTATAATCGAAATCCTACCTTATCGTGGAAAGATATTTGCACATTGCTGATTCGAGATTTTGGTATACATGATTACGACTATAAGCTGTTGGAAGCTATAAGGAATAGAACGCAAGGAGCAACTGAGACCATTATCGTTTACGTCTCAATTATGTTCGGTATGTTTGCTCGTCTTTCAAAGAAACTTAGCGAGAGCGAACAATTAGAGATTTTACTCCATAATATAAGACCGTGCTATTCAGTTTTTGTTGCACTTAAAGATATTAAAACGGTAGATTCTTTAATTTCTACTTGTCAAAGTTACGAACGCATTTCTGAACGAGACAAAAATTTTCATGAGCCTAGATCTGAAGACACTTCTTGTGCTGCTGAATTTGCCTATCTTCCTTCATTTTCTAAAGCTTTATTTCCTAAAGCGTCTCCAAACGTAAGGTACACTAATGCAGTGCAGGAAGATAAACATCCACGCTCGTCATCTCAAACTAATGACATTTCTAAAGAAGAATTCTGTTATCGCTGTCGTATCACAGGCCATTCTTTACAAACTTGTACTAAGCCTAGATACCTCATTTGTTTTAAATGTGGTCGTAAAGGCGTGAGAATCAGCGAATGTCCAAAATGTGCTCCATCAAATCAACAAAAAAACTAGCTGACGACTTGAATGGTTTCACTAAATCACATAACAATAATTTTGATCTTAACGACTGGAATCAATGGTTAAATACTATTCGAAATTTTATGTTTTGCTACAAAACAACTTCTGTTTTCTACGACAAAGAAAAAGACTTTAACAGACCTTTTATTAACGTGTCTATAAACAATATACCTTTTTCCGGTCTTTTAGATAGTGGAAGTTGTATAACTATTTTAGGTAATAACTCTCATAAAGATATCCAAAAGTTAGGCTTTAAACTATTCAAGTCTCCAACTCAAGTTATGGTTGCTAATAAACAAAAAGCAATGTCTTCTGGTTATTTTCATTTGCCATTGAGATTTCATAATCAGACACATGTTATCAAAGCTTATGTTTTCCCTGATATTTATCCTTCTTTGATACTTGGGTGGGATTTCTGGAAAGAATTCGAACTCTCCCCAAAGATACTTTCTCTTGAACTCAATCTCGAATCTAAAGATCATACAACTTGTGCTGTTGAAAATCAAATATCAACATTTGATCATCTGTCTGGGAATCAAGTAGAAATTGCTAATGACATAATCAAGCGTTTCAAAAGTATTTCTTTTGAACAACGAGGTAAATTAGGCCGTACTAGTTTAGTTAGTCATCGGATCAATACTGGTGATGCTTTACCTATAAAACAACGTTGTTATCGTCTCTCTCCAGAAAAGCAAAAAGCACTCATCAATGAGGTCGATAAAATGCTAGAATTAAAAGTTATAGAAAAATGTGAGAGTCCTTGGTTATCTCCAGTACTTATCACTCCAAAAAAGAACGGAGAATGGCGTTTCTGCGTCGACAGCAGAAAGCTGAATGCAATTACTCGTAAAGATGCCTACAGCCTCCCTTTTGTTTCTGAGATACTAGATAACCTCAAAAATGCTAAATATTTGTCTAGTATCGATATAGCAAAGGCTTTTTGGGAAATTCCATTACATCTCAAAGACAGAGATAAAACTGGTTTTTACGTACCTGGTAGAGGAATGTATAGATTCACTGTTATGCCCTTCGGATTGACAAACGCTCCAGCAACTCAACAAAGACTTATGGACAGTTTATTCACTCCAGAGTTTGAGAATAAAGTGTTCTGTTACTTAGATGACATAATAATCATAGGTGCGACATTTGAGGAACATATTTCACTCCTACTTAAAGTTCATCAGAAACTTTCTTATGCTGGTCTAACCATTAACTTTGAAAAGAGTCAATTCTTTCGCAAAGAACTGAAATATCTTGGCTACATAGTAGATGAGCAAGGATTGCGGGCTGATCCCAGTAAAATTGAAGCGATTCTAGCTTACGCTGCTCCTACCTCTAAAAAAGAAGTAAGAAAATTTTTAGGTACGTGCAGTTGGTTTCACCGATTCATACCTAATTTCAGTACTATTGCTTCACCACTCTGTAAATTAACGTCATCTGGAAAAAAATCTCCAAAAAAATTTGTCTGGAATGCTGAGGCTGACTCTGCTTTTGCTAAATTAAAAGAATGCTTGACTACAACACCAATACTATCTTGCCCTGACTTTGACTATCCATTTTCCGTTCACTGCGACGCTTCTAACTTTGGGATAGGTGCTATGCTGACTCAGGAAAAAGACAATAAAGAAGTTGTTATTGCATATATGAGTAGATCTCTAAACAAGCATGAGCAGAATTATTCAACTACAGAACGTGAGACTTTAGCTGTCATTACTGCACTTGAGCATTGGCGTTGTTATCTTGATAACGGTAAACGATTTACAGTATACACTGACCATGCAGCATTAAAGTGGTTCCAAAATTTGTCTAATCCTTCTGGCAGATTGGCACGATGGAGTCTTCGTCTGTCTTGTTTTAACTTCGACCTAAAACATAAAAAAGGAAAAGAAAATGTTGTCCCAGACCTTCTGTCGCGTCATAAAATACCCGATACTGCTATTATTGGTGGTGTTGAACCCATATCTAGAGACAATGCATCACAATTGGAACTATATAATAGACTTTTTACTAACTGTCGAGATAATCCTGATGCTTATCCAAATTACAAAATTCTCAACAATAATTTATACCGTTTTAATAACTCACCTGATTATCTAAATGAAGATTTTGCTTGGAAAGAAGTTCCACTTCCCTCTGAGAGAATGAATCTCATCAAAACTTGCCATGGTGACTCAGAAAGTAATCCCCATACTGGCATTTTCAAAACATACAAGAAGCTTTCTTTAAGATACTATTGGTCTGGTATGTTTAAAGATGTGGCTAAAATGTGTTCTTCTTGTGAAACATGCCTCTCTTATAAGCATTCGAATCATTCTCCATATGGTCCTATGGGTAAACCAAAAATTTGTTCAAGACCTTTTCAAAGCCTCTCATTAGATCTAATGGGCCCTTTTCCACTCACAAGACAACGTAATCAATTCATACTAGTGGTTACATGTTCTTTTTCAAAGTATTGCCTTATTTTCCCTATCAAGCGCGCTACATCTTCCAATATCATCATGTATTTGGAAAATAATGTGTTTCTGGTACACGGTGTGCCACAAACCATCATCATGGACAATGGTTCACAATTTCAATCTAATGAGTTTCAAAGTTTTCTGAATAAGTATAAAATTCCTTTTATATTTTATTCACCTCGATACTGCCCTCAAGTAAACCCCACAGAACGGTATAATAGAACAATTATCACCGCACTTTCACAGTTGGTCGGAGATGATCACCGTTCATGGGACAAACATTTGCAGAAAATCCAATATGCACTCAACAGTTCTGTAAATTCTACAACTGGGTTTTCTCCATCCTTTCTGGTCTTTGGACGTGAAACCATACCATGTGGTTCACTATACACTAACTGCTCCAACCTTGATAATTTCATTTTTCTTCCTCGTGACATCTACGCCGCTAATTTAGGATTATTATCTAACATCTTCGATAAAGTACAGGTTGCATTACACACTGCACACACAAAAAATGCTGCTCATTACAACACGAGACACACCTTTAAAGAGTTCAACGTTGGCGACACAGTCTGGCGTAAAAATTACGTCCAGAGTAACGCTGGTGCATATTTCAGTTCAAAGTTGGCTCCCAAATATGTCAAATGCACAGTTGTTGAGAAGCTCTCACCTCTCGTCTTTATTTTAGAGGATCCTAACGGCTTAAGAGGAAAGTGGCATGTAAAAGATTTTAAAGTGTAAATAGTGTAGCGGTCGTATTCTGTTTTTTTCTCTAAATTGTATACTTATTCTGTAAATAGCTTTAGCGTATATTATTTTTGTATTGTACAAGGAAACTAGACCCTTTCGGCTTATTTTTTTTAAATCCATTTTACAAACGTTATTATTTTTTTTTTTTTTCACTCTTTTTGTTTTATCCTTTAACACGAGTCGTGTGGGTAAGAAGCCATTGTGTTTACTCATTTTTTTTATACTTTCTTAGTTACACATGTTGTTACTCTAATCTTAATTTCCTTGCAATTTCTTAAATACAAGGTTCTTGAATATTAATTTCCTTGAAATCTTCAATACCCAAGGGTGTGTGTAATATTCTTAAAGAGCGGTACACAACTCGTTAAATAAGCCTTTGTGTTGTACATTTTCTTACTTGTACTTACTCGGGTTTTCAAAAAGGTGCGGATAACGACACCTAATTAAAAAAAATAAGCCTTCGTTATGTATAATGAATAGTTCCTTGTGGAGTATGCGTCATCAAATATGTGAACCATATCCCCTAAGTATGTTTGTGAGCGAGTAAAAGAAGAAGTGCAAGATTTAAGTATGAAAGAGCAAGGTTTTATTCCTAACCTTCAAAATTTTCAATGGAGTTGAAAATTTTCTGGGGTCGTGGGGGAAATATGTAATGCTACATGTATGTATATATCATAATATATTACCTGGTTTCTATTATTCATTCACAACTTTCACATCACAGCACTTGACAGTCCTTTTCACAGTAATTTAAGCACAAAAAAAAAACTTGATTTTTCTCAAAAATTTTACATCACTTTATCGATTTTGCGCGCGGGTCACGGGCCCGATTTCTAGACACGACTGCTCGGATGGCAGTTGTTTTGAAACTGTTTTTTTTGTTTCGAATTTAGTTTCTCTTCAAATTCATATTTTTCTTTTTCTACTGTCAATTTCAGTGAGGTATTTTATAGTTTGGCCATGATTGTATGTATTTTGACTCTAGATTTATTTTTTTACTATTCTGTATTCAAAATTTTGAAAACTGCAAAAATCTAGAACCTTGGAATGCTAGCGAGGTTTCTTTAGAAAAGCTGTCGCTATGGAATGGCAGTCTCAATTTACTCCTCGAACGAGGAACACTAAATTGATATAAGGCCATTCCCGGGCCAGGCAAGGCCCGGGAACTCAAGAACGCCTTCAAAAACCATCTTTGGCTATCCAACACCAAAATTGTGAAGTGAATCTCCATCTACGTCAATCGCTGCGCCACGACATATCCATTGTCAAATCGCCGATCGCCGAGCTACATCCGCTACAGCCAGTCGCGAAACTACGACGAATCTATCGCCGAGAGCTGATCGCCGAAACTACATCTGTTGTCACCGTCGGCCGCCGTATCTACCACGACGAATCTATCGCCGAGCGTCAACCAGTGAGACGACCGGCTTGCCTTTTTCAAACATTGAGTGGCAATATAACTTCATCACCATGTTCCGGCCCGTCGTCCGTCAAAGCTTTGACGACTAATACCTGCGTGTCTCCTGCTCCTGCATCTTGAATCTGAGCTGCGTAATAATACTTCATCGACGGTGGAAGGACGAGAATCTTCTTCTGGATCCAGAAGCTAATAACTGAATGAGCTAGCCGCTGAACTCTGGAAGTCGGACAAACTAAAGGCAACGAATTCCTCAGTCTCTATAACGACAGTGGGCCTTGTTTGTTTGAAGACCCGGAAGTGGGCCTCGTTGAAGACCGGAAGCGGGCTTTGTTTAACTGAAGACCCGGAAGTGGGCCTTGTTTGGATCCAATAACATTCTAATTCTACCGTGATAACTTGTAGGCCGTAAACAACTTAAATTTCGCGTTCTTCCGCATCATCTAGAGACTCTTTTTTTTGCTTTCTACAAAGCTTGTAAAATTTACGAAAATAAATATCTGTTACCAATTCCTTTTTTTTCTCTTCAGCTCTTAGGATCCTGTCAACCTAGGCACTGTTTAGGTAGGGGAGGAGCTGCTCATTAACTTGTAGCGTTCCATTCTACCTTTTTCACGAAAGGAACGGATGTAACGTGACACTAGATGGCGTTAGATACGATAAATTAGAAAATGTATGGAGAAGGGCAAAAAGCCTTGTAGTCCTGCATCGCGGTTACGATATTTTTTGAACAATAGAACCTATGGGATAAATTAGATTTGACATCATTATGTGTGTGTTCCGTAGCGCATCAGAATTACACATTTATTATATGTAGGGAGGGAAGGGATAGGGATAAATATGTGTGGACATTTCACGCAACGCCATCTAGCCCGAACCAAAGCAAAGCTTGTACTATGGGAACCAGATAACTGATATAATACTTAGATACTTTTTTGTTTGTAAATACATACATAGAATAGAATAATTGTGGGTGTTAACCCAGACACAGAACAAACTTCTATGTTCATCACACAAATGTTTGTACTGGGTAGGAATCGAACCCACAGCCCTCAGTTCAGAAAGCAGGGTACTACCAACTGAGCTATCGGGCCCATCGGTTATAAATAATTTATAAATTGATGATAATGATAAAGTCAGTCATTATTACCACAGCATTAAAAATCTTTCACAAATTGTTTAGCTATCGAATTTGGCTATACTTATTTGGCCATGAATTCTCAACCTGTCAAACCTTTTCAAATCGCTTCAATCCAATTTTCCTTCGACATCCCTGAAGGGTCTTTATTTAATTTTCAGTTTTTCACAGTCTTGGGAATTAAATCCGATGTTCGAAGGGTTCAGATAATGAAGAATTAAAATATTGGCGTATAAAAGGGAATTCCTCCTAACCAATTTCTCGCTTTAGGGGTAGATTAGATAGGTAGGATCACGCAGCAAGAAAAAAATACGCTTGCAAAGCGAAGTCATTTGTTTTAATGCTCTTTGGGTAGGATGCTATGTTTTCAGTCTATCGTCAATATATCGTATCTTACCAGCCAACTCTACCGACCGTACAGACAGACCTACGTAGTATTATCAGAATTATTTTCTCTGCTGAACGAGCAACGGATGACTGATCGATCAACCATCCACCGAGTGCACTTTACCTAAAAAAAGAAATTAAATGAAATTGTTTTGAAATTGTATTGAAATGTATTTAAGTGTAATATTGCGTATTGTATATTTATTTAATTATTATTATTACAGTTGTTTTTCTGTATAGGTTCTTATTGTACACCACCGTCTACTCCTACTTCAACCAATACTGTCCATCCAAAGGTTGCCTGGAAGAGATCGCTTTTAGTGATAAGGCCGCCGATTGTAATACCTACTATAAGCTGTTATTTATCATTAATTATTTCTTGTGGTATACAATAAAGAGTTTTTGTATTGTATTGCATTGTATTGTTTGCAGAGGCTGCACAACATAATTATGACGTTCTTGCAATTATTTTGATGTATTTTACAGTAATATTGAGTTATGATTTAATGAAGAAGCATTTCAATTGTGAACATTTTTTCAAAAGCTACCCCTATTGCCTTTAACAAGTTTCTTTTTCCGTATAATGAACATGACATTTCGTATCATTAAAGCCTCTGTCAGTAGCGGGGGTGTGAATAGGCACCGCAAACTAATGTGCTCCCGAGAAAGGTCACCGCAGTTTATTTATTATTCAGAGCGGCCCATAGTGACCCTTGGTCGAGTGTAACAGGTAGCCTGGTTATCAAACCCTTAGAAAAATTTGTACCTAGTATGTATCTGTGACATTTTATGTTACTTACGTTAAGTATTATCTTGGAACGAAACCTTTTTAGCAAATACAACAGATGTTTGTCATTGATTGTAATTGTCTGTACTTAGATTGGATCTTTGCATCGGTTTTCTGCCTTTTGTCAGGTATACAGATTTTTTATTCTACTTTCTATTTATTCTAATTATATATATTTCTAATTCTATTATTTAGGATGTAACAAGGATTTGGGTCTGTATAGTAGGTATAGACATACTATAAGAGATCAAAAAACATGTTCTTAGAAATCACATGTCGTTGAACTCAACTGAATAGGCACCTCATGGGCAACCGTGCTCCAACATAGACCGCATCATCACTTTTCATCAGGTGAGATGTTGTCAAACGTGAGCCCATTTATGTATAAAAAAAAAAAAAAACTAAAAAATGATAAAAAATAACATTCGTAGAGTTTAATAAAAACTTTTTTTAAACTTGCATTATGCCTTTATTACTCATGCTAACTACAATAATAAAAAAAAATATAAAAAGAACTACAACTACTCTGGTCGGAAATCAAACTCAAATCAATCAAATAAATATTATGTTAGCATGAAAGCTAGTGAAAAATTAGAGCAAACTAAAATATTTTCTATGTGAAAAATAACAGCTGCTGAAAAACTCGAAGCACTAGCTTTTGTTGCCATAAACCTAACTTATCCGCGATCTACCAACACGGGCTTGGCACAATTTCAACGAGAACTTTCTACCGTAGAAAAGAGATAACCAAAAAGATACAACTGGCTATGATAACTACCTTATAGTTTTATTATTGATGCATTTAACTAAGTACATCGGTTGTTTTTATGTTTAAAATTTATTACTTATAATTAATTTTAAAAGTATTTTATTATTTTGTATTTTATTAAGTAACAACTGCAATTTTTATGGGCGTACTGTGTCGCTTAACATAAGGTTTTTTTTTCAACGGGCTAATCCTGTTGGTCTCTACCGACCTTTACGGCGACACCGGGTGGGAGGGCAGGTGCTTAAGATACCCAGCCGACAAAAGTGGTGGGCAACTAGCTCAAGGGCACCCCTGGGGTGCGAGCCTCGGCTTGGGCTGTTGCCGGGATATAGAATCGAGAAGGCTATGTCCTCTCGAGGAGTGGACCTTATGGAAAGTAGCGACCATTCTAGCTAACCTACCTGGTGGTACGTCGACCTCGCCGGCGGGGTCGGTGTCTGATTGTGTTACGCTGGTATCCTATACCGGTGCCGAAATCGGTACCTGAGCCAGAAGGGCTAAACTGCGGGTCTAGCAAAGATCCCTTTCCATTAGCGTTAACGCCAAACGCTAACTCCAAAATTTAGTATTGAAATGACAGCCCCTGCGGATAACTTTTCCACAGCGAATGTCAAAGCTAATGTCATTCTCCATACATTTTGAGTTATCGTTTGGCGTTAACGCTAATGGAAAAGGATGTGGTTGGGATATTTGCTAGACCCCCAGGGGTATAATCTTAATATAATGTCTTTCAATATATTTTTTAATTTTGGAAAAATCTAAATTAATTTAATTTACGTCTGAAGAAAACCGCCATTGATTTCTGTTTACCGTTTACATAAACTAAGCAATGTGACGCTATTAATTCAGATATTTCGTACCTATTTATTAACTATAAAAATAGGCACAATGCGGCAACAAAAACAAATGTCCGAACAAATAGCATAGCACAGATAACGAAGCCCGCACACTTCCCGGGTAGAGTGGGTAAAGTTTCCGCTCATTCTGATTTTGTATTTTACCGGTTTACCACCCGTTGGTTTAATCGGTTATTACTGTGTAAGCCGCGGGTGTTTCTGTGACAGATTATTATAATGCGCTGTATTCTATCGTGTAAAGTGCTTTTGTGATTCAAAAACATTTAATAGTCAAGTAGAAACGGTTGAAAAACAATTACATTCTTGTAAAATAAGTTACATTAGGTAACTTATAAATTTACGTTAGGTAACTTATAAAGTTGACGCAAAGCTTAGATTTAGTATACTTTAGTATACTTTTTATACGCAAGAGACATTTAAATCAAGACTATTTGTGAATTAAATTAAGCTTCTTAAGCTTGAAATAATTGTAAAATGAAGCGGTTTCTAAAATGCTACTTTATCAAGATTTTTCACCATCCTCCTTTAGTTATTCTCACAATTTTCGCTTTTTCGTTAAATCAACAGAGAATTGGAAATCTAATCCGATCAGCATTGCCGAATTTCGTTTATTGGTGAAAATCCGGCGAAAAGGGTACGAATGGCTTGCTCTGAAATAATATATTGCCCCGAGCTGCTGTATCGTAAAGTAACAGAAGCCTTCAACCCTCAGCCCGTAAGGGATTCGCCACAGGTGTGTTTTTTGTAACGGCTTTAAAGGGCGTTTAAAGCGTCTTGTAAATACTACAGTAATAAAAGCAAATGATCAACAAAATTACTATTATCATTCCTCGTACTCTTTGAAGCATGGAAGCATCACTCAGTTATAAATTTTAATAGTATTTCTTAGATTTTCGCGATTTGAACACATAGTTTTACGTTTCACACAGGACTTCGCACTAAAAACATTATTTATTTAAAATTGCTTGAACCTCAAATTTGAGAACCACGAATGATACTTATGTTATTTTTTTATCTATAATAAATGCATGATAACAATCAAAACAGCAATTATTTAAAACGCGCTGTGTGTGTACAGTCTAAGAACAAACTCTAACAGGTAGCCTATCTGAATTATCACTTGGGTGCTTTCTCAACCACGGCCAAAGGGTAGCCCTGAATAATAAATGTGGCGGCTCATTCTCATAAGCTTGGCCATAATTATTTTTTGCCCTAAGACATTAATGTGAATGATGCGACAATTGTAACATCATGTAACTACAATGATACACTGTGTTCGGGAAATAAGTGAACAAAAGATTCAGAATTATACCATTTTTAATGGCCCAAAATACAGGATAGTTGTACACGTTGCTGCTTATGAATATATTCGAAAAATAGGTGTTGTTGCGAGAAGCGCGGGTTGGTAAGTGCTTGAATGCGGGGGTGAGGCTGCGGCGGCGCCACGCTGTCTGCGAGGGGCGAGCTGGCCATCGCGTGATGTGCAGCACCAGGGATTGGCTCTTGCGCCATTGACGTCATCCACTGCGGGCCCATTGGTTAGATCATTCAATCATTGTGGTGTGCGTGGGCGCGCGGTGGTCGAGGCTTCGACACACTGTACCTACTTTAGCTTACAAATTACCTACAAACAATTTCTCTATCTTTAATAATCCTTAGTTTTATTATTAATACCTATTTCTTCTAATTTCTATATTTTCTACTAACCCTTATTTCTACTATTTTTTTATCACTCACTAAGCCTGCGTTTGACCACAATCTCACCTGATGGGAAGCGACGATGTGGTGTGTAAGGTGTAGGACGCTGCTCTAGTAAAAACTATTCCATTTTTCTACCAATCAATCCTTATTTCTATCAATTTCTTTTTTTATATTAATTGCCATTTCTACTTATCCCCATTTCTACCAATCGCTATTTCTTCTAATCCAGTTTTCTACTTATCAACACTCTATCCCTACAAATCCTTATTATGAGAGTAAAACGTAGTGTGTTTGGTTCGTTTGTTTATTTTTTGTCGTTCACGCCAAAACGGCTGAAAGATATGGGTGAAATTTTGCACCCAGATTGCTTATACTAACCACAGAGATTTAAATAGCTAAAACAGTACACGTTTTAACTGGAAATGCACTTTTTTCCGTACGATCTTGTATTTTTTTATACAAGCTTAGGTATCCGTGCTAAAATTCTCGACAAATCTGATAATGATAAATCATAACGGCATGTTATACAGACTTGTATGAAAACCCGCTAAGATTTATTAATAGAACTTTAAAACAATGTTTTGCAATACTTACCTATACTTGTTCTCACAGAAACATCTCCGTCCTTTTGTAATCTGTAGGATTACAAAAGTTAACAAACCTCGAACACGCCAGATACAATCTCGCGCCATTGTTTTCCCTTAATTATCGATTCTCTTTCACACGTTTGTAATGCAAGATGTTTTTATTTCACATCTAAAACCCGTTTTACAATTTTCAACCTTAAGTTGGATGCTTATAAAATTATTTTTAGAGCAATCACAATTTCACGCCAGAATTGACGAAAAAATCCTAAATCTGTATATATAAAATTCAGTCCTGACTGACTGACTGACTGACTGACTTATATATCAACGTACAGCCTAAACCACTAGTCGTAGAGATTTGAAATTTGGAGGGTATATTCTTCGTAAAGTAAGGTTCGTTCACTAAGAAAAGGTTTTTCGAAATTCCACCCCTAAGGAGGTGAAACGGGGGTTTTACGTTTGTATGAAACTTTTTACTCTATGGGTCGATTAATTTGAAATTTAGAGTGTATACTCTTCAGTAAAAATAAAAATAGAAGTGTGTCACGGTTTTCTGAAAATCACCTTCCATCAGGGTCAAACGGAGTCTCAAAGTTTTTTCTATTGAAATCTAGAAATCAACGCACAGCCTTAAGTACTGGTTGCAGAAGCTTTAAATGAGTTTCCTATACAAATAATTGTTTTGGAATAAATTAATTGCATGAAAAATCGCGCTTTTGGAATTTCTACTGTATTTTGTTTGTAATAATAGCACTGCGTTTATATCTACTGACTGACATTTAGTTTGATTTAATTGCCTCACGTGCTTTATGAAAACCAATACCTACAATCAAAAAATTTTTCGCGCTCGCTGTCGGTGGCGCTTTTGGTAGTTCTACTGTATTTTGTTTGTAATATAGCAAACTCGTTTATACCTACTGACTGACATGTAGTTCATGATTTAATTGCCACGCGTGCTATTTGAAAACCAAAACCTACAATCAAAAAAATGTTTCGCGCTCGCTATCGCTCGCGCTTTTGGTAGTTCTACTGTGTTTTGTTTGTGATATAGCAAACGCGTCTATACCTCGTTATGTTGCGAGCTAAACCTATATACTACATTTATTTTAACTTATTTAAACTGTAATATTTCTGAAGTACATTGTTTCACACACTTAATATAAAGTCATAAATTTAAATATTTATTGCCTTCCACTTGTAATGAGACTTCCTCAAATTCATGTCAGCATGCGACCCTAATGCATTCCATAGTTTTTGCGTCTCTCGCCTAACCTTTTTTTTTTGTCAATTTCTTTTTTAACTTTGTTCTCATTTCTTTGTGTAACGTGTTAGTAAGTTAGTATTAAGTTAGCCATGAAGGCGATTAAACGTCTATAAAAGGAAAATTATTTTTCTTTAACAACACCCCGCTCCAGCCGCCTTATAGATGCCCGCGCAACTTGTCTGGCGCAGCCGGTAGTGGATGCTAATACGTGTACTTTTTTGAAGAGAAGCCTAAAGAACATTTTTGTTCTGGTGGATCTGGAGTTTCACATAGCGTCCAGGAACCAAATAAATAAGACTCCCGCGTCGCGCAAAATTTGGTACAAAGCTGGAGTTGGAGCAGACGTCGCTGGCAGCTTATGCTCAGGAGGGTCTGGATGGCTTGTGAGTAGATACCAATCACTATTCCTTGTTCTGTCCTACCTATTCCGTGAACTACGTAAATTTGGGATACCCATCACCCATTTTACCCAGTTTTCGTGGCATTCTGCACTAAAAATCGGCGGGATGCTATACGAAATAGTTAAGGAAACTAGATAAATTAAGAAAGTAAATTTGCTCTATTTAAATAATAAATTCGCAAATAGAATCAAAATAGTTAAGAAATTAAACCAAATTACATAAATCGAATTTGGTTATACTTAGTAGTCGCTCTAGAATTAAATTCAATGTAAATTAAAATGATCAGTAATTAGATAAAAATTATAATCTGATTATTCATTATTTTTGTGTAAAAATAGTTTTATTGGACAATTGAATTCAATTATTCAACATTTGTGTAATTAAATATTTGTGTTAGATTAATATTGTAGTTCGTTCATATTAGGTAAGTAAAAAGATTAAATTAAAAGTTTAATCTAGTGATCATTATTAGGTATTTTGTATCATAATTAATCATTTTTATTGCTATTGCATCGTGTTAGATTTAACGTAATTTTAATGCGTGTAGAATAAATAGTATATTAAATATAAATGAATAGTATGCTAATCTAGCAAAACGCTGATCAAGCTGAAACAAAAACCATTATGACAAAACCACCAGAATTAGTCGCTGCTTTGTACAGCCTAATTCCTGAATTTGACGGAAATGAGAGTTTGAACCATTTTATTTTATAATGTGAGTATGTAGTCAACCAATTAAAAGAAGAAAACAATCCAAAATGCGATGAATACATTTACAACATGTGTGCTAGCAAACTTTGTGGTAAAGCAGCCAAAATAGTCAGTGCAAACAAAAAAATCAAATCTTGGATTGCATTAAAACAATTGCTGACAATGAATTTCAGTGATCCCCGAAGCGAAACATACTTAGCAGTACTATTAGAAACATTAAAAATCAAACCAAATGAGCCATATAAAATATTTTACCGCGAAATCAAAAATATTATAAATGATTTATCTATTAAAATAAATCTCATCACAGACACTCAACTCAGAAATTTCAATCAAATCTATTATGAAAACATGGCAGTGAACACATTTCTTAATAATGTACCTAAAGACATTAGGGAAGCTGTGAAACTGATAGGGCCCATTTCTTTAGAAAAAGCCTTATCCCTTACGATTGCAGAATTAAACTTTCAACGCGGATCAAACATTAATTTCACACCTCAATCAAGTCAAAACCACAATAACTTCGATTTTGACAAAAACCAAGCGCAGTCTAATCAATTTCTGCAACACAATCATGGTGTAAGTTATAGGCCACCCACTAAGAATTATTCTAACTGCATACCTAATCAAGGGTCCGTACAACGAGTACCCACAACTCAACAAGGGTATCGCCCGCAATCACAGAAAAGTAAACAACATAATATTCAACCTCAAAAATCCTACGAGAACACCAATGTCACAATGCAAACCGCATTGTCATTTAAAAATGAACATCCCTCGATTCTTAAAAGAGAGATATTTGATGAAACAATTAAGGTTAAAAACACTAATTCTTCTGATCAAAATTACAATGAGCACAAACAACCAGATCATTATAAAACAGAGACATCAAATAAAAATAATGTAGAACTCCCAGTGCAAAATAACAATAACAAAGAACCTGTAAATGATCTTAGTACAGAAAAACCTTTGATTGTTGTAAGGGATGCAAATGCAGATTTGAACAATGTCAAAATAGTTACACAAATAAAAAACTCTGATGACAACATCTGTTTGCCATCTAAATCAATGAGCAGTATAGACGCCAACACGACCTTACTGACTGACTCGTGCGAAGAAAAAAATGTCACGGAGCTAAAAAAATCAGGTAGTGTCGACCTTGTTCCCGGCGCACCAATGCATTTCGAAACCGAAAACAACAAAATTCAAACCAAATCAAATGAATTAAATTCTGATAATAACATAAAATGTTCAAGAAAGTCAAAACAGAAAAACAACAAACAAAAATCACCTAAATACTATAACTCTGGAAAAAATCAAAACGAAGTAAAACCTCAATTGACTGACTCAACCAATATTATAGAAAATTTTGATAAACAAACAGAAAACATTGAAACATCAATCACGACTCAAAATAATGATAATAAGAATCTTATTAGCAAAAAATCAAAACAAACACCAACTACTGAAAAATCCACTAAAACAAACCAAACTAAGTTGGAAAGCCGAAATACAAAGGTACACTTTTTAAAATGCAACAAGAAAATTGATTGCATACCTAATGCAAATAAAATAAAAAGAATTTCAGTTCCCAGAAATCAAGAAAGATCAGGTTATTACAACCAATCTAACAAAACTCATGTTTCCACATTAAAAAGAAACAAAGTTTCTAAAGCTTCCAGTCAAAAGCAAAGCATTACCACAATAGACTCACAGACAACTATAACCGGCCTCGTGAAAAATTATTTAATTAATAATATTGAAAATCTAAATTACAACCGTCGATTGGCCTCTAATACAGTTATCAAAAAGAATTTAGCCACTCCACGTTATCTTCGTTCAAAAGGAATCACTTAGATTACCTTTCTAATAAATTTAATAAACAGTTACGAAACTTTTAGAATAAAATATTAATTTAGTTTAAATAAATAAAACAGATAAATTAATCCTTTAAAATATTTATGCGGGTCCACTTCTAGATAATTACTGTACGAAAATTTTACTAATAGAATGCTAGACCTTTCTCCATGAAATTCAACCAACTTTATCAGCTTGTTTTGTTTGAGTTTGAACTCATAATATTTTGTCACAAGTAATTATAGTATTTTTGTTGTTATTTTATACACAATCATTATATTCGAATATTATTTTTTATTAGTTTACTGTCATAATTTTATTATTAAAATATATTGTAAAAGTAGAGCAAATTTCAAGTTTCAAATTACAATTTTAAATCATTTTTTTTTTGCCGAACGAAATCCCAATATTAATAAAACGTTCAATGTTTATACCATACCTTATCCAAAATACCATATTTACCTTTCCTTTATATCCTTCCTTAAAAGTGAAAGGGTCAATCTGAGCCATTCGATGCTACAGCCTACATCAATCAACACATGTAATTGTTATCATCGATATCGTGAGATTTAACAATAACCACAGGCAAACACAATTTTGGAATGAAACCGCCATGTTCTTGTCTTAAAGCAGCAATGCAAACTACTGAATGAAACCAGAGATAGCAAGGAAATATTAATTGCCATCACAATAACACCATGGACGTTCCGGAAGTACCTAGCTGCAAACGAAAATATTACACGTATTTCTACTCTTTTTACTAAGAAGTCAATACCCGGTTCCCAGTTTCAAAAAATATTTATGTGCACACGATAGAATCAGTGATCAGTGAAAGTCAATTTAGTGCAGTTAAAATACCCCGATAAAAAAGTGATAAAAAAACCACGTCGTACTTCTGCTGACAATTAATCAATTGGACAATTACTTATTTAGCTTTTAAGTTCTCACATTTTGATAACTTTTATTTTCGTTTTGTGTGTATTTAATAATTATTATTGTGTAATTTTCTATTTCGTGTATTTTCAAATTTTGTTCTGTTTGTGTAATAATAATATTTTCTGATTTCATTTTGTGTAATGTCATTTTCATCTTTGTGTATTTTTTTATTTTGTTTTGTTTGTGTAATAATGATATTACCTATGTTATTTACGTGTGTATGTTTTTCTAATTTCATTTCATTTGTGTAAAAAATGTGTCATTTTAAATTAATGTTTTTTATAATTTTCTTTTATTTGTGTTATTGAAATTCTCTGAATCTTTCATCTTCAGATAATTTCAATCTTAGGAGGGAGACGTTATGTTGCGAGCTAAACCTATATACTACATTTATTTTAACTTATTTAAACTGTAATATTTCTGAAGTACATTGTTTCACACACTTAATATAAAGTCATAAATTTAAATATTTATTGCCTTCCACTTGTAATGAGACTTCCTCAAATTCATGTCAGCATGCGACCCTAATGCATTCCATAGTTTTTGCGTCTCTCGCCTAACCTTTTTTTTTTGTCAATTTCTTTTTTAACTTTGTTCTCATTTCTTTGTGTAACGTGTTAGTAAGTTAGTATTAAGTTAGCCATGAAGGCGATTAAACGTCTATAAAAGGAAAATTATTTTTCTTTAACAACACCCCGCTCCAGCCGCCTTATAGATGCCCGCGCAACTTGTCTACCTACTGACTGACATGTAGTTCATGATTTAATTGCCACACGTGCTTTTTGAAAACCGATACCTACAATCAAAATGTTTGCTCTGTTTGCTGAACCATGAGCGGCGCACTTGTGAAGCTATACATAAAGAAATATGTAATACCTTTTTGTAGGTGTAGCTGCATTTTTCGTTAGAATGAAAAAAAGGGTTAATTACTATAAGTTTCTGTTATCCTGATTCAAAGCTCAGCTAGCTTTGTTTATTTTTCACTAGAATTACGCGGGCGAAGCCGCGGGCAAAAGCTAGTTTAATATATATTATGTCAGTAGATAGTGCGATGTTCTCGTAAAACTCTACGACATTAATATAACGTGCGAGATATGAAAAATAGGTAGGTTATAAAGGCTATCTTTTTTACCTAAGTATACGTTGCAAGAGCCCAAAGTAATTGTGTCACCCTGGTGGTGTACTTATTAATCCATTCCAATAGGTAAATAGGTACTTAATGGTAATAGGTTGGTTTAAGAAAATGAAAGGGTCAATGTCCATTTGTTACTTGTCTCTCACGCTAAATAGCCGGATTTTAAGAGTGTCGTAGGTTAATGAATAGGCTCGCATAATCAAATATCGTAGAACAGTTTGGTTTTTAAATCAAAATGACTGAAATAAATAGGTCATCTAAGTATTTCTCAAAACGATTGGTAGTGCTGCCAAACTTAATAGTATCGACACCACCAATAGGCCTGTCGATAGTGTTTCGATTGGTTGACTATCGATAGACTCGATTAATCATCGATAGTCGACTATTGACCGGAAACACTAGATTCAATCCCACACAAATTTAAAAATATCAGTAAAAATTAAATAAAAAATTAAATCAAAAGTTTTATGCACAGAGTACCTACATTGGTAAAAACGTAAGCCCATTTAAGTATAAAAAAAAAATGGATTCCAATGGATCTACTTGTACTAGTTTGTCAATTCGAAGGCCCAAATCAAATCAGTGAATTTGAATTTGGATGGGAATCACAATAACAAAACTTTTCAATATTTATTATTTGCATTTTAGAAATGTGTTAGTTGCACAATTATAACCTTAAATATTTACTTCTTACTTGATTTCAGAAATGTGTATTCAACACTAAACACAGAATTTTCCGTACAAAAGCAAACCCAACGATGTTTTCTCAAATTCTATTAGATGTTATCGCAACGCTATTGTGGTAAGTACAGAGCCAATAGGTTTGATATCAGCGTAACGCAGCCGGCTTATGGCCGCCCCGAACTCTTCAGTAATTGGAAATAGGAAATGTGGGAGTAAACTATAGATTATTAGTTCGATTTTATAAAAAAGCCTTTGCCCCCGCAAATCAGGTGTTAATCTGATAGGTAGACTCGAACGTTTTTTACATCTTTGTAATTTATCAAAATGATTTTATACCTAAATTTAATAATTAATATAAATAAATAAATAAATATGTGTGGACATTTCACACAGCGCCATCTAGCCCCAAACTAAGCATAGCTAGTACTATGGGAACCAGATAACTGATAAATATTATCAGTTATCTGGTTCCCATAGTACTTATATACTTTTTTGTTTGTAAATACATACATAGAATACAATATAACACCCAGACGCAGAACCAACTTCTATGTTCATCACACAAATGTTTGTCCCGGGTAGGAATCGAACCCACAGCACTCAGTTCAGAAGGCAGGGATACTACCAAATGAGCTATCGGGCCTATCAGTAATATATCTAAGGACATATTACACATCTAGTCCCAAGATAAGCAAAGGAAGTTTTGGCGGGAACGCGGAAAAGTTCACGTCGTTGCGTTGTATTATTTCTCAAAACTTGTGCTTTTTCCAGTGTTAATGTTTAACATTGGTGGCGTTTTACCCATTAAGTGCTGAATTACGAGCACGAGTGTGGGCAAGTGATATAATGTGGCCAAAACGTGGTTTTTCGTGTTGCTTCCAAAATTCCATAGAAGCTTCTAGTAAAGTTTACTGGAGACAGCACGACTTCGACTGAACTATGACTACTCGACTTAGACTGGACTATGACTATGACTCAGACTTGACTTGAAGTAAAATATTCTAAGACTGAAAAATTACAATACTTGACACTGGCTAAATACACTATGTGAGGAGCCAAAACATAAAAAAAAATAAGCAAAGGGTATATTAAAGAAACCGGATAACTGATAATAAATACTTAAACACTTTTTGTTTTGTAAACACGTAGGTACATTATAATTCCTACCCAGGCACAGAAAACACGTAGTAGTTATATTCATGTAGTTAGTTCATCACTTATTTAAATAATCTTTATCTTTAGGAGTAAGTAGTTATATTGGGTATTCGATCCACTACTATAACTTAAAACTGAACATTTCAATAGACGAGTTTTCTGAACTTAGAATATTCGGAAGTTATCCTAACATAGAAGAAGAAAGAAGATTTTCTTTTTCAGACAAACTATTGAACGTTCAATGTAACAGTCCGCAATTACTAAGTTTTATTACAGTTTAATAGGAAAACATTCCCAAGTATGTCAGTCACTTATACTGACGGGTTTTCTTTGCAATTTATCTTCGAACTTTTATACGTAATCGCCTTTTTATTTTGTTTATTTTATGCTTAATTTATACATTATTAATAGGTACGAAAAGACAAATCACTTTACGTAAAAACCTACGTAAATAAATAGGATAGATCGAGAAAATAATTATTATAGAAGATCCCAAATTTATTTAAATCACGTATTGAATACTCTAATATAAAACGTGTAAAGATGTATTTTTGTTTGTTTGTTTGTCTATGCTTTACGCTCAATTGACAACGTATTTTATATCTCGGAAAATTAAGAATTGCTTAGGAAGGTGAAAAAGCCTAGGTATAAAATGTTTTTTTTTTTTAATTTAAATATGAAAAAGCAACAGAAAAAAAATAGGTTAAGTATTAAATTGTCCTCTCGTGTATGGTAATTGTTCAATGAAATAAAAAAAAAAAAAAAAAAAAAAAAAAAATGATAAATTATCAAAGAACACGGACCCAGGTGTCTGTGGTAAAGCAGAATTAAATTAAAAAAAAACTTGATAATGCATCTGTTTTTTTTTATAATCAATTGCTAATAAAAACAAACATTTAATAACAGGCTAATACATGATAGGTATCTACGTTGCCTATTGAATAAGGGTACCTATGTAAAAGGTTTTTGTAGTAGTAGCTAGGTAATTAGCAAAAATAATGTATCAAGGTATTCAATATTTGCAGACAGATGCTTGTTTCACGTTGTTAAACGGGTTTAGTTGAAGTGGCAGTGGGCAGGCCACATTGCTCGTAGGCGCTCTTTGGGGAAGGCCTATGTTCAGCAGTGGACGTCTTCAGGATAATGAATAGTTTTTAGTTTATTTTATTATTCAATAATTTAAACTGGTTATTTTATTTCACAGAGCAACCAAATCCGTAAAATGCATAGGTAAGTATATAATACTTCTCAAGGCTTCAGTAAATGTTGTACTAAAAGTAATATTTCTTTTAATGTCAATATACGACCTTCAGTTGTAAAAATTGCGAACCCGGATTTCATTTTATTTCTCTTTTTTCCTCTATAATCAGATCCTAAAATTTATTTAAGCCTATAATCTTTTTTACGGCGTGTACAAACGGCAATTTTGGATCTCTTCCTCGTAGGCTTTGCTTTTGCGTAACGATTCATCGGATTTGTATAAAAAATCAGAATAACAGCAAATAAGGCAATGAAATCTAGAAGGTGAAATGAGAGGTTATTACTTTTTTTTTATTAGAATGATTGACGTGACGAGCTGGTCGTTCACCTGATGTTAAGTGATACGGCCGCCCATAATAGTTGCAGTGTCACTCGGATCTTTAAAATAATAAAGTTTCGCATGACACTGCACTGCGACGTCATCCTGAGACACCACACAGTCTAGTAATCAGATTACTACACTGTGTAATCAGGTCACAAAGTCTCATTTGCCCAGTAATTCCACTAGCTACAATGCCCTTCAAACCGGAACACAGTAGTGGTTGCACACTACTGCTTGGCGGCAGAATAACTGGCAAAACTTCCTTGTGCAAAAACTAACTATAGGCAAAACTCTTATTTGATCAGGGTGAACAGATGTTTCAACGACCTATCGGTGCGGTGTGATGTGGACTTGTTTAACATGTCTGCCCGTCATCTAAAAAGGCTGATGGGTAACATGTTCTTTGATGGCTAGGTTAGGTGATACATTGATTGTACGTATTAATACTTAAAACTAATTTTTTTCTTTCGTTTGTGTGTGTTCGTCTATTGTGTACCTATATTTGTTACTTAATTTTTATATTTATACGTGGAAACTTTTAATTGGCCTTAAGTACTATATTTGTATATTTTATTCATGTAATTAGCTGTAAGTTTTCCAAAAATTCATAAATAAAAAATAAAATAAAATAAAATAAAACGGTGGTACCTACCGAGACGAACTTTGCTGAAAAGTCCTACCACCTAGTAAAATATATAGCTATAACTCACCACGCCGGGCAACTGCAGGATAATACATATTGACACGTTTTTAAAATGTAGAACAAGCCGGATTCCTCGCGTATTGTGTCTTTTGAATTTACAAAATTGTATTGTTTTCTACCGCTTTTCATCAATCTATAAATTATGTATAACCGACGGGTCCGATAGCTCAGTTGGTAGTATCCCTGCCTTCTGAACTGAGGGCTGTGGGTTCGATTCCTGCCCGGGACAAACATTTGTGTGATGAACATGGATGTTTGTTCTGCGTCTGCTTGTTATATTGTATTCTATGTATGTATTTACAAACAAAAAAGTATATAAGTATTGTATCAGTTATCTGGTTCCCATAGTACAAGCTATGCTTAGTTTGGGGCTAGATGGTGCTGTGTGAAATGTCCACACATATTTTTTTTTTCTTTTAAAACAGGTTTTCAATCCATTTATTTGTATTTTTATATCTGTCAACTCTGTCATTGTGGTTAAAGAAACTTTATTTCTCAAAAGAAATTTACATTTCACTGAATGAGAAATTACACTTAATTTACGTACTTATATAATATTATAAACAATGAGCAATCGAAGCTTGATTAATAGGTTTGAAAACCCAAGCAAATTACAATATTAGGATAGTAGAAAGGAGTTTTAGTGATGGGTGTATTTATTATACCTAGATTTCATTATATTTTCAGCTTCTCTTGCGGAGGTGGGTAGAAAAATAAATATCTTTGCGGATACGACGGTAAGAAACGCGCTTACCCACTGCCAAGTACAGACTTAGATTTTTGAAATAACAAATGTTTTTAGTTTTGATTTAAACATGTTGAAATTTTTTGTCGTTTTTAATATATAAATTAATAAGCTGGTTGGGAATTTAATGATTTTTGTTTATATTTGTGTAGGTAATTGTGTAATGATTTAACTCCCTGGGACCCGATATCGAACACGCACGCATTGTTATTCAATTGCCATCTTAATGCTGTTGTTTCAGAGGTTCAACCTAAATAACTGAAAAAACTCAGGCTGGTAATAATGATGCTGATGATGAACTGAAAAAATATAAATGACGATTGAATAGGCATGATGACTACTATTAAAAATGAACAAGTAAATATTACTTTCATAAAGAAGATTAAAAATTAATACAATCATTGAAAAAATAAGCAAAATCAGTAAATAAATCACGGAGAAATAAGCTTTTAAAGTTTCTACAGGAGGCATCTCCTGTCCCTTTCTCGCGAAACAGAGCGCCCCCACAGTTACAAAAATCTACTCGTGACGTCACATGCCAAAGAGATTGTATGAAAAGCTACCACAGCTTAGTAAGGAGCTACAATAACGACCTTCCTCTGACGTCACTGGCCGTTTGTGCTATCTCTTTCTATTCCGATTCTTAAAATGCTTGTAACTTGGCCATTTTTGAGATATTTAATTTTTGGTTTCACAAATGTTTATGTTTTGAGGCATATAATTAATATATCCAAAAAAAAATTTTAGTCGTCATGCCTATTCTGTTTAACCACTGTAAAAAAGATATTGAGAAGTAGGTACGACTGAACCAGCCTTTGTAAAATAAACTCAAGATGACTTACTCTGCATCAGTCTAAGAGCACAGTAGGCCTAGCACGAATATTTACGCGCAAGTAAGTGTAACCTTATCGTAAGGCAGTTGCATGGCATTTGATCAGCGCCCCATACAACTGCCTTACGTTAACGTTACTCTAACTTGGGCGTAAATATTCGTGCTAGGCCTACAGAACCGCTTACTTACTTAACTTATACCCATATTGTACCCTCTTCTTCTTCTTCTCGTGTAGGCAAGTGGTCAGCCCTGGTGTCAGAATTTTTAGGCCGCCCAGAGGCTTCTGACTGTACCCTAATACACACAATATCTTTGTACTCTTTGTAGTGACATCAGAGGTGTAAAGCAGCAATCTCCAGAGATAATACAACGACGAGACGACAATCGTTCACAGCAACGACACAGCCCGACAGGGATGACATGGCAGAGCGGCGCTTTCTTATCTTATTAGATAAGTAAAACTTATCATGAAATTGAGTAATGACAGTACCAGCCAGTTCTTAGGCTCTTGCAGCAGAAATCTCTATAAAACGACCTCGATGACTTCTTTATTCTGTGCGTGTTATATGTGTGCACCTGTCTCCTTTCCATTCATCATTCTGACATTCGAAGTTTCATGCCAAGTTTCATTTGAATCCATTTAGTAGTTTCGGTGTAACGCTCAGCCGAGATACAGACAGACAGACAGACAAAAATGAAAAAAAATTATAGATTTGCCTTCAGCATCGACGATGGGCCTCCAAAAAAAATGACAACTATCTTCAATGTACAGAATTTGACCTGTTACAGTTTTGTTACAGTACATACCTCTTAATACTATAACGAGTAAAACAATGTACCACCTACTACTTACAAGATCTTGCACCAAATGAATAATGTATATTATTGACAATAAACAATTTTGATTTAATTTTGTTCTTGGTATAAAATAAAGTGTTCCTTTAACGTTTCCGTTTTTTCTTAAACAGAATTACGACATTATTTGACTATGGAATAGTCAAAGAAGAAACCCTATTAAACCAAAACGCGTTGTATGTACAGTTTTCATTCGTAAATCTCTTGTAATGCAGCGCTTCAACGTTCCAGTCGTTAATAAACAATTTACCACAGCTAATAAAAAAATGAACACTAAATTAGGTTTCTGACGCCGAAATACGTGTCCACGCACAAATTTAAAAAGCTCATGCAAAAGTTCGTATGCATTATGTATCAGAGAACATACTAAACAAGTAATGGTGTGTACTGTGTACGTACGTGAGCAATCATACAATACAGTGATACTTCATAATATATTAAGTTACCACTTGCCTGTCAACTTTACCTATACATAAAGTTCACCTATACTGAAAACATTGAAAAAAAAATTTTAAGTTCAAAGGAATTGAAAAAGATTGTAAACAATAGAGATGAAATAAAATATACTATTAATTCAAATAATTAGATAACGTTTACTTACCAATCATTATACCCGGCAAACGACTTCGGAAATCCTCGCACCTTTTTTAATTGCTTCAAAGTTTAAATATTGAGCAGAATAAAAGTAAGTAAAGTCTTAAAGCTCAATAATAATGTACATAAAACTTTACTGTCTTTCAAAGAAACCGAGGTTAAGCTTTTGATCAAATGAGCTTTACAGGGGAGGATTCGCTATAATGAAAAAGGTGAAGGAACTTCACACTATGAGGGACCCGGAGTGACTGACTCGTTTCCCGGTCCGCTTTTCCCGATTCCAGATTTTCTATGTAAGCACAAAGTTGGGGAAGATGCCCACTGTGATCTGCGTGGAAACCTTTTTAGCTGTATTTATTTTAGCGCCACCTACCAGAGTTTAAGTGACCTTCAAGTCGTGCTTGCGTAACTCTCTGCCTCTGCTGTTATCTTAGCGTACTTTTGTTTTTTGCGCCACCTGTTAGAATTTTCCGGAACTATTTCACTATTCAGTTTCGTAGTTTTCATTTAGCAATTTAGCTTAGTTCGGTGTTCAATAGATGTCGCGACATTTACAAAATACAAGCATGGCGGGAAAATGCGGGAGATTACACAAGTGAAAAGCTGAGTCATGAAATTTCCCAAGAAGTGTAGGGCTTTTATTTAGTTGTGTGAGACATTTTGTGTAAACTTGCTTAAAACTAGTTTGTTTAGTACGTACCGATTACCCTTTACTTACCCAGGCACACATTTTTTTTAACTGGGTACCTTATCTATTTTCGACTATTTTTGAAGTAGCTAAAATTTTAGAGATAACGTGAAAGAGAAAGCACTAGCAGCTGCCCATTTATATCTTAAATCTTTAAGAGAAATGGAAAATTAATATTTTTGTAAGTAAGTATAATTTTTTTAATAATCACACAGGTGAGATAATGAATAGTGAATCTTAGATCCTTATTTCAAATAAATCGTGGTAATTTCTACTAGGCGTAACCATTGTGTGTGGACACCGGGTGGCAACTGGCAATAAACACACTACCATTATAAACTCGTGCAATTTTTAATGCTGATGAATAGGCAGTATCTTGTAGGTCCATAAGGTCCACTTAATGTAAAAATTAAGTAGGTATTATTAAATGAGTTGTATTTCCTCATTACCCTTACAATTTTTGGATTTTATTTATGTCTACGAAAAACTGTTACCCTCCCTATACGATATTACCTACTTTCAGTAGGTACCTATGTAATAAAGTCCGTACAATGTGTATCGGATTAATGATTTTTCCATTTAGTACCTACTAATTCTATATGTACAAGAAAATCAAATCTCGCGTCATATGACTTTTAAATGAAGGTCAAGGTTCTTGGAGTAATAGACATCAACGCATGCGTCATTTGGAAAATTATAATACGCTGCCATTGAAATGGAATCCTTAATCCAGCTTATGGTAGATTCAAAATATAATAAGTTAGTTGTGTTAGTTAGTTTGTTGTATTACTTAATAAGTTATATTTAAATCTAATTAATAACTTTTGAAATCTAATAAATTATAATACGTACGTATGTTTTTATTTTTAATCCGATGTAAACCATATAAGTTTCCTGCTAATTAATGGTGGTTGTACATAGGATATTTTAATATGATGAGTATTTTATGACCAAATGTAAGCACGTAGACATGGTATGTAAATAAATAAATTATTGTAATGTGGAATATGAATAATTAATTGAGAGTTTCGTCTTAGAACGTTATATTTTGTTTGAAGCTACTTTAAGATTAAGGTAGAACGTTTCACTCAGCGCGGCAAATTCAAATTTTCTTGGGTTTTTGGCCAATGGTAGCTTAATTACTCAACGTGATTACATGAAAACTGATTTTGCGCAAGTAAATAGAATGTATCAACAAATTAGGATTGAAAATATCACCTTGATATCACTATTTTAGCAACAATTGCCAATAAATAAATTTCATCTTGATTTTTCAGGCTGTAGCCATTTGTTGCTAAACTAGTGATATCTATGTGATACTTTCAATCCTAATTACCCGACTACCAAAAAAGAGGGTTATGAGTTTGACTGTCTATGTATGTATGTATGTATGTATGTTCATATGTTCCCTTGTATCTCCTAAATTACTTATTTTATTTCAAACAGCAAGGTCTCAATCGATAGATCTTAACACTCTGCGTGTCATAGGCTATATAAAGTTACATTAAATTCAATATAGCGGATAATATTAAAAAAATTCAAGGACAAAAAAATATATTTTTTCGATAAACATATCATGTTTGGTATCAAATGAAAGGTCTTTATAAGTACGTTTCGAATATGTATAATTCGTATATCTATGTATAACTATGTATAGCCTACGTATAAAAATAGGCGCCAATTTTCTGGTTTTGTTGTTCCCTGGTTGTGCCTAAACTACTCATCATATGTTATCAAATTTGATACCAATCGATGCGTATTGACACTCTGGGTGACATTGGGTACATTAAATTATACTAAACCCAATATGGCGGATTTTATGATCTATCCATTCCACCTCATAGTAAGAAAATTCGCTAAACATTAGGCAAACAGCCGAAATCATTCGTGTAGTCTTAAAAATTGGCACAGTTATACTTTGAAGGTTTACTGATGAATATACTAAAAATGTCCGAGGGTGGGGGGTAAGTAGAGGGAGGGGAAAGGGTTTAAATATCACTTTTTTCGGATATTTGCTTATATCTCAGAAACCTTTAGGATTAGTATTACAATTACTTCTGTGAAATTAAATCATATTAAATCCGCCATAAAAAAGATTCTATTCATTTTTACTGTAGGATCAATACTTTAGAAATTAAACGATGTTGGAATTTGAAAAAATAGCTTTCTCCCACCTCGTTATAACGCGCAACTGCATAGCGCTTGTAAAGTTGTAGCATAGATGATAGAAGTAGGTACCTACTTAAAAGTACAATTAACAAAAATAATTAAAATCTCTAGTCATGTAAACAAACATTTTTGCACATAGGTAAGTGTAACCATTAGTTATACAATACAACACCCCTTCATTTGGGCGAAGGTAAAAATGCCATCATAAATAATTAGGTAGTCGGGTATTAGTTTTTGAACTCTATCTTGTTTGTTGATACATTCTATTTACTTGCGCAAAATCAGTTTTTATGTAATCTCGTTGAGTAAGTAAGCTATGATTGGCAAAAAACGCTAGAAAATTTGAATTTCCCGCGCTGAGTAGAACGTACCCCTTATGAAAATTTATACAGATCGGTAACTAAAACTAAATCGACAAAATAAACTTTATATAATATCCTCATGATTATAAAACCTACCTATAAAACCCACATATGAAAGCAGAGAACAGTACTGTACATCCACCTGTCAGACTTACGAATTCATTTATGCAAAAGCTGTAACGTAAACGTTGCACTGGTGATTCGCGTTCGCTCACTCGGTTTGAACTCTAATACAACGTAACCTTATCAATACTTACCTTTTCCAAGGAAGCTTACCATCTGCACGTAGTAAATCTTCTATAATGCCTATTGAAGGTCCTTAATTGAGGGCCCGAAGGTACCTTTTATATCTATAACCACACAGAGAGGGCGTTTTATTCACTGTAAATACCCCCTACAGGTTTCTTATTTTATTACTATGCATTAGCATTATTGAATTAGCAGTAGGTCTTTCTAGAGTCTTCTTCTTCTTCTCGTGTGGTCAGCCCTGGTGTCAGAATTTTTAGGCCGCCCGAAGGCTTCTGACTTGGCTTAACGACACTATTGTCTTACGACAACAGCCGGGACCGACAACTTAACGTGCCCTCCGAAGCACGGTAGCGCTCAGTTCTTAATACCAACTTTTTGCTCTTTCTAGATGAAATTGTTTTATTATTATTATTAACGGCCCGATAGCCCTGCCTTCTGAACTGGGAGCTGTGGGTTCGATTCCTACCCAGGACAAGAATTTGTGTGGAGAACATAGATATTTGTTCTGTGTCTGGGTGTTATATTGTATTCTATGTATGTATTTACAAACAAAAAAGTATTTAAGTATTATATCAGTTATCTGGTTCCCATAGTATAAGCTTTGCTTAGTTTGTGGCTAGATGGCGTTGTGTGAAATGTCCACACGTATTTAATAATTATTAAAAGCTTATTTATTATTAAAATAAAGTGAATATAAAAATATTCACTTTATTTCATCATCATCATCACAAACAGCCCGACGACGTCCTCCTGAACATAGGCCGCCCACAGAGCACCACCTTGAGCGGCTGCATCCATCGGCGCGGGGACGCGGATTTCACCAGATCATCGGTCCATCAAGTGGGGGCTGGCCTACGCTGAAGTAAACTAGACATTACTACTGTATTATTTCTTTTCTATGATCAACTTCGAAGTCACGCTTGATCATTATATATTTGTCATAACAAAGGTTTCTACGGTGCTAATCTCGAAGACTGATGACATTACCTTTCTATGGTATTCTAAAACTGATTTTCGAAGTTGGAGTCTGGTATTCATTAAAATAAAATAAATAGTACAAAAAATGTTAATAAAGGGATAAATATTAGAAAATACAAAACTAGGGTACATGTTTTCATAAATAAAAGCTTACCTAACAAGGTTTTTAGGCTACGATTATTTTCTTATCAATTATGGGTACTTATAATATTTACGTACTACGCAATTCAGTAAAAGAGGAGAAAATTTTCCTTGTTTTTGTTTGTAATTAGCTACGCCTCGTGGCGTCGCCCACGTGGACACAATTTTCCGGAAAAATAAGCGATGTACGTTAGAAATTATGATTTATAGCAGTATTATTACTTACTTAGCGTCAAAAATTTGAATCGCTCAACCAGGGTTACTCTTGATACTCGATTTGAACCGTAATTAGGAATTTGGAACGAAATCGTGGCATTTGATTTAGATTTAGATTTAGATTAATTTATTGCATCATGTAATAAGGTAATACAAGTTACATAACCCTGCTAGGGCATAGCAAACAGTAGTGATGGGTTAATTAGCATTCACATTCATTTTTAGCATGTGAAAACTCAATTTGCATTTCGCAAATGAAATGTAGTTGCGAAATTCTGTGAAATATGAAATTTCATTTCAATTAATTTAGTTCACTTCGAATTTAATTTTTAATATAAAGTTTCATTTCATGTTTCATTTCAATTTTAATTTCATTTCATTTTAGCAAATAGCATTGCAATAGCAATTAGCATGCTAAAACTCGTAAATTAGCATGTTTATGAAATTTACGCAAAATAGCATTAATTGCCATCGCTAGCAAACAGCAAGTACTCGTAAATCCGATATTAGGGCACAATTGAAATCTTTGTCCAGTGAATTTTATGGAACCAAATGTAATCGCCTCATTTCTAAATCATCCGCTTTTTACCAAATTATTTTAACATCGGAATTGGGATCGATTCGGATTAGACTTTCAGTGAAATTGGGATTGGAATTAAGAGTTTGTTCCTTACATTAAAAATGTTATATCTATTTCAGGGCATAGGTAAACAGGCTTACTTACTTTACATAAGAGAAAATTAAATTAAAACAACGATTAGTTGATGAAGTTGAAAATGTAACTTCTTGCTAATATGAAATGTCACGAGCGGTAAGAGACAGGCGTTTTAACTACTGATTAAATTTAACTAACGTTTATAAGGACCTCCGCATCAATTTTTATATCAACGTCCGGTCAACGGTGTCAAAATTATGTTTTTATTTTTCGTTTAGATTACTTTGAAATTTTAATAAATACTTACATCATAATTATTATCTTCCTGGAACTAGTTGCAAACGTATAAGAGCTTAGTAGTAATCCTTTCATTGCAACTAGTCGAAAATCGGGTTGCGATGACGTAAGCCACATTACTTTTACTAGGTGATATAGGGATATCAAATTAATAATTTTAATGGAGTGGACAATTATAGTCCACGCTATAATCTAGGTGATCACTCCAGGTGACATCACCTAGGTGATCATAGTCTTTGGTGAACAAAGGACGCTAAAGAGTCGCCTATGATCACCCAAGTAATATCACGATGTGGAACGAAGTGAAATAGACCATTCAACAGGACGTCATCTAGTTGATGATGATGACACTTATAGACATGCTTTTGGTTATTAGTAAATTTTTAGTTGAGTGAGAGTAAGTGTGGTTCAGCGGTAGCCCGTGCGACTCCTAAATCGACGCACCCTGGTTCATATTCCGCTCAGCCATCCACAAAAGACGTGTCAAGTTATGTGCAGAATTCGCACTCTTACAACGGTGAAGAATATCGTGAGGAAACCATCATGCTCAAGAATCGCAAAAAAGTTAGAACGAATGTGTGTCATCGACCAACTCGCACTTGGCCAGCATGTCCTACTCATTCTCGTTCACTGCAATCATATAATAATTTTTAAAAAAGTAACAAAAGTCGTTAATGTAAAATGCTGATTGTACAATTATCTGCATTGACCTGATTAACAATAATCTGTGTATAAACACAGCAGATAACAAAAGACTTTAAAGATAAACAAAAACTGTTTTAATTAATAAGAATAATATCTAATTGGGCAAGCTTCCCAAAAAAGGATTAAATCCTGTGTAGGTTCTACGAAGTCTACGAGTCGCGCTCTACGGCTACGCCTGTATTTGCTACGGCATTTGTAGGCGTAGCATCATTTCCACTTCCTGTCGTATCCTGTTAAGTGTTTTTCGAAGTTATTTTTAGAATTCGCGTGATTGACATCATCAGAACGTACGTAAATTAAGATTACCGTGACTTCGTAAAGGCTTAACATCTATTGACGAAAGAAAATAAAGGAGCTACGAAAACAGCGCGTTTAGTTCACATGCATTTGTAACCATAAATAAATCCATAAACGGTAAGTATTTAGTTCATAAATCAGTAGTATTTACTCGGTTCGCTTTGCAAGTTCGTTTATCACAGCAAAATAAACAAGTTTATGTAATGGCGTCTATTTACCAACTCATCAGTCGCACACCCGGTGTGAGGTGCGCGTTAATTCCTCACATGCTTTGCTGAATAGTCTAGTATCCATACTTGAAATAGTTAGGAATGATAAACAATAACGAGGCATGCACTGGCACCGGCCGCAAGCGCCGGCACGCGTGCCGCTCGCCACTTGTACAGTTCGCGCGTCGGGCTCAAGGTCGCCTCTTGGCTCATGGGGGCTCGTACACGCCTCAATAAACTGTGAAAAGAATTTAGAGCCATTATAAAAATGAGCTCGTGGTGGCGTGTGTGATGCGGCGAGTGCGGGCGAGATGGCGCGGTCACACGTCGTCGGTCTATCAGCTCGGCGCCTCCGCCTCCCGCGCCGCGGCGCGCGGGCGGCGGCGGGCGGCCAGCGCGGCGCCCCAACAGCGGAATTTGCACGAGCTACGCGCCTCGCGACTCGCGACTCGCACTAGTCTGGTTTAGCTCAGTCAGTGTAAGTGCGACCGCTCGCGCCCGAGGACGATTTGTCGCGCCACGCGCGCCCGTGCTCACTTTATTACGCAGTTATCGTCGCCGACCGCGTGGACACTGCGAACCGCTCTCGGCATCCCACTACCCATACCGCGCACCCGCACCGCTCGCCACCCGTGCCCGAACCCTCGAAGAACTCGGTGATAACTCTTATCAGTGTGGAAAAGTTGTACAAGTGTCAAAAGAACTTAAGGCCGGTTGAATTTGCGCAGCGGCAAATTCTTCGGGACGTTCGACGTCGGTGACAATCGTAGGCGATACGATACTTTGAGTTTCGGACCGATTCGAGCCACGTTACAAGGTTATCGCGCCTCTAGCCGGCCAGTGATGAATTGGAAAATCGGCGCGTAGTCGTTCACGTGGTGTGCGCCCCGCCCCCGCCTCGCCCGCGCTTATATTTAGCGAAAATCACCTCTCGGGAGCGGTCTGACGGCCGACGCTCTCTACGCACATATTAGCTGTTTATGAACGTTAGCGAGACGCCACATGTTATTGGCTTCAAATAACAGAGGCGATAAGGAGAAGTCAGATAACCTCTGTGGATCGCAGCTCGATCCGACCATTCTGGAAATAGAAAGAAATCAGTAAAAAAATTGGAAAAGCGAGTGCCGTGTGATGGTAACGGCCGGCGTCGGCACGCGCCACTGAGTGCCTCGAATAGGCACACCTACCGAAAAATTCCACTGTTAGATAAAGTGGGCGAGATGTCTATTCAGGGAAGCGCGGGTTACCCGAGCCCATGGACGTCGCAGTCCGAGCTGGACGGCACCATGGGGGAACTGGGTCCGCTGAATGAGCTCACGGAGGTAGGCTTCGAACCGCAGACGCGCCAGCGCTCCAACACGTGGCCGCTACCGAGGCCCGATAACTACGTCGACCAGGCTGAGGACACTGGCTCCAAGAAGAATTCCAACCAGAACCTATCTGGTAATTATGTTTCTATGTTACCAAATAGATAGCTTTGGATCACGTTAAAAGACACCACATAATGCTCTTTGACCCACATTTCCCGAACGCGCCTGTTCCATATGCAAAATCAGTCTAGATCGAATAACACAAACACAACACACGTAACAAAAAATATACAACTCTTGGTCACATACCAACTACTTACCTACACACTTTCATGAATAGATTCAAATCTCGATTGTTATAAAACGTAAACAAAAAATATCCAACAAAACTGTCTACGCTACGCTGATACCTACAATAACAAAACAACTGAGGAATCAGACTTTTTAATGTCAATATAGTCTAATCTTAGAGGTAGTTTTTAATAAAATATCTATGAAAATTGAACCCTAATTTTTAAAAAAATAGTAGGAAAGAAGCCCAGGTAAGAAGTATACATGAAATACACGTACATGAGATGAGCTTACAACGACGAACATTATTTATAATAACCCAAAAACATAGTGTGGGATCTAATCAATTTGTTCAATTATAAACATTTGTAAGCAAATGCTTATTTGTAATGCATCGTTATGGGTCTAGTAAGACGCGGATCATTATTGTTGAATATTGTTGTAAATTTTTAAGGATGTTTAAGAGGTCTAACATTTTATATCACTAAACAATTTGTAATGTTTACAAAAGAAAATAATAATACTCTTATATTATATTAAAATAGAAGGTAAACACAGGATCGTAAACAAACGGATTTCACTAAACATGAAATGTGAATGATCATTTAGCACAATATGTGAATGATATAAAAAGGATACTGACACTCTGTAGGTGAAAAGAGTACTTTAGTTCTGAGAGTTAAGAGAGTGCAAATAATAATATAATAATATTAATTATTCAAATTAAATGAATCGTGGCAACGAAGATTAATAAACTTGTAATAGGTACTTATTATGATAACATCTAACATCCAAAATCAACAAACAGCTTTTAAATGTACAATATGCCAACATTTGACTCCAACTCACCTGATGTTAAACGACGAAGCAGTCGAAGGTATAGCACGTTGGCCCATGAGGAGCCTATTCACTCTAGTCTTAAAGAGACCCAAATTATATTTGTCAGGAAACACAGAAGCCGGGAGCGAGTTCCATTCCCTAGCAGATCGCATGATAAAAGAGTCAGCAAAACGCTTGGTTCGACATGTTGGTAAATCTACTATGTAAGAGTGAAATGACTCCCTGCTCCTTGATGTCCTATGTCGAAATGGAGATGACGCAATCATCTCATGCAGTTCTTGTGCGCATTCTCCGAAATGCAACCGGTAGAAGATTGATAGACGTGCTACCTTTCGTCGATGATCAAGACTATACAGCTTCTTTTCAACCAGCGTCTCTTCATTACTTCGTTTTTTGGCGCATCGTCCGATAGAACTTCGAAGATTGAAACTTAAAGAAATAAAAAAGTATAAACCTTCACAAAAAAAAAACAATATTACCTAACCGGTAACACGTGCGTGTGTGTGAAAATTAATATTAATGAAATAATGGACCAAAGGTATAAGGTAAGGACCATGGGCAATGAATTTGTATTTTCTCTGTCTATAATTATCCTAAAGAATATTAGCATAATTGTAGCTTCTAGTCTATAATTAATTTACAAAAAAGAGTGTGCTTAAATTGTCAATAAAACCAATTGTAGAAAAGAAAAAATTGAGAATAATCCACCGTTTATTCTCAAAACTACACTACATGTAATTAACCTATCTTAGGAGTACTGGGTCCATAAACTCATGTATCATTAACATTTATATAAACTCTGTGGAGTAATCTGGAATTCATACCGTATCTTCGTACACAAAATCAGTATTACGTACATTAATTTATAAACAAAATAATGATAGAATAGTCAAAGCAACGCAATTTAATGGCACGTCGAGTGTTACGATGCCCAATTGCCCATAAGCTGAATAATGTCAATTCTAGTTTAATACCTCAAAATGATCCCGTGCTAAAAATGAATAAGTATATTTTTCAAATAAAACTTCTGGCTGACCCCTCAATCATATTCTGTTCCGGTTAGAGAAGGGGCGCTTAGATTTTGAATTCTAAAGATACAAAAATGCAGATGTGAGCAAAATTACAGTTCATCACTTTAGTGTTTCTTAAAATACGAACGTGGAGTAGCTTCGGATTATTATTCACTACTTTTGTCACCTTTTGTCATTCGAATATCGAATTTGATCGAAAAAGACAACATGTGGTAGTGGACGTTTTTATGGACCTGTGACCGATTGGTACTAACTCAACTATTATACTGTAACTCTGATTCCCTTGACCAACACTATTGTTTTGCATACCCATGTTATTTTCTGTGCTTACCTTAAATATTGCTATTCTTATTTAATCTTTTGAGCTCTTGGTTTTGATGAAGGCAGGAAGGGGAAGGTACGAAGTTTGTTATAATGATGCTTTCCTATCGTATAACGTTATTTTTTATAAATTTTGAACGTTTTTTAAAAGTTTGTTACAACTACCTACCTAAAACATCTAAAGTACTAATTAAGATATTAAACTTCCATGGCCATAGTAAAAAAATACATAAGTACTCAAAGATTGTACACGCTCCTGCCGCAGCCGTGGGAACGTATTCGGATGATGACGACGTTAGCACGACCTTTTTATGTAACATCATTCATCATCATCATCAACAGCTGAGGACGTCCACTATTTAACATTGAATCTTTCTTCCCCATCGATTGTCAGTTCTACGAGCTATGTGGCCTCCTCATTGCATTAACCTGCTAATTCTAAGAGCTACATCGGTCACTTTAGTTCTCCAGCGGATCTTCTCATTTCGGATCTTATCTGGCAGGGAAACACAGAGCATGGCTTTCTCTAAGCTCGTAGGTCATGTAATAACATGACCTTTATCTTTCAGGAGCGCCTCCGCTGCCCTCAGCCGTCACCGCCAAGAAGAACTCATCCCGCCGCAATGCGTGGGGCAACCTTTCCTACGCTGATCTCATCACCCAGGCCATAACCTCGGCTCCGGAGAACCGACTCACCCTGTCCCAGATATACGAGTGGATGGTCCAGAACGTGCCATATTTCAAGGATAAAGGAGATAGCAACTCTTCAGCTGGATGGAAGGTAGGATCTTTCAGTAATTTATAATTTATTTATTATTAAATTTAATATAATTTATTTATAAAAAAATCAATTTTTGCGTTTCAAATATTCTACAGAATAGCGTGTCTGGTGTACCAATCAATATTATAATAATGGTTACCTAAATAAATATAATAATTAAAAGAATAAGATGGATTTAAACTGTCACATATGTATTTTGGTATTTTGTGTAACCAGCATGAAATAATATTGTTTACAAATTAAAAAACGTAGCTGCGCAATGACTATTTTGTTTAAAACAATGTTTACGATTTTGAAGATCTTCGTTTTTCTTTGAAAATTCGTCAGACGCGATGTCTTAGGACTGAATCATTTTGGCTGATATCCATTAGATAGGCAGTTTAAATTCAGAATGGGGCTTATTGCCATTCTTATTGTGGAAAATTGTACTATCATTATTTGAATAATTATAGAATTCAAAATAAAATGAATGATAAGCGTCCAAAGTGGCATTTTATGCAGTAGTATCGAATGCAATGAGTTTAATAATTATTAGGTACTATTTAGGAGCAAGAACTCAACGATTCATCAGTAAAAATAAAGATCTCTATAATATTCTAAAAAGAAAATTTGAAAAACAATTTGCGGTCCTTATCAATGCCGTAAATACATACTTAGTACTATTTGCATTATCTGGTAATACCATAGTGTAACAAATACTAATAGTGAATCAACTCGGGCGGCTAGACAGAGCAACGATGGGGTGCTGTAGCTTCACTGGCTTACCGGTACGCGGTAGCCCCACTACGGTCGAGGCGGCCTTTTAGGTATATTGCGGTATAACAAAGGACTTGACCCACTATTTGTATTTATTACACTATGGTAATACCGTGCTCTGTGATACGTAATGCAGAAAAATCGACGTATGTTATTTTAGTTGATTAACACACTGCACTTTGTATTATGCTAGAGTGAATTAAATAATTGTTACTAGAGTGAAATAAATGCTTAAAAAGTAGGAAAAACTCCTCATATAAAGTAGGCTAGGTACAAAGTGATAATATAAAACGTTGACTCAAATCAAAATTATTCTCAAAGAAGCAGAACGCATTTCTAGCTGAACTGCGCAGTGGCATACGTTATCTCAATCGGCACTGACACGAACGATATACAATAAATGATAATAGAAACACTATAACACACTCAATTCTTGATTTTACAATGATAGTATCTTTTGCTTCCGGATCCATTGCTGTTACGCAACACAAAAGCGACAAACATGCGTAGTCTACGACGCGATGGACGCAGAAAATGCTCCATTCGATATACTCGCGGTCAAATGACGAAACCGCCACGGGATCGACAAAAAAATGTAGTGAATGTCTTCGTTCTATTTCGTTTTGAGACGTATATTTTTATATCTGGCCCTACATTTTTCTTAGCCGATGAAATTACCGACGGATACAAGACTTGCGTATGATACCACAAAATGGGCGACCTTCGCGTACCCATGGCATTGATTAATGCTTACGCATACAATGCCCATTCAGCCGATACACGTGTTAAGCGCAATTATAAATACTAATGTCCGGGCGTTAAAGTCGAAAATAGAACTGTTGGAGGAGGCGGCGATGCTAGCAGCGTTAATTAGCAAATAGTTAAAGAAGTGCGTCACATTCGTACACGATAATTGTTGAATCTAATGAAAGAGATGGGAGATAACGTGATACGTTGTGAGGTGAATGAATTTTTATTGCTAGCAAACGGGTACTAATTTTAAATGCTTCATGTTTTGATCAGTAGCCAATTTGAATCATATCTATAGTCCGTACGTAAGTGACTAAATTACTATAATCATCATAATCTAATTACGTAAGTAAATAATATATTTGAAGCTGTCTAAGAAAGCTGTGTAATTTACATCTTCGGAGAGAACTGATGAATGGTATATCGTAATTGCGATCTGTTATGGAATGCTCAGTCAAATGTCGATGGTGTACAAAATTATGCCATGGAATAAAATACACCATGAGCCGCATTTTTGAATTTGCTAGAAATTGATAGAAACTAAACTCGATTCTTGAAAAATATTGTAGATTTTCTTGTATTAGTGTTGCACTTGGACTTGAGTGATAGGAAAAGGTTGCTTGCAACCGCAACTTATGAGCTCTTGAAATTATCATCTTATTGCGCACGACACGTGTACCTGAATAATCTGTATGCGAATCAAACGTCATCGTAAAATCAACTTTAGTTCTTTATCTTTTGGCCTATGTGAAGATAGTATAGTACTTACAATTGTATTCTGTACTGGTAAGTTACTCGGAACTTTTTCCAATTCTCAAATTACTACGAAATTATTTCAAAGACACAAAATCTTTTATTTCATACCTTCTTATGTTCTTGAGATTTTGTCATTTCCATTCGAAAGTAATTTTTCTTGCTGTTGACGTAATTGTCATGCTATAACTTATATATTTTGTGGTCAAGCAGTAAAGTTATATTCCTACTAAATAATTTACAAACTTAGAGCATTTTGTTTGTATGAAACCACTTTAAATTGTTGCTAATCGTTACAGTAATGTCAACAGAATTTTACCACACTGAAATTAAATTAGCTCCAACAATCACATATTTGTAAATTTATAATGTAACATTTGTTTAAGATTTGTTATGATTTCATACAGTTGTGGGTAACCACACAGCCATCCTCACCAATTTCAGAGCTGCTTTTGTTTGTTTCACAGTCATCACTGTTGCTTTACTTACCTTTCACACTGGATTCTAAAACGGAGTGAGTTTATGGTTTATAAATCCACTGACAATAATCTCAAATTGACGCTGATTGAAATTCTGCCACCAATAAAATTCTTTTCTATCTCTTCAAGACAAAATTTAGATCGGACAATTATCACAATCTTCGTTGCTTGTTATTATCAGTTATTTAGTCATGCCCATATAATTTATATTTTATACTTAATCAAGTATTACGTCCCACCTTTTGCTCCCACTCACAAGTCTAGAGAAGGATAGAAAAGCAATTTTCTTTATCTATTTCAAAAATACAATAAACTATGACAGTACCTATAGACCGTTCACCGTAAGTTGCAGCCTGATGTATTTAAAAATTATATTATATATATTATTTAAAATTATGCATGTCAGACTTATTAATCTGTGGTAGGTACATACAAGTTTAGATAATGCTTACATATTACTTCACATTTACGATAATACTTACATATTTTTAAATTATATAAATACATCATGGGACAACTTATTGTAAATGTTTTATACAAATAAGCTGGCTTGTAAGCCTGCGTTTTGGCAGCGTCAGCTTCTTTACGAAGTTTTCATTCGCTGTTCCTGATCGCGATCATACTTTGTATTTAACAATTTTAGCCATAGTGCAAGGCCAACATAGCGGAACTCGTCGGCGTCGTCTTGTAAAGCGATGTATGGCCATTACATCTTTTTCAATTCAATTAAGATTGCTTCTTCTATAGGCAAGCATTTTCCATCGTCGACCGCGTCGTCAATAACCATCAGATGAGACGTTGTCAAGCCTACCTATGATAAAGAAGATGTGATCCGTACTGATCGCATTACTATCATTAAGTCCATATAATTTAGACATTTTTATACACATTATTGGGATCTTGATCGTAAACCGTTTGATTTCGAATGAGCAGACATGTCTGCTCATATGTTTAGACACGGTTATTTCTTTTATACCAAACCACATCTATTAATTTCGTCCAGATGTTGCAATTTATCTTTTTGTGTCCCGTTTTGTAAATTCATCAGTCGTTTCACATAGCTGCATTATGAATGCCAGTCAGGTTTTGCCGCGAAAACGCACGAGCAATTCGATCTTAGAATATAGCTTGCCTATACAACGGTTCCTTAACGACCTCAAAAAAAAATGCCGTCGAGATAATGTAGGTATTCGATGTCAGTGCTAATTTACTTCTTAGTTACTTAACTCCAATATATGTAAGCCGATTTGATGCCCTTGATAATCTGGTAATACTGGAATATAAAGGTGATCAGTGCCTAGTACCTATGCAAAGGTGTCATGGTGCTTACTAGGTATTCAGTGCAATGTTCAACCTAGTATATTGTTCGTATTAGAATAGAAGAATATTTTAAGTACATACATACCGAAATAAGAAAAAAATACATTTTGGCTATTCATAATCATGTTCATACCTACCTTTGTTAATTATGGTAATATTCAATCAATATACAAATAATATACAAGTGCTATCCTTAGAATAATTAATATCATTGACAAGCTGTTTCTATAGACTGCGTGCTGTGATTCTTAGAATTTAATCAGTAATTACTATCACAAATAGACATAAGTCTAATAATAAAACCTTATAATACTTGTTTTCGGAGGAAAAATTCGTATTCACCGTATCGGTGTCGCCGCCCGTGTCCTGGTGAATAGCAAATGATTACTACCGTTAGTTGGTCCGTTAGCGAACCTCCGCAAAATTCTGTATCCTTGCTGCTCAGAATGGAAAAGTACTCAAAACCATGTGTTTCTATAATATTAGTCTATTTTATTTAGTGAGTAAATTAAATTATTTTGAGCGTTTTGTGAATTCGGCATAAGTTGCAAGCGCTGGGCATGTACAGACGGATGCGTGTGGAGGTGTAATGCTATTAAACGTGTTATTTTATTAATAAACCGCCTTTGGTATGGCAGTTGTATAGGGACTATAAAAACAAACAGCAATGTAATAAACCATATTACCAAAATGATTAAAATACACCATAAAAAACAACAACAAAATGGATATATTTCAGCTAATCAACCAAAGATCCTTGCCCTAAATTTGATAACTATAATGACTTATCTTTTTCTTAGGTATATAGATAATATTATTTGCAATAAATGCATTTTATCGTACGTACTTTGACGGCAGAATTTAATAAAATTATAGGTAAGTATTTCTACTTGAAGTTTAAAAAGTGATACATAAGAAATAATTAAAACTAGCATAAATTACGTGTAATACTAATAGGTATGCTAGTGTAAAATCATCAAAAAATTTGTGAACTTTAGTGGAAAATGTAAACTTATGTATAATTATAATATAGTATACATTCGATTACATTACACTAGCAATAAACAGTACCTTACCTAAAAAACGTTTTGTTAAAGCTTTCGGCCATAATCAGATCCACAATAACGGCTATAGAGATCTTGTTAACTGAATGATAACACAATAGCACTATCAGCTATGCTAAATAATAAATCACACCATAACAGCTTGTAAAATCAATTATGCATGAACTGGTACTGGTAGTAAAGATTATAACAATGTAAGCTGTTTACGCCTCCGTCTTACGGTTCAATTTCTAATTTCAGAATATTTTGATCCCCACTCCTACGTGATTACGGACTGTACACAACCTAAAATTTTGCTTATGATTGAACGAATCTATGTTATCATAATAGGTATATTTTTTCAATGTTTGATAGAGCCTTTATGTCTACTCAATTTAATGCAATGGCTGAAGGAATTTGGATGTGTATAGAGCATATTATCTCGATGAAGTTTTTTAATCAAGGTTTATATGATGAGAAATTATTCATCATTAGCATCATTACTTCTGGAATCCCAGCATTGAGATTAAAATTGAATAACAATGCATATGTGTACGATATCGGGTCGCTGGGAGTTAAATAGTTAACAGCCCGAAGACGTCCACTGCTGAACGTAGGCCTCCCCATAGAGCACCACCTTCAGTGGCTGCTCACCTCTTTTATCCATCGGTTCCCCGCGGCTTACACCAGACCGTTGGTCCATCCAGGGGGGCCAGCCTACGCTGCGTCTTTCGGTTCGTGGTCGCCACTCGAGAACCTTTCTTCCCCATCGGTTGTCAGTTCTACAGAAAAAAAAATATCAATGGATAATTTACTGATTGCACATAATCGTAATATCTTATTTTTGTATATATAGATAGCAGATGTCACGTATAGATACTTACTCCATCCAAATTGAATCTAAATGTGTAGACATTTAATTAGTGATACACGTTTATAATTAAAGCTGATTATGTAACGCAGAACTGTATTACATTAGTAGGTACATTATCAAGGAAGTTTTAAAGTTTATGTACATTTATATTCCTATTTAAATATTTTGAACATGTGATATTTGGCGTAGACTAGCGATACCGATACATCGGAAAATTCCAAGCGAGACCTTTCTTAATAAGTAATTGAGTTACACTGATTTACGTGACCGCCATCTTGGAAACTGTGATAACGCTATACTGTGGCTGTACTGTATTTGAACAGCGGTGTATCGAGTCAGATAACAAAGCCATATTATTACGAGTCTCATTCATCATAATAATTAAGTATTGAGGTACCTATAACAATGAGGAATTAAAAAGGATTTCCACCAATTTGAATGGTAAAACACTTGCTAATTCTAATCTGTATACGTAAGCGAATTATTTCGCTTAAATTTTTTTTTTTATTAGAATGTATGGCGTGACGATGAAGTCGTTCACCTGATGTTAAGTGACACGGCCGCCCATAACAGTTGCAGTGTCACTCGGAACTTTAAAATAATAAAGTTCCACGTGACACTGCACTGCGCACGTTACTTTGTCCTTAAAACGATCGTGTGGTATCGATAAGTATGGACTTTTTAAGTAGCAGTTTGAGCATTATAGGTACTCTGAATATTCAATGAACTCATTCCTAACGCCTACAATTTTCGTTAGGTAATTGATCCTGGGAATATGCAGCAGCATACTCTATCTACGTTATATGCCATCAACAAGCCGCCTGCTAAGAGTGATCATCATCATCATCATCATCATCATCATTAACAGCCTGAAGACGTCCACTGCTGAACATAGGCCTCCCCCCGGGAGCGCCACTTAGAGCGGCTGCTCGCCTCCTGCATCCATCGGCTCCCCGCGGCTTTCACCAGGTCGTCGGTCCACCTAGTGGGGGGCCGGCCTACGCTGCGTCTTCCAGTTCGTGGTCACCACTCCAGAACCTTTCTTCCCCATCGGTTGTCAGTTCTACGAGCGATGTGGCCTGCCCATTGCCATTTCAACTTGCTAATCCTAAGAGCTATATCGGTCACTTTACTTCTCCTGCGGATCTCATTACGGATTTTATCCATATTAAGAGTGATCAGCATCCATGATAAGCACCCAAGTGTCATTTTGTGGAGGACGTGTACATCTTCCGGTTGTTGATGTTTGTCTGTGTGTATAATTGCTTTTTAAATTCCTCTAAGTCATTATTTTGACTTAAGGTACCTACACCAAATCATACGTAAAATTCAATACTGTAGGTTTTAACCTACAGATACTTACTTTGCAAATAAAACAAGAGCTATTTTGAATTTTTATTCTTTTCTTTTTTATTCAAGTACCTACCAGAATTTATGTTAATAAACGATCTTACCTCAAATTTGTATTAATAACAAAATATATAATATTTATTAATTAAGTATAATTACTAATCTGCATTTTACAAGTTATTTTTACCGCCTCTTTCATCTTAAACTATGAAAATTATGAACTATTCAAACTATATGCATTTTGGAAAGCTCCTATGAAATAGGAACGGAATTAAGTATAGGCTCTATATAGAGATAAGTATGTTAAAAATTATAATGATGGTAAATTAATAAGCTTCGGTATGTAGAAATGAATTGCAATGCTTGAAAACGATAACAAAATAAACTCTAAATTAAATGAAAACCGCAAACATTTAACGCAACCTGTTACGTGAGTGAACTTGTTTATGAAAATGATATCAAAGTACGTAAAAGTCTAGTAAAATCCAGTCAAAACACTGGATTTCCCATAATCCAGCTCATTGACAAACAGCTTTAGTAGTTACTTACTTAGTTGCGTCATACTCTGTAACTTGACTTAAATAACACACAGATGATGCATTTCTAGGTTTAATGTGAACAAATTATATTTCATAATTTAATATGTATAAAATAGTATTTTTTTATATTTATATGTCAAATTCAAATAATTGAATGCCAGCATTTCAGCGCTGTTACAGAGAGTTACGAAAGAATAAAAAATACATTAATTTATTCGTGACGTTACAAACAACAGAGATAATAACCAAAGAGTATATAATATAATACCTATTCTAGGAATAATAACTTTATTTCTCTAATATGTGGAGATAATGCTATCCTGACAGGGCGTGATAGAACGGACGACGTAACATAACTTTGAACAAACGTTAAATATAAGATTTAAAAATTTTTTTAGCCGCCTACTGGAAAATTATCGTTGAATATATTACGTCACCATAAAATTAGTATCATAATATTAAGTTAAAAATGTTAAATGAACAAGATAACATTATTTTGATATCCCATACTACGCTGTTACAAGGCTATAATCAACTGTTTATTTTTGTAGAGATGTGCCAAAAATAGCAGGCAATTGAGTCGTTGTTTTATCGTTTATAATTATATAAAATAATACGTTATTCTATCCAATAATTTGATGATAGGTAGGTAATAAAATGTGGTAGTAATAATAATATCATAAAGCTGCGCTCAAACCAAAAGAGTGAGGTACTTCCTTGCCTATAGCTATTTTTATGTATGGCTAATTAAATCGGACAAGAGTGCCTATAATTTAAAACTCCAATAAGTTATTATTCTTTTTGAATATATACAGGAAAAGTCTAGACTTTCCTCCATTCAGGCCGATTACTTTAATGACTTTGCGTCGAGACTCGGACGCAATGACGTCATTCATTGCTTAATATACGCCAACCCGTTATAAAAAATATCTTCATTATTATAATATAAATTATTAATTCATAATACAGATAATCGCAGATGGGCGTAGCGAATAAATAGTAACTTTATAATAAACTATTTATTTTTGTTACACTATGTTACTTTGTTATACTACATGTATTAGTTACATGTTATAACTACATAATTATAACATGTAACTAATACACACAGCCACAAAATAGATTAGCACCATAGATTTATATATGTCTATGATTAGCACAGTACATTCCAGGACAGGCAACCTGGTTACTTACTTTTTTTTTATTAATGTGATCCATTGGTATTATTTTTAAGCATGTAGGTATTGGTAAATCTCTTATCATCTAATTTCAAAATTTTGTATTAATAGATGGTCAGTTAGAGCTAATTTTTAAAGTAAGTACCTATAGTGGTTTTGTAAATATCAAAAATATTAATTATTCTATATATTATTTTATATAATATTATAAAATATAATAATGCCCATGTATTTTATATCAGGGAAGACGAGGCACATAATTTTTAACGAAGTAAGTAGTTGACAGTTTAAGTTTTATTTGGTTTTATTACTACTATTATAATATCTGTGGTTTTATTTTGATAAGATAATTGGTTCCTAATAAATATATCGGCATCGCACGATAAGTGGTTATATAATTAAACAATTCAGTTTAGATAAATCCACTTTAACATTAGGTACAACGTCTAGCCAAGTATGTATCATGAATATCATGATGATAAAAAGTCGTGGCAAATAGAGGATGCGAACGGAACGGAACGGATAGGATGTAGATTGTGTGCGAAATTGTTCATCTTCCTCTTTCTATCGCTTTTCAGAAAATGAAATCAGACTTTACGATTATAATTATAGATCCTACTAATATGTCTGTCTTTTGGTTTACCTTTCACGCTCAAACCGCTGAATCGATTTTGTCGAAATTTTGCATACAGATTGCTATAACTATCGTGATCAACATAGGATACTTTTTATTCCGGAAAATTAAGCATTCTGTAGGAAAACCCGTAAATAGCGGACGAAACCGCATGGCGTCTCTTGTGTTCAATAGATATCATATAGGAAGCATTTATAGTGAAGCTTGACAGCTGAATGGTGATGCCAATAGGTTCTGACAATTATTATAGGGCAGAGTTCATAAATCCTTTATAATAATTATCTATCTTATCGTATTCTTAGCAACCAGTGACGTAGACGATAAGCTTGTACTGTGATTTGATCTATTATGTAGAAATATCATCGTTACATACATTGCTGCTATGATACCGAACATTTGGAGTTCATTAAATTTAGGCCAGTAATGTAGATCGTACAATTCAATTTCATTTGAGATAAATATAAAGGCAAGTGGTTATGGTCAGAGGTATCACAACGCTCGGCGGATAGCAACCGGCCTTGATATCGCATATTTAAACGTTATTAGGCTAATTTGACTCCGGAACTCGATATGACTAAAGGCGTTTCGTATCAAGTATCATTATAACTGTGAAAAATTGTGCTTTTCGAAATCCTTCATTTTATAGTTCTCGATATAATCAATGTAATCATGTTGATTTTTATACAACTTATATTACTATTGGGTCTTTTACTGTAATAGCCTATTTTCCCTCTGATATGAAACATCAGATATAATCGAATAATTATGAAGTAGACGTTCTTCTTTTGGGGCTTTCAACTACTTGAATTTGGTCATCCTATCGACCTTATATTAGCATGAATTTAATGAAAATTTTAAATGACTCAACTACCCTGTTTTTACCGACAAAAAGTTCTAAAGCTTGTTATGGTCATATAATTATTTGTCTAGTAAAAATAGCACGAGGTGATATTTTTATAATTTACAATATTTCATGGAAGTATGACATAATTTTTTTACTATAAGACCACACTTGTTTCAGACATTGGGTATTCTGAAATAGAAATGTTGAATTAACCGGCACCAAAAACCATAAATCAGCAAGAACTTGTAAATAAAATATCGCACCTGAAAACTCATAACAAGTTTAGTTGTAACCTTGGCAATAAATTCTCCGATACAAATTAGCTCGACTTTTGATATGCCAGTCTTGAACGAGGGCGGTTGCAATAGAGGCTGCACGCCACCTTTCCCTGATTGATTTATACGTCTTGTTTGTCACAGAGTCGATTTATTTGAATTCCTGCCAGAGCCCCGGGCAGCCAACGGATTAATATCGAAGAGACCCCTACTATATATCCCCGAGTTTGGGCAATAATTCAATATTTCATCCTTCGGGCGGGGACCTACGCTGCGAATTAACATACAAACGTCAATCGTTTCATGAATAAAAAATGTATTGGATTTAGTGGAATGAACCGCGCGAGCTGTAAGCGGCGGCAGTGCTCGCCAGTTATGCCTATTGGGGTAATATAAAATGTTTCGGATTACTTGGTTTAGTTTGATCGCACTATTCGCTATTTGGTGGAGGCACGCAAATCTCTCCGGAACATGAATGAAGGCTCATCGGATCCGACGTTTGTGCGTAGGAAGGATTCGGAATTTGACTTGCAAAACCGACGAAATCTTTATTTTATATTTTGGAACTGTAAGTGATTTCTGATTGGAAATGTTAAGGTTAGTAACTTGTAAAGAGGTCAAATCACTGTTATCGTTTAATATTAAAATAACAATATTAAAAAAAATTGTAAAGGAAAATCTTGAATCCTTGGATTTAAAGATCAGTAAAATGCTATAAATATAAATCGTAAAATGAAATGTTTGAAAATACTTTCAACAATACTTTCAACTTATATTTAATTTTTCAATTAGAGATTAAAATAAATATAAAAATAATTTTATTTTTTTTCCTAGGCAATAATACATTTATTGCAGTGTTTTTAATATAATATGACAATTTAGATCCGTGTTAGTGATGGATTTATAGCATCTTACGCTTAAATTAATAAGCGTGTTTCTATATCAACTGCTCGTAGACACGTTGAATGTGTTCAGAATTAGTATGTGCATAATGTGTGCCTACAACCTTACGTACATGCATTATACAATGTAGTTTAAATCATAACATTGTGCAATAGTCAAAATATTGACACTTAAATGAATCCTCTGATAGTTGGAATATTAACTATTCACTTATTTGTTCAACGATACCAAATTTTGTTGATAATAGGTACCTAAATGCTATATTTTTTCTCTCATATCATGCAAGTAAATGGTTAGATCATATTCATCGTCGTGAGGAGACCGGTGTATTCAAGAACCACCAACCCGCACTTGGCTGCGTAGTGGATTATGGCCTACACTCTCCTTGTGAGAGAAGGTCTTTAAGTATCCCATCCGTGGGAATATTGTGATAGTGAATATACATATGTACATAAGTTGACCGAAGCGAGCTCGAAGCGCGACCGACGCGACGCGTCTTCATTTCAGCAGTTTCAGCTTGGGCAAGATAAATTCATA